>CAMGYJ010000010.1:3007251-5407251 GCA_946122785.1 Linum tenue | reverse complement strand
TGAGGCAACCTAAAGCAAGACATCACATGCAAAGGTAACGCCAGGGCAATGGACTTGATAAGGGTCTCCTTAGCCGCCCTGGACAGCGTCCTACGTTTCCAACCTTGGAGCCGATCAAGCAATTTCTCCTCCAAATACCGAAAGGTTTCCATTTTAGACCGCGAAATGAGCGTAGGCAAACCAAGGTATTTATCCTGCACCCCTACTGCCCCTACTCCCAGAACCGCAGCCAGGAAATCTTGGTCAGGCAAGACAATGTTCCTACTGAAGCACACTGCCGATTTATCCAAATTAACCCTCTGCCCACTGAGTTCTTCATACTCATTCAAAACCTCGATTAAATTCTCGCATTCCCGGAGAGACCCACGCAGGAACAAATACGAATCATCAGCAAAGAATAAATGCGAGATCCGCGGGGCCCGGGGAGCTACCTTAATCCCACCAAGTTTATCCTCAGAAATCGCCTTGCGGAGAAGCGCAGCAAACCCCTCCGTACAAAGCACAAACAAAAGCGGTGAAAGAGGATCCCTCTGCCGGAGGCCTCTGGAAGGGGTGAAGTACCCCGCAGGAGTGCCATTCATTAACACAGAGAAAGAGGAAGATCGAAGGCATTCCTGAACCCATCCCCGCCAGGTAGAGTTAAATCCCATTTTTTCCAAGACGGCTAGAAGAAAGGGCCATTCCACTCTGTCATAGGCCTTTTCCATGTCAACCTTCAGAGCCATGTACCCTTTCTTACCACGCGTCTTAATTTTCAAATAGTGCATTAACTCATGCCCGAGCAGGATATTCTCAATAATTTGTCTGTCTCGAATAAAAGCATTTTGACCCTCAGAGACAATCCTAGGCAAAAACTCCGCCAATCTCTCTGCCATTATCTTAGAGATAATCTTGTACACAAACTGACAAAGACTGATTGGTCGCAACTGTCGCATAGTCTCCACATAGTCGACTTTGGGGATCAGAGTGAGCCAGGTATGATTAAAACTTCGTAGCATCCTGCTAGACTCAAAGAAAGAGCAAACCGCCTCCACCACCGAAGGGCCTACAATATCCCAGAATGATTTGAAGAACTTCCCTGTGAATCCGTCCGATCCGGGGGCCTGTTTCGATCCCATGGCAAAAACTATTTTCCGAATTTCAGCAGGGAGAACAGGTGCCGTAAGGCTAGCATTCATATCCGGAGTGACAGTTCGATCAATAGGCAAGCCTGCCACCCGCTCAGCAATGTTAGCGACTTGGTTTTCTGATGTAAAGAGCTGCTGATAAAAATTGGTCGCAATACCCACTTTACCAGGCTCATCAGTAACCCAGTCGCCCTCCTCATTCCGAAGGCCAGGCACAAAATTCTTCTTACGACGCGTCCGGGTTACTGTATGAAAATAAGAGGAATTCTTATCCCCTTTTTTAACCAGTGGACCCTAGACTTCTGCTGCCAATAGAGCTCCTCAGCTTCCCATTGACGATTCAACTCCTTCTCCAGGATCCGGATAGTATCCCAGTCAACAGGCTGGGACCGCTTGATAGATTCAATTTCATTCTGAAGGGTCTTTATGTTGCGGAGGGAGTTAGTGGTGCCCGCCCTACTCCAGTCATATAAAAGATGACGGAGTTTTTTCAGGCGTTCCCAAAGACGAAACATAGGCGTCCCTTGGACCTCCTCTTGCCAGACATAATGGACCATAGCCCATACTTCAGGATTATCCGCCCACCGAGGCTTGGTCGGAATCCTTACTTTTTTTTTGATGATTTAGTTAGTAAGAAGCGAAAATGGAGCCGTTGATAGCTAAATTGTCTGCCATTTTTTATTGTTCACCAAATATGATTTTTTTCTTCTCAATCTTTACCCTGTTATGCATCAATCTAGAAATGAGTCAATTTGATTAATTGTCTCGTTTTATAAACGAGATAATTAAAACGAGTCAATTCGAATTACCTGCCCCCACCCCAGGTAATTGAAATTGACTAAAAACGGATCAATTCAAAATACGTCAGGCAGATTGATCCATCCAAAATTTTTGCTAGCAAACGAGACAATTTGTTACAATTGTCTCAAAACGAGACAATTGTGTCAAACTGATCCGTTACATTCCTCATCCAAACGACCCCAAGAATTTGATGCCTTTTGAGAGGCAGGAGAGGGATGTGCATAGCCGAGAAGCATGTGGTTTGTCTTCTGCCTAGGCACCCTAAAGACTATGGAATTAGTTATGAACTAAATTTTGAGGTTCCGTCTAAAGTTCTAGAATTTGGCGCTTCTGACACCATTTTCTTGCCCAATGAGGAGTTTCATGTCTAGCCTGCTGATAAGCTGATTCATAACATTAATCCTTACATAACTCTCATGGAATAAAATTAAATCTCGAAAGAATCATACTCTGGATGAGTTATCTTGAAGGTTTGATTGGGTTCAAGCGTGTTGTCTCGGAGAACCATGATCTCTTCCTTTGGATTATTTTATGAGTTGCTTGGTTTTCTTCACCCAATTCAAATTTGATGAAGCATTACTTTCTCATTGTTCTTCATGAAGGTAAGGTGCATTAGTGGATGTTATTTTGGATAATTAGTTAGCATTTGATATCCGAGAAGTGAACAAAATCCAACTGCCAATTTGGACCAACTCTTATAACTGTTATTCTTACTATTATCAACGCTCCTATAGGAGTTCGTCTATTATGGCTGCCGATTAGTGATTCGGGTCTAATTTCACATGTTTTTACCCCATGTTCTTGTAGTGTTTGAGGCGTTTACATCGCTTGAGGTTCTTCGATTTTACGCTAGGTTGTGCATGTTTCTAGCATGTTTCAGGTTCTAGCAGATGATATTGACATTGGGAGCGAAAGTTGAACAAAAGAGGGCAAAAGCGGATCTAAAGGAGCAAAAAGGGGAAGATCACGGTTCGAGCAACATTATCACGTTCATCCGACCGTGAAGATTGAGACCAGACCGTGATGTTCGAGGAAACCAATAGAGTTTTTACGCCTTGCGGACCTAAAAGATATCACGGTCACCAGGCCGTGATAATCCAACCTCGACCATGGATACCTTAAATGAAACGGTGCGCTTTTGTCCGTGATCGCGATCTGAGCTCAAAGATCACGACCGTGATATTCGACCATGATGTCCGCATGACTAGGATATAAAAGGAGGATGGAGCTAAAATTTGAAGGGGAGAGCCTAGTGAGAGAGGGTCTTCTTCTTCTTAAGATTTTAGAGAGAGAAACTGACGACCCAAGAGAGAATAAGAGGTCTAGGGTTTGCTCCAAACTTGAGGATTGGGGATTTTCATCTTCCAAGGGTGATTTCTACAACAAGGAAGGAAGTCAAACACCACACCGTAGTTCTTCCTCTTCTCTTTGTTGTAATCTCTAGTTTAGCTATGGAGTAGTACTCTTTTTCACTTGGGTATTGTCAACCCTAACTTTATATATGTGATAGATTGTACGGATTGAATGCTATGTGTGTGGGTTTGTGTTTAATGCAAAGTTTGAGGTATTTTTAGAATTATTGAGTTGTGTTCTTCATTTCTCGTTACCATGCCAAATTGACCTAGGTGGAGAGAGACCCCATTTTTGCTAGAGGCTTTGAGAAATTGGATTTCTTGGTCACTTGAGTCACCCACCTAGGGCAATTTAGGGCAAGCCTCAAGTTTTGATTTAACATTTTGATTTGGTTGTTATTTTTCCGACCGGATTAAGTTCCAAGAGAGTAGCCTTAGCAACCCTTGGTTGAGCGGCCAAGAGAGCTAGTTAGCTAGCTTCAATTGTTGTTCCTTGGCCTATCACCCAAGAGAGTGAAGTTTCTTCACTAGTTTCTCCCTCCTTACGGCGTATGAACACATTCCTACACATTTGCATTACATTCGGTCAATCTTGATATATAGTTAGGGGGAGCAATACCCGGTTGAAGCTTTCTCATATAGATTCTAAAAAAATTTACCTTCTTTCTTTCTTTAACTTGTAGTAATTAGTTTTCACTAAAAATTGATTGCTAGATGACGTTTTAAACGGTTGGAGTAGGAGTACATGGACTGGCAAAAACAATTCTTGAATGAGGCATTCAACTCCAGGGATGAATCGAAAAAGAAATCTTTATGGGTTCTACCTCCTATTTTTTATGAAGAGAATGAATCTTTTTATCGAAGGATCAGAAAAAATGGGTTCGGATCTCCTGCGGGAATGATTTGGAAGATCCAAAAGTAAAAATAGTGGTATTTGCTAGAAACAACATAATGGAGGCAGTCAATCAATATAGATTGATCCGAAATCTGATTCAAATCCAATATAGCACCTATGGGTACATAAGAAATGTATTGAATCAATTCTAGTTAATGAATAGATCCGATAGCAACTTCGAATATGGAATTGATAACATCGAATTTGCACATGTTTGCACCCTCGTTTCTTGATCATTTTGGCTTGATTTTTTGCTTTCTTGGACTATTTTACGCTAGGTTGTGTTCCTTTGTCACATTTCAGGTCCTAGCATGTAAATTGAAGCATAGGCGCAAGTTTCAAGTCAATCGGAGATCATTTGGCAATTCGGGAGAAGAAACACGAGCATGACCTGAGGAATAATGGATTTCTACCTCATATTATGGACAAATTATCATGGAAGTTTGTTATTAAAAGAAAGAGGACGAGACTACGAGCGTCTGGGTTCAAACGGCGACTGATTTGGAGTCCGGACGAGGAAGAAACGAAGCTTTGAACAGAAGCGGAGGAAGAATTACGGGCAGGAGAATTACGACCGTAATTTGGCCTCCCATGCCCGTATTTTCACTGCCGAGAGGAGCTTTGGGTGCGCTGAAACTTAACCAAAATGCGTGTTTTGGGCAAAATACGGGCATGGAAGAATTACGACCGTAATTCAGCCCGTAATTCGCCCAGAATCGGGTTTTTGAGGCAGATTCGAGTCAAAGGAAAGGGGGAGCTGGGTTTTTGGTTCCCAAACACCCAAGGAACGAACCCTAGAGAGAGAGAGAGAGCGACTTGGGAACATTCTTGGAGCTATTTTGGAGGATTTCTTCACCATTGGAGCTCGGGAATCAAGCTTGGAGATGGAGATTGAAGATCCAGATCAGATTTCTGCAGTCTCTCTCTTCTCTATGGAGTAACTTCCCTTCACTTAGGTTTTGAGGAACCCTAGTTCCATGTGTTAGGATCTTTCTTGTATGAAGTTTTGGATGCTATATTGTTTGATTATAATCGATTGAGGCATGATTTATTAAGTCAATTGAATCTTGATCAAATTCTCTTGATTTCTGCTTTAACCTATGATAGATAGAATCTGATTAGGTTAAGAGAGCTTCCTTGATTGATAGTGGTGAATTGGTCGTGCGAGAGTCAATCAATTCACTGCTTTATACTGGAATTCATTCCAGTAGTGGAGTTCTGTGTTCATAGCCTCAGCTTTCTATCCTGGTGAAGACTAGTCGTCTGCCGGGTAGTTAGACTGAGAGGGCTTGGTCAGCTTAAGAGATTCCAAGCTAATTTAGGATTTTCCGCAGTTTAATCAACAGTAGATCAACCAAAGGTAATTGCAACTTGGACCTAATTGAGGAGCTAGGGGGAATCATACCTAAGTGAGTTACCAACTTGTAATTAGTAGAGTAGTAAGTAGAGTAGTTTATAAATCAATCCTTAATCTAGTTTGCTAGATAATGAACTGAAGCTGAGTAATAGTAACTCTAGAGACCTGTGGATTCGATATTTATTACTTGTGCCACTATACTGCAGTCCCTTTCATTGGTTACACTTGGCCATTGTTAGGTGTTGTGTTTTAGCGTGTCAACCGGCCCGGGTTGACATTTTAAAATGCTTGCCCTATACTGCACCCTACTAGAGTTTATACTTGGGCTCTAGTCGAGATTTTATTGTGGTACTAGGAGTAAGTCAATTATATTAGTAGTTATTGTGATCAAAATGGTGATTCATAGGATAGCTTTGACCAATATAGTCGACATCTACAGTTAGGGATTTTCCTATTTCCCCACAACCCTCGTGATCATCTCCACCACCCCACTCGCAATCAAGGACTTGTGATGTAGGTGGATTTCCTATTATATTTGCATCGTGGAGCTGCCTTATCAACTATGCAATTTGCACATTCAATCCAGTGAAGGAATCTTTTGATTCCAGTGCCATCTTAACGGTTATAAGAGCAAACCTCCTACAACAATTTCAAGATTTAGCTTCCATGGATACATAGTATTATAGAGCTTGTGCAGCAGTCATTCATGTTATGTCCCCTTTGACTGCTCGATTTACCAACGCAGTGATATTTAGGTCGATACCTTTTACGATGATATCCACGAGTTGTTCTTACCCAAAAACATGGTGAGGGCATGCTCGAAGAATCCATTGGAATTGTTGGCAAGCCTCATACAAATATTCATAAGTACTCTACCTAAAGTGAGAAAAATAGTCTCTAAGATTGTCAGTTCTCCATGGAAGGAAGAAGTCTTCAATGAAAACTTTAACCAGATCGTGCCACGTGCGGAACGTACGTAGAGGTTGGTGATTTAACTAGCTATTGGCTTTCCCTCCGATGGATAAAAGGAAAAAGACATAGCCTGCAAAATCACATATTTCCATAACATATGTTCAACATGATTTTTGTCATCTCACCCTTCAAAACGTCTAGCATTCTGGACCATGTGAATTGTGGAAGTCGGTGAATCAAAATTACGGATAGTAATTCGGGATAGGACATTGTTGGAATCGTTGTTTGCAACTTGAGATTTAGTATATTCGTATAGAGTTTGAGCAACCATGCTTCTCACAATTAATGGATAATTCTATCTTCGTGTGGAATGTGAGAGGCCTCGGAGATCCAGTAAGAGGGGAAGAATCAAACGCATCATCAGAAGACGGAATCCCAAGATCGTCGACCTGATTGAAACAAAACTTGACAAGTGCAGCGACTGCGTCATTTGCAGCATTGGGGGTTTTAGAGATTGCGGATGGAATTTCAAGGAAGCTGTGAATAGTTCGGGGGGTATCATCGTTTTTTGGGACCAATCTTCCTTCCAACGCCTATCTAGTCATACCAACAACCACTTTTTGGATTTGGAATTCTTGGACCTTTCTTCTAACAAAGTTTGGCATCTTGCCATAGTCTATGGTCCGCAGGAGCGAGGAGATAAGATCTGCTTCCTCAGTGACTTGAATAATTACTTTCAGCAGAGAACATAGCCCCTGTGTCTGATGGGTGACTTCAACATGGTTCGGAGCCACGACGACTATCAAGGCGCTAGAAGAAGTTGGCAGTTGATCATGGAATTCAATAACTTCATCGACAACAACACTCTGATGGAGCTGCCTCTTAGCGGAAGTCGTTTCACATGGAGCAGGGGAGGCGACACCAACAGTTTTTCCCGCATTGACAGAGCATTCATCTCCCCAAACTTCGATTCCCTTTACCCTGATTGCTCCTTGCTGGCCCTGTAACGGATCGAGTCTGATCACAACCCTCTCGTCCTCAAATGGGGGACTGACTCTCGCATACGCAGACCATGGCGTTTTGAAAACATGTGGCTCGAAGACTGCAGGTTTTTCGAAGGTATGGATGAATGGTACAACTCCCACACTCAAGGTCAAGGGCAGGTCTTTCTCTGGGCCAGGAAGCTGCAACATCTGAAAAATAAGTTAAAAACCTGGAATAGAGAAGTCTTCGGCAGAATTGACGTCAAAATCGGTGAACTCCTCTCTGCCATATCTGACATCGACAGAGCCGAAGAATCAGCCCCTATCGACATCAACATGAAGATTTCTAGAGATCTGAAGAAAGTGGAACTCGGTAGGCTTCTCAACCTTTTGGAGATATCATGGCGTCAAAAATCAAGGGAAGTCTGGCTTCGCAAAGGGGACAAGAACACCAACTTCTTTCATAAAGTTGCCAACTTCAGAAAGAAGCTCAACAAGATTAGCTGCATCAAAATAAATGGCACTATGGTCGAAGGTCAAGAGGCGGTAGCGAACGGTTTGGTGGACTACTACATGAATTTTTTCAAGGAAGCAATCCCCAATCGTCCCTTCCCAAGATTCTACACCATCAGAGCTGTTTCCAACCAGGAAGCCCTCGCCCTCACACGCCCTTTCAGCGAAGATGAAATTTGTGAATGTATCAACGATTTCGATGGCAGCAAAGCCCCCGGTCCGGACGGATTCACATGAGAGTTCTACAAGAAGTGTTGGGTTTGGGTGAAGAATGATATTGTCAATGCGTTCTCTGAGTTCCATTCTAATGGTAGCCTTCCGAAAAGCGCCACCCACTCTTTCCTGTGTTTGCTTCCCAAAAGAGACGTTGTGGAAGACACTAAGGACCTACGACCGATCAGCCTGATGGGTTCCATTAACAAGCTTGTGAGCAAGGTCTTGGCGGTCAGACTCAGCTCGCTGCTGCTGAATCTCGTGTCCCCCAATCAGCAAGCGTCCGTAAAAGGGTGTCAGATTGCTGATGCAGGGCTGCTCGCTTTTGAGCTTGTTGATAGCCGAAAGAAGAGCAAGAAGCCTAGTCTCATGTTCAAAATCGACATTGAGAAAGCATTCGATAACGTCAACTGGAGTTGTCTATACAAGGTTCTTTCTAGTTTGGGCTTTCCCCTGAAATGGCTCGAGTGGATTCAAGGTACTATGTGCTCTCCCCTGGTCTCTATTCTCATTAACGGCGAGTCCAAGGGTTTCTTCCCAATGCACAAAGGCCTCAGGCAGGGTGATTCACTTTCTTCTGGCCTCTTTGTTTTGATAATGGATATTCTTGATTTCATGATAGCCAAAGTGAGTGCCGAGGGGAAGATCAAGGGCTTTTGCATCAATGAAGACAATAGCAGCGGTGAGGTCACCCACCTCCTCTTTGCTGATGATACCCTCATGTTCTGTGAAGTCTCGTACGACCAAGTCCTCAACATCATCACCCGCTCGTTTGCTTTCAAACGGTAGCAGGGCTTAACATCAACCTGGACAAAACCGTGATGTTTACTGTTGGCGACATCCCGAACCCAAAGTACTTCGCAAATTTGTTCGGATGCAGATGGAGTTCTGAACCATCCAAGTACTTGGGCTTTCCTCTCGGGGCTAAGCTTAACGCCATCTCCACTTGGGACTCTATCATTGATAAATACCAGAAGAGGTTAGATGGATGGAAGAGTAGATTCTTATCGATGGGAGGAAGGGTCGTCCTCAACAAAGCAGTTATGTCCAGCCAAGCCGTGTATCTTTTTTCCCTGTTGAAGGCACCAAAGACAGTCATCAACCGCATGGAAGGTATTCAGCATAGATTTATTTGGAGCGGAAATGGCGATGTTGATAAGGTCCCTTTAGTGAGTTGGGAGAGATGCAAAGCTCCCCGATCTCAAGGGGGACTAGGTATCACTGATTTGGCGAGTTTCAACGAAGCAATGCTAAGTAAATGGCACTGAAGATTTGCTACCGAGGGCGATAAGTGGTGGAGGAACTTGATCGGACATAAATACACCAAACCTCACTCTCTTTGGCACACCGGCAGATGCATCAATGGCTTTGCCAACTCAATATGGGCCAACATCTCGAAGGTTCACGACAAGTTTTGAAACTCAACTTGCATAGACCCTGGTAATGGAGCTTGGTGC
Organism: Linum tenue; assembly: GCA_946122785.1. Lineage (NCBI taxonomy): Eukaryota > Viridiplantae > Streptophyta > Magnoliopsida > Malpighiales > Linaceae > Linum > Linum tenue. The sequence continues at coordinate 5,397,641 of CAMGYJ010000010.1, read as the reverse complement.
TCCTTTTGGCATGATTTTTGGATCCCCAACACGTGTCTTGCTGCCAACTTCCCTCGGGTCACTGCGGCTTCGTCCGAACCTGAAGCCAGAATCTCCAACGTCAGAAACGATAACGGTGAAGGTAACCCTTGGGACATTCATTTGAATTTCATGTTGAGAGGGGGAGCTGAGCGAGAGTTTTTCTCTTTACTTGATTTTCTGGATAGACATGCTAATGACAGGGTCTCTAGCGGGCCCAGCCGACTTGTTTGGGTCCCCGACCCAGACAATTCTTTCTCTGTCCACTCCATGTACAGGACACTCGTGAAGAACAAATTCCAGGGAGACCCCAACTTCCCTGCCAAGTCTATTTGGAAGCAGGCCATCCCAACAAAAATCTGCATCTTTCTTTGGCTGACAACCCTCAAGAGGATACAGACTCTCGACAATCTCAAGAGGAAAGGGTGGTCTTTGGCTAACAGATGCGCTCTTTGTGAGAAGGACGAAGAATCCGCCGATCACATTTTCGTCAAGTGCGACTTTGGCAAGGAAGTTTGGGATAAATGCAGAGCCGCCTGTCCAAGCATCGACAACACCGGCGAAGACATCTTCTTAAAAGTTAAAAGATTGGCAATCCAGACCCCCAAACAATCCGACCGAATGGATCAATTATTGCGTTCTGCACGCGATTACCTGGAGTTTGTGGCTCGAAAGAAATCGACGGATTTTCCAAGACACCAGCCAAAGATCTACGATCGTCGCTCGGAAAGCTTTTAAATCTATGCTGGAATGGCCTATTGCGATGGGGAAAATCACCAAAGAAGAGGGCAACAATGGCTCAACGATCAGAGCAGAAGACCCCTTTACAATGACCACTGAGCGGTTTTTCTAGACAGTTTCTCTGTGTGAGATCGTCTGGTTGCTAGGCTGGGTTGGAGGTTTCGGACGGTGGTCGCTTGTTGGATCGGAGTTTTTGTGGCTGGAGCATTTGATGTTGGTGACTCGCTGTTACTGTCACTCTAGAAATTGGCCAAGTGTAACCACTTCCTAAAGCGTAGTATAGCGGGTTTGGGTTTTAATGTCAACCCGGGTCCTAGATGTGATGACTACTAAGTGAATTCGTATTACCTAGCAATGAAACTTTAGTGAAGTTCTAAACTAACAAGCAAGCAAAGCAACTAAACGGTTGTATTCAGGTTAAGAGAGGTCACCCGGATATGGTTCCCCCTAGTCTGCAGTTAAGCCGGATTGTAATTACCAAGTTCGATTTCTATGAAAGTTACACTGCGGAAGGTTCTCAAACAGTCTGAAGTCTCGACTAAAGGTCTTCAGACCCTCTCAATCTGAGTCTCTAGCTGGCGACTAACCTACACCGAAGTAAACAGATTGAGGCCCTAAGAACAAAACCTCCACTACCGGAGTAAAACCGGTACAGAATAGTGAATTGGCTCCTCGACTAAAGTCACCAATTCACTACCTTCGATTAAGGATACTCTATCAACCTAGGCAGATATTATCATTCTAGGTTAAAGCAGAAACAACAGGAATTTGATCAGGATTCATGCCATTCAATCATTCAAACCTCAATCGAATATAATCAATTCATAGAAACAGTACTTGGGTTCATACAATCAAACCTAACATACAGAACTAGGGTTCTCCATACCCAGATGAATGGGAGAACTACTCCATGGAGAGAGAAGCAAAAGCAGAATCAGACGCGGAAATCATACTGTGAAGATGGATTTCTGCTCCTAGACGTTGAATCGGCACTTCTCCAAGCTCAAGCCAAGCTCCAATGGTGTTGAAGATCAAGCTAGGGCACTTGGAGACTCTTTTTCGTCGCTTTCTCTCTCTAGGAACCGCTCTGTCTCTCAAAAACTCGAATCCCCTTCTGTCTGGCTCGGAATCCGCTTAAAAACCAAACTTTCCCGACTCGCACGGCCAGGGTGCACGGCCGTGCATATCACCATTCTGGCCGTGCACTCCAAAACGCGGCGTATCAATTAGTTCGACCTCAGCCATCTCGCACGGCCAGGATTGCACGTTGCACGGCCGTGCGGATGTCACTTGTGCCCGTGCAAGCTCTCGCATCATCCCGCACGGCCAAACGGGTCACTTGCACGGCCGTGCGGGTTTCCTGCTCTGCCCGTGCGTGCTCGCATAATGTCGCACGGCCACAATTGTATGTTGCACGGCCGTGCGACTTCCATGGCTTGCCCGTGCGTGGCCTCGGCAAAAAGCGCACGGCCATCTTGCTCACATGCACGGCCGTGCGGGTTGTGGGTGTGCCCGTGCGGCTTCCTCAGAACCTCGCCATGCGTCCGATCCTCGTCCAATCGACCTCAAACTTGCTCCCAAGCCTCCATTCACGTACTAGGACCTGAAATATCATAAACAAGCACAACCTAGCGTGAAATCGGCCTAAAACACGAGAATCAATACCTCAAACGGAGTAAGAGCAGGGGTAAAAACATGTGTAACTAACGGTCTATCAAACTCCCCCACACTTAACCGTTTGCTTGTCCCCAAGCAAACCTAACTCAAACCAATGCAACTCTCCAGACCTCTGTAGCAACAAACAACCTCGATCGTAGGTAGAGGACTTCCTAGATCATTTAGCAACTTACGAGGTCAACCGACGCACAAGTCATCTCATAACTTCTTCGGCGAGAGCACTAGTCTCGAGTCAGCATCATGGCAAATAGTGAACAGAGGACAAATGAATCGTGGATGAAGAGACTCTCAAAAACAAAAGATCATGGACTCACATTGTTCAAGGTGCTCAATTTTCTTTTTGGAGATGGTTGGAACCCCTTTTCTTTCTTCTTTTTGCTTGTTTTTCTGTTTTTCTCTTTTCTTTTTTCAAGGGTTCCAACCCGCTTTTGCAGAAAACGGGGGCTCCCACCTAGCAAAGGTTTTGCGGGAGCCCGGCTCTTACCGGCCATGCCAGGAGCAGTTGTCTCGAGCCTCGTGCGGGGGAAAGACATGTAAGGGGGCTGGAGGTAGTAGGTGGAAATTGGGAACGGATTCCCGTCTCCCCTTACACACTTTCGCCCTATTCGCACGGGAGACGTCATTTTAAAGCACATTTTCGAGCACCTGTTATTTTCAAAACATGATACAAGAGTCCATGACAGGCAGAGAGTCCACAACACCACACAATTCAAGGGTCCTAAGATCACTAATTCACTCAATCAACCAACACACTGTGAAGAAGAAATGAGACTTCTTAAATGCATCAACATCCTCCATAGTGCTACACTACCTCCCTAGGTTGCAAATCACTACAGAGACTGTCAATTCAAAGCATACTGAGCAGGCAATTGCAAGGAACACGTACTTGGAGCCCTCAAATTTAAAAATTTGGACAGTGGACTAGGCTCCAAGCACACAAACAGATCTAATGCAGTCAAAAGATAAACATCCCCCCACACTTAAGATCGACATTGCCCTCAATGGAGAAGAGGGAGGGAAAGGGGAACGATGTTACCGGTATGCACGGACTGCAGGAGACTGGAAATGGACCAGTCGGGAACACAGCACAGCTCAAGGGGGACAGAAGAGCTCAACCAGAAAATGTTAGGTCCGATGTCAGCCCAATAAGACATCATCCAGAACAAAGGAAACAAACCAAAACCAAACCAAATCGCAATCCGACTCGAAACATAAGAAAGAAAGTCAAACCGTGGTGGGGTTGCCTCCCCACAAGCGCTTCTTTACCGTCTTTTAGCTGGACGCCCATGGTGGATACTCAGGGAGGTGCAGGAACAGGTGCCTCCAAGAGCGGATCCACATCGCTCTTGAGGTACAGCTTCAGGTGGTGACCGTGCACCCGACGGTTGCAACCACCAGCATCGGTCAGCTCGACCTGGCCATCCGGCAAGATGCAGGCGAGTGAGTACTCGGATGGCCAGGGTGGTCGTGGTGCAGGGGGTGGGACCAGCTCATAGTGGTCTCCACTATTCTTCCGTGCCGGCTTGGCCACCTGCGGCTTCGGTCGCCACTCCTCCTTGAGCTTTTTATTCGGAGGCGAGACTGGATGGAGTGGCTGCGAAGGAATGATAGGCGGGTCCTGCAAAATGAGAGGTGCAGAAGGGTACACGACAGGCTCGTGTACCTGATCAGAAATAGCATGCACAGGCGATACAGAAATCATAGCACAATGATCAAACTCAGTCACAGGAAAAATAGCCTGTTCATTTCCAGCACGCAGAATCAGTTTACCATCATGCACATCAATCAGTGCCTTGGCGGTGGCAAGAAATGGTCTACCTAGAATCAAAGGCACATCCACATCATCATTTATATCCAGAATAACAAAATCAACAGGATATGTGAATGCACCCACATTAACAAGCAAATCTTCTATGATACCCCTAGGATGCACCACGGAACAATCAGCTAGCTGAATGCTCATCCTAGTAGGGCTAAGTTCACCTAGGTCTAGCTTTTTGAACAATTTATATGGCATAACATTGATGCTAGCTCCTAGGTCCGCCAAGGACTTTCCTACATGCATGCTGCCAATAGTAAGAGGGATAGTAAAACTCCCTGGATCCTTGCGTTTTTCGGGCAGCTTGTTCTGCAGGATGGCAGAACATTCCTCGCTCAGCAGCACTGTCGAGAGATCCCCAAGTTTCTTCTTGTTGGTGCAGAGATCTTTCATGAACTTAGCGTACTTGGGCATCTTCGACAGTGCCTCCACAAATGGTACGCTGATGTTGAGCTGCTTCAACATTGCCATAAAATTGGCAAACTCAGTCTCCAGCTTGTCTTTGTGAAGGCGAGTGGGGAAGGGAAGCTGGGGTACGTGCTCCTTCACCACTGGTTGTGGCTTGGGAGCAGGGGCTTCCTTCTCCACCCGCACTTCTGCATCACCGGCTGGAAGTGCTGAAGCAGGTAATGGTTCCTCCTGCCTGGTCGGGGCAGGATCAGCTGATGTAGGCCTGCCGCTCAGGGTGAAAATGGCATGTGCTGTCTCATGCGGGTCCCGTGGATTGGGGATGGTGGTGGCAGGTAGAGTCCCCGGGGCCCGAGTAGTAATCTGGCGAGCTATGGCGCCAACCTGGTTCTGTAAATCTTGCAGAATGGCACCCTGGTTCCTCTGTCCTGCCTCCAGGGTTCTCTGGCCTGCCTCCAGTGAAGCTATGGTCTGATCCATCCTCGTGATACTTGCCTGGCTGGTGGTCATGAATGCTGCCAAAATGTTCTTCAGCTCGGTCATCTGATTATCGGGAGCTGGCGCTGCTGCTGGCTCGGCATACTGACGCTGAGGCTGCTGGAATGGCTGCCCTTGCCTAGGCTGGTAAGGCTGCTGCTGTGGTGGTGGCCCCTGCCTATCCTGGAAGGGCTGCCTCTGCTGAAAACCACCTGCTGGTGCTGGGAAACCAGGTGGTTTGATGGTGTTGCTGCTCCAGGCGAAGTTGGGATGCTGGCGCCATCCATCATTGTAGGTGTTGCTGTATGGGTCGAGGCGCCGAGCATTGGCGATGAAGGCCACCTGCTCTTGGGGAGTGGAGGACTCCCTCATAGATTGACAATCCTCCACCAGGTGATTTGGGCTCTCACACCACTGACACTGAGCTACTGGAGGCGTAGCTACACCTCGGCCCGGAAGGAGACTGTTAGGCTGCTTCAATGTCTGCACCAACTCAGCCACCTGCTGCTCTAACCCGGATCTGGCCTCCATAGCATGCACACCTCGGTCCCGGGAGTTCCTACCTCTATTGTTCTGCCCCCAGGAATGATCGCGGGCAGCCAAGGTACTAATCATCTGGTTCATCTCGGGTGGAGTCTTAGTAAGGATATCCCCTCCTGGGCATAGAGACTCAATCACCCTCTGGCTGTCTGGAGTGAGGGCGCTGTAGAAGTTCCCTACTGTGAAAGCATCGCTGAAGCCATGATGGGGACACTGCCAGAAGTATCCCATGTACCGCTCCCATGCATCACGAAGTGACTCATCTGGCTCTTGGCGGAAGTGAGTGATCTCCCGCTGAATCTCCGTGGTCTTCGATGCTGGATAATACCTGTGCACGAACTTGTCAGCCAGATCGTCCCAAGATGGACAATGGGGGCTGGGTCTCCAACCACCTCTTAGCATTCCCCGCCAGAGAATGGGGGAAGAGGTGAAGGCGGATTGCATCATCCGGAACACCATTCAGCTTGAACCCGTTCGTCAGCTGCAGAAAACGGGAAAGGTGTGCCCGGGCTTCCTCATCCTTCAAGCCATGGAACTGGATAGAGGATGTGATGAGCTGAATCCAGCATGGCTTGATCTCGAAGTTGTTTGCAGGAATGGGCGGATAGAGGATGACCGGGCGGATGTCAGCAATCCGTGGAGTATAGTAGTACTCCAGGGTGGGACCCGGTGGTGGTGGATGATGATGGTGCCCAGCTCCCTGGGGGTGTTGGTCGTTCCCCAGGATCTGGTTCTGAGGAGGTGGGTTCTGATCGCCTTCCATCTCGTACTCGTCCTCGGAGTCACTGGTCAATTGGCCGTCTCGGCGCTCCACCGTAGCCAGTCTAGCTTGCTGTTGTCTCCGAAGTTGTTTGCAGGTGCGCTCAATCTCAGGATTCAACGGCAGTAAACCTCCCGACTGGCTACGGGTCATGCACTAGCTGCACACAATCAAGCAATACAAACCCGTGAAGGCACAAGTGGGAAAAACAAAAACTCAATGCAAAACATGAAAATGCTAAAGTAACAGAAATCACTTTTCTTCAACAACCTAGCCGTCCCCGGCAACGGCGCCAAAAACTTGACTCGCTGTTACTGTCACTCTAGAAATTGGCCAAGTGTAACCACTTCCTAAAGCGTAGTATAGCGGGTTTGGGTTTTAATGTCAACCCGGGTCCTAGATGTGATGACTACTCAGTGGATTCGTATTATCTAGCAATGAAACTTTAGTGAAGTTCTAAACTAACAAGCAAGCAAAGCAACTAAACGGTTGTATTCAGGTTAAGAGAGGTCACCCGGATATGGTTCCCCCTAGTTTGCAGTTAAGCCGGATTGTAATTACCAAGTTCGATTTCTATGAAAGTTACACTGCGGAAGGTTCTCAAACAGTCTGAAGTCTCGACTAAAGGTCTTCAGACCCTCTCAATCTGAGTCTCTAGCTGGCGACTAACCTACACCGGAGTAAACAGATTGAGGCCCTAAGAACAAAACCTCCACTACCGGAGTAAAACCGGTACAGAATAGTGAATTGGCTCCTCGACTAAAGTCACCAATTCACTACCTTCGATTAAGGATACTCTATCAACCTAGGCAGATATTATCATTCTAGGTTAAAGCAGAAACAACAGGAATTTGATCAGGATTCATGCCATTCAATCATTCAAACCTCAATCGAATATAATCAATTCATAGAAACAGTACTTGGGTTCATACAATCAAACCTAACATACAGAACTAGGGTTCTCCATACCCAGATGAATGGGAGAACTACTCCATGGAGAGAGAAGCAAAAGCAGAATCAGACGCGAAAATCATACTGTGAAGATGGATTTCTGCTCCTAGACGTTGAATCGGCACTTCTCCAAGCTCAAGCCAAGCTCCAATGGTGTTGAAGATCAAGCTAGGGCACTTGGAGACTCTTGTTCGTCGCTTTCTCTCTCTAGGAACCGCTCTGTCTCTCAAAAACTCGAATCCCCTTCTGTCTGGCTCGGAATCCGCTTAAAAACCATACTTTCCCGACTCGCACGGCCAGGGTGCACGGCCGTGCATATCACCATTCTGGCCGTGCACTCCAAAACGCGGCGTATCAATTAGTTCGACCTCAGCCATCTCGCACGGCCAGGATTGCACGTTGCACGGCCGTGCGGATGTCACTTGTGCCCGTGCAAGCTCTCGCATCATCCCGCACGGCCAAACGGGTCACTTGCACGGCCGTGCGGGTTTCCTGCTCTGCCCGTGCGTGCTCGCATAATGTCGCACGGCCACAATTGTATGTTGCACGGCCGTGCGACTTCCATGGCTTGCCCGTGCGTGGCCTCGGCAAAAAGCGCACGGCCATCTTGCTCACATGCACGGCCGTGCGGGTTGTGGGTGTGCCCGTCCCGCACGGCCAAACGGGTCACTTGCACGGCCGTGCGGGTTTCCTGCTCTGCCCGTGCGTGCTCGCATAATGTCGCACGGCCACAATTGTATGTTGCACGGCCGTGCGACTTCCATGGCTTGCCCGTGCGTGGCCTCGGCAAAAAGCGCACGGCCATCTTGCTCACATGCACGGCCGTGCGGGTTGTGGGTGTGCCCGTGCGGCTTCCTCAGAACCTCGCCATGCGTCCGATCCTCGTCCAATCGACCTCAAACTCGCTCCCAAGCCTCCATTCACGTACTAGGACCTGAAATATCATAAACAAGCACAACCTAGCGTGAAATCGGCCTAAAACACGAGAATCAATACCTCAAACGGAGTAAGAGCAGGGGTAAAAACATGTGTAACTAACGGTCTATCAGTTGGCCACTCTGCTCGCGTGCTGGATTTTTCTGTGTCGTGGTAGGGGCAGGTGCTGCGCGATTGTTTTGGTTGTCTCTGTCGCCGCTCTGTCGCCGTTCCCTGTACAGCATCGGTGGATCTTCTTCTTGCTCGCTGTGCGGGCTTTCCCTTCTCTTTTTCCTGTTTTGTTCGCAACCATTTTTGTGGATTGTTGGGGCTCTCACCCTGCTGCTGTTTTTTCTTGTCCTTTTCGTTTTCTTTGATTGCTGTGGTTCAGTGCTTCTGAACCTGCTTCTCCCCTTGTTTGTATCTGCTTTGGACCCCTTTGCCTTTTCCGGTTTAATTTAATCTCCATCACCATTATAAAAAAAAAAGAGTTGGTGGTTCATAAGTGGTTTTTTACGCTCCGCTTCTCAATACTAATTGAAGAATGCATTAAGGCAAACAGATGCGAGTTTTTTTCTCTCTCTTAAAGGTCTCTTTTTCGATATTGATGTCCTAGATTAAGAAGAATCAGAGGTTCCACTATGATAAACACGACCTTGGGCTGGCCGTTTTAACTTTTACTTATGGTTAATCTCTTGGTTCTTAATGGCCTCATACACATGAGCTACCCTATATAAACTATCAAGTCGCGAGTCTCTATGAAATGGTGTTAGAATCGCCAAAATTTTCCAAAAATCGGCAATAAGACTCTGACTACAACCTATAAGACATAAAATTACACGAAAAGAAGAGCAAAAAGAGACAAAATACTAACATAAATGAAAATAAATACGAAAGGACTAATAAGATGAAAAACACACAAAATTAAAATAAAAAATGAAAAACAAAAATAAAAAGAAAGACAAAGACAAAGACAAAGACAAATAACATGTACCTTACTCCCTTTCAGAAAGAATCATGAAACTCCCAGCCAACGGTGTCAAAATTTGATTAACTGTATAATATGAGTCAAATTTACCTAGCAGGTAACGTAGATCATTTTTTTCCTCATGGCCTTTCACGTACCCTTCTTAGTCAGCAAGGGATCTGTTCGTGGGTTTATAAATGAACTATGGGGATTGAGGTTCCCCTTGGCTTTTCAAGAACCCAAAATAAAATTAAATAATAGATTGGACGAGGGAAAATAGAAGGAAAAGGTGTTGCATATGCAAAATCCCCCTAGAGTTTCCTCAAACTCTCTCTAACGTGATGGGGAAGTATACATTCGTGGCTGAGAGAATCCACACGGATGTCTCCACTCAAAATGCTTCTATATCCGACCATCTTCTGTGGATGTCCCATTTAGAGATGGACTAGGGAGGCACGTAAATCACCGAATGATTCAATTTCTATATCACGTAGCAAAAGTTACTGTCAGACATGTATTGCACATGATGCACAAAATCATAAGGGCTTCCTTCTCCCAATCCACTCAATATAATCGCAAGAAAATAAATCTAATAAACATAATAAAGTGAACTAAAGAAAATACAACACATATATAATCAAGAATAGACCTTTACATATTCTAAGCAACATTTAGGGTTCACCAATCTATACAACTAACGAACGGGCCACTCAGTGGGATTGAACCAAATGAGTACATCATTCAAAACAACGAGATACATGAGATTCTAAAAAGGAGACTTAGGGGGGGGGGGGGGGGGGGATGGCACCTAAGGTGCATTATGGGTGCCATTATGCCCTAAAGCCTACTACTTGCTTTCTAGAACCACTGAGTTGCTTTGTCGACAGAGAAACCCCTATATATGACTTGATGTTCAAATGTTGGTTGAGAGGGCTATATAGCCTCTTCTATCATTTTATGAGAGATTTAATAGAAAGGAAAGTCTTCTGGTCGCATCTCTCTACCATATCCAGCTTAGCCTCCAAGTGAGGAATAGTTATGCAAAACTGGGATGGTCTAGGTTGAAAATTGGCGACTGAGGTGCCAAATTGGTCTATGGTCGGCTAAATGGGCTGCCATTTTTGGGACTTGCCTTCCAGCAGCTGGACCTTGAAGTCTCTAGCTCGTACAAGGTGTCCACTTGGAAACTTTGGCATGAAAATGCATGAAAAACTACCCAAAGGGAGTAAAAAGAATCAAAACACTCATATTAACTACTAAACACACCTTTGAGCAACTATCAAGCAATTCTAAATCATTATGATGATAAATATGTGAACTTTAGCACTGAAAATGGCACCCCACTCGAGTGAAGTACGAGATTCGATCGAGTAGGTGCCTTTCTCTTAAACTCCTTCCTCTTCTAGTGACTCCCCAATCATATCTACGAACATCCATCTCCTCAAATAATTGTTTCATGTGAGGAGGAGTCTTGTTGAGCAAATCTACTTGGCAAAAGCAATCAATGAGCATGCGGTCTTTCTTGGAAGAGTCCATTGTAGAAGGTACCGACCTTGAAGTGGTGTCAAATCCATGGTAAGGACCATTGTCCCATCATCTTAATGGGAAAAGTGAGTGATGGCTTTACGAAGCTTGGCTATCTTTGAAGGTAGGAAGTAACGGTCCGTGAACTTCTTCATTAAATTCTTCCAAGAAGTGATAGAGAGTGGTTCTTGGTTGTGAGCCACATATGTATTCGTCCCTTCAAGGAGTAGGGAAACAATCTCAACCAGAGTGCTTCTTGTCCAAAAAGTGGTTGATATGATCTCTTGGTGCTTCATGGTTGAGACCGGAGAATTGGATGTTGTTTTGAATCCTCGAGATGACACTCATCTTAATCTTAAAGTTTCTGGATGTAATAGGACGATGTCAAATGTTTGGTTGTATATCTTCGACCCCTGGGTGAAAAGAACCCCATGGTCCGCTCCGGTTCACCCTCTTATTGATTTTCATCCACTGTATCTTCAACTTCGACTCCTTCTTCTTCTGGAGGGTTATGAGTTGCTAACCTCTCTAGAGATTCTCTAAATTCTCTTTCAGAAAGGATTCAAAGAGTCCAGTTGATGTCGTGGTCGATCGGTTGCAAATTCTTCGGATTATTCTATGTCATAAACTACTTGTAGCACAACTCAAACAACACAACCATGAAAAGCAAAATCAAAATGAAACAAAAAATGCTAAAGTAACAATAGTCCACTTTCTTAAGAACTTAGCTGTATTCTCCGTCAACGGTGCCAAAAACTTGACTTTGCGTACAACTACTCTCCCAACTAATGGCCAAGTGTAACTATACAACAAGTGTAGTCTAGTGGAAGTAAGTTGAATTTATGAACTCGGGATACATATCTATGATCAATGCAGTCAAAAGCGCGATTCTACCTAAAAGCGGAAAACGGGCAAAATCATATAGCGTAGAATTAAAGCGTAAAAACGTAAGTTTTTGACGCATGCTGTAACATAACTAAAAATCTGTTAAGTACGACATATACTATATAAAATATACTGCACATAATTTAGATAAGTTAATAAATACCTGTAATTCATGCATAAAGTAGAACAACTTATAGTCTCTTAATAATAAGTTCATAAACATAAATCATAACAATAAGCCACCGTTCCCTCTATTCTAATGAATTTGGGAAGAGTCTATCTAGTGAATTAGATTACTCTATTGAGGCTGAGAATGCATCCAAGTACCTGGTATGTACCTTTAATATCAAATGCATCATATTATTGGTAATTTACCTTTAATTTCATGAAAAGAATACTTATTTGATGAGCTAAAAGCGTAAAAACGTAAAGCGTTTTGGTGAACTAGAAGCGTAAAAACGTAAGATTTTAAGGTTTAAAGCGCAATTTAGTCTGATTTTATACACTAAAGTTTTTATATGGAAACGAAATCGTTTTGCTAATCTAAAAGCGTAAAATCGTAAGTTTTTAAGTTTTAAAATGCGATTTTGACTGCATTGTCTATGATTACTTCATGAATTTTTTTTTTACCTAGCTAACAAGATTTGGTGCAAAGCAAACCGAGGATTGATTGGAATTCAGTTGAGAGAAGAACACTCGGGTGTGCTTCTCTCTAGCCCTATATTAGGTTAACTTCCATAGCTTGCCCACTCAAGATGTATATTGCGGAAAGCTCTAAACTAGCTTGGACACCCTATACTAGTTATCCAAGAGCACTTAGATGAACTACCCGAATGGAGAGTTTCCACAACCGACAAACAGAACACCCAAGGTGTGCAATTCCGCTCTCACTAAAGGATCTCGATACAAAACGAAATTTTAGTCCAATATCACACTCGTTCAATTGACCCAAAACGAAGTATTGAAGTATGCTCTAATCAAGCTAATTGGATATTCTCTACCTTAGACTAATAGCTCAAATTTGAGAGTGTGATCAGTACCCAATCAATTTCATGATAATACGTTAATTTAATATATAATAAAGAGTGCAATCAAGCATAGGAATCATTTGGTAGTTTGGTTGCATACAGACTACTGCGTGTGTATAGAGTTGGTTTTGTAAGTTAGTCTGTTTGGTTATCGCCTTCTTGGAAGGTCTTGGACAAAAAAACGTACAATCAAGCATAGGAATCATTCAACACAAAATCATAACATACATGGCTAGAAATCTACACATCTAATTTAGAATGGAGTCTACTCCATAGTGAGAAAAAAAAGATGAAATCACAAACTGAAGAAGTAAAAACAGCTTGTGGGAATGGATTCTTTTTCTTGAGCTCCAATCTACTATCCTTGATGATGAATCTCACCTCCAATTGATGATTGAAGCCTCAAATCACCACCTAGGGCTCCTTGTTTGTCAATGTCTCTCTAGGAGGTTGTTGCCTGTTTCTCGCTCTAAAATTCTTCTCTTAGAAATGGTTGCAGCTCCAATTTGTACTCAAAAGTGCGCAAGTCACAGTCGCACGTCATGGTGTGATATTGGGTAGTAAAGCATGAAGTCGACCCAAATCGTACAGTATCAGTTACACATGTCACGGTCTCTGTTGTAAATGTCATGAATGAAATCGCGAATTCTGCAAATGCTTGCGACCTGTGGTTTTCCTCCTGAAACCTTGCAAATCTCATGGTCGCTTCTGTGGATGTCATGGTCTAGCCGTGACATCGGTACTCTGAATCGTGACTTCTGCAATTTCTTGTTTTTGTCTCGGTTATGATTCCAAATGATCTGAAATATACTAAACCAAGTATAACCTAACGTGAAACGGGCTAAAGAACGATTAATATCAAGCCCTTGATCAATGATAGAAGGACCTTGAATGACAATTAGTCCTAATCCAAACATAAAGATTGAGATAATGGTACTCGTTGTATAGATGAAAATATAATGATAAATCGTAAAAAAGTGTTTCAATGGTATACCAGCCGGATGTACATGAAGAAATGCACTCGAAATTAAATTGGGCGCCAACGCTATACAAATATAATCAAGTTACACGCTTCAAAAAATATATATATATATATATGGTGGCTTCTATCGTACCTTGGGTAAAATCTAGGATACGACATATATATATATAAATAATCAAGTTACTCGTAAGAAGATACAACATTTAACTATTTAAGCTCCATTACATAAAAACAAATATTTGAAAGTGGAAGGGGAAGTTATACAAAGAAACTTAGGAGTCGTTTGAAAGTTGCGATTGTTTTGTTGAGATTGTCATTATGCATGTATTGTTTATAATGCATCGTTTTTTTTGTTTTTTTAGCAGAAACAATACATGGATTGTTTCTATAATATTATACATGCATTCTCAACAATACATCTATTTAACAATCGCAACTTCCAAACGACCCCTTAATCAAAGATGGGGAAACAACACTCTTGTGGATAATATTTGGCAAAAAAAAAAAAACACTCTTGTGATTTGTGAATATTAACTTGCTCTGCATGAATATCGATCAAAACTTGACCCCCATCTCCAACCATAGCAGCACACATTTGCATCTCATATACCTATCGTTTTATTTGCCATTCTCAAGCTGTTCATCTCTAACATCAAACAAGAAACAGAAGTCAGAAAGAGAGCAGCTCCTATAAATATATATATTCATTATTGTTACTATTGCGATGGGAGCCTCCAGACACGAACAAAAGCATCCTCCCCTGAGCTGACCACGGTGCAATCGTCAGTAAATGCCAATCCATATACTCCGCCTAGATGAGCCAATTTTATGGTTATACGGTTCGAAACCGGCTGCCCGATTTCGTAAATGATCACACATGTGTCCAGAGACCCAGTTGCCACAAATGTGCTATTAGGAGACCATGCAAGGCAGTTGATCCGTGCAGTGTGGTACAACATGTTATTCAGCTTAACCTACAACACCCACCAAACTCAAATGATTCAATCAAGGGAGCAATGCACAACTTAGAGTTGGAATACGGATGCTAACAACACTATACCTCTCTAGAAGAGCGGTCCCACACAACGGCTTCACGGTTCAAATCGGCCGAAGCAAACATGGACAAATCAGGAGAATAGCGGATTACATTGACTGCACCTCTATGTTTCTCAAGGACGGCTTCTTCAGTCAGGCTATCACCCGAGACAGAGTAGACGTGCAACTTCCCATCATTTCCACCAATGATGGCTTCGCTTCCGTCGGGTGTTATTGCACACACTGTGGCTGCAAAGTTGAGCTTAGTGGTCGACACGACTTTCAGGCCATTGAGCAAAATAGCTGCTGCTTCAGTTGATACCAAAGCCAACCCTGGTGAGTTCATGGCGAGACATAAGCCCAAGGGCTGGCTACCAACATCAACCGCCTCCACTGCCCCACATTCATCCCCTTGTAGAGCCATTCTATGCACCTACAATGTAACTGGTTGAGTTAAAACCTAGGCATGCTACAATAGTACTTAAAAATGGCTCCAAGTTTGATCTTTGGGATGAAAATAACCTGATTTTATAATAAAAAAGAGACGAAAATTATCAAAATTTTAAAATTTTCGGACAAAATGGTATAGAGTGTTCAGTTTGACCATTTAGTTTAACACTCGGGCTAACCCTTCAAATAATTCCACAGTTAATACCAGCATTGGTTCCAGGTTGCAATGCCATCCTTCCTGATTTTTAGAGGCAGAAATGGTTGCCACTTTCTTCACAATTCGGGTCATTTTCGTCTATTATGCCAATAAAAAGTTACAATATATAACATATGGAAGTGTACCTTGTTGTCGAATCCGGATGTCATGATCTCATCTTTAGCAGCTGCCAAACACTTAATCTGGGAATTGCTCCCCCTCTGTAATCTACAAGCATAACCAATTCCCTGTATCCATTTGATGAGTTGGCCATCGTAGCTGCTTGTCAAAATCGTCTTCTGTTCATTTTCGAGCAGTGTCAATGCTGTGACATTCTTCATGTGTCCTGACAACAACACTGGAGCTTTATCAAGATCACTTGCAGAGAACAAGTTAATCGCTCCAGAAAGTGAAACAACAATGATATGATCATTGAGCCAAAGGCATCCAACCAACATATCCTCAACTCCACCAGAACCAGGACACGTCAATGTCTTTACCACGGTCCCAGTCCCATCCTCGGAAATCTCCCATACTTTGGCAGACTTATCGGCCGAAGCTGTTAGCACCTGGATAACAATGGCACAACGATTAGGTGATGGTTGAGCTAAAATCGGACAGAGTTCAAATTGGATGCACCATTTAAGAGTTGTGGCTCAGACCCGCTTACTATCTGGGCTCCAGCTAACGGCGTATATGCTACCTGTATGAGCATTTTCATGGGACAACTCTCCAATGATTTCACCAGTCTTGCCATTGTAGACTAACCCTTTCTTGTCAGAGCTCACAGTAATGCACTTGCTGCCATCTGGTGAAAATCTAACACAATTCACAAAGTTGGAGTGCTGCCTGCATCCATAGAACACATTGTTATCACAAATATGAAGATATGGGTGTTCAAATATGAGTTAATTAACAAAGGAATTGTTAAGCAATTGAACCTGTGAGAGAGCATGAACTTAAACGGAGGGCCTTCATAGAAATTCACTACAAAATCCTCTCCACAACTAACTATACGGAACGGTCGAGTGGGCTTGAACGCACAACTCAACACCCGTTTTGAATGTCCATCGAATTCCCCCACGGTGCTTCCCGAATCCCACCTTCACCCACATTCCAGATCCAAAAATCAATTGCCCTGGAATCGATTGAATAGGAAGCAAAGCAAGCCGGAAAATTACGAGAAGAGGGGTAAAACTCACACGAAAGCACGTACAAAAGATTTACCCTTGCCGTCGCCGGAGACAACGATCCTCAGCTGATCGGGAGACCATTGCAGATCGTCGATTCGGCCAGAGAGGACCCGAAATTCGTTGTGGAGGACGAAGCCGTTGTGGACGCCCCAAATCCGGACGGTTCCGGAGGTGTCGGCGGATGCGATCCACTCCCCGTTGGGGGAATAGCGAGCGATTGTGACAGGGTAGCCGTGCTCGCCGTAGACGTCGACTTTGAGGGGCTTGTCAAGGTACCTGATAATGACGGAGCGGCCATTGGTGTAGAGAATGCTGTTGGATTTTGCATCGCCGGATATTAGAATTCCGCGCCCGCGCTCTGTCGATGGGGAAGATGCGTAGCTTTCTATGAGTTCTGCCATGAAGATGACGACGAAGAAAAAGCTTATGATGATGATGATGCGAGAAGGGGAGAGGGGAAATTGGGGGGAAATGTAAGGGAGGGAAAGAGAATGTTTATCGCTGACAATTTTTGTTGTTGTTGTTATTGTTATTTTTTTTTCTAACTTCTTCTTGGTTTGAAAAAGAGAGGAAAGTGGCGAAAGTGAGGGGGAGATTTTGGAACGGGTTGTCATGCCTTCGGACTCAATCATTCTACGTTTTCATTTTTCGTATTGGGCCGCAAAACGGAAGTTCAAAAGAAAAGTTTTCAGGTTGGCGCAATATGCCCTTCACTCCATCTCCATTGGATACTACTTACTAGCTTTAGCATAACATCAATGGTATTTGCTCAATTGCAAATCCTATATGTAACTCAATATGCAATTGCAAAAGGGATTGCACCAATGTAGTGGGAACTTGCAAAAATACAAGCTTGCATTAAATAAAATTGAATATGCAAGTCACATAGGAAAAAAAAAATTATATTTTCCCTCTTGATTTTTTTTATTATAAAATAAATTAAACTCTCATATATGCAATTGCAAGTGAATTGCATTGATGCAGGTGCAATGAAATAAAAGTGAGTTGGATTGCATAAAATTTGAGATGACAATAAAAAAATGATATACAATTAGTTTTGCAATTGCATTGATGTGAATAATCAGCATTGTATCTTCTAAAAAAACTTAGCTTTGTATACATTCTATTGGCCCGTCCGTTCTTTTATTATTTATTTATAATAATAATAAATAATAATATGTTTATTTATACATTTATGTTTATTTTTATATCTAAAATTTCATTATATATCATTAGATTTTCTACGAAATAATTATAGTTTTTGTGTGTAACTTCAATATTGATAGCATGTCTGGAATCTTGTGAGAAACCCTAATTCTCTAGCTGCCCGAGTTCTGAAGGCTCGTTATTTCCCCCACAGTGACATTCTTCAAGGAGAAGTGGGACACAACCCAAGTTATACTTGGAAAGTATGATGGCAGCAAAAGAACTAGTGCAGCAATGGATCAAATGGAAGATTAAGATGGATCAAAAGTACAGATTTGGGACGACCAATGGTTATTGCGGAACGAAGTAGTAAAATTGGTTTCTACTAGAACACCAACTGCTCCAACAATGGTCTCTGAACTTATTGATCATGACCGAAGAGAATGGAAGGAAGCTATATTGCAAACTCACTTTGAAGCTCGAGACAGGAAACTTATTAGACAAATCTATGTCCCAAGGCAACCGACAGAGGATAATAGAGTCCGAAGAGCTGAACGAAGGGGGATCTACTCGGTGAAAACAACCTATTTCCAGTGGCAATAAAAGGAACAAAAGGAATTAGAAACTTACTCGGTGAAAACAACCTATGCAGAAATTTGAACTCAGACCAGGGTGCTGGAGGGCCTCTCTTTTGCCTTTGTAGGACGAGAATGCAACAGACCGACCCATTTGATGGCCCACACTCTCTGCAACTGGGAAGAAGAAGAAATCTAGCAGGGAAGACCTCTGGTGTTTTTAACTCCTTTGCTCATTGCTAATAGTAATCCACTTAATTAAAGCTATCTAGATTCTTATTAAAAGATAGATTTATGAAAATGTAATTTAGTAATTAGGCTAATTTATCAACCACACACTCATAGCTTAGTTAATAATTTATAGTTATGTAAACTATAACTATTTGGATTGGGTGCAACCTCAGTAGCCTCACTAAAATTGAAGTCTCTTGTTTAACAATACATTCAACTCTCGTGTTAAAATTCCTTCCGTAACATCTAACTATGAATAATCAAACTATGTCACCTGTATAAAAAAAAAGCTCTTAGCTAAATCTATCACATACCCATATTGAAACAACTCAACGTTTATCTTATGAAATGTTCGGGGTTCTCTTATGCTCTTACATTGGATCACGTCCTCAACTTTTACAATATTTTTTGCCAAAATACCGCAATTACTAAAAGGAATTCACACAATACATCATTTACACTAAAATTTGCCGAAATACAAAATTTTGGGTTGTGTCGCTTCTCATAACAACATCAAATTTAGTGAGACTACTAAGGTTGCGCCCGTTCCACATGGATCAACACTACGTCAAGCGAACAACTTTCATTGATTGTGTATTCCATGATTCAACACAAAACTCACGCTTGTGTAAAGTGATTAAGATTAATTGCAATGGAGTCGCAGTGTACGGGGTGGGCAACGGGATACAGTTATTTGGGTATACCGGTACCCGTCCCTTTTTTTAGGGTTACAAGTACCCAAATACCCGTAAATTTTTTTACGGGATGAGACTTGAAATCAAGAATCGTTATTTTGGGTACCATCGGGCTACCCGTTAATACCCGTTTTGGTATTACGGGTACCCGTTATACCCATTAGCCCAAAACCCGAGCCCACTCGAACCCCCAACCCGCCTCTTGCTGCCCCATTCGATTTCCCAAATGGCCAAACCCAATGCCGAGCTAATTTCATTTTGTGGTATTAACCCTCCTCTTCCTGCCGATGAAACTCAATTCCTGCTGACATCATATTATTAAGATTAAAAGTAAAGGAAACATAAACACATAAGGAAACAATACAATTCCTATAAGAACTTTTAAGCTAAAAAAGGCACATAAAGCATATGCAATTGTAGCTGGTACCTGCACAGAAAGTCGTCAATGGATTAGCAGAAGAAGCAAGAATGGAAAGAGTAGGCACAAGTATTTTAGTGTCTCATCTTACTCTCGTAGCATTAAGATAAATAATTGTTGCAAGATTAAACAGAAATGAAAGCATGAAGAAAAATCAAAGAGAAAGTTCCTTCGGGCTCTTTATTCTTTCCGTGAGCTACAAGATTGGAACTCATATCTGCGCTAAATAATAGGTATAAGATGGAAGCTAGCCGGATTGAATCGGTATTTACGGGTAGTATGGGTACTCGTTATCCGTTCCGTACGGGTAATGGCTATCCGTTAACCCGTCCGAGTTTAGGACATGGAATGGAGATTGCTCTCCAAATGGGACTGGGTACCCGTTTCAAACGGGACGGGTATCCCGTCCCATCCCGTTGCCCACCCCCATCGCAGTGTATGGTAATCGCATACAACTGGGATGTTGTAGCCTGAACCGATACTATATGGAGCGATATAGGACAAGATTCCACAAAATAAATAACCTACCCCACCTTCAATTATGCATCCATTTCTTCCTACTCTAGCTTAAGAGAGAAACAAAAAGCAACATCTCCCCTTCCTCTCACTCTCTTAAACTTAAAATTTACCTCCTTCATTCGTCATCTCTCCACCATCTCCAACCCTTTACTATCATAAAATATGGGATTATAATTGTGACATGGTTATGTTTTACTAACTATGTTTTGTGTGTGTTATTAAGTTATGTGCTCAATAACTATGTTTTGTGTATGTTATAGACCATTGATTATGGCTCGTAGAGTTCCACACTTAATCATGTGTTATCCTAACTTCATTGTTCTTCATTGATTAGGTGACAAGCTAAAACACAACACCAAACTGCGACCAAGTGTAATCGCGGCCCGGAAATGCAGTAAAGTGGCAAGTTCTATTTGTCAACCCGGGGTCTAGATCTACTGCCTACTCCGTGATTATTTATTATCTAGCAAACTAAGTTGATTGAATGTGGTTTTAAGCAAAAGCAGTAAGAAAGCAAGAAATGGTTCGAAGTTCTTAAGCAGGGGAAGAGTCACTCGGGAATGAGTCCCCCTAGCTCCTTAGTTAGGTCAAATTTGTAATTACCTTTGGTTGATTTACCGTTGATTAAACTGCGGAAGATCCGACAGTAGCTTGGAATCTCTTAAGCTGACCAAGCCCTCTTAGACAGACTAACCGGCAGGCGACTAGCCTTCACCGAGATAGACTGCTGAGGCAATAAACACAGAACTCCACTACTGGAATTGGATTCCAGTACAAAGCAGTAAATCGATTAACTCTCATATAACCAATCTACTACCACTGATTGATGAAGCTCTAACAACCTAATCAGAATCTATCTATCTCAGGTTGCAGCAGAAATCAAGAAAAGATGATCAGGCTTCAATTGACTCAATGAATCATGCATCAATCGATTAAAATCAATCAGTATATCAATCCAAAGTCATTACAATCAAGATTCCTAACACATGGAACTAGGGTTCTTCATACCTAAGTGAGAGAAGGTTCTACTCCATAGAGAGAGAGAGGAAAACAGAAATCAGAGCAGTCATACTTATAAAGATGGGGATAATCTGCTCTGGGATGTTGATCTTCACTCCTAGGGATGCAATCTGGGCTTCAATGGTGAGAAATCCACTCCAAATAGCTCTTAGGGTTTGTTCTTCGCACTTTCTCTCTCTAAAACTCTGTTTTCTGCTCAAAAGTCGACCACCCTTCCTTTGGCTCTAATCTACCTAAAAACCCCGATTCTGGGCGAAATATGGGCTGAATTACGGTCGTAATCATGGCCTGCTCGTATTTCACCCAAAACGCGCATTTCACTTAACATTGATGAGGGGAATTACGGTCGTCATTACCCAATTACTGCAAGTATTCATGGAATTACGATCGTAATTCATTCCGTTATTGCCTGTATTTTGCTCTTCGACAGCATTCTCAGGGATTTGGCTCGACATTACAATTACGGTCAGGGCAGTGGCAATTACGCCCGTAATTGTGTAGGGGATGCCCGTATTTTGAATCTTGAATCGCCAACTGACCTCCAAATGACCCGAAACGTGCACCTATGCATCCCTTTACTCGCTAGAACCTGAGATATGACAAAACAACACAACCTAGCATAAAATAGGCCAAGGAACCACAAATTTGAGCTAAAATGGTCGGAAACAAGAGTGCAAACATGTGCAATTACGACGCTATCAATAGGGCATCATAATAGATGATGCATAGATGCCTCTTATTGAGGAGGTTGTTTGCATGATTGTCTAGAATCACTACCTAAACATTACTTTACTTGCTTACATTGCTTTTCACTTACTTGTATTAGTAGTCTATGATCTCGAACTAGGGCACCTCAACACACTTCGTTTACTTTTCATTGCATTACAACTTGATCATATTATGTTAGGTATGAGTAATTACAATCAAAAGACCTCGTGGAATACAACCCTAGAAATGCGTAGGATTTATAACTATATTTACTACATCAGGGACTATAAAGGATATGGTAGTGGTTAATATGGCAGTTCTATAGATTATGGAAGCTATGATGGTTATTCAGGTAGTGGCTATAGTGATCATGTTACACATAGAATTCATGTTGAGCCTGATGGCATACAATGGCTAGTGTATGATGATAGTGTTGCATATGGTCCAAATATTGAGTTTGATGTTATATTATGGCCAATATGGGGTACATAATGGGAAAATATTAGATCATCTACACGATATGGCCACGATGATCACTATGTGCACAAACCTCCTCATCTGAATAATAGAGACATAAGGCGAGAGTCCTTGAGCCTCCCTCAACTCACTACACAATGATCCCACAACATCCACTTTTGATCAATACAATGACCACATCTGTGACGTTCATTTTCCATAATTTTTGGAAATATTTTGCTTTTGGCTGAGCTTCAATGAAAAGGTCTTCAATATCTTTAAGTGTGACTGAAAAATTCAATTCTTTCATCTTGTGGGACAAGTCTCTCTTTGTCAATTGACTCAATTGAAGCGGTTTCTTGGTCAATCGGAGATGGACTCAGTTGTTCTTATCCAGGGTTGGCAATTTTTCTGCAATCTTCCTTTGATAGTGTTTTCGGACTGTTGGGATCAACATTTTCTTCCTATTGGATGGCTAGAGTTGAACCCAACCAAACCTACTCAAATCGGTACAACTTGGTAGTCAATCAAAATGGTATGCTCTATAGTTCTTCAGTTGCACTTTAAGAATAGTCGGGTTCGAGTGAGCGTTAGTTCCATCTCGTTGTGACAACACAAACTCTCGGATGAGAACCATATCGACTAAAGAGAATTAGACATTAAATGTGCACCGGGGGACTCTCAAGAAAGCACTGGAAAGCAATGGACTCATTGGTGGTGCTCTTATTATTTTTTTAAAAGATGATTCAAACTTTGAGCCTCAATTTCATGTTCCCGAACATGGCAACACATTTTTCATTTTGGAAATAAGGCTTCTTTCCTACATGGCTAAGAGCAAAAGTACATTGACTTCTCTATTTAAGTCTCATGTGGGGAAAATGATGGTTGAGAGGATGGAATAGTGTAAAAGGTGAAGCGTTGGACAATAGTCCGCTCTCTCAAAAAACAACTCCCAAAATGCACTCCCATCTCAACGACAGACGGGTTGCCACATATGTGAGGTACAAATGAAAGTCGAGGTCTCTTCACTTGAGAAGAGGCACTCTATCTCCTCTCATAAAAGTCTGCGAGGAGGAGCAGTGCAAGGAGAATGAGGTCTCCAAACACATACTCAAAGTCAGCTCTCAAAATTTGAATCCCTTCTCCAAAACCCGAAATTGGGTTAAAACACAGATATGCCCGATTACACGGCCAGACCACGCGGTCGTGTAAAATCCGTCATGCTTGTGTAAATTCCGAAACGCAGCGTTGCACTTAGTTGGTCGAGGGAATCACACGGCCGTGTAAAAATCGGTCTTGCCCGTGCAATTCTCTGGAAAACTCACACGACCAAAGGGAGCCCTTGCACAACCCGTACGACTCCTGGCCGTGAAAAACCTGTCGCATGGCCACAACACAGCCGTGTAGAATCAGCTCTTGTCCGTGTAAATGCCACAGCTTCTCGTCGAAAATCCTAACTTCATCCAATCGACCCCGAATTCGTGCCCAAACCTTCAATCACGAATTAGGATCTGAAATATCACTAACAAGAGCAACCTAGCATGAAATCGGTTTAAAACACAAGAAATAAGCCTCAAACAATATAAAATGGTGGAGAAAATACGTGCAAATATCGAGTCGTCAGTTGCCTTGTACTCAATCCTCCTCGGAGGATCCTTCATCATCTCCGGTGGTATATGGTTATGGGGAAGAGGAGCGAGCTAAGGTAGGAGTGATGTCTGCTAGAGGGATCTCCATCTTCTCCATTATAGCATGTAGATATGTCGTGATATGTTGTCTGGACTCGTTCTCCCTCCTTTGATTCTTGAGAACCACCACTATCAATGCTCAAGTGTGGAGGTCTCTTGCTCTATTAGTTGAAGAAGTGGCCGGTTGGTGGGTTGGATGTTGCGTTGAAGTCACCTTCTTCTCATCCCTCTTCATCCATGGTCTTTGCTCCTCTTGTCGTATGTCGAGAAATCTTCACTGGGAATCGGAACACCACACCATCTATTTCCAAGGTGTTGGTAATGGGAAAATGGTAGGCATTGGACTCCCCAAATATCATCCTCTCTTAGGCTTAGGACCTTGATGTGCGATTTCAGAGTGTCAAAAGGGAGGGCGATTGTCCTAGAATCCAATCGAAACTTGACATCCGAGAAGTCGGCTCTGAAGCATCGAGCAATGCGGGTGATACTTCTCCATGCAATGTGGCTAGTCGATGATCCTTCTCATACCTTTCAATGTGTAAAGGATGGAAAGACTAAGATGAAGAGATGGGAGGCTATGCATACTATAGTGGAAGGTGACATCTTGGGCTGCCAAGTTGCCCTTGCTTTTGAACTTGCCATCCACGGACCTTGCGAGCATGTGATGGATTCAACCTGCCTTCGGACTTCACTTGCTTTCTTTGGATAGCTTGATGTCCCATTGCACCTATATGCACACTAGGTCGATATGTCGATGGTCACGCACGTGGCGCCCTAACATCACCTAGGTGGGCATCCTAATTGGCAGAGGATGGTCACCTCAACCACCAATTAGGCCCTTAGATCATTCATCTACATTAACATGCCAAACCGCTCAAACCCACAACCTCCTCAATCAAACCTTAATTAGGCATGCAATCAAATATAACATATGGAGAGGCAAGTTCAAAGCATAATTAGCATAGATAAATGCACAAAAACACTAGGCAAACACTTTTCATTCACAAACCCTAACAAAATTCCTTATACATAATAAAAAGTAAAACTAGGGTTTGGGGAACTAAGCCCCTAGTACCTTGAGTAACTACCTCATAAGGGGGGAGGAGAGATATAGAAGAATGGGGAAGAAAACTAGAGATGGAGGATTTGTGAAGAATCCTTTCCTTCTTGGTTCCTCATTCCCTTCGTCTCCTTCCTTCAGCTTCTCTCTTTAAACTCTCTCTAAAACTATAAATTTAACCAAGTGTCTAACCTCTCTTTGCAAAGGGGAAGGGTCTTATAGTTATAAACTTCAGGAGGACGAACAAGTTCGCGGTTGAAGGCTAGGAGATCACGATCGTGAACTTCAAGGGTGACTGGTGAGGTCGCGATCTTGAAACACAACATTTTCACTCTGCTAGCTCAAGAGTTCGCGGCCTAACCTCACAGTCGCGATCTTTCTTGCAATCTTGGACAACGGAGGTTGCGAGTCGATTATCGAAATTTTTTGTCCATTCCTTGGATGCTGCTTCCTTAAGTTCACGGCTGGCACCTTCAGAGGCTGCAATCTTCTGCTTGATTTGCGGCTCCTCTTCTCGACCGTGATCTCTACCCTTCTACCATGATCTACTTGTTTTGCTCCTTTTCCTACACTCGTGCCCCATTTTGGTGCCTAAAAGTATAATCTAATACACCCTAATGTGACATGAAATACTCAGAGAAATGAATTCAAGATGCATTTGACGATATAAAAAACATTGAGACAATAGAATGACCTGAAAATAGCTAAATATAGAGGCTAAATAACATTGGTTTGGATGTTATCAATTGTTGGATGTCATTTTTAATGTTAGTTTTCACAAATGAAGAGGCCATGGTGCAAATTAATTTGTTCATATTGGATTATTTTTTGTAATAATAACATATTTGTTATGATTATTTCTTTGTGTAGGTTACTGGTATGACGCGAACTAAGAACACATATGTAAGACGGTTAAGCTTAAAAAACAAATGAAAGATCAACCAAAAGTTGAGAAAAATAACGAGGATAGGCAGGATCACATGTGCAGTATGTCATAAGTGTAAAAAATGTTGAAAATAAGAGTTGTACTTTTATGATCCCTGAGAACGATAATGTAAAGCGATATCAATGGATTGCAAGACGTTAATGATTCCATTGGAAGTTAGTGTAAGAGGCCATGATTTTCTAGTTATGAACCTGATGTGAAAAGTGATTCTTTTTTTATCAAAAGATTGCTCGTATTGCCGAGTAAAATAGCCAGAGAGTTCAAATGACCGAAAACAGCCAAGCAACCAAATCGAACCCAACTAAAGAAGCGAACAATGAAAAGGCTTTTCATGCCACCAAATGGGCAACCCTATTACAATGACGACCAACAAACTGAAGTGAGATATGTGTAAAGGATTGATGAAGCACCATTATCTCCTCGAGAATCCTCCCCCATGGGTATCAGCGGTCGTTCCTACTACGAGCTTGTCATTTTTAAAATTATCATTGACTTGTTGAGTTTTGACTTAAACACCTGATGCTTCCCGCTATTAGTCCATCACTAACTTTCATTATGAAGAGGGCATACTATCCTATCATGTATCATCTATGCTTTCAACGATGTATCGCTTGCGTGTTTGTGATTCATTCACGGAAATAATAAATAAATAAATAAATATGAAAAAGGATGGAAGATTTGGGCGACAATTTCGGGTTTAGATGTGCAATCAGTAAACATTTAGTGAATAATTATGCCCCAAAGAAATGTGAATAAACGGGCAATTAAGTGGTGTGTGGGAGGAAAGCGTGGAGGGACTCGATTCAATACATAGGAAAAGTAGAAATCGACAAAAAAGGCCCCCAAGTAGTGAGAGTAAATCAGATGCTCCTTCCTTCCTCGTCAGTCCTCACTTCCGCTGCATGTGTCCCCCCCCTTCCCCTCTTGTCCTTTTATTCCGCTCACCACACAAACCCAATTCAAACCTCCGAATCCGATTCTGCTCTCAACCTAAAAACACTACTATTCAACATCTTCTCTCGATTTCTTCTTCTCTCTCCGAAGGATCGATGGGGGCGAGCTTGATGCTGTTGTACGGGTTTGTGCTGCTGCTCGTTGCGGGAACATGCACGGCGGCCACCATCGGCGACGAGATGCTTCTGGACAGCTCCAGATTGAAGATGTTTGTGGATGAGGTTCCGGAGATGCCGACGATTCGCGGCTACAGAGTCGTCAATGGCTCCTACGAACCAGCGGCCCTCAAGATCGGCATGTTTCGCAAGGACTGGGTAAACGTTTCTCTTTTTTTTTCTCTCTCTCTCTCTCTACCTACCTGCTCTCCATCGCGTTCTCCCCGGCCCTTCTTTTCCGGCATTGGGGGGTTTGGGTTTTCAGTTGCGATTTTTGTCTCTTTTTCTTCATTTTTGGATTGAAATGAATAAGGTGGTGTTATTATGTGAATCAATCGGTAATTGGGTACCAGAAAGTAAGTTTAATTTCATTATTATAGAAAGAAATCTTGACTGCTCAGCGTCAGCGGAATTTTACCGTCTGGGTTCTGCCAACCAATTTTCTAATTAGTAATTACCTTCCCCTTCTACCACTGAATCATTTTATTTTATATTTACTATTATTTTCCTTCCTAATTTAGTTACCTGCACTCTTTTTTGGCGTTTCTCTTGGTATTATTTTCTTGCTTGCACCCTCACGCTCCACCACACAAATGGAAAATGGACACATTCCTTGGGCACTGCTGATTCTTTGTCACAAGCAACAGCTTCGTTTTGTTCCTATATATCAATGCTTAGATGTCTGAAATACCTAGAAGAAAGCTCTATGAATTAGTGGCACAGGTTTAATTTATCACAGAATACAAGTTATGTAAGGAGTTCACGAGAGAATCGAATAATATGTTGTTGTGTTGGGGGGTATCAATAAGCACCTACAAAACTTTTTACCAATTACTTTTAGAGTTTTAGTGGTTCTTAGAATGCATCGTTTTTATTTTATACACACACAATATATTGTTTTGTTTGATGTGTCAACAACAAGATGATTCTACAGCTAATATTGAAGATAATTTTTACAGTTTTTTACTATTTAAAAAGTACATTTTACATAGAAAATATACACATAATTATTGGAAAATAGGTACAAAACCATCGATTTAACAATAGAAAAATAGCTTAATATATACTAGTTCACAACTCACAAGCGTCGTACACACTAGTGTCACTCACTACTTTGGAGTTAATCCTCTTCCACTTTCTACATCTTTCTATAAAGAATGTATTAACTATGGATGAAGATATGCTTTCCCTCAAAAGGTTCTCTTTATTAATAACCAGTCTGTGGAAAAAGCTATGCCCTTTTTCGAGTGCAGAAAACAATTCCATCTAGAAACAACACACCAGAAATAATGGGGTTTTTTTTTTTGTAATTCAAATCATGGGTTATTTGATTAAAGGTTTCGATCTGATATTAATTACATTAAAATATCGGTCAGTTATGAAATTCATATTTAGTTTGCCCATCTAAATTAAATACGAGAGTGGACATTATATAACAATTCTTCAAATATAACATTGTTAGAAATTGAAAAAAAAAATCCACATAATAATCCTTATCTTTGAAATTCCCACTTTATTTATCCTACTACAAGGACCAAGCGCATTAAGGAAAATATATTGAGACAAAGGAAACAAATTCTTTTGATGATCATGTCTTACTGAGATTAAGTGGGTAGTACTTAATATCAATTATGACCATGCTACACCATTTCAGGTTGTTTATTAATTACTTCAGTTTGCCAGAATACGTAGGATGACAACCACCGAGACTAGTTTGGTCATCATGTCCCAAATTAATATCTTTATTCATCTGCTTCTAAAGTTCGTGTTTGTGGCTAAAGAGGAGGCGAGCTTTTTCAGAAAGGATAACATATTAACACGCTTTGTTTTATTTTTATTTTTAATAACGGCGACAGTTGCTAGCTAATAGCATTCCAGCCTGTCTGGTTTTTCGTCTTTAACGATGATTTCCCCATTCAACGTTTGTTTGTCGTTTACTATCTTTTGCAGAAATTCCACAGAGACCTCCCTCCAACACCAGTCTTCGCCTACGGTACATCCAAGCACACCGCAACAGTCCCCGGCCCGACAATCGAGGCCATGGGAGGCGTCTCCACCCACGTGACGTGGACCAATCACCTCCCTCCGAGCCACATCCTCCCGTGGGACCCGACGATCCCGACAGCCATGCCTGTTGCAAAGAAGGGCATCCCTACGGTAGTGCACCTCCACGGTATGATCGGTGGACCCGAGAGCGACGGACACGCTCACTCGTGGTTCACCAATGGATTCCGAGAGACCGGACCCACTTGGACAACCAAAACTTACCACTACCCGAACGTTCAGCACCCGGGGAGCCTCTGGTACCACGATCACGCCATGGGACTGACACGTGTCAACTTACTGGCCGGTTTGATCGGATCCTACGTCATCCGGGACCCAAAGACCGAATCCAAGCTCCGGCTTCCCTCCGGCAACGAGTTCCACCGGCGGCTGGTTATTTTCGATCGCAGCTTCCTCACCAATGGTTCCATATACATGAACTCCACCGGTAACAACCCGGACATTCACCCGCAGTGGCAGCCGGAGTATTTTGGCGACGCGATCATCGTCAACGGGAAGGCGTGGCCGCGGATGTCAGTACGGCGTCGCAAGTACCGGTTCACGGTCATCAACGCCAGCAATGCCAGATTCTTCAGGCTGTTCTTCAGGAACGGGTTGAGATTAATCCACGTGGCGGCTGACTCGGCTTATCTGGAGAAGCCGGTGGTGGCGACCCACACCTTATTGGCTCCGTCCGAGATTATCGACTTCGTGGTTGACTTCTCAGACTCGAGATCGGACTCGGTCATACTAGCCAATGACGCGCCGTATCCGTACCCGTCCGGGGATCCCGTGAACGACGCCAACAGCGTGGTAATGAAGTTCAACATTCGAAAAGAACGAGAGTACGACACGTGGCGGGTGCCGAGGACGCTGATCAAGTACCCGTCCCCGAAGTTATCCGGTGCGGCGAGGTCACGGTACATTGCGATGTACGAGTATGCAAGCGCAGCGGACGAGCCAACGCACCTCTACATCAACGGCAGATCGTTCGAGGCCCCGGTGACCGAGAAGGCGAAAGTGGGGACCAGTGAGGTGTGGTACGTGATTAACCTGACGGAGGACAACCATCCTTTGCACGTGCATTTGGGGCTGTTTACGGTGATGGAGCAGACGGAGCTGGTGAATGCCGAGGAATTCAAAGAGTGCATGAACAAATTGAACGATGCGATGAGGTGCCACGTGGAGAAGTACGCCCGCGGGAAGAAGATCAGAGTGCTTCCCCATGAGAAGGGGTGGAAGAACGTGTACAAGATGATGCCCGGGTTTGTGACCAAAATTTTGGTGAGATTTGCATACATACATTCCACTCAGCCTTACGTGTTCAATGCCACTGCGGAGCCTGGTTACGTGTACCATTGCCACGTAAGTTTCCATTACACTTTTCTGTCTAATCTGGTTCGCCACTGGCGTTCGAGGGTCATGACTAGTTTCAAATGTATGATTATATTATGTATACGACCGCAACATTATTCTGTAGACTACTTAATCAACGTGGAAGCAGCAGGTTATATAATAAGGGCTTAATCATAATGAAAAGAAGATTATATGTTAATTATCTTTTTGGTTTGGCAGATATTGGACCACGAAGACAACGTTATGATGCGACCACTGAAATTAGTGGTTTGAGGAGGAGCACAAGGTGATGGGCGAACAGAGCACAATACTTTTGGCTATTTGTGGGTTGTGCATAAATTTTCTTCTGGCTTAATCAGTGTATAGTAGAAAAACGCTAAGCAAAAATAAGGTAAAGTACAATTGTGGTGTGGCCTAATTTACTGATGTTTATTGTAGAGTTAAGAACTGAGATGCTTGAATATTGTTTCGGAGCTTCTCTTATGCTGCAGAGCTTTCAATTTTTGTTATTATTTGCTTTAGATATATGCATCCTGATTGTTTACGTAGAAGAGAACACTACAAAAATGAGGTTGTCGTTGCTGCCGGAAATAGGAAAAACTCTTTCCGTGATTTTTTTGGTACGGCTAAGTCTCTTACAATTTTAATTTGTCATAGAGATCACCTTAAAAAGGTGTTATTAGCCGTTCTAATCTAGGGATTTTCATGTATTAATTTAGCGTAAATGAGCACTAAATCTTGCACTATATCCTGTATTTGTTTTCTATTTCACATGGAATTGTTTAGGTGAAATGTGTTGGGTTTAAGCAAGGTTGTAATGAATTAGGGCAACAAGTGTAGGTAGGAGAGGAGGTAATGAATTAGGGCAACAAGTGTAGGTTGGAGAAGAGGAGAAGTTCACATACAGAAGGAAGAGATCATCACGGTCGGGAAACCATGATCGTGATCTTAGTTTAGAGTTCCCAAGATGATCTGAATGATGCATTCATCTCTTAATAATAGGCTACTGTATTTTCCGAGGATGATCTGAATGTATCTATGTATAATTGGCTAAAGATATTGTGTTGGTTGATGTGACTTGAATCGGACTATCAACCGCTACGACTGGAAGTCACGGGGTTTCACTGTGTATGGGCTCAATGTTATTTGGGTTCGTGTTCCGGGCCTGGTAGTAACCGCTTTTCCTTTACCATACTAGATTAGGGTTAGACCATGGAGAAGCATTATAAATACTTCTAATACTCCTCTATAATCTGTATCTCCTTGAAGTATAGTGAAATTGGCTCTCCAGCCTGTGGACTAGTTAACATACATTGTGTTAGCAAACCACATAAATAGTGTGTTGTGTGCTTTTTGTTTTTCGTTATTTCTTGCTTTGTCGAATCCCTCTGATTTCTCGATCCGCAAAAAAAAAAAGTCGTGACAAGTGGTGTCAGAGCGCTGGTTGGAAATCAGGCTAGGGTTCGATTATGAAGAATGACATCGGTAAACATGAAGATCGAGAAGTTCACGGGGAATAACAGTATTGCTATATGACAGATCAAGATGCAGGTTTTATTGAAACAACAAGGGTTGTGGGGGCCACTGTCTGCGAAACAGAAAAAGACAGCGGTCGATAATGATGAGTGGAATACCCTGGAGGAGAAGGCACACTCGACCATCATGCTATGTTGTCTGATAACGTCATCAATGAAGTTGCTGCTGAGAAGACTGACGTGGGCTTGTGGTTGAAGCTGGAGAGTCTGTACATGACTAAGTCTCTAACCAAGAAGCTGCATTTCAAGCAACGGTTGTTCAGCTTGAGGATGCAAAAATGTACGCCTTTGAGGGAACCTCTCGAACAACTTAATTCTATTTTGTTTGATTTGCGCAATATAGATGTTAAGGTTGATGACGAAAATGCTGCCCTAATCCTGATTGTTTATTTGCCGAGTTCATATGAGAACTTCGTGGATTCTTTTATTGCTGACAAAAATAGCTTGTCGTTGGAGTATGTCAGATCTGCTCTTCACATGAGAGAGATTAGGCATAAGACGTTTAGATTTTGTTGTATACACTATTAAATAAGTCTCTTTCAGTGTATCTCGCTAAACAAGCATTAGCAAACTGGTCGCCAAATCGACTTGGAAACTTGTTCTTAATATAACACAAAGCTGAAAATATTCTTTTTACACTTGTAGTTGTAATTGGTAGAATGAAAACTAGTGAAATTGTTGTTATCGCTAGACAATTTTAGGGTTGTTGGGGAAGGCATAAGGAAAAAAGAGATCTAATTAGGTCTTTGTTGCAATTGGAATTTCGTTAATAGTATAATAAATTAATTTTATGTCAACTTTTGAACAAACAATGAGTTGTGTTGTAGTGACAAAATACTCTAATACTACCTATAAATGTTGTGTTCCATCACCAATATAAATATATATGGCGTATTTTTATTCCTCCGAAATTTACCCCTGTCTCGGGACAAGACCCAACGGGCTTGCCTTCGCCACTGAATAGACCATTCTAAGACACCCTAATGTTTGTGAATGATAAAAAAAACTTAAATAAAGGGGTTAATACCTTATTTTGGCCTGAACTATAGTCATATAATCAACTTAGATCAGTGGTTTCAGAAATTAACATTTTGGCCTCAACTATGTAACATATAGACTCAATTGGCCCAACACATGATTTGACAGTCAATTTGGATGGTCAACACCGTTGACCGTTAGTCAACATGCCATGTCATTGCCTCGTCAGCCTAAAAATCATTAAAAATTTTAAATTATTTTCCTAATTATTATTATTTATTATTATCAAATTAAACAAAAACCAAAATTATAAAAACATAAATAAATTTTATTTTTTGGGTAATTTGAAATTTTTAATGATTTTTAGGCTGATGAGGCAATGACATGGCATGTTGACTAACGGTCAAATCATGCGTCGGGCCAATTAAGTCTATATGCTGTATAGTTGAGGTCAGGATGTTAATTTCTAAAACCACGGGTCAAAATTGATTATATGATCATAGTTCGGGCGAAAATAAGGTATTAACCCTAATTAATGAGTATCAGGTTCATACACTTCAAGAGTGTGTTCATTCATATAATCTCTCTACTGATTAACCACAAAACTCAGATCCATCTACAGAACAAAAGGAAGAAGCAGAAAATTAAATTCTTTTTGCTTTGAGGAATAAAGGGAAAACAGAACCAAGAGAGTAATATATTAGCACCTCCAGAGTTTATCAGTTTTAAACAAACAAATTAAAATGAAACAGTAAGGGGAGGGAGCTAATAATTAAGGGGAAATCTTTCTGAACCATATGTATGAATGTACTTTGACAATCTCGTAAGTGATGAAGGCAGTTGCATGAGCAAGAACCGTGCTGAAGCAATGAGATCGAATGCCTTTGTATAACCCTCCAACGCCTTCTTCCTCAATTATTTGGGCAAACATCTGCCACGCTCCAGTCTTTCTCCTCGCACATTTTCGGTCCTCTGATTGCATTCTCTTTTGCACAACAGCGATGGGATATGTCGCTGCATAAGACCAAAAAGAAGATATACAAACCAAAAAACCACACAGTTATGTACTAGCTAGGCATTGTGATGATGCATATGTGCTGTGGTGTTGGAGAAGTGTATGTAGTTCCAAGTGTTGTGAGTCAGAGTCAGTCATTTGTTTTAATTTACCTGTGGAAGCCGCAAGGCCAGCAATAGTGCCGGCGACAAGGGCGGTCGTAAAAGAAGAGCCATTTGGCCTGGAATTGTAATAAAAAGTTTGATAAGAAATGCTGCAAGTGGTGATATATCAAACTAATATCATGTGTAAGCCAGCCATATATAATGGTTGAAGTTTTTACAAGCCTTAAATTTGTCGAAGAAGAGGCTGGAAATGTAGAATTTGATGATGCGGAAATACGAAACAAACACAGAACACAAGGGATTTTACGTGGTATCCTCGATCGATTGATTGATCGAGACTAATCCACGGTGAGCTCGAAAGAGCTCACAGCTGACGTTTTATTGAACGACTACATTGTGACGGCTTGCTTACGACAATCTCGTAGCTAAGCTTATATAGAGATAGACATAGGGTTACAACCCTAATGACAACCAAGTTTCCTTTTTTTACTTGAACAAGGAAAACTAGGGACTTGTAGGACAAGGAATTAATTATTTTTGACTAAATAATTAATATCCTCAACACTCCCCCTCAAGCGAAGACATGAGTGACAAGAATGTCGAGCTTGACAAAGGAAATGTGACGAACAAGCATGACAAGCTTGAACAACAAAACTCGAGATGAATAATCTCTCGGACGAGGTTGATTTGGAGACGACTGACTCTCTCCCTTGAACAACCTTATGAAGACGGTTGACTGCGTCTTCTAGAACTTCCTGACGGAGACGGTTGACTGCGTCTCTTGAACTCACTGACGGAGACGATTGACTACGTCTCTTGATCTTACTGACGGATAGATAGACGCGATCGACTTGATGACTGAGCTAGTCGACCGACGTATGTTGACCTCCTATTCCCCCCTCAAGATGGAGCATGAACGACGTGAATGCCCAACTTGAAAGTGAGAATGGTAATGACTCAACATTGACTGATGTTGAACGCGGAGGGGACGATCGCTTCTTTGATCGTGACTGCCTCGCATTGAACTTCTTTGTTGACGAAAGCCGTATCTCTCCAACACTAGCTACTGAAGGAACGACCACTGCAGGTCGCGACTGTCTTCAATGCCATTACTTTAATCGATGTTGGGAAGATTCATGATGATATAACCAGCTACATGACATGCCGTGAGATAAAACTCCACCTTCCACACTTAGAGTGACGTTGACTGGACAGAGAAGCCAACTCCGGTACCCCAAACTGATTTAACCAAGCGGCAACGGAAGTGCTTGATCTTGGTGCTAGAACTCGTTACCTTCCATTGCCCAACTTTTGACCACCAAACACATTTTTCTTTCCCACCACATGAATGGAAGAATAATTGACTGTGGGGTGATACCCTGCAAAGCACATTAGCACCAAGTACAAGATTAAAGACGAGCATCGCTGTGAGATAACGGCTGGGCGGGACCAAAACTTGGACAGCTTTGACCTTGAATCGATGACGTCGATCCTACCACGGAGATGCAACGTATCCGACGTAGGTAACTAAAACCCTTGACTGGTGGACGGTTATGATGACGAATAGACGGCGGTGACGATGAGGCTACGGATGACTGAGGCGACGAACGACCGTGACTGGTCGAGGCTTGTGACTTGGCGACAACGTCGACAGATTTCTCATCTGGACGGCGACTGTGGCATCGAGCAGATTCATCTCCGAATCTCCCGATCTCTTGGATCCCGCGGCTGCTTTCCCGAAACCACAGCCGAACAGAATTTGGACTGGACAGAGTAGCGACGGTAGGAAAGCTCCGTGCGGCGAGGAGTCTTGACTGGGGATAGAGACGCGTTCGGCCCGGAACGGAACGTCGAACTTGACAACATGGATAGAGGAAAGCCGGCTGGTGGAGGAGACCTGCGAACGGAACGGAGCACCGATGCCAGATGGAAGAACCGCTTGCTGAACGAGACTGCTGGACGGCGATGATCCTTTGGACGGATCCGGAAGACAACGAAGAGGTTGGACTGATGACCTCGACTGACACGGCGACGAATCTCAACACAAAGATCGGCAACGGAGAGGTAGACAGAAATCGAATCTAACCCTAATTCGGATCGAGTTTCGCTCTGATACCATGTAGAATTTGATGATGCGGAAATACGAAACAAACACAGAACACAAGGGATTTTACGTGGTATCCTCGATCGATTGATTGATCGAGACTAATCCACGGTGAGCTCGAAAGAGCTCACAGCTGACGTTTTATTGAACGACTACATTGTGACGGCTTGCTTACGACAATCTCGTAGCTAAGCTTATATAGAGATAGACATAGGGTTACAACCCTAATGACAACCAAGTTTCCTTTTTTTGACAAGGACAAGGAAAACTAGGGACTTGTAGGACAAGGAATTAATTATTTTTGACTAAATAATTAATATCCTCAACAGGAAACACGTATATGTGATTGTTGTTAATACATACATATAGCATTGGAAGTCGATCGTCAAGCAAGAAAGTTGATGTTGATCAGTTTACCTTAGTTCACTCAATATAAACGAGAGAGCTTCATATACCGTAAAAGTGATCGCCATGGATGGAACGGTTCTCTGAAACACACACACACACAACAAGGACGTACATCGCCCTATCTATGTTAACTATAGTACTCGTAAGAAGGCTAGGGGTGTCAGTTCGGGTCGGGTTCGGTTACACAAACCGAAACCCGAAAAAACTCGAAACCGAAAAATTACTAAAACCGAACCTGAACCTGATAAGGACTTGCGGGTTTCGGTTACCCGAAACCCAAACGCTTAAAAATACGGGCTGAGTTCTATTCATTGGAGGTTTTTAGCCGGAACCCGAAAAACCGATAAGCAAAACCGAACCCGAAACCGAAAAACCCGAAATCCGAAACGAACCCGAACCCAAAAAACCGAAAATATATATAATCGAGTCGGTTTCGGGTAAACCCGAAAAACCAAACCCGAATGGACACCCCTAAAGAAGGCTGGCAGGTGAGGTGAGATTCAAGAGAAGAGAACTAACTCACCAGTAATGAGGCTGACAGTCCAGCATATAGGGAACCCTCTTGACGTTTACTGTTACTTGTCTACATCATAAATAGTAGCAGCAGTATTTAGTAAAAAAGAACACTAGCACTAGCTGGATCATACTTAACTTACATAGTGATAGATAGGTTCACCAATCGAAAGAAGAAGCATCTATGCAAGTGCCATATCCTACTTCAACCATTGTCCATTAAACCATACCATACCGGCGGTTCAACCACAAAATACCAATATCGAAGGCTAAACCGATAGACGGTATTTAACGGTACTAACGGTTGGACTACGATTAAACCACGGTTTTGCCATAAAATACCATACCGTTGACTTTTCCGATACGGTCTCCGGTACGGTTTCATGGACCAAGCTTCTAACATGTACCAGCTAGCAGTGGTGAAGTCAGGATTCAAACATACATGTGTCCTCTTTTCAAAATATAAATAAATAAAATTAAAATTATAAAATTGAAAATATACAAGAAATAATCTTTAGTGTAGCGATATGATACTTATTCATTATCCAAAAAATCAAGGGTTCAATACTTGATATAGGGCTCGAAGTTTGGTACCGGTATTAGGGATATACTATATACCGTACCGAATTTATTACTATTAGGTAT
The DNA here is from genome assembly GCA_946122785.1 of Linum tenue. NCBI lineage: Eukaryota > Viridiplantae > Streptophyta > Magnoliopsida > Malpighiales > Linaceae > Linum > Linum tenue. The sequence continues at coordinate 5,359,803 of CAMGYJ010000010.1, read as the reverse complement.
TATCGAATACCGGTTTATTTTTCAGGAATTGGGATTGGGATTCATTTTCAAGTGTTATTCGGTATTCGGGATTACGAGATTGGGGTTGGTATATACCGAAATACCAAAAGTTAAAAATTAATGAAATATAGCACACAACCTTAGGTCATTTCTCACTCTTTCACAACTTAGAAGCCCACATCCAACACAATTTTGACTTTCCAGTCTAAGTCACTCTCGTCTCTCAGCTAATCTCTTGTTATTTTCATAACTCCAAAAATCAAACACTAGTATTAGTCGTCTCTCAGCCTCCAATATGTCATATTAAAGATTACCAATGACAAGAATTTGAGATGTCACCTCTCCTCCATTCTCCTTATCCATATCCTAGCTCTAGGCAAACTCAATACTCGTTGCTTAGTCTCTTTGCCCTAAATTAAACAATTAAATAAAATTTATATATTTAATTATTAACTTCAAATGTAATTAATTTTTGTATTCGATATGGTGATACCAAAATATCTAGGGATTGAGATATCGAAATTATTCAGGGATCGAGATCGACATTAATTTTAGGATGTAACTCGGTATTTAAAATTTCGGTATTGGTATTCCGATACCAAATACCGTACTAATTTCCACCTCTAACTTGATACATACGTATGGGTATTATTTCTCTACCCCAAATTTCACCTTTGTCCTATAGGACACATCCAAAGTAGCCTGCCTCCGCGTATGCCAGCTAGCCAGCTAGCTAAGATTTAGATTAGCTACCTGTATTGCAATGCGTGTTCTCAAGGTATCCAGAGGATGGGAAACAGAGGTGGCGGTGAGTGCAGCCAATCCTCCACTCAAGAGAGCCAGAGAGGCAGGCTTCATAGCCACACTACTCGACTGCAAAGCAAAGCAAAGCAAAGTAGTAACACAACCAAAACCAACCGAGTAAATCAATCATCAGTTTAGCTAGCCAGTATATACGCACCTACCATGAGTTGAGCCCTGAAACCAAGATACAGCAAAATGTTGATGCCATAAAAAGTCAGACGATGAGCAACTGCGACCAAGTTCCCCCTCCAAAGCGCTGCTGCATAGCCATAGCTACCACCGCCCTCTTCTTGCTTAACAATCTGAGCCGCCAGCTCCCATATACTCCTCTCTTCTTCTCCTTCTCCCCGCAATTTACCCAGCTGAGAGAGTGTAGTGATGCGGGCGAGAGGCGCGGTGCAGGTGTCGCTCAAGGCGATGGCGACGACGCCAGCGATGGGGAACAGAAACAAATTGGTCAAGAGAGGGTCGAAATTGATCCCCCCAAAGAAGACCTGCTCCTCCAGGAACATGCGGGACTCCAGAAAATAGCGGATGCTGACCATGGCTGCTTTTTTCCCTCTGCAATCCGTGCAGTCGTGCCCGAGGAACAGGCGCTCGATTCGGCGGTCGGCTTCGTCCCACTTCCAGTTCCAGGGGGTCTGCTCCGCTACCTCTTCCCAGCAATTCATTTGCTCCTCGTAATCAACCGTCCATCTGATAGACTCCATAATGCAGATGCTCCCTTCCGTGCACACCTCATCCCCCTTCCAATTCATCCCCACAACATGCCAATTAGGGCGAAACACATCAAAACGAGAAGGAAGAATAATCCATGCCCAACTCATCGTCGCGGCCGGCCGGGAACTCTATATATATATATGCAATTATGCTAGCTAGCACCCCCTCCTTGAGAGGTCATATATATATATATATATATATATATATGCTATATAGCATACCGCTAAGTCTAAAACCCTAGCTAGCCCGCAAAATTTCTAACTAGTATTTGAATCGGAATAGGACAACTACTAGTAATTAATCAATTATTATATTATAAACATGATTAGCATCGGGCTTGGTCGGTTCGCGGGGAGAGTTTAGGTCAACAGTTCTTAGTAATGATGAGCTAATTTGGTCCTGTTGTTGGTTTTGCAAAAGCAATTTCTGGTCTGTGACCTTTAAAGAAGTAATAATAAAAAAAATTTGAGTGTTAGACTGAAAAATTATTAGAAGTATTTTTCAATATAAGAGTTCATATAAAATTACTAAAAATAATTTTTAATATAAAATATTAAAAATTAATCTCTTTGTTAGATTTCATTTACATTAATAAATATTATTTTTTTAATTTATTTTATTTAAATATAATCCTGTATCTTCAAGACAGCTTTTCGCAGAAGTTTCAAATCAGAGCTTCTGCTTTTTATGTTATTCAAAATCACTTTTCGGTTTTTCAAAACCCAAACTTTTGGAGGCATTGACCTAATTTAAGCTTTGGAGCATAAACACACTTCTAAAAACCGGGTTAAACATAGAACTTATATTGGAGATGTATTCAATATATGTTTTGCACAATTATCTGTTGGGAAACATTTTGTCAAGTGGTTAGACTATGCACAATTGGTCACAATATAGCATAAAAGAGTAGAATAATGATATAACATTCAGATAAGATACAACAAATAGTCCTAGACTATTATAACTAAGATTCCTCTTTTCATTTTTCTTAGTTTGGGAAAAGCCGTGAATATACCAAAGGTTATTATGTGTGGCTAACATTATATGTCTTTATACATCATAACATTTACCTACGGGTTTCATTAATGCATGCATGAGAATTCCTTTTTATTAAGATTACAAAATGCAGCTCGTAAGTTCTAATTTCAACGATTTCATTCGGTAAAAAAATGTAGCATTTATGGTGCACAGATTATGTGTTAATTGTTGCAAATGGATGATGAATGACTAAAAGTTACATAAGTTGTTTCATTCAATGCAAATAGGGTGTAAATTAGTGACAAACACATATTATAGAGTGTTAACAGTGACTCTCGTGCAAATTCGCATCCCGAACCTGAAATTTGGCTGAAACCTATAACTGACCTTGTTTGATGGTGTTTTCAAAAATTGGAATATCAGTAATATGGATTATTCCTTTTTTCCAATAAAATAAAGGATTGAAATCATAAGTTGCAGATTATCTAAGTATGATAGATAATATTAAATGGGAAAATAATAACTCGTACTGAAAGCATTTACTTCCGAGATATCAAGGTCAACATAGAACACTGTTGAGCCAGAAGAAGATGAAAATTTACCTCCAAATATTTAACAAATCATTTTCTTTTGTTCACCACACCATATTAACAAAGGCTTAAAAGGAAAAATGGTTGTGCCTTGTTCCAAAACCTAAATCATCCACTATCTGCTCTCATTGCTGGATTTGATTGAATCTTCTATTCCACATGTATTGTACAATGGATCATCCCTTACTTCATCACCATCATTTTCTTCATCACTATCCTCCAAGACATTTCCATCATGTTCACAAGCTGGTTCGTTGTTCACTAGGTCTTCACCGTGAAATACATCCCGAAATAGCCCCGCCAAATCTGCTCTCATTACTGGATTTGATTGAATAGGGGTAGATAGCCTCTCCGTAGCCAAAACATTTGCCCATGGCGAGGAAGAAGTAGCAACATCACTAGCTTGATGTGAACATAAAGCTTCTCCATGAAAAATCCATGTAGTATATCCTCTTAGAATACCATCCCAAATGAGGTGCACCCGAATATCTTCACATGTTTGTGCATATACATTTACACAATTGATACAATGACACAATATCTTTGCTCCATGAGATGCATTTCGAAGTGCATAATCAAGAAAATGTTGTACTCCGTGTTTATATTCATTGCTCGTTCTATGTTTCTTCATCCAGCTCTTGTCCATTTTGTCGATTATAGATATCACTGCAAGTCAAAATGAACAGATTCTATCAATCAAAAGTTGGACCGGGATGAACTGATTTGTTTGGCTCAAGTTCCTCTACTGATGGATACAGTATCTCAATCAACATTTCAAGCTATGCATCTAATAAGATGGATCAATTGTTATCTCAGAAACTAATTTGACTAAACAGTTGATGCTGATTGACTTCACTACTTTGCTTAGAAAAGAACAAGTTTATCCATCCCCTTTCTATGTGGTTGCAGTAACAGCACCCTACCCACCAAGAAAGAAAATTTCCCTAATAAAACACTCAAACTGTCTCTAGAAGTTTAAGTAAAACATCAATGACCTATAAGGCTAAAAAACCCATTCAAAGTTACCTTGCAATCATCAAAATTGAACCAAGGCGCCGACAACTTCCGGACCCACGGCGAAAATTGAACAGATTCGGCCAAATCAGGAAATGGGTAGTCAAAGAACACGAGAATGCAGAGGCAGCGAAAATGATGATGGGCGACGGTATTTGGATGCTCCGATCTAACTCCGACTGTCGACTCTCCGATCTAACTCGCTCACTCCAACAGAATCACCAAAATGGAAAACAGGTTCTCGTATCGTGAAATGGAACAGGGGTTCTGAAATTTGTTTTAAGTTGTAGCAAGGGTTCCGGACCCTTGAGAATAAGCGTTGCTACCAAAAAATGTGAAAGGGGAAACAGGGGTTTTTCGCTGAAATCTGGTTTAAGAGTAGCAAGGGTTTACGAACCCTTGAAAAGAAGCGTTGCTACAAAAAATTCCGGGAAAATTAGCAAGGGTTCGGCAACCCTTGCTACAAAACCCTTGGCATAAGTCCTTTTTTTTTGTAGTGACATCCTCAAATGACACTCCTAATCAAGAGATAAGCCCTTTGACGGCCTAACTCAAACACTATGCATGATTGCCTCTCACGTGAGAACACTCCTTTTTCAAAAGTTTTTTCAAATTGAGCACGTTTTGCAAACAATTTTTTTAGTCGAAGATTGGGGAGAGTCCTGCATACATGTCATAACCTAAATAGTGAACAATATCAACACATCTAGAAGAAAAAAGAAGTAAAACCCCTCATACACCAATAATCCTCGTAATGCTACACTACTCCCTACAACGCTCACCATCTTAATCATCTAACAATTCAAAGTATAATGAGAAGATAGATGCATAGGACAAGGTGATAGACCGATAATTATACATGTTTTCACCCCTATTCTGAAGCCGTTTGTGATGAGGAATCTCGTGTTTTAAGCCGATTTCACGCTAGGTTGTGTGTTTATGTCATATTTCAGGTCCCGGCGTTGGAATCGAGGCAAAGGAACGAGTTCCGGGTCGAAAGGAGCGAAGTTGGGAAAAAGGAGGCTCTTGGACCAGAATACCCGGCCAAAGGAAGAAATACCCGACCGGGTATATTCTGGACTTGACCGGGTATTTTTCCCTTCGGGCACCCGTGAGAAGCAGAAGGGGGCCCGGGCGATGGCCTTAAATCCCCGGTCGGGGATTATGAGGATAGACCGGGGATTTTTCCTCTTAGTGGAACGGCGCGTTTTATGAAATACCCGGTCGAACCCTGAAATACCCGACCGGGTATTTCGACCGGGTATCGCGATGGCAGCTGATAAAAGAGAAAGAAGGCCAATTTTCTGAGGGTTCCGAGTTTTTGAGAGAGAAATCGATACCTAGAGAGAGAAAGCGACGAACCAGAGTTCCCAAGCGCCATAGATCGATCTTCAACACCATTGGAGCCCGGTTTGAGCTTGGAGAAGTGCGATTAAACGTCCAGGAACAGAAATCCAACTTCACAATATGATTTCCGCGTCTGAATCTGCTTTTGCTTCTTTCTCTATGGAGTAGTTTCCCCATTCATCTGGGTATGGGGAACCCTAGATTTGTATGCTAGGTCTGATTGTATGAACCCAAGTGCAGAGTTTGTGAATTGATTATATTCGATTGAGGTTTGAATGATTGAATGACTTGAATCCTGATCAAATTCCTGTTGTTTCTGCTTTAACCTAGAATGAGAATATCTGCCTAGGTTGATAGAGTATCCTTAATCGAAGGTGGCGAATTGGTGACTTTAGTCGAGGAGCCAATTCGCTATTCTGTACCGAAGTCAATTCGGTAGTGGAGGTTTGATTCATTAGGGCATCAATCTGTTTACTCCGGTGGAGGTTAGTCGCCCGCTAGAGACTCAGATTGAGAGGGTCTGGAGACCTTTAGTCGAGACTTCAGGCTAATTGAGAACCTTCCGCAGTATAACTTTCATGAAAACTGAACTTGGTAAATTGCAATCCGACTTAACTGCAGTCTAGGGGGAACCATATCCGGGTGACCTCTCTTGACTTGACAACAAACCGTTTACTTGCTTTGTGTTTTGTTTGCTTGAGTTGCACTAAAAGTTCACCGCTAAATAACAAGAATTCACCGAGTAGTCATCACATCTAGGACCCGGGTTGATAATAAAACCCAAACCCGCTATACTACGCTTTAGGAAGTGGTTACACTTGGCCATTTTCTAGAGTGACAGTAGGAGTGAGTCACAAGGTGTTTGGAACCTACAAATTTGAAATTTTTTTGGGGCTAATCAACAAAGTTCCCAAGTTCTTTAAGTCATTCGTTCAAAACACCACACAAAACTCATTCAATTGATAGCATATTACACTCCCACACATAAGACATAACTATCAATGTCTTACATTCACAATCATATAAATTTTTGCAGCAGATAAAACCAACCCCATTTAGCACCTTATCCTTACTCCACTCACATTATCAGATTCAGAGACTCATATTATCAATTCTTTTTTTTAATGGTTAAAACAAAATTTCATTAAGCTCGGACATCTTAGGAAAAACCTTAAGCACCTTTTAAACAATTACAAACATCAAGTGGACGAGTTACATACAATAATAACTATCTATATATGGCACTAATTTATCTAAATCCGAACATTGTCAAGACTACTTTTTTAGCATCACTATGCTCGCAGCACGGTAGGGCAAGATCTGCCTAACTTCAACACAAATAGCAGTAGGGGGTTTTGCAGCTCTTGATCCATAGCGATCGATCACTACTAGTACATCCTTATAGTTTGTGGAAACAAATACTAAATTGATTTGTAAATCACAGTCAATTACCACAATACGTGATCGGTGTAAATTACAGTTCACACAAATCCGAAAGTTGCGACCATAATCATTGTCGTTTCATTCCTTTCCTTTTCAAAACGAAAGCCCATGTACATCCGAAATCACACTAACTTCAAACCTCCTATATGCAACGTTTAACAAGAAAAGTCACACTAAAAATTTCAACATTTCCAAACGTTCACCAACTAAAAATTCGGTAATAATCACCGGAATAATTGAATTGATTCTGTCTAGTACATAGTTAGATTTAATACAATTTGTTGAGGCATAGTTATCAACATGCACTAAACAAAATTTCGAGCGGTCGCACCGCGAAAGCGAAAGCATATGTATTAGTTTGTATTGACATCTTGAGAAAGTTACTACGTACTACCTTTCCTCTCGTCCAATATTCAAAACAAATTGCCTTTGTTACTTTCTTTGACCTTTACACGACTACCAACCACGACTCTTCCAATCAAAACTCAACCCGCCCATTTGCTGCAATTCTATCCTCTCAACTCTATTTAAACCCCCAACCAACTTTGGCCATTCATTATTCCTTGGAAAAAAGAACAAACTTCTTCCTCTTCGTTTTATTCTAAGTACAGAAGCGCCAACTAGAGCCGTACGTAACGTAACGTAACGTAACGTAACGATGGGGAACAGCATCGGATCGAAGAACCGAAGAGCCAAAGTGATGAAGCTCGACGGCGAGACCTTCAAGCTCAAGACCCCGGTCCGAGCCGCCGACGTCCTCAAGGACCACCCGCCGGGCCACTGCCTCCTCGAGTCCGAATCGGTCAAGCACTTCGGCTCCCGGGCCAAACCGCTCGAACCGGACCAGAACCTGCTCCCCAAGCGCCTCTACTTCCTCGTCGACCTCCCCAAAACCGGCCCGGTTCCCCGGGCGAACCCGAGGCGGGTCTGGTCCGGCCCGATGAACCTGACCGCCAAGGACAGGCTGGAGAGCCTGAAGCTGGCCAGGAGGTCCGCCTCCGATCTCTCGCTCATGAAGCCCGCCGCCGTGGCCGGCAGCGTCACCGTGGCGGAGGGCGGCGGCGCCGGGGAGGAAGGGACGGTGAGGGTGAAACTGAGGCTGCCGAGGAGTGAGGTGGAGAGGCTGATGAGGGAGAGTAAAGATGAGGCTGAAGCCGCCGCGAGGATTATGGATCTTTGCGCTGCGGGTGGCGGCGGCGGTGGTGACCGGAGTTGTTATAATAGAGCTGCCGGCGGAGGAGAAGGGAGCAGCGGCGGCGGCGGCGGAGTCAGTGGCAGCGTGATGAAGGTATGTGACGTGGACATTACGTGTTGCATTTGTCAGCTCAATTTAATTTAATTTAATTGTCTCCAGTTTTTTTGCTGCTAGGCTTGCTAGGTTCTAGTGCTGCACATGGCACACCGATTTTGACTAAAATGAGTAATTGAACGTAATGTGTGTGTGAACATTAAAGGCTTTCACGAAATTGTCTTCAATGATTAAATTTTAGATTTTCAAAGACTCTTGAAAAAAATATTATTAAAAGACTTTGAATTTTAGTTTTTGGAAGACTTCAAAAAATTATAATTAAATGACTTTAAAATTTAGATGATGTAATTTGTTTTCTCATGGATTAAGTAAAAAAAAAAATTGCACTTGAAGGATGTTTCTAATTGAATATCTATTGTTTTATTTTTGAAAATAGATTTTTCTTACTTTAGCATTTCTCAAAAATAATCTCCAAACTATATTGAGGCATTGTAGTGTTTTATAGCCAAATCATAGGCGATATTCTCCAAACTATTGGGGCAGTTTGAATCAAGAGTCTCAACTGTGCTGGATCGATTGCAAAAATTCACTATCAATTGAAGACGTTTTCGTTCAATTTTTACGAGGCTGCGAATCTTGTCAAATTGAGTGATAATTAACTTGATTCATTTTGCCTAATTCGCGCACTAGATGTTTCTATTCGTATATAAAAATGTTCCACGGCACAGTGTTTTGGGAAATATTTTTGTTGGAGATGAGTAAATAATTTATGGAAAATAACAATGAATATGAAGGGGGAAAACCGCAGTAAAAATGTAACTAACCTTGTTCCCTTTACAACCCGACTCTGGGCTTTCAAAAAACCTTGTTCCTTTTACATGTTACAAGAAGAGGATTTTATGGCTTTCATTTTTGTTTGTTAAAAGAAAAACTTTCCTGCGTTGATTGCGGAAATGAGGGAATCATGACGTCGAAAAACAAAGATGGGTTGTCGACGGAAGTAATGTCGAATGTTTGGTTTGGAAAATGGTTACTCTTTAGAGGAAAATGAGGTTTCAAGAGAAACAGGGACTTAACAAACCATTTCTTCACATGTTCTGTAGGAGGGGGTGCTTAGTTGATTATTATTATTATTATTATTATTATTATTATTATTATTATTATTATTATTATTATTATTATTATTATTATTATTATTATTATTATTATTATTATTATCTCTCCATGCATATGCATTTGTCGCCTGTGAACCCCCACGTCGCCCAATTAATAAAGGAGAAGGGTAGATCCAATTCTAAGCCAAGTCCTCTGTGGACATAGTCAACCTTCTCCGCCTGACTTTGTCTCATCATCTTCACGTTCCCCTCTAGTTGCCATTGGAGAAATGAAAGGGATTACTTTCTCGTCTCTTTTGACGGCTACACATATTAGTCAAAAAAGTCATCTACTGGCCTTTCCTTAATTTCTGGAAAAATATATTAATGGTTCATATATAGTTTTATTTACCACATGTCCTCGTTTGGATGGGAGATTTGTGTATACGAGAATATGTCTACAACTATTTTGTATAATCGGTTTGTTGTATATTACTATCTATTCCCTTACTTTATGCATTTGCTATTTTTTGTTGCAGAAACGAGTGAGCTTTTTGCCGATCAGTGAAGCGGAGACGAATCAGATAGCCGTGGCCTCCTACTAATTACTACCAAGAATAATTAAGCCAACGATGAATAATTAAGCATACATTAATTCCTTTGTAATAAGTCAAGAAAGATGGGCCACCAATTAATTTACACTTTTAAGTACAGTAGTCTTTGCAAGTTTTTCAGCCTTCGAACTCTCATGGGAACCAAAGCATGTAGTGGTTTCCTTTGCTGGTCTCACATTGGTTTTGTGTAAATAGGATTTGCATAGAGATACAACAAAGCGGTCACGTTTTGGGATCTCATGAGAGTGGTGAAAGAGCTTTTTTTTTTTTGTGAGAGACATGTATGCATGTATGTAGCCCTACTTTTACATCTATTGTAATTTAGGAATTACATATATTCTTTGTAGGGTTAAAAGAAACTTTATCTACTTTTACCTTGCTAACTTTCTAATATCATGTTTTTCTAATAACAATTTTACTGGTATTAATCCCATAATCGGGAGGAGGCTTACAACATAATTTTTCTAATAATAAAAAAATTTGGTGGGAGGTCGAGGGACCAAAGTCACTTCTCGCAATTGTTAACCTCTTATCATGTTTTTCTAATAATAATTTTGCATGACCTGCTATGGGACATTGATACAACAGAAGGAGTTTCGGCCCAACTTGGAAAACAGAAAAGGCAGAACAAAATTGATAACCTCTTTTTTTCATGCTTCCATCCTCGTCGCATTTACTGGTTTCCTTCAGTTGTTGCTCCAAAGTGCATCATACCTTCAGCTCCGCACTCATGCTGCTAAAACTGTGTTCTCGACCAAATATGACAGTACGCTTCACTTGCTTGTGGTTGTACAGCACAAATATTTAAGCATATATTCATTGGAAGAACATGTATCAGCCAAATCCTGATGTATTCTGGTGATGGCCTTCTGCAAGAATTTTAAAGCGGGAAGGAGGTTTCTGGACTGCTGTTGGATCGAGTTACCATGAGCTTTGCATAGCTCCTGCGGAAAACATAAAATCAATGAAGTCAAATTGAAGATTCCCAGACCTGAAAACAAAAGCTTGTCTATATTCACAGCAAGAGGTAATCGGAGTACCAAATTACCTGACACCAATTAAGTATAAACTCCAGATGAGGACAGCTTTCCAAGAGATCAGCAAACACATCTATTAACCTCTGTAGGTATCTATGAGGAATCGATGACACAACAGTTGCTACATCTGTGGGGCTTACAGCAAATACACATTTTTTTATCAGCGAATCTTCATTCAGTCGTAGGCTGAGGATTAGACCCCTGCTTGGTTGATTTTCAATCAGTGCCTGGTTAACCGCCTGTAATTATGATTGACACAATGAAACAAGATGATATTAGATCTTTGATTGAGGGCATCGTGAATAGTAATCAATACGGCAACCCAAGCGATTTACCTCTGGTGTCACATCAATGTCGAGATCAGTGGGGTCGAATATGAAAGATTCATCAACTGAATAAACTAGAACCCCTTCAGTTGTTGCAGCGGCAAAGCTTCGCCCTGTGTGTGCAATCCTAAGGGATTTTGTTCGAATTATAGGCCTTCCTCGATTTTGGGTGGCCCCAGGTAAATCACCACCCAACTTGCCCCGAGTTTGTATATCAACACCTTCCTCTGCATCACTATCATCATCATCAATCAAATCGAGTGGACCAGCATCAGTCATTTTCTTGGAGTTCAGGAAGTCATGCACTCCATCCATCGAAAGGTTAAAAGTTATTTGAAACCGGCGCAAGAGAACCTGTCCATTAATAACCTCAACAGATTAATTACCTCCATACCCCAAAAAAGAAAGCCAGCAAACAATAAAACCCTTTGAAATATTGTTGCAGCATGCAGATAACACGATAAGAGAACAAAGTTGGGGTAGGGTGTGAGAAACCAAAAATGATTTGAAAATATGGGCTATAACGGACAGTATGAACATGTATGTTTTCAGCATTCATTTCTGGCGCATTTTCTATTACAAACAATGAATTTCAATTGTTTAGAAAGGAAATTTCCATGGAAAAATTGTTTATGGTCTCTAATGCAAGTGATACTTAGCTATTCCAAAAATCCCTTAACATATTTATATGATAGGCTTACGACTTGGTAAAAGAAATCAAAAACTAGGACAAGCGCAAAGATGCTAGATTAGATTAAGCTTATGGGAACAGGGGGACAAACCTGATCAGCAATATCATACATGCATATGTATTTGCTATTTCCACCAGCCAAAATGTAACTCCCATCAGCAGAATAGCTTAAAGTTGTGAAGCATTTCCCTGCTGTTGAATTAGCAGCTGATCTGCGATCAGTCATGAGGCGGCCTCCAGCAATATCCCTTCGACCTTCAATGGTGTACATTAGAGAGCCATCAATTGGATCCCAGAAATGAATTTGACCATCTAATGTGCTGCAAGCCAATTGCTTCCCATCTGGACGATAAACTACCGTCAGAACATCATGTGTGTGAGAGAACGTTTCAACAGCGCCTTTTCCTTCAAAAATATCCCACAAGCGAACAGTTTTGTCCCAGGAAGATGATGCCAAGATTGCCTACAGGATGACAAATAAAAAGCAGAAACCACTTATATCAAAATGTGAATATATGTAAACACCCAACAATAAAATGAAAAGAATCACAGCAGGCAAGCTACAGCTTGACAAAAATATTCAGGTAAACGTATCACGTAGGAAGAAATAACATCACTTGGTGAATGGGTTGAGTTTCAACTTAAAATAACAAACACCAACAACAGAAATAAAACTCACGCTTGTTGGAGAAAACATCAACCCATGAACAGGACCTTCATGACCACTGAGCACATCCAACAAACGCCCAGTCTTCATTGACCAAACAAATATCTGTTGCATATGACAAATAATAATAACCCAATCAAAATCCAGTAGTATGATGAATACTGTTGTAGTGCTATCACACTGTTGGTTAGAGATTTTATTATTTTCGCTGGACTTGAGTATACCGTGGAAAAGTAATTGCATGACTTATAAACAGGATAATTACCTCAAAGGAATCTAGTGTCCCTGCACAGATTACTTCACCACTTTCATCTGCTGCCAAAGACACGAATTGTCTTGATGACGGAGTAGTAAATGTCCTAAAATTCCGATAGCGGAATAAATCCCATGCACGTACAGTTCCATCTAGAGATGCACTTAACAGGCAGTGATTATTGGACATAAAATGAAGGGCAGTAACAGCATTGGTGTGCTCTGAGAACGTTACAAAGCAAAACCCCGATGAAACAGTCCACACCTGCAAGCAATAATGGATTCACACAATAATCAAGACCAAAGGGGCAAGGTAGCAAATCAAAAGACAATGTGAAATACCCAAAAAGAGGTAAGGAACAAATTACATTCACAAATAAAATATGTATGCATTATTAACTTTCGCAACTATGAAATAAGTTTGCATTAGAACTCATTGAAAAGTGGAATGATCCTCAAAAGAAGAGAAACAAAGGTCCCCAAACGGTGTCAACAACTACCACTTGCCACCCAATAACCTAAATGACACAACTGAATGCAGTTTAATACCAGTAATGACTGGCTTTTCAATATAAAATGACGGGCCTTAATTTGCCAAGACAGTAAAAAAAAAATAACATCATTTCCATCGTATTGTATTTGAAAGCCAAATTGTCAAATACCGAAGGACCAGTACTTTGGCAGCAACAATGCCAACAGTTTGAAACAACTACCAGAAATTCACTTTTCAGTGACCATGAAAGAAAGAGAACTATGAACTGAAAGAACTCAAAAAAGTAATGTGAACAGTGGAACAGCATCTAATGATTAAGCTTAGTAGTAGCCCATAACCTTCAAAACAGCCTTCCAAATTCAAAGCCCGTATCAGCAAACCCAACCATATCTCAAGTCTAGAGTATTTATCAATGTTATCAATCCATTTACCTTGACTTTGTTATCATCTGCTCCAGTAGCCAACAACTGAGAATCTGGTGAATAAGCCAAACAGTTGACATCAAAATAATGACCCTGTTGCTTCAACACATAACTCTCGGATCTCCACTCCCATACCAGCAATTGCCCCAACTTCGCACACCCAAAAGTTAACCAATTACCAATCTCATTAAACACAGCTGTGGTGATCTTCTCCCTTGATATTGACAATAGGTGGATGCAAACAAAATCTGGCATCTGATATAACCCAAAAACACCACTGGAAAATCCCACTACAACCATATCCAATACCCTATGGTAATCACATGCAGTGACTTTTGCTGGTGATTGCATAAATCCATCTTTCCTAAGCAACTCCCATTTCCCTTTATGCAAGTACTCTTTCAAAGAAGGGTCAGTCCCTTTCAAATCATGGTTCTTTCTTTTCTTCGCATTAATTTCAGTTACATCACTCAAAATTTCTTCCCCGCCTCTCTCTGGTGTTCCTGGGGAAAGAGGCTCATCATCCTGGAGCTTATCATTATCTGCAGCACCATCAAGGCCACCATAACCCCAACTGAATATGTAACCATCGCGTGTAACGGTGTAAGCCCTGTTTGGGGTATTACTATTCTTACTGTACTTAAAGAAACAACCAACAACAGTATCTCTGTGTCCTAAAAACAAATATGGCTTATTCATTGCACCTTCCCTCAGCCTCTCAGCAAAAAAGAGTCTTGCAGTTAAATCCTTAGAGCCAACAAGCAAATATTTAGAATCTAAACTCCATTCCAATGCCGTGACTGTAGCCTCACAATCTGCAAGGGTCCTCACCAAGTGGAAGGCAAAGGGTTCCTTCTTAAAGCCAGGAGACAACCAGATTTCAACTAATTTGCCAGTAGCCACCGCGATATATTTACCATCAGGACTGAATTGGACAGCGTGTACAGCCCCATGCTTGAAATGTATACGATGCAGGGATACCCGGGCTGGAATGTTAACAAATTGAGCACGGTTGTTCTCGTCGACAGTTAGGAGGAATGTACCGTCAGGTGAGGCTGCAAGTCGGCGTATGTTCAAGGACGATTGGAAGGGAAGTGTAATGGTTTGGGACTTCAAGAGGTCTGTGATAGAGACACGGTTTCCAACTGAAGAGATTAGCTGAGTATTCTGAATGACTGTGGCATTCCCTCCCCGGTAAGGAGCTCCAAGCAGATTTTGAAATCGGTAATTCATAGCTAGTTTCTAAAGAAAGATCCTGCAGAGGAGCATCAAAAAACTTTGTCATCAGCCATCACAACCTGGTTGATAATAGTCTATGAAATCTAAATCAAACAAAGCTATTTGGTTCAATTAACTCAAAATCAAGCTTTCAGCAAACTCTCCATATTATTAACCGGTTTCCGGAAACGCTTATTAATCACAACAAGCTTTCTATCTTAACAACAGAATAAGGGCAAACAAGCATTCAACAATGAGAAAGAGTCCATGGCGAGCACGATGAGAGTAGAAAGAGAGAAGGGACGCCAGCACTTACGAATTTGGTGCAAGGTTGCTTTCTTCTTATGGTCCACGAGCTTGCTAGAAGAACAGTGAGACTGAGATTTTGGAAGAAGGAGATGGCCGACGAAAGACGATAACGAAGTACGGAACAAGGGAGGGGCAGTGGCGACGAAGAAAATAGGAGAGGGGAGGAGTGCTGCCGCTGCGGGGTTCAGGCACCGGACCGAGAGAGAAAAAGGGGGAGGCGGGGACGAGGAGGCAGAAACTGAAATACAACAACGACAAAGGCGCCAATTAGGTTTTCTATCCCCGAGATAAAACCACGTCGTTTGGAATGAAGTAATTACTAATTAGCCCTGTCCTGTCAGTTTTGTAATTTTGTTTAGGGGTGGCCGGGTGGCAACGGGAAACGGGTATTTGGGTTTACCCGTACCCGTCCCTTTTTTAAGGGTTACGGGTACTCATATTATCCGTAATATTATAAACGGATAGGACTTAGGATTGTACATTTCTAATATGGTTACCTGCGGGTTACCCGCGAATACCCGTTTGGATAATATGGGTACCCGTTATACCCATTTAATACAAAGGCAGTCCAGCCCAATTCAGAACCCTGGCCATTTCGGCCCTCACCCTTGCAATTTCAATTCCATTTGCCATTTGGGCTCAGGGCCCTTACCCTTTCAGTGAGACTCAGCTTCTCTGCTGTAGATTTTAGCTTCCCATGAACCTAAAAATTTGGACACTTTCTGCATTCAACAACACAAGAAAAGTAGTAGCATGCCTCCCATTTGGTTGTGTAGAATGAAACTTCTTATTTGATAATTTGGTGCTTTGAATGATTTATTTCTATGTGTTGTAATTGTTCATGAATGTGTTATTTGCAAACCGAGTATTTGTGATTGGGATGTATTTTGTGTCTTGTGATTGTTAAGCAAATACAAGTTTAAACTTTTGTTAAAATTTTAGTGGTTTATACTTTGGGTATTTATGGGTAGTATGGGTACCCGTTATCCGTCCCGTACGGGAAATGGGTACTCGTTTCCCATATGAGTTTGGGATATGGGATGGACTTTGGTCTCCAAACGGATTTGGGTGCCCGTTTAAAACGAGACGGGTATCCCGTCCCGTTGCCTACCCTAGTTTTGTTTAATTTGGTTAACCAATCTATGAAGGATGAAAAAACAAAGGCTAACACCAATACAGGATGCAAACAATCCAAAAATATATCATTTATGTACTCAAGTCTATCTATCTTCTATCTAGGAGATTCATCACTTATTTTTCTTTCATTTCAAAATCCTTGCAACAAAAGTGAAAGTGGAAATGGTACATTCGACATTGCAATTATTTAGGGGTCTTTTGGTTTGGTGATTGTTCGATTGGGATAGTTACAATGCATGTATTGTTCACAATACATTCTTTTTTTGAATTTTCTACCTAAACAATACATGCATTATTTAACTAGGGGTATACTTGGAACAAAAAACAAATCCAACAATCTCCTTAAAACTATCTCAACAATCTCAAGTTTTAGTAGAGATAGTACTATCACTCATATTGAGTGATAGTTTTCATCACACCAAGCAAACAATGCATGTATTGTTTGTGCAGAAAATTCAAAAAAAAAATGCATTATGGACAATACATGTATTATAACTATCTCAACCAAACTATCACCAAAACCAAACGACCCCGTATCCTTTTTCTAAATTGCATATATATTACAATGCATGCATTGACCACAATGCATTGATTTAAGTATCACCAAAACTAAACGATCCTTATTTTTTATTTAAGAAAATATATCAATGTGAATATTTGAACACAAGTATATTCTAACAAAAATAAGAATTATAACCAAATACTATTGTATTATTTAAATAAAATATATTCAAGAAGCAAAAATATGAAAATCAAATGATTTTTTCAGCACGGTTATGGGGGGAACGGATCAGGTCAGTAACCTTATGGTGAGTAACTATGAGTAACCCGCCCACATCAGCATGACATCAGCATCCTGCCTCTCCTGGAAAGCCTTTAATTTTCCCCTCCTTAATCTTTGACGGACGATTTCTCACTCGTTTTAAGTCAAAATTTAATTTTTTTTGCACAGTTAGATCAGATTAATTGTGCTCTTCAAAATGATATCCACTTTGATATATTTTTCGAAAAAAAAATTGAGTAATTTTTTACCAGTCTATACCATATGGTATTGTCTGGTATTGAAATAAGAGCATACCTATGGTTTGAAAAGCGTACCATGGTGGTATGACACAAACCAAAACTGTAGGATGGTTGAATACATGATAGTAGAAGTATATTAATTATCATTTACGATTTTTAACATTGTATACCGTAAGATACCACCCCGTACCAGGGTGGTATTGTATGGTATTGTGTGGTATTTTTTGGTCTTGTAATTTGTTCACCCAGAAATTTGTAGATCCACTAGATAATGATGAACTCGTCCCTCCTGTGCAAATGTTTTCAAAAACGAATTAAAAACGAAGAAGATACCATATGGTATGCAGTTGGTACCGAGATGCCAGAAATTTTTTTTCCTAAAAAAATATTGAAAATTGATCTCATTTTGTAGAGCACGATGAACTCGTTCCATCTGTGCCAAAAAAATTAAAATCCGAGTTAAAACGAAAAAGATATGAGTCAATTAAGAAAGCTAGTGAAAATAAAAATAGCTTTTAATTCTCCATCTTTAGATCTGGATTTTCTAAATGAAGGGTCCAGATTTGGTTATTGATGGGTGCACCCGGGCTCAAGATAGGGTGCATATCTTTTTAGAAAATCCAGATCTAACGATGGAGAATTAAAGACCATTTTTATTTTCACTAGCTTTCTTAATTGACTCATATATTTTTTGTTTTAACTCGGATTTTAATTTTTTTTGCACAGATGGAACGAGTTCATCATGCTCTACAAAATGAGATCAATTTTCAATATTTTTTGAGGAAAAAAAATTCTGGTCTTTCGGTACCAACTGCATACCATATGGTATTTTCTTCGTTTTTCATTCGTTTTTGAAAACGTTTGCACAGCAGGGACGAGTTCATCATGATCTATTTTATCTACAAATTTCTGGGTGAACAAATTACAAGACCAAAAAATACCACACAATACCATACAATACCACCCTGGTACGGGGTGGTATTTTATGGTATACAATGTTAAAAGTCGTAAATGACAATTAATATACTTCTACTATCATGTATTCAATCATCCTATAGTCTTGGTTTGTGCCATACCACCATGGTACGCTTTTCAAACCATAGGTATGCTCTTATTTCAATACCAGTCAATACCATATGGTATAGACTGGTATAAAATGACTCAATTTTTTTTGTTCGAAAAATATATCAAAGTGGATATCATTTTGAAGAGCACAATTAATCTGATCTAACTGTGCAAAAAAAATTAAATTTCGACTTAAAACGAGTGAGAAATCGTCCGTCAAAGATTAAGGAGGGGAAAATTAAAGGCTTTTAAGGAGAGAGAGGATGCTAATGTCATGCTGATGTGGGCGGGTTACTCATAGTTACTCACCGTAAGGTTACTGACCTGATCCATTTCCCGGTTAGGGAGCCCACTATGTCTCTCTAAAGGTTTTTTTTTTGTGTTTGATACTTTGATTTTCATTTTTTATTTTATTTCGAGTTCAATAATAATTGTTGTATATCTTATAAATGGAGGATAATCTTAAAACCGCAATTCAAATATCATTGATTCGAATCTTGCATATCAAATTACAGTATTAAATATGTAGAAGGGATATAAATTCTTAACTTAGTATCAATTTTTAGAACTATCATGAAGCAACGATATTTGGTGCAAACAATAAGTGACCGATTTTCGAATTCTTTTTTGCAAGTCTGGTTAATCATTAAACCTCAAATGTCTTCCTGATGTGGCTTGTTTATACTCAACAATCATGAGACAAAATTGAGTTTATTGTATTGGTTCATTTCACCATTTTTGGATGTGTTAGTAAATTTATAGGGTCATGACAAGTGACTGAGTAAAAATTACATGATTATGCATTTTGATTTTCAAATAAATAAAATAGTTTAAAGTTTGATGCAACTGTATACTTACTTAGTTGGTTGAATGACTTTTATTTTATCATATATGATAATTAGTTTATTTATAATATTTGTGATGTTTGAAACCTTTTATGCTTGGTTTAGAAGTATACTTATTTTTTGTGGCATTAGTGGCAATTGGTTACGATGTAGTATTTCATCTGTTAGTCAAAGTAGTGTAAGACTGCATTTATTTAGTGTCTTTTAGATTGGTGTTGGGAACGGATATACAATTGTTCATGCAAATGGGTATAGTTATGAATTTGAAACTTTATTTTTGTAAAAATATTTACATATTCTCTTTCATTAAGTAATCAGACTCATTGACACCAAATGTATCACCAAAATCATGATACAGAAACCAATTTTTAAAAAATATTCATGGTATTTTTTTAACTTATATATATCTTTGAAATTTACATTGTTGTTGATTGTTAATGAACTTTCCATCAAAACTTTGCTATAGTTGGGTTGTTTATAGTGCTTGCTAATTTGGGACATGAAATTGACTGGACACATTTAGTTCGTTGTGATACCATATAAACATAGTGGGAACCATATTGTTCTTAGTTTCCACGTGAGTTCATACAAATAGTCATTTATTGAAAGCATAATCTATTGAAAGCGTTGATAAATTCTAACCTCTGGCGAGAGTTGGCATTGATAAATTCTCCTATGAACAAATGTTTCATATAGTCATTTATTGAAAGCGTCAATAATAAGAGTTTTCGACAAGTTGCCTATGGGTTCACCTTTGGAGAGATTCTTTGCTTGCAATATTTGCATTTCCGTCCTATCAAGAATTCATCACCGGCCAACTCTCTTTGCTTTTGAAATTTGTGTCGTGGCATCCACAAGTGCTGATGACACTACTCCAACCCTAAATTCTTCCCTGACAACTTCAATAGCTCCAGTGGTTCATGTGCTTAGTGTTTTTTTCATAATTGAATAGTTTTAGAAAACAATTACATTGTGTATTTAACCCTTAAGATGATGTTGTTCAATCTATATAGTTAAACATAATAAAATTATTTATTTGTCCACAATATCTCTTTTTTTATTTTTTATTTATTTCCGAGTGATATCAAGAGAGAACAAGAGTTATACAAACAGAACTACCCAGGAACCCCCTACAAGCGACACCCTAGTGAAGCCACCCAATAAAGCCGAAAGACTCTAACTCTAGGAGAGACAATAATCACATGGGTCTTTGCTCAAAACTAGAGTACTGGAAATAAATGGCTGAAATGCCAAGAACTTCGAATACGCAGGATGTCCGAGTCTAGAGTGCCAACGTGCTGAAGAATCAACTGCATGCTTCGTCGAGAATGCCATCGGATGACCCCCATCGAAGACTCGCAAGTAATACAGTTCATCATAGTACGTCCCCGTCCCAATCATCCTCTTGGAGCACAAGTCCTGAATGACACAAAAGTTATGTAAGAAGATTACAGCAACAAAATGGTCTGCAGTGAGTCGACTAACTGATAATAAGTTGCACTGAAAATCCGGAACGTGCAAAACACGATGGAGAACCAGTCCATTAGATAATTTAGCAACACCTATCCCTCGAACTGGAACCCCTTTGCCATTAAGGATCCGAACCTGCAGTAGTGAGTCCGTTTTTATCTCACCCACAAACAATGAATTATCATTACCAATATGCTCATTGCAGCCTGAGTCGATAATCAAGGACTAATATAAGGAGGTTTGGGACGAATGGAAGGCATACCTGACATGTTTACCGCCATGCTGGCGGCTGGTTGAGAATCAGACCCGAGGAATGCACAGAGTTGTGCGACTTGAGCAGGAGTGAGCACAGGGATCGGGCTGGTGTCACTCTCGACGATAGCATCTTGAGGATCGCTGCGTCCTGACTTGTTTCCTCGGTGACGAGGTTTGTCACCTTGCCCCTGTTGACGCGAGGGCCAACCATGAATTTCATAGTATGTTGCTTTGAAATGGCCTCGCTTCTGGCAATGGACATAGAAGCGACGTCCTTCTGCAGTACGTTCGCGCCAGTTGCTGTGAAATCATGCTCCCCCTTTTCCTGAAAAGCGGCAGCTTCCACGTGAGGACGTGAATCAGAAAGAAGTCGTTGTTGTTCGTCGTTGGCAACCATGTTGTAAGCTTCACCAAGACTGGGGGTCGGCTTCAAGGAGAGAAGTTGGGTTCGGACCACTGAAAACCCTTCATTGAGCCCGAGAAGAAAGTTTAACTAACGCATATCTTCATGGGAAGCACGAGTGTGTCGCTCAACATCGCATTCGCACTTGCCACATGTACACTTTGCTGGTGGATCGAGTGTGAACCAGTCATCCCACAGTCGCTTCATCTTGGCATAGGAGGCAACACTTAGCTTGTCCTAACGAAGGCTCGTGATCAATCTGCGGAGCCGATAACGACGGGGAAGATTCCCCGTGTTGAAGCACTCCTTCAGCTCATCTCATATCTCTTTTGCTATAAAACATGTACTAAGACTGCTACGGATTTCTCGACTCATAGCACTGCACAACCAGCCAACAATCATGACATTACAGCGGGTCCGGCAGTTAGCAACTCGGCGTAATCAGGTCGTTGCACAATACCAAGAACAAACCCTAGTTTGTTTTTAGCGACGAGAGCATTGGATATTTCGGCAGACCACTCACCATAGTTGAGATTAGTTGGCAAGTCGCCGACAAACACTTGACTCGGGTGCATCGGAGGGATGCAAAAATAGAGGAGATGGTGGAAGGATAGCATCCGAGTACAGGGCCTCGACGCTCTTCTTCTTTGACGATGAGTCTTCGCCCATGACTTCCGTCGATGAGGATGAGATAAGTCAGCGGCTAAGCTAGATAGCGAACAGAAAAAGCTAAACCCTAATGAACCGATGTTAGCTCTGATACCATAATGAATCCAAGATCGCGGAAGAACACAACGTAAAGAAGACACGTGGTTTTACGTAATATTCTCATTCGTGATTTGAACAAGACTAATCCAACGTGAGCTCGAAAGAGCTCACGGCTGAGAATATTATTTCCTTCTTCAATCTGTCTAGGTTACAGAGAAGTTAAAGTGATGCGGCTATCAACATACTACTTAGCCTTTTATATTGACTGAAGAGACAAAGCCCCTACTCTACTGTTACGTGAACAATAAGTAACATGAAAACTAGAGATGCCATGGGCTGGGCCGGACCAACGCACCCGGATCGATGGGTGAACATAGACAAACTCAATAATTTAAGCTATGAAACGAAGGGTTGAGCTTGTTGGCGCTCCACCAATGGAGTTAATGGCGGCTCCCGGTTTGACTCCCGTCTCTTTTGTGTCTGCCCTCGGCGGCGCAAGTGTGACGGCTGGTTGGATTCACGGCACGATTTTCGGACAACTTTGTGATGAAAGCCGTAAACTTTTTCAAGGTTGCATAGATTAGTTACGTCGTATTCTACAGAAAATTGACAAATTAGGTCACAAAGAGAGAGCTTAGTAGTGCTTATCTTGTCTCTGGTATCAATTTGATGTAGTGTCTAGTGTTTAAGAAGTAGAATTGGAGAGTTAGAAGTAAAACCCAAGAGATTAGAAGAAGAAGAAGTGCGTCTAGAGAGGCAGACAGAAAGAAATGGAGAAGAAAGGGATTTAGGAAAACTTTAGTAGCATGTCTACTATGCTATATAGTATTGGTGCTTTAATATACAACTTGAAATTGTACCATAACATTAAATGTATAAGTTTGGGTTGTACCATAAAAGAATTTGTATCATTATGTTATGGTACAACTTTACAACTTGAAGTTGTACCATCACATAAGGTACAAGTTTAAGTTGTACTATAAAAGAATTTGTACAAAAAGTATAGATACAATCTGAAGTTATACCATAACATTAAAAAGTACAATTTCAAGTTGTACCATAAAGATAAAAACCTATAACACCAATGCTATATAATATTATAAAATTCCTTGATTATACTCGTCTTTGTCCACCTCTCAAAATAATAGAAGTCCCCGTTTTATAGTCTCTCAATAAACTCAACGAAATAAACAATGTATTTGGGTTCAGGTTACTACCCCTTCCGGCCCGTCTCAAAACGGATTTGGCAACACGATTTAGTCGCAAAAGTTGAGATGATACAGAACCCAAGCTTCACTGCACCAAATAATAATGAACTAGTGGTCTGGTGGTAAACGATTGCAACTTGCAAGAATACAGTGAAGCCATGTTAAGGTTAGGCTACTAATCGAGTCTAAGTCTTTGCCAACTAAAGAATAATGGAATACATCTTTCTCTTTTTTTCTCGGAGGCATGGTACAGCCTGCTCGTTTGCACATGTAGAAAAGATGCGCAGAGAAGCAACCTTTGCCCCATGCCCTGTCAAAAGGGGATTTCTTTCTTTCCCTCCACAACAGAATAAAAGAGAATAAAACCTTGCACTTTAGACCATTCCCCATACTAGTTATAGACAGTTATGAAGACCAATGATCAGGAACCGTGAGGAAGTAGGAAGTCATTGCCTTTCGAAACCTCTTCTTGTACTGTTTCGGGGAAATGATGGTGGGAGAGGCATTCTTCGGGCCACCAAGTATGCCGGATGCCTTCACCCACGTCTCCAAATGCTTATCCCATGTATACTGCCTCATGAAGTCGATGATCCCTAACACCAACTCCTTTCGCTCTTCGTCCACCCCAACAAGCAACGAGTAGTCCATTACATCGACCGACTGCACCAAATCAAACAACAAACCATCACTAACACTGCAGAAAAACTTGATGCAGGATTTCGCATTTACTATGGCGGCAGAAAAAAAGGGTACAACTACTTTAACTTACCGCTAGGAAAGATGTATCATTCCATATAGCTCTCTCTAGGCTTCTTTTAGCCTTGCTCCCCAGAAATATAGGCTCTGTCCGCAGTTTCTCCACCAGATTCATATCCAGCAATACCCCGGAACTATCAGGATTGTAACGAGATCGTGCAGAGCCCTTAAGATCGTAGACCCTAGTAATAGTTCGGTTGAAAAACAGGTTCTCCATCACCATTAAATCCATTTTCGTCTCCTTGCCACTTTTCAAGTGCTTTACAGCAACCTGCAAAAGCAAATAAGAAAATTACTGCGCATGATGCATTGGACTCTTTGTCTTGTATAGCAAAACAGTAAATCCAAGGTGAAGGTAGTCAGTCAAACCTGGTAAATGCCAAGAATTTTTGCGAGGCAAGTTGGACTTCCAGAGGAAAGAGAATCCGTTAAGTATTTGAAATACTCTGGTGCAAATTCCTCAAAGGATTCCAACTCCGTCTTCTTTACTTGTTTAATGATGAATCTCTCATCCAACGATTTGGCAAAGTAGACATTGCTTTTCCCACCCTGTGCACTCCATTTCTGGCAGCGACTCAAGGACCGTACAAAATCCACATCGCTAGGGCAGCATTTCTTCCTCAAGGAGTCAAATTGGTTTGCAAAGTAGCAGGTCACAGAGTACTTTACTTTCCCTTCAATACCGGAAGAGTCGCTGTAAGAAATTGCAAAATGTGGGGATCGCTTGGAATCTGTGAACAAGTTACCGATGGAAGATTCAGATCCATAACTCATATATTCAAAGTCCACAGAACCATAAGATCGCCATCCTGAAACCAGGGAAGCACCAGCTGAATCTTCTCTGCCCATAATACCTGCATTGCATTTTCCCTCAATCTCATTTGGCCTGTTAGCCGCTACCCAATCCTCATGTTCTTTCAAATTAAGAGCATAAGATACTATGCTGGCAGGATCATCATCATAAACACCAATGACTGTGTCTCCATCATGAGTCCTCTGAGGAATCAGCAATCGTGCTCCTCCAGCCATTTCAGATGCACAAGAAATAAATGAAGGCGTCGAGCTCAGCAATGAATTCAACTTTTGCGCCCCCATAGGGAAAGCTTGAGAGTAAGTTCTCATAGTGCTTGAGACAGGATCTCTCACCATATTTCTGTAATCTCCAGATGCATGAAATGATCGGAGATTTGAAAATGGCAATCCCTTCCTAATTCGTTCTTGGACTCTCAATGCAGAGTCAAAAGAATTAACTCTCACTGGTCTCATCATTTTTCTCAGAGGAAAATCAGTAGCCACCCCAATTAGCCTATCCTTCTCAGAAAAGTCTAATTCCTGAGCCTTTATAGCACGTTGATCAGTACCGGTCCAAGCAGAATCAATTCTGTCCGACAAATAGGATGCATCACAGGAAATATCATCAGCAACAATAGTCTTGTTTATAATAGGCTCACCATCAGAATGTGCATTATCCTCTTTCTGAATATGATGAGAAGATTTTAGATCTTCAGGAAGCAATTGGTGGAGACTGACTCCCTGCTCCACCTGGTGATTGCTCTTGACAGAGTCATATGGTTCTTCTAAACATCCTGATGAAACACTGCTTGCCTCCATTAGTCCGGTTTGAGATACAACCTTTCGGTTAGAATGAATAGTCACATTTGTTTCAAGGAGGGAATCAATTGAATAAAGCTGACGATCCCAGACACGTGAACCAATTAAAAGAGAACGTCTTGAACGGTTGAGCTCCAAGATGTCCACACCTGCCTGACCCTGTGGTAGACCCTCCATTATAGCCAGTTGTAGCATTCCCTATTTGGAGATAGATGAGGTCATTCAGGACTTGAACAAAAGGAAAACACATAGGGAAATTGGAAAAAAACCACCCACAAGTTTAATTGGTCAAACAATTTAAACTCATGTTAATCAAAGGGTTCCACAACCAGGAAGCACATTCCACATGGCAAGAGCCTGAGGCCCTAGGTGTACTTACAGTATAGTTGTTCCTTTCCTTTATAAGTTGATCTTTCAGTTCAAGGATATGGCACTGCAACTCAGTTGCCTCAGACAATTGGCAACCAAATGACTTACTTCTCTCTTCCATGTTGTCAAGCACATCAGAAATCTCCGAGTAGAAGTTTTCCACTTTGCTCAGAAGCTGTATGAGAAGAAGCAAATGTCAGAATAGTGCTGACCTGATAAAATAACCAAGGTTATATGTTTTTATCTCACTGCTTGTCTGTCCCTAAAATATTGCAAAAGGAAAATTACTCCATCTCCCAGTCACCTCTGCTGCCTCTTTTCTAATCCATTCTTGCTGACTGTGGGCATTGAATTCCAACACTGACGGTGGCAGATGCACATTAAGAATATCAACAGGAGAATAACGAAAGAAAGCAACCATGCTCCCAAACCTGTCAGGCAAGATAACTCCTATTACCACCGGAAAAGTTGAGAAGCAAGTGACACAAAGTAACTAGTTTCAACCCTAACAGAACTTACCCATAGAACCGAAGACAGTCCCTCTGTAATGAATGACCACAAGGTGCAACACGATTAGCAGTTGCATTGTTTGAAAAGCTCAGTTCCAAGAACTTGCCAAATGAAAGCCCCCACGCAGCATCTGACATAACTACCCTACGCGTTGATGGTGGAACTCCATCCACATGAGTACACCTTAAGCATCTATGCCACATCCATATTTTACCTTCTTGTTCTCCAGGCAACCTAACAGAGGGAAGAGATCTCACATTAATCGTAAGATTCCCTTGCTGGTGAGTATAACACAACACATGCGCTTCAGCTGGCTCCTTACAATGCCTACAGTAAGATGTCTGGCAAAAAAAAATTGTATCAGTAAATGACCTGCAATATGCAACACACTGCCATAAGGCACACATGGACAACAAACCTTATAGTAGGATAATCACCTGATCAAAGAGGTCATCACGGAGATATCTTCCAAGCGGCTTATCAAACGACCCATAGAATTTAATGCGCAAGAGCCGAGATCGTTCACATACAGTTCCTTTCAGTACACAGCGGCTTGAAAATGATACCAATATGCTCTGATAAGTATCAGATGCTGAAAAGTAATCACTAGAAACCCCATGTTCATCAGTCCTCTGAGATTTGTCCAATTGCAGAGTCTCACCAACTTGCCTCTGCTCATGGGTCGCAATATCTAACAGTTCAGGCTGTGAAAGAGAATTAACATCCACACCAGCAACTCCAGACATGTTTCGCTCATCACGCTCACAATGACCAAAGTTTGTTAATACTGTGTTAGATATAGGATTAGGGCATGAATCAGGGAGTGCATCTTCAAGCCTAGGATTCACAGAACCAAGAGACTGGGTGCCAAATGCATCAATTTTTTCAGACACAGACTCAAATCCAGTACAACCATTCTCTTGGGGTCCAAATTCTGCTATTCCGTCCAAGTTGGTTGAAGGAACAACTAAAATCCCGTCATCAGCAGTTGTCCTCTCTGGCATGGTACCCAATTGATTAATTTTCATCTTAGGAAGAGTTGCACCTTCATCAGCAAGAAATGAAGTCTGGAGAGACAAATGATATGCTGCAAAAACCGCATATTGCACAACATGCTTGACTTTCTTGAGTTCTTCACGTTGATCGCCCCTCAAGAGGACCTAGAGACAGAGCAAAACAATATTAGGGAGAGGAGAAGTACATGAAAAGGTGCATACAGATAACAGATCTAAGAAACATGAGTAAGAAAAATGGAGAGAAATACCCAACCAAGACCTAGTTCTAGACATAATATAGTGGAAAATATATGCATCAAGCAGCTTCATCTTTGTTTTCATAAAGCAAAAGCCTTGGGAGGTCTGTGTTGTACATGCACCGAACAATGTAGCTTGATCTCCCTACCCCATCTCTCACACACACATCTAGGAACCCGAAAAGAAAACAGGAAAATCTCGGTTCCAGCTACAACCCTACCCACTCAGAATAGATCAAGGCAATTGAGTATAAATAGCATGAAGTGGAATACACTACCGTGCAGCCCAAACGCCTGGGACATCCTTCAAAGAACATCAAAGTCTTGGACGGCTTCTTGTTGGACTGATTAGCAGGCTCATGTTCTTCCAAAAAGCGCTCCACCCGGAAGAGTTCACAGTTACCCAATCGTGTAGTTGAAATTGTATCTATTGATGGACTAATAAGAGCACCAGTGCACCGTGCTATGCACTCCATCAATGGCTTCTTCACATTGGGCACCAAAGAAATTTCCTTTGTTAACAGATATTCTTGGGCATAAGGAGATACACTTTTCTCTACTAGCAGAACATTAGGGCGCAGAGCTTCTATCTTGGAAATAATCATCTTGAGATGGTCATTTTCCTACACAGAAGACCGCATACTGTTATTGCAAAGAGCAGACGTAGAACTAGCAGAACTAAAAAATAGCACAAGAGAAGATTGGAAGGGAATGAAAGTGTCCAATCCTGACACAATCACTACCCTTAATTTGGACAGCCAATGACACACTCTTCTCCTCAACCACTCCTTGGAAGCAAAATACACTGACAAACACATGCACCCGTACAAAGTAGTGGACAATGAACAGAGAAATACAAGATAATAGAATCCAACAAGGAACTGTACCTCTTGTACCAATGTATTAAAGGATGCCAAATGGTTTATAACACTTCGATATTCCAGAGCTCCCCCAAGAAGAAGCAATCTGGGATTTTTGTATTGTGTGGTCATACGCTTATGCTTTATATTTTTTGTACAAACGACTCCCCTTATAAGGGCACTGCAAGAAGAGAAGAAAATTGCACTTTCAGATTTATATAAGAAATGTAATCAAACTTAAGTATCAAATTTCAAGCAAATAGGAGATAATACCTATCAACTGGAGTTCCTGATGCTATACATTTAACCTTTACATAATCAACAGGGTCCATACTGCCACCTCTGCTAGTATCTGGTTTCACAAAGTTTGCAGCTTGCCAAGCTAATGAGGTAACTATATCCAACCAATCCTCACTGCTATCAACCCCACTGACATTGATTCCCTCTCCCTGTAAAAGCTGGGAAACCAGAGCCCTAAAATGCCCCTGTATTACAACTTTAAGGGGTTCTTTGTTACCCTCATTTTGTCTTTCCCTTGTTGAAAGCGTACGTGAAAGGCTGCTGCTTGATGTGAAGGTTACACCTGAGTCGCCGATATAATTGTCATCGTCATCATCATAAGCAAAGAAACTACTTTCAGCCTCGTCATTTTCATCCTCGGGGAGAGGAGGGAACCAGATAAGTCCATTGCTTTCAAAATCCCATAGTTTCTGGGACTTTCTGTAGTCGCTCCTAGAAGTTGAGTTGTCATCAGAGCAATCATCCCCATTGTCTGGATCTGCAGATCCTTTATCAGGCCTTCTCAAAGCAGCCGTATTTGCTTGATCCAAGAGACCATCTCTGAGGGACAAGGGGATCTCTTCCTGCCCTTGCCTACTATAAGAAGTAAAACCAGTTCCAGATGGGCTGTCAAATGGACTTGAACCCACTGATTTGAAACTGCAAAACTCAAGCCTAGCACTAATACTACTCGAATCTATATCTAATGTGTCATTAAAGTATTCACTGGATGGGCTGTAAAAGTTCTTCTCAACATCCTCCATGTCCTCTTCATCTCCTCTGCATCAATAACAATATATGCAAGGACACATAAGCTAAAACATATAGTTATAGGTAGAGCAAAAGGGAGGGGGAATTAAACACCGTGAGAAGAATGTGACAACTCTTCAGCGCACTCGTAGAGTAACTTGTAAAAGCAATTTCCTCTACCTGTTAGGAGAGCAGCGAACAGAAGCAAGGCATGGATGAGGGCTGAAGGCCGTCACATTGTTGCTGGTAACTGAATGGGGAGAATATCCACAATCCCGCGATTCAAGAGAGCAGGCAAGACGATCAGACTGACTAGATTCACCGCTAAAGGAAGGTGAAGGAGGTTCAGGGCTTTCACGGGGAGAGTTAGCAGGATGCACTTTCTCACTGATCTTTGTCCTACCATCTGGGGTGGTTATAGGCAGGCGGCAAAACTTGCATAATTTGACAGTTACCCCAGAATCAACAGCAATAATTTGACTGCCAGTAGACTCAAGGTGAGACACAAGTGCCTTGACGCATTTGAGACACAACCATCGGCCACAGCTATGACAATAGTACCCATTAAAGAGCTCACTAGAACTTGTATTGCACTCGGAGCACATTCTGACACTGGTGTGGAGCATCTCAAATTCAGAGGACACAGGAGATGATGATAACTCGCTTCCTCCCCAAGCAATCCAAGACCTAACTTTCTCCAGTAGATCTAGTAGTGAACTATCTGGTATTCCCATAGAACAGGAAACAACCCTCGATAGCAGGAAACCCAGTATACAACCTGTGTTTCCTGTTTTTCTAAAAATTGGGTATTCTTTACTCTTTTCTTTTCTTTCTTGTCAGGGATCAAAAGAAACAGAAAAAACTTTCAGTTGGTCGACTCAAATTAGGTATAGTTGGTTAAAACAAAACGAAGGATGAGAAGAAAAATTGTAAGAAGGACAACCCACAAAACTAAAATCCAGTGGGATGACTACTGGGTTGTGTTTGATTCTTTGACATGAATGACTCTAAACACAGCAGAGATTTCCAATCAGGGAGATGATTTTTTGGACATAAATGACTCTGTTTCAGATCCGCCAAAAAACCGATGTGAGACAGGGAAAGAAAATCCTCCTAGAATCTCAAAATACTTCAAGGAAGAAGGGTATTTTTCTTTTTTCCCCCAAGAAATACACCCAAAGTACAGGTTAAATAAATAGCACCACAAAAATCCGACGCTATTTACACCAAATCGTGGAACAAAAAGCTTGACCAAAACATGAGACCAAAACAAATCAGAGCACAAATCACAGCAGAATAGATCCTCTCCCTATAAACCTCAACCGATCCCAAGATTCATCAATAATCCTATCCTTGGATCAACCTGAGCCGACGAGCCCAGCATATATCAGACGAATTAGTACCAGGGAGAGCCGAAGGGAATCTAGATGAGAGAAGGACAAGAAGAAGAAGAAGCAAACAGGAGAAGGAAGGAAGGAAGAAAAGGGAAGGCGGGATTTAAAAAGGGGGAAGAATGAGGATCAAAAGCAAGAAAATGAGGAGTACGGAGAAGTTTCCCTTTCTAATGGAACTCGCACGCATCTCGAAGTCGCTGCTCTTCTTCTCCTTCTTCTGCGACAATCTATCTTTCTTCGTCTCCTGCGAATGATGATGATGATGGTGGTGATACTATTAACAATACTGCAGCTGTAGCAGCCATTACTGCTTTTCCCCCACTAGCAGCAAAGCAAGGACTTTGAAAGAAATACAACAACAACTGCTGCTGCTGCTGCGCCCATTTTCTATTCCCCTCCCCCTTCTTCCGCCACTTTTCCGCACTTTACTTCCATTATAAAATTCCGCTTTTTTCAATGAAACAAGCCCCAAGTTTAAGCTTCAAAATCAACACCAGACCAGACGCTCCCCACTAGAAGAGAGGAGACGAGATTTGGATGGGGTGTTGGGGATTTGTCAAAAAGGTATCTCTTCTCTTCTCTTCTCTTCTCTGCTGTGCTTTGGTTTGCGATTGGGTGGGGATGATAGGTTGCTAATCCTAATCAAACTTTTCTTTCACTAGTTTAAGTTGCTTTTGTTGCCATTCCACCTCATGGGGCATGCTTTTTTTCTCGTCATTAAGTCAGCATCCGCGTCATTAACGGGTCAGACGATAGAATTGAAGGGTGTGAGTGTATAGAATAATATTAAAAGTTTAACCACATGTCTTATGTAATCCTATTCTTTTTTTTTTTTATGGGTTTGGTGTTTCTTGTATGTGCTCTAAGGTTGTCGATTTACGATGGTTAATGAAATCGTATCGAAGACCATATCGAAAAAATCATTGATAGGGTATTTTTATGGCAAAATTGTGGTTTAACCGTTAGTATCGTTAAATATTGTCTACTGGTTTACTCTTCGGTATTGATATTTTATTGTAGAACCGTTGGTATGGTACGGTTTCATAAACCATGTGATTTATACCTTTGCGCTGGTTTAGCTAGTGGATAGTTTGACCGGTGATAAATCATTTCAAATAAAATCATAAATACTCATATTTAAATACAACATTTAATATAAATATCTAAATATTTATACTTCATTATCAAATAACATTAACTTTTAACTTTTAAAATTTTAAAATAAATGATTAATTAATTAAAATTAATTAAATTCACTAAAACTTTGTCATTTTGCTTAGAAGTCATAAATTGATCATGTCGGTTTTATGACCGACACTGGTTCAACCGGCCAGCACACCAATAGTATGACAACCATGATGTACACAATTCAAGTATTTTTTTTAAAATGTTGTTTTTTGTGTTAAATAAAAAAAGGTCATATATTTTAAATTTGATACGACATTCTAAATACTGCATATTTCACCATTTACGGTTTCAATAAAAAGTTGGGTGTTTTGGGATTTTGGTTTCATACTATGAACCCAACAATATTTCATTTTTTTGCCTTTAGGGTCTTCCATGTTGTTTGTGCAAGACTGGGAGTAGGAAGCTTACACGATGATTAAGGGGGACTTAACGTTGATTCGATCAGGAAAGGAGTCGTTTTCTACTAAAATGGTTAATCTGATTACAAGTAGGTAGCAAGGGAGAGTTCCCCAAATAGAGAGAATAGAAAGGTGTTTCTAGAGAGAGCCCAAAAGTCCTCTTCTTAGTGTAGTAAATGCAGTATTTTATAGTCTCCTTTGGTTTGGTGAGTGAATCCCGGTGACAAGATAACAAATCAGAGCAGATACGCGGGCCCGCGGGCAGTTCTTCCGCGGATCTCGTTGGGCTGCTTAGGCTTCTCGCGGTATTTAAGCAAGTGAGCGGAACAGCTAAGCGCTGCACCTGCGCCCCACCCCACGCACCACGTAAATCGCTTTGTGTTTTGTCTATGTTTGGTTTGTTTACATATCTGATTTGAGTTGTTAACATGAACTGGCCCTGGTATAACAGACGAGCCAGGGGATTTGGCCGGTGAGGTCGATGATGAATGTTCTTCTGGTGGGAGGGGTTCCAGCATGGAGGTGGTTAGGATTCGGTTGGTGGAGCAGTCTTTGGAGAGCGGTAGGATTAGTGATTTGGGCTTGCCTTGTTGTTCCAATTGGGACTGGGAGAAGGAAATCAAAAGAGGAAGGTGATGAGTGCAAACTCAATGAAGGGAGCAATTGATGGAAGAAACTGGGACGCGGTTTGTTCAATATTTCCTCTAATTTAATCTATTTTTCTTCCCAACCCAACCTTGATGATAAGAATAGGAATTGGGTGGATTGTGTGATTTTTAGGATAAACCCTGATAAGAATCTCGAGCTCGTGAAACTTAGGTTCTTTTGTCAAAGTCGCGCAGCCTCAATCAAGGTTGGGTAGCTCGATTCGATCTTCAAACAAAGAGAAAAGTAAAGGGATACGTGGGGATATATACTCGCCACAATCAAGTGTAATCGCTTGTTTGATAAGAGTCTTGCCAAACTCTTCTGGAATCTTCAATAGAAAAATTCAAACAATGATCTTGCCCTAGCTATGAAATCCACCAAAAGCTAAAACAATAACCACAAGCACTCATGCTCCATGGGGGAAAACACACCTCAGTGTAAAGTTCTTATTAAAAACCTAATCTGTAAAATTCGTGTTTACAAACCTTTATATAGCCAAGGGCAAATAAAATAATCAAAAACCCAAAAAGGAACAAAAATCTAACCCTAAAAGGAAGGCCAAACTCCGCCAGACCCGAAACCCGGTCCAAATACCCGGTCGAGTATTTACAGTCACTGGCTGGGGAAAAATCTCTGGAGTGCAGAACACGGTTGCCTCCATTGATTCCCCGTTCGGGGAACTGCCAGTTTCTAGCCGGGTTTTTACTGTTGCGGGAATCACATCATCCCCTCCCCGTTGGAGAAGCTTTTCACTCAAAGCTTTCCATCCTGGCTTCCAAACGAAATTTCCTGTTTAATTAGCACCTAGAAATAACAAACATCCTCTACAATTCCACGGAATAAAGAGCTCAAACAACCTATCAAAAATGGGCTCTAGTCCATGAGCTTGGAAGTGCAAGCCATCCTTCAATCCGCTTGCTTTGGATTTGGTGCATAGAAGCTCCAGAATCCAGCTATGTGTCTTGATCTTCATTGACGGTAGTGTTGGCTTCAAAACTTGTAAGCTTCTACAAGAGAGAGCATCATCATAATAATCGTAAAAAGGATCGAGATAAGCCATCTGTGCCTTTTCTACCATGACCATCTCGTAGAATTCTCCAGCCTCCTTCTGCGGCTCCAGTGTCGGAGAAACCACTATGTTGCCTTCAAGGAACTCGTCAAAACCGGTGGCCTCCTTCGGCTCGTCCTCTAGCTCAACGTCGACTTACTCAGATTTCAAACTCTGTTGCACCGGAGAACTTGTACTTGAACTCGATCTTTGCTCAACTATGTGTTTGAGCAAAGCTTCCACCTGCATTATCTGTGGTGCATGCTGTGTCAAGGCTTCTTCTTCATACTCTCGTTGTAATCGTTGCAAAGCCTTCCAATCATCAACAACTTCCTCTGGGGATAAAGGTTTCAAAACGAATACTATTCTGATGCACGCAATCGAAAGTTTTTGGACCTTCTGCTAACCAGATGAACTCCACGGTCTTGGAATCAGGCTTGTCCCAACACAATATGATTTGTAAGCTTGGACACCATGTCGCACAAAACCGTGTCTTGATATCTGCCAATCGCAAACTTCATAGAAACCTATCCAACCACGATGTTGGAAATCTTCTCGCCAGGAAACTATAGCGTGTATGGAGATGGATGTAGACACATTGGCAGCCCCAAAATTCAACACTTTTCTTAAACTTATCAAATTTGATTAGATCCCTCCATCTACAAGCACATAACACAACTTCTCTTGAACCAAACAGCGAGTGTAGAACAGATTATCTTGCTCTATTGCTTCTGCCATTGCTAGGTCTTCTTCTTTGTCCACCGATTTGAACGAGGATCTGATACCTCTTGATAAGAATCTCGAGCTCGTGAAAGCTTAGGTTCTTTTGTCAAGGTCGCGCAGCCTCAATCAAGCTTGGGTAGCTCGATTCGATCTTCAAACAAAGAGAAAAGTAAAGGGATACGTGGGGATATATACTCGCCACAATCAAGTGTGATCGCTTGATTGATAAGAGTCTTGCCAAGCTATTTTGCAATCTTCAACAGAAAAACTCAAATAAGGATCTTGGCGTAGCTATGGAATCCACCAAAAACTAAAACAATAAGCACAAACACTCATGCTCCATGGGGGAAAAACACACCTCGGTGTAAAAATCTTACTAAACAAAAACCTAATCTATAAAATTCGTGTCTACAACCCTTTATATAGCCAAGGGCAAATAAAATAATAAAAAAACCAAAAAGGAACAAAAACCTAAACCTAAAAGGAAGGCCAAACTCGGCTAGACCCGAAACTCGGTCCAAATACCCGGTCGGGTATTTACAGTCACTGGTCGGGGGAAATCTCTGGAGCCAAAACTCAGTCGCCTCCCTTGATTCCCCGGTCGGGGAACTGTCAATTTCTGGCAGGGTTTTTACTGCTGCGGGAATCAACACCCATCATCATTTATTCGTATATTTAAAAAGTGCATTAGTAGGATTTGGACCAAATAAACTCAAATAAAGAAGGAGCACTTAACCAATCAGACTAGATTAGATTTGTTGTCATTCTTTAATTAATCACAACTCATTGCTTTAAAGTTGAATGAAAAAAACTACAACCCTCATTTCAAATTTCGTGGACGGGGAACGATTTCAAGAAG
Source organism: Linum tenue (assembly GCA_946122785.1). Taxonomy (NCBI): domain Eukaryota; kingdom Viridiplantae; phylum Streptophyta; class Magnoliopsida; order Malpighiales; family Linaceae; genus Linum; species Linum tenue. Next base: position 5,323,776 of record CAMGYJ010000010.1, on the reverse strand, counting down.
CTTCATTTAGTAATTGTACGTAATTTGTTTATATAATAAAAATTTGATCATTGGGATTTGAAATCATGTTACTCAAATGAAGAAAAAAGTATTATAAGTTTATAAACAACTAGACTACAAAGGATAAATATATATCACCCATATTGTAAAAAAAAAAGTAAAAGTAAAAGCAACTAAACTACATTGTATTTGTTGCAATTTCTGTAATTAAACGCTAGAGACATATTTGGTATATGATATTTTATATGAATTTAGTGATATATTATAGAATGAAATTAATTCCGAAATCAAAATTCAAGTAACACTGATTTGATTATTAAATATTCAATCATATGTGTTGGTTAGTTAAGAGGGACAAATGAATAGTCACATGACCTCTCATTCCAACTCATTTTCTATCTTTTTTCCCCGCTTCTTCTCCATCTCTCACCATCAATCGAAATTCAAACCAATGTTGGCTCCCATCTAGCAACATATTTGAGTTCAATAAAACATATGAAAAAGTTCTTTCAATTGCCAGTTTCATTTAAAATTTCCTGCATCCAGAGTGTTTTGTGGAGGGACAGTTTCAGAAACTGTTTATAAAATGGGAAGAGAATCGCTGCAGCTGAAATGAAGAAAAATCAGTCGGGCGAGAGTCATAGAGAATGGACAAACACCGATGAATCTCTAGATCTCCCTACTGGTAATAGAGGCTTTTGGATTTGCAACGATAGAGAAAATGATGCGAAGAAGAAAAAAAATGATAGGAGTTGTTGTCTATTGAGTATGGAAAACCGTTTGTCGGGCGTATGAAATTAGAGTGTTGAACTATAGAGGTGAGCTTGTGAAGGGGGGAAAATGGAGAGAAGAAAATGGGTCGAAGATAGCGGAGGTCGGACGAAAATCGTCAGCGCAATGGGGAGGGAAATGAGACGGTTTCTCATTTGGGCCGAGAAACAAAAATGAGGTCCAAACACCACACATGTAGCGGCCAGCCCGGAAATACAAAATTTTCACTCCCCAAAGAATACAGTTGAAAGCGCGATTCTTCCTAGAAGCGGAAAAGGGGTAAAATCATAAAGCGTAGAATTAAAGCATAAAAGCGTGAGTTTTTTACGCATAGTGTAAACTAACTAAAAAAATCGTTGAGTACGACATATACTATGTAAAATATGGGTGCACAGAATTTAGAAAAGTTAATGAGTAGTTCCAATTCATGCCTGAAGTAGAACAACTTATAGCCTTTTAATAATAAGTTCATAAACATAATCTTAACAATAAGCCATATTCCCCTCTATGCTAATGAGTTTGGGAAGAACCTAGCTGGTGAATTAGATTACTCTATTGAAGCTGAGAATGCATCCAAGTACTTGGTATGTATCTTTTAATCTCAAATGTATCGTATTTTTGGTGATTTACCATTAAAATATACTTTTTATAATTAATGTCATGAAAAGAATACCCGTTTAGTGAACTAAAAGCGTAAAAGCGTAAAGCGTTTTGGTGAACTAGAAGCGTAAAAATGTATCTTTTAAGCTTTAAAATGCAATTTAGTCCGATTTTGTACACTAAAGTTTTTATGTGAAAATGAAAGAATTTTGGTGACCTAGAAATGTAAAACCATAAGTTTTTAAGTTTTAAATCGCGATTTTAACTGCATTGTTCCCAAAATACCCTTCCGAAAAACACTCTGGACGCAGGGATTTTTGAATGATGATGGTAGTTTTAATATCCTACGATTAATTAGAGTGTATATTAGCTTTTAATTAATCACCCCTCCTTTCAGTTTTAGTTTTAGGTGTTTAACGTAGGGACTAGGAAAATATTAGAAGAGATAATTATACTTATTAATTTATTTCTGGCGAGATAGAGAATTAATCAAAACTTTAATTAATAGTAGAAAATGAAAACTACCAGCTCAATTTCAAATTTCCTACATCCAAAATGTTTTGTGGAGGGGAAATTTGGGAAAAATTTTATTCTTTATACGTGTAGGCTAAAATCATGCCAAAGCTGTAATTTTGTTATGGGTCCATTTTGAAAATCATTTTTTATAATTTCCTTAAGTTCCATTTTACATTTTTTCGAAATAGAGAAAATGTAGAAAATAGAGAAAGTAGCTTGTTTTGATATTCCGATAGATTATTCACTATTAAGTAGGAAATAGAGAAAGTAGATAAACCTCACTCATTAATAAATTTTGCAAACTAACCCAATTATTCAATAAAAATTGTTTTCGTATCTCAAAATTTAGAAGTTTTCCTCTAAGTAGATCTAACTCAAATTCTCTAAATCAATCTTAATATAAAAGTGAAATGGGAAAACATGATGCCCCATTTCAAATTTCAAGCACCAGAAGAGTTTCTGGAAGACTAATTTCCTGGGTGCGTAGGGTGAAAATCCCCTTTTGGGTGGAATTAACCAAGAGGGTGGAAATCCTCTTTGTACACATTTTACCCTCATTTTTTGATAGTTTGGCTTCGCATTTCATCATCCCTGGACATATTTCACGCTAGGTTGTGCTTGTTTTGATACATTTCTGGTACTAGCACGTGTGGAAGGGTCGAGGACGAGTTTCGGGACGATTGGAGGTCGAAAAGCGCAGGAGCCCAGGAAAGCAGCTGCAGTTCACGGGCCGAGCTTAAAGGAGGAAGGATGGGAGATTTTTCTAAGGTTTGAATTTTAGAATAAAGGAAGGTTTCTAGTGAGAGATTAGGGTTTCCTCTTCCTATTCTAGAGAGAGTGCCATTCATAGGAGGAAGAAGGAGATTTGGGTTTGCCTTAAGCTAGAGGAGTGAAAACTCTTACCTCTCAAGGGAGATTCAAGCAAGGAGGAAGGAAGATTGTCATCTCTTCATGGTTCTTTCTCTCGTCTTTCTTGTTTTCCTTTGCCTAGATATGGAATAGCCCACCTAATCACTTGGGTATTGTGAATCCTAGTCTAGATGTGTGTTAGGATGTAAGAACTTGATTATATTGTGTTGATTCTGTGTTTTATATAATATTTGAGGTATTAATCATGAATGATTGAGTGTTGCTTGCATTATCTCATTGTTGGGTCAAATTAACCTAGAGGGTGGAAATCCCCTTTTGGCCCATAGGGAGCTTGACCTCTTAGCCACTTGGGTAACCCCTTATAGGTTAATACAGGGCCAAAACCTTAAGTATCAGAGTGATAACATGATTCTTTCATGATTGATCTCTCTGCCGTCCGGATTAAGTTCTGAGGAATTGGTTTGCAATCCTTAGTTGATCAGTTAAGAGGGTTAGATTGCCTAGCCTATTGTGGCCGAAAGGTTAAGAGAGTTAGTCTACTAACTTATTGCGACAATCCTTAGTTGGTCAACTAAGAGAGTTAGAGGTTTTTTCGTTGATCGAACAAGAGAGCTAGGACCCCTAGCTTATTGTTGCAATCCTTAGCATAGAGGTTAAGAGAGCTAGGTTCCCTAGCTTATTATAGCAATCCTTGATCAACCTAGGACGGTTTGCTCCTAGCTTGTTGCACCAACCTCACGGTATATAAACATATCCTTCACACTAGGGTTTCGTTCATTGTTTCTTAGCAAGAGACTAGCGGAAGAAATACCCAAGTGAAGTCCTCTCATATAGAATTCTCCTCGATTTAATTTACTTATTTTTTGTTTATTTTGTAGTTTTCTTAGATTTAAATTCAAAAATGTTTTGCTAGATAACAATCTAAGCGATTGAAGTAGGGTACATGGACCGGCCCGAGTTTGACAATTAAATACTTGCCCTATACTGCACCCGCCTAGAGTTTAGAAACTTGTGCTCTAGTCGGGATAAATTCGTGGTGTAGTTCGTGCGAGTCAATGATAGTTAAGAAGGGAAAGTATCAAAAAGTTATGAGGAAAATATGAAGAGAGAAAGAAAGGTTCTAGGCATAGGAGGCTGGTGACACTCATATATGAAATGATTTTCAGGGTGATTGTTGGGAAAAATTTGTATTAGTGTATGCCTCTCTAGAAACATTGCCTCTGTTTATACTAGGAAATCAGGTTAAACATTATTAATGGTATGTCCAAGTACATGAGTTTGCGTACTTACTATCTTAACGCATTTAATAATGGATAAGGTGCACGCCTATTTATGGCACTCTGTTTGTCCTTTTAAGTAGTCTCAATATTTGTTATTACTTAAAATGACTGAGCATCAATTTGACAAACCAGAATGACGTGTGGCCCTACTGTTCATTACCTTCTCTCTTCGGTGTGGACATTTTTCTCATTTGTATAGTCGTTGAACATGTATTTCCTAGATCTAGGTGCATGTTGCGTCTTATTTGATTGGTTAGGGCCATGAGTAAGCAATTGAGATTTATTGTGTGCCCTCTTTTATTGGAGTACCTACCAGGTCAGGCTTTTGCTTATCAGGTCTAATAAGAAGCAAACTTATTAATTGTGCAATTAGCAATATTTTATAAACCCTATCATACCGTTTGGTTGGACCAGAAATATAGGATACCCGACCAAACCAATATGTGCTTTTAGCGGTAGGAAATGATAGAACTACGGTGAATCATGATTTTAGTACAAAATACCCAACCACTTACTTTTCCGGTATAACCTCCAATACGCTTTCACAATCTTAGGCTTTTAGTGGTAGTTCACTGAAATTTAGTATTTCATCTAGCAACTAAATTCGAGTAATAAGTGCATCTATTGAGTGTCTTTTATATTAAATATTATGAACGGGTAGAAACTTATTTATATGAATGTGAATAGCTATGCAATTTAATTTTTTTTCATTTCTATTAATTTTTTTATATATTCTCTAACATTAAGTAATCCTTAAATGTTAAACCACACAATTCAAGGGACTTGGGTTGGTGCTCCTACTTTAAAGCACAAAATACAAACTTGGAGGAATTCGAAAAACATTTGGGAATTAATAGATGTGAACGAAAGACAACGAGTGGTTGTTTCACCAGAGAGAGGCATACATATGATAGGAGAGAGTAAAAATGAAGAATAATGACGGATAATACAAGCTTTTTGTAAGATTAGTAGACGAATTATATGTCCGTCACTAGCGATCAACTAAGACTCTATAGAATTTAGGCTCTTTACATGTGATGTAAACTCAACCGGGTTAAAAGTTGTTGACTAGATTGTAAGAGATAGATTCGATGATAATCCTGAGGTGAGCATTAATTTAGAGATTGTTTGGATTGATATAAGAAATGTTTTTATTTGAATCTTGAAATTTTATAGACGATACCCATTTGGTGTAAGCGAATGAAAAACTAATCATCGATGGTTAGATAAAACGAGAAACAGTAAGACTGTAATGTAGAGTACTAGAATGTCATTCGAGAAAAAACTTAAGGGTTAAGGTGGGAGGGGAATACAAGTAATTTTTTTTTATTTTGTAAATAAATTTTAAAATACAAAGTGAATTTATATAATTTTATATATAAAATTGGTAACAAATTGTTAGAATGCGCTTTTAATTTTATTTATTTATTCATGATCTAGATTTATTTATTTAATTAAAAAATAAGAGGTATTGTAGTATTTTGATCCAGATGAATAAATTTGTCTGAAATCTTATAGTATATTTACTAATATTTTAAATATAACAATATATTAACACTTTATTAATGGTTTGAATATAAAATTCTCTGAAAATAGATGGTGTAGTGTTGTCAAATTCTCACTCGAAGCCGAGTGATAAGTTGTAAAGACAGGATGTATAGTGTGATTTTTGTCTGGCTTCCAATATGTAGGTATCTAATATCACTATATAACTGAATTTATGGCTCTCTGAGAGGCAATCCAATAGTGATCGTTAAAGGGTGCAACATAGGTGGTATTCAGGGGGAGTGCAAAAGCAGTCATTGATAATGTACGAGGTTGGGAGATACGTGATGGTAGAGGTGGAGTCATTTTCGAGGAAATTGGCCAACTCCAGTAGCAGTATGAACGTTTTGTTGTAGAATTCATAGGCATATAAAACAACCGAGCAACCAATTTGGTGGCCAAAAAAGCAATTTCTTTGTATTCCTGCAAGTGTTAGTTGTTTTGATTTTCGACATTGACTTATCTTTTGGTTGTAAACTATGGTATCTTCATAGTTCTAGGTAATACAAGTTAGGTAGGCCAAAACTATTTCGAATGTGACAAAATATTTTCATGGGCCCTTCTCTGGTCTCCAATTCGGACAACCCATATATTGGCAAAAACGAAACTTCGAAAATAAATGCTCTCACGCTTCAGCTCTATTTCTCATTATATGAGTCGATAACTTAAAGTAATCCGGCCAACGGACCGGGTAAAAGCTAGTCATATTCATTAGATTTAAAATAGGCCTGAATAGGTTCGATGCAAGTTATCAAGACAGTTATATAGAAAAATAATTGGATGTTGCCAATTGCCATTGTATATTTTCCATTTTGGGTTGCCTAGGATTAAAAAAAAAATGAGACAGGATCTCTGGATACTCGGTAAAGTAAAATTAAGTTTCATTCCCCTCGGACAAATAAGGCTCAAATCTCAACTGCGTCTACAATGATTGAATCCATGTGGTTTGCGTAAAAATACTACCATGTTGAAGGACCAACCAACCAAAGCATAAGAAGCTACTCTGAAAGTCATTCCATCCCATCCGTCATTGATGCGGCGTCTACCCACAGTTCCCAAACACCCAACACATGGCTACTTCCCAAAGCTACAGACCAACGCAGACAAAGAAGCAAAATCCACTAGCCAATTCTGCTGACAAAACCTCTTCCTCCAACGATTCATCTCAAATTGCTGAAAGGCTTGCCCACTTCCCAAGTTCATACGGATCAGCATAGTAATACAGCTTAACCCTACTTGACAATGACAAACCTCCTGCCACAGGTAGAGTCCTCGTTCCGGGGTCATCAGCTTCTGCCGGGTCATGAGTAAACCAAAGTACATTGCAGACCCAGCGTTGGCCTCTGGCAGTCTATATTCTCCAATGGTTATCATCTTGCTTGGTTCCTGCATGAATGTAGGCGTCATAAAAAGTAATTCTACGGATTATCTGCTACAGCTACAGTTCTCTCCTGGACAATGGGTCCAAGGGAATGACAGCGATTATTGCAATAAACACCAGGTATGGCCCAGAAAGCCAAGGGCAAATAACCGGTTAAGGAAGGGTACCAAATGGTTAACCCAACTAAGTGGGCTAAGTAGCAAACCAGTACCTTAGGGCAAACCTTTGTTACTGTCCCTTTCACTTCATTTTGGCAACAACAAGAAAGTGGTTAACAGCACCCGTTTACTTTTCCATATTCCACTCGGTACGTTACTCTTGAGCTTATGAAGTTTTGTTCAGGACACAGTACGTTTTACTGATGAAACACTACTTAAAACATTTCCAACAAAGGACCACATTACTTGTATTGTGATTTTTGTTAACTTGTTTGGTGAAGTAACCAAATAAAACCTATTCCTGACATGTAGTCTTTTTCGGAGCTTGTTACAGCAAAACAAGCCATTTCTCGGTCTCTAATAACCACAGCTGGTATTACATCATCATAACCATGGTTGACCAGCATCCTACACTCCCAAAAAACTAACAGTACGAATACAACCATGTATGCAATAGAATCTCCATTACCAGTATGCACATTGATTAGTGTAAAAGGACAACTATTGCCTCATTCAACATCTATTGCCCATGGTTTCCAGTACTTCCAACATTTATTTTTCTCACACCAACTGCAACCTAATATCTCAGAAACTATCTGGTTCGCCCTAATTTTGCCAATTTTTGCTAGCATCAATTAAAGAAGAATAACGATGGTGTGACTAGTTATACCTGGAATGCACATACTTTAATATACAGCACAGCTGGAGATATGTGTCTGTCTTCCAGGAATGTTGCACATGTATCCCACATGTCTACATCTGAAGATGGTTAATGGATGATCCGAGGTTTTATTGCACTGAAAGCATCAAGCCTGAATCCACCAAGCAAAGGAGAAGCTGGAGGCAAACACTGTTCCAAGGTTAGATCATTGTCGATTAGCCTCTCGACCTCAATTGGTACCTGGTAAGCAAAAAGGATGATTAGTGCAGCAGAGACAAGGATGTGTTCGTTTGGCTATTTTTCTTTACTCTTATTTCATATTTGAAGCAACCACACATTTTCCATATAACTTGTTCGAACAGCTGATGGACCCTGAGAATGATTAAAAATTCAAAAGCCACCTTACCAAAAACAATTCCTATCCAACTTCAGTCATTTGAAATAAAATACCATTCTTAACGTTATAAGTCATCTTTCAAACCCACTCATTTCCTTAATCATTACACAAACTCTATACCATCTGATCAATTACCAATTTATTAGCAAAAAATATACCATACGCCATTAACTCCACTTTTGCTAAAACTGAAAATAAATTGTTTAAATATTTTTAAGCAAATGTTGAAAAATACACATCATAAACCACACTTCACCAGACAGGAAAGGAATTGATTTTGGTACCTTGAATCTGTTCAGTTGTGGAGGTCTATCGAGCCAACCACTCAAATTGATGGAGTCATTACTTTGAGGTGCAAATCCTGCCTCTTTTCTCACAGTCTTTCCAAGAACTAGGATTATCCTGGCATGAAGGCAGGGGAGAATTTCATGTGCTCCACCACAAGAAGCATGTCTATCTACGTCGGCAAAGGGGTTCTCGTCAAGGGATAACAGATTGAAGTCTTTCTGAATATTGACTGAACTTGATCCCGCTTGTGGAAGATGTAGCAGTATCCAGATGATCCTACATCTGACGGTATTCTTAAATGAAAATTTCACATGCCTGAGTACTTCACTGTCACCCTCTAGTCTTTCTAGTCACTGTCACACATGACCTTTCTTCAGTCTCTAGTTTATTGCCAGCTCATACTTGAAGCTATTATCACAAGAGCAGTGACCCATAAAATGACCTTCAGTTGCCATGTTCAAAAGGAAACACACAAGGATACTGATGAGATACTAGCATACCCAGCACCAGAGACTTCACAAATAAGAGACGAGAGACGAGAGACGTAAAGAAATATGAAAATATCAGTCACTGAAAAGATATCAAACTGCAGCAACCCCTCCCCTAGTTGAGAAAATAATCCCGAACAATTCCTGGCTGTAGACAACTTTGAAAACTGAACGGGAAAGCTGACCCATATTATCTTAGCAGCCGGAGATTATTTTAAAACATGGCCTAGTAGCCCAAGAAAGAAGAAGTTAACCCCCCTCCTCAAACCTTCAGACAATCACAAGAAAAAAAAAATGCAGATCAATGACTGGTTCACTCAGATATTACAGCCATGGTTGTGAAAGGGAATTACATTCTCCTAAAGCTCGAGACTACTATTGAAGAAAGAAATTCATTGCTTGAATAAAACATATCAGAAACATATCCCAATCAAACATCAATTGCATTAACTACTCTAACCATGATATAGTAAATACATGGAAAAGTATTATAAATTAGGTGACCATACACTGGGAGTATCAGCTGCAGAATAGTCACAGGGATTTACGAGCAAGTCAACTCCACTGGCATCGGAGAGGCTTCCAAGAACAATAACAAGTTCAGCAGAAGTGGTCGTTGGAGGAGCCTTCCAATATGAGTGAAGTGATCCAGAGTTCAACGGGGCAAGTAATGACATAAATGGAGCTGAATCTTTAGCTGTTTCAACCTGTAACCGGATAATACAATTTCAGTCACTAACAAAGGGCATAGAGGACTAGAAAAAAATCGATAAAAAATTCTAATAGAAAAATTAGTGCTGCATGTAACAGAGATTAGAGCATTAATAAAAGTCAATCCTCTTTTGCCAGATACAAGAGATGATAATGAATTTAATTGTGATTCTTTGGAATGTAAGAATAGATTAAGATGCAAAAAAGAGGCAGCAGCTAACTAAGAATCCTACTCATACATGCAGCACACTCTGGTAGTAGTGGGTTTCGAACTCCCAACTTTCTAGTCTGATAAGCCATGAATAAACCAAATTCTCAGCAAGGACAAAGGAGTGGTAACTTGCACATTATCCAGCGGAGAAGCCGAATCCTCATTAATTCTTTCCAACACTTAAATAGCTCTATGAAGGTAAAAATATATAAATCGTAATTCCCATTATCGCTGACATCTAGCAGCCAACAGACTAGAGCATTTTGGGTTGGGACCAGTCACATCTCATCCATTCATTCCAACAAACAGTAATATTCAGTGCAGCCAGATTTATATTCTCCTCGCCTCATAGTTAATTGCAGCAAATCAGTGATATAACCATAACTAGGTTTCAATCTTCAATTCGAATACACGTCATAGTTGAACTTCTAAATTCTGACTTTAAGTTACTCATTGGACAGGAAAAACTTTCAAGGAGAGAAGAATCACGTTGTAATCTAATGAAACAAATAATTATGCATATATCCAAGTGGAACTAATTTGTTATTGTTCTATACATATTCGAAGAAGGGATTATAGTTGTTACCTTCCAAGGGCATCATTAAATTCACAGAACACGCAAGTGCAAACAATTAGAGTAACTTCATAGAGATTATAACATCAATGTTGATCAGGCTTAACCTAATGTGAGAAATAAAGTAACCAAAAAAAAACAAAGAAGTCAAGACTTTCAATCATACTGAGTGAAAGAAGCTAGCAAAAGGGAATTCAGCAAGTGATTCCTATCCGTATAGGAGCTTGTGTAAGAAGATCCTATAACCTGGCCCAAAGCTTGACAAGCTGCATTATCTGCCCTGTTTTTCCTTCTCGAGCTAATTAACACTCTTACATAGTCCAGGAGTAAAGCATGGAGCACTATCTCATGGCAACATCGTTTACAAATGAAGCCATCTACTGGCACTACATGATTAGCTGAACTGTCAGCCTGGCTCCCATAGCTTGTTCCACTCTCAAGTCCATTGTAGCTGGCATCCATTGAGTTGTAGCTCGCCAGCAAAAGAGCTCCTTTTCCAGCACAACACACTTTACATGCCTTCCGTCTACACTGAGAGCACTTAAATATTGATTGCTCATTTCCTGCGGATGACAATGCAGGAGAAAAATGGCGAGAAGTTCCTTTTTCAGCACGAACTTCACACTGGCCACCAGAACAATACTCCCCAATTCCAGAGATATTCCAAAAATCTATAACATCATCATCAATGTTCCTAAGGTCGATAGCAGCGTTAATTTTGTCTTCATGAGAAACTTGAGCAAGGAATGCAAGGGTGGTTGCAACTCTGCATATTCTCCCAATATATAATGCATCCCCCCCTCCCTGGCGCACTCGTTCTCCTTCTTTTTCCTCTTCAAAATCCCACAACAAAGTAGCCATGAAAATATAAAATTTGCTTGATTCCAGGGTTCTAGAACAGAAACCACTTCTCATCTCATCAAATGGAAAGATTAAAGAGACCCACTAACCTCCACAACCAACTTAAGCCCATCTAGAGAGCGCCCTGTCCTGACATCGACGGTTGATGGAGAAGTTGAGTCATCTGTACCATGGGACACCGTTAGAAGAAGCTGGCAGACATGACAAGGCTCCCCAAGATAGATAAAGAGCTCAACCACATCTGCATCTTGTTGAGTCACCTGTTAAACAGAGCAGCATTCATGCAAAATCTGAAAAATAAAGATAAAAAAAAACAATGGAAGCATGAAATAAGAACAAAAGTCTACGTCCAATACATGCACTAAACCATGCAAGAAAGGAAAACTATTGCCTTTTGGTCCTCCAAGCTGGGCCTTTGAAACATAAGGAAGAGAGTATATTCAAGGTACCCATGTAAGATTTGTCCTCTTGAAGCTCAAAAGAACAGATCCGTCAGTGGAACTCAGGGAGATGTTGGTCTCAGGCTTGAGAGATAAACCAGTGGGTCTAGAAGACACCTGTAATTACCAGCAAGAAACAGATAATCAGTCATAGCAAATTATGGCTAGGTCATTCTGATAATCTCCTAATCACAATGACCATTCAATCATATTATTCCACACTAAACAACTTGGATAAGTGAGGGCCAAGGATAAGTGAGAAAACATGTGTCAGGGAGAAAGCATAGAATAGTTGTGTACAGAATTAACCATGACATACATTTAAAGCCTGGACTGGAATCGAAGGTAGATGATTGAAAAGCCTCATTCCAAGAAACATTTCCAGTTGCTAGAGCTGTCAACTACTGCATTTTTATATCTTATCTGCAAAGTGATTTTCATATTCTGAGCTGCCGAGAGCTGTTTAAATTTTGATGTTTCTTCAGTAAATATGCTTAATATTTGGCTATGCATTGCCTTAGAGCCGGTATAAAGTGTGGCAAGGGAGCTGTGTAACCACCATAGTTAGTGGGAGACAGATGGCCATATTCCAGATCACTATCTAGAGATATGGCCAGCCTTCTACATTGCTCCACAAAAACTTGGAGGGCGCCAAAGTAACTAGCAGCATTTGTTCTATCCAACGAATCAGCACAGTTGAACCGTATTGCTCCATTTTGATGTGTTCTTACACAGAACGCTCCCACATAATTATCGTTTCAGATGACTTCAGTGAAATATATCTCATACGAAATGGACAATCAAACCCACAATCACATGAATTTTATGCTAACTTGAATTACTCCAACAAATAAAAAGAGAGCCATAAGGCTCTTTGTTTACTATGCTGCCAGTGGACATGAAGTAAAAGTTCGAGATTAGCTTTATATCACATCTACAAACAGTACCATGGAGTAGATAATATAGAGATTAGTGATGAACAACACTGTTTAGATATCAAACTCCTACGTTGATGGCTCATTATACCTCAACCGATGAAAAACATATATTACCAATATATGTAATTATTAATTTCTCACAAGAGCTGGCAAACATGTGAGTAGGATTAAAAACTAGCCCATTAATCGAAAAACTCCAGTGTGAATAGTATACAATAGCAGATTCCAAATCAACCCGTTGGGCTTCAATGATGAAGGCTTGCTGATATAATCGTGAGTGCTAGTTAATATGTACCAAAGATGTGGATGTAGGTACTAAACATGCTACATCCATGAGATCTATCAATGGGGATAAGAGACAGGGATGTTAGAGAATGCTAACACAACTATGCTTCCAAGAAAAGGAAAAGTCATAAATGAGGATGTCTAATTCTTAAGAGACAAGGAGATCCGATGAGATTTTTCCTTAGAGCATTCTTCCTATCAAGATATTAGTAGCGGTAGCTGTTCTGAAGAAAAAAAGCATAAGCCTAAAGCCACAAACAAGATTCTAAAGTTCTTAATAGCACTAACAGTCAATCATAGTAGGTATAAACATGATAAAGTTCCAGAAAAACCTGCAGTAGAATGACACAATGTTGCGCAAGACAAATGTTTTTGAAAGGCATTGATAGCCATCCATTCCATACGAATTCATCATTAGGCTTTTCCAAAGGCATACGACTGGGAAAAGGTCGAGTTATGTCTGCTGTCTCACAGAAGTAGTGTTTCCCATCAATGTCAAGCTCAGTTAACTCCTGAACATTCTTCAGCTCGCCTTTACCTTAATGTTGAGGGTTTTGAAGTCATGTTTTGATCCATTGAGTCTCTGTCACAGTGTATACACACCCCCCACCAGGCAAATTCGGAATGCTGGATGTTAACTTTGTAGCTACAAGAAGCAAACCACAGCTTCCAAGGGCTGCATAACCCAGAATTTCCCTCGCATGGGTTGTGCTCCTGCATTGCCATTTTGATGCATTTGTAATGTGATCAAAAGCTTCATTTTCGGACCTAAAAACATCAACACCTGGCTTCCCAGTGTACCGAAGTGGGCTTGTTGGATCAATATATATCACCTGGGTGTCAGCCCTAGAAGACAAGCTAGCAATAATATATACTTCACTGCTCTCTAGTGTTACAACAACAACTGATGTGTTTCTTGAAGCACCTAATACAAGAAAACAAGGAAGGTAGAAAAGATTCAAAATTAGGATCTGGTCAAGCAAGCAGTTTTTCTGATAAAGAAAGCATAAAAGGCCAGGGCAATGCCGTCTAAAGCCATTAAGCTAATTAACCAAATAGAAAGAGAGACGCGTAAGAAGCACGCGCAGAATCTTGGGAGACATAGTTTAAACAGTAACCAGATCAAAACTTAGCTAATCACACTATCGAATGTTACTTCTGCTATGTGTTTAATTCACATTCAAGCAATGTACACAGCTAAGCATTGAAAACCCAGATGGTCGATATGAAATGAATCGTATCGACAATAATGAAAGAGGGGTGTTTGTCAATCAATCCTCCACCACACTATTGGCCACTTTGAAGCCTATTAGACTGGATCAGCATCCAAGTTATGCAGCAGGGTGTCACTGTAAGTTTAACTGAATCGAGAATCTCAATACAACTAGCAACAAATGATCAATCCACGAATGCAGATATCACATTGCATTTGCGTCCAGTAAGGCTTCACACCAGTTATGTGTCACACATTCAGGTTATACATTCATGATGGCACACCAACAGCTCAAACTTCAGCATGGGCAGGCAGAGATTGAAGCTCTTTCTTGAATAAAACGAGCAAAGAAAAGCTTAAAGTTAAGGCAAGTTGTGGAAAAATATCGAACAACATGAGATCAATTCACCCAACGGATTGCTGATAATTCTGTCCAATCAATGTATCGTTCCAGTACCGTCGCTGCATTTTTGCTCCAAATATGGCAATAGTAGCAGCTGCAGGAACCCCAAAGATTCAGTAGATTCAATAAAATGATGTCGGAGATCGGTTTGGACTCCGCATCCCCAATTCGAACGTTGACAGATCGGAGGTAAGGTTCGGGTTTAGATGGGAGCTGGAGCTGGAGCTGGAAAGGAAAGAATTAGCTCTCCCTCGGTCCCTCCATAGGATGGAAGACGGGAGACGAAACGAACTTTGAATGTTATCTTTTCTTTTCTGGAAATTTAGGAGAAGGGAATATTCAAATGTTTACCGTTGATGATAGGGGAGAGTAAAACCTCTGTAAAAAATATTGAGAGTATGATGTGATTCAGGATGGGCCACATGTGCTGATACTAAGAAATCTGTTACTAGTTACTACATTTTTTGGGTGATTCACTCTTAACTTGGAAAGCAAGAAGCAGAAGACAGTTTCACAATCTTTATTATAACCGGAATACAGAGTATTGGCACAACTTTCATGTGAGTTTCAATGGTTGAAATCATTACTTGCATTCTATCTTGTATTGGCACAACTCTCACATCTAGAACCTGTGCAAGTGTTATATAATAAATAGTCAAAATATATATTGCCGAGAATCCTATCTTTCATAAATGCACAAAACACATATCTATTGTCATGTGGTTCGTAAAATATTAAAATTAGAACTTTTTAAACTGTTACACATTGGTACAGAAGAACAACTTGCATATATGTTCACAAAAGGATTGTCTGTGGAGAGATTCAATTACTTGTTATCCAAGGTAAAGTACACAACATATGCTTACGGTCGTGTGAATGTAACGGATAGTATGGTTGCTTGTGCCTGAGAGATTGAAGATACTAGAAAACATCCATAGACAATCCTTATTGCATTTGGATTCAGCAGTAGCCAACGAGGAACAAGATGAAGATGCTCGGTCTAAGCTTTTTTTCACTTGAATCGGGTCAATACGTTGTCGGTCTACCATCGTGTAATTAGTTACTGTAATTAGCATTCATCTGCCACTTGGCTTGTGAGCATTGGTAGATTCAATTTGTTAGTTCAATTACTGTCAATTCTACAGTGCTAGGTATTGCATAATGAGAAGTTCTCCAAGAGGAGAGGCAATCTACCAATTCCTACAAACATGGTGTCTTCTTATTTTCATCTCTTTCTCTGGAACCCTAACAGGTTATATAAGCTAAGTTAGAAGTTTCACAATGTTGAACACTCGCGTACGTGCAAATTGCCTATACGCTCAAGTTTTCAACTTGTCCTAAAACATCATTTATAGTTAGGGAAAAAGATTTTAGAAGAATAACTCTCTTTAATCTGTTAGAAATATAAACTTTCCCTTGCTACAACTAACAATCACTAGCACATAATAAGTCATCACACCCCAAAAAAATTTTTTATGTATAGTCAAGTTTTGGATTGCTAACTACAAAAACAATGTGGTGACAAAATTAGTGAGGGTCAGGGATAACCCCTAACACTCCTGAGAAGCGTTGCACTCTTAGTTAACTCACTAAGAGGTTTGTTGGTGTATCTAATCAGATTATAAGCAAACCCACCCAAAATCGTGCCCGCAAAGGGCCCAACAATATAGACCCATATTCCTTTATATATACGCATCACAATAGCTGGACCCAGGCTCCTTGCCGGATTCATCGACGCCCCGGACACTGGCCTGCAAATATTGAAACCACCAATTTGGTAAACACAAGCAAGTAGTTGATATTTGGGTTATATGTACAATATGCCCCCTCTACTATGCCTTTTTCTCAAACATGCCCATATACTTTGAATCACATCAAACATGCCCTTTTACTATCAACAAATTCTCAAACATACCCTTCCGTTAGTTTTTCCAATCGAAAAATCGTTACGTCTCATCCAACCAAGATCGACCCAACAGAATAGAAGAAATTCACAATTTTACCCTTCTAATAATTTTAACTCATTGTCCTTCCATGATTTCCTTTGTTCTTTTCTTTCCCTTTCCCCTTCCCCTTTGTTTTTTTTTCTTCTTGAATCACCCCCTATAGTAGACAATATCCCCCGCAAAGTTATTCTTCATTGAATGATCCACTTGTGAAATATGCGATACATCCATGAAACTCCATCCATTTTCCCCTCAATCACCATCGACTCTATGTTGCGGCCTCAACCAAAGAACGTGACTACTCGTTAGTTGTTACTTGCGAGGTGAGACGAACCTTTAGGTTCAGATTTGGAAAGGGGAATTTTTAAACTAGATGGGTTAATTAAGCAGTAGTTGATGGGGCGAGCGTGGATAGAGGAGTTGCGATGGGGAACATGCGAAGAGAGGGAAGGGATTTTTTTTGCTTCGACAAGCTTGATTTGGGGTTGGTAATAGGGAGGTGCAGTGGATAAGTTAGAAATAAACGTGTTGTACAATTGTTTTTCACTTATTATTTGGTTGGGTAGATTGATCGGACCAGATTTAACGGATTTTGGGTGGAAACTAATGAAAGGATATGTTTGAGAAATATTTGATAGTAGCTAGAGGGCATGTTTGATGAGATTCAAAGTAGAAAAAAACATGTTTGAGAAAAATACATATTATAAGAGCATATTATGCCCATCAATAATCACTTACCCGGCAACAAACACGTTTAGCATGATTGTCATTCCAACAGCAATTCCTGCTAGTTCCCCAACCGCTCTATTGTCGGTTGCAACTCCAGAAATGACGAACATGAGGAGAAAGGAGATGATGATCTCAAGAACAAAAGAACGCAGGTTAGGTCCGACCGGTACGGTACCAAAGTAAGCCTCTTCTGGAACGTCGAAAAGCAGATACAATGTCCCACTTGCCAATACCGACCCTAATACCTGTGATAAAATATAAAGTGGCACCTGCAGCAGACGATATACAGTTAGCGCAATGTATTACACAAATCCATCGTATTTGAAATCTCGTTTGCTTGTTAGAGTGGTATCGATATAAGGAGTAACCTTTTACCTGTTTGAAAGGGAACTGTCGGAAGATCGCGAAGGTGACGGTAACGGCGGGGTTGAAATGGGCGCCGGAGATGTGGCCGACGGAGTAGATCATGACCATCACAATTAAGCCCCACACCACTGAGACCCCTGGGAATGAAACAGAGCCGTACATCTTGTCCACCGCCACCGCCCCGCACCCGGCGAAGATCACAAAGTACGTCCCCACCACCTCCGCAAACAACTTCTGTAGGAGCTTCACCGTTTCCGCCGATGACCAGAGATTGGATGCCACGCTTTTACTTTGCCCTTCTTCCATCTTCGACATCTCTATTTCGTCGGCCATTTTTTGTTGTTGTTGTTATTGTTGTTTTGCTCTTTTTATTGTGTAACTCCCCTAAATCTAATCCACCAATATACGAATACGATTGATCTCTTCTCTTGAATTGATGATGATGATGATGATGACGACGATGACGACGACGGTGTCAATACCTGCAGCTAGCTAGCTAACTAGGGCAACAAAATCTGATCTTTGAATGAAGTAGTCTCAACTGCATTAATTCGTTCGTACCGTGAAAAAGAGAAAATTATTGAATTGCAACTGCATTAATTCGTTCGAACCATGAAAAAAGAGAAAATTATGGAATTGCAACAGAATAGTACTTTGATGTTGGAAGCATACTGATGAAGGTGACTTTTAGCAATCTGGAATTGCGTGTCCAACCAACGACTTGGTCTCGTACATGCCCCGGCTAGGATCAGATCATCAACCGAATTTTAAGGGTAACTTAAGAAATTTCAACAATATTTTTAAAAGGATTTTTTTATGGTTATATTGATTTAGTTCTCATTATAATTTCCATGCTTACTGGTGACCACTCTAGAGTCTAGAGTGCCAACATTTTTTCTTATGGTTATTTGATTTATTTCTCATTATAATTTCCATGCTTAAATGTAGGTGCCAACATTTTCGGTAAATGTCGTAAAGTTTTTCAGAAACAATTTGATATGTGCTAAAATGTAGACATAGATGTTTTTTTGTAAATTTCGCAAGATTCTACAGTCACATTTTCATATGTCGGAAGATATATGTACCAACACTTTGTGTAAAAATATCGAAATGTTCTATTGTCACATTTTTATCTATCGAAATAAAATGTCGGAAGATACATGTACCAACATTTTTTTATAAATGTCGCATGGTTCTACAGTCACATTTTCATCTGTCGAAATAAAATGTCGGACGATATATGTACCAACACTTTCTGTAAATGTCGCAAGGTTCTATAGTCAAATTTTCATATGTCGAAATAAATGTCGAATAATGTAGGTACCGACATTTTTATGTAAATATCGCAAGGTTCTATAGTCACATTTTAATATGTCAAAATAAATGTCGGATAATGTAGGTACCGATATTTTTTGGTAGATGTCGCAGTAACTTTAAGCGATAAAAATAAAAAAATACATTTCGATGCAATTAGCTATCATTTTTTTATAAATGCCGGCACAAAACTACACTGACAATTTGACATCTTTAAGGGACATTTAAAAATAACGTCATAAGCAGTTTTTTTTTTGTAGTGTGTCTCTTTTTCCTGGAACCAGAATTTGCAAATTCTACCATTCACTCCGCCACAATTGGCCAGCAGAATCACAACTTCTCCAACTCTGCCTCTGACCTCGTCATACATAAAATTTTCTTGGATGATCGATCATTTTCATTTTCTCCTTCACTAGTAACCTTACGGCGAGGACATTCCATGAATCCATATTGGACTAATTCTGATTAGCATTCTAAACGACGCTTTACTTGTTACTTTGCATCATTAACAATGTTTACGTTAATTGTTATTGATTTTAATGAATTCCAACTATTACTATTTTGATCTAGTTCATGCATCAATATCTAAAATGAATTCCCGCTATTATACGTCGTTAATAATAAAATCATACAACTTAATATTCGCAACATGAAATGTTAATAATGAAATTGTACGAAGCTTATAATCATAAAATAATAAGTAGAATTTGACAATTGCGGAAAAGTAAAGAACACGAGGAGTTTATGTGTTTTCCGGAATTAGTCCACGGAGAGCATAACTCTCATGTTTTGGTTTCACTATATTTGAAGCAATGGTAAAACTGTTATCTTAGGGTTGCAATAGACACAACAATAAAACAAGGGTTAATACTTTAATTTGGCCCGAACTATAGACAAACTTTCTACATTGGCCCGTGGTATCGGAAATTGCTATTCTGGCCTAAACTATGTAGCATACTTTCTTATTTGGCCCGGACATGAGTTTGACCATTAAATTGAACGGTCAATTGAGTTGACCGTTAGTCAAGGTCCACCTTACTTGCCACGTCAGCTATCAGGGAATAAAAAATTAATTTTTTAATTTTGAATTTTATAACAATAAAAATAATAAACGAAAAGAATTAATTAAAAGAGCTCTCCAAATTATTTTAATTAATTTTAGAAATTCAAAAAATTCAAAAATTCAAAAATTCAAAAAAATTAATTTTTTATTTCCTGATAGCTGACGTGGCAAGTGAGGTGGACTTTGGCTAACGGTAAACTCGGTTAACCGGCTAATTTGACGGTCAAACCCACCTCCGGGCCAAATAAGAAAGTATGTTACATAGTTTAGGCCAGAATAGCAATTTCCGATACCACGGGCCAAAGTAGAAAGTTTGTCCATAATTTGGGCCAAACTAAAATGTTAACCCATAAAACAAAGATGTTTAAATAAGTCCAATACTCTCCTCTCAAACTAAAACATGAAGATCTCGAATGTCAAGTTTGGATAATAAAATATGAATTGCTATGCACCCAATGGCTTAGTGTATATGTCAACCTACTAAAATGGTGTCCAACCTTCTGGGTAAAATCTCCCCAGAACTAACCTGTTTTCGTACGAAATAGCAATCCATTTCGACATGCTAAGTTCATTTTTGAAAAATCGGATTAGCTATATATGAAGCGCAACTTGATTATCGATATAGAAGGCAGTTGAACTTTGTTGAGGCACCTGTAACTCTTTAAGTAGAAAACAAAGCCAAAGAACTTAATTAGTAGTACTAGACATATCATGATATTCTACCTTAGCTAATGAGCAGGCAACGACATGCTGCTTCTTGGCATGCCACGAGACAGACAAGAGCACTACCCAAGTGAATGTAGTAACCAGTGGCCGACCTCCTTGATAATTGACAACCAACCCAATTAGGGATCACAATTACAAATCCATTGATAATTTTACCCAAACCCAAGTAAACTCATTGATTATGGGTAGGGACTAGGGTATGTGTGAAGTACTAAAGTATATACGAAAGTGAAATTTGTAGATTAGCTTAAATAGGGTATGTGTATTGCTTCCATACTCTAAATGGGTGGATGCCCATTTACTTGAGGTTGTTTTAACTACACGTACAAATTTCTATTTTTTTTAATGAATAAACAGCCATATATGTCATCAATACAATCAAAATTATAGCTCAACTCATAAAATTTATTTTGTACGTGTTGGGATATACACGTACAAAATTGAATCTATTTGTAAAACTTAAAAAAGTTTAGATATCAAAATGTAAGGGACAAAACTTGTATGTACTAAATATAATTTTTCATCAATATTTTTAGGATTTATATGTATTAAGTACTAAATCCAAAGATCTATTGAGTCTAGATATCATACTGTAATTTGCATATAAGTATGGCTACAAATCCATGAATTAAGAACCCAACCAAACCCAAATAAATGGATATGTGTATAAACCCAACAAACTCTATCCATTTACCTCATATTTGGGTTTCATACCCAACCCAATTGGGTTGGATAGGCAAACATAATGGATTTGGGCATAATTGCCATCCCTAAGCGCAATCAACATCAATGTAAGCTGTCAACTCCAATGGACACTGGATGGGAGAAAAGGCAGGTTGGATCATGTCCTTAAACCTAAAACTAATGGAGTTTCATAAAATTTTCTTGCCCAATAGCAAGAGGAGAAAGAAAAGCAAGGTTCAAGTTCAATGATCTAAAAGGGCAAATAAGATAAATCAATTTAATGAAATATAAAATTCAAAATGGAAATTCAAAATTAATATTCAATATTTTAAATATGGAAATTCAAAACTAAAAATGTCCACTCTCTTCGTGGCGACTTGCAATGATATTATTTACTTTTTGCAATGACATTATCAACGTTTATGAAAGGAATTATATTTTATATACCTCATCAATATTAACAGTTTCAATATACTTATCAATGCTTTACGATTACGTTATTAACGATTTTAGTTCAATTGTTAACGATTTACACTTTTCTCATCAACGCTTATGAATGAATTAATAGTTATTAAAGTTACATCACATCTTCATTAACGGGTCCAATAACATTATCATTGACTTACAACATCTTTGTTAACGATTCGTTTCACATCATGTTCATACCTAACCAATCATGGCCTCTTACTAAGAATTTCAATAACATTGATAACATTTTGCAACCAACTAATATCGCTTTACAATGTCATTCTCAACGACATGTGTGACATACTGCACCTATGATTCAGTCAAGCAAGCAATAGATAAACCCATATCAAACAACTATAATCATCGAATATAGTCAGAAAGCAACATCAACCATCAAGAAGGTGTCTTATATGCACTCGAAATATCAATGTGGATAAGATCGAAGCATCTATGGGTTTCTATTGAACTTTGAGGACGCCAGGATGGTAAGTGTATCAAATATGAGTTGTACATGGTGAGAATTTAATATAAACTTACGCAGTACTGAAGTCTCTAACATTGTAGGAGGGTCTGGACCGATTAATGGGCTGGTTTTCAAGGATAAGAGTAATCCAAGGAGCCACGACAAGGAACGTTACAAGTCCAAGACCCTCTCAATCTAGCTAGTTATTCAAGAATAGGAAAGAACGCCGTCGAAAGATGGTTGTCTATGGGAAGAGATTGAAATTATTAAATGTGCTCAGGCAGGTACTCGGTAGTCAACAAGATGGCCAGCCTAGTGAGTGGGACGATGATGTTGCAGAAATGGTTATACCGACAATGTAGGGTGGTTATATTCTCGTGTGTCGAACTAGTATCATGTTTTTCAAAATAGTTTTCATGTGTGTCTAACAAATATCCATGTTGGTTGAACTTGTATTTTGGTGTGTCGAGCTAGCTAGTATCCATGTTTGTCGAAATAGTTTGCATGTGTGTTGAACAATTATCCATGTTGGTTGAACTTGTATTATGGTGTGTCGAGGTTTTCCAGGCAGTTGTACCTATGGTTTCCTTCTGTCACTATTCGCATGTGACCCTTTTGGTAACTATACTCATGTGACCATTTTCTCACTATTCTCAAGGGACCCTCTGATAACTACTCTCATGTGACCCCTCCCGGGGATTTTGAGAGACACCCGGGGATTTTTTCAGGAGCTATTCCTTGGGGTCAGCAACATTTTACCACCCGGGGAAATTAACACCTAACCTGGGGATCAGGGGTTGATAAGTCGATATTTACACATGATTTTGTCCACCATTCTTATACTGTTTGAGCCTCATCTCTCGTGTTTTAGGATGATTTCACGCTAGGTTGTTCTTGTTTGTGATATTTCAGGTCCTAATACATGAATGAAAGCTGGGGAACGAGTTCGGGGTCGATTGGACGAAATAAGGACATTTGACGGAAAGCTGAGGAAATTACGCGGGCAAGAGCCAATTCCACGCGGTCGTACAGGTTGGTCGTGCAAAGCCTATTACGCGGCCAGGGCCGTACTGGCCGTGCAAGGACACCTTTGGCCGTACAGGATGTCCAAGGGGTTTACATGGGCAAGGCTCAATTTCACACAGCCTTGTGTTTTGGCCGTGTGACTTCCCTTGACCAACTAAGTGCAACGGCGCGTTTTGGAGTTACACGGGCAGACTGGACTTCTACACGGCCGTGTAATCGGTCAGAGCTGAGTTTTAACCCAATTTCGAGTCTTTGAGAAGGGATCCGAGTTTTGAGAGCTCAAACAGAGTCTTAGAGAGAGAAAGTGATGGACCCAACCTCCAAGGTGACCTAGATTGAGATTAAACACCATTGGAGCTCGATTGAAGCCTAGAGAAGCACCAATTGACAACCAGTAGCTGATTATCATCCTCCACAAGATGATTTCTGCATTTGAAGTTGATTTCTCTTCTCTCTCTATGGAGTAAACTCCCTCTCTCACCTGGGTATGAAGAACCCTAGATATGTATGTTAGGTTGATTGTATGAACCCAAGTACATGATCTTTTGACATTGATTATATTCAATTGAGGCATGATTTCTGATTTGCATGAATTCTGATCACATTCTTGTAGTTTCTGCTTTGACCTAGAAAGAGAATATCTGCCTAGGTTGATAGAGCACACTTAATTGTAGGTGGTGAATTGACTACTTTAGTCGAGGAGTCAATTCACTGCTCTGTACTGGATTCATTCCAATAGAGGAGGTTTTTCACGTTAGGGCCTCAGTTTGTTTACTCTGGTGGGGTTAGTCGCCCGTCAGGTATTCAGATTGAGAGGGTCTGGAGACCTTTAGTCGAGACTTCAGACTGATTAAGAACCTTCCGCAGTATAACTATCATTGAATCTGGACTTGGTGAATTACAATTCGGCTTACCTGCAATCTAGGGGGAACCATATCTGGGCGACCTCTCTCAAACTTGAACCAAACCTTTACTGCTTTGTGTTTGTTTAGTTTAGTCACAACCTCACTACATTTAAACAGCTAAATAATAAGGATTACACGGAGTAGTCATCACACCTAGGGCTGGAAGTTTGGATACCGGTATTTGGGATATACCGAATTTGTCTATATTTGGTATTACCGAATACACGTATTATTTTTCAGGATTGGGATTGGGATTCAATTTCAATTGTTATTTGGTATTAGGGATTACGGGATTAGGATCGGTATATACCGAAATACCGAACAATACAGAAATATAAGCTAGTGTGTGTTTTATCCTCTCAACTAGACTCTCTCATTCACTACTACACTACCCTCAACCACCAATCTATTGTTATTTTCATAACACCAAAAAGCAAACACTAGTATTAGTCTTCTATCAACCTTCAATTCGTCAAATTAAAGATTACCAATGACAAAAACTTTAGATGTCACATCTACTCCATTTTCCTTATCCATATCCTAGCTCTAGCCAAACTCAAAACTCTTTGTTTAGTCTCTTTGTCCTATATTAAACAATAAAATCTACTTTATGTATTTAATTATTAATTGTAAAGGTAATTAATTTCGTATTCGATAATATCGATTGGGATACCGAAGTACCGATTGGGATACCGAAATATTTAGGGATTGAGATTGGGATACCGAAATTATTTAGGAATTGGGATTGGGATTGATTCTAGGGTGTAATTCGGTATTTGGTATTGGGATACCGATACCGTACCGATTTCCACCCCTAATCACACCTAGGACCCGGGTTGACAAATAAAGCTAAACCCGTTATACTACGCATTAGTAGGTGGTTACACTTGGCCACTTTCTAGTGTGACGGTAAAATCGAGTCCGGGGTCTGACGAGACAACTTCCTTTTTTATTTAGGATTCCTTTCCTTTTATGTGTTTGGACAATTTTTGTTGTTCGCCTAACCCATATATAGGCTTAAACACGAGTTTTAGGGTGGATTTTGAAGAATATTGATTTTTATCTTGGTTCATTGAGTGTTTTGCTTATGAATTGTTCTCTGTATCAATCGAGTTTCCCCTTGATTGTGGTCGAGATTCTACCTTTATATTGATAGAGTCTTCTCCCAGGTGTGAGATTGCACTTCAATTCCGCCATATCCTTATTGTTTTATTCCTGTTCTTAACTGCATTACTTTGATAACTACGGGTATCGGTGCCATGTGAGAGCGAGAAGGTGGACGGGTGAAAATCCCCAGATTTTTAGAGACACCCTTGGGATTTTCCAGGAGCTATTCCTCGGAGTCAACAACATTTTACCCGCCCGGGAAATTGAAGACCCGACCCAGGGATCGGGGATCAGACAAGACAACTTCCTTTTCGGTTTAGGAAGCCTTTCCTTTTATGTGTTTGGACGAGTTTTTTTGTTTCCCTAGCCTATTTAAAGGCTTAACACGAGTTTTAGGGCATATTTTGAAGAAAATTGATGTTATCTTGGTTCATTGAGCGTTTTGCATGTGAATTGTTCCCTGTATCAATCGAGTCTTCCCCTTGATTGTGGTCGAGATTCTACCCTTATATTGATAGAGCCTTATCCCAGGTGTGTGATTGCACTTCAATTCTACCCTATCCTTTTCTTTTATTCATGTTCTTAGCTACGTTACTTTGATAACTATGCGCACCATTTCCGTACTCGTATCAGCCACATGAATTTTACGTATGTAGGCATGTATCCATACAACATATAATAGTATCGAGAAAGACCATACTAGTACCCAGACAATTCATGAAAGTATAAAGACAATGAATTACAAGCTAATATCCAATTTGAAACCACTATTATTCAAGGTATACTAATTGATATCCACCATAAAATAAACTAGTATTCCACAATAGCCAACCGTTATCTAGATAACATAGAACTGTATCCAAACATAATAGTTCTAGAATTAAAGGTTTATTAACTTATATCCATTGTAAAATAAACTAGTATGCAAGGTTTTCTAACTGATATCCATCATGAAATAAACTAGTATTCCACAATCACGAACTGATATCTTTTATCAAACCAACTAGTATTCATTGTCTGCTAAACAATATCCAGCATGAAACCAAATAATATTCCAGAATAAACAAGTGAAATCCATAATAAAAAAAGTCATTTTCAAAAAAGCAGAACTGGTGTCAAACCTCGATACAACTAGTATACAAAGCCATTTCAACATGGCAATTATAACACTCAAAACAAAAAAAGTACAACCACTTAAAAATAATAAGAGGAAAAGTTCAAATGTTGTTTTGTTGGCCCAAAATCTCAACAATCTTTTGGACCTTTGGGCTCTGAGCCACCCACTTAAGGACCATGCTCTTAGTCATTGACTTCAATGCATTAAGCTACACATATGTTGTAAAACATTTAGTTAACTATATGCAACCATATCTACCAACACACAATCTTAAGTAGCAATGACAACATTTACATACCTGGTTTATGTCAAGGCTGATCAAATCCTCGTTCTCCCACCATTCTGTCATGGGAAACTCAACAATATCTGTAGGAGGAGTTGAGTTGCTTTGCCTTGGTTCCCCCGAACCCTCAACTGGCTTAGGGTCTTGTTTCGAGGAGAGGGATCTGACTTCTTTCCTACTCAGCAACACGGAAGCCAGGTCATATCTTTCCTGTCAACCTTAGGGACAACTTCAAATGCCTTCTTCACCCTTTATTCCACCAATACCTACAGCTCGGCGTGGTTTTGGTGAGCAAACCTCATACTCTAAGAAAGTCTAGCAAATGGAACTACAAAAAAAATAGTAAATTTAAAAATGTTAAGTTAGTATATAAAAAACTAGAACAAAACAACACATATAGCTCATAAATTTACTATCAAGAAGTGGACATCCCGAAGAAGCCACAAGTTCTTCACTCTCTTAGCCCTAGTAGCAGGTTCTTTTCTATTACAAGTAGCCAACTCCACTTTCAGCTCACAGACAACATGATCACTCCAATTATACCCCCCCCCCACCAATGTCCTCCACCCTCCCAGACAGGAACTCGACGTAGTCCAACCTACAACGAACCAGTAGCCAGCAACAATAACTGCTTCACGGCTATCGCAATAGGTGGTCTATCTTGAATAGGAAAGTCTATCTCAGTCAGCTCCTTTAAATCGACATTGCGGTTCCGGTTACCCTTCATGTCGACTTCCTTTTCGAAACTCTCGCGCATCTTCTCCTCACACCTATCAAATACAATCTCATCCCCATGAATAGGAAGCATGTATACACATGCCACGTCCTTAGCTTCGATGGTCAACACCGTTTTGTTGTCTCCTTCATCGAAAATGAAGGTATCAGTTGGGAAGTCATAAGCAGCCATCAAGTCGTCCAACAAACTCTTATTAATTGCCGACATTCGACGGTCCAATAGGCCACCAAATTAGCCTTGTGGAATTCTTGCTTGCAAGCTTCATAGTAGTCAACATCCTCATCCACTAGTTTATAATCTTTAGGAGCGATGCGGTGTGGCAGCGATTTGTAGAATAAGCTCGATTCTTGCTCATCATCTGCTCCTTGGTTATCTTCTTGTACATCCTTGTTCAACATAGTGTGCTTCTTTGTGATGCGTCTGGGATGAGCCTTCTCCTAAACGAGCTCTTTTCGCACACATTTTACTTTTTACCATCGTGCAAAATCCCTGAAAAACATGAGTATGATACATTTAGGCATGTACACAGTCCAGACTAATATGCAAACTGCACATAATAATATCTACAGTCAGAGAATTGAAATCGCGACATCATGGAACTTTTATTCAACCAATTTAACCAACTAGTATCGTCATTCAACCAAATTGTATCCGAAATTAGCTAAATGGTATCCAACATGTGCTGAACATGTATTCTACATTTAACGAACTAATATCCTAACAACAAATAAGGGAATCTATACATCATAGATCTAGTATTCAGTCAATCTAACCAACTAGAATCAATATAATACAAAACTAGTATTCAACCACTCATTGGAGAACTAATCTCCACATTTAAAAAATATGTATCCGAATGGCACTAAATAATATCCAGCTTTATATAAGAATAATCTATAAAGATTGCACGAACTATTATCCACTTTTAACAAAATTATATTCCAAATCGATGAAAAGGTATCTTCGATGTCACCAACTAGCATTACATAACAATAAACTAGCAATCCAACAAACAAAACCCAGAACCCCCAGATTCAAATCCAATAAACCTAATCTAGCAATTCGACAAACAAAACCCGGAACCCCCATATTTGAATCCATGAACCCTAATCTAGTAATCCAACAAACAAAACCCAAAACACCCAGATTCGAATCCATGAAACCCTAATATAGCAATCCAACAACAAAACCCAGAAACCCCGTATCCGAATCCATGAAACCCTAATTTAGCAAATAAACAAACAAAACACAGACCCCACATTCAAATCCATGAAACCATAACTTCTAATACATAAATCAACAAAGAGATTGTGGTCCGCCTACTTCCACAACTTCCTTCTCGTCGCCTTCTTCGGCTTCTTTCTTGCACTAGCGTCCTCGTCTTCTTCCTTATCCTCCTGCTACTATAGTTCCCTAAACCCATTTTTTGCCTCGCGCTACAGTCATCGACAACTTCTGCTCCCCGCGCTCCCGCCATCGTCTGTTTTATGGGAGCCCTGGTCGCCTTCGTGTCGGGGGGACTTTCTTGTCGGTTTCAGGAGAGCGGATGGAAGGACGAAGGTTGGGGGTTTTGTAGGAAATGAAACGTAATAAGTGATTGGGAGAGTAGAAGAAACTGAAAAAGCAAAAAATGGGTTTTATCATTGGTTTCAGTACCTCGTTTGTTTTTGTTGTCACTATATTGTTATCTCTTCCTTCCCGATAGAAATTTTATCTCTTGCTTTTGTGGTAGGTCATTATCTTCTGTACAACTGGGATGGTAACATCCATGATGTATCAAGTTATTCGGTAGATGAAAATGAATGTGAGAGAGATGCACTCAAGAAAGCCTCAACTATATCATACTCGCGTCTCTGACAAATTCAAAGAATCAAAGAGGTTGATTCTTGTTACATCTTATGTTTCACCTCGAGGAATGAACTATCCTGTTGTCAGTTTGGTCGTTTAGGTATTTATAAGTCTTCTTATAAGAGAATCTCCTATAGACTTTGTACTTTGTCCATAACTCTTGATTTCATTGCATAATAACGTGTTCAAATTCTCAATACAAACCGAGTGGGCATCCCTTGTGAGCGAGAACAGTACATACATCATCTTGGAAGAACCGGGAGGGAAGGTAAAGATGGGCAATGAGTCTTGTTGTTGACTCCATGGGAATAATATTTTCTGGATGAATGGAAGGAATTGCCTATAAAAAACATGTTTATTAGAGTTCCTTACGATTCACATAATAGGATAGATGGAAAGAGATTTAAGGATTGAGAGAAAAAATTAGGGATTTAGAGATAGAGAATTGAGGATTATGGATTGAAGAACATAGTTGGGTTTAATAGCGAGAAATAGCGAAAGCCCTTAGGGAGAGAGAGAAAAGAGAGACTAGGATGAGGATAATTTTACTAATATTCTTCTTGATTCATGAATGAAAATGCAAAGTACATATTTATAGTAAAAGACAGCTCATGTTGGCCTCGATTCTTACATGTGGCTCAATTTCCTCAAGATTTGGCCCATAGACTAGTATTAGAGTATGGTTCCTTCCACAGATCGGCCCAGACTCTAGCTTCTGCTTGACCCACCTTGCCCAAGACATCAGCCGATCTTGCTGATTTTTGGCCTGTGACAATGCCGCAACTCTTCCAACTCCTCTCCTAATTTCGACCCGCCCAGATGATCTATTTTCAGCCAAATCCTCCAGTCAGTCGGTGGCCCGATCTGCTGGTCAGCTTGGCCTAAATCGACTCCAATATTCTTCATCCTGAGATTTACCCCTCTAAGACTAACGGGCCGAGTGACCCGGCCCAACGGCGAGGAGTCCATTTGCTACTCTGTGGCCCGGATTGAAGCGGCCAACCTAGGTCTTGCGAGGGGAAGAATGACTTTGCCGCCTCTTGTCATCTTCTTCTCAAATGTCGAAAGCTCCGTCATTGCCTTCTTCTCTGACAATGAGCGATGCACCCAGCCACGAGGAGTCGGCTCTGGTGACTCACCTCCCATCAACCCACACGCTCGGCGATGGGAAAGACTCCCCCCTCGTTGGCTCTAGCGCACCCTCTTCATCTCCTCCCTCGTCGGCAACTCCTTCTTCTCGGCCGGCGAATCAACACGGTCATTGTACGTCGACAAATCCTACGATGTCTCATCCTTCGGCGATGATTTCTCCTTCTCTTCTTTCTCTAATAAAGGATACCCAATTCGGTGATAGAAAGATCGACTCGATTCCCTCGTCTTTGTCGCAAAACCTGCGATCCTTTGACGATGTCTTCTTTGTTGCTTCTTCTAGTGGCGAATCGTGCACCAGGAGAGGGAAAGGCGATCCCGCTCTCAACCTTGTCTTCGTCCTTGCTTCCTCTATGGTCAATTCCATCACCGCCATCACCACTCTTCGTTGCGCCACCCACACTAGTAGCCAGGCCGACGAGTCATACTAGCGGCATGGCGCAGTCCTTGCCTCACTTTGTCGGTCGGCCTTGAGGTGTACCGCTACAAGTGTCAATCATTTTCTCCACAATCCGGTTCTCTGGATCCCGACCGATGAGAAGAGGGTGCTCCTTTAATTCACTCTTCACTTCCAAGTTCCTTGTCCGACTCCTTCTTCCTGAACTTCCACCCCTCAAGTTCCATGGAAGTGGGGTCTTCTACAGTGGCGGTGGAGCTAAATTTAGCACTTTGATGATTGATAGTGCCAATGTGAGGCTTGGGTCGGTGGAAGCGGCATACTTGGCGCGGTCGGAGCAGCGGTCGAGATCTCCAGCGGTAGTAGCTCACTCGCCGCCTCTTCTGCAGGTCCCTCTTCATCCGGTTCGAACGTCGCAATCATAGCTAACAATTGCCCAATATCTGTCGTCTGCCTACGCACAGCCTCGGCTGAGAAGAACAGCTGCCACATCTTCGTCCTTTTCTCGAATCCATCCACAAGTTTATCCGTGGCTGTTCTTACTTGCTCACAACAGGCTTTCATGTTGTGGATCTCGTCCCCGATTGAGAGTTGTGATGAACTCATATTAGTAACCGGAGCTCTGATATTACTG
This sequence comes from Linum tenue, assembly GCA_946122785.1. NCBI lineage: Eukaryota > Viridiplantae > Streptophyta > Magnoliopsida > Malpighiales > Linaceae > Linum > Linum tenue. The sequence goes on along the minus strand of CAMGYJ010000010.1, from coordinate 5,292,224 downwards.
TAAGAAACACGTTTATTAGAGTTCCTTACGATTCACGTAACCGGATAGATGAAAAGAGATTTATGGATTGAGAGAAAGAATTAGGGATTAGGAGATAGAGAATTGAGGATTAGAGATTGAAAAACAAAATTGGGCAGAATAGGAAAAAATGACTAAACTCTTAGGGGGAGAGAGAAAAGAGAGACTACGATGGAGATAGTTTTACTAATATTCTTCTTGATTCGTGAATGAAAATCCAAAGTACATATGTATAGTAAAAGACACCCAAAATCCTAACAAGCATAATCCCGAATAACCCTAATATCTATGTTTCTTACATTGCCTCTTGAGAAATTCTCTTCGCCTGACATAGAATCACAAGTTAAACCTAAGGTCTAGTTTCTTATCCTAAAATATGTCTGGGTTTCTCACCGAGTGATGCATTAAGTAGTACTAAATTAGGGGTTTGGTGTTTGGGGGTGCAGATGGAGAGTCTATCACAAAGGTTGATAATAGCATAATAGAGGCAACATGAACATATTATGCTTGGCTGGGATACTACAACTAGAGGTAGGGATGGCAATGGGTCGGGTCGGAGACGGATAGTGTATATCCGTTATCCTACCCAAAGTAGTTCGAGTTTTACCCATATTCATACCCACATGTGAAACGGGTAAAAAATTAAAACCATGTCCATACCCGGCCCGTTCGGGTATCCACGGTTATCTATGGATAATAATTTCTCTTCATAACTACAACCAATATGTTAACATTCACACGTATTCTCACATTACGTAAGAGGAAAAGTACGACAATAGTTCACTAGAATGAAGAAAATTAACTAAAACAACACAATTTCATGAAAATATTATATTTATATGCTAAATATAAAATATGTTAGAGAAAAATAATAATTATTTCTAGACAAAATACATATGCGTGAGTATAATTGGGCGGGTTCGGGTTGGATAGTTAGAAACCTATGCCCACCCATTACCCGCAATATTCGGGTTCGGGTTTTACCCGTATCCACTAAATGTCCTTCCGGTTCGAGTTTTACCCTAACCGATTAGGCCGAATTCGGACGGATATCCACGGTTACGGATATTTTTGTCATCCCTAACTAGAGGTGACAATTTTCAATCCAATCCCATCCATACACTTGAATATCCAATTAGTTCAATTCATTTACAGGTCGTTTGCTTCATGGATTTGAAAAATGATGGTTTTGGTAAAACTTGGGTTTTGTAAAACCATGGATATATGAGGGTTTTTGGTTCATTATGGGCTTGAAAAGTACCATTGTTTGTTTCATAGATTTCATGATGGAATTGGTTAATTATATTTGTATGTAAGAAGTGAAATTTATCCTTATTGCCCTCATTGGTATGAGAAGAGAAATGAAATAGGAGGGCTAGTTTTGTCTTAAAGGATGGACTTCAAAGTCCAGGATCAATTCCAATCCACTCGATATTCATGAATCCACCAATCCAATCCACCAATCCATCGATCCAATCCAATTGCCACCTCTCACTACAACTCAATCAGGGAAATCGGGAGGGACAAAGACGACGCTTGTTAAGCTGGCCAATCAGTTCTGTGGATCAATAGGATTGAAGAAACCACCTTCCATGTTCAGGAGAAGTGCACTGAAATTGGGATTGAAGGACATCCCTCTGGAATCCGGATTCGACAGTAGAAAGGGCAAGCTCAACTAACTTGGAGAAGAGGACCACCTGCTAAAGAGTGAGAGGTAGTCATCGTTCTATCTCTATATTTCACCCCCACAACTTTTTCCATCACACTTCTACTTTAATTCAGAGCAATCGAAACTTTTAAGTGAAAGGACTTGGAATTTGGAAATGTAGGAAAAAGTTGTTCTAACTTATTGTGGAAAACTCTGCAGGAAATTGCTTTTTATTAATGAATGCATCGACATTCCAACACAGGAAGGGGCATCTTTGATTGCAAAAGGTAGAAAGAAACGCAGAGAGGCTGGCGGAGGAAATGGGCATATGTACTGTTGCGTGGTGTTGGCTCAAAATCCAAGAGCCACATATCTGGCCAACTTGCGAGAAGTAGATTCAAAGAACATCATAGTTGCATGATTGTGGCGACCTGCCCAACAAAAACGACATAAGTGACACAAAATTGATGGCTAGCTATCTATCTATATGCCATGCCTTTAAGCAGGGTACTCTTGAACAGGGTAATATACCAAAATTCCCTCCATTGGAGATGTCGGAATAGCTGCCAGCTCAATTGTCATTCTTTCTTTGATATTTGATGGCATCTCAATTCTAATCTAGTAAATCCTCCACTCACTGCGTGAAGCCACCTCTGAAGCGAGGCTAAATAGCTAGGACTTATTATGATTTTGACTCTTGGAAGATAATTTGAGTACATATATATAGACTTGAATCGGACTATCAGTCGCTACGACTGAATTAGTTTGGGTCTCGCTGCCCGGCCAGCGAGTGGGGTCCAGGGGCAACGGCCCCGGCCCGCGGTGTATGGGCTCAATGTTATTTGGGTTCGGGTTCTGGGCTTGGTCTGTAACCGTTTCCTTTGCCAGATTGGATTAGGTTTAGACCCACATGGGAGAAGTACTATAAATATTTCTCATACTCCTCTGTAATTTGTAATCTCCTCGATATAGTGAAACTAGCTAACCACATAGTGTTAGTGAACCACGTAAATCGTGTGTCGTGTTTTTCGATTCTCACTTTCGTATTCTTTCTTTCTCGATTTCGGCGATTTCCCGATGCCTAGCAGTGCGTTTATAACAATATATGCAGGGGATATCAACATAACACGTCCAAATCCTTAAGCGCTCAAGTCATCATAAACCCCAGGTTTTGTTTTGTGCCAAGGACGTCTTTGTTTTGTCAAGGACGTCCAACGTACAAAGGATGAGAATAAGACTTGTTAGTGAAAGAATGAGAATAAGCAATCTAACTGATGAGCCGTGATCTAAAAGTAACCACGTAATTAACCCAAAAGCGTAAAACCTAACATTCACAATGTCAACAACCATGTTCCAGATGAAATTAATGATTGTCAAACACATAATTTAGGTAAGCCCCAAATAAATTTTGTAAGAGATGTGAACTGACAGATTTGAAAATCAATGTATATAATATATATGAGAATGTTTGCATTTCTGTTATCTAATTATTATTCGTGATGTCAATAAAGTTTACAACAATATTCGTATAGATTAAGTATAGTGGATAGAAAGTATAGAAAATAGGACTATTCTTGTGGTTCATACAACTGGAATCTTGATTAATGTGGATAAAATTGATATCACAAGTGAACAAGATATAAATAAATACGATACCCATCATCCACTAACGTGACCAATGGGTTTAGAAATTAAATACAATACCTTCTTCCCTGATCATTTCATACACGATGAACAACGACGACAAAATTAGACAGAAAGGAAACATCAGATATGGAAGTTACGTGAGCGAGCGGTGAGAGTGGTGGACTGGACTGGTGCGACGAGGAACGACAAAGACAAGAGAGGATTTTGTGGAATCTCTTCTCCCTCCTTTTATTTATGCAGCAAAGCAATTGCAACGTCCTTTCCCCTCAACCCACCCTTTGCTTAATTCCCTTTCTATATTTTTCCTTATTAATTAACTAACTAGCTTTGACCCTGCCCTTTGGGCAGGTAAGTTTATATAATTTTTTAAAATGTAACATATGAATTAAGTGATGAAATGTAAATTGTTCTTGTTTTATATTATTGTCATTTATTATGAATTTATTAAAAATAATTATTTTGACCCTTATCTTTCTGTAATCAATATTTTTTTAATCAAGTCATTCTGCCAAATATTCTTTTAAAAAATTATGGGTCATCTAGGATTTTGTTAAAATGCATTACATAGATACATACGACTTATTAATAATTACAACTTGTGCCAAGAGTGGACGATTGATGAGTTAAGACCTTTTATTTTCCTTTCTATTTTAATTATTGTCGTGCTTATGTGGATAAAAAATATACAAAGATATTTTTTAAATTATTCTCATATGAAAATGCAATTGGAAGATATTTAGTTTACATAAAATCTCTACATACCAGAATGAGCAAGAATATTATAACACCTTTGAAGTAGGGATGGCAATTTACCCACCCATGGGTAATTTTGCCCAAACCTAAGTAGACCCATTTATTATGGGTAGGGTTTGGGTGATGTGTGTATGGGTTTGGGGTTTGTATATGGGTTTGGGTTAGATATGGATATTATCTAAATGGGTATGGGTTGGATATGGATATCCATTTAATTGAGGGTGTTTTAACTACACATGCAAAAATTGGACCTATTTGTAAAACTTGAAAAGTTTAGGTACCAAATTGTAAGACCAAAAAAATTTAGGTACCAAAACATAATTTTCCATCGATATTTTGAGGACTTATATGCAAAAAAAATTAAATTTAGGTACTAAATATGCATATCTATTAAGTTAGGTACCAAACTGTAATTTGTATTTGGACATGGATACAAACCCAAATCCATTTGTTGTAAACCCAACCCAACCCAAAGTAAATGGGTATGGGTACAAACCCATCAAACTTTACCCATATCCATATATTTGGATTTCATACCCAACCCAATTAAGTTGGATAGTAAAATACCCATGGGTATGGGCAAAATTGCCATCCCTACTTTGAAGCATCATTGCAATGGAAAAACAGATCAAAGCATAAGACCAATTTCATAAAAGCAGATAATAGGCAAATATGGTCAAACCTAGAGTTATAGAAGTATATAATTAGTAAAAACAGTTGTCCTCCCGACAAAAAAACAAAGAAAACAAAGTTTTGCTTTTTTAGTTCTGAAAATAGAGAAATGCAAAAGGAAGAGAACTGAGGTCAGGAGGGAAGGAAAATACATATATAAAGACAAACTGAAAGCAGCAACATCAAACATTAACTGTGTAGTGAAGAAGCAGCATACACAATAACCCTTATGCCCGAGAATAGAAGTGAGTTTCAGGGTTGCATTTTCCGGGTCTGAATTGCGGTGTCGGATTGGTTGCCAAGGAGAATCCGTGACGGAATCGGGCTTCCGTTGGAGGATTTGGCGGCGAAATTGACTGAACTCAGCGGGCAGAGGCTTTGTGGTGGCGGGACGGGATATGTACGTACCAGCGGCAATGTATTGAAGTATTTTTTAGCGAAGCCGGTGGTAACGGCAAGTGAGCGATCGCAGCCTGCAGGAGAGAAATCAACCTCGGAAGGAGGCTACGATGATGGTGTGATTGGGGGTAGTTACTAATGGAGGCATATTAATAAAGGAAGATCCAGATGGGCGGTGGTTGAGAAATAGGAGTCTGTGAATCATTGTGAAAGGAGTGAGAATTCGGAAATAGAATTTTTTTTTTTTTTTGACAATAAACATCATTCATTTCATTCCAAACCCAAACAAGAGGGAAGAATTACAATTACAATAATGGAGCTACAAGGTCGGCAATGACAGTCCATTCCGGGGGGAGAAGATCAAGACGATAGTTCCTTGCGATCCAATCTGCCAACAAATTGAGTCGACGGGGAACAAACTCGATCGAGATCCAAGGAGAAACACACAGAATGGAAACCACACGGGCAAGGGTTGCCCTGCACTGCCAGGGCCAAAGGCTCGGATCCTGTCGCAACGCAATCGTAAGCCTCTGACAGTCAGACCGAATACATGTTGGGACTGGATCCAGGGCCGCCAAGATAACTGCATTGAGAATTGCAAAAGCTTCTGCCTGAATCGGAGAGGAACAAAAGAATCTCTCAGCCCTTCCGTCGATCACCTGACCGTGGGAGTTTGCAATAGCAATCCCATAAGCCGCCACCTGTGCATTAGAAACAAAGGAACCATCGCAATGCACAACCTTACTGTAAGGACCAGGCGGTGATGAGGTCGTCGACCGAGAACTCTCAGGCTGAGACGGCAAACTAGCTGACCTAGAAGAGGAAGAAACTGAGGACGAGATCCTAGCTTCTTGCACGTTCCGGAAATCTCTATCAGCTAAAATTGCCACAGAGGGCGGAGAGAACGCCCGACCATCAAAGACCAAACCATTTCGAGCCAGCCAAATATTCCAAAGAGTGCAAACAACCTTTGTAATCTGGTCATCCGTCAATCGATCTTTGAGGTCAAACAACCACACTGCAAAGCTTGCGTCATCCGCAGGAAGAACATTCGTCAATCCCAGTTGAGACCAAGTCGCTGAAGCTTTGGAGCAGTGGAACAAGCAATGCACGATGGTCTCGTTATGCTCCTCACAAATCGGGCACAAAGGATTAGGAGCACACTTTCGTTCGAAAAGCCTCGCTCGTGTTGCAATTGCATGTTTACCACTCTTCCAAATGAAAAATCGAAGTTTAGGGGGCAACTTGAGATCCCACAACCATTTCCAATCGTCCCTATTTGGTCGAGAAGGAGACACCCCGGCAGCAAGCGAGGGAGCATCCCGACTCTCCCGTAGCATACGGTACGCAGACTTAACGCTGTAACCACCAGTCTCCGTACAACTCCAAATCCATCTATCATTAGCAGTGCACGGGCCAATTGGGACACGAGCAATAGCAAGGGCAATCTCTTCGGGCACAAGATTCCTGATATCATCCATTTTCCAGCTCCGGGAATCCTGATCAATCCAATCACTGACTTTAGATGGCTCCAAACCCAAAGGAGAGAGACTAAAACCTGGAATGGACGGAAGCCAAGGGTCACAATGGAAAGAGGATTCCTTCCCTGACATAATCCCTCGAATCAAGCCACTCTTCATCTTCTCCTTAGCCTCGCAAAAGCCATTCCAGATCCATGAACTCTTACTCCCCTTGGCTGCTGAAAACAAATCTCCATTGGGAAAGTAAAGTCCCTTCAAAAGCTTTGCCCACAAGGCATCAGGGTTCTCAAAGAGTCGCCAAACCTGCTTCCCAATAAGAGCAAGGTTGAAGAGGTGAAAGTTCTTAAACCCCAGTCCTCCTTCGTCTTTTGGTAACTCCAAATCCCTTGCTTTACACCAATGAATAGCCCTCTTCTTCATAGAACCAGACCAGAAGAACCGCTTCAGGATCGAATCCATTTTGTTCGTTAAGTTCAAAGGCAGCAAGAAAACGCTCATGATGTAGGTCGGCAAGGCTTGGATCACTGCTTTTAACAGAACTTCTTTCCCTCCTGGTGATAACATGAGGCTCTTCCAGGATTCACCTTTCTTTTCCATGCGCTCCAAAAGAAATCTAAACGTTTCTTTTTTAGATCGACCCCATTCAGTAGGAACTCCCAAATATTTATCATGGCACACTGCAGACGGAAATCCGAACTTGGTGCTCACAAGGTTCTGAATGGCCTGGGGAGTGTTCTTGCTGAAAAAAATAGAAGATTTGGAGGCATTGATCTCCTGTCCTGTTGTGGCTCCATAAGTCTCAATGATGGCCTTAATCCTGTCAGCTTCCGAGACACTAGCTTTGCCGAAAATGACAGTGTCATCCGCAAAAAGGCAATGAGAGATCCTGGGGCAATTCTGGTTGAGCTTGATGCCTCTAATATCACCATTAGAGATCCCTCTCTCAATCAAGAAAGACAAGGCGTTAGACATAAGGATGAACAAGAATGGAGAGATGGGATCACCTTGTCGAATGCCTCGGGAAGGAGAGAAAGGCTCAGTAGGGCTACCATTCAATAAGATAGAGAATCTGACTGTCCTGGTACATTCTCGAATCCAGCCCCGCCACTTCTCAGAAAACCCGTAAGCATGTAAAATAGACTCGAGACCTTCCCAGTCCACAAGATCATATGCTTTTCTCATATCCAATTTCACCATCATGTCCCAATCACCATAACGTCGGTTATTAAAATTATGCAACATCTCATGAACAATAATGACATTATCCTGGATAAGTCTCCCTCCTGTAAACGCTGCCTGCATTTCGGAGACCAAACCCGGGAGCCACTTCTTCATACGACTAGAAAGGATTTTTGAAATGATCTTGTATCTGAAATTGCAGCAACTAATGGGACGGTACTGGGAGATAGACTCTGGGGCAAGAACCTTGGGAATAAGGGCGATATGAGTATCATTCCACCCCTGAGGCATAATAGAGGTTCTGAAGAAACTCATGACTTCACTACAAAAATCAGGCCCAACTTTGCTCCAAAACTTGCGGTAGAACGATCCAGCAAAACCATCAGGACCTGGTGATTTTGTTGGGCCAAGGTCAAACACCGCAGCTCGAATCTCCTCTACAGTCGGATCTCTATCAAGATCAATACTCATTTCATTTGAAACCAGCCTCGGAAAGTCATGGAGGGCTCCATCATTAAGTCCTGACTTCTTTGTGAAAAGATTTTTATAGAAACTAGTCACATGAGAGGAAAGAGCATCAGGTTGGGTAATCAGGTTTCCATACTCATCTTTCAGGGCAGAAATTCGATTCCGAAGCTTGCGAAGAGAGGTAGAAGCATGAAAGAACTTATTGTTCTGGTCACCGACACTGAGCCAATCCACACGTGACCGTTGACTCCAAAATAATTCATCATCCTTCCAAATGGCAGCAAGCTCATTCATAAGGTTTTTCTCCTCTTCAACAATCTCCACTGATCGGTCAAGATCTAGGATGTCAACCAATCTCTTCTGGATATCCTCAGCCCTTCTATTTTGATCTTTGTACATTTGTTTAGCCCAATTGGTCAATTCCTTTTCACAATTCTGAAGTCTTTCATGGCAAAGGCCTCCCCCATCCCAATTCCGATTCACAATCTCAAAGCACTCATCATTCTGAAACCATCTAGTGTCAAACCGGAAGGGAGTCCTTGATCTGCTACGCATCCCTTCAAACTCCAATCGTAGGGGACTATGATCAGATTCCATAGGCAACTCATGAAAAATCAAGGCATTACTGTACATTGTGAACCACGAGGTAGAGCACAGCCCACGATCAAGTCTCTCCTCAATACGTCTCGTTCCTTCCTGATTATTCTTCCACGTGAAAGGGTAGCCCTTAAATCCCATATCCATTAAACCATTCCCATCAACAAAAGCTTTAAAGGGTACAGTAGATCCGTTCCTAGGCATATTCCCCCCCTTCTTTTCATCCGGAAAAAGCAAAGCATTCATATCCCCAATAACCACCCATTTCTCATCGACACTAGTTCTAAGACTACTAATCTGATCCCAAAAATCCCTACGCCGAGCAGGATCAGACGGGGCATGAACAAAGGTGATAAAAAACCCCCATTAACATCAACAAAAGCATCAATAAAATAGCAGCTACTATCCAGAATAGTGATAGGTAACCCCGCCACCCACCAAAGAGCTAAACCCCCTGCCCTTTGAACCGGATTGACATGGAACTCCTCAGCAAATCTCATACTTCTTCTCTTGGACTTCATATAGGATTCTTCCTTCATCGTCTCGGACAGAAAAATAAAAGAAGGTTGATGTTTCTTAACCAACTTCCTGAGCTGACGAACTGTGGGGGTCTGCCCGAATCCCCGACAGTTCCACACAATAGCATTCATGGGACCCCTGGTGGCTTGGAATCGGCCACCATAACCACAGCAAGATTGGGTTCAAACCCAGGCGGGAAAGCTGCATCAGCATTGTCACCCTTTTCCTCGGATCCTCCTTCAATAGCATCAGCCTGCTCTGCCCCTTGACCTTTTAAAATGCAGCCAGATATCTTTCTTTTCTTTTTTTGAATCCTTGGGCTGCCATTGCGAAATAAGGATCCATGGTCTCTCGGTTGAAAAGCAGCAGGAAATTGGGTTGCCATTGGGCTAGGAAAATAGTTTTGGTTGAAGGTAAAATGGGTCTGGGCCTGGATAGGTAATGGGCTTAGGTTAGAAAACCCAAAGCCTGGTGGAGGGCTTTGAAAAACGGGGGTCTGGCTACAGGAGAGAGGTATTTGTGGAGTAAGGGGAAAACCGAACAAGTTTCGGGCAACGCTATCTCCTTGGTGCGGGGAAGCGATCTGCTCGCGGTTCAGGGTAAACATGGGGTAGCTTTGTGGAGATGGCGATGAAAAGTAGGGGTTTTGAACAGGGTTAGCTGATGGCGAAAGAGGGAAATTTTGAGCGAAACTTGAGTGAGGAGATTGATGGATGGCAGGCGTCGTTACCAAGGATTGTGGGCCCCTCTGAGGTTGAGCGAAGACAGCGCCGCTCATGGTGTTCGCCGGCGACTGGATCCTAGCTCCTCCCGGAGAATCAGATGTCGATGCCGCGTCTCTAACCACCACGGCCTCAACTTCCTGCTGCTGGATCGTCCTAGGTGAGAAGAGGGGTGAGCTAGCCCTCGTCCACGGACCCCATCTCTGAATCGTCGGCGGCTGAGCCCCATTTTCTTCATCACTTCTTCTCAGATCGCACTCCAATCTGGTATGCTCGATTCCTCCACAGTGGTAGCAAAGTGAGAAGAGTTTCTCGTACTTGAATTCAATCCAGGTTCTCTTTTGTTGGTGGCGGATGTAAAACCCATCTGGAATCGGTTTTGAGGTGTCCACCTGAACGAACACCCTCACAAACTTCCTGTAAATTTGAGCTTGGAGTGCAGCCCGGTCAATGTCGATGATTTTGTGAAACATTCTGCTAACCATGGCAATGTTGCTCTCCGATCTGTATGCTTCTGGGAGGTTATGGATTTGGATCCAGAAGTCCACCATTCTGAAGCTGACTTCTCTTGCATTTTCAAGCCCGGATAGCTTCCTCACTTGCATCAAAGTACCAGATATGGGGCAGGGACGCTCCAGCCAGATCGCCTCCATTTCTTCCATCCTCTCAAAATCAAGAGTGAACACATTCTCATAGACTGGTTGAACGTTGGGCATCTCTCTGATTTTCGGCTTAGGATTATCCACCCAGGCAGTTCTGATCATGCCTCTCAAAGCCCTTAGGCTGATACTGCGCTCAGAAAAAACTTTGACAACCAGGGAGAATCGGTTGGTGAGTCTATCTTCATCAGGAACCATTTCCAGATCCCATTCCCCAGCTTGATTGATCAGATCGTTAACACTCATTTTTGTGGTGTTTTTCCCAGATTCTATTCGCTCAAGACAGAAGGGACAAACAGAACGCTCACAGCAGAGAGGTAAGTTTAGAGTATAGATGTTGATGTTTGATGGTAGTATTCCCCTTCTTATAACTCCTCCAGCATTTCTACACCCTCCACCCGCTTCATTTAATAGGGTTGTTGGTTTGATTGGACCAGGTTTTATTGCTGTTTTCCTTCCCTTAGAGCTTTTGGCTTCCCCTGCTGCTTTTAGTGGCTCGAAACACCTTCCTTGCTTCATTAATGGTGGCTTGAAACGACTGGTATCTACATTTGGTATATTTATACCTTCTGTAAGAGAGGGACAATAACTTCTATCCACCAGAAAGGTAGAGTAATTGAGAAGCCCTAAATCCCTTTGTTGCAGCTGTTGAATCAGTTCAGGGCATACACAGCTGGCCTTGATTGAACAACACACCTCCTGTTTGCATTTAATAAGATAACAAGACTTTCTCTCAACAGAATCAGAATCAGTCATCTTCATCGACACTACAGCAGCCGAGAAGGAAGATCAAATCATCTCACAAATGGAGGGGGATCAACATCCAGAACAAGTCTGGGAAAGCACAACGGCTAGAAGGGGACTAATTCAAACAAGAGAGAGGGCAGAGCAAAGAGAGGAAGAGAGAGAAATTTAAGTGAGGAAGAGCAAAGAGAGGAAGAGCAAAGAGAGGGCCGTGGACCGTGGTGTCGCTTGGGCGGGGAGGAAGGAAAGAATTGAAGTGGAAGCGGGCTGACGTGGACAAAAAAGAGAGGTTAAAAGTGCGAAAGTTGCGGAGAAGCTTTCCGCCAGAAACTGCTTATAATATTTTATATGGATATGGATATATAAAGAAGAAGTTTGATTACTGCTCAAACACTATAATTTGCATTTTATATTTTGATACTCCAAATTGAATTATTAATGTAAAATATCATTAAAAAATCAGGCTTTGGTATCTAAATGCTATTTATTATGAGATGTTAGAACCTACAATTTTTTTAATTTACATATTGCTAAACATTGGATCATGAATACAATTCATAAATCCAATCCATTTAAAATAATACATGAATCGAATCCATTGCCACCTCTACTAGAAATAATATATTAATATATGAATCTCAATAAAGATGTCCATTTCAATTCTACTATACTTTAACTTTCAAGTATTGGTGTTTCGAGATACAAGTTTGATTTTTTCAATACTTTAAAGTTAAGGACTTTGTTCAAGTATATATGAATCTCAATACTTTAAAGTTAAGGACTTTGCTACGGTGACTTGCAAGTCACTGTGACTTGGACAAAACGGTTGACCTGTTCACTGATATTGTTGACATATTTGGATAAAATGGTCGACCTCTTCACTGATATGGTCAACCTATTTGGATAAAATGGTCGACCTCGTTGTCGGAATGGTCGACCAGATGTACTATTTTCCATTTTGCTATGTTCAACAAATTGTTAACCTCTTCAACTTAAAGGTCGTCCAGTATAAAAAAATGGTATACCACTTCCATCAAGTGGTTTATCCCTTCCCCCAAGCGGTCCACCTCTTTCAATAATTGGTCCACCTGATGAACCATTGCTAGTGATATCATCATATATATATAATTATAGTCCAATAACATTAGATATGCTTACTAGTAAGAGATTTAAAATTAGTGCAAAGGCTGCAAGCATAAATAACAAGTTTCTTGAGTGATTGTTCTCCCGTAGATGTGAAAAATGTAACGCATATTTATTTCTTATATTGACTTACTTTATAGAGACATCATCTTTTTTTTTTCAAATTCTAAGTTTTCTTGTTTTCATCCTATAGTTGTCTTGTGATGGACCAACTTAATTTGTTGCTATTTTTATTATGAAAATGCTAAAAGAGTCGAGTATATTTGTTATATACAATTAGATTGTGTCATCTTCAACGTCCATAAATCTCATATCATCACTTTTGTGGATTTTTATTCCACGGAAGTAAAAAGAGGGTGTTTCTTTTTGTCTTGGCCTATTGGTGGAATAGGTCTACCACTTGAAGATAAGTGTGTCATCAAGTCGACCCATTTCCGGAAGTGGTAGACAGGATGACTCAAGTGGTAGACCACTTGGTGGCAGAGGTATTTTCATGGAAAGTGGTCGACACTTTTCTCCAAGTTACGATGACTTGCAAGTCACCATAGGCATTAAAGTATAATAGAATTGAAACACCAATACATGTTCAATTTGTACCAATACATATACAAGTTTAATTTGTATCTTGACACACCAATACTTTAAAGTTAAAGTATAGTACAATTGAAACACCAATACTTGTTCAATTTGTGCAATATCGATAAAGGTATATGTTCAATTTGTACAATAATAGACCGTTTGGTACCATATGAATTGAGAATTCATTTCATTGTAAAATGAATTACCGTGTAGAATTCATTGTCAAATGAAATCTTGTGTTCGGTATCTCATATTCAAATCTTTATAAATAAAAGGAATTGTCATGTAGAATTCATTGTCAAATGAATTCCTATGTTTAGTATGTCATATGTATAAGTAATTTAGTTAATAAAAAGAATAATTACGTCATTCTATTATAATTAGTAAATTCTTGTGAAATTTATTTGGAAATTCTATCTCAATTCCTCGGAATTGCTATAACTAGTTCCAATTCCATAGAATTAAAAATTTAGAATTGGAAATGAATTCTTTTAAATACTAAACATAAAAATGTTTCATTTCAAAATGAATTCTTCAAACTTATGGAATTCACTTATACCAAACGATATGTAACTGAATTTGTATCTTTATATTATGGTATAAGTTCAGTTTGTTTGTACCATAACATGAAAGTATAAATTTATTTTATACCATATAAACTTTTGTATCACTCAACTGTATGAGAATATTCTATCATTTTGATCTTCGATGGAATTTTAACTTCAAGAAAATATGTATGTCATCCATTTGAAATAATAGTTACCATTTTTCTAAAGAGCATTCTATTGGGTTACGTGGCAACATATTTAGTAAAATATACTAGAAGTATGTTAAGATATTGATATGTATGAAGTTTTTTTATGACATTTTAATGGAACCATGTTTAAAAAGAATTCAGCTGTAATAAAAATCATATTTTAAAGGTGAATATAAATATCAAAATTATTGAATTATTAATTCAATCTCTTAAAAAAAGTGTATTAGATGTTTTATATTTTTTCACTACGTGAAACACTAAATAAATAGTAAGTGAGAGGCGACTCTATAATATTACAAGAGCGAAATTTATAACTCATTTAGTACAATTATAGGGTATTAAACAAACTTCTACTAAATATGTGTAACAAATATGCGACATTCACAAGAGAGTTGTCAATAAATTGCTACAGTAAAAAGGATTGATTGTAGTATTGACGGCCAACGAAAAGAGTTGGTCAAAATATTTCCATCATCTACTTCATCTTCGTTTCATTTTTCATTCATCTTCCATATCCTTGTCTAATGTCTTTATTTCTTTCTTTGCCTTCTTCGTCCAACCCTAATTAGTATACTATTTATATGTACTCTAATTCACAAGTATGAACGGTTCCATACACGAATCACCAACAGTCTATAAAATTAATAACTGAATCATGAACCACTAACTTTTTCAGCTCAATGTCGAGTCCAATTAAAAAAAACATGGTTTTCTAATTATTATAAGGTCGTCATTTTCCTCTATGAGATTTGAAGACGTGAAATTTTAAGCAACATTCAATTTGTATTCTTTTTGCTTCTCTCTAGAGTTTTTCTTTTCCACCCGGCCGAGCTAGAATTTTCAACAATTATGCACGAAATGTTTGGATAGGTATACACATATCAAATAAACAGTTCCCGTTTTTCTATAAAAAAGTAAACAATTATCATCTTAAATAAATCACCAAAAGAGGAATTAACTCTCGAGGGTCAACTACGACAACACAGTGGTTGAGTAGCCCGCGGCAAAGCGCAGTTCCAGCCTAATACATATATAAATAGTTGTATATATGTACACGGTCCAAATATC
The DNA here is from genome assembly GCA_946122785.1 of Linum tenue. Classification (NCBI taxonomy): domain Eukaryota; kingdom Viridiplantae; phylum Streptophyta; class Magnoliopsida; order Malpighiales; family Linaceae; genus Linum; species Linum tenue. The sequence goes on along the minus strand of CAMGYJ010000010.1, from coordinate 5,277,171 downwards.
GAATCCGTTTGTTGTCCAGTCTTGTTCCATGAATAATTATGATGTGAAAGGAAACTTACATACCAACCAAGCCAACATTAGAGGTCAGGCCGGCAGTAGTAGTGCCCAAACTAACAAGGGAATTGTTGAAGCAAATGCGGCACCTCCATCAAAAGGCCTCTAACAAGTTGCCTTGCCGGAGGAACTAAGGCATGTCATCATCATAATTGAGATAGATAGAGAGAGATAGAGAGAGTAGAGTAGCTAGTAGTTCAATGGGCAACCACAATCTCCTAGATTGTACATCTTCTGCTATTTCCCACCTGCATTAGAAGAAAAGGGCAGTTACGTTTAGTGCAAGAATATTGTTATGGAAATGGGCAGCTTTCTTTCTTTCTTTTTGGGTTGCCTTTTTTCCTATCTTCTTTCCTATAGTGGGATTCTCAAAGGGGGCTTTGGTAGAAAAGGTCACATTTTTTACTGCAATGCATCAAAATACAACTTGGAAAGTAGCAAAGCAGGATTAGTTTTCTTTTTAATTTGTGATCAGTGGGGAAGCCCATCAACTCATTTGGATTGGATATACCTTCAAATTAAAGCAAGTGTCTTTTTGTTTAATATATGGGTTACAATAATCGTCGTACCCGCAAAAGGTGATTTCTTGGGACAACTTTTCTAATCAAATTTTGTTAGAAGAAAAGCAATTTTGACTAGAACATGACAACAACATTTCCAGCTAAGCTAAGCTAATCCTATGCGATATTATATCCTTAATTGCATGATGAAGGGTACTAATTACCCATTTCGAAAAGCAAATGTGGGGTTTTACATATGTACATGCATGTTGACTTGGAATCCTACTTCAGGAGTAGTTTGTTTGGTGTAGAAATTCAAAGAGAAAGGGAAAAGAAAGGGAAAGGAAGCATATTTGAGAAAAGCAAAGATAAGGAAGAATATGAGAAAAAAGTAGTACCTTTGCCCTTTGCGCAGAGCTTTGCGATGAAGGAAAGGAAGACAATGAGGAGGGCAACCCCAGCAATTAGACCGATTAATATCGCCAGCGTCTTCTCGATCTCGTCATCGTTGTTCTCACCTTTCTCGTCCTTGTTACCTACTTATTACACATATAAAAACAATTAATCATCACAACAATTAATATTAACATTACATATATAGCTAGAAGCAATCATTGGGTTATTATGCTTGCAATAACAGTCGTATGATATATTAAGTGTTGTAATTAGTTGCGAAATCATTTTCTCTTCCGCTCAATTCATTGTAATAGGAATTTTTTCCCGTTGAAGTTGATGTTAGAAACGGAACAACAACAAGATGAGGATACCGAATCTGGAGCTGAGTCGCGGACTAGGTCGCTTTCTTTAAGACGTTCGCGGCACTGCCCTCGATGCGCACGGCAGACTATCAACCGGTCGTCTCCAGGATAAAACAGCTCCTCTGTGTACTCGCGGTTTTGTGCGAAAACCGGAGCTCTCTGAACACTCTCTCTATTGTGTTTATGCTCGGGGAGGCGGCTATTTATAGGAGCCGAACCCCTAGGAATATACCCTCTTGCTTGGGGAATAAGTCGGATTAATTAAGGAAGATAATTACTTCCTTAATTAAAACCGTCGGTTAGGATAAATCCTGCGGAGATTATCCTTCGAATATTCCTTTTCAATCGATTATCCCTTGGAATATTCCTCAGAGTAACCGATTAATAATTAATTCCTAGAGCTCTTAAACCTAACCAGAAAGGGTTTAAGGGTAAGAACCAGCAGGTCCGCCCCCACCAGAATGGTGCCTCTCGAGGTAACCAAAGGGTCATGGCCCAAACCTCTAAGAATGACCCACCGTTTATCTGCTTTAACTGCGGAAAACCGGGTCATATGGCAAAAAAGTGCAGGAACAAGCATAACCCCGCCGCTGCGGCCAGGGTTAACTTGACAGAAGAGGATTTGGTAGCCATGATCACAGATATGATTGCTGATAAAGTAATTATTTATCTTCCTTAATTAATGCTAGAGAGTCATTAGCAAGAGGAATATATACAATACAATTATTGTACCATCCAATCCAATCCATTTTGCATCGGATGCTTTGGCTTCATTCTTTCTGGCTCCTTCTATTAATTTAGTGGGGCTATTTTAGGCTAATTAACCAATTGTCTTTCTTCTTCGGCCCTATGTTTTACGTATCTCTTAATTAATTAGTTGGTCGAGTCAAGCATGCGCCCGGATCATTAGGCAGATTTCCTTTCGGGTTTTGTATTGTTGCATTGCATTGCATGCTAATCCTCCATTAACTACTACTTAATTGGTATTCTCTTAACTCACGAATATCCACCTTCTAATATATTCAAACCGCACATACTTTAATCTCATCATTAGCAGGAACAATATAAGGGAATATTAATTTGTTAATTTGTGTGACGTGTGCATGCCTAACAATTAACATCTTAACTACCCTAATCGAATATATAGTAATTAACTAGCTAGTTAGGTGTTTAGTTTAGTGAACCGCTCACCTAATTTCCCTTGAATTGAGCTAGTTACTCAGCTGTCATTAATCACTACTGTATCTAAACGTTCTACCTTTCTTATATCATTTGCAACACATTCTTAACTCACGCAAATAATAATTAATTAAACGACACAAATTAATTACCAATCACTTCAGCCCTACCTTCTGTGAGTCTGTCTCTCTTTTTTACTTGAAAAGGGGATCAACTCCAATAATTGAGTCATCTTTATTTGGATTAAAAATAAAGTACGTGGAGTCATCCATGCCACCCGAGAAAATATTATTGTCCATGTTGTCTACCCTAAATATATAAAAGAAGGGAGAAAAAGGACTCGTCCTGAGTCGTCCACAGACGCTGCTACTTCACATTTTGATCATGATTACAGAGTTATTAATTAATCACACTTTAAAGAAAATAATACCAATTAACATTAACGGCGGGAAGGGTTAGATTCTCTAAAACCTAAGAAAAAAAAAACAAATCCCTACACTACAGCTTCACATTTCCAGTTAAAAAAAAATACAGGAAGATGAAGAGGGGGAAAAACGGGGTAGTAGTACCGTGGCCTCCGGAGCCCGAGTGAGCCCCACCTTCCGAGAACCGCGCGTAGCACTTCCCCAAGAAAACGTCACCCCAGGCGGCGGCGGCGCAGTTGGATTTGAGCAGCCCCACCGCCTCCGCCACACAATCCTGACACTGGCTCCCGCTCAAGTCCTGCACGCACTGCGCCACCGCGTACACATCACCCGACCCGCCCACCCTATACGCCTTGTAGTACGCTCCTCCCCCGCCGCTACCCGCCACGTAGTCCAGCACGGCGTCCCTCCTGGCCGACGCGCCGGGGCCGTACCCGAGCGACGCGCCGCACTTCTTCATCACCACGCTCTTGTCCTGGACGCCCAGGAAGGAGGCGTTGTCGTACCTGACGAAGCAGGCGTCCAGCTGCAACGCGCCGCCGGTGGCGTCGGGGCAGAGGGTGGCCAGCTGGGTGACGGCCCGGGCGACGCAGGAGCGGCAGTCGGGCGGCGTGAGGTCGCCGCGGCACTGGTACAGTCCGTAGAGGGTCGGGGCGGCGGAGGAGGAGTAGGGAGGGAGGGATTGGGAGGTGAAGTTGTTGTAGAGGGAGAAAGGGGCTGAGTTGACGAGCGAGGTGAGTAGCGAGTTGAGGCTTGACTCGTAGGGTGAACCCGGGGTGTACTTGAGCTGCGAGCAACCGCCGAAGAGGAAGGTGTCGATTGGGGTTGACGCGCCGCCGGAGGCGAGTAGTAGGAGTGAGAGTAGTAGAATGGGGAGGGTGCGAGTTGTTTTTGCGGCCATTTTTGCTGATGGGTTTGTTTTTCTTCCTTTCTTTTCGTTGGGGTAAGTGGAATGGGAGAAGGAATATAAAGGTGGAAAAAGGAAGAGTGGTGGTGGGAGTGGTAACTAATAGTGGATGCTTGCTGACAAAGATATAGAGAGAGGGAGGGAGAGGGAGGAAGGAAGAAGATGGAAAGGGCGTTTATGGGTTGTTACTTTTTATACAAGTTACAAGAGAGAGAGAAATGATCACCAGAATTTGGCGAGGGTTCATTTCGAGTTGTGATAATGGTATTATTGTACGTATTTATTTGTAGACTGTAGAGGGAGAGGAGAGGGGGAATGTGTGTCCCAGGGATGGCAACAAAACCCGAACCCATGGGTACCTACCCGACCCAACCCGGTCAACGCGGGTAAAATTTGTGTTGACGGATTTTGGGCCGGGTTTGGGTTTAAACCCGTTCACTATTCACCGGGTTGGGTTGGGTTTGGGTTTAGGTAAACCCGGCCCGTGGGTACCCGCCCACTCATATAATTAATTTTTTCGGTATATTTAATATTCTAAACAACTAATCTTATTTATATTTGTGGAGACATGTCTAGTTTTTTCTTTTTAATTATGTAGAATTAAGTTGATGTTATGGAGTGGAGAGTAAAGAAACTTAATTGAAAGGAAGAAGTTTTCAATTAAACATGTTATTTATGGATAATTTGTGATTTGCTTCAATTTTCTTAAGTTTTCTAGATTGGTGTTGAACAATTTGTATAGTTAATTTGTGATTTGCTTGAATTTTCTAATTTGGTGTTTTATATATGGATAATTTGTATTGAGAGATTGATATTTGACTTTAATTTTGATAAGAACTTGTAATTGTAAATTTTTTACGACAAAACCCGTGTGTACCCATGAACCCGCGGATACCCAACGGGTTGGGTTGGGTTTGAGTTTTTCAAACCCAGTGGGTTTTACCCCGGGTTTTTTTCAAAGATAAATCCATGAGTTTGGGTTTGGGTTTGACAAAACCCGACCCAACCCGACCATAGCCATCCCTAGTGTGTCCTGTCAACGTTTGGCACCTTCATTCAAAGGTGGTGCATGGTTTTTTCTTTCTTTGGTTTTATTAATATTTTTATGTATTATATTCCGGTGGTCGACATTTACCACCTTTAATCTGGTTGTTGTTCTGTTTTTTTTTTTTTTTTAATTTATTTGACAGGAGATGGGAAATTACGACCACAATTCTATGCGAAGGAAGGAGAGGAGGAAAATCAAATGAAAAGCCATAAAATATTATTGCCATCCATTACCCTGAACTTACAATGTTTGTGACACATTTTTTCTTACTTCTTCTAGATAGTTGGAATATGAAATTGTGATCGAAGTATCACATTGAAAATGCCAAAAAAAAAAAATTGTTGTGTATAAGTTTTCACCCAACTTTATTAGTAGGAGGTTTGTTGGGAATGTGTCCAAGAATAAATTAATGCTGATTTTATCCAAAATCAGACAATAACATACTAACGAGGAATGTCCACACTCACCAAGTGATATTAGAATCTGATTCGTATTCTCGATAATTGACTTCAATTTGATGATATAATGTAGTCAACAAATCAAGATAATCGCCTTAAAATATCTTTGATTTGAGAAGTGTTGGGTACATGGTATATTGCTTTGGGGGGGAATTTACTTGCTAAAAGAAATGAAGACTGGAAGATGACAATCGATCTAGCTTACTGCACAGTTACAACTTTACATGTGATGGGAGCTGAAAGGGTAAACGTACATAGAGGGACAGAGGGTAGTTGTTGTGGAGTAAAACAGAGTAGTTATATATTTGACTGAGTACATATGTTTATTCGCCCTTTTTCTATTAAGTTGATATAAAGATATGACAAATTAGCAAAATGGTGCAGACGAGTGAAGCTGTTTCCTTTTAGCTTAGCTAGTTTGACACCAACTCCTGAGTCCTGATCCTATAGCATCCAAAACAAAGTGAAATGTTAACTATAAATTAAAGTGATGTAGCCAGCAGTCAAACCCAAAAGAAGAAAAAGTTGAACGTAACTTCGTGGTAACTATGTGCGCCACCTAGGGGTGTCAGTTCGGGTCGGGTTTCGGTTTGGATAAACCGAAACCCGAAAAAATCCAAAACCGAAAACCACTAAAATCGAATCCGAACCCAATAAGGACTTGCGGGTTCCGGTTACCCAAAACTCGAAAATTCCTTATCGGGTTCGGGTTCGGTTAAAGAAAAATCGAAACCCGAAAACCCGAACGCCTAAAAATACGGGCTGAGTTCTATTCATTGGAGGTTTTTAGCCATAACCCGAAAACTGATAAGCAAAACCGAACCCGAAACCCAAAACGAACCCGAACCCGAAAAATCGAAAATGTATATAATCGGGTCGGTTTTGGGTAAACCCGAAAAACCGAACCCGAATTGACACCCCTAGCGCCACCTAGAAAGTATTAATTAATTTTAGGAATTGCATTAATTATTAGACAAAAAAATTTCGCATTCTATTTTATTAGTCAAATGTTAACTTTTAGTTAGCAATTTTGTTAGTTTTATTGACTTAGAAACACAATACTAACTTGGAAGAAACACATGGAGGTTAATATTTCAAAACTTTAGTATTTTAACTAAGAAAATAGTTATAAAATTATTAACGGTAACAAAAAAAGCTACTATTTTTTATGCGTTACAAAAGATTTGGATAATAATTTGTATTAACTCTTAATTTTATGGTGGTCCAAAGTTTGGCGAAATCTAAAAATGGCTCGTTTTTCACCATTATAAAAAAAAATGGCTCGTTTGGGATAGAAAATAACGCTTTTCGGGACGAAGGAAGTACCAAACCACCTCTGGTTGTTTGAGGTTTGGAAGATCTTGAAGAATTATGCGGAATAAAAAAAAATCGTTGCGATCGGATAACCGACCGCAAAGTTACGTTCGTTCGAAGTTTTGGCCTATGTTATTCGTTCACTGCTTCTGACGGCCGCGGTGAACCGTTCACCGCTTTTGTCGGGCGTGGTGATATTATTCATCGCTTTTATCGGCCGCGGTGATATTATTCACCGCGTCTGACGGCCGAGTGAAAGCCAAACATGTGTAGATTGGAAATATTTTCATAAACGTGTGTATTTAGGAATTTTTTTTAAAAACACACTTTGTTTGGAAAGGAAAAAAAATCCAGTATTATAGGAGTATAAAATATGATTAATCGATCAATAAAGCCTGCTTTCAATAAATAAAAAGTACATGATCCGATTTTGCTCCATCCAAATGAGTTCCACTTTCGCCATTATTTTAAGAGAAATTATGGAATCAAATTAATTCAAATTATAGTTTAGATTATCTGAATAGATTCATCAGTTACTCCAAATTAGAGTTTAAACTTTAAACACTCCATCCATCCAACAGCCTCTCAAACAATCCATCCATTTACATCCAATTGCACAACAGAACTCCATACTGCCAATTTTAGGAAATGATAAAAAGGAGGTGGTGAACCTACCAAACCAACAGTCTGACACAGGACTGAAATTTCAGTCCCAAAACTGGCAGCTCCGACGTAATATTTACAATGTTTTCCAAACAGAGTTGAATGTAATCAGGATTTGTACAAAGCAGTAGTGATGTCTCATGCGATAACAGTAACAGTTTTCAGGCAACAAGATCGGATGTAGTCTACTTGAACCAGATGCATCACCATGAACATCATTGAATCGGGCTACGGCCTTCGCCTTGTTGATGAGTGTGGCGACTCGTGTTAGTTCTCCGTTTCTTCCAGTCCTCATCTGATTTATCCCCAACACCTCCGCCTCCCTAACGTCCTGTGTTTCCTTTTAATCCTTCAACAAAAGCCAAATTCAATGTGCTTGACAAGTTCATAGGCACTTGTTGAGAATCTACACTGAATCATGCTGGCTAAGAAACTCAACTATTGCAGGGTAAACTTGCTCCACTGCCTGATATTGGGGGAACAAAAAGATGAGAATAAGAGGGAAGTCCTGTGCAAAAGGAAGGGAGTTGCTAAAGGTCGCCCTTAAAATTGCTAAAGGTCGCCCTAAAAAGAATAAAAGTTACACTTTTAACCCCCATAGCTTCTTTACCTTCCCTTCCTCAAACAAACATCACTTGGACTAAAAAAACACTCTCTAAGGAGAGAAAAATCTCTCATCGTCATTTTGAAGCCGATATCGTCGATAGGACGTCTGAATCATGAGTAGCGACTCCGACGAGGTAAGAACATGAACAAAAAAAAAAAAAAAACAGAAAATGGGAACCGCGGGTGATTTGCGGTCCGACCATGGTCCAACCGCAAGTGACCTGCGGTTGAACCATGGCTGGACCGCAAATCACCTGCGGTTGAGCCATTGGTGGACCGCAATTGACCTGCGGTTGGACCATGGTCGGACCGCAAATCACCTGCGGTTCAGCCATGGTCCAATCGCAGGTCAATTGCGGTCCACCAATGGCTTAACCGCAGGTGATTTGCGGTCCGACCATGGTCAAACCGCAGGTCACTTGCGGTTGGGCATTTTTTGGTTTTTTTTTTTTTTTTTTTCGTTGAATAATTTTTTTTTTATATGATTTATGATTGTTCCATGAAATAATTTGTTGGGTTTTGATTTATATAATTTATTAGATTTATTCAACCCTATTCCAGATGGACACTGTGGATTTCGAGCTATATCACAAGCAGCTACTGGGGACCAAAGGAATTGGCCACAAATGAGACGCGCTGTTCTAGAGGAGCTTGAATCCCGTCCTGAGCTTTATAGAGCCTACTATGATGGAATAGCAAATGGAATAGAAGATGGCATTCGACGTTGCAGGTGGGCATCAACAAGTGGCTGTGGACCTTTCAACTGGATGGATAATGCGGAACTCTTCGTCTTCGCCACCTTGCATTCATGGGCCATCGTTGTATACAGTCAAGGCGGTCGTTATACCGTGCTACCTGTGACGGCCCCACCAGGAGTAACAAGACCACGTGGGATCTTATCACTACATTTTACGGGGGATCATTGGGTGCGACTTGACTTTCGACATGGTCAAGTGCCCATGCCTCCAATTAACTACCTTTGGCCTATTTATCATGACCCTAGTGTCAATGGGTGGGATCAATTCTTCTTACATGAGCGTGCGCTTTATGATAGATTGAACCCACGGGGATGAATTGTATAACTCTCTATTGTATAACTCTCTATTTACGAATTGTATAACTCTCTATTGTTGAAACATTTAGTAATCTACCATGTTGATTAACTATTTTAGCAATGCATTGAATGTAACTAAAGTAAAAAAACACACAACCGTCTCAATTAAACTACAAACGATGACAAATAAAACACACAATAGTCATAGTTCAACTACAAACGATGACAAATAAAACACACAATAGTCTCAGTTCAACTACAAACGATGACAAATAAAAACACAATCGTCTACTGAGGCGGCTGCCCTACCAACTGATCGTACAACTCGAAAACTCCAGCTGCCATATCATAGAGCTTACCACCGTCCTCCTCCCACTTACTCCGGTCCCTCGTCTGCAACAAGGGGCCTAAACGATCCACAATCTGCTCTCTCAACTGTAAATAGAAAACAATGTTAGAATAAATAACAAATGTCCTTTATATTTGGAAAAGCAAAAGAAAGTCATAACTAACCTGATGAACTAGTAGTGGTCGAGGCTGAGGCTCCTCATCAGTGGGGTGGGTGATCCGTGGGTGCGATCTAGTCAGAAACCAGTCAACGTACTCCTCCACGATCTCCGATGGCTGCTCGCACGGCCGAGAAGCAAAATCCAACTCTAGACGACGAGCTGCCACGTTATTCCACAACTGATTCACCCACGGATCCCAAAAGACTATGTAACTGCTGCCGGAAGCCGGACGGTAATGGTCATGTGGTACCGTCATAGCAGCGGGGATAATCTGTCGGTATCCAAACTGGCGCAGACAACGTGAAGGATCGTATCCCTCAGCAATGTCAGAAAAGCGAATGGGGCCAGTATACAAGGAGCGGGGTATATCTGTGTGGCCATCTCGTCCGTACGGAGTCCAGGTCACATCATCAGCTGAAAGCTCATCCAACAACTGTCGATAACGTACTAACCTCTGTCTAGCCTCATCCCCACCTGGCAAACGGGGAGAAATCCACGAGGAAGCACGAGGTGCATCCGGAGACTGTGGCAGCTGGCTCGGACGGAAAAGAGGAAAGTACTCATATATCCAAGCCTGAAGCAGGGTCAAACAACCACAAAGACCCTTACTACCCGCTCGTGTGGCCACTCCCAACTGTCTGTAGAGATAGGCTAGTGCACCAGCTCCCCAAGCGTAATCAGCCAATCGTCGATGATCCTTCAGAAACAAGTTGATCGCAGGACGAAGGCGATCACGACTCTTATCCACAAAAAGCGTGGATCCCAGCAACACAAATAGGTAACACTGCACCTCCATCTCCTTAATCTTCAGCTCTCCCCCACGCACCAACAATCCCTCTGCATGCATAGCACCATTATCGTACCACTTCGACTTCCACTTACCACCAACCTGAGCATCCACCGAAAGTCGAACTAGACCACCCATGTCTGACTTAAGAGTATCCTGCGACGCCTCATCTCCCATCAGCTCTCCGTCAACCGGTATCCGAAGAATGTGATGCACATCGTGTAGAAGGATCGAAATCTCTCCAAACGGCATGTGGAAGGTGTTTGTGTCCGGCTGCCACCTCTCCACAAATGCCGACAGTAGAGCCATGTCTAAATGCTGCATCATGCACCCCGTCAAGTGAGACAATCCTGTGGCTTCAACCATCTCCTTGGAACCCTCTGCACTCCACTTATATCGCCTCAAAGTCTCTACAGCTCTCGGCCTATGGAAGCCGTCCAACACTCCACGGTCCTGCTCAGGGGAATTCCACAGTACCATAATCGACATTTTGCTGCTGCATTTCACTGTATTCAGTCCGTTCATTGCGCTCCTTCACCAGCACTACCTTTTTTACTTTCTTTATTTAAAACATAATCAACCAACCTACCTACTTACTTTCCCCTATCACTCCTCCATCTGTCTAGTTGCTTGGTTAACACACCATTTCGCGCTTACTTGTCGATTAAGATCTCTGGTACGGTTTTATAGAACATGTTTTTTTTCAGTGTGAGTAGAGACTTAATATGAACATTATATCACTTCTTTTGTACGCCTCATCTTAAAATGAAAAAAAAAAAGCATTGCTTAGTATGTTTAAAGGTTGTCTAGATCTATTATTATTTAGGATTTAAGTAAATTACTAGTGCAAAATATTTGAAATTTGGCACAAACTTTTTGATCATCTATAATAATTTTCATACTAACTACATCGAGAATCCATCCGTTTCAACAAATGAGTCTTAAATGCTACCATCCCTCAAATTAAAAGCTCATCCGTCGAGCTCAAGGTTCACACATGGACATATTGGATAGCTAAAGTCCAATAGAATGACTCATTCTTGATATCATACCAATGCATTTTTTTTTGTCTACTATAATAAGGTCATTACTGTGAATTGTGGCAACTTATAATATTGTGTGCTTGATTAATTTACGGTGTGTACTTATACAAACTTCAAGAATAAATTTTCTGAGTTACTGTGAAATATGTAAATATAAGATCCAATATACTCGAATTTCTCCCAATTGGAGCTGTATGATGACAAATATGGTTTGTTCACACCAGATAGTTTGGTTTAAGGAAACTAGTAACTGCCAGGATATGGGGGTTGAATCATTAGATGTTTAGCAATTCTTAGGGCGACATCATCATCCTCGTCAATGGAATCACTCCAATTAGCCTGCCATACCGGTGCGGTATCTGGTGTAGGAGTACTGGTAGTGCCTCGACTAAGAGACAACTGCCCCACAGTAGGGTGGCCGTCAGGACGCACTACATCCGCCTTCTTCTTCCTTCTAACCTTAGGTGGATTTTTTTCTTCATTTTCCTTCCTACCAGTCGCCGTAAGTCTACAAGCACGACCCTCCATTCTCTCCTTATTTCTCGCCTTAATCATATCCGGTTTACCCATTCCATGTCCAGACATCTTCAAAAAAAAGTTTGAATTATTAATAATGGAGTACATAAAGTAATTAATTTAAGATTTTCATAATTAAAATTATAAAACTAATAGTTTTAACATTTATGTTACGTTCTATGTAATAATTATTTACTTTTTAATCAAGGTAAAATTATTAATAATTAAGTAGATAAACGAATTACTTTGAAATTTTGATTATTAAAATGATAAAAACACATTTTTAATTTTTTTATAATGTTCTTTAAATTTGTTATCTTTAAATAACAATTATCGAATACGATTTTAATTTTTTTTTATATAACTAAATTATAACTAAATTAACATTTATCGAATACGTTATTATTAATTATCATTATAACTAAATTAGTATTTATCAATAATATAACTAAATTCTTTTATTATGTATATTTTTTTAATTTTTTTTATTATTATTAACATTAAACACAGAATTTAAAAAACAGAATTTTAAAAAAAAAAAGCCGAACCGCGGTCAACGCGCGGTTTGACCGACGGTCAACCGCGGTCAACGCGCGGTTGGACCTGCGGTCAACCGCGGTCAATGCGCGGTCCGACCAGCGGCTGACCGCGGTTGACCGCAGGTCCAACCGCGCGTTGACCGCGGTTGACCGTCGGCTCAACCGCGCGGTGACCGCGGTTCGTGCAATTTTTTTTTTTTTTCTTACCTTCTTCTCCACGCGGCTGGAGGCGACGGGGCGGCGACGGGAGGCGACGGGGCGGCGACGGGAGGCGACGGGGCAGGCGACGGGAGGCGACGGGGCAGGCGACGGGCGGCGGCGGGCTGGCGGCGGGAGGCGACGGGGGCGGCGGCAGGGGGCGGCAGGGGGCGGCGGGCTGGCGTCGCCGGCGGTGGCAGGGGGCGGCGGGCCGGCGGCGGGCTGGCGTCGCCGGCGGTTGAGGGGGAGGGAGTGCAGAGGTGAGGAGTTGGGGGGAGGGGGAGGGAGAATGAATTTTTGAATTTGCCTTAAGGGCTTGTTTGTTTTGAGTTTTTGCTTAAGGGCATGTAGGTAATTTTATATTTTAGTTAGGGCGATGTTTAGCAATTCTTAGGGCGACATTTAGCGATTCAGAAAAAATATTGCGAGAACAATCTTTCTGCAATAAAGAGCTAAAAAAATAATAAGGGCATACCAGTTGTCCTCCAACCAAGTCGTAATGCGCATAGTGAGGACCTCCTGATTCTCCAAAGACTTTGTAGGTCGCCAAATGTTTGGGGAGAACTTTGACGGTTTCTGAAAATCATAGCCCGGTGAGCAATAAAAGCATACCAATTTATCCTTTTAAGAACAGAGAAGATTTGAGGGGAGAAAAAACCTTCTACAGCTTCCGGTGGACAGATTAGATCTTGATCACCTGCCAAGGCCAAGACTGGGATATTGCACTTATGTAAATGGTCCTTGTAGAGAAACCCGCCACTCCTGTCACGCAATCCACCCTCTCGAAAAGCTGTTGTAAGCTGCAGAAGAAGTTTGGCTGGTATGGTACCTGTCACTCATAAGCACACCAAAAGTTGTTCAAATCATACTAGAGACTAAGGGATACAAGATGGGTAAAGGTTAAAAATTCAGAGAAGCATAATACCACACACAACTAGAGCTGGACATCCTCAAAAATGGGTAGGAGGGTTTTTCATACTCACAAAAGTTGTTCAAAACAAGCTTTTCTAGCAGTTCTGGGTGCATCATATCTTGTGCTGATATAAGATGGTTGAGCCAAGATAGCGCATAAGGAGGACGAGACGAAAGAGGAAATGCCGCTGCCAACATTGCCCCCAAAGGAACAACAGGTACATTAAGAGCCTGAGCAGGATCAGCCTGTAACCAAAATTTATAAGCAACGCTCTAATTTCCTTTGAAGATATGCCTTCTTATAAAGCTACAACAATTACTTGGTAACTGACAATACTGTATATTGTGTCCACCTACCAGTGGTATAAGTAACTTGAGCCTTGAATTCGAGGTAGTGTAGTCAACTGACGATGCCAGAGTAACAATAGCAGCAAAGCCAGAGTCGTTTCCTTCAAAACCTTACAATATCATAGATGAGTAACTAGAAAAAATCCTTTTCTTCATCACTCACAGCACAGGCACACACAGAAGCACAAAAGAAAAAGAAGGAAATTCAGTAGTGATCAAATGAATATATTGTATGTGATATGCACTAAACCAACAAAACCCCTTCATAACAATCTGAGATATTACAAAGGCAATCGGAAGAGGGTTTGATAAATCCAAGTCATACCAAACTGACAATCTGAATTAGCTCTGCCACTACAGCGACAAATCAACCTCAGTAGTCATGTCTCCACCAAAGATGTATCAAAATCATTTATTTTCACTTTTTGGCATGGATGTATTAAAAAGCTCCTGAACGAACAGGAAGAAGGTGTGAACAACACCAGTTCACAGCCAAACACCTTTGAACCTCACCACGTAAAGTTTACAACCCCGTGTTAGCAAACCAAAGTCTGAAATAAGCTATTATACCTCGCCTAGAGAAGGAAACTTTAATAGCACTCGAGTACAAAATTAATAGCATGACAGATTGGGAAGGGGGGAAATAAGCAAAGGTGGTATCTTACCACACCTTGACGTTCTTGCGTACAGCAGGATGCCTCCCATGGAATGTCCTATTGCAAGCAACTTGCCATCCTTTGGTTTGCATTCTGCCTTTATATATTGCATCTGCAACAATTAAGAATGAGGATTATGTGAGGGCTGACACATAGCTTTTGCACATTGCAGATGGATCTAGATATATTATAACAGGCAAATATTTGTTGCATATGACTTGTCATCAAGATAAAATGTCACCTCACCGCAGTAGGAACATCCTCCTCAAGGTAATGGTCGAAGTCCCAATCATACTTAACAATAAGGTCAAGTTGTTTCTGAAAATCTTCTACAGTTGACGTAAGACGATCATGCAAATCAGACAACTGAGGCGAGACGGACTTTTGACCTTCCTCAGCAATATTTACAAGTGTCTGGCTTAGCTCCCTGATCTGACTGGCAACACCAGAATTTTGCCTCGTCTCCAACAAGCTCAAAAGCTTTTCCCGCAACTCATTTAGGCGCTCAGATAACTGGGTATCTTCTAAAAGTGTTGATATCTGGTCAAACAATTTAGCTGACATTATCATGGATTGACCTTCACTAAGAAAGCCAGAGAGACTGTCTGACAAGGTCATGAAAGTATCTGTCAACTTGGACACCAACTTAGATTCATCCCAAGCAGTTGATAGTCCAGTTGGGTCCTCGGGAACTGATGAAAGCTCAGAACTTGGTGATGTACTTTGAGCAGCACTTGCAGTTTCCTGGCTTGATGATGGATCTCCGTTAGTTACACTCTTAGCAACAGACTCCATCTGCTCGGAAGCAGACTGCCTACCATCTTTTGCAGTTGCCTGATTCGCCGACAGAGACCCGGTAGTTACACCCTTAGCAGCAGATTCCATCTGCTCAGAAGCTGCATATGCAGACTCCCCAATATTTTTGGCATCTGATTCCCGTACACTCAGTCCAGCACCTCGGACTTCAAGAATCCAGGTGTCATACCCCTGGCCAGACATGTACCTTGCAAATGATGACTGCAGACATACACAGACACGTGAGATGGGCGCAGACAGGGAATTTGATGCCCCTCATCCAATACTATATTCAAACAGAAAACACATGTGAGACTCAAAAACTGACTGGTGGAGAAAACAGCTGCTAAGCTCTTATTCAATCTGAAAAATAACTTCTCTTCAGCAAGAAGAGCTAATACTAAACCACCATCATGACAAATACTAATACTTCCCATTTCAGCACTTGAAAAATGCCAATTCTCAACATAACAGGAACAATCAACTCAACAGTTAGCCTTTCATGGAAATTCCATTATACAGAGGGCATAGCAAACCATCATGATCGTTAGTCAGCTTTCACCAAACGAGGTTTGCATGCAGATCCCAAATTGACACATGCCAACCAATGAAACCCCCCATTTCGAGGAGAAATTCCAAATGTCCACAAAGATGGCATAGGATCGCGAAATGGGAAGTGGAGAGTTAGTTACCCCAGGAGAGAGGTCATAACCAATGGCATTAGTCCCGACTCCAGACAATAGCAACAGTGGATGATTCCTTGGAGGGGCCTGGAAACGACGAAACAGACAAAACAGGAAGGAATGAAAGAGAATAAATACACGAGAAAATTCGCGGGAAGTAAAACAAGAGGGCGAGAATTACCTGAGGACAAGGGTGGTAGCGCCAGAGAGCAAGGCGCCAATCGGAATTGGGGATGGTGACATAGTGAAGCTCGTCGGCACTGCAAATGGGAGGCTTCTCGGGGAGTTTAATCGCTGACTCCGAAGGTCCAGTGGAGAAAGCTCTCAACCTGAACAACGACGACGAAGATGACGGCGCTCGTGAAGCAGCCGCCCCGCAGGAAGAAGGGAACGGTCGAGAAGAAAGAGGCAAGCGGCGGCGAGGGAGAAGAAGATCAGGATTGACGAAGAAGAGATTTGCGGCGTTTACAGCGGCACGTATGTCGAATTGGATTGGAGCCATGTTCATCGGAGTCGATGATGGTAGTTCCAGAGCGAAAGTGAGATAAATTGTTTGAATGGGTGGTGGGGGCTTCGACTGGGAATTGGCTATGGCCCGTGTCTGGAAGCTGAAATATGAAAGTTTCAGAACTTGGAAGAAGTTTGCTTGGATTATGGTTTCGTTCTGGAGAAAGTAACGGCAAAATACATACATAGCTTCTTCTTCTTTTTTTTTCTTTCTTTTAACAGGAATACATACATAGTTTTTTTTTTTTTAATTATAACTAGTTTGGTCTCCCAAGTCCCACTGTCCCACCGATTGGTAAGTTTCTATCCTAATCTTTTCGAATTGGGTTAATGCCAATTTCGTCCAACTTCGTTAATAGAGTCCGTTAAGGACGTCCCATCGATTGATTAGTTTAGTCTTTGTCCAACTTCGTTAATAGAGTTCATTAAGAGCTAACGTGGCAAACGTATCACCTAGTCAACCAGATTTAACCCAACAAAAATAAAACCGACCCTCCACTTCATTAAAACTACCCAACCTATGACCCAATCCTTTCTCTTCTTCTCTCTTTTCTTTGAATGATTGGATACAGATGGATGTATAACCTTGGGCATCAAATTATCCACTTTGTCATTCCCGTGGAGCCTCTAATGAATTAAGCAGGTAGCATCACCATTCCAAACCTACCAAAATCGGCAGGTAAGGTTAAGGGAAAGGGATAAGTGCCTAGGTGCATAAATGCATAATATAACAAACAAAAGAGAACCAAAAACATAAAATAAATTAAGAGACAAAGTGAAGGCAGATGTCAGAAGGCCAGACTCAGTTCCCCCTATCACGTCCATTTAAACTTGTACATTGCACCATACAATACAACAATGCTGATCTCTGCAACAGCCCCTACCCAGAAACTGGATCCAGCAATAAATACACCACAACCCGGAACTGAAACTTCTTCCTACTCCCACCGTTTTCAGCCTGATTCTTGGCCGGTCTTTGGTCTTCTCTCTATTCACATGCCAGCTTGGTGTCAAAGCTGCTCAAGCATATCGCAAAAGCTTGAAACGCAGACAGCGGGTACCGGTAATCCATGGTGAACATATCCTTCCCAACTTTCCCAAATTGCAATATTAGCTTATCATGATCAGATTGTGACTGAGTCGGCTGCCCACATGCTGTTGCAGCTGGGGGAGCAGCTGGCTGATTTGCCGCAATCAGCTGGAAGTTCTTAACCGAGGCCACAGTCACTCTGCCTCGGAAGTTGAGACACCAGCATTGCAACTGCTCGTGCCACCTGGGCGCTTTATTCCGCAGAATCACCGGCCCGTCATCTTTCGCTTCGTCTTCTCCACCTTCTCCTCCATCGCGGTGTCTATCGAAGAAGCGGGAGCTGCTGAACTCGCTCGAGCTATCGATTATCGACTTTGACAACGACATGCTTCGAAATGAGTCTTCGAGGGACCGTGGGAGCAGGATCTCAGGTTGGCCCGGGACCGAACCGCCGGGCTGGAGGGATGATGTTGGGATGGAGCACATGGTGCATTGCATCCTACGGGGTCCACGAGTACCCAGCACGTTCAGCTCGTATGAGATCTGGGCAATGTTGTAGCTTCCCGTGGGGACCTTTGGCGATACTTTTTTCGAGTAGAACCTCCGGCTTATACCGGGTGGAGGGGGGAGCTGTGAGTTGTTGTAGGACGGCTGGGTGTCATAAATTATGAACCTGGTTCCCAAGAAATTTGACCTGGGAAAGAAAAAAGAAGTAGAAATGTTTTAATATAGAAACTTGTGGTAGAAGGCAATCCATGAAGAACAAAATAGCTTCCGAACATAGATAGTGTGATCTAGATAGAAATGATGTTGCCATAGAATTGACCTGACATTCATGTTTCAAAATGATTAAAGAAAATATCATAGATTGAAAGGGATTTCCTTCATTTCCCCCTTCGTTTCAGATGCAATATACAAATAGAGATGGAATCTTACCTTAGTTTCCCTATATATGTACCACTCGATCTTGATATGTTGTCAGCATCCATGGAGATAATGTACTCTGTACAAGTAGTTCTGCGGGTTCTTTTAGCAGAGAGAAGGAATTTCCCATTTTCAACCAGCAAGGCTGCAAAAAAGAGACCCCAGAAGAGAGGAAGAGATGAAGATGCAGAACAGAAGTGATGAGTTCACGATGGGTGCAGAGGACTTCAGTCACAGCCCACAGCCATACTTTAAATGCCAATTCACAGCAAGTTTAAAATGTGGAAGAACATACAAACACACACACGGAAGATAGAAAAAATCAAATGCATATTTGATGCTTCCATTAACACATTCTTCCAACAATATACTTCTCATTGATCACCATAGACAGAGAATAGTAGGTCAGCCTGCTGGGGAAAGCAGCTTAATGTTGGCTCAAAATTAAGACAAATATCATTCTAATGGCACCACAGACGTTCTATTTCAATCGACCTCCACTGTAAGTGGAGCTTCTTGCCTACTCTGAGTTGCCACTGCATCTCTCTGATAAAGGGAATTTTGCAATGCAACTTTCCCACAAATATTGGTAAAATTGTAAGAGGGATGAGACCCAAGAAGCCAAGTGGAGGTGCAGAGGCACAATTAATCATAGACAGAGAAGCTCTCAACCATAAGATTGGACAACAAATACAAATCAAATAGAGAAAAGCTTACCAGGGCTAAGGCAAAGGAAAAGATGGTAAGTTAACTTGGACTTGTCTCTCTTAATGAAGCACTGGATGAGCCCATCCCTGTGGCCAGGCTGCAATCAACAACAACAATTGTATGTGTCAATAATAGCTCCTCAGCTGCATTTTTTACCATTTCAATAAGAATGCAAAACATTTATCTGAACCATTCTCACCTGCTTCAGGGAAACCGGGAAAGTAATCTTCCCAGAGAACTCTGGACTCCTAACAAGTTCTCTACACATTTCTCTCCATGCTTTGCAAACTGCAGCACATGCAACAACATGCTTGCGAGCAGGCCAAGTGCCTTCACTTGCCTCCAACCTCTTAATTACATCACGGAGTAACTCAGGTGGAAGGCTAGCCCATCGACTACTCTGAATAACCACCAGCTGCTGGTCATTTGAGTCGATAATAGAGCCATGAGATTTCCCTCTATTATGATGACCTGGCAGCCTTACATCAAAACTCCGCCGGGATAAGCTCCCAAACCCATCTCTGACATCACGTACTATGTTGCGAAACGACATAAGTTTTGCCTGGTCGGATCTTCCAAGTCAACCCCTCCTTAATGGTGTATCTCAAACCAGAACTGAATTTGAATAGCTCGATAACCATCCACCAAGAGAAGTAACAGAAACTGCAAATCATGATTTTAAGTGCTTGCTTCAGACTCTCTAAGTAATGCAAATAGCCAAGAGGGAGAAAAGGGAAAGGAGACAGGCATGGGAAAAGGCACTTAGCAAGTAAAGAAGATTCCTAAAGAACTCACATGTATACGTTAAGGCACTTAGCATACAATTATTACGAGGGGCATCTGAGCCCAAGTCTATACTGAAATTAAGAATCTTAACAGCAGGAAAAAAGAAACAAGTAACGTATTTCATAGCTGTGATTCGATACCCTTTTAACTTCAAATTTCCAGAATCTTCAGGCATGAAACACCAGTCACCAAACTAATCAGTAACCTCGTCAAATGCACTAAAAGCCCCAATCCAAGAACCACCCACGAAGTGGAAATGGTTCAGAATCACAAACCGGAAGCCAATTTCACTTCTTCCCGGCCATTAAAAATGGGAAACCCTTCCAGCGACTGAACGAGAAGGGGGAAAAAACGAGTTTGACTTCACAAAATCACCAAGACCCTTCAAGTGACCTAACATCAGCTATAAACAAAACCAGCACGGCAATAAAGCAAGGACGAGATTCAGTTTTCCCAGAAACAAACAGAATGGATAAATCCAGGGAAAAGAGATCTGACCCAGAGAAAAAGTCACCGCGACTCTCCACCACCAACGCCGCAAACACTCTGAATCTCAGAGTGTATGTCTCTCTTTCTCTCTATCTACATGAGATCTTCTGCCTTCATCTCCAATTGACTAAACGGCGTTCCTCTCTATATGTCTCTTTCTCTCTTCTGGGCAGCTTCTCTTCTTCCTTTCTATCTCTACAGAACCCAAGACTTCCCTACACGCGTGTTCCAGACCGGCAACGAAATCCAGTTTTCACGAACCCACTGATGTCGAAGTTTAACTACTTTACTTACTTTTCCTTTTGTTTTTTGTTCTGTTTATTAAAATGAACTAGCTTTTACCCGACCCGTTGGTCGGATCAATTTCATTCTATTTCGTATAATTTATTTTATCAATATTTATGATTTACTTGATTTGGGATCTTTAATTTTATATGATTCACGAAAAATATTTGTGGTTTTAAGAGTTGACAATGACGTAAAAGGATAGTCCAAACTATTATATTGACCAAAATCTCAAATATTTGAAGTATTTATTTGGAATTTTATTAAATAAAACACTTGTTGATTCAAATATACAATCGTCTGTCGTGAAAGTGGGATTTTATGAAAAAAGATTCATGACTTCATAAAGAAAGAAAACCAATTTGATATTCAATAACAAATGTGAACATCGTTTGGATCATATATTTCAGTTATGTATTTGGTATCTAAATTCAACACATGCGAGATTTGTCTAACTCCTAAATTTGGAAGTAGGTGCTAAAACTCTATTCAAATCAAAGGTCAAGGATGAAAAGTTTTGCTATCGAATTTGAAATTTGTTGGTCCCCATTAATTTGGAATAAGTGACATCCATAAATTAGATTTGTAAATCGAGCATTCAAAGAGACCGATGGGAAAGACATAAAAGTAAAGAAAACAGTAAAACCATCCAATCTTTACTTTAAAAAACAATAGATGCAGCAGCAATCCGATATCATCAAGATAGCTAATATGATTTAGGATGATTTTCATGACCTGGGTGGCTGGGTCAATCAAGGATCAAAGCATGACCACAACAAAGTAAGGAATTGAAAAGTTTGCTATCTGATTATATCGTCATATAAAAAAGAAGGTCCCGGACACTAACAAATTCAAAAGGGCACATCCAAGAGTACACAGTTAATAGATTGCCACTTGCTAAATCCAGAAATTCATTGCAAGTCAATTTCATGCAAGTTTTACATCACAGCTTAAAAAGTACAGCGTCGAAGAAGATAAAACAAACGGATTAAATATATGACCCAACTGTATTAATTAAGATCTCAAGTGCAATACATGTATTTTTTACATAGACGTTCTATATAAATCCTACTGCAAGTATTTGTCTTCGCTTGATTCTACCCTACTACAAAATTCTGAATAAAAGTGCAGAACACAAAACATCTTACTGAAGCACATCTATCTAAAGGACAAACTGGTAAAATGAAGGGACACAATTCCTATGTTGTACAACCTGCCATGATATGTAAGATGATAAGTGGAGGTTTGAAGCGACAACAAACAGAGAAGCAGCAAAAATAAAGAATCTATGCAGAAATTACAGATTTCTTAATCAGTATCAACACTTTATAATCACTGAAACTGCTATATCAATACATACATAATAAGAAGCTGAAAAACAACAAAGTTAGGAATCATAATACTACCTTTGGTTACGAAATCCATGGGCATTGGCTAAACCAAACACCCTCGTGCATCTCAAATTCATGAACATATACTTTTTTCTCTATACTTCAGTTCGTAGGAAACACCTATAGCAACAAATGGAATGGAACCTATAAAATGGAAAATTAAAAGATCAGAACAGTGAATGGGTAGGAACGAATACATGGGGAAAATCACCTAATTGATTTTAGATGAGTATCCATGTACTGGTTGGAACTGACAATTATCCTATGAGTATCCAAAATCAAATTAAAATACCAACCATACCTGAAAACAATACCAATATAACAAATAAAAAATTAAACTCTTAGATGAATATGAAAGGTAATCACAAGTTACAATCCCTAGGCAACACAAACCTGGATTCATTCTAATTTTAGAAACCAAAAACGATTTGTGATTGACCGTGTAAAATGATATAACACAACATCAGCTATAAAAATGAGAGATTCAAGGGAGAAAAAAGTACCAAGAGAAAGCTCGTTCATAAAGAGCACAAATCTCATCATCATGAGAATCGCCAATCGTGTTTGATTATATCATTTTTGTTGGTCCTTTTTGTTGCATATATGCTCTTCCTCCTGAAAGGAAAAAAGGGGATCAACTAATCATAATCATCGGGCGTAAAAGACATACACACATAAAAGAACTGGAAACACTCTTCCCTGAACACCAATACAAACAATTAGCATAGCATATGACTTTAGTTCCTAGCACACCTTGTTGATTAAGAAGGTGACTACTCTTACATGGTAGTTGTCGTTTCTGAAATGTCCACATCAATGTACCCAGCCACTGCATAAGAACTCGGATAATAAGGCCATTTCTATGAGATCATGCATATCGTGCAGGTAAACATAATAGCAACGTAAGAACTCAATAATCCGAAAGCTATTTGAGTTAAAAAACGCGAGGTCTGGAAGATATAAAATGGAGCCAAACACATCCAAACCACCATTGATGGCAAGCACTTAATTAATAAGTTGAACTCGGCAAGTGAAAGCTTCCTAATGTGCTATTTGGAAGGTAAGTACCCAAAACTGGCATAAGCTCATTAACCTGCGAATAAATCACAAGAAATTAAACAAAAAAAAATTAAGAAAGCAGAAGCAAAGAGAGAAGGTCACCACTATGTCGATTTCGTTATTCCTTCACAATCGTAATAGAGTTCTTCACCTTTTCGATTTTGTGCGTCTTCTTATTCCTCCTTCCAATGTCGTTCTCTTTTCCTTCTATGTCTTTGTAAACTGCGACCAGGGGATTTGACCAGGGAAAATTAATTCTCTGCTGTTGCTTCTGTTGGTTGCGTCGAGCGCGAGACTTTATACCTGTCTAAAAAAAACTTAACAACAAATAATCACAATAATTAAATATTACCCAATTGCAATTAAACTGTCCCTAAGTGATTAACCACCTAGAGCACTAATCAACCTTCTTAGCCTATAACTAGTTGAGGCCTGTTACTTAGGCTAAAAACTAATTCCTAACCGGCAGGCCTTATGAGTGGCCCGACTGGGCTTCTAAGCCCAACTGTTAAGTTCTAGCGGATGGAATAATTCTGGCCACTTCGGCCCAACAAACAGTCAACTCAGTCCACCAACTACGTGGCCTAAGCAAAACGACCGTGGTTTGAATTCAAGCTACTGCCTCCCTCCCTCTTGCCAATTCGATCCAGGAGAAGACCTCCTTCTATTCGACCAAGAACAGAAGACAGAAAATTAAGAACACTGCAATATAACCTGTGACAAGAATAAACCAGTTAATCCAAACTAAGCTTCAACGAGTTCCTCAACCCAGTCCAGGCTCCTCGTCGCCTTCCCTGTGTCTCTAGAACCGAGCTTCCCTGCAGAGTCAGACCAGTAACAGGAAACAAGCAGAGAAACACTCACAGACTGAAAATGAAAAGCAGCAAACAAACCCGGCACACGATTTTTACGTGGTTTCCAGTATTGGGAGAATGAGGATCCCAATACTGACTACTCCACGGTCAGAGAATCACGATTGTGTGATCTCTGACGATTCACTATGATATAGCGATGACGTTCTTCGTTACAAGCAATCTACCCAAGAGCCCTTTGATCAATCTCTACCCGATTGATCTAACTCTCTTTTCTCAAACCCGAATTGCTTCCCCAGCAACTCGAAACCAGTGTTTCCCCAACACTAACCCTCAAAGCAGTTCTCCCCGAACCCTTTCAGAAACCCCTTTCCTATCACTCTAGCTATTCTCACAAAATCCCCTTTTGGCTTAGCTAGTTTTGATCTCTTGAAAGGTTATCATTGGTGGTTCTTCAGGTCGCCTTTTATAGGGAGGAATATGACCGTTAGTCATTCAAATTCCTTCCCTATTTGTGCTGATTTGATTGAGAACTCAATCCTCTAATTTGATTGGTAGTGAGTTGGTCATTTGAGCCTCATTGTGCACTGTTGTATCCAATCTTCTTGATCTAATTTCTTCTCTAATTTTTCAGCCGTTAGAACCTTCCTTCTTTGTGTTGATTTGCTAGGTAGCAAATCAGCATCTTTGAGCATAGCTAGCCATTGAGAAGTTCTTTCCTTTATTGTTCTTGCTGATTGCAGAATCTCTCCTCCTTTATGCTGTCTTTGATTTTCTTTCCTTTACTTACAAGATTGCAGCATTTTCCTTCTTTGATTGAGGCCATTGATATGCTTGACTCAACATACTCCCCCTAAGCTTGTCAATGGCCCAATATATAGCTGCTGTATACTGCACACTTCAACAAACAATTTGGTGCAGCTTGTCCTAATAATATGCTTAAAAGAATACACATAAACCAAAAACAGCAAGGAATCATTTTCTTCAAAGGCAACGAAAATCAAAGAACATTTGATACTTGGATGAAGTACAAACAACTGGACGGACACTCCCAAAATAAACCAGGACTCTTAGACTTTCCAAAGAGTAGTTATGGATCTCCCCCTAAACCTAATCGCTGATACTCCTAGTAAGAATACTCTGGAGAAGACATGAATGCTATTTCAGCAGCTTTGCCTTTGTCTCCCCCTGGGACATTGACGAGCTTTCAACGGGACAAATGACAAGCTGAACTGGGAAAAATTGGAGATGGGGCAGTTCGTATCAACCCAATTAAAGGACCCATTAAATAGAAGAAGATTGGATTCTATCGCATCCACCGTCATGAGATTCGAGCTTCCTTTGGGGAAGATTTGAAAGGGAATCTTTACGAAGAATTGATAGAGCTTGAGCTGTTAGGGATTTTAGGATGCAGCTCGACACTAGAGGAAGAAGGAAAGGCAAACTTTACCTTCCTTGAATCACACGAACGAAATTAACACAAGGGAATCGGCTCACAAAGCCTGATGAGCGGCTCTAAACTTAGGAAAATTAAATTAAAGATGTTGGCTCAAATTTTGCACAAATGCTAGGGAATTTGATGATATTTTTAGAACTTAGGAAAATTAATTTGAGCCTCAACAGCACAAGCTAATTATAACCTAAATCTTTAAGCTCACTAGAAAGTAGAAGTCCAAGTTCTCGACGAATGGTCAGAAACTGATCCACACTAAGAGGTTTAGTAAAGATATCAGCCCATTGATTTGTCGTAGGCACAAACTCAAGCTAAATTTGGCCTTCTTCAACCAATTCTCGAATGAAATGATACCTAATTTCTATGTGTTTGGTTCGAGAATGTTGTACGGGATTTTTAGCCATGTTAATGGCACTCGTATTGTCACACAATACGGGCATGGACTTAATTTCTAACCCGTAGTCACAAAGTTGATGCTTCATCCAAAGAAGTTGAGTACAGCATAGGCCTGCGGCCACGTATTCAGCCTCGGCGGTGGATAGAGCAACAGAGCTTTGTTTTTTTACTAAACCAAGACACAAGAGAATTTCCGAGAAATTGACATGTCCCGGAAGTACTCTTACGATCAATTATGCACCCAGCATAGTCTGAGTCACTATAACCAATCAAATCAAGACTTGACTCACTATCATACCATAGACCTAGATCCATCGTGCCAGCTAAGTAACGAAAAATTCTCTTGACTGCAGGCAGATGACTTTCCTTAGGAGCACTTTGAAATCTAGCACATAGACACACACTGTATTGAATATCGGGTCTACTAGCTGTGAGATACATTAGTGACCCAATCATTCCTCTATAGAACTTCTCGTCAACTGACTTACCCGATTCATCCTTGTCTAGTTTAATCGAAGAGGCCATAGGTGTAGATGCAGTTTTTAAATTCCCAAATTCAAAACGTTTTAACATATTTTGAATGTACTTGGTTTGACTAATGAAAATACCTCGAGTTGTTTGTTTAATTTGTAAACCCAAAAAATATGTTAATTCTCCCATGGCACTCATTTCAAAAGTATTCTTCATGATATTTTCAAAATATTCGCACAACTCTTTGCTAGAAGATCCAAATATAATGTCATCAACATATATTTGAACTAGTAGCATATGTTGTCCTTTATTTTTTATAAAGAGAGTTTTATCCACTGAACCCCTTTTAAAGCCTTCTCCCAAAAGAAAAGAACTAAGTTTTTCATACCATGCCCGGGGTGCTTGTTTAAGACCATATAGTGCTTTCTTTAACTTATAGACATGGTTTGGGTAACGAAAGTCTTCAAAACCGGGTGGTTGTTCAACATACACTTCCTCTTTTAGATCTCCATTTAAAAATGCACTTTTGACGTCCATTTGAAAAAGTTTGAAACCCTTAGAGCTAGCAAACGCACATAGCATTCTAATAGCTTCTAATCTGGCAACTGGGGCAAAGGTTTCATCGAAGTCTATTCCCTCTTCTTGATTATACCCTTTAGCCACTAACCTAGCCCTGTTCCTAGTTGCTACCCCATTTTCATTAGACTTGATCTTATAAATCCACTTAGTCCCGATAATGACTCTATTAGGTGGTCTGGGTACCAACTCCCACACATTAGCTCGTTCAAACTGACCCATTTCTTCATTCATAGCAGCATTCCAGTTTTCATCATTCAAGGCATCTATCACGTTTGTAGGTTCAACCAATGACACAAAAGCAGTATGCATAATTGAATTTTTAGAGCGAGTGATCATACCTTCATTAAGCCCTCCTATGATAAGTGAAGAAGGATGTCGTTTGGCAATATGAGAAGGAGGTTGTCTTACTTCATGATCTTGCTCGATCGGAGAGTTTGTAGTATTTTCTGCTTTATCTTGGTCTTCAGATATGATCGTTCTTGGTTCAGATTTCTCCGTGTTTGATATCCTTGGTAGATCATAGCTCCCACCAAGTCCAAAATCATCTTCATCTATCTCATCTGAACACTCATTAGCAGATTCATCAAATATCACATTTATGGACTCTTCCACTTTGAGAGTCCTTTTGTTGAATATTCTATATGCTCTGCTAGTCATGGAATAGCCTAAAAACACACATTCATCGGACTTGGCATCAAACTTCCCAAGATGATCTTTGGTGTTTAATGCAAAGCACTTGCAACCAAAGGGATGGAAGTAACTCATATTGGGTTTTCTTCCTCTCCAAATCTCACAAGGAGTCTTCTTAATACCAGATCTGATCAAAGCTCGATTAGTAACATAGCATGCAGTGTTTATGGCTTCAGCCCAGAAGTACTTAGGCAAACCATAGTCATGTAACATTGTTCGAGCTATGTCAATCAAAGTCCGATTTTTCCTTTCCACCACTCCATTTTGTTGCGGAGTTCGAGGAGCAGAAAAATTGTGACTTATTCCTAGCTTATTGCAAAAGAGTTCAAACTCTTCTGAGATAAATTCTCCACCATGATCACTTCTAATGCTAGCAACCTTAAATTGCTTTTCATTTTCCAATTTCCTAGTTAGAGACTCAAAATTTTGAAAAGCTTCACTTTTTCTAGCTAGAAACAATACCCAAGTGTAACGAGAATAATCATCCACAATTACGAAAGCATAAGACTTACCTCCATAGCTTACCACATTGGTAGGTCCGAAGAGATCAAGGTGAAGTAGTTCAAGTGGTCTCGATGTAGATATTACCGACTTACTCTTGAAGCTCGACCTTGTATGCTTTCCTTTGGCACAAGCATCACAAAAGAATTCCTTTTTGCCTTTTAACTTAGGCAGACCTCTAACTAGCTCAAGATCACTTAGTTTAGACAGAATTCCTATACTCACATGTCCAAGTTTCCTATGCCAATCTATTTGATCATTTTTCTCTAAAGACATTAGACAAGTTACCTTAAAACTTTCTTTATCATCTAGATTTATGACATATAACTTATTCTTACGTCTACCGGTGAAAAGCACTTTCTTATCCGCCAATGACTCGATGTAACAACAATCATGTTCAAAAATTATCCTCTTGTCTTTGCCACACATTTGACTAATCGAAAACAGATTATGCTTAAGACCTTTTACTAACATCACATTTTCAATGCATGGATCTGAACCAACTATTCCTCTTCCTATTATGTCGGCAGAATTATTGTCACCAAAAAATACCTTACCACCTTTACCTTCTTTGAGAGTGGTGAATAGGTTTCGGTTTCCCGTCATGTGGTGTGAGCATCCACTATCTAGTATCCATTCAGTTGCCTCCAAGCTCACTTGGAAGCAAACCTCGTTTGAGTTATGTCTTTCTGAAGGCTCTTCAACATCAATTGCCATGTAGCTTTCTTCTCTTGTCTCCTCTCCGTCCTCATCTTCTTCTTCGCTATAGCTCCATGTTGCAGCCATGGCTCGTTCTTTTCTTGCTAGAGGGCATTCAGCCTTGATATGCCCAGTTTTTCCACATCTAAAGCATCCGGTAGTGTTTTGAACTTTAACCGGCTGAAGTTGTTCAATCCTGCTTTTGTGGAATGTTCTTGATTGAGGATATTTTGATGTACCACCTTCTTTCTCAACTTCTCTATTCTTGTTGATGAAGTTTCCTCTTCGTTTTTCTCTTCTCACTCGAAGTAGTCTACTAATTTGTTTGCTTAGTAGAGCCAATTCTTCATCCTCCATATCATCGAGATCTTCCGTGTCTTCATTGTATGTGATAGCCTTGAAGGCTATCCCCTTTTTCCCTTTATCGTTGTTTCCCTTGTTGAGCTTGTCTTCATGAGTTGCTAATGACCCGATGAGTTCATCAATAGCTAACTTCTCTAAGTCTTTAGCTTCCTCTATTGCAGTTACCTTTGGAGTCCATTGCTCTGGGAGACTCCACAAGATTTTTCGAACAAGATCTCCACTTTCATATGATTTTCCAAGATTCTCCAGACTGTTCACAATGTTTGTGAAGCGCTCGTACATTTGCCGGATCGTTTCTCCTTCTTCCATTTTGAACAACTCGAATTGCTGTTTTAAGGAATTAATTCGAGATGTTTTGACTTGAGAGGTACCTTCATAAGTAACATGGAGTTTATCCCAGATTTCCTTAGCAGTCTTGCAACCGACACCTTTGTGATATTCTTCTGGACCGAGTGCACAGTACATGAGATTAGTTGCCTTGCAGTTTTGCTGAAATTTCTCAAAATCCTCGTCTGTCCATTTTTCTTGATCCTCCTTGAGCTCATACGGACCCTTGATTACTCTAGCCCAGAGTTTTGGATCTGTGGATCCAACAAATAATTCCATACGATTTTTCCAATATCCATAATTAACTCCTTCAAACCTGGGAGGCCGATTTTGAGAGAATCCGTCAGCCAAATAGAGTGGAGCATTATTCTTGGAACCCGACGCCATTTTGATTCGCACCGGAGGTCGTTGAACCTTGTTCTACGGTGACCAGGCTCTGATACCACTTGTTGGTTGCGTCGAGCGCGAGACTTTATACCTGTCTAAAAAAAACTTAACAACAAATAATCACAATAATTAAATATTACCCAATTGCAATTAAACTGTCCCTAAGTGATTAACCACCTAGAGCACTAATCAACATTCTTAGCCTATAACTAGTTGAGGCCTGTTAATTAGGCTAAAAACTAATTCCTAACCGGCAGGCCTTATGAGTGGTCCGACTGGGCTTCTAAGCCCAACTGTTAAGTTCTAGCGGATGGAATAATTCTGGCCACTTCGGCCCAACAAACAGTCAACTCAGTCCACCAACTAAGTGGCCTAAGCAAAACGACCGTGGTTTGAATTCAAGCTACTGCCTCCCTCCCTCTTGCCAATTCGATCCAGGAGAAGACCTCCTTCTATTCGACCAAGAACAGAAGACAGAAAATTAAGAACACTGCAATATAACCTGTGACAAGAATAAACCAGTTAATCCAAACTAAGCTTCAACGAGTTCCTCAACCCAGTCCAGGCTCCTCGTCGCCTTCCCTGTGTCTCTAGAACCGAGCTTCCCTGCAGAGTCAGACCAGTAACAGGAAACAAGCACAGAAACACTCACAGACTGAAAATGAAAAGCAGCAAACAAACCCGGCACACGATTTTTACGTGGTTTCCAGTATTGAGAGAATGAGGATCCCAATACTGACTACTCCACGGTCAGAGAATCACGATTGTGTGATCTCTGACGATTCACTATGATATAGCGATGACGTTCTTCGTTACAAGCAATCTACCCAAGAGCCCGTTGATCAATCTCTACCCGATTGATCTAACTCTCTTTTCTCAAACCCGAATTGCTTCCCCAGCAACTCGAAACCAGTGTTTCCCCAACACTAACCCTCAAAGCAGTTCTCCCCGAACCCTTTCAGAAACCCCTTTCCTATCACTCTAGCTATTCTCACAAAATCCCCTTTTGGCTTAGCTAGTTTTGATCTCTTGAAAGGTTACCATTGGTGGTTCTTCAGGTCGCCTTTTATAGGGAGGAATATGACCGTTAGTCATTCAAATTCCTTCCCTATTTGTGCTGATTTGATTGAGAACTCAATCCTCTAATTTGATTGGTAGTGAGTTGGTCATTTGAGCCTCATTGTGCACTGTTGTATCCAATCTTCTTGATCTAATTTCTTCTCTAATTTTTCAGCCGTTAGAACCTTCCTTCTTTGTGTTGATTTGCTAGGTAGCAAATCAGCATCTTTGAGCATAGCTAGCCATTGAGAAGTTCTTTCCTTTATTGTTCTTGCTGATTGCAGAATCTCTCCTCCTTTATGCTGTCTTTGATTTTCTTTCCTTTACTTACAAGATTGCAGCATTTTCCTTCTTTGATTGAGGCCATTGATATGCTTGACTCAACAGCTTCTTCTTCTTCTTCCTCTTAGCCTTTTTTGTATTCATGAAAGTCCTCATATGTTGACCAAACTAAGACTTATCACAAACACCCAATCAAACTGAAAGGAAGTCGCCAAACTTGAACTACCTGGCTTTGCCTTCTTTCCACTCCGCTAACTTAATCATCCTTATTCTCCCCTCTGCAAACCCAACGCTCCTTTTCCACTTTCTCCTGCCATCATCGAGTTCCCGTCGTCGTTCCTTCAATCTGAAAGAATGGGCAAAAATGATGAACCAAATCCATGTAGTATAGTAAGGGAAAATCATAACGTAGACCCAAAAATCAACACACTAAATAAGAAGTCAGAAAGCGAATATTAACGAAAGAGAGTCAGAAACCCACCGCCGCCGCTAACCCATCCATCGCCTTTTCTCCTTATGCGAATACAAATCTCGTTTTC
This sequence comes from Linum tenue, assembly GCA_946122785.1. Classification (NCBI taxonomy): domain Eukaryota; kingdom Viridiplantae; phylum Streptophyta; class Magnoliopsida; order Malpighiales; family Linaceae; genus Linum; species Linum tenue. Next base: position 5,245,482 of record CAMGYJ010000010.1, on the reverse strand, counting down.
TTCTTGTATGGTTCACTCTCAGTAATCATAATTTAGTTTCGTCGTCGTCTCTTCGATCAGAAAAGAATTGGAGAAGATGATGAACCAAATCTATCAAGTACGGTGGGTTAAACCCAAATTTAGAACTAAACATCCGGAACAGAAAGGAGACTGAAATGGGATATTAGTGAAAGAGAGCGAGAAACCTACCAATTGCAGCTGGGATCTAAACCAGAGCTCAATTATTTATGCCTTCTTTGGAACTCGGCTCCCCTGGTTTCCCCTGTTTTCCTTGGGTTCGAGGGGCTTGTAGTCGCCGAATTCGCCGAAGACGTGGTCTCCTTCTAAGCTACGATAAGGACACAGGAGGTACATGAAGAGTTGGCCTATCAATTTAGCTGGGTACACATGGAAACTCAATCAGATAAAATTAAAGATAAGCAAAGTAAATGATGGAAACATTAATAGGTAATATGTAGATCAGATTATCAAATCCAATTGCGAATAGAGGAATTGCGGGCTTCCCCCAAACGCATATATATCAGACTAACAAATCTGACACCGCGAAGCAACGGGGGCAAACAAACAGAAAAAAATTACTGACTCCCCTTCAAATCGTCGGTTGGCTGGCAAGGGTTCAACGCAGAACTACCTAATCCGGATTGAGAGAAGCAGCGGGAGCAAACTAACCGAAACAATCTCGCCTCCCCTTCAAATCGGCGGTTGGCTGGAGAATCGTTCACTGCATAACTACCAAATCCGATTGTTAGAATTAGCGGGGGTAGACAAATACCACAAATCATGACTAACCTTCGATTCGCCGGTTGGCTGGGGAATTCACCGTCAATTAGCCGCAGGTCTTCCTCGCTCAATCAGGTGTTCGCCGCTCGTTCCAAACTGCATAATCTCGGCACGGTGAACTCCACATCAGCGGGCCGTCACTGCCTTCCTCCGCTGAGCAGCAAGCGTCAGTCCCTGTTCACAAAATTGTCCACTGAGAAATGGATCTCCTGCCGTGTTGCGGGAAGGAGAAAGCAAAACGTAGATAACCCAGGAGAAAATGGAAGATGATTTCAGCCACAAAAAAAAGTAGTGGGAACCGACGGTTTCTTATCTCTCCTGTCAGGCGGGGATTTATAATTTAATCCCGCGTAACTACCCTGCCACATCAGACTCCTAAAATCGCTCTATGCGCAGAAAAATTTGAATGGGGGTTGCAGTTTTACTTTTCAGCTATAAATTATACTGTTGATACATTTCGTGGGAAATATTGTGAGTCAGTCAGTCGTGGTTAATTACAGTAGTTAAACTAATTAATAGTAAGGCGGTTTTCTTTCCGTTTCCATATTATCTTTCCTTTTTTTTCCCTAATTAACTGTCAATTTGGCCTCTAAACTTTGTTTTTCTTTTCATTCAAGTCACTAAATAATTCGAACTCCTATCTGATTGGCGATGACATTTTTTTCCATATTTATAGGTATTTTAATATTCAATTCAATTTTATTTAAATACATGGATAGAGTTTGATGGATTTAAACCCATACCCATTTTATTTGGGTTGGGTTAGGTTTTTAATCCATTATTTTGGATTTGTTATCATACTCATATACAAATTACACTTTGGTACTTGTTGATGCTAGAGTTGTTGTCGACGTTAGATTCCTTGCTACAAGCACCGAGAAAAGCTTAAAGTCACCTTACACTGTGATCTTTGCTCGTGACGCTGACTCCCACCACCTCCTGTAAAAGGTCCGCTGGCCGATCTGGCAAGGACACCCTCTGACTCTCAAGTTAGTATTGAGTGGTGAGTTGAGGGAAAGAATGAAACTAAGAACTTAGTGTAAGAGAGAATGGTTTAGGCGAGCGGTAATAGTGGCTGCTAATAGTAGCAGGCTATCTAAGGGGGCTCGTCAAGACCTTTTTTGCTTACCTTTGTCGAAAGATGAGGGACGTTTTTTTATAGTGATCGTCCAAGAGACAAAAGAGGAAACGCGGCGGTGCAAGAGTGTAGGTCGACGCGTCGCCGTAAGAAGTGTCGTCGTCTCAAGGATCCGCTCGCCACGCGTCGTGCGCCCCCTGCTACGTCTAGGCGATCACGCCACGTGGTAGGACACGGTTCCACGAGAGTGCCACGTAAGGGAGGCAGTAGGAACAAAACAGGCACGAACACCATGGGTGGTGAACGTAGTGTGCCCGGGAGCAAAGCGGGTCCGAGGCCGTGGCTGCATGCGGTGAGCGGTGATTAGGATAGTTAGCTCGGTGCTAACTCCTATAAAGTTAGGATCGTAACTTCTCCCAATTATGCAAGGTCAATAACTGATCGAAAATGTTGTGGATTAACCGTAGTTTGGTTGAGTTAGTATTCAATTTGATATATTTTAAACATCGTATACCGATTTTTAACATCTTATTTTAAAGGCAAAATACACTTATATAGCCAAAACTTTCGCATGGTGACAATAATAGTCACTTTTGGAGAAATTCCACTAATAGCCACTTCCGTCTAATTCTTTAACGATATTAGCGTTAAGTCTGACTGGACAAACGGTGATGGTGGCGTGGCCAGACATAGAAATAAGTGGATAGGGGAAAAAAAGACTTTGTAGTCTGAACCGCCTCCTACCTCCCATCTTGCCCAATTCAATCCACTCCATGCCCCTTGTCTTTCACGAAGAAAATCCTCATATCTTCCAAAACCTTTTCCGAGCTGATAAAACTATCCCGTCGAACTCCCACCACCAACATAGCGCACATTGACATGGGATCAACTACGTCATGTGCAATCAGCTGCATCTCCACGACGGACTTCTTGATGTCCCAAATTGTGCAGGTGGTGTCGATGATGAAAATGTCGATTGGGCTCGATCTCGTTCCAATCAAAGGATGTTAGGGGAGGGCAGAACTCATTGGTCTTGCTGTTGTTGAGGACGGAGATGGGCTCGACGGGGCCTTCGTCGTGGAGGTCCTATAAGTGGAGGTAGTCGGAGGAGGAGGCGAGGATGTCGCCTGAAGCTGCCGACGACGATTCAGTGGTGATGGGTGGGCGAGAAAGCCATGGCGTAGAGAGGATACATGGAATTGTATGTGGCGGAGGTTTCCAATTTGAGATTCAATTTTTGGCTGGAGCTCTCCATTTGCTAGGATGCAAGGTGGGAGGTTGGGGAAGAAGTAGGAGATGGAATGGGGGAAAGGGGCAGATTGGTGACGTGACGGAGGTTTCCGATTTGAGATTCTATTTTTGTTGGTGGTGGTATTGCAGCTGGTGGCGGTGGTTGTTGTGTGGACAACGAAGGAAGAAGGCGAAACTAAATCTAGCCTGAAAGATGAGAGAGACGTGGTATATCAAATTTTCTATTTTCATTTAACTTAAATGTGACGTGGCATATGTTAAGTCTAGGTAGACGTGACTTGTTGTCCTAGTGACATCCACGCCAGTCTAACGTCTATTTAACTGACGAAATTGTTGTTGGTGTTAAAGTATTGGACGAAAATTGCTAAATTAGTCAAACAGGTTGAGAAATCGTGGCTATATCTAGTTTTTTTTAAAAATTGACTATTATTATCACAAACCTAAAAGTTTAGGTGTATACGAGTGTATTTTTGATTATTTTAAACATCTGTTATCAATTAATCAAATATATGCATTTTAAAATCTCATACCGATTTTATATGAAAAGGGAAAAAATAAAAGGATTTGATAATAATACTGCAACCGGAAATTTGCGGGTTGGATCCTGTGCTTAAGCCTAGAAGTTTAAACATATGTTTAAAGCATTCCTATTGGTTGATAGGAATTTATTTAGTTTATGGAAGGTTAATAGTTTGTGGGGTAAAAGGGGTATTAGAAAAAATAATTAATGTCATTAATAATTAAAACAATATTGTCTCTCTCCTAATATTTAATGAAAATTCGTAACTATTAATTAAATATTATTGTCTAATATTTAAATAAATTCTAAATTTAAATTTGAAATTCTAATCAATATTTAAGATTTTAAAAATGGAAATTCAAAATAGAAAAACCTCTCTCCGTGGCAACTTGACATTACATTATTAACGTTTTGCAATAAGCAAAAATTTGTACTTAATAATATAGTTCATCTCATTAATAATTTAAAAAAACTAATCAATGCTGTAAGATCATATTATTAATGATTTTAGATAAATTGTTAACGATTTATATTTTTGTCGTCAACAATCCTGAATGAATTATTAAAGTTATGCAACAACATCATTAATGATTTGTATAACACTATCATTAATCTGTAATATCTATTAACCATTCACATTTTCACGTCATATTAATAAGTAACCATTCACGACCTCTTACAATGACTTCCAATTACATTACCAACGTTTATGAAATGAATTAGTATTGATATCCTCATCATTGTTAACAATTTCAATATACTTATGAATGATTTAATATTATAAGAGTTTACATTGAAACATTGATAGTGACATTCGTAATCATTAATAACTATTTTGTGTTGGCGTTGAAAATACAAGCAAAATCATTGATAATGATTGCATCTAAATGGGTAATGCCTATAGTACATGTTATTAATAACTCTCTTCTCGAACCGTTGATAACGATATAAAAACTATTAATAGCTAAGCTGTGTTTCGTTTAAAATGCGAACAAAATCATTGATAATGATCGAATTTAATGGTCGTCAACCATACTACATATGATTTTATAATTATTTCTCAAATATTGATACACTTATAACCACCCATTAATTATGATGCGAATTGTGATACGGATTATAACAAAACTTTAATAACCATAGTGTAATTCATTAACAATACCTATATAAAACATTTAATAGCGTTAGTGTAAACCATTCAAAAGGAAATACAAAATGTTAACAGTACTTTGTTTTTGTAGTAAAAAATGACATCAAATCATTAATAATGAGATTGAAAATCGTTAATAAGCAACCTAATAATACTAAGCTTTTGAGTAGGGAAATAATAAAACTACTTTTGAAAAATAAAACCTCCAGAATTAAGTAACCAAGAAATTAAATCTTGTAAAGAATAGAAACCTAATAATATCAAACTATTACAGATATTGCAACCAAAAGAAGCACATAAGCCGTACTCTCGGCTGTTGGATGGAGAGTTGGAGACTCTTGTCCCCGACGAAGACTCTCGACGGCGACGGGAATATGAATCGGTGTAACTACCCATTCTCGGCGGTGTGAGTCAAGAATTAAAAGAAGAAAAAACTACCAATTTAAATCCCTTTCTCGGGTACTGCTTCCGAATGGTCTGATTCCTCTGCCTCTGATTCTGTGTTTTATTGCGGTAGACAATTCGTTTTATAATAATTAGGGTATTAGGTTAAACTTTAGATTAGTTAAATTAAATTTTTTTTTATCTTAATACCTTTAACCACCTATTAACTACTAACGCCTCATTAACCACTCAATTTGCTAACAGAACAGCCAATAGAATTGCTTTAACCATATGCTTAAACTATTGGGCTTAAGCACAGGAACCCAAGCCGGAAATTTGGGGTTGATGTTGAATCGTTGATCACTCAGGGCTCAGGCCAGGCCATCAGCAATCCCACTACTGGTTCGAAACGCCATAGCTCTGCCATTGCCAATTCAAAGCTACCCCAGCTCTCCATCGCCTGGTCGCCGCCATGAGGTCTGATCAGATTCCATCGTCCAAGCCGGATGAAGCAGACCGGGAACTGCTCAGCCGCCCCGCCACTTCCCTCATCACTGCCCGCAAGAAAGGGACAGGAGTACGGGCATGGCTCCTGCTGGACTCTACCGGCCAGGCCCAGACTGTGGAGGTAGGGAAGCACGCCATCATGCGTCGCACTGGTTTACCCGCCCGCGATCTTCGGATTCTCGACCCGCTTCTGTCGTACCCGTCCACGGTTCTGGGCCGCGAGAGGGCGATAGTCATCAATTTGGAACACATCAAGGCGATCATAACTGCGCAAGAGGTTTTGTTGCTGAATTCCAAGGACCCTTCTGTCACTCCCTTCGTTGAAGAGCTGCAAAAGAGGCTTACCTTCCATTTTCACGCCACCAAAGCACAGGTACGGAATTTTTTTTTGCAGCTTTATCTGTAAGTTGCTAGATTGCAAAATTCGAATTCATGGTGATCTATGGGTTTGTGGAGCTATTTGGTCCTGTTTGTCTTAGAACATTCACGTTGGTCTTTCATTGTAAATTGTAAGATTACATGAGTTTTTGTAATTACAAAATCAATCGCATTGATGAAACTTCATATGTTAAGTGTGTAGAGAGCTTCTTTGTTTTGAAGTTGAATTTGGTTGAATTGATCTTCATATGGGAAAGGACAATCCATGGTTTCATATAAGGGACGTGCCTGTTTGTGCTACCTTTTGTACTATACATACAGAGGTTTGATTAGGTTCATTTTCATAAATGCCGAAGTTGAAAGAGGGGACTTTCAGTGAATTAGGCGCTTGTGGGATAGGCATTCTATCATTTCAGCAGTTCATATCAGGATACTTATTGAACTTTCATGTGCGCTTGTGATTTCTCTGCACCTGGTGTGATTGCAGCATTGTTGAGTCTTTGCACCATTCTGCAACTTTTAATCTCCCTTTGATTGTTAAAGGAGAGAAATGGAGACGATACAAATTGGAAGACTGTGTATGATTCCCAATTGCTGAAATCAAGCACCGAGAGCCCTGAGGAATTTCCTGAGCGTTCATTACTTGGTCGTGATCATGAGGAGGGAAGGAAGACAGATGGGAGGCAGAGCGTTGAGAACCGTGATGGATCGAAGGTTCTCCCATTTGAATTTGTAGCCTTGGAGGCATGTTTGGAGGCTGCCTGCAGTTGCTTAGAGATTGAGGTAAGCTCTTAATTATGTTTTCGTTGCTTCTGTTACTGAACAATTTTGTGATCGTCTCGTTTTGCGCATGTATTGTTGTTTTACATTTTCCTTATCAGGCAAAAACATTGGAGCAAGAGGCTCATCCAGCATTGGATAAGCTGACTTCAAAAATTAGTACTCTCAATTTAGAACGTGTTCGGCAGATCAAAAGTCGTTTGGTGGCAATAACTGGCCGAGTCCAGAAGGTTGGTCTGCAATGAATTTACTGGTCTTTTTCTTAAGCATAGACACTGGTCCATACGTAATATTCAATTACAGGTAAGGGATGAGTTGGAACACTTGCTCGATGACGATGAGGATATGGCTGAAATGTACTTGACTGAAAAATTAGTTAACCTGGAAAACTCGACAGCTTCCTCTTTCAGTAATGGAGATGAAATGGAAGATGATCCACCTGAAATGGATGACAGGTAGTGAGCCATGGATGTTTTTATTTTTTATTTGTGGTTGATGGATCTCTGTGTTTGCTCATAAAAGATTGTCCTCATGTTGCATGCACACCAGCCTTCCTGTTGAAGCATCTAGGGAAGGTGGACATGGTGCATCCAGTAGCTATGATCCGGATATTCAAGCTGATATCCCTCATGTTCATCATCCATTCAGTGCGCTTAGCCGCACACTCACTAGTACCACTAGGAGTGCCATGAGCAAGCACCTTGATGTGGAGGAGCTAGAAATGCTTCTGGAAGCGTACTTTGTCCAAGTTGACGGAACTCTAAACAAACTTTCTGCGGTATGAATTCATCATTGTTTTTGTTGCTTATAACTCTATATCTGGAAGAGGAGAATGATTATTTGTGGAGGGTGAAAATGTTGTTCTACAACAGTAGTTTGTCACCCAACTTTCACCCTTACGAATTTTCAGAAAACATATGAAAAAATGTGGGCTTTCACTCTCTCCCTTCACTTGCACCCTGCTCCCTTTCACCTCTTCTGCAACAGAGGAATAGATAAACACATCATCATGAGAATTGAGAAGAAATTGTGATTTTGACCGATGAATTTATTTCTAACTCCCGTACGTTTGGGTTTTGCGTGATTTGTGTTCATGTGACATGAATGAAGCTGAGGGAGTACGTGGATGACACAGAGGACTATATCAACATTATGCTGGATGACAAGCAGAACCACCTTCTGCGAATGGGGGTTATGCTGACGACTGCAACACTATTCATCAGCTTCTTTATCGTGCTTGCTGGTGTCTTTGGCATGAACATCGAGATCGAGCTGTTTAAGGAAGATGTGAAACAAGGTATGCCAAAATTTCTTTGGACAGTAGGTGGGGGCGCTATGGGGACTGTATTCCTCTTTGTTGGTGCTATTGCCTGGTACAAGCACAAGCGACTACTAGAATAGTATAGCAACAAACAATTTCTTCATTTTCCCAAAATTTGTAGCTCATTATTATGGAAAGAATGAAGCAAGCGCGAAACTCAAATATCAAATCCTTATCTGGTCGAATAGATGGAGAACAGGGTACATTGCCCCGTACGGGTAAGTTAGGATGCAAGTTTGTGGTTCTGCACTTGTTAATAAAACCAAAGTGTTCATCATAGAGAGACCTGCCCTTTTTCATGCTGTCATACAGAGGATTCCCACAGTGGAACTGGTATATGTACTTGCTACTGGAATTTGAGCTGTTGCAGTGATTGTGTAACTAACAAAGAGCCAGTAACTATGAGAGGAAGGTCCAAGGAAAATTTGAGAACAATCAACTCCTCGAGTAACAGTTGGCCCTCAATTTACAAAATCAGTCTCTTCTCGACACAATGTCAGTTGGGAGTTTGCTGTTCATTTCCCTGTGGTTAGTCGAATGTCGCTCGACAAACTTATCAGTGATATGAACTTGGGCAAGAGGAATCCTGCTGTCCATTCACTTTCAGCTCTCTCTTCAAGGAACTGAAATCAGTCATCATGAAGGCAAAGCAGAACAACCTACACATGTATATAAACAAAACGAACAGGCAATGATGAACCGCGTTTGTGATTGATTCCTGGTAGCCCAAGCTTACCCATACTGGTGCGCACGAAGAAATAATTTTAGACTCTATTGCTTCCACCCTCGTTTTACCAGCGAATCGTGGATACTAATAGGCTCGTCTTCTGTCAAATATAGAGTAGATGAATTTCATCGCCACAAACAAGAGTAGATGGCAAAGACAGCAGCAAGAGATTCAACATCAAATGCACTTGCATTGCACAGAACCATGAACTATGCCCCTGAGCCTGATCTCCATTCCAAATTACAACCCCAGTAGTAGTCGTTTAAACATAAATTACATTGTGTAACAACACTCGCGTACATTAATATATTATACACACACAGGGACGAAATATATATTGTACGATCCTATCCTTCTCGTTCCAACATCCGATTCTTCTTTCAGTCCTTACGCTGATACTCATCTGTCTCTTCTGAGAAAATAAAGTGTAGCTTGCTTCTTAGATTTCTAGATACTAACAAACAAACCCGGTTCTTAAACCTTCCCAAACTCGCCAGCCGGTGGTTGCTGTTCTTGTGGATAGTCGGATGGGGTTAATCCAATACCTTCGTTCTTATGCTTCTCCCACCCCCCAGTATCAGCTCTAGAGTGAGCCCAGTAATAGAGAATGGAGGCTAAAAGTGACAACAACGTCAAGGCTGCTCCAGCAGCAAACACACCCTTGCGAAGGGTAGCACAGGAGATGTCTTCGACTTGGAAAACTCCTCGATACTTGGTGTGGTATGCATTCTTAGCCGATCCAGCTAGTAAGCATGCCTCAGCTCCCAAGAAGCACAGCCTAAGTAAAGAAAGATTTAAACTTTTATATATGCATTTAGATCAGTCACCAACTCCTAAACCTAGAAACGGAAACAAACTTAACAAAAAGGCTTGAAAGTTCCACCCCTTCCCCTGTAACCAGAACTGGGTTTAATCCTCGTGAAGTTCAAAAGTTTTCAGTGTCTTGCACATGAATGGCTGTCATTCTTTATGATCACAATGTCAATCAAAGTGAGAAAGATATCATACAAGTAAACCTATGACAAGAAAACTAATCCAGTTGTAGAGGTATGATGAAACTAAGTGCAAAGGTACACTCATTCTCTCAAGTACTAGTAGGGCTGGTCCACAATAGCCACACATGCTAGATCATTACAGATCAAAAGGTGCCCCATAATGCATCCAGTTTTGATGCAAATGTCAAAAGTGGACAAGGGGAAGCACTTGATGTAGCGATCATTATGATATATGTTCTACCCCATTTCAGCTTTGAAACTCAGGTACAGAAATAGAGCAACGAGCAGACGAAAATCTGAGCTCTCAAGCACAAGACCACAAGAAAAAGGAAATCAGACAGGTTCAAGAAAGTAGGGCACTTTTTGCCTTAATCAGTCAGCCTGCGTGCAAGCCCAGACCCTAAAATGTGTGAAGTTGAGGTCGCAACCACCCAAACCCTAAGATTCCTTTTTGCCTGTGCAAACTAAGCCTAACACTGTTCAGTATAAAAGCGAGGAAATCTGGCCGAGAAAAAGGAACAATTGAGAGTCTGGAGAAACGCACCAGGAGAAAACGAAGAGGAAGATTGCACATGTGGCGGCGGAACTTCCAGTGACTAGGCCTTTGCCGAAGCACAGGCATCTGGTGACGCCATGAATCACAGTCTGGCTGATGAGCAGCAGCCCAAACGCGGCCAAGCCGTAGACGGAGGAAGCGTCGGAGCCGTAGACGCAGAAAGTCCTCTCGTCGTACTTGTCCGGCACCACCGTAGCCTGGATCGGAAAGAAGAAAAAAAAAGGCATCCAAACAAATGAAGAAGCGACGGAGGGATTGGAAGTGGAGCAGCCATCCAAAATACTTGAGAGTTGAGAGAAAAAAGAGGTAAAAGGAAGAAACATACGGTGCTGCGGCGGCGTTCGGCGCCGATGGCGAGTACAAAGGCGATGAGATGGAGGGAGACGATGACAGCTAGAACTGGAATCGAGACAGCCATTATCGCTCTCTCTGGGTGGACACACCGCCGACTACTGCTACTTCTAGTACCACTCGCTCTTCCTACTATCTTACTGTGGAGGTGTTCTTTTTCTTTTTTCCCCATCATTATTGTTATTGTTATTTAATTCATATTCATTTCCGTGTTTTTAGCGGGCCATTGTCGTCTATCTTTTTCCTTTTATTTCTTAAAAAAGTAGAATTGTCTGTTTTTCTTCTTCGAATAAAAGAGGCGCTACTTCGTCGTTTTATTCGTAATCGGGGGAACGTGTCTCAACCTTTTGGAATTTGGTCCCTAATTTTTCAACCTTTTCCCTAATAATTGCTTTCTTAATTAACTAATGCGTGAGCTGCGTCCACATTGAAACCACAAGGGGTTATTGTTTGAATTTTCGTTTTTCTATAGCCGGAACTTTGATCAAAATAAACATCATGGTCAATATTTTCGATCGATAACATCTTGGTCCGAACTATACATCAAAATAAACAATTTGGCAAAATTCGACTTTTGACCGTTAACTTGGACGGTCAAACGCGTTGAACGTTAGTCAACACGCCATGTCATTGCCAAGTCAGCATAAAATATTTAAAATAATTCAAAATTTCCAGACATTCCCTAATTTTAAATTATTATAAATTAAAAAAATCATCTAATACCTTAGTTAAACCAAAAATAAAAAAACGAAAAAAATTAAATATTTATCAGATCTTCTGACTTGGCAGTGACGTGGCGCGTTGAACGTCCAAGTTAACGGTCAAACATCGGGTTTGGCCAAATTGTTTATTTTGGCGTATAGTTCGGGCCAGGATGTTATAGATTGAAAAGATTGATCAGGATGTTTATTTTGGTCAAAGTTCAGGCCATAAGAAAATATTCACCCTATATAACATTGGAACGGGATTGGTAGTTATAAATATTTAATTAATTTATATTGAATTGAACAAAACTAAATCAAAATTTTGATTGCAGGTTGGTTAATTTTTCGATTGTCAAAAGTAATGCCTTTTTATTTTATTATTTAAAAACGATACAAATATCATTTTGTCTTTTCTGTAGGACTTTCTCAAAGGATTTGTCATAACTTTATTTGATGCATTGTCCGTAATGAAATAAGTTAGGACTTTGCTACGGTGACATGCATGTCACGGTGACATGTACTTTTCGGTCGACCTCATATAGGATTAGGTCGACCTAATCTGTTGTTTCAGTGTAATAGCAGTTTCATGATGCCTACTTTGAAGATTCATATCTTACAATTGGCTAGATGGAAATTGGAAATTAAAGGCTTGTTTTGAAGCTGAAGTGTCTCTCTACACATTAAAATACTTGAGAGCTCAATAGAAAGTTCAGAAGACCATTTTTGAACCTGACCAAAAGGTTATGCCAAAACTGGGAAACTGCCTGAAAATGGCTAAGTCTGGCAACGTGTTTGTCAAGCCTACTTTGAAGCTCAACTTGAGAAGCATGGATGCGAGTCAAGTCCAGGGGCCTCTACCACGTTAAATTACCTATTTTTTTATATAAAGGCAAGGCATTGGATGAAAGATTGAATATCTTTAAAGCTTCAAACAAAAGGCTCGAAGTTGCTACGAAGGTTGTTTTTCTGGCCGCTTGCTTGTGCTCGAAGTCTGCCAGAAAAACAGCCTTCGTAGCAACTTCGACCCTTTTATTTGAAGCCTTACAGATATCCAATCTTTCATACAATGCCTTGAATTTGTATGAAAACATACCTAATTTAACGTGGTAGAGGCTCCTGGACTCGACTCACATTCATGTTTCTCGAATTGAGCTCCAAAATAGGCTTCACAAACACGTTTCCAGACTTAGCCATTTCCAGGCAGTTTCCCAGTTTTGGCATAGCCTTTTGATGAGGTTCAAAAAGGTTATTCTGGACTTCTTATCGAGCTCTCAATCACTTCAATATGTAGAGGGACACTCCGGCTTCAAAACAAGTCATTAGTCTTCAATTTCCATCTAGCCAATTGTATGATATGAATATCCAAAGTAGGCACCATGAACTATTTTTACACTGAAACAACAGATTAGGTCGACCTGATCCTATATGAGGTCGACCAAATCCTATATGAGGTCGACTAGATCCTATATGAGGTCGACCTAATCCTAACTGAGGTCGACCGGAAAGTGCAAGTCATCATGACATGCATGTCACCGTAGGCACACCCAATAAGTTAAAATGCATGACTTTATGTGTAGAAAATGACAACTCGCTAAAATACTCGTAACAAAATAAAATAAATAATCAATGTGTTCTCACCGTATCTTTTTATAATCTAAGTTCGTCCGTAATTATAAAAGTTTTATTCAACGAAAAAGAATTATAAAAGTTTTTAATTTTAAATAGTTCATCATCTTCAATTGACACTTCGATTCTCCCCTCCCTATTGAAATGATCGCCAACTTCGATCCGCTCGAGATTCCTCTCCAACCTAGCTTGGTAATTCGCCAGACGAATCATGGGAAGAGAAAGAAACATGTGTAGAAATGACAAAATGAGAAAAAGGTTGAGAAAGAAACAAGTGAAGAAACGATTGAATGAAAAGGAATAAATAAGAGATGGGAAAAAACTTGGTCAGTCGCTAGACTCATCTACGGGTTCAATTTAAGAAGTGAAGAATGTGATATTTTCTATGAATGGAGATAAAATTTTCATTCCCGATGGGCTCTCAACTTCATTATACTACTTGGCATATCATGGGTTCAGATGTCACCGTAGCAATTCAGTAGATCTTTTGAGAGCAATGTCCTTCCTCATGAGGTAAATGCTACTATCCTTATTCTAATTACTAAGTTCCCTAATAATGATACAATGATTTTCAATTGATTTTGTTGGGGGCATTACTAAATATATCGTGAAGAGACTAGGTACTAAAGCACCCAACTAGGAGCGCCCAATGATGGAGCTGGAGCTCACCGCGTGACGCCCGAGTAACTATATAAGGACGTCTAAGTCTTCCAAGGGAGGGGTCTTCTTCTCTTCCCTCACTTTTCCCTCTCTCTCTCTCTCTCTCTCTCTACATTATTCTTTCAACTCACTCTAAACAATATACTGACTTGATCGTCAGAGTTTAATCCGGGGGCATCCCCGACTTTCCACAGGTTCTTCCCCTCCCAACAAGATCAGACGAACGAATGACGAGTCAACCCACACAACAAATCATTATTGTTCGTATCCGGATCTAGATGGTACAAACAGATTTCTTGTCGTAATACTCTATACAAGTGTATAGCAAGATTCTGCCTTCTAGGCTTAATCCTTTTCTTCCTCTAGTAATTGGAAAAATTCAAACATGATTTGTTGAAAGTAGGTTAATAGGTGAGAATATATGGCTGGCGCATGAAATGATGCGAAAGTATAATAGGAAAAATATCTCCCAATGGTACGCAATAAAGATTAATTTAATAATCCCAAGGGATGAACTAGTAGTAATGTGAGGATGATTACATCTACCATACTCTAAGTTCCAACCTTGGGTCGAACAACAAAAAAAAAAAGAGATTTATTTAATGAACTCTTTTGACTTTGTGGGTTGGAGGTTTATTTTTACAGTCATGACAGCCACAGGGTTCTCATATGTGTTTCTAAAGTAGCTACGTATTTGTGTCAATACTCTCATGCTCGATGTTGGTATTAATGGGAGATAGTAGGTTTTTTGTTGCTAAGAAGGGATTTAAACATGAAGACCTTTTATCTTCGTATTTGTTCGTGGTTTCTCTCGAAATCTTGTAATGCCTATTAAAAAATAATGCAAGAGAAGGTACTTCACTATCATCCAATGTGTAAACAGATTGAGTTTACACATTTATGTTTCGCTATGATTTTCTAATTTTCTATAATGGTCTCATAATTGAGGTGTGAAAAGGATACTAGAGCAGTTTAGAAAACTTTATGGACTAAATATAATCGGGTAAATTGCAAATTTGGTCACTGTGTTTACTAAAAAAGTTCACGTGTGGTCACTGAAAATATTTAATTCCATTCGTGGTCACTAAGATTAGTTCAATGGTTCAAGTTTGGTCACTCCCCGTTAGTCTCCGTTAAATTTATCTTATGTGGCAGTCAACTCTCGTAGTTGACCGTTAAATATGTGATGTAGCAGTTAAAAATAATATAAATTAGTTTTTTATTTTACACCTCAGTACAAATATTAAAAATAAAAAATATACTTTTTTTAATTTTCCTCCACCAGTACAAATATACTTCTCTTTTTCAACCACTGCTCGGAACAGAGGCCCGACACGAAGTGGAGCGTCGCCCGGCCCACCAGGTCCACAGCCTAGACTTCTCGAGCATCACTGTCGTGGGATTCGAGGGTGAAATTGCTCGGAAGCAAGGCCCGACATGAAGTGAAGTGCCGCCCAGCCCGCCAGGTCCACAACCCAGACGTCTCGGGCTTCGCCGCCGTCGGATTCGAGGATCGATTGGAGGGCCGACGATGGTGGTGGATTCGTACTCGGCGGCAACGTTCTTGGATTCGAGAATCGATGATGGCGGCGGTCGGATTCGTAATCGGCGGCAAAGTTCTGAAAGATCTAGTCGGAGAGGACCCAGGAGGGTTCGTGACCGTCTTTCCATTGGATTAAGTACCCCATCCCGGCGCCGCCTTCGAGACCTCTGCTTCCGATGATCTTGTCGACTTCGCCGTAGTCGTCCTTGCCTTGGATTGATTGATGGGTTCTCTAGTGGGTTTTAGGGAGTTTGGATGGGGACACCATATGAGCAGTCGTCGATGGGAACTCACAATCTCGTCTCGTTCAATTCAATTGAAGGAAGTGAAGGCAAACGGGATCTGGGTTTTTTCTGGGTTATTCGTTAGACTCTTTGGAGAATCCGTCGTCGATCCCTCTCTCCATGAGTTCAGATGTGGCAGCAGAGATTACGACGATTGCGGCTTCTCTGCAAATAGACAAACTCCCATTGATTCACGCTGATCCGATGAAGCTAATTGAGGTGCAAGCCTACAAGGCGTGGGCGGCTATTGAGGTGGAGCACGAGCAGGAGGTTCGGGAGGTGGAGAGAGAGATGGAAGTGTTGGAGCTCCAACGCCACACCAATCTCTGGAGGTTAGAATCTCGTCTGTTGAAGACTGGAGGAGAAGCAGAAGGTTCGCCGACGACGGGGAAGATGTAGTTGCTTCAATCGATAATGGTGACGGGTGAAAAAAATGGGTCCTTACCGAAGGAGAAGCAGGGAACAAGGAGTTTTTGGCTTTTTAAATGTGAAAAAATAGGTGTACAATTAAAAAGATTAATTTTTTTTATTTTTCAATAGCCACGTCACTCATTTAAATGTCAACTATTAAAGTTGACTGACACATCAGCAAAAGTTAACAGAGTTGGACGGTTAGTAACCAAACTTGAACCATTAAATTAATCTTAGTGAAAACGAACATAATTAAATATTTTTAGTGACTAAACGTGAACGCAAATTCACTATTTCAGCTTACCCCCAAATTGGGGTGCAAGGGAAGGAAGGAAGGAAGGAAGGGGGAGGGGAAGAGGGAAATTATGGAGTTTTAATTAAATTATAAATACATAATAATTAATATTATTAATTTTTTATATCTATATTGACGTAGAAGTTGTTTGGGGTTGACAGTTTGACTCCGAGAGTAAGTTTGTCAATGTTCGTCTAGTCAAATGAAATCGATATCTCTTGGTTGACTCGAATTTGCATGGAAATTAGAGATAAGAAGCGTTTGTTGAAAAAATAGAGTGGAGCGGTTTAGTTTACTCAATGTACTTTAATAAATAGTTAAAACTTACAAATTTGAACGTGTTTGACTAAGTTTGACCATATTCAGTTTAAAATTAGGCACGAGAACCCCCTTAGGATGACAAGCTACAAGTTGAGTTTCAAGTTTCGAGGTCGCTCGATCAATGATTATTATTGTTGTTTTAAATAATTATTATTTGAGCATTATTATATGAGATTTTTATTAAATAATATAATTATTAATATTTATTATTATATATATATTGATTTGCATTTTATTATTTTGTGATAATATTTTATAAATTTGATAAATCTATTTTATAATAATATAATTACTTACTTTTCACTCTATTTGCACCCCCTACTTTTTCATCCAAACAATAATTTACCCCTCCACTTACACCTCTACCAAGTTGCACTTGCACCCCCCAACAATTTACCCCTCAACTTGTACACCCCTGGAACTTGGGGTTAAATACAAAAGTGGCCATTAAACTCAACTATATAATGCAACTTAAGCACTGAACTAACTTTTGATGCGACTAAAGCACTGAACTAATCTAAATAATATAAGGTTAGCTTTTTCATCCATCACGTTATGACGCCGTTAATTCCTTCCGTCAAATTACTGATGTGGCTTTCATTTAACTTAGAAAATGCCAGTTGTGTGTGCCACGTAGGATAAAGAGCCGAGACAGCATTGAGGTAGTCAAAATCCACATGAGAAGGGTGGCACCCACATCGGCACACCCCATTCAATTAAATCATAAAACAAAGCGGCGGCGGCGGGGGGAATTAGGAATTAGGTTACAAGGTTTAAACGCTGCAACCCTTGCAATCAATCTTCTACCCTCTGACCTTGAACTGGTTATTTGCAGCCAGCAGGGAAGACCAAAGGACGCAGAGAGCTTAACTTGCCGGTCTCATACCTTGCTCCAGTAGGGAGCTAGCTTTGAACGCAACATTCCTCATGCCGCCAGATAGACCAATCTTGAGAAGAGAAGCTTCAGAACCAGATTATGGTGAGTCTGCGCTTGAGCTTTATATCGTAATCAAAAGGGATGCATACCGGCTTTCTTTTTGTGATTTCCGGGTGAAAAAATGCAGATTCGTATCTTTGTCGCTCTCTATATAAATATTGAAAGCAAGTTGCTGATGAAATATAAACAATATTTTACTATTCCATGAAAGGTGTCGTGGAAAGTGATTTTGCAGGGTGCAGAGTACAAGGGTACAACTCTCAATCCCTTTTTGGCCATTTTCTTTTATGAAGTGAAATGTCCTACTGGTCAGTTTGTTGTGAACTTGAAGGATAGAACGTGTGCATGTAGAAAATGGGATCTTTGTGGTGTACTATGTATGCATGCCATAAGTGCTATTTGGCTCCTCAACAAGAATCCTGCAGATTATGTTGATGATTGCTATACAGTGGAAACATATAAAAAAATATATGGGAAGTTGTTTGAGCCAATTAATGGAGAAGAATTGTGGCCTGCAACTCGAAGACATCCACTTGAAGCCCCTCCAATTCCAGCTGCAATGAAGATGAAACCAGGAAGAAGAGCAAAACTAAGAAGGAAAGAGCCTGAAGAAATTGGAAATAGAGGAAAACAAGGATATGACAGGGTAAGTAAGAAGGGTGTGAAAATGCATTGCTCTGTTTGTAGAGATCCAACGCACATAAAGAATTTCCATGCTTCTGATAATGCCAAAAGGAATTCTACAATTCAAAATGTTGCTGGTGGAACAAATGCTACAGCTCCTCAACCAAGTATAATTCTCTCCCAGAATATATTACCAAAGCTTAAGGTTTGTTTGTTATGGTATCTACTTTTGCTGAGTGATTTATATTGTTTTGATAATATTTAATACATTCAGTATTCACTTTATAAAAAGAAGATTGTTGCAAATGTGAAATGCAGTTGGGCTTTCGCATAAGTCAATACTCAATAGTGATGGCGGGGAAATCATTTTTAATATGGATTTTGACTACCTCAATGCTGACCCGGCTCTTTATCCTACATGGCACACACAGCTGGCATTTTCTGAGTTAAATGAAAGCCACGTCAGCAATGGGACGGAAGGAATTAACGGCGTCATAACGTGATGGATGAAAAAGCTAACCTTATATTATTTAGATTAGTTCAGTGCTTTAGTCGCATCAAAAGTTAGTTTAGTGCTTAAGTTGCATTATATAGTTGAGTTTAATGACCACTTTTGTATTTAACCCCTGGAACTTGCACCCCCCTTGTTGTCAAACATGGTCTTAAGGTATGTAGGAAAAGTCAATTTGTATATTTATGTAATGTATAGTATCACTCACTATTAGATGTATGCTTTTATACTCCCAAAGACAATCATTTAAGTTGTTGAAAAGATTTGCAGTGATTTTTTTTGGATTGGTATTGGATGTAGGAAGGATTAACGTTCAGGAATATGGAAGTTTGGAATGCGTATTGTGTTACTTGACAAATTTGGTTGATTTTTTTCTGATTTATTGCTCTGTTTGGGTTGCATGAGTCCTAGCTAGGGATGTCAATGGGGCGGGTTTGTCTAAACCCTCCCCATCCCCGTGTATAAATATACAAACCCATACCCGCTCCATACTCATGTGAGGGAAGGTTTTGCAAATCCACCCCCATATCTGTGGGTTTCGGGTACCCATAGATTCAACGTCATTATACCTATGACTTCACATATAAATTTTCAATTATAACACTAACAAACCTAAAGTCAACAAAGATAAAATCAATCGTAATATGTTTTAAATTATATGACCCTAAAACAACCATTAGTCCATAGATAGAGTATGATGTTTTCCAAATAATTTTTCTCTAACTCTCATACATCTACTAAGTATTAATTAATTAACATAATTATCTTCTTAATAAGAGGGAAAATTGAAAGGATGAAGGAAGAATTGAAGAAAAAGAATTAGGTTTTGATTTGGATGGACACATAATTGCATTCCACTATTTATTTTCTCGAGTTACCTTCATTATCATTGTTAGGTTACAATTTGATCTATGTATTTTTTTATATGAGAAGAAATGTTCTTGGTGGTGCGAGTTTGGGTATGGTTATGAGTATGGGGCGGGGGAGACTAAAACCATACCCGCCTCATACCCATCAAAATTTTTGCGGGTTTTACCCATACCGGCTCCATATTCGGTTCATGCGGGGATTCCCCGCATTAACTGGATCGGGGGCGGTCGGATACCCGCCGTCATGGGTTTGATTGACATCCCTCCTAGCCTATAAGTTGAAGGGTATGAACTTCTGGGACTACAAAGGAAAAGCTAGCTCTTGAAACTAGTTGAAGATTTTGATAATCAAAGACAAAGTTTCTATTTACTTCGAATTTAAGAATGAAGAGGTTTGATGGCCTGGTGGTATGATGGCAAGATATTATATTAAGAAGGTGTGGGATGTTTTGAGGACTCTTTGTTCAGCTGTCTAGTGGCAGTTTTTGTATAGAAGTCGGCTAACGCTCAAAGTACACTCATTCTATGGCTTTTGGTATAGGAAATAGTGCAAACTCAAGCCAAAATGGCAAGTTGGGGAGATGTAGGTCCTTTGACTTGTGTATTGTGTAACCAGAATGTAAAATTACTTGATCATGTTTTCGTATATTTTTCTGTGATTGAAATATTTTTGAAGCTTTGGTGAGTTCTCAAACAGAGTGTAGACGATGTAATAGTTGAGCACATGAAATTGATTGGCTGTCAATGCTTTTAAAGACAAGAGTTCTCAATATGTACATGCCTTATGGGCGACGATGATGTGCAAAAATCCTTGCATGTTTGGATAATGATGTAGGTGATATTGTTTATAGAATCTAGTAGGAAGTTGAAATTTTACTCCCAACAACAATTGAGGATAGATCAAATACTTGAGTTGAGTTACTTTCTCGTTTGGTTTTGTTTTTGTTGGTTGTAATCCATTTTGTTTCATGTGTATAGGTTATAAAGGGAAAGTGATTTTAATCATGTTAATGCTCCACTTAACTACTAGGGGTGTTACAATTTCAATTTTTATATGAAATATAGTATAATAAATTCTTTAAAAAGAGAAAAGCAATTACAACATGTGATCAAGTTTGAAATAAGATAAATAATAGTAATCCAATCACAGGGAGGGAAGATTATGCTTGTGAGTTGTGAGAGCGCAACCTAGTAAAATCTAACATCACGATAATGAAAGATAAATTCAAACTTGATGGGATTGGTTGACCTAAGATCCAAGTATCCAGCATATCGTAACGGGCCTAGCTAAGCATCTCCATGGCCACTTAGATGGGGAAGAATAAAGAGCCTTCACTAGAACATCACAAGCAGAATGCACCATGCACCAAACATCACATTCTTGAGCTAATTTCAATCTTTCTAACATAACACTTGATTATGGTTCAATTGAAAAATAACTAAGTATCGAATCAGACCGTCCATTGTAAATCGTCTTGTGGTTAATGAAAACGAGGTGGGTATGTGATTCATGAATTTAAAGATATTCAATAAAGCCATTCTCGCGAAGCAATTATGGAATATGAATCTTGAAGCACAATCTTAGGTCGCTAGATTGATTAAGTCAAGATACAACCCCAAGAGCAGTATATTCGAAGCAAGATTGGATGAAGGGTGACTTGCATATAGAGAAGCTTCATAAGGGACTAGGACCTGATTAAGAACGGATGAAAATCAAGGATCGGGTCAGGGGAAAATGCGAACATTTGAGGTGCTAGATGGGTTTCGGACCTCGAGAATTTTCAAGTCTACTCCTACAGTTCTCTTTTGGGTTGAGATTCCAAATTCTCCAGTCTCATCGATCAAGAAACGTGGACATGGAGAAAAGATCTGATCGAGGTAATCTTCACTTAGGAGGAGCAACAAGCCATTCTAGATATCCCATAATCCCATTGTCACCATCAATAAAAAATGATGTTCTTTGTTGGTTAGGTAATGATAATGGGGAATACATTGTCAAATTAGGGTATGCCATGAATGAGAATAGAATTGAAGAGGAATATAGTGGAATTGCGACAAGCCATGGAGGTGAGACTTCTTGATGGAGAAAAGCTCTAGAAGCTTAACATACCAAGTAAATTGAAAGTCTTCTTGTGAAAAATATTCCATAAAATCCTTCCATCGGGAGAGATAATAAGTAAAAGAGTACCTTGAGTAAAGAATGTCCAAATTGAGGCATGGAAGAATCTCTAAAATATTGTATGGAATAATGTTCTTGGATTGGAAGAATATGGTACAAGACCCTCATTTTGCATATGTTCTGTAAAGCTGACAATATTACATGCAAAGAGTGATTATCATGTCCTTTATGAGGCTGGTGAAGGGTATCTAGAGGGGTTTCTGCTCACTGCACTGGTATTTCTGAAATGAAAGGAATCACTTTCTCTTTAAAATAACAGTAAGTTCATGTAGAAATGTGAGGTATTTTAATAATTATACACAACGATTCTTGGAGGTGCAAGGAAATGATAAAGAGTCAAGGTACAGAGAAGGAAGAAGAAATTGCAAGTGGAATAGACCACATATGAGTGTGTATAAGCTAAAAGTGGAATCACAAATGAGAATGATGTGTTTGCTAAGGGATTGGAATGATATGATTGGTTTTTGCTGCTAGTAAAAGCTACAAGGTAGGGCAATGCTTTTTGGGCTACAGAAGGTAATGAAAATGGTTCCAAACCCAATAGTGGCGTAATAAATGATAAGAAGTTGGTTAGTCTGCTGAAGGGTGGAACTGAAAAAGAACAAAATTGGGACATATATGCATAAGCATTATCGAGCTGGAAAGTATGATCAATGTATGGAGTGAAGATTTATATTTGGAGAAGCAAATAATGAAGCTTATCTTTTAGGCCATATAGTCATTTAGAAACGGGAGAGAAAATTTGGAATGGTTGTATTCCTTTTCAGATAGCTGATGTTGTAGGATACAACTTGTAGCCTCTGAGACTTTTGTTTCGATTTGAATGGAATCCATTAGTCCTTCTTCAAAAAATAAACCAAATGGATTGGTCTAATTATGGATTGTACAAAAATTATAGTTCAGTATCTATATAATTTACATTTTATAAATTGATATTTCAAGATCTATATTTAAAGAAGCAAATAATGCAGCTGAACTTGTGGCCCATATATTAATTCCATCAGAAACCGGAGAAAATATTTGGACTGGTTGTATTCCTTTTCAGATAATTGATGTTGTAGCCTCTGAGACTTTTGTTTGGTTTTATTGGAATTCATAAGTTCTTCCTAAGAGAATAAACCAAATGAATTGGTGTATTCATGGATTGTTGAAAAATTATAGTTTAGTACCTATATATTTTATAAATTGATACATAAAGTTCAATAATTTATTCAAAACTAATCTTTCAAATTTTTATTTTGGTATCTAATATTTATGATAGCATTTTAGTTACTAAATTTTTCAAAAACTTCATAATATATGGTCCAAGATTTAGATGTTGTTTGAATCCAAAAACTCCATCAATGAAGCCAATGATCCATTTATTCTAATTCATGATTCCATCAATCTACGAATACATAAATTCAACTAATATGCTCTCTCTAAAGAGTTACTAACACCATCAATAAGGCGTACATAGTAATTAATACTTTTTTCCGTTGAATATAGGATATAATATTTCTATATATAGATTTTACAAAAATAAAACGAAAGCTTTGCTTGTGAATATGCGGCGTCTCGTCAACCCTTTTTGTTCTTATTTCATAGCTTCCTTCACGTTCGCGAATTAAGATCTTTTCAATCATGTTTACCAAGTAAGAGATAAATTTCATCACAATCAAATCTCAAAATTCAAGTACAAAGGGTTTATCAATTGTTAATTTTGAAAGCAACCAACCTCCCATGGCGAATTCTGATCTCTCAATGATCCTTCCCAGAGTACTCATCGTCTCGCGTAGAACAGTTCGTAAAAACAAGTTCGTGGATTTTGTCGGTTTGTTTCCTTCTTCCTTCTCTCTTTATCATTCTTACATTTTTTTCCTTCAATTTTGTTGTTATTTGTCACCAATTGCTCGAGAAATTGTCCATAGGGGAATACCACTTGGATCTCATCGTCAGCTACGGTGCGGTGCCAGTTATCGTCCCAAGAGTGAGCGGAGTCCACATGTTGTTGGAAAGCTTTGAGCCCATCCACGGCGTGCTCCTTTGCGAAGGGGAAGACATCGACCCATCTCTCTATGATTCAGAACTTTCAGGCTTCTCAATCGAGGAACTAGAGGAGATCAAGAGAATCCATTCTAGTGACACCACAATCGACAAGGAGAAAGACACGATCGAGTTGAGCCTCGCCAAACTCTGCGTGGAAAGGAATATCCCCTATCTGGGTATCTGCCGAGGGTCCCAAGTTCTGAATGTGGCGTGCGGCGGGACGCTTTATCAGGATGTGGAGAAAGAGTTGTCCAAAAAAATCTCGGTGGATGAAAGAATCTCTCATATAGATTATTCTAACTACGATGGACATCGCCACCCAGTAAGAGTGGTTGAGAATACCCCATTGCATCGGTGGTTTCAAGATTCATTGGATATAAACAAAATGGAGATATCAGTTAATAGCTACCACCATCAGGGAGTTAGGAAATTGGCACGACGGTTCTTGCCAATGGCATTCGCTCCTGATGGTCTAGTTGAAGGATTTTATGATCCTGACACTTATTGTCCTGAAGAGGGAAAGTTTATAATGGGTCTGCAATTCCATCCTGAAAGGATGAGGAATGGAGATTCTGACAATTTTGATTACCCTGGATGTCCTGCTGCGTACAAGGTGAAAAACTCAGAAACCAAAACCTCTTTCGTCTTTGTTACTACTACTAATATTTTTCACTAAACAATTATATTCATTGAAAGGCAGGAATTTGTGAAAGCAGTAATTCAATTTCAGAAGAAGTTGATTAGATCAGAAGCACCCATGGCAAAATTAGCTTCAAAACTTGACAAGGACTTGGAAACCAAGAGAAGGATACTTGTGAGAAGCTTCTCCATTGCAAAAAACATGTATAGCTCAGGAAGTGGGATGGGTTCACGTCAAGACTCAGAGCTTGAAGCTGGAGCAGCATTTTTGGAGGTAACTACTCAGTAATTAAGTGCACCATTAGAGATGAAAGGAATGAATTCTTTATCCTTTTGTTGTTGAATCATTAATGGAATGTGCAGGAAAATACAGTTTTGAGTTTGCAGCAAGTGAATAGGCTAAAACAGATGGGGGCAACAGTGAGGAATGGTTCGGGGTACAGACAAAGGTTGAGGATGAACGAAGAGCGGGAGCAGATTGCTAGGGGTATGATGGGAAAAATGACAATAGACCAATTGTCTGAATTGTTATCATTCTATCACCTTATGGGAAAAATTTGTTCAGAGACTTTAGATAGGAAGCTTGAAATGGTGAAAGAAGATAAATGATTTCTTGCAAACGACTGAGGGTGTTTTTTCACTAGATGCAAGTGCATCCTGTCTTTGATTCATAATAAATTTTGTTTGAGAAATTCCATGACAATCAAGAGTAAACAATGTTGTAAATCAGATGGAACCCCGTACTACAATATAAATCTATGGGGAAAGTGTGGTCTAAGTTGGCTTATTTATGGAGATGGATAGCGAGATTTTGCACTCCGAAGCTTGTAGCTCATTTCCTCTCACATTTTGGAGGTAACCTAATTTTGTCATTTCCTCTCACATTTTGATGGTCTCCATTCAGTTGTGTTGTTAGTATATGGTTGACTTGAATCAACAACTCTCTCTTTTTGATTAGTGACATGTTCTTCCTTAAAGGAGAGCATTGAACCCCTTCTGAAGGATTGTGAGGTTTTAGTTTCCAATTATCTTTCTTGACAATCAATTAACCAATAGCATTTTAATGGGTTATGCGCATATTATGCCCCTCAACTTTGTGTTTTTCTCAAAAGTGCCCCTGTACTATAAAATGACATAAGAAATACCCTTGTATTATCATATAATTCTCAAACATACCCTTTCATTAAATTTTCCATGCCTACCCCGTTATCGTTTAACCTGGTCCAACCATAAGCTGACCGTTAAACCTACTCCGTTAAACCAGGCCATATTATACCGGAAGTCTATACATACGCCCATCCTTTTTCACCTCATCGCTGCCTTATTATTGCGGGAAGGAATCTAGACTGCACTGATAAATTATGATGTTGTCAGTGTCGAAGGCATGACTGAAAATTTTACGGATTTGAAAGGGGAAGCGAGGAAAATGGACTTTAGGGAAATAGCTACTTTTGATTCAACGGCGACGAGGGGTGGTGGTGGCTTAGGTATTCTTCTGTCGGCTGAGGGAAAATGGAGGGTGGAGGGTCAGCAAGTGAGGTGGGGAATAAATGATAAGGGTTTGGGAACTTCTAATTGAAGGGCAATGAAGGATGTTGGTCGCTGGAGGGTCAAGGGCAGTGGACGTTGTCGACTTATCGGCGGCATAGCAGCTATGGTGGTTGGGAATCGACGGATTGGAGCGTTCGGGATTGAGAATTGGGGGGGGGGGGACTGGGGAGGGGTTAGCTAGTTATTGTTTGTCAAGCGTGGCTTGAAGGGGACGAGGACGCTCAAGATTAGAATAAATAGGGGTAAACATGTCTTTTAATCTCATATTTTGCTGGGCAAAGCATGGTTGGACCAACTTTAACCGTTTTGAGATGGAAAAACTGAGGGTATATTTGGGAATTAATTGATAGTAAAAGGGTATGTTTGATGTGATTAATAGTAGAGGGCCATGTTTGAGAAAAAAACAAATTAGAGGGGTATATTATACATAGAACCCAATTTAATGTAATTTTAATTATCGTTATGAAATGAGATTAAAGATACAATTTATATTTTACACTCATAAATGATGATGGTAATTCTCCAAATGTTCGATTTATACATTCATTCTTTATGCATCGTCTCGATCAAAGGATTGTCAATAAAATAAAATTAAATGGATTGATAAAGTAAAAAATAACATAACAAATATAAATACTCAAATATGAACATTCTGGCCAATAGGACGAGCTATAAGCTAGTTAATAATGAGTAATGCATTTGAACAAATAAATGACAAAGACTTTTTCTTTTCTTGTTTACGGTTTCGATAGAAAACAAAAAAATAGAGTTATTACCAATGACCCATTAATAGCGTTAATAAGTATCATTTTCAAACAAATAAATGGCAAAGGAAGTTTCCTTCTATTCTTTACGGGTTATATAAAACCAAAACAGAGGTATCACCAATGACCCATTAATCTATGTCAAGTGTCAACTGACACTTACTGAAGGGTGTCAACGAAAACATATTTGTATTAAACAAAAAAATATGTTTATCATTTCTTAGAAATTTCATCCCCTATCCTCTCTCTTCTGTCGTCTACTTTTCAAGCTGTGGGACGCAACAAACATTTTTTTGTCAGCTATTTTTCAGTCGGCAGACCCCACAATCCAGTATCACCTCCTTAGCTAGTGTGAATTATTAAATTAATAAGAAAATTTTAGGGATTGTCGGATGGGAGATGGAGAACCATTCTCCTAATAGTAAGTGGTGGACCATATCCTAATTTCTATGTCCCTCAAAAGGGTCTTCCCCTGGAATAAGTGGAAGTGCAAAAACCAAATAGAAAAAGAGAAAAGTATTAACTTGATAATTAATTCCGAACCGTTTTCCAAGAAAGAAATGGCAAAAAGACACCTAAACTTTTTATCTTATATAAAAATAGCCTACCAATCATTTTGTAAACCAAAAAAAAAAAAAAAAAAAAATGGATCGAGGAGCTCTCTCCTCTCTCCGTAACTTTGTTTGTTCGGTGGCCGCCTTTCTTCTAGCGGCCGGTGAAGCAATTGGTAGATTGGCCAGCCGGGCCTTGGCGGTGGCGCTTTCTAATCAGGGTGTGCCCAATTCCCGTTGGGCTGAGGATCCCCCGGCGACATGTGACCATGGTAATCATAAGCCCTCTCTGGCGGACGCTGCGAGGCACTGCTGGCAAGAGGCACCCTTCGGATGCTCAAAGCCTTGGAAGCGACAGAGAGAACTGAAACAGGGCCGGCGGAAACGGGGAAGAAGAATCGATCAAATTTCCCCACAAGAAGACAGCCAGAATAAACGGCTCAAGAAAGAGGCACGACCGGGTTGGAGATTCCGGATTCCGTCTCCGGAGGAACTTGAGGGACTGGTGTGGCAAACCTCACCTCAAAATTGGAGGTGCCGAGATGATGTTACTGCTGACGTTTCTGCTACGGATGCACTCAGACCCCGGAATGGGGCGAGGGCTGTTGGTATGCAGGCGTGGCGCTTTAAGATCCCATCGACCTTTAGGTGTACTGCGGAGGAGGAAGTGAACCATGGAATTTGCCGGCAACCGGAATTGGTACCTCCTCCGATTAGACAAAATCAAACGACGGTGCCAGGATTCAGACCCCGGAATGGGGCGAAGTCTGGACGGGTAACGGAAGAGGGGATGCACCAAATTGGACTGGCGGATTTCCGTCCGGTGAGTTTCGCCGAGCCACGGTTGTGCCGGCGACTCTCCCCTCTCAACAGACCTGTTTGGGATTGGACTCTCAACGGATTCAAGGAGAATCCTTCTTCCAGTCGAAGACGTTTTCCACCTAACCGCCAGATAATTGTTCAAGGCGGGGGGGAAATTGAAAAATCAGATTCGGATAACCGTCGTATTAGTCTCCGAATCCAACTTCTCTTTTACCACCAAAACCCCTCTCGATCACTGCTGGGTTATTTAAATCACAAACCTGGTCTCTTGAGTCGGACGTGCTCTGGGCAGACGAACGAACAAGAAGACGGGAAGCGAAATCGAGTACAGCGTGGTGAACAGAAACTATCGGGTAAGTGGTTTCTGTACCCAGCTGAAGTTCTCTTTCGTGTTTTGTGTGATACAAATACAGTGCACGTCATTGGATCCTTATATTGGGGATACCCTTGGGGGATAAGAGAAGGTTGGGATTCGGATTTTAATGTTTCTTCTGCTTGTCTACCTGTTCAGGTTGAATCAATGGCGCGGGTTACTAATGATCAAGTAGTGGAGTTCTCCCTTGAGGAGATTCAAGCCACTCGAGTAAGCAGAGCAAGATTGCTCATTGGTCGCCTTTTCTCAGAGGAACGCCTCTCTACTGCTGAGTTGAGGAATGCCGTGAATCGGCCATGGCAAGGTCAAGGTCGGATCATTGTGCGTGAACTGCCGCATGGTCTTTTTGAGTTCACTTTGCCGTCGGAAGCGTCAAAATCTTGGGTTTTACAACGAACCCCATGGACGATTGCGGATAAGATTTTGCACCTGACGGCGTGGGTCCCTTCTGTTTCCCATCGCACTTTTGAGGATTTGGCGATGGTCCCGTTCCGTGTCCAGCTATGGGATATCCAGGAGGATTGCTGCACATATCAATTTGGGCGGAAGATAGTCTCCTCCACGATAGGGCGAGTTTTGGAAACTGGAGTTTTCGCTAGTGCTGACAATACCCAGAATTTTATCAAAGTGAAAGCCATGGTGGATTTCTCCAAACCTTTGAGATCGCAGATCATGGCAACAAATGCTGAGACTGGTGATTTTTGGATTCGTGTTAAATACGAATTCCTTCCTTGCTTCTGTTATAAGTGTGGACGTGTGGGCCATGCTCGGCAGACATGTCGTTTTGATCCACCAACAAGGAAGGAACGTTTTGGGCCCCATATGTCTACTAAGGAGATGGGAAGGAAGGTTTTTGATGGTGGAGAACCACGGTTTCAAGCCCCTGGGCATCCTCGTTCGGTGTGGGTCAACACGGAGATTCGTGGGCCGCAACACGCAAACAGCAAGACGGGCTTGGGCCCAAAAACTCTGGGGCCGAATAGACCTCACAACCGAGCAGACACTGGCTCGGAAATGGGCTCAGAAGGCTCTGGGCTGAACAGACCTCTTCCTCGTGGGCCTGGGGGTGACTTGGAGAATTCGAGGAAAATGGGCCTGTCTAGGAACCCGAATAGTGGGCTGCGGTCACAGGGGAAAAGCCCGAAGCAGTTTCCAGTTGCAAAGGGCCCGAAACTCGCCCTTGGGAAACAGGCCCGGCGAGGAAAGCCCAGGAGGAAAGCCACCTTGAGCCCTATGGAGATTGACGGCCCAGCAGAATCTCAGGTGCAGGCTGGACAGTCGAGAAAGCCTAGGATGGGGGTCTCTGCCGATGCTTTCGTCAACGCCAAAAGATCGGCGAATCATGCTCCCCGACGGCGGTCTGTTTCGCCGGTCCCTGCAGACCCTGTGGCACCCAAAGAAAAAAAGGTTGCTGTGAAGGCTAGGCCGCGTCGTTTGATCCTTGAGGAGGAATCGGAAGAAGAATTCCGATTCAGTGACTTACCTTCAATCGAGCACCTGCAAGAGCCGAAGCGAGCTGGGCGGCGCCGAATTCGGCCTCGGCCTGCTGTGATGGTGGTTGACGCGGTGCCAATCAGGCAGATTCCCCCTGGAAAACTCAGTGATGATGAGATTTGTGACCGCCCTCGTGATCCAGTCCCCTATGTGCAATCGCCAGTGGCGGACAATAAGGGCATGGGCGGATTGGAGATAGGGGCGCAGGCTTCGTCACTGAAGGGGGAGGCGGTGAGACAGAAAGGTAAAACTCCTGCTGTGGAGGAGAAGGAGGCTGCTAGCTTATCCCCAAGCCATGCCTCTTGGGACTCGGTTCGAACGACATCGGAGGAAGATTGCCCGGTGTTTGAAGTTCGGCGTCGATCTCCTCAAGGCAACACTAGCCTTAAACGCCTGGCTCGATCCAATCGAGTAAATCAAGTGGTCAAAGCTTTTGAGCAAGGGATGAACATGTCTGAATCAGAGCCACCCCTGGTATCGAATCTGAAGCATAAGGGAGACTCTGTGTCGGGCATCACTATTGATGAATATGGCTCTAATATAGAGAAGGTGACAGGCAACAAGAAGCGGGCGTTGGAGGAAATTGCAGGGGAGGATGCGGATAGTCCGGTACCTAAAAAACAATTTGTGGAAGTAATGGAAGACACTGATAAGGTGGAGGAAGCCAGCCTAGAGTGGCCCCAAGTGGATAAATGAGACTTTTGGCTTGGAATGTGAGAGGAATTGGACCATCCCTCACATTCCAAACTGCGTTGGGTTTAGTGCATTCTAATAAACCGGATCTCGTGTTCTTCTCGGAAACGCGATCGAGACGGAGAGTAGTTGCCCGGCGTTTGCGGGGCCTAGGTTTTCTTTCTTCTTGTTGTTTTTTTGTCGACGCGGTTGATGCGTCAGGTGGTTTAGTTGTGGCTTGGTCCCCCGAAGTTAATGCTTCGGTGTTGTTTCATTCGGATTTTTGTATTTGTGTCCAAATCAATGAAGTGGATTTTTCGTATGTGGTGATTTTTGTCTATATTAGTTGTCATGCGGCCTTGAGAGCCACCCAATTGGACCAATTGCGCAATTTTTGTGGTGGTGTCTCTAGTCCATATGTTATCATTGGTGATTTTAATACCACTCTGCACGAGGGTGAGAAGGATGGGGGTAATCAATGGAATGCTCTTCAGTCGATTAGCTTACGCGACTTTATCCATGATCTGGGCCTCTTTGATCCAGGGTACCAGGGGGATCCTTTCACCTGGACGAACAAGCGGATGGGTTCGGCGTGTATTCGGGAACGCTTAGATAGAGCCCTCTGCTCCCAGTCCTGGCTGGACCGTTTTCCTGATACTCTGGTCAAACACTTTACGGACCAGGGATCGGATCATCGGGCGCTCTTACTTTCCGATAAACCTTATGTTCGCAATAGTCGGCCGCTATTCAGGTTTGACGCGCGCTGGGCGGAGAATCCGGAAGTAAGAGCCATGGTGACCTATGTCTGGCAGGAAGAGGTCCAAGGAACCCCCATGTTTCGTCTTTGGGAGCGCCTCAAGAAACTTCGCCATTTGCTGTATGACTGGAGCAGAGCTGGAACAACCAATTCTTTAAGGAATATCAAGACTCTGCAAAATGAGATCGATCAACTCAAACGGGTCCATCCCATTAATTGGGAGGAGGTCCGTACTCTTGAGTTTGAACTAAATCGGCAATGGGAAGCAGAGGAAGAGTATTGGCAGCAAAAGTCCAGGGTCCGTTGGCTTAAGAAGGGCGATCAAAATTCATCGTATTTTCATACGGTGACAAGAACCCGCAGGAAACGGAACTTTGTGAGTGGGCTTAGGGACGATGATGGAGAATGGGTCACTGATGAGAAAGGGAAAGCGGACATTGCTATTAAATTTTATCAAACCCTCTTCACTTCCGAGAATAGCGTGCAGGATATGCATGAGCGAATTGCTAGGTTGCCGATTGCCCAAAATGTAACGCCCATCATGAATGAGGCTTTAACGGCTGCTGTGCTTCCAGATGAGGTTCGGAAAACGGTATTTGCTATGGGATCTAAACAAGCCCCTGGGTCAGATGGTTTCACTGGGAAATTTTTCAAGGCCTACTGGGATATTGTGGGGCCCTCAGTAATTGATGCAGTCGTTTCTTTCTTTACGACTGGCCGAATGCTTCGCAGTTTTAATCACACATGGCTCACTTTAATACCAAAAGTGGATGCTGTTGAGTCTATGAGGCAGCTGCGTCCCATCAGCTTATGCCAATTTGTGTACAAAATTATCACCAAAATTCTGGCTGAACGTTTGTCCACCTTTTTACCTCAGTTGGTCTCGGAAGGACAGAATGGTTTTATCAAAGAGCGCCAAATAGTGGATAATATCTTACTTGGGCATGAGCTCATGCATTATTTGAAAACTAAAACTCGGGGTAAGAAAGGGTTCATGGCTCTAAAGGTTGACATGGAAAAGGCCTATGATAGAGTCGAATGGCCGTTTCTCCTTGAGGTTTTGGTTAAAATGGGCTTCAGCTCTACCTGGGTAGGATGGATTAGGGAGTGCCTTGTGTCTGCGTCTTTCTCAGTTATGATGAATGGCACTCCATCGGGATATTTTTCCCCTTCCAGAGGGTTGCGACAAGGGGATCCTTTGTCTCCCCTTCTTTTTGTGCTGTGTACTGAGGGATTTGCGGCTCTTCTCAAGAAGGCGATTTCGGAAAAAAGGTTGGCCGGGATTAAAGTGGCTCCGCGTGCGCCCAGATTGTCCCACTTATTTTTTGCTGACGACTCCTATCTGTTCCTACGCGGCACCCTTCAAGAATGCGAGAATCTTATTGAAGTCCTCAATGAATATGAGGAATTAAGTGGCCAGAGGGTGAATCTCGCGAAGTCGGCGGTGTGTTTCAGTAGGAATATTGTGCAGCAAGATCAAGAATTCTTGGCGGCAATTCTGGGGGTGGGGGCAGTAGGCGTTCATGACAAATATCTCGGTCTTCCTTCCTTGATTGCCCGATCTAAGATGGAGACGTTCCGTTATTTGGAAACAAAGTTGTTGGAAAAACTCCAGGGATGGAAGCAGAGGACGCTATCGTGGGCAGCCAAGGAGACGCTTATCAAATCTATTGCTCTGGCATTGCCGTTACATGTGATGTCCTGTTTCAAGCTCCCCTTGTCCCTGTGTCGCCTCTTAGATAGGCATGTGGCCCGGTTTTGGTGGGGAGAGAATGAAGGACATTCAAAGGTGCGGTGGATGTCTTGGCGAGACATGTGCAGGAGTAAGCATGATGGGGGGATGGGTTTCCGCCGATTTGAGCATTTTAATCAGGCCCTGCTGGCTAAGATTGGTTGGCGTATTCTCAGTGAGCCTGACTCTTTACTAGCCCAAGTCTATCGGGGTAAATACTTTCCCAATGGCCATTTTCTTTCCGCAAAGGCTCGATCTCGGCCATCGTGGGGTTGGCAGAGTATCCTGTTTGGTCGGCAGTTGTTAGACATGGGTCTACGATGGCAGGTGGGGAATGGGCGTTCAGTTTCTATGCTCCACTCTACATGGGTCCCTGAGTTTCAGCTTGAGCCAATCCGGTATAATCCTCAAGTTTTGCCAGTCGGGGGTGATCCTCTGGTAGCGGATCTCATTTGCCAAGGGGAAGGGCGCTGGTGTGATCAGAAGCTCAATCAGTGGTTTGACCCTGTCACATGTCGTAGAATTAAAGCTATCCCGCTTCCCCGGGAAAACGTTGAGGATAAGCTTATTTGGCATGATACAGTGGATGGGAAATTCTCGGTCAAGTCGGCTTATCATCTGGCTGTCTCTTTGGAGAAGAGAAGGGGGAAGTGGAGGGTGACAGTGGATTGGATGGATAGGGCTAGTTGGATCCGGCTCTGGGAGGCCAATATACCGCCAAAGTTGAAAATTTTTGTTTGGCAAATCTTCAACCGAATTTTGCCGACCACGGAGGCTCTTCTCAGTCGCCGCGTCCCGGTCCTGAATCGGTGCCCGGTTTGTTGGGATGGGCCTGAAACCTTAGAGCACCTTTTTTTGGAATGTTCTCTTGCGCGTGCCCTATGGGGGGCGGCAGGGTTGGAACATCTGGGGGAGGCTCTGCCACGGCATACTTTTCCCCTGTTTCTTAAGAAGTTGCTGGCTTTGGTTTCCCAACCGTCGCTGTGGATGGCCATTATTGCGGTGCTTTGGCGGATTTGGAAGTCCCGAAACTGGGTGGTGTTTGAAGGGAAGCAGTTTGGGCTCCAGGCCCTTATGCGACAATTTTCGCAGCAGATTGAGGAATGGGCGCGCCTCCCGGTGGAAGGTATTTCACTCAGCCCGGGCGGGGGGGGACATGGAGATCATACGATGGAGTCGGTGGATGTTGTCTGTTGTTGGGACGGGGCTACAAGGGGGGGTTCTCACTCCGCTGGTGGTATAGTGCTTATGACGCCTTTTAGGGGTGTCCTTAGGGCTAGTGGGGTCCATTTCCCTGTCATAGGTGATCCGGCAATAGTAGAGTTGCTTACGTTGCGGGAGGCTATTTTCTGGTGCTTGGGACAGGGCCTTACTTCAGTTAGGTTTGAAGGGGATGCTAAGGCTATCATTGACAAAATCAGACGAGGTGACTCCAGTGATCGCAGGATGGGTGCTGTTCTGGCGGAAGTAGTGCATCTTTTTGACAGTAACCCTGGTTTCAATGTTTGTTTCGTAGGTCGGTGTAACAATAGGGTAGCCCATCGTGTGGCTAGAAAAGCCCTCACTTTGTCCCCGACTATGATTTGTGCTTTCAATTTCCAGGCCTGGCTGTTCTCCAGGGTGTAGCTATCTTTTGTTATCAATATATGATTATATCTTTTGTCAAAAAAAAAAAGAAATGGCAAAAAGACTCTACTTTCTTTCTTTTTACGATTTCCACAGCAAACCGAAAGCATAAAGGAATAGTGATAATTACTAATTGTAATATTCCAAGCGTGTCTTACTCAGACTCGCGTCTCAAAACCCCTGCCTCCACGCCCAATTAGTCAATTAGAGTGTTAATTAAATTATTGGCAAGTGCTTTCTGACATACCAAATCCGAAGTTTTTATTTTAAGCGGTTCAATAGCCAAATATTTGTATTCAATGTTATCTATGTTATAAAGAAAATGTCTATTCCCCTTAAAATGACGGAGACGACCTTTTCTTCTTCTTTTTCTTCATGAACTTCTAATCTCTAAAGCCTTTTTGTCCAATTCCCACACTCCTGTTTCTCTCATAAAAAACTCCTCTCTACATCTCAGACTCCAAATCCCCCCAAACCAAAATTTTCTCTTGTAATGCTTCACCAAGCCGACAAATTTTGCCTCCAATAGAAAATGTGTGCGTCGTGGTTTGGAAGGAAAGCTAGAATGCTCCGTTATAAATCGCCAGCGGGGGCAGATTTATCGACTTCGTCCAACCCTCTCCCCCCTTTTTATTTCCAGCAAAAGGCAATGATAACAAACAGAAAATGCAAAATTGTAAGCACTGCTATATAACTACTAGAGTCTCAATTACTTGCGTAGACATTAGAATGGTTTCCCCGCATTCTGTTGCAGCTCCCCTAACATTAGAGTCATTTTTCAAAATCTCTGTTTGTTTTATTATATCGACTATTTCCTGCTCTGACCATATGGATTGCTTATGGAATAACAAATTGTGCATTTCTTGGGAGATGATGAAGGAGATAATGATAGACTTCAAACTATGATTACAAGTCCTGGTTTTCTACAACTTCTTGAAACTTGTCAGCAAGAGGAGATAAAATATAAATTGGCACTTGAGGTTGTTCGAGAAAAGAAGAGGATACTTCATGCCATAGTAGTTGTTGAATGAGATCCATATAATGCTGCATAGTTGAGTTCATTGCCAGAGATGAGACAATACTGCTCGAGTTTGACAAGAAGAATCTTTCAATTCATTCATTGGCCACTGACATCTACCTGTCATATATGAATTTGCAAGGTGAACCAGACAGGCACTCACTTATTGTTGTCATGTCCAGCCCTACTTTTGATCTTCTTCTAAATCTTCACAAGAAGCGCTTAAAGTATCAGGTTGCGCTTGATATAGTCAGAGAAAAAAGATGATGATCTCAACTGGTTAAATGAAAAATTATATGTTTCAACAATTAACCAATGTTATCAATGATGAACAAGTTTTGATGAATCATACTGCTTCAACTTTACGACATGATTTGCTGCATAAACTTGCCATGATTAATTACATCGCATTACTCATGTC
Organism: Linum tenue; assembly: GCA_946122785.1. Classification (NCBI taxonomy): domain Eukaryota; kingdom Viridiplantae; phylum Streptophyta; class Magnoliopsida; order Malpighiales; family Linaceae; genus Linum; species Linum tenue. The sequence continues at coordinate 5,209,292 of CAMGYJ010000010.1, read as the reverse complement.
GGTCAGCTAGAGTCCTCCTCCCATATTACGTGCTGCTGTCCTTAATCATACATATCACCTCACCCTCAATCTTCTCTTCACAAGTTTGCCAAGCCGACAAATTTTTCCTCCAGCAGAAAATGTGTTCGACGTCGCTTGGAAGTAAAGCTGGAATGCTCCATTATAAAGTCACATATTTACATATTGTTTTCATTTATTTCATTTATTTATTTTTCATTTGCAATTGAACACATATTTTACCTCATTTCTCTTTTTCATTTCTTTTAATCACATATGAGAATTTTTACTAATATTCTTTTTCTTTCTTTTCTTTTATCTTTTTATTACTATCATTTAATCAATATCTTTTTGTCCCCTTTTCCAAATTTTTCTTGTCTTTTATCCCTAATTTCCTATTTTATTCTTAAATATTTTTTCTTTTATTCCTAATATTATTTTGACTCAAAATATGAGTTTTCAAGTTACTACTCATTAAACTATTTATTTGTAATTAACATAGTTGATGGATGACATATGGCAAGAAGAAAGGAAATTAACTATTGATTTTTTTCTATTCTATTATTCTCATCTTCAAACATGATTTACTATTCATTGTTTTTTCTATCAAATATGCCAATATGCAAATATAAAGAATATTTCTATCGTTTTGTTGCCTTGAAACCAATATATTTTTTGTATTTTATTTACTACTTATGAAGCGGGGTTTTATTTTATTTTGTGAACTTAAGTGTCATTACATTAAGGTCACATATTTATATAATTTTATTTCATCCATTTTTTATCTTTTTTAATTTGCAAGTAAACACATATTTTGCCTCTTCTCTTTTTCATTTCTTATAATCACATATGATAACCTTTTACAAATCTTTTTTTCTTTCTTTTATTTATATTTTCAATATTATCCTCTAATCAATATCTTTTCATCTACTTTTTCCTTTAACAAGTATTTATTGTTTTTTACCTTTTGTCTTTTTATCCCTAATTTCCTAGCTCCTTATTTCTAAATATTTTTTTTATTTCTAATTTTCTATCCCTTATTAAGCGATTAATTCGTAATTAGAATCAACTTTTGGTGTATAGTTGAGTGATTACATATGTCAAGAAGAAAAGGCACTACGTACTAATTTTTGTTTTCTATTATTTTTCAAATATCTTTTTTCTTTTCTATTATTCCTATCTTCAAGCATGAGCTACTATTTTTTTTTTTTGTGATTCTTCCAAACGATAGGGTCATTTTTCCAAGAAGCAATATATAGAAATTTTTTTTTTTCGTTGAATATATATAGAAAATTTTAGCGGTTATGTTATTTCTATCGTTTTGTTGTCTTGGAACTAAAATATATTTTGTATTTGGTCTACTTATTAAGCGAGATATTTATAAATTCTATGAACTTTAGTGCCATCAAATTAAGGCCACATATTTACATAATTTTTTTTCATTCATTTCTTTTATCCTTTTTTTTCATTTGCAAGTGAACACATCTTTTGCCTCTTTTCACTTTTTCATTTCTTTTAATCACATATGAAAATGTTTTGCTCATCTTCTTTTTCTTTCTTTTCTTTCATTTTTATTACTATCCTCTAATCGATATATTTCCCCCCTCTTTTTCTCTTAGGCACTTTTCAATTATTTATTATTTTTTTCACTTTATTTTTATTTTATCCCTAATTTCCTATCTCTTTATTCCTAAATAATTTTTCTTTTATTCCTAATTTTCTATCCCCTAATATTATTTTTGGTTTGTTGTGGTGCTGAAATTGATCTATTTATTCGTATTTGCCTATTTGATTTTACATTTTTAGTCATCTCTCTGAGTCGAGCTCAAATAGGAAAATCACTATAAAATATTCTAAATTGGGTTAACATTCTTTAAACATGTTTTTTTGTTATTGTGTTGAAATCGTTTTTTGTTCATATTTGGTTTTTCATTCTTACTTATATTTTTCTCGCTATCCATATAATGGTGAAAGTTGCATCGGTAACCAACAGAACCAAATGCTTCTCTTTTTTATTTTCCATTCAAATGCATAAACTTTGTAAATTCTCTAATTAACAGTTGTTGAGTTCCAATATTTAAATTGTCATTCGCTAATATGTAAATTCATTGGCCAGCGAGTGTCTTTGATTTGGATCACATAACTTAACATACTTTCCTTAGTTTGAGTTCCCCATATGGTTACGACTAGCCGAACCCGATGACTACCTTGGTTAAAGTTTGGGAGTTGAATAAAAAATTTATAATAACTTATTTAACCTTCGAAGTGGCTAGAAGGGAATATATGTTTCTATATTTGTCTATTTATTCCCAACTTGGCCTGCTGATGTCCACAAGATTACAACTGTCTCCAGGTTTAATGGTCTTTATCACACAAGTTTTACTGGGAAGTTTTAGCGAGCTTCATTTGGCTTCATGAGGCCCGAAAGTTGAAGAAATGAGATTCGCTCTCCCTCCACATGCTAAGCTGCAATATGTTGTTGAAAAAGAAAAACAGAGATACTTTGTACACTGTACATAAACCAATGACATGAGCACAAGTTCTTAAGTTACTATGGTGATGAGCACTTTTGTTGAGCTGGTGAATGAAATTTCCTTGAAATACAAAACAAGGGGCCTTAATCAATTAAGTCATGGACTAGCTGCATAATTCTTGATATAGAGACTACTGAATAGTTTGCGATAACTTGGGCCTTGCATATGCTATATATGACATAATTCTTCAGTTAAATCTTTGAGCACTTATGTTCTAAAATATTGGTGCTTTTAAGTACAATTTGAAGTTGTACCATAATGTTAAAGTTACAAATTGAAGTTGTACCATAAGGGAATTTGACCTTTATGTTGTGATACAATTTCAAGTTGTAAAGTTGTACCATAAGAACTAGAGAGACAAAGCCAGAGAGAGCAAAGGGAGAGCGAGATCGACGAGAGATTCTGAGAGGGCGAGTGCTTTGGGCTGGGAGGGGCTTAGGCTGTTTCTTTTGATTGCAGGTACCGGGCGTTGGTGCGTCGGAACGACGATGGCTTTTTGGATGAATGTCGGCGGGCATCTCAGTTGGGGTCTAGGCTCGTCACGATAAGTAAAGGTTTCTTTGGTGGGACTTGGTTACAGGTTAAAGATAAGAGCAAGCAATGGTCTGTGGTCATGGAGGCCCGTCAGCTTGCGTGGATCCAACGAGTGCTGCAAACTGCGACAATGAAAGAATGGAGGTTTCCGGTTGGGTGTTTGAAAAGAAGCGGATCTCTAACAATACACATGGGGGTTAAGGTATGTAAGCAGGGAGATTTTCTGCAAATAGCCGAGCAGGGACCCAGAATGAAAATTTTCAAAGTCCTCATCCCTTTGATCGATCAACCCCAGCGTTGGACAAGCTTTATTTTTCTCCTACAAGATTTCTACCGCCATAAGCATCGCCTGCGGATTAATGATATGGTGGGTCTTAGTTTGGAGGATGAGATCCTTGCGGATCCCTGTCTACTGGAGCCTACTGTGGCCTCCAGGTCCTATGCTTATATTGTTGAAGGAGGAGGCTTCTATGGTGCAGGTAGATGCAGCATTGTTAATGACTCTGGATGTGGTTTTGTTCAAGTTGGTATGGAGGGAGTTAAAGAAAGGATTCTTATGCTGGATCAGAGTCTGGTTATTAGCTTCATCACTTCATCGTTGGAGGTTTTCACTAGTGATCAGGTAGTTGAGTTTAGAAGGTGGGTGGAGCATAATTAGGCCATTCATACTAATTTTGGTTTAAAAGATCCGGAGGACGAGAGATGGATCGTGTTGTGTCCCATTGTGAGTGAATTATTGCGAATCAAGGAACTCGATCATCTTTGCTTCAAGGATTTCCAGTTCAAGCTTTCGTTATGGAATGAGTTAGAAGATGTTCCTCCCCCATTTAATGACGTCTTTTGGATAATGGTTTTTGGGATTCCATTGCAAATTAAAAGTGTGAATCTTGTTAGAACTATTGGAGAATTATGTGGGAAGCTAATCGAAATTGATTGGAGGCCATGGGGATCTTCTTTCGTGCGGATGAGTGTGAAATCAGATACAGCAGTTCCAAATGAAATTTCGTTGGTCTACGGTGATCAAAATGTTTTTGTCAAAGTTTGGAGGTCGTCGATTTTTCCCCCGGGAGGGATGAGTGAGTCGGATCTTTGGAGTAGAAGTAGGAATGTGAAGAGTCGGGCTTTCAAAAACAATTTTCCAAATGGGGACGACATGCAATATCTAGGAGAGAGACAAAACGTCATAGGTTGGAATCGGAGGTCTCTTCCATCGAAGAGCCGCCTGGGTTGCATGGCACTGTTTCAGGGTCGAGGACGTCTAAGAGTAGGGTTTGTGGGAATATGGGCAAGCAGTTTAAGTAGGTATGGATAAGAAAATTCAGGTCCCTAAATTGGTCCAGTACTAAATTTTTGGCTCCTAGGCCTGTCGATGCTTGTGCGGAGGTGGGTGGGTCAGAGATTACAGGGTCTGGCAAGATGATAGAGGAGCACTCTTTTGGGCCTAGGCCTATTTTCTTAGCTTCTGGTTCCTAGGACAAGTTAGCCCGGATGGCTACCTCTCTGTTATCTTAACTGATTAACAACCCAAGCAAGAGTCTTACTGAGGTCTTCTTCAGTATCTCGCAATCTGCAAGGGACAGAGAGTTGATTTCCACTATCTGTGCGGGGAACCCTCTCTCTTTCCAATCACTGGCTATTCGAATCATTGGCTTAGGAGAGACTGAGATAATGGTTGGAAGGGAGCTCCTTCCTTATCTTTGCTTCGAAGATTTTGGTCTCTTTCTAAGGTGGGTCAGAGATCCCCTGTGTCGTTACTGCCATGTCTTTCTTCTGAATCCCCTTATGAATCTCCACAGAGATCCCTAACCATCTCACCGGAGAGCGAAAGATTCAGCTCTATCCTTAAGGTGGAATTTCCATCTCCTTGCTGTGTTGCGGATAACCAACCGAGGGAGTGGAGTCAGGATTATTTTCCTTTTGATTTAGGCACGTTGAAATCCTCATGCCTTGTGCTGGGGGCTCTGTTTTCTCTGGAAGTAGAAGGGAGGCAGATGAAGTTGAGAGGGTAATTGTTGCTCAGGAAAAAGAAATGCACTAGAGGAAATTTAGACCCAGGAGGAGTAAGTTGGAGATTAAGAAGCTTCATCTCGGGATTACTGAGCTAACGCCGACTGGGACTCACCGAGTATAAGGAAGGAGGATCGATTTGTTGAGATGTAATTTAGGAGTCGTTTGGAGAACATGATTTGGATGATGGATTTATTGAATCCATAGATTTAGCAAAATGTTATGTTTTTTTTGCTACTCTTTGTATCGTGGATTGTAGGTTTAGAGATTTTAAATCTCTAAAATCTAGAAATATCAAATCTCTCCTAATTAGAGAGATTCTACATCTTGATTTTAGAGATTTTCTTTCTCTTACTCTATCTCATCATTTTTTTAATTTATCCCACTAAATATCCTTATTGATAAATTTTTCAATATTTTTTGAGCCAATTTAATTATTTTGATTAAGGATAAACATGTCATTTTATAAACAAATATAATTTCTTTTTTTATTGTATGTTAACAATCGCAGTTATCAAACAATTAACATTTTCAAATCTTTTTTCAACAATCTGGAGAGTTCAAATCTTTGGATTGTTTAGAATCTAGAGATTTAGACTCTAATTCTCCAAACAAGCCCTTATATGGATACTACTGTTTTTGTGTGGAATGTGAGGGGTTTGGGTGAAAGGGACAAGAGGGCCAGGGTCAAGCGCATAATTGGCACAAGGAATCCAAAAATTGTAGGTCTAGCGGAAACTAAATGGGAGAACTTTGATGATAGGAAGATTCAAAATGTGGGAGGAACGATGGATTCAAGTTGGGTTGTGAAGAATGATGTTGGCAGCTCCGGTGGAATTGCCATTTTCTGGGACATGCTCTATTTCAACTAGGGCTACAAATGAGCCAAGATGCTCGCGAGCGGCTCTGCGTTTGACTCAAGAAAAGCTCGTTTGAAACTCGGCTCGTTAATAAATGAGTCGAACATGAGCTAAGCTTTGTTCAGATCATGAAGCTCGTGAGCTAGCTCAACTCGGTGGCTTGTTGAGCTAAACTCGTGAGAGAGAGCTCATGATATGTCTCAACATGTGGCTAGAGAGCCAATTCAATTACTGACTTATGGATGAATCAATCTATATCTTATGATTTTAATTCATATGGTTGTTAAATTATATATCTCACCATATATAAAGTTTAACAAGTTGATTATGTGAGCAAATATATTTTATTTTCTACTTTAAAAAGAAATTATATATCATAGATTGCTTCAATACTTTGAAATAGCAGGATTTAGAGTAGTTAAATCTTTTTAACAAAATGATATATGATAGCAACAAAGTATAATATGAGATTAGCTAACAAAATAAATTATATGTATAATTCATGGTATACAAAATGAAGTATCAAATAAAAGTCAAGATTTTAGTAAACAAGCTAGCTTGAGCTCGACTCGGCTCGTCAATAAATGAGCTGAGCTCGAGTTCAACTCGTTTACTAACGAGCCGAGCTCAAACTGGGATAAACCTCGACTCGCCTCATTTGCAGCCCTACTGGCAAGGTGATTGATTTGCAGATAGAAAGAGGTGGCATATCTTTGACTGTAAACTTAGTGGTGAGACTTGTTCTTACATTATGCCTATATGATCAAGTGCGACTTCAGTTGGGACTTTTTGAGGAACGAGGGTACACGTACGATAGCCTGAGATCGGGTGACCAGGATTGTGATAGAGTCGTGAACTACGTTCACTTTCTGTAAAGAATATTTCCACCCTCTATAAAGCCTTGGGTAACAGGAAATTTCTCCCGAGGATACAACTATCACCACTTTCGGTTCTAGGCTCAAGAACACTAAAGCATACTTAGAAATTTTTGGAAGAAAGAATAAGAATATGTTTGATGGTGTGTGGCATCATCCATCCCACACATATTTATAGGGACCGAATCCATGCATTGTTTAATGAAAGGTTGTCTTTATCCATACGAAATGTTGCCTTTATTCATATAAAAGGTTATCCTTATCCATATGAAGGGTTGCCTTTATCCATAAGGTTATCCTTATCCATAAAATAATACAACCGCAACTAGGCCAAAGGGATGTGTCCCTTCATGGAATTAGAATATCGGTTCGGTCGATTTAATCCCAAACTGGTTGGTCGATCCAACCCAAAACTGGTTTGACTTGGTTAGTCTGGTTCAACCAAATTCCCAACATTCCTCCCCCATTTTAGTGTACTCATAGAATGCACTAAAATTACAACATTCCTCCCCCATCTACTCAGATGAATATTCGAAGATAATATACACTTAAGTCTTACAAACTTCTAAGTGCCTTGACACTATTAACCCCCATGTGTCCAATCCTTCTCATAAGCGCACACGAAACCAAAGTCCGGGTTTCTTGAAGCGGCTACACTTCATGTTTACGTAGGTTGAATCTCTTATTCGTGTACCCGCACAATAGACTTTTTCAAAGATTCAATTAAGAAGTTTTGAACTTCATCCTCTTCTCTCATGCAGGATAACAAGCACATACCTCGGGATGACAAATTGTGTGCTTCAATTTCTGATAATGAACTTTCCACATTGAATTCAGTCTCTAACGTTGTATTAGAGGGGAATTGGGTATCCCATGACAAGAAATTATATGGATTTTAAACTCATCCCTTTCACAAACTTGACTACCAAGTCACTAGTTCATCATTTCGTCAAATGATCAACTAAATTATCTCCAGTCCGGTCATATTTGTATATACACAAATCTATGAGTGATCAATTCGTAGATTTTACAGTGCTAACTCCCACATGACCATACTTGCCATTTGCACTTGGCAATCTGCCTTAGCCAAATTAGCATTACTATCACTAAGAATAGTAATAGGTGAGATTGGTTTTGGCTATAAATAAATGTTATAAACCAAGCATCTCTACCATAATGCCTATTTTCTAAGAGAAATCAAGGGCACAAACTTTGACTTCATACTGGAACTAGTGATACAAGTTTGCTTTCTAGAGGCGCAAGATATGACTCTTCCCCCAAGCAAGAGGACTCATCTCGATGTTGAAGTATCGCCCTTAACATGAGAAATCAAACTAATATCAATAAATACTTCCAAAATGGATGGAAACCCACTATAAGTCAATACAATGTGCCTTTGAGATATCATAGTACACGCCTCATTTCATGCCAAATGATGAGCACTAGGATTACTCAAACACCAACTTAATGGTCATACCGCAACGCGATATATGGTTTTATGCAAGTCATGCATACATACCCAATTGGACATGAAATACTCCAGTTGCAAAACTGGTTTCCATATTAACCATAAGTTCCATACTTGGATCCATTGGGGTCTTTAACTCACGACAATTCTTACTATGGAATTTTTGCAAGTACCTTCTCAATGCAGAAAAATTGAGAGAAGGAATCTTCTTTGTCGTTCCGCTTGATTCAATACACAGAATCACATTTTCCTCCCCCATGTCCTACATGGAGAATTTAAATAACAACTTTTGATCAAAGTTCACTTATCTTTTATTGGTCCCAAAGATAAGCATGCCATATACATACAAATGTATGATGACTCTATTACCAGAATCAATATAAATCGTAAATACATTTTGTCACTTTGGTTTAACATAAACCACTTAGACAAAATCACACCATCAAACCACTAGATAAAAATCCAAATTTGTCTAGGACTTCATAAATGTTGAATAGAGAATTAGACAAATTAACCATTGAGTATGTGACCTACCCAAAGGCAATTTTCATTCTTCTATTTCTCCATTTGACGAAGCATTATCCTTCTTCCTCATCTTTGAATCATCCATCTTCAAAGTTACCTTCTGGATATGGAACGCACCATGAGACTAGTACGAAGAAAACTCATCTTCTACTGCCATAGATGAAAACTCATCATCGAACATTCTCATAATTCCATAGATCGGAACCGAGGGTACACGTACGATAGCCCGAGACCGGGTGACCAGGATTGTGATAGAGTCGTGAACTACGTTCACTTTCCGTAAAAAAATATTTCCACCCTCTACAAAGCCTTGGGTTACAGGAAATTTCTCCCGAGGATAAAACTATCACCACTTTAGGTTCTAGGCTCAAGAACACTAAAGCATACTTAGAAAGTTTTGGAAGAAAGATGAAGAATATGTTTGATGGTGTGTGGTATCATCCTCCCCACACATATTTATAGGGGCCGAATCCATGCATTGTTTCATGAAAGGTTGCCTTTATCCATACGAAATGTTGCCTTTATCCATACGAAATGTTTCATTTATCCATACGAAATGTTGCCTTTATCCATTTGAAAGGTTGCCTCTATCCATATAAAAGTTTATCCTTATCCATAAAATAATGCAACCGCCACCATGACAAAGGGATGTGTCCCTTCATGGAATTAGAACATCGATTCGGTCGATCTAATCCCAAACCGGTTGGTCGGTCCAACCCAAACCTGGTTTTACTTGGTTAGTCTGGTTCAACCAAATTTCCAACAACTTCTGCTCTGCCAAACTCCTCATAGGCTTAAATACCAAAATAGGTCTTTGTTTTGTGTTATCCAATCCAAATAAAGCATGCCCATCTCTGGATTTTCATTTGATAGTTATGTTGTGTGTTTGACACCAAGTGATAGGTTATGGTGCTCTGTGTTCAGTTGTTGGATTCGTTAGGCCTTTCACCTCCTGGTCCATCATCGATCGTCGCGCTGTCGTCCGCTTGGGGATTCTGACGTGGCGGTTTCCCGACGGCCGACCCCCCCCCCCCAACTGCTCTCCTCTTTCAACTCGCTGCTCCGATCGCTTCCTCTGATGCCCTGCCGCTTCCTCGGCCTTCGGTTGTAGGTCGCTGTCGACGCGACACTCCACTAGCTTCGCGCGGATCTTTGAGTTCCTGTCCATCCATTTCGCCTCGTCGCCGTTCACTGGGGAGCAATGCAGTCAAAATCGCAATTTTGATCGTAAAATCGTAGGATTTTAGTTTGGAATTCTGATCCTGATTTTACTATAAAATCAATGGACCTTAAAATCGCTTAAAATCAGGATTAAAATCGTTAAATCGTAAAATCATACCAAAATTGAGATTTTGATCGTATGAGACAAGATAGTCAGTTTGAGCCAATTTAAAATAAGCAAAACTACTTCAGCAAAAATATGTGAATAAACTAACATTAGGTTTTGTCACCTAACATGACAAGAGATCTTTTCCTTGTGAATAATTTAGCCGAGTCTGAATTGATGATAAATGCAAGGAAATTTGAGTATAGAATTAATTAACCCATGTATCGATCCACCAGTAGTTGGGTCTTGAATCTTGATTGTTCCTTTGAGTATGTAAAAATTAGCAATGTTAATCTTTCATTTTTTAAGGGATAATTTCACTAAAACACTCTAACTATCACAAAAATGTAATTTATGTTTTAAAATATTCAATATGTTAGTTCTTCCACATACTATTTTTCTTTTAGTATTGACCGTTAGTATTTAACAGAAAATATGACATTGAAATTTTAATTGATTTTTTCAACTAAATTGGTTTAAAAATAATATTTTTTATATGTAAATAAAAAATAGAACTATTTTCTCTCTCTCCATTATCCCGTCCTCACACCCCTCCCACAATTCCACCGTCTCTTCAGCCTGTCTCTTCGATTTCTCCAGGTCGAATGGCCATTCCCAGCGCTTCAATGACTGGAGAAGAATCACTACACAGACCCAAATTGACGAATCCTCGGCACAAAGTCTCTGACAATTCGATCGTCATCAACGCGATATTCTTTTGAAGATGACAACGGCCTACAAAAGTTGCTTGTTTTTGTGCATCCATTGATTAAGCTGTGGATCTTTGTGGATTTGAAGGGACGAGAGGAGAGAAATCGAAGGGACGAATGGAAAGCTGATTTCGAAATTGCTAGTTTGGAGAAATCAATTGGAACTGTAGTGGAGAAATTGATTGGGTCGACCTGGATTTCTTTTGGAGAAGGAGAAGATGAATCTCTGTAGTGGCTACATCAATCAAACGACACTACGACAGGGCAAAACGATGGATTGAGTGTTTTAGAGGGTCGAGAATCACGGAGGTCCAGGAGACGTCAACTAGTAGGAAGGCACGAGTATGTGTCAATGATGCGGCGTTTATGTGGCACTTATTTTTGTCACGTCAACAAAAGTTAATATTGCTTTGACCATCGTATGGTTAACGGTTATCTTAACAGTCAACAAATATCATAATATAAATGTCACAAAAGTTTTATATCTCATGCTAAGATTGTCATACTGAATATTGTAGAACAAAACTAACAATTTTATGATAGTTGGCGTTGTCTAGTGAAATTAGCCTTTTTTAATTAATGATAGATAGGTTTAATTTCATGGTTTCTAAGTGACCAAGTGATTAAACATTGGAAGAAGAAGAATGTTCCTGCCCAATTTAAGCATTAGATTACCAGAGCTTATGGGAGCAGACGAAGATAATGACATCAAGATATTACTTGGTAAGTGATTCTTAATGTATTTTTTCAAGTCGGGTATGAACTAATTAAATGGAATAAATTAGCAAGAGAAGTAAATATGATCTTATTTCGAGATTCAATTTTAAATGTAGTCGCATTTATAGAAGATAATTCATTACTTAAAACAATTGGTGATAGCCTTTTTACATAATATTAATTCATTAATGAGTATTGTAATTTAAGGTATATAAAATGTGCCATTATAAAACAAACACTATTACTATCAAGTGGATCGAACACTTATCATGAACCAACTAAATAATAAGAAGATCTGAAATGGCGCAGAAAAATCCACCGGCCATGTATGGTCATCTCTGTGTAAAGCGCAACAAATCATAGATCATAATCCCTACAAAATGGGCCGAACACCATGTAAACGTGAAAGGTGGACCAACCCATCCATGAAGAGGATAGTTGCCATTATTCCCAATGGGCCTCCGAGGGCCCTGAAACTTCGAGCCCAACAAACCAATGAGTCCTAATCCTAATCCTAATCCTAATCCTAATCCTAATCCGAGGAAGCAAAGCTGCAGCAGCCAACCGCGGCAAGAATATAACTATAGAGCAAAGGATCAAAGCAATTGGGATCCGTATTTTGATCTCTCTGGGCTTGTCCGTCGAAATCCCTAACGCCTGGATTATCTTCCTTCAATCCCGTCCGTCTAGCAATGGCGACCGACACCAGCTGCACTTCGGATTTTGATCTCCCGGCGCGCTTACTCCTTGGCCGTTGCAGAAAACAGCCACGAATCGGTTCAATAGCAACAAACCCTCCTCCCACCACGATGATCGGCAAGCTCGGAGACGATCTCCTCGTAGAGATTCTAGTTCGCAGCTTCCCCGATCCCAAATCTGCCTTTCGCTGCAAAGCCGTATGTAAGCGCTGGAGCTCCCTGATTTTGAGTCCCTGCTTCAATCGCCGTATGATTTCTCACCATCAGAACGTGAAGCTGCACCCCAAGGAGCTGCAATCTGCCATCCTCAGCCTTCTGCCTCCCATGCCCAGTAGAGTTGGAGGCAGTCTGAAAGTCTTGGATTGCTACAAGGACTTGGTTTTATGCGGGTTTTGGGATGTAAATCAGGACAATGGGGAACATAGCAGGTCTTACTTGATCTGCAATCCGTTTACCAAGCAGTGGGTCGCTCTTCCTTTGGCCCCCAGGAAGCTAGATGGGTATTTATCACCGGTGACAAGGTTAGTTTGTGAACCCGTTATTTCTAATAAACTTGATCTAGGAGATGACCAGTCGATTATTTATTCCGAGTATCGCTGCCGGGTGGTGTGTATATATCAAGATGTGGAGCCGTTGTGTCTAAATCTCGACGTGTTTTGTTCGGAGTCTGGAGAATGGATAAAAGATGCTCTTGTTCTTGACAAATACGTGAGAATCGGAGCTAAATGTGTAAGTGTGTGCAGTGGGGAGTTTTTCTGGATGCACGCAAAAGTCTGTCGAGAAACTGCGGCCAACCCTGTGAAATTGGTGGCTGGGTTCAATCCTTTCCGCCTTGATATACCTCCCGCTTGCATTGATACTTCTACATTCGAGTCAGAAGATATGTGGGCAATTTCGAGTTCACAAGGTGCTCTTCATGTAATTTCAAACCAAACCAATATTGATCCTCGTCGTGTAATCGTTTGGAGACTAGAAGAAGACCGTAAATCTCGGAGGAAACAATATGAAGGGTTGGTGAAGAACCCAAGGTGCTGTAGCTATGAAGCTACGGAGGAATCCTTTCGACCTTTTCTGCATCCACATAAACCAGAGATTGTCTTCTTCCAGTGTGGTGCTTGTGGGAGTACTTTATGGTCCTGCGATTTGAGAAGGGAAGAGTTGGAGTTATACGCTCAAGTGGAAGAGGTGGATGGCAGCCATTCTTATGCTAAGGTGTTTGAGCCTAGGTTCTCTTGCTGGCCGACACCAATTCCAAGATACACGGAGTTGCGAGGCATGTACAATGGAAGCTACAGTTTTTGGGCTCAGGGCAGCAGTGAAGCAAGATCTCCATCCCTCGATAATTGGTGATTACTTATGCTTGTACATTTACGTTCTTTTCTGCTATTACAATTTTGTTTGCTTTTGTAATTCATCAATGTTTTCGAATCGATTCCAATCGTTGATTTGACCAAGCAAGTCATTTGAGCTTTGGTTCATGTAAACCGAGAATAACCTAGTTAATTCGGATTTAGAGGTATGAAAAGAGTCGATCCATTCGGAGCTTGTTTAGAGATTTCAACACCCTAAAACAATAACAACCAAGCCAACCATGATTTAAATTAGGAGAAACACATATTCTTGCCTACTGCAACAAACTTCAGGTCACTGTCTGTACCCTATCATCTTAGCCATATACGTGGCGTAAAGTTTAATCCTAAGGAGTCTGGCTGGTGATACTAGATAGTCTACTATTATCTAACAGAACCAAGACTCCTTTGATCCTTTAGCTTGTCTTCTTTGGCGGAGAACTGCTGGATGGAAATCACCCTGTTTTCTGCTTTCAAAATCCTGCTCCAAGAAACACAAGCAGTAAACAGGGGTTGGGATCAGGTGACTAAGGGGGTCCCCTTAGTCACATGGCTAAGTGAATCTCAGCCACTCAACTTCATTAAAATCCAAGGGCTCCTATTAATCCAATTTAATGGAGGGCAATGTAGTAATTGCATGTTTATTTTTTATATTTAAGGCAAAATACATCTCCATAGCCATAAATATTCCATTTGTGACAATAATAGCCAAATTTTGAAAAATGCACAAATATAGCCACAATTTTGAAACTAGTTTGACAAATTTAGCCATTTTCGTTAAAAACTTTAACACCGTTAGAAGTTCCGTCAGTAACATGAAAGTTGTGCTGATGTGGATGCCACCTCAGATTACATGTCAGCTCCAACTAGACAAACCATACCACCTAGATGCCACATAATATTTTAATAAAAAAATCTTTAAAAATATTATTTTTTCCCCTTGCCACCGCTGGAGCCTGGAACCAACCATGTTCATCTAGGGTTTAGAGAAATCGATAGATCTCCTTCACCCTAGCCACCGCCGACAAATATAACCCATCTCATCATTTTCTTCCTCTCCCACCGACGCCACCGGCAACAATTGCCTTTGCCTCCCTGATCTCTCCTCCACAGTTTCTTACCAATTAAATCAATGGAGAGAAACAGAGACTCGAACCCGTCGACGATGGCGATTAAGGTTCTTCAGTTTGTCGATCCGGAATAATTCAAGGCGGAAGTCCGCGATTGAGCGCTGCTGCTGTTCCGTCATGCACAAATATGGTTTCCTAAAATGAATGGAAGGTGGAATCAATTGAAACAAAACCCTAAATCAAAAACTTTTTTCTGGGTTTCGCGAGTTCGAATCGAAATAAGATTCCCTCCCATTCGTCGCTGATGATAAGAGGCGGTAGTTTGGAATGGATCTGGGACACACAAATACGAAACAAAATCCACTCCGATTCGACCACCGATCTTCTTTCTCTCTCTCTAGCTTTCACCTTTTCTCCACTCAATTAACATTTTCCCTCACACACAAATACCTTTCTTTGGTTGAATGGCAGATCGAGACTTGAGGGAAAATGATACTGAGGTTAGCAGGCAAGAGCAGTGGGCGAGAGAATCAAATCCTTGTTGCCGCTCCGCTCCATTCCTCATCCTCCTTCGAGTTCGCACTCGCCGACAACGATGGCGGAGGAAGAAACGAGAAAGGGAAAACAGGGGATGGGGAGGGTTATGCAAGGAAGATATATGTTTGTTTTATTTATTTGTTTTTTCATTTAATTATAATAAGGAAATAGTCACTTTTGTATTTTTTCATGAAAAAATCCCACATCACCCATAAACGTTAGTCTAGTCAGCATCCTTGATATTTTGTTAAAGTTATAGACGGAATGGCTATTTTAGTGTATTTTTCAAATTTTGGCTATTATTGTCACAAAGTGTAAAATCATGGCTATGCAAGTGTATTTTGCCTATATTTAATTATAAAATGAATAAAAAAAATTAAACAGTCCCGCCGCCTCCCGTATTCGTCCGGTTGTTCGGCGGTGGCTCCCCTGGGCAATTACTGGAGTTTTTTCCAGAAATAGCACCTTTAAAAAAAATTACAAAACTAGCACCCTCCCAAAAATATTTACAAAACTAGCACCTTTTTTTATTGACCGCACCCTTGTGGTGCGTTTTACAAATAAACTGCATCCTCCAGATGCGTTTTATATGTAAACCGCATCCTCCAGATGCGTTTTATATGTAAACCGCACCTGGAGGGAGCGTTCTACTCTGGTGGGCCTAAAACGCACCTTGGCCATGCGTTTTCATGTCTGGCCTACATAAAACGCATGGCCGAGGTGCGGTTTAGGCCTGACCTACCTAAACCGCAGCTTAGTGATGCGGTTTATTCCTCCAAGAACAAACCGCATTGCTAAGGTGCGGTTTGGGCATGTAGACCGCACCCCCCAAGTGCGGTCTACGTGTCAATAATTTTCCGACACAACGACACAGCCATGCAGAAAATTATTGACGTAGGTCTGCATGGCAGACTAAAACCGCACCCTAGAGGTGCGGTTTTCATCATTTTTAATCGTATTAGTTGTTTTAAATAATTTAATCGAATACAAAGCAACACTCGTTAGACTCTTAGAAGAGGTATACATCTTCTTAGAAACGCAGTCTTTTTGACAGAAAAAGGGGGGATCCGAGGATCTCTTAATACCCGATTTTCCCAGGTAATGGGAGGATATGATAATCGCTTAAAACCCCATTTCCTTAGACGTGCATCTCTTTATAAAGAGTCGAAGTAAGTGGCGCTATGTATTCGATTAAATTATTGAAAACAACCAACACGATTAAAAAATAAACATAAATTTATTTTATATTACACTAGGCACATTAACAAAATAAAAGAAGGACAAATGGTGAAGAATTGTATGTACCGGGTGATCGTTCCAAACATCCCTTGACCGATGGTTGGGTTGGTCGTACAAGTCGGTTGGATCCACCGGTCCTTGCTCGAGATAATACCGTTGGTTGTATATATCGACGTCCTCCCCAACCTACGAGAAAATAACAACGAGGTTAGTACATAGATTAATTAAAAAACTTATAACAACAACAAAAATTAAACCAGAATAATGAGTACATACCGCTTGAAATTCATCAACATAAACTCCTTCTCCTTGCCACCAATCGGCCATTTTTTCGGCGTAATTCGGACAGAGCTTCGGCTCGACTCGGAGGGTTTTGAGGAAAAAACCTAAGAAATTTTTTCTGATGGCAGATCGGACTTAGCCGCAACCAACAGACCACTATTTCCTAGGCTTTTGGGAGGGGAGGGTTTAGAGAGATAAATTGTAGAGAGAGAAGGAAGAATGGGTTGTGGTGTGAAGAAATGAGAGGGGGAGGGGGGGTATTTATACCCATCAGACCGCACCCCCCAGGGGCGGTCTGGTAATTTTGCCCTAAGCAAAACCGCTCCCTCCCAACGCGTTTTGCGCTTCCCTAGGGCTGACCGCATCTCGGGCGTGCGATCTGCAGTCCTTGGCGCGGATCGCTCCGCTGGCAAGCGTTCAGCCGCCCGATCGCCGCTCCATCCAACGGTTTTGAAGACCGTTCCGCAGCTGGCGCAGATCGCTTCGCTGGCGTGCGTTTCCTCACGGAGACCGCACCTCCATGATGCGTTTTATAAGTAAAACGCATCCTTCAAGTGCGGTTTACTTATAAAACGCATCATGGAGGTGCGTTCCATAAAAATAGGTGCTATTTCTGTCAATTTTTTCATATGTGTGCTAGTTTTGTAAATTTATTTAGGGTGCTATTATTGGAAAAAACTCCAATTACTGGGCAGGAGAGTTCCCCAGCTCTCATGCACCATTATTTCAAGAATTATTCCCCCATATTCCCTGAGAGAGAGAGATTGCTGTCTATTTATATTAATAGTGCTGTCCATTTATTTTGGGGCGGAAGACATGGGAATGAATTGTCCCACGAGAGAGAGAGATAGAGAGAGAGTTTTCCGGGGACCGGAGGAAATTTCCCGGCGACAGTGTTGAGTTTGTGATGTTTACTGACTTATTTTGTAATGTTTGTATAGATTCGGTTTGTATTGTTTGTCTTTTTTAGTGACATTTTGTACGGTTAGTATGCTTTGTACTGTTTTTCGGTTTATTTAGTAATGTTTGTACGCTTTGTTATTTTGTAATGTTTGTCGGTTTTTTTTGTAATGTTTGTAAACTTTGTTATTTTTGTGCACCATGTTTATCATTTTTGTCAACCATGTTTGTAATGTTTTTTATGTCTAAAAAACAACCTGGTTGACTTTTGGATGGAACTTCTCTATATAGGGATGGAGCCTCCAAAGTCAACCCGAGTGTTTTTTCAGTTCGTATGGATTGTCGGTCTAGTTTGTCATTTTTGTTCACCATGTTCGTACTGTTTGTATGTCTAAAAAACACCCGGGTTGACTTTGGGAAGGAGCCCCTCTATATAGGGATGGAGCCTCAAAAGTCAACCCGGTTGTTTTTTCTTTTTGTATGGTTTGTATTGTTTGTCGGTCTAGTTTGTATTGTTTGTACAGTTCATACATTTGTAATGTTTGTAAATCTGTTTGTATGTTTTGTCGCTCTAATTTGTATTGTTCGTATGTTTGTATGATTTGTACTGATTGTAAATTCGGTTTGTATACTTCGTAATTTTTCATAATACCCAAACTATCCCTGCCATTAATTAAATAGCCCTTCCCACTTTTTAACCATTGGATTGAAGTGTCCAGATCTAATGGTTAGGAGAGGCTTAATCAAGTGACTAAGCACCCCCTTAGTCACCATATCCGCACTCAGTAAACAGTCTGTATTTTCGGGTTGCTGCTTGCTTCGTTTGACCTCCAAATGGACTTTGCTTTGCTCCCAAACAAACTCAGGTCCTTTCTATAAAAATTATGTGAAGGACGCAAAAAATGAATAAATCAAACATAAAACTGGCAGAACCATTTAACTTAAATTGAAATGGCTCAACAAATGCAGCCTAAGTGTTCTGAAAAGTATGTATAAATATAAGCTTTTTGGTCTACTTATGTTGTTTGTGGTGTTATGATATGTGTTTGTGGTATTCTTCATGATACTAGTGATGAGTCACAAGATGCGAAATTAATGATCAGCACCACACACGTGTGTTCTACCTAATTTTTAATAATGACAAGCGCGTTCCTCCCTTTTTAAATTCGCATTAATTGTTGTCAACACTTGAAATAAAAAAATCAAGTCATCAAGTGAAATGTTCTTATTCCGTGAAATTAGTGTTAGTGAAATTAGTGTTAGCACCATATTAACAAATTGAATGTTAGCCACCTAACCTCGACCCTCGACCACCTGACAGGGCAGTTACGTAAGCGACCATAAACCAAGCTGTTTTAGGTGTTAAACATCACATAATGACATAATAAATTCTTCAGCAAGCATTTCAATAAGCTGGAAGTCATTACAGCGCGAACAAGCCGTGGGACAGAAAACAGAGAGGTACTATATAATGGGTCAGAGTCCCCAACAAACAAAGGTAGAATTTCTGGCTGAAGAAAAGAAAATTTCAACAAAAGAATCTATTGCCCATCCGTGTACATAAACAATTTTTGGCTGAACCAAATCAGTGTCTGAACCAATCACTGAATCCAAAATCTTCTAACAGTAATATGGCAAATTCAGTATGGACACCTAACAGCTTAAACGTAGTGTATCTGACCTGGGAAGTGTCTATTTGGTTTTCGTTATCTAAAGACCAAAATTGCACATCTGAACAAACTCCATATCGCCGTCAATATATTTAGTCCACAGATGCTTGTACTGGTTCATGGCTATGTCGAGCCAAGGCTTCATGTTCCCATTGTAGTGAATCACCGCAGCATTCCTGATCTCATCCAAGCTGATTCCAGGGTTGTAGCCAAGCCCAAGCACATGCCACGATTTGTCCAGCGACTTGGTCTTCGAGTAAAATGTGATCAAACCAGGTGGGAGAGTGCCCAACTTCCATAGACTATGATTCTCATTCTGAACAGAACAAAAACGGGGGCGATCACATGGGTAAAACATCCAATCATGGATTATGTGCACTATTAACATTCATAGATAAACTGGCTAAAGCGTAAAGAAGCACAAAAGCTTACCAAGTTCTGCCAGTGGTGATAAGTGTCTGTGCACTTCTCACGTCGCCAAGCATCCAGATCGAATATGTTCATTCCAAAAGCCCAAGCGCAAGCTTTGGAATTGAAGTTCTCCCTAATCAGTGGATGTGAAAAATTCAAGTAGTGTGAATAACGATGAAACGACCCAAAGCAAGTCTCAACAGCCCCATTCACCCGCCCATCTAAATCGATCTTCCATAAACCAGTCAAGTCTTTCTGGACAACAACATCATCATCCAGAAACAAAACCTTGTGCAACTTGGGATACAGCTCCGGCAAATAAAATCGGAGGTGATTCAACATAGACATATACTTTGGGTTCCTGAACTTCACATTACTTGCATCAGCGCTACTACCATTCTCTCCTTGATTCTTGTAGTAGTAATTCTGCATATAAGAGCTTTCAAGTTGCTTCAGAACAGGGACATATGAAGAATTCAAGAAAGGAAAATCTTCCACTGCTTTTATCTCCACATGAGCACCTCCTTCCACAGGCCTCATCCTAAACCAAACCTTCATAGCTGCAAGATTCATCCTATCCGTAACCACATGGAAAACGTGCTTCCATGGTTCCTCTGCGTTCATCACCACCGACCTCACCACCACAGAAACAGCAATCACATTATCCGAGAACAAAGCATAGTGATACAAACTCGGGTCCTCGATTGCAGGGCTGGGCTCTTGTTCTGTATAGTTCTCCGGATGAGCAATCCTCTCCTCCACAAGTCTCATAGCCAAGCAATGCAAGCTCTTTGGTATGGATTTGGCGGAAATGCTGCTAGCTATACCACCATTCTTCTTGGCCTTGCCAAGCTGTTCATTCACTGCAAAAATCGTATCTTTCAGCTTCTGAATCTTTATCTGATTATCATAACTTTCCTTGGACTCCACTATCATTGATCGCGCAACTTTCACTTTCTCCTTTACCTCCTTCTCGAACTGCCTCAACACCTCTTCGTCCACAGCATCCTGGCCTGGGAACGAGTAACCGGGTTTCGTAGTCAGATCCGAGAAATTCTTGGCCAAAT
Source organism: Linum tenue (assembly GCA_946122785.1). NCBI lineage: Eukaryota > Viridiplantae > Streptophyta > Magnoliopsida > Malpighiales > Linaceae > Linum > Linum tenue. The sequence continues at coordinate 5,188,515 of CAMGYJ010000010.1, read as the reverse complement.
CATCGAACATCTTCAATTGCTTCGAAATGTCGAGCTTCAGCTTCCGGGCATAAGCCGCGTAAGCGTTCACCAGGGTCATGTGATCAGTAGCTTGCTTGTATATCAAATCTAATCTGGTTTTCAGTGGATCCGACTTGATTGCCAAAAATGTTCGGTGCATATACGCATCTCCGCTATGAAATGACTGTTTCCAAACACCAATAATAAAAAAAACCATACAGAAATTAAGTCAAACAGACACAAACAAATGGAATACCAAATTCCAAAACTCATCCATTAATGTACAGTCCATTTCAGGCAAGATTCTCCAATATGCAATCCTCTTTCATTCGATTCTCAGAAACAAAAATTGAATGATCAACAGTCCTCATCTGGATTGATTTGAATACCAACAGAGTACAGAATTGGGTGATGGGCGGAATGAATGAAAGAATGAAAACGGAAGGTTGGTGACTTACAGAGGGGAGCTGAGAAGAAGCGGATGGATGAGTGGTGAGTATGGCAGAGAGCGTAGCAACGAAGAGAAGGGTGAACATGGCGGACAGAAAGATCCGGTAGGAGAAGAAGCTTCGGAGGCCGGCATTGACACCGCCGGATCCAAGTCCACCTCCTCGGCCACCTCGAACGGCGACCGCCATCGGAATCCCGACCGACGGCGTGGACAATTGTATTTGTTCTGCTTCTTGTGGTGCGAATCTGGAATTGGGATATTGAAGAAGTTTCGAGGAGTGGAGGGCGAGATGGAAGAGACAGAGAAGAAGCTAAGAAGAGCGATGATGATGGAGTCGGAGGAGTGTCTCGAGATCTAGGGAGAGTGGATCCATTCCCATTTCCGCGTCGGTGAGGATTATTCTTCTTTTTTCTTTCTCCCCTCCTCCCATAAGATATACCACTGCACTGCGTGTGGTATTTTAAGTTTTTTTTTTTGGTAAGAAGTATTTTAAGTAGAGGTGGCAATTAGGATCCAAATTCATGAATCCAATCCAATCCAATCCATCCATCAAATTATCCATCTAATCCAATCCATTTAAATTCAATCCATTTGATCCAAATCCAATTGAATTGGTGGATTCATGGATCAATCCATGGATCCAAATGGTAAACTACGATTTGGTACCTATATTTTTTATATTTTACATTTTGGTACCTAAAATTTATATTTTATGCGAAAAATATCATTGGAAAATTACATTTTGGTACCTCAAAATTTTCATTATGACATTTTAGTACCAAAACTTTTCAAATTTTACATTTTGGTCCAAGCCTTGGATGTCATTTGGATTCATGGATCAATCCACCAATCCATTTGATCCAATCCATGAATCCACCAATCCATGGATCCACCAATCCAATCCACGAATCCGATCCAATTGCCACCTCTAATTTTAAGTTTTTAGCTAAGAGAAATTTTACAATGCTATATAGTATATTAGTATTGGTGCTATAGGTTTTTGTCATTATGGTACAACTTAAAATTGTACATTTACGTTATGGTACAACTTCAGATTGTACCTATACTTTTGGTACAAATTCTTTTATGGTACAACTTGAACTTGTACCTTTATGTGATGGTACAACTTCAAGTTGTAAAGCTGTACCATAACATAATAGTACAAATTGTTTTATGGTACAACCTAAACTTATACATTTAATGTTATGGTACAACTTTAAGTTGTACATTAAAGCACCAATGCTATATAGCATAGTAGAAGTGCTCTTTTAACTAGTCATCATGGACGAAAATACGGTAATTGGCGGATACGTGTAATTAATTAAAACAGAGATATGGAGGATGTGTATGAAGGTTGGGTTGACCATTTTTGACTATGATCCGGTGAAAAAATGGATTATAAGCATAGGGATGACAATTACTCATTTACGGGTAATTATATCAAAATCCAAGTATACCTATTGATAATGGGCAGGGTATGGATGAGATATATATGAGTTTGGGGTTTGTAGATTGGTTTGGAATATATATGAATATTACTTCCATAATCTAAATGGGTATGAGTTGGATATGAATATCTATTTATTTGAGTGTGTTTTAAGTACACATACAAAAAATTGGACCTATTTGTAAAACTTGAAATTTTTTTGAGGTACCAAAATGTAAGACCAAAAAAAGTTAGGTACTAAAACATAATTTCCATCAATATTTTGAGAACTTATATGCAAAATAAATAAATTTAGGTACTAAATATGTATATCTATTAAGTGTAGGTACCAAACTGTAATTTGCATTTGGACATGGGTACAAACCCAAATTCATGTGTTAAAAACCCAACTCAACCCAATTAAATGAGTATGGGTACAAACTCATCAAACTCTATCCATATCCATCTATTTGGATTTCATGCCCAAGCCAATTGGGTTGGATAGTAAAAATCCATGGGCATGACAAATTTGTCATCCCTATATACGCACATGTGGTTTGAACCGCTGTAACCTTACGTGGATGGATATCACACTGCGTCATTTTTTCTTTAACGCAAAATGCGGATTTTTTTCTCTTCACCTAGACCTACTTTTGGAATCCCGGGTTAAACATTTGAATATTGATATTATACTACCCGATTACCCGGCCCCTTGCCCAGACGTAGTCTCGAAAATTGACTCTTTGATTCTAACTAATATTATTGGTTAACATGTATGCGGAGATAGGTCAACAACACCATATACAATAATATGATGGAAAGTCATCATCCCATTGCATTACAAAAGAACAGTAAAACATAAATACTATAATGAACAATTCAAACCAAGCCATTAGTCTTAAATATATCTACTATTGCCATGCACCATGATGCCCCTAGAGTGAACATGAAAAAAGCAAAGGAATGCTTACCTGACTCAAATTATCGATGGTAAAAAATGGAAGCCACCAAGGGGTCATTTGGATCCAGGTTTTTAATTTGTGGGATTTTGGCTCAAATCACTGGTTTAAAAACCCAGGTTTTTAATTTGTGGAATTTGTGTGGGATTTTAAAATAGCTGATCACCATCAGCTATTTCATAATCCCACAATTGTGGTTTCTGAAATCTCTAATATTTAAAATCTCTTATCTTATAATTGCTTTCCAAACGAGTGATTTTAATAAAATCCCACATTATGTAGGATTGTGCCCAAATCCCACACCCAAAACCTGCATCCAAATGACCCCCAAGAGATTTCATAAGAAAAACCCAATCTGGATTGCCTTAGACCAAAAACCATAGTGACACCAAAGGCGATGAATCCCTGGCCGAGAAAACAAAAACCAGTAATGTCCAAATCAAGTCGATGGAATGCGTTAGCCAGTTTTTTTCTGATAAATAGTTTTGTTAATTAAAATGACAGGAAAAAAAAAGAAGGGCTAATACCACTACAACACCCGAACTATCCGAAAAATGTCACTTGTATCCTATTGTTTCCAATATTCCATCTGTGTCCTGAACTATTATTCCGTTAGTGTTGACCGGTGTTGACCGTTAGCATTTAACAGAAAATCCAGTCAGCGTTGACATGGCATCTGACGTGGAATTTTTATTATCAATTTTATTTATTTTTTCATCTAAAATAATTAAAATAAGGAAAACAAAATAAAAAATGATGGAAAATTACAAAAAAAAAACTCAAATCAGTCAATTCTCATCGACTCACTGGTGACCCTTCTTCTCTTCTCCAGATCGTCAATTCTCTTCTCCATCGACGATTCACTCCCTCTCCTTAGCAAGTCCCCTTCTCCCACCGCCTCCACTAACTCCCTCTCGTTGCTTCTCTGCTTCCTCTCTCTCTCTCTCTCTCTCTCTCTCTCTCTCTCTCTCTCGACTTTCAATCTGGAACTCTCTGTAAATGGCGGACAGAGCAATTAGGGATTGGAATTTGGCGGCGGCGTTCAGATTAAGAGCGGCGTTCATCCAGCGGGTCGCCACCTCCGAAGTCCTTGGGCGAGCGCTTGAGAAGCGGAGGCAGCGATTCTTCGTCGTCATCGTCCTCTTCTCCGTCACTCTTCCCGAAATCGGTAGCTCCGCCCTTGTACACCGTCGTGGCGTAGATGTCGTAGGTCTCTGGTTCGTCGTTCTTGTTCAGTGTTCTGGGTTCGTCTTTCTGGTTCAGTGTTCTCTGGGTTCCTCGTTTTTGTTCGTCGATGTGTTCTGGGTTAGTCGATCTATTTTGTTGATTTCTGGGTTCCTCCATGCCCTAAATCTCCGGCACCTTGTGCTTCATCTCCACCAGCGACCTCGAACGGAAGCAGAAAGTCTCCGTCTCCGCCGCCGATCGAATCGAGAGTTGGTTCTTCAGTTTCAGGAAATCGTCCGGGTCCATTAGCAGGTGGAGATCTTCGATTTCGGCGAGAAGCTTCCAGATCTGTTCCAAGAAGTAGCAATCGTTCGCCGCCGATTCGAATTCCTCCGCCGCGATTCGCTCGGTGGATCTTGGGTAGGTGGTCATTGGTGGAGCTCTTGGTGGAGATTGGAATGGGGTGAATGGTTTGGAACAAAGCTCTCCGAAGTTGTGGTCGGTTGTTGCTGCCGCGACGACGGAAGTGAGGAGGAAAGTCGGATTCACAGCTCTCCGAATGGTTTGGAACAAAGCTCTCCGAAGTTGTGACCTGGTGACGGATTCACAGCTCCTTTCTCCAGCTACAGGTCCCGGCGGAGGCGGAGAGAAGAGAAGAGATTAGGTTAAAAACTAATATTAATTTTAGGTTAAAATAATATTCTTGAATTTAAAGTTTTTTCAATTTTTTTATTTTCAAAATTTATTTAATTTTGAATTAAAAATGTGAGGTGTCAATGACTTGGCATTGCCACGTAAGCAAAAGTCAATGTTAAGTTGACTGCCGTTTGGTCAACTGTTATCTTTAACGGTCAACACAATTGGTAGGATACAAATGACACAAAATATAATAGTTCAGGACACAGATGGAATATTGGAAACAATAGGACACAAGTGGCATTTTCCGGATAGTTTGGGTGTTGTAGTGGTATTAGCCCAAAAAAGAAATACAAAGCATGCACTATGTTGTGGAAATCTCATATACAAATAAAAGAAACAGGAAAGCAATATATGTCTGGAAGCACCAACACATAATAACTTTTTTCAATATCCCTACCACTTTGAAATCCTACCAAATCACTCCTAACCACTATGCTAATACTAAACACACAAATGACTTACAACTCTATACTTTCTCTCTCTTCAATCTGTATAAGTCAATCGTCATGAACCCTCCCCATTATCACGATTTTTATCCTTCTCGACAGCAAACACACTGATTGGTCCACTCTTACTCCTTCTTCGTGGCAGCTACATGACATTTTGCATCAATGCACATTAATTCAAACGACTATTTCTTGCTGTGCAATTTATAGTTTGGGTAATATCACTTCAGTCATAATATAAATTTACATGAAATGAAAGGAATGATCATTATAATAAAATTTAGATTACCAATGGTGATTCCTCTCTTCTCCTTAGTGGCTTTGTCAATAAAATGAGATTGATGACTATCTCTACCAACATATTCTATATGATCATAGTATGGCCTTTGTATAAATCATTTCTGCCTTACCCATTTTTGAAACTCCTACCCATTTCTGCCAAACCCTAGAGAGAATCTTCTACATTTGAGAAGCTCCTACCTTGGAGAGGAAGATAGAGAAGAATAGGAATTTCTCTGCACAAGGAGCCCCCTCATTTATGGTTTCTTTCATTATTTCTATAGCTAGCTTTCCTCCCCTTTTTTCACGAGGTAGTTTCCTAATGTACTTGGGCTTTGCCCCTCCAACCCTAACTAGGGTATTAGATGTAATTGAATGGATATTGTGAATTTATGGTTAATTTGAGTTTATATAGAGTTTTTAATGCATAGTTTGGGTGTGTAAATGCATGAATATCACGTTCTAGCCTATGCCAAATCAGGTTAGCCCTTGATTGTATGTGAATGATTACCCTTAGCTCAGTTGGTTGATATTGTGTCCTAGTTTCTAATGAGGTGACCATCCCCCGCCAACTAGGAGCTCACCTAGGTAATGCTCGAGACTCGAGTGCGTGACCATCGACTAGACCTTGTGTGCGGATAGTGAGAACACATTTAGAGGAGATAGGGTGTTATCCATAGTCACAGAATTCGAGTGTGGTGACATTGGCCCGGTGGATGTGACTTGGAGGGGAATTAATAGCTTGACCATTGCATCGGTTCCCAGTTTAGTGATCGCCGCACCTCAATTACCATAAATACATTACATGTTGATTGCATGTCTACTTGATCTTAGGGTGTGGGCGATTACCCCAAGCATTGTTCTCTCTATTCTTTTTTCTATCAGTTAAACAATTCCATAGTTCTAAAATAATCAACTGTCGATTGGAGAACAATAGAACTTAATAGGAGTATGCTAGGGTGTCGGCAATCCCTAGAGAATACGAGTGAGCCGCTATAGTGCAAGCATGAAAACAATATATTTGCCATAGTCAGGATTAGTAATTAATGTCTTGGTGAGCATTTTGTTCACACAAAAAAGTCTTAGTGAGCATCATTTTATTACTCGATCTCACACCGCATCGTGTGTGCGAGTCAGTGTCGGGTAAAGATGTCCTTGTTTAGTAGTAGTTATGTAGAAGGAGCGGTTTGTCAAGAAAGAAATAAAATTCTAATTGGTAATGACCACCTTTAATTTTAATTTTTTTTAAGATGTAGTATTTATATATTAGTAGTAAATCGTGTGTAGTAGTAATGTACTAGTAGTGATTCTTATTATTATTTTTATTTAAGTAGTGATTCCTATTATAATAAGCAATGATTCACTACCATTATTAATAGTGTTTTGCCTAGTTATAATGTTACTGTTTTTGTTGGTAGTATTTTTTCCTTAATAGTTTGTAGTATCTTCTTCATAATTTTCAGTAATAATTTTGAATAAAAATTGTCAGTCACTACTAATTAAAAGCTGCTAAACCACTACCAGTTACATTAAAATAACTACGTACAAAATGTTATTGAAATACTACCATCAGCGAATAAAATAACTATTAAGCAAGGTTGTCAATTTGCGCGGATTTTTCAAGTGTAATGGTCCGACTGTGGTACAAGTTACAACCAGTGCTTATGCAGATAATGCCAATTTTTGTAAACTACACGAGAAAAATGAAAATCATCAATACCAAATAAATTAATTAGGAAGAAGTTATTAAAAGACTTAATTCACAAGAAGTTATTAAAATAAATTTTATTAATGTTTACTGTGATTTATTTTAAGATATAGAGTTATATTATATATAAGGTTAATATGTATAACAAATTTTCATTAGCCTATTGGTGTACAATTAAAACTAGTGAATATGAGGTACTTGGTTTAAATCTCATGAAGGGAATTTATTTTTGAATATAGTAAATTTCGGTTTCTAGTCTAACCGACCGAAATTCTCAATTTTAATCGGATTTGACCAAAACTAAATATCGATCCCTTTATAACCGATTTGGTAACCGAATGATGATTAGAGTATTTAACATGGTACTAATATAAACTGTTGAAGCCCACTCGATCGGCCTACTTCTCTTCCGTACCAGCTGACTCCCTCCCAATGAAGCCTGCACTCACAGAGGTGGGCCTTGTGGCCCGTTAGTCCTCCAACGCTCAAGTCAGTATCTTTCTTAGAGAGAGAAGTGCTTGCAATGCACAATTTTTAGTGAGAGAAGCCAAATTGAGTAAATGCTTACCCACCTCCCTATTTATAGCCAATTACTGCTTACCTGGACCTTCTCGTACGGATTTCCACGTCAGCCCTACATTTAATGCGGGTGACCCAGGGCGCCTCCTCCGAAGATGACTCCAGGCGCCCTCTTCGTGTGCCCACAATTCCCAAGTGCCTACCTAGGCACCTATTGTGCGAGTACCCCTAGGCGCCTAGTGTATGCAACTCCCAACTTGCTCTTGATCTAAGCCCGAAGGCGCCTATCAAAACCTACCCCATCTTGAATGGGCTCACCCTTCCTCGGACTGTTTGGGCTTCACACCCTTTAACGGGCCTCATCCATATATCGGGGCCTCCTTATTCGTATACCCCCAACAATTGCCCCCCAGTTAGGTGCTCAAATTCGGATTCTTTGAGCGCCTAACTATTAGGCTTTTGCTCTTTCTTTTCCAACTCTTATTACGGTGGCCGTTTGCCCCCCAATCATCTTTCCTTACGGCGCACGAAATTCGGCAATCTTGTTTCTGACGCAGCGCCCTCCCTTTGTCCCCAGGCGCATTGTGCTAGCACCACTTAAAATTCCTTCTTCAAGGCGCCTAAAACCGTTACCCATTGATTAAAGGGCGCCTTTTCCTTCCCAGGCGCATTAGTTCCGCATCCTTTAACTCCCTCGCCTTGTGCCCTAGTCGTCCGAGCAACCCAAATCGCCGCCACTCCTTCGACCCAAGGCGCCCCGCTTTGGTTCGCCGGTTACCTGGCCGCCATTGAACCTTCGCGTCTCCTCTGTCCAAGGCGCCTCCGCACTCCCCTAATCCAAGGCGCCCTGCCTGTTCCCTTATCGAAGGCGCCTCTACTTCGCTTGCTACCCAGCCGCCTTTGCGCCTAAGCCACCTCGCCTTGGTTCGCTTGTTACCCGGCCGCCATTGAACCCTCGCGTCTCCTCTGTCCAAGACGCCTACGCACTCCCCTAATCCAAGGCGCCCTGCCTGTCCCCCTGATCGAAGGCGCCTCGACTTCGCTTGCTACCCAGCCGCCTTTGCGCCTAAGCCGCCTCTCTCTCCTGCCCCCCTTCACAACCAGCGCGACGTTCGAGGTGGTTGTGAATTTTGCCACGTGGCAGTCGGCACGATATTCGAGGCGCTCCCATTTTCCTTAAATGTAAGTCGATTCCCGGCATAGTTCTTCATTCGCCCTCAATTTGCCTTCTCACTCTAGTTTCTCTATCTGCTGTGCCTCTCTCCTTTCTCAGCGTTCAGCCGATCTCGCCGTGATGTCTCTCCCATCTGATGCTGCCGCCGCCGCAGGCTCTTCCCAAAATCCGGGCGGGCCTTCTAAAACCGGTAAGCCACTCCCTTTTTTTTTTTTTTTGCGTGAATGCTTGTGTATTCTTGCGATGGAGGCGCCTCTTACTGCTCCAACGGTTGTGCGCCTACTTGACTTGTTTTAGTGGAGGCGCCTGCATTGTCACCTATACCGACGCCTTCATCGAACTACGACGTGCCGGAGGATGGGTCGTACAAGATGACTACTTGGGAAGGCACCTGGCCGCCGGAGTATGCGCCCTGGGAGACTACATGTTTGCCGACAAATGTGGCAGGGCCTGAGCATAACTCCACCATTTCGGCGTCTTGGATGAAAAGTTTGATCGATGGGCTCGGGCTCCCACGCACCTGGACGTATGCGCCTCCATCGCCTATGGCCAGGGTGGGGTTGTGCGGGCCCCGTTGGTTGGGAGTATATCAGGAGTATTTCCGGTTTGGGCTTCGGTTTCCCATAGATCCCATATTGGAGGGCATTCTGGAGTACTGCGAATGCACAATCGGGCGCCTATCTCCGTCTGTGATACTTATTGTTGTGCTCTTCAAGTTGAAGTGCCGGATTCACCATGTGCGCCCAACCTTCAACCTATTCCGCCACTTTTTCTCGGTGATTTCTCGGGACAACTGTCTGTCCTTGAAGCGGCGGAAGAAATTGCACGCCCATTTTGTGACGAAGTGCCCTAAATTGGGGCGCACATGGTTCAACGGGTTCTTCTTCATAAAGGCGCATAGGGACTATTTCTTTGAAAGCGGAGGCGCCTTTAGGACTGACTGGGAGCTTGGTATTGAGGCGCGCTTCAACGCTGCCGTTGTCCTTAGTCGAGAAGAGCGAGCCAGGGCCGCCCTAATAAGCGCCACGCCTGTCAACTTGCGCCCTACTAGTGCACGGGCGCCTATTTTAGAGGAATACTATGCGGATGGTGTGTTAGAGTGCCGTTTATGCCTTTTGCATTCTCTTTTGGGCGCCTAGCTAATCCCTTGGATTTGTTTGCAGGTACGAGATTTGGGCGTATTGCAGACTTGATTAAGAGTCGTTATGAGAGGATGACTCTGGAGGAGCCTCAACAAGGAGGGTCCAACCTTGGGGGGTCTTCACCTGCCTCAGTTTCCACCCCACAACCATTGGTGGCGCCTACGGAGAGAGGGAAGGGAAAGGCGCCCGGAGAGAAGATTGCTAGGGCCTCCAGCGAGGCGTCCACACCATCAGGCGCGGATTATCGTGAAGACCATGTTGTGGTCGAGGACCTGGACGATGAAGAGGACGAAGTGCCCTTGGTCAGTCGAGGGAAGAGGGCAGGCGCCCAACTGACTCCACCAGCAAAGCGTCATAGAGCCGAGGGAGAAAGAGGCGCCACAAGTCAGGGTGAGGCCCACTCCCCACGATATGCTATCGTGGAAGGGCGCCTGCTGGGGCCTGATGGGTTGCCCCCCATTTTTCAGCCCAGGCGCACCGAGATGGGGCGTGTTGCCTTGTCGTGTTCCCCTCGAGCGGCAGTGGATCGTGGATGCGCCATGGGTCTGGCTCTGTCAGCCGCCAAACTTCTACAAGTGCCCTCCTCGATCTCGGAGGATCATCCATGGGCTGAAGTCGCCCGAACGGGAGCCAAGGTTTGTTCATGCGCGCCTTTGTTTGACTTGCACATTTCCCATTTTTTTTTTTTAAAATTGTTCACTTGGGCGTCTTACATTTGTGCAGATGCTCCTTCTTGCTGAGGCAGGCGCCCAGAAGACAGACCTTGCGATTGAGGAGTGTCGCGAGGCCCGGGCGTCCTTGTCTTCCACGAAGGACAACCTTGACACCGTTACAATGCGCCGCGACGAACTTGTGAAAGAGTGCGAGGAGGCGCAACTGGAGGCGGCAAGGCAAATTTCTACCCTTCAAAGCACGTTGGAGGAGGAGCGCCGCCAACGGGACGCCGACTTCGCGACCCGCATGGAAGAGGAGCGCCGAGACTTTGAGCGAAAGCTGGGCGCCTTGGCTGCGGAGAAGGAGGCCCTCACCCAAGAGCTGGGCGCCTGCAATGTCGAGCTTGTTGCCTTGAAGGAGGAGAAAGACGCTCTCCAGGACGAGGTAAAGGCGGCCGCCTATCGCCGCCGAGATTACAAGAAGGCGCTTAGGAGTGCGCGGGAGGAAAAGAGGTCTCTCAAGGCGTCTCTCAAGAAGTTTCCCACTTCTGAGGCGGGGCAAGACCTGATTGCCAAGGCGTCCCTCGATAGTCTGGTGCTTGTCAAGCGTAAGCTAGACCAGGAGTACCCCGACATCACCGTCAACTTCCTTGACCTTGTGAACTTTGTGATTGAAGAGATGCAAAAGGATCAAGAAGAGGCGGTTGAGGATGGTTCGGCGCCTGCAGGAGGGGCGCCTTCGTCGCCAGAGGGAGAGTCGTCCATGAGTGATTCCTCGGAGGCCGAGTAGTGGAGGCGCACTTCTTTTGTGGCATGTATTATTGTTTTCTCGGATGTTCATCAACTTGTCTTGTTTTTCTCATAAACTCTTGTTTGGGCGTATGCCCTTTGTGTCCTATCAACTTCCTGATTGCCTTGTCAACTCTTTTTAGGGCGCATTATATTCCAGGGCGCATTTTGTTATCGCACTTATTGTTTCTCAAGCTTTCCTCGGACGCATTTTTTTTAATTGGGCGCTTTACTTGCATGGGCGCGTATTCATGGGCGCTTTCGAATGATTTTTTCTCAAGCTTGCCTCGGGCGCATTTTTTATTGGGCGCTTGTCTTTCATGGGCGCGTATTTATGGGCGCTTTCGAATGGTGGGTATTCCTGATCTTTGGCACAAATGTATGGGTGCTTTACTAAGTGGGCGCAAATTCTTACGGGCGCGTTCGTTCCGGGCACATATTTCACGGGTGCTTTACTTGGGCGCATTTCTTACTTGGGCGCATATTTCTTACTTGGGCGCATTTCTTACTTGGGCGCATTAATGGAGAGGAAATCACTCTAGGGAGTTTTTTCATAAACACAAACACAGGCGCCTTAACATGACGAGCGCTTTGATTACACGATACGAGGCGCTGAACACAACAAGTGCTTTTGATTACACAGCACTACATACTCCCACAGGCGTTCCCCTTTTGCTTCTCATACTGCAGCCTCCTTGCCCCCCGGTTGGGCGCAATACGCACGCAAGTTCTGCGCGTTCCATGTTCTCTTTACTGGCTTTCCATTCAGATGTTCCAGCTTGAACGTAGCCGCTCCGATGACTTCCTTCACTCGATACGGGCCTTTCCACTTGGGAGCCAGCTTGCCTTCCTGCGCACAGGGCCTGAAATCTCTCTTGAGGACCAGGGCGCCTATGGAGATACCATGAGGGCGCATTTTTCTGTTGTAGTATCGGGCAACTTGCCTCTTCATTTCTTCCAGGCGCACAGACGCGACCTCACGCCGCTCATCGGAGAGATCCAAATCAGCCACCCTCTCTTCTTCATTTCGGCCTGGTTCATAATTCGCCACCCGGAAGCTTGGGATATTAATCTCGACCGGGATCACCGCCTCACTTCCATATGTTAACGCGAAAGGAGTCTCACCAGTGGCTACTTTGAACGTCGTTCGGTGAGCCCAGAGAACGCTAGGCAACTCTTCCACCCAACGCCCCTTGGCGCTTAGGAGCCTAGTGTGCAACCCGTGTAAGATGCTCTTGTTAGCCGCCTCAGCTTGCCCATTAGCTTGCGGGTATGCTACGGATGAGAACCTAAGGACCACCCCATGCGCATCGCAAAACTCCACGAACTGTTTGCAATCGAATTGTTTGCCATGATCAGTGACAATAGACTCCGGCAGCCCAAAACGAGTGAAAATGTTCCTTCTTGTAAACTTGCGCACTTGTGCTTCCGTAATGGTCGCCAAGGGCTCCGCCTCCACCCACTTCGAAAAGTAGTCGATGGCGACAATTAAATACTTCAGCTGTCCGGGTGCCTTTGGAAAAGGACCTAGAAGGTCCATGCCCCACTGAGCAAAAGGCCAGGCGCCCGTGTTACCCTGCATTGGGGCAGCAGGTATGTGTATGTCGTTGGCATGGATCTGACACTGGTGACAGGCGCCCGTGTGGGCCTTGGCATCTTTTCGCATTGTTGGCCAATAATATCCTTGTCGAAGCAACGTTTTTTCCAAACTTCGAGCGCCAGCGTGCATTCCGCAAGTACCGCTGTGGACTTCTTCCAACGCCGCCTGACCCTCTTCCTTACTCAAACACCTTAAATATGTTCCTGAATGGGATCTCTTGTACAGGCGCCCCCCGATTATGGAGCACCGAGCCGCCTTGCGCCTCAGCCTCCATGCCTCCTTTGGGTCCTCTGGGACTGTACCAGCCGTCAAGTATCCCAAGATGGGCACCATCCAACCGTCAGTTTCCATAGAGCCCCCCACGGTTGCTACCACGTATTCTTGTGGGACCTCTTTCGTGACGATAACTTTCCTTTCCTCAGCGAAGTCTAAAGCCGTGGCCAACTTGGATAGTGCATCGGCATGGGCGTTTTCTTCTCTTGGGATGTGCACGAATTCTATCTCCCTGAACCAGGCGCCTTCTCTTCTGACCGCTTGGACATAGGCTTCTAAGGCTTCCTCCTTAACATCAAACGCCCCATTGAGCTGGTTGACCACAAGGGCCGAATCGGATTTGACACTAACATGTTGGGCGCCCAATTCTCGTGCCATGCGGAGTCCTGCTACGACCGCTGCATACTCAGCCGCATTGTTGGTCTTAAGTTCTGAGAACCGTAGAGCAATCTCATGCATGACTCCACTTGGGCTAATAATTACTATTCCTGCCCCGGCGCCCACGCGGCTCGCCGCCCCGTCTACTTGAACTTGCCACGTCTCCTGGTCGACCCCTTCAGTCTCCACTACTCCCTCGGCCATGAAATCGACAATCACCTGAGCTTTGATGGCCGGTCGGGGCGCGTACCGGATGTCGAACTCACTTAGCTGAACGGCCCATTTAACAAGGCGCCCAGCCACGTCCATGGAGCCCAGTGTAGACTTGAGAGGTAAATTGGTGAGCACAACGATAGCATGCGCCTGGAAATAGGGGCGTAACTTGGTAGCGGCGGTCACGACTGCCAAGGCGGCCTTTTTAATAGGCGCATACCGTTTCTCGTGTGGTCCCATCGTCTTACTCACATAGTACACCGGCCTCTCTTCCCCCGTAGGCGCCTCCTTTGACACTAGTACCGCGCTGACTGCCACGTCCGAGACCGCAATGTATAAATACAGGACCTCCCCGGCCTTGGGTGCCGTCATGACCGTGGGCGCCGCCAATAGGCGCTTCAGGTCTTCGAACGCCTCGCTACACGCCTCGTCCCATTGGAAACGAACCGCCTTCTTTAGGATCCTGAAGAAAGGGGTCGTCTTGTAGGCCGACCTTGGTATGAAGCGCCCCAGGGCTGCGAGGCGCCCCGCTAGGCCTTGTACTTCCTTAGGCGTCCTTGGCGGTGCGAGTTTGATGATGGCCTCCACTTGCTTCGGGTTCGCTTCAATCCCTCTCTTAGTGATCATGAAGCCCAAAAACTTGCCTGCCTCCGCGCCGAAGACGCATTTCAGGGGGTTGAGCCGAAGGTTGTGCAGGCGCATGGTTTCAAAGGTCTCCCTTAAATCACCTAAGTGATCCCCCCGTTTGTGACTCTTGACTATTAAGTCGTCCACATACGCCTCCACGTTCCGCCCAATCTGCCGTTGGAAGACCGTATTCACCATGCGTTGATATGTGGCGCCCGCATTCTTCAGTCCAAATGCCATGACTCTATAGCAAAAGTTCCCGAAGGGCGTCATGAAGGCTGTCTTCAACCGATCTTCTTCGGCCATGGGGATCTGATGGTACCCGAAAAACATGTCGAGGAAACTGAGCATCTCATGATAAGCCGTATCGTCCACTAGCAGGTCTATGCGGGGCATCGGGTATGCGTCCGTCGGACACGCCCTGTTGAGACTTGTGAAATCCACACACATCCTCCAATCTCCTGCTGGCTTGGGGACAAACACCACATTGGATAACCACGTGACATAGGTTGCCTCCTCGACAAACCCGGCGTCTAGGAGCCTATCCACTTCCACCCTAAGCAGGGCCTCCTTTTCTTGAGAAAGGTTCCTTCTCTTCTGCTGAACCGGCCTCCTCCCTTCCTCAACTGCCAACTTATGCACAGCCGTCTCAGGCGCCACCCCGGGCATTTCTTTAGCACTCCACGCGAACAACTCCGCAAATTCTTTCAACAGAGCGACCAACTTCTCGACCATTTCGGGAGGCGCCTGGACCGAAATCCTGATCTGCCTTTCCGGTCGCCCCTCATCCAAGGGGATCAGCAATTCTTCGTCGGCCGCCTCCGCTCTGGGCGCCTCCTCGGACGTAATCGTATTGATCCTTTGACTTTTACGCGGCCGCACGCCCTTAAGCATAGTATAAATGGGGGCGCCTCTTCCTCTTGCGATGCCCACTCCCTTCGGCGCTATGAACTTCAACGTCTGATGACAAGTGGACGCCACCCCATTGAACAAGGCCAAAAGGGGCCTGCCGAGTATAGCATTGTAGGGGGAGGGGCAATCCACAATCCCAAAATCGATAGCATGAGTGACCCGCTGCTCTTCATCGCCCAAAGTAACAGGGAGGCGCACGCGCCCTATTACCTTCGCGGGCGCCCCTGAGAACCCGACGAGCATCGAGTCCGACGGTCGAATTAAGTCAGGAGACAAGTGCATGCGCGCTACCGTATCCTTGAACAGCACGTCCATGGAACTCCCCGTATCCACGAGCATCCTCTTTACCATGCACCCTGCCACTATTCCTTGAATCTCCGGCGCCTCTAAGGAGGGGACCCCATAAGCTTCATCAGGCACCTGATTGAAACTAATGCACACCCCTTCGTGTCGATCAACCGATGCTGCTCTTAGGCGCCTGCTAGCTTCCAATTTCTCTCTCAAATCTTCGGTGCCTGTAATCGCGTCCACCGTAAGCCTCACCTTCTCAGGCGCCTTTTCCTGATCTAGCTCGAATGGAGGCGGGGGGAGATCCTCCTTGGGCCCCGCTCGGGCCACATATGCCCTGTGCACCCTCTCTTCCGGTTTTTTGACGAACTCATTAAGCATGCCCCTGTCCACCAATCCTTGCAATCCAGTCTTCAACTGGTAACAATCAACTGTATTGTGCCCCCGTTCCCGATGGAAGTCACAAAATCTATCCAGATTTTGTGGGTTGGGTTGCCCCCTCATAGGCCCTGGCCATCTCACGTGGTACCCCTTATCTTTTACGTATTGCAACACGTTCTTCGGCGAGTCGTTAAGCTCCGTGAATTGACTCACTTTAGGCGCCGGGCGCCCCGGATCACTCCTCCGCACCGGTGTGACCGACGTTCCTCCGTAGAAAGGCCTAGACTCGGGCGCCTGCCTTCGTCCATCTCCTTCTTCTCCCCTGGGTCGGCGCCTGTCGGCCCGCCTTGACGCTAGCGCCTCCTCCAACACTATAACTTTCTGCACCCTTCGATCCAAATCTTCCGTAGACACTACATCCCTTTTAGCTAGCGCCCGACAAAGTTCCTCACTGGTGGTGCACTCCTCGAGGAGGACTCCAAGCACCGGGGGCTGCACATCTCTCACCGCCATGGCCACCGGGATCCATCGCTCATAGAACTCCCTCAAGGTTTCTCCCTCCTTCTGCTTGATCTTAAATAGTGAGCCCACGGTCAGTGTGCGCCTCTTTCTACTTGCGAACTTAGCCAGGAACATCGCCGCAAACTGCTCAAAGCATTCTATGCGCCCTTCCTCGATCTGATGGTACCAATCTAATACGACGCCTGAGAATGTTGAGGGGAACACCTTGCATAAAGTTGCGTCCGAACTGTTGTACAACTGCATTTTGGTGAAGTAGCTGTTGAGGTGGTCGTCCGGGTCCGCCGTACCATCATAGGTGGGAAGCGGCGGAATGTTGGTACTAGCGGGCTCCATGAGCACGCTCCGGGCCAAAGGTTGCCTTACCACAAACTGTCGATGCGGGCGCCCCGGCATCCACACATTCCTCTCTCCCTCCGAATCTCCGTAATCAGCCAGGCGCCTCATGCTGGCAAGGCGCCTCAGCGAGCTGGACTCCCCTTCAGCTTCCATCGTACGCTCCCTCTTCCTTGCTCCGGGACTTGGGGCGCCCTCCTTCAACATTTCCACCTCTCTCCTTAACATCCCAATGGCCTCGTCTTGATCGGCTATGATCTTGAACAGTTCCTTCTTAGTCACCGAGGCTCCATCTGAATCCGGGCGCGGGTCTTCACTTCCCTCATCCTCCCCCATGCTGGGCGTTCCTCCTCCTGCTTCTTGAGACGCCTCCCCCATGTGTTGCTCCTCCATCTCGCTTCCACCCTCCATTGAAACTAGGCGCTTTCTTGTTGTGTCCCGGCCCCTTCCTGGCGCGCCAATTGTTGAAGCCCACTCGATCGGCCTACTTCTCTTCCGTACCAGCTGACTCCCTCCCAATGAAGCCTGCACTCACAGAGGTGGGCCTTGTGGCCCGTTAGTCCTCCAACGCTCAAGTCAGTATCTTTCTTAGAGAGAGAAGTGCTTGCAATGCACAATTTTTAGTGAGAGAAGCCAAATTGAGTAAATGCTTACCCACCTCCCTATTTATAGCCAATTACTGCTTACCTGGACCTTCTCGTACGGATTTCCACGTCAGCCCTACATTTAATGCAGGTGACCCAGGGCGCCTCCTCCGAAGATGACTCCAGGCGCCCTCTTCGTGTGCCCACAATTCCCAAGTGCCTACCTAGGCACCTATTGTGCGAGTACCCCTAGGCGCCTAGTGTATGCAACTCCCAACTTGCTCTTGATCTAAGCCCGAAGGCGCCTATCATGACCTACCCCATCTTGAATGGGCTCACCCTTCCTCGGACTGTTTGGGCTTCACACCCTTTAACGGGCCTCATCCATATATCGGGGCCTCCTTATTCGTATACCCCCAACATAAACTTATCCATCTTATCACCCTATCTTCTCCTAACGAACTAATAGAAACCTATATTTTCTATAATTGCTATTATTATGAGGGTTAATATTTTAAGTATTTGAGTTATATTATGATAATCTATTAAGTTTTTCTAGTCTTTAGCTATAACCACATATTTTGGATTTTTTGTTTGGTTAACCTGAAATCAATAAAAAAAATTACCTTTAAAATCCTAACCTCTCCCTGTCTCCTAATTTCTCTTATTCCCTAATCCAAAATTTTGGCCGATTTTTTTTTTCTTCTTCTTCTTCTTCCGCAAATTTCGAATCTCAATCCCCAATTTTATCTACAAATCCCTAAATCCCCAATCATCCAACACTAGAACCCTAGAATTAGGTTTGAACCAATAAAAACAGTTGAGGATGTACTGAAAATAATGA
Organism: Linum tenue; assembly: GCA_946122785.1. Taxonomy (NCBI): domain Eukaryota; kingdom Viridiplantae; phylum Streptophyta; class Magnoliopsida; order Malpighiales; family Linaceae; genus Linum; species Linum tenue. Next base: position 5,170,148 of record CAMGYJ010000010.1, on the reverse strand, counting down.
TTAGCTAATTGTTCGAACAAAAGAAATCAATATACATAAGAGTGATGACGACAAGAAGTTCTTTTTGCTTTCTTTTTTTTCATATCTGAATTACATGATTGGATATATGTAGAGAGGGCGGCAGAGAGAGAGAGATCAGTACCACAGTGATCGATCCTCTAGTCTTTTTCTGAGTTACATTATTCTACTAACAAAACAAACCCGCCATGGCTGGGAAAAGAAACTGAAAGAAGAAGATTTAAAAAAAAAGCGATTTGTTTTAATTTTATTTTTGGCGGGACGGATTGTGATAGGATTAGGATGTGATGGGTTAGTTAGACTTGTTCATCCCAGTGGCGTCCTTGACGGATTCAGCTGCTCCCTGAGCCTTGGCCTTCATCTGCCCTCCTGCTTCTGCCACCGATTCCTTTGCAGATTGCGCTGCGCCCGCTGCCCTGTCCATCATCCCGCTCGCCTTTTCCTGTTCCCCATTCCATTCCATAATTCTCATTATTATCATCATCAAAATAAGGGGTTCAAATTCATGCATTCACGTTGGATGAGTTACTTACCTGAGCTTGGCCCTTGGTCTCGCCGGCGTGGTACGACATCTTCTCGGTGTTGCTCGCCATTTCTTCTCCGATCTTCTTCCTGTTACGTTTCTTGCTAAATAGACAATTTTTATTTTTTTTTACTTTTGGTAGTGGGTAATGAATAAATGGTGAGGGAGGGGAGCGTATTTTATAGGGCAGGGATGCCCAACTCACAACTAGACGCGTGTCCAATCGACTCCTTACGTGTATTGCAGCTTGCCATGTGTCAACTGATTAGGTTGGGGAACTTGTTCAAAAATAGAATAGATTTGCATGGGGGAAAAATTAAAGGATCTGTTCTATTATTGGGTACCGCTGATTGCGAGTGACCGACAAAATGACTCATCGCTCGAAATTGCAAAAGAGGAAAAATAAATGGGTGGTCAAGATCAAGTGCCTTTATGGTTGTGGAAATAAGTCACAAGTTCATTCAATTCCTCTCCAATTTGTACAGGGATAAGAGGATAAGATCACGTGATTAAGTCAAGTGGATTTCTTAGTCATTTGGCTAAGTCGATCTCAGCCCTTCAATCTTATTAAGATCTAATTATTAAGATCTAATGACTTCAATTAATTCAATTTAATTAAAGGTAATGTAGTAATTGAATGGTTCATAGTTATTTTATTTTTTAGTAATTAATAATTAAAAGAATCTCCGGCATGTCCCTTAATTTAATAGAAACACAAAAATTAGGGTACATTATCATCATCTTTTATGATAGTAATGCTACTATGACTAAGACATGTAGCCAAGTGAAAATGGCAAGTACGGTCATGTGGGAGGTAGGCAGGGTAAAATCTATGAACTGATCAATCATGGAGGTGTGTCTATACAATACGACCGGATAGAAATAATTAGTTCATCATTTGAGGAAATGATTAACTAGTGACTTGGTGGTCAACTGGTCAAGTCTGTCAAAGGGATGGATTTAAAGTCCATATAATTTTTTATCATGGGATACCCTGTTCCCCTCTAATACAACGTTAGAGGCTGAATTCAATGAGGAAAGCTAATTATCAGAAATTAAAGGACACAATTTGTCATTCCAAGGCATGTGCTTGTTATCCAGCACGAGAGAACAAGATGAAGTATAAAATTTTCTTAATTGAATCTTTGAAAAAGTGTATTGTGCAGGTACACAAATAAAAGATTCAACCTACGTAAGCATGAAATGTTGCCACTTCAAGAAACCCAGACTTTGGTTTCGTATGCGCTTATGAGAAGGATTGGACACATGACAGATAATAGTGTCAAGGAACTTAGAAGTTTGGAAATTTAAGTGTATATTATCTTCGAATATTCATTTGAGTATATGGGTTCAATCGTTACCAACATCTAAATATTCTGATATTCGTTAAGTGTAATATTTTGTTTTTCTTTTATGAAAAGTCAATCGTCACGACATTTTCATTTCTGATTAAGTTTTGTTGGAAGAATCAGTATAAATTTCAAATGTTGCTAACTTTATGTTTATATAACTGTTTATTTACTTCTTGGGTGCATTAAATCTTTTGATATTCCAACCCAAAAAATTCATTTAACCCCTTGTATTACTCCTTTTCCTTGGAGGAGAACTAGGAGCAACACGAGCCTGTCCCTCTGCATACAAAGGAATTCGAGCAAACCATAATCGACTGAGGCAGGCACTTCCGAACCATTAGACAATTCTCCAATGCCTCCCGTTTGTTTTCATTTCCTTACAACCAATTGAAACTCATCTTCATCCATGAATGCTTTACCATTTCCTACAGTAAACTATGGCATTCCAATTGTATGTGGAGGAGTTTGCCCTTATATCTCACACTAAGAACAACAGTGTGATACATTTACTCCACCGAAAGAGTTATAGCCTTCCCCACCTTGTGGCCGAATTCTAAACTCAGTATGGAAGGAGGAAACAACAACACTCAATATGCAGAGCTTAGCAACCCTAATATGTGAACCTAAGCGAGTAGCTTGATCCATCCAGAGCATATATAGTACCTAACACACTCGCTCCTCTACTCGACCTTCCCGCTGTGAAATACTAATCGGCAATCCCATGAATCCAATTTTTCACTTTCGACAAAAAGATAGGCTGATTTATTTATTTTGATTGAAAGTTGTAGGGTGAAACATATGAAAGGGATTCGTTTGGGGCGTTAAAAATATAGAGCACTTCAATTATGCTTTAAATCATTGTTGTTTTAAAGTACTCCATGAAGTTGTACCATAAATGAATGTGTACATTTATGTTATGACAAAACATCAAATTGTACCATAACATATACATGTACAACTTTAGTTTGAAGCATAAAGAGATTTACGTACAACCTGAAGTAGTACCATAACTTTAAACGTACGGTAAGTATTAAAAATTACATAACCCAAAAGTCATATATTATGATTATGGACAAATTTTCGATGATATAAGAGAGTGACCCTTGTGTATACATCTAGATAGCAATCTCCATAACTCGACACATTTGTAGCTTGAATTGAATCCCATATTTGTATTGTTATGCAACAAATCCCCACATTGTAATTGCACACCCAAGTGACCTCATCATTTCCTTCCCAAACGGTAAACTTGCTTTTTATGCTAAACTTGTCACTGTCTGTTTATCGAACGCAACTTCCCACCTGCATTGTATATCGCCTACATATGTGCAAAAGTAGCCATTGACGATGACAGGAGAGGTTGCCATAACATTTGGGCAACTTCCTTTCCTTAAATTACATTGCTTAATTGATCCACCATTGCAGAGCTAAGCAGGACACTTACATGATACAGAGCAGAACCATGAACGAGAAAAAGTACACCAAACACATTTGGATTAATCCCCTTGTTTGCTCATTCACTCCTGGCCTTTCGAAGTCCCGAAAACTGCTGCTTTCACTCGTCTCTTCAACTCCTTCCTGCAAGAATTAACAACCCAAACAAATTACTCAAACAGTTAAAAGTATACAGATTGACATCGATCGCGTGGTTAAATGGTAATCAGCTTCTTCGATTTTTCACCTCATGAGCTCCCTGTCAATGGCGGAAGTGGACAGCATCCCCCGATTCTCCTCCGCCCTCCTGATCAAATACGGCATCACAACCTCAATCGGCCCGAACGGCATGTACTTGCTGACCCGAAACCCGGCGTCCTTCAACCCCATCGACAGCGACTCTGCCATCCCGTAAAGCTGCGCAAACTCCACCCTCCCCTTCCCCTTCCCAACCCCAATTTCCCTCGCCTTCCTCGCAGCCAGCGTCCCCGATTCCGCATTATGACTGGCCAGAACCAACCCGTCCGAACCCGAACCGACCCGGTCGATCATGTACCCGGCGCAATCGTCGTAACAAGCGTGTGTCTCCCCGATCGTGTCGTGAACAGGGGACTCCACTCCGAGCTCGGATGCCAGCTTCCTCTCGCTAGACATGTAGGCTCCTCTGACTAGCTTGATCCCCATCGCAATTCCCATCTCGTCGGCGGCCCTCGTGGCGAGGACCAGCCGCTCCTTGGCGTCTTTTAGGTATGCCTGGATGGTGTTGTAGACGACCGGGGTGTGGCTCGTGTTGTGCTCGATCGCGGCGGTGTAGGTGAAGAAGTCGATGGCCGGTTGGAGGTTGGTGTCCTCGGCGTCGACCGTTAAGGGGAGGCCGGATTGGGAGCAGCGGAGGCAGAGTTTGTGGAGGCGGGTGCGGGCGAGGTGGAGGTCTTGGAGCTCTTGTGGGGTGAGGTGGGGAGGTTGGGTGGAGGTGTGGTAGAGCGGGGTTGATTTGGAGAAGATTGGGATGGAGGTTTCTGGGTTGTGCCATGGAAGGTGGAATGATGATGATGGTTTTGCTACTTGTTGCCAGCGGAGGAGGTCGCTGATTCGTTGGAGGAGGGAGAGCGGGGTGATTGCTGTGATTTTGACCACCACGAAGCTCACCTGCGAAAGAAAGAAAACAGAGCAACAGAGAGAAATCGTTATGATTTGTAATTATCGTTTGGATGAGGAATTGTAACGGATCAATTTGACACAATTGTCTCATTTTGAGACAATTGTACCAAATTGCCTCGTTTGTCAGCAAAAATTTTGGATGGATCAATATGTCTGAGGTATTTTGAATTGATCCGTTTTGAGTCAATTTCAATTACCTGGGGTGGGGCACGTAATTCGAATTGACTCATTTCTATATTGATCCATCCAAACAACCCGGGGTCAAGTGGGAATTTGGATTTAGGATTTAACTTTTAGACACGGTGGAAGTAATTAACATCGTTTGATTTGTAAGGGATCTTGGATTGACTTGATCTCATTCCTTGCTTCTTGGAACCTCCCACTTGCGGGGAAAGTATCCCAAAGACCAAAACTCTGTAATTAAGGTCCAGGCAAAAAAATAAATTTCTTTTTAAGATTACGACTAATCATATCATTCTTAAAGGAAAAAAAGACTAATCATCAATATTATTAGAAAAAGACTACCACTTGGTGGCCAAAAAAGCCCTCGATTTGTTTCCTACGGGAAGTATTGGTTTTGATTTTCGGGCGTGGTTGTGCTCGGAAATTGGTTTGATGTAACTTTTTTTGTCTTGGTAATGCAAGTATCTTTTCGACAAAAAAAAAAAAAAAATAGAAAAAGACTACGACTAATTAAGGTACTTAGTTGCTACTGCTAGCTGGCTGGTCCGATGAACTTGTCTTCCTTACTGTGCGTATGGCTTTGCTTTGCTTGGCTTAGCTTGCTCGATATTACGTGGATCCGACTATGATTCCTTCCCAATTACCCTAAACCGAATCCTACGTGGCCTTCTCTTCACCGTCCATTCCATTTGCTTTCCTTTTTAAAAAATAATTTCTTATTTCTATTGCAATTATATAAATAGGGTAAATATTTATTGTATTCCCATTTCTGTACGTAGAAGATGTAAGAAAATACAGAGTAATACAAGGCATACTTTTCGAAGCAAAGATTCATGGAGAATAAGTCTGCAACCCCAAAATTTCCTTTTCAAAAACAATAATAAAAAAATCACTAAATACGGCCTAAAAGCTAACAGCACAAGAAAAACATGGAACTTATAAGGTGCTTACCGATGACGGAGGAAGGGAGACTGCGCAATCCACGGTGTCGAGAAACCCCTCCAGATTCCGATCGCACGCGTCGTTGTCGGCCGTGTACTCCACCGCGAAATCGAGCATGGCACGGAGCCCGGCGCGGTTGACCTCCCTGACCCTCTCACGCGCGGCCGAGGGGGTCTCCCCGGCGCAGAAGTGCTCGTAGAAAGTGCGCCGGACCACGCCGTACACCATCCGGCGGAAGGGCTCCACGTCCATGAGTCGTGACGTCATGGCCCGGGTCCCGAGGTCCACGAGGTGCTCCGACGCGGCCACCTGGAGGACGAGGGACGCGTGGAGCAGCTTGGAAGCAGGGACGGAGCCGAACAGCTGCCGGTGATCGTCCAGCTGGAGGGCGAGGGACGCGTGGGGAGTAGTGGTAGTAGTAGCAGGCGCGTGGTGGTGGTGGGGGTGGGAGAAGTCCGGGTCGGGTTCGGGTAAAGCATGGCCCAGGGTGAGGGGCGGGGCGGCGGAGAGGGAGGACGGGGAGGAGGTGAGGTGGCGGAGGAGGAGGAGGGTGGGGCGTCGGCCGGCTTTGGTGGTGGCGGCGGTGGCCATTCAAGGCTGGCGGGGAGGGAATCAAGAATATTCTGAGTTTGTTTGTTTTAGAGGGTGGAATCTTGGCGAGCAGCGGAAGTGGAGGGGAGATTTATAGGGGGAAGGATGGAATCTGTTTTGAATGAGGGGAGATCCAGCCAGCCAGGGTCGTGACAGTTTGATTCTCTTCGGATCTGATTTTGACTTCCGAATTTACCGTCTTTTACTTATGTTTGCCTCTTTCTACGCCTGCTTTTGAGCCTAGGGGTCAGTCAATTACACAATAATAATAATTAGTTACCCATATTGATTTCCTCTCCATGATATTACAGTAATTATATATTTCTATATATGTGTTTTTATTATTGAATTCGTGATTTGTTTCCATAGAAACAAATATTTGTGACTGGTGATCTCAGTCTCTACTAGCTCAATCCATCTAATCCTTCGGTGACTGGTTGATTAGGGAGTGATTTCGTGATTAATGAATGATCAAGCGAATAACCAACTTGCCATATCCCATATATATATATATATGGTGGCCACTTCGGTGCACCCGCTTTTTTGGGTGCACTGAATGCACTTACTTTTCTAGTCATTCATATCCATTGATTACATCTAACGGTTATAATAATTTTATTTATTTATAATTAATTATTAACTAATAAATAATATGATATTTATTAAAATAATTTAAACTTATTTTTAATTGCAACTAACCCACTTAATTATTCTATTTTATACGTGGAAAAAAGGAGCTCTTTTATTCTATTTCATCACCGCCACAAAATTCTGCCTTACCTCTTCCCTATGCCGCACACACCAAAACTGAAGACTAATTAGCCCGGCGGAGGCCGCGCAAGCTCAGCTTGACGGCGATGCGAACTCCCAAAACTGCGAACTAATGTCTTGGTGTCTCCAACCCATCCAAATAATAGGCTAGCGTCGTCACTTTCTCAAACACACTTTCCCTGAATTTTCATATACCAAAAGCATATCAATAACAAAAGAAGTGGTGGAAGACGAGGCGAAAGGGCTCGGCGAGGGAGAAATTTGATTCTTGTTATTGTTGGTGGTGGTGGGGCTGGAGTAACAGGAAGGAGAGATGAGAGTTTGAATCGTCTCCGACCAGTCGCTGTTGGTATTGGTGATAACAGAAACAGCGTCCCCGTCAGATCCTTCCTCGTCGTCGTTGTCAGCATCGTCGTCAGAAGGTGATTCTCCAACTCCTGGAGTCAATTCATCATCTTCTTCTCCGACTCCTGGCAACCACTCGCCGTCGCCGGCGGAGCAGCAGACGTAACACCAATTTCCCGTTATTCTGCCTCATCTGAATAGGCAGAGTCGACTGGACCAAGTTCGCAAACAGAACTCTGCACAGTTTGAATTGGGGATTATTACTACTGTTCCGTGTATTTATAGTTTTATAGGTTGGGCCTCAATTGCTGAAGGAGCGGGAATCCATAGCGTTCCTGTTGCTGCTGCTGATGTTGAGGTCGCAGGTAATTCAGGTGAGAAGTTATTGGCGGAGAATTCTATGGGGAAAGAGTTGAAATCGGAGAAGTAGTTGTGGTGGTATTACTGTCTGCAGGGTGACGACGATGCAAGCGACGGCCGGATTGGTGCGCTGGTGGCGGAAGACGACGATGCAGGCCACTGGAAAGTAATTGTCGCCTGACATAAGTACTGGCGGGGAAGAGGGGAAAACAATCGTGGAAGAAGAGGGTTTCGGTCTAATTGCAATTCTTAATAAGTTTAAATTATTTTAATAAATAAAATATAGTTTATTAGTTAATAATAAATTATAAATAAATCAAATTATCGTAACCGTTAGATTTAATCAATGGATAAAATTAAACAGGAAAGTGAGTGCGTTCAGTGCACCCAAAAAAGTGGGTGCACCGAAGACGCTGCCATATATATATATATATATATATATATATATCATTGGGATACCTTTTATACTAATGCAACCTCTTCTAATGCAAGATTTAGGGTGTGCTGAATAAATAAATGTATAAGAAGTTACAATAGCTTTCCAAAATTAGAATCGACTAATGGAGGACATGTTGATAGTTTATTACCCTACCACTTGCTCACTACTATGTAAACACCACTCCATAGGTTAGGTTTAAGATAAGAAGTATAACCATTAAGCCATGCACCCTCGCATTACCAAATTTGAGCTCTTTAGTTTTAAGTGGGGTCAGAAGGTGTTGATTATATTAAGATTGGGTACCAATATGTAATTATGTAGTTAGGGTTTGTGTTAGCAAACCTATAAATATCCTGCTGTACATGTCGATCAGGTTTAACGAAAATAAGAAAGCCTAACCAGTGAGGGAGATCCTCACCGTGGACTAGTGTCATATTGACGAAACCACGTTAAAAAACCTCGTGTGTTCTTTCGATTATGCTATGCTTTGATTAATTGTCATGGTATCAGAGCCTACAGTCTAATCCTGATTTGTGGGAACGTGTCTGCCGCTGTTGGTCTTCGCATCGCCCACAGCTTGGTTATTGATTTTCGCTGCGGTTGGTATTTGCGCAGCTTGGTTATTGCTTGCCGCTACTGGATTTCGCTGGCAGCTTTGTTTATTGCATTCCCAAGTTTGTTTCGCCGGCCGCTTGGTTTGTTTTTCCGCAGCGTACGTTTTTGGATTGGTAGCTGCTTTGGACCAAATTTGTTTTAAGCTATGGACTCTGGACGTGGTGATTTTTTGTCCGCCAAGCTTGATGGTACGAATTTCCCTTTATGGGAATTTCAATTCCGCAGCTTTGTGGAAGGGAAGAGGTTGCTGTCCATTTTAAATGGGACTCGTCCCAAACCTGCTGCCGAGTCTCCTGCCAAGGAGATTGAAGATTGGGCAGCTGATAATGCTTCTGTGGTTTACTGGTTGCTTGGTTCCGTGGATGTGGGTACTGCCCTTAGTTTGCGTCGTTTTACGTTGGCTTCTGAGATGTGGGTTCATCTTCGTAACACTTATTCTCAAGCCAATTCTGCCCGCCAATTCGAGCTGGAAACAGAGCTTTCTTCTTTTCATCAAGGCGATCGTGACATACGATCCTATTATCAGGCCTTGATGACTCGTTGGACAGAATATGACATGCTCACAGCTTCTCTTGTCCCTGCTGCTGCGTCGGTTGATGTTGTTAAGGAAAGATGTCGCAGTCGTTTTATGCAGTTCTTGGCTAAACTTCGTCCTGAGTTTGAGCCTATTCGTGCCTCACTTCTTCATCGTCAAGTGAGTACGGTGGATGAGGCTTTGGTTGAATTAATAAGGGAGGAAACTCGATTACGCAGTCAGGCAAAGCTGGATAGTTCTCATGATGGTGGTGCTGCGTTTGCAGTGGGAAAAGGCTCCTCTACTCGTCCTCAATTTCAACAGGGCACTACCAGTCAGCTGATTTGTCACTTCTGTAATGAGCCAGGCCACATTCAACCTCACTGTAAGCGTCGAAATCTTTGCATTTACTGTAAACAGACTGGGCATATTATTATGGATTGTAAGGTTCTTGCGAAGAAAGGTGGGTATCGTCCCAATCATCGTCCGGCTGCTGCTGGTGCCTCGGGACAGAGCTATGCCGTTACGTCCTCGTCGGCATCTTTGCCCGCGGCGTCTCCTGTTGTGTCGCCTCCTGCCGCGGCGTCTTCTGCTCCTCCAGTTTCGAGTACTCTCTTCACGGCGGCGGACGTTCGTCGTATGGTTGCTGATGCTCTACAGGATGCTATTCCCCAGTTGCTGAATTCTGCTTTTGCCACCGGAACGCCTACAGGTAATTCCCCTCGTTGGTTGGTTGATTCTGCAGCATTTAATCATATGACCAATTCTGCTACAAGCTTTACTTCATTAAAACCGACCCATATGAGATGTTTACAAGTGGCTAATGGAGCTCAGTTGCCGGTGGCTGGCATGGGTACTACTAGTTTGGGTGATATTCGTCTGGGTAATACTTTATATGTGCCTCAACTGGTTCCCAGTCTGGTTTCTGTTGGGCAGTTGGCCGAAGATGGATGTGCAGTCACTTTTAATGATCATGGGTGTGTTGTGCAGGATCAGAAAACCGGGAAGGTTCTGGGAACGGGTAAGAAGGATGGCCGCCTATATGTTTTGGACAAGTTTCAGCAGGCGCAGGAGGGAGGTCGTGACGAGCTGGGAATGGGCAGTAGTGATAGTCGCATTTTTTTTAAAAACAAAGATTCTGGGTGTTCCTTTCCTTTGGCTACCTTGAATAATGATGTTGAGGACCATTCGTTGGATTTTTCGAAGTTGTTTAGCTACTCTGTTAAGGAATTGGATTCTGGCGGTTGTAAATCTTCGAAGTCGGTTTCATTATGGGATTTGTGGCATTATAGACTTGGTCATCCTCATACTGCTCGCCTATTACATATGTTTCGTCGTAGTTTGTTGCCTGCGTCTGTTGATCCGAAATTTCATCCCTCGCACCATTGTATTAGCTGTATTGAGGCTAAGGCTACCCAGTCTACTTTTACGGCAAGTGAGACGCAGTATGATTCACCTTTTGATCTAGTACACACGGATCTCTGGGGTCCCTCTCCGGTCACCTCACGTATGGGGTTTCGTTATTTTGCGTTGTTTGTGGATCATCATACTCGGTATGCTTGGATATATTTTTTGCGTCAGAAATCTGAGCTTGTCGATCATGCTAAAGCTTTTGTGGAGATGGTTGAGACTCAGTTTGGTCGGCGGGTGAAGATAATCCGGTCTGATCCTGGTGGGGAATTCATTGCCTCTCCTCTCCTGGAGTTCTATGCGTCCCGAGGGATCCTTCCTCAACAGTCTTGTCCAGGAGTTTCTCAGCAGAATGGCCTGGTTGAACGTAAACACAGACATGTTTTGGAGCTTACTAGAGCCATTCTCTTTCACTCTCATGTGCCTAATAGTTTTTGGGTTGAAGCTGTTGGTACAGTGGTGTATTTAATCAATCGTCAGATCACGTCTGTTCTGGGAGATCGATCACCATATCATTGTTTATACTCCACGCTACCAGATTATTCACGACTACGGGTGTTTGGCTGCGTATGCTTTGTTTTATTGTCCAAGAAGGCGCGCCATAAACTTGCGCCTAAGGTGGCTAGGTGTGTTTTTGTCGGCTACAGTTCTCAGCATAAGGGGTATCTATGTTACGATCCTAGTGAGCGGAGGATGCGTATTTCATGTCATGTTACTTTTTTGGAAGAGGTAATGTATTATGGAGCTTCATCGACCACCGACTTGGCGTCTTTGGATTTTCTAGTGCCGTTACCGGCTTTTGATCCCTCACCTGTTGCTCCAGCTAATCCTCCACATGCTGATAATGATCAGCCACCTGATTTGGACCCTCATGCTCTCCTTAGCACTCCGCCCCGTACTCCCTCCGTTCATACTGCCTCTCCATCTACCTCGGCAGGAGACTCCCTCCATAATGGTTCCCCTTCACGTAGTCCATCCCCTACTCCTATTATTTCTACTTCAGGTGACTTGTCTTCCACTTCCTCAGCTACTAGCCAAGACATTGGCTCTCCACCACTCGAAATTATATCTCCGCCACCCCTGCCTGCTCCTCGGCGCTCAAATAGAGCCACTCTTGGACAACCTCCTCCCAGACTACTTGATTATGTTGGCTACTCGACAGACTCGGCTATCTTAATTCCTACTCATTATAGATTTGCCAAAGATGATCCAAGGTGGAATGCTGCAATGAATGAAGAGATTGATGCTTTGGAGGCTCAACATACGTGGGATGTGGTTCCTCGATTTCCTGGTGTGTCGGTTATAGGGAGCCGGTGGGTGTATGCTATTAAGATGTTCCCAGATGGTTCCATTGAGCGTTTTAAGGCTCGGGTGGTGGCTCAAGGTTTTAAACAAGAGTATGGAATTGATTTTGACGAGACGTTTGCCCCGGTTGCTAAAATGCAGACTGTTCGAAGTTTATTAGCTGTAGCTGCTATGCGGGACTGGCCGATTATTCAGTTTGATGTCAAAAATGCATTTTTGCATGGAGACTTGAAGGAAACTATTTATATGGAGTGCCCTGAGGGTTATTCCAAGGGAGGGCCGGATGTGATCTTGCGGCTTCGACGGTCTTTATATGGTCTGAAACAGGCACCTCGGGCATGGTTCGAGAAATTTCATGGGACGATTCTTCAGGCTGGTTTTCTGCAGAGTCAGAATGACCCGTCTATGTTTATACGACACACTATTCATGGGATGATTGTTCTATTGCTCTACGTGGATGACATGATAGTGACTGGCAGTGATAGTGATGGCATTCGAGAATTGACAGAGTCACTACATTCGGCATTCAAATTGAAAGAATTGGGCGAGGTGTCCTACTTCCTTGGATTAGAGGTAAATCGATCTAAAGAAGGGTTGTTTGTTAGCCAGAAGAAGTATATAAATGATCTGCTTACCGCTACTGATCATCACTCGTGTAAGCCCTGTAGTACGCCGATGGAACAAAATTTGAAGCTAAACAGGGAGAGTGGTGAATTGTTAGAAGACCAGACGTACTATCGCAGTGTGGTAGGGAGTTTGATATATTTAACCCACACCAGACCTGACATAGCTTATGCAGTACAGGTAGTGAGCCAGTTCATGGGAGTGGCAAGAACAACTCATCTTAATGCTGTTCACAGACTCCTTCGGTATTTGAAACATACTTCCGAAGTTGGTTTATTCTTTCCCAGGGATGGAACACCGATGATTGAGGCATTTGCAGATGCTGATTTTGCAGGCTGCCAGGACACTAGGAGATCAACATCTGGTTGGTGTATTCGGTTTGGGAGGTCCTTTGTGTCTTGGCGATGCCGAAAACAAGATAAAGTGTCGAAATCTTCTACCGAAGCTGAGTATAGATCAATGTCCGAAGTTAGTTCTGAAATGGTTTGGTTGCAGAGACTTTTCAAGGAGCTTGGTGTAGAGTGTGTACAACCTATGCGAATCTATGGGGACAACACTAGTGCTATTCAAATAGCCAATAATCCGGTTCTGCATGATAGAACTAAACACATAGAAGTACATGTTCATTACATCAGGCAACTAGTTTCTGAAGGATTGGTTCAGCTGAGTTATTTGGCAACAGAGGAACAGACTGCTGATTTGTTGACAAAAGCTGTGTCCTCTAGTAGACATTGGTATTTGTCTTCCAAATTGATGTTGAGATCCGAACATCAATTTGAGGGAGGGTGTTGATTATATTAAGATTGGGTACCAATATGTAATTATGTAGTTAGGGTTTGTGTTAGCAAACCTATAAATATCCTGCTGTACATGTCGATCAGGTTTAACGAAAATAAGAAAGCCTAACCAGTGAGGGAGATCCTCACCGTGGACTAGTGTCATATTGACGAAACCACGTTAAAAAACCTCGTGTGTTCTTTCGATTATGCTATGCTTTGATTAATTGTCAGAAGGATCCATATCTAAATGATGATAATTAATGATTTTTTTTAATTTTTTCTAGTTTTTTTATTCGACTCTTATCATTTTTGGTATAACTTGGATTAAAATGTTTCTTACACAGATGTAATGTGTTTGTTGTGATTAACAAAATGAGATTCGTTTCAATATGTTTCTGCAAAATAATTTCATACCACTCGTTACCACCTTCGTTTTTAACTAGAATTTGAATTTTTTTGCAAAGTTGAAACGAGTTAATTGTGATTTATTTGATCGACAAATTTTTGTAAAAAAATACTTGACAAAAACGTACCACTCCATACAACCCTGATATAGGGGTGGTAACTGATGGTAAGCAATGATGAATGTCTGAAATAACATTTTATATATTCATACTATCTTCTATTCAACCATTTTACACTTATGGTTATTCATATCACTATAAGACACTTTCATAACATGTGGTATGATCTTATGTAATACCAACCATTACCACCATGGTATAGACTAGTAATAAATGTCTCGATTTTTTATGTTACAAAATATATCAAAGTGGATGTCATTTTGAGAGCACAATTAGTGTGATTTATCTGTGCCAACAAATTAAATTACGACTTAAAATGAAATAGATTTAATTAAAATTTATAGGAAAAAATGTTAGGCACCTTCAATAAATGATGATGTGGCAGTGATGTGGTAGGTTATGCGTCGTTATGCACCCTTAAGTTATGCAAATGATCCGCTCCCCATAGGCTAGACCTGTCTAAGTAGGGTATATAATTGTTAATTATACATTTGTACATATCAAATCTGTCCCATTTAGGAGTGATAATTTTTGACCTGACATGTGCTACCCGACCTGTTTAGGGTGGGTATTACCCGAGCGCACTAGCATAGACGGGCATGCGAGTACTGCTTTCAACTTGTTCCGCCACGTTGCATCCCGTTCTCAACCCATTTTATCATGATTTACATGATAAACATCTATGTGTGTCTTCTTTTGACCTTTCTAAAATCATATGCCCATCCTAAAGAAATTTTAAGACTTTATCTTTCAATTATATATGTGTCATCCTAAAGAATTTCAATTATATATATATGTGTCATCCTAAAGAAATTCCTTGTACTATATTTCTCATTCATTTATGAAGTATTTTCTCTATTTGTTCTTATAAAGAGTTAAATATTTACATTTTTCTTTCAAATAACTTATAAGAATTGGTCAATCCGTCTCGCCCCATACCCGTGCGGCTACCACCCGACCTGACTCGCATAAAGTATAGGACGTGTATATGGAATTGAGGTACCTACCCCTGCCCATTGCAATCACTAGTCCCTTTGGTTTTAAGTGAAGTTAAACTAAAAGATGAGGTTGAAAGACTTTTGAGGGCTAAAAATAGACTACCCTTTAACACCTTTGTTCAGGGTGGTAAATGGTGATAGACGGTGGTGAAAGGTAGTTTAAATTGTGACTAGTATATTCCTATTATCATATATATACAATCATTCTACAAAATAATATATGTTTACCATTATATATAGTACACTTCCATACCACCATTCTATATTCTTATACAAAATATTACCAACATGACATGGAGTGGTTATATATATCACAAAAATTTTGGTCTCAAAATATACTAATGTGAATGTCAGTTTGAAAGAGTACAATTAATTTAATTTATTGGTGAAAAAATTGAATTTTGAATTAAAACAAAAAATAAAACATTTTAAATTTACGGAGAAAAAACTCATGCATGATCGGATAAAATTTGGTTATTGACCACATCTAGACCGAGCTCGACCTCTAAACCTTGCTAACCCAAATACCCAATAACATTGAGGGATTTTTTTTTAAATGTTGCGTACAAATTTTAATTTCAAACACAATGTACAAAAAAATTCAATTTTACCACTTAAACCATGGGATTCATCCGTCTTGAACTCAACAACCAATGCCTATCCTATCTCTTTTAGACTTTTACGGCAATTAGCAATCTCAATTCATTTCCCACCCGTTAATCTCATTTGTAATACGTGGATGAACATGTGGTAGAGGATTTCCTATACAATGTCACCGAATATGTCAATAAGATGGAACATGCGGACTTGTCAAGTCTTTCCAAACAACAACCAACAAATTTTGTCAAAATAGCATTAAGATAGAGTTTTTTCCAGAAATAGCACCTTTAAAAAAAAAAATTACAAAACTAGCACCCGCCCAAAAATATTTACAAAACTAGCACCTTTTTTTATTGACCGCACCCTCCAGGTGCGGTTTATATATAAAACGCATCCCCCAGGTGCGTTTTAAATGTAAACCGCATCTGGAGGGTGCGGTCAATAATTGTGGGCCTAAACCGCATCTGGGCCATGCGGTTTCATGTCTGGCCTACATGAAACGCATGGCCGAGGTGCGGTTTAGGCCTGACCTACCTAAACCGCACCTTAGAGATGCGGTTTCTGCGTTCAAGAACAAACCGCATCTCTAAGGTGCGGTTTTGACATGTAGACCGCACCCCCCAAGTGCGGTTTACATGTCAATAATTTTCCGACACCCGACACACCATGCAGAGGATTATGGACGTAGGGCTGCATGCAGACTAAAACCGCACCCTAGAGGTGCGGTTTTCACAATTTTTTCCCTATATAAGACTTGCCGGAAAACCTCAACTCTTCACACCTCTCATTCTCTCTTTCATTTTTCTGTTGTATATCTATATTTATTTAGTGTGTTTGCCATTAAGATCAACTCGTAAGTTTATTTTGTGTTACTTTTTATGCCATTAACATTAACTCGTAATTTTATTTTGTGTTACTTTTTATGCCATTAACATTAACTCGTAACTTTATTTTGTGTTACTTTTTATGCCATTAACATTAACTCGTAACTTTAATTTGTGTTACTTTTTATTGCATTAACATTAACTCGTAAGTTTATTTTGTGTTACTTTTTATTGTTATTTGTGATCTGTGATTTTTATGATATTAACTAAAACTATGGTTTGTTTGTGTGCAGATGGCATTCCGTCAGTTGTTGCTTGGCTTACGGTGGAATGGTTACACGGAAGACACCGGAAAGGGGGCCACCTACGTCGGTGGCAATTTTCAGAAAATAACGGTCGGTACCAGACCGAAGCTTGAAGACCTCCATCGAATATGCACTGACGTTACTTGCATGGATGGCACGAGGAGGGTAGATCGTATGGTGTACCGATACCCAAACAGAGCAACTGGGTCATTGTGGCATGAGGAATATACCATAACCACTCAAGATGACGTAGATTCCATGCTCGAATTCTTGAGGTCCAACAAGTTGGCCAAAGCCGAGATGTTCGTTTACACCGAGCCAGCCGTTAGTGTTGGAGGTCATTCTGGACACGGTCAAACATCTGGTATCCATGGTGGTGGTGAATTATATGACGATCATCCCTACCAAAGTTACCATGATCCTCATTCCTATTTTCAGTACCAAGATGGAGGGCAAGGTGCAGGCCATCATCAATCTTTCTCGTCATATGAAGAAGAAGTTCAACCGGACATCCCCAACCAAGCCCAGTACAACTTCCTGACAGGCAGCGGTAGTTTTCACAACTACCATTATGGAGCTGATGAAGGTGCCTTTCATGAGCAGGATCATACGGAGGCTGCCACACCAGGACCAGTCAGCGACCCCTCTGATGAAGAAGGAGAGAACAACGTCAGTGCAGACAGCTCAGACCCTCTTGAAGGTGCTGATGATTCAGCACCAGATTCAAATTCAGATAATGATCATGATGTGGCTCCTGACCGTGTACCAGTCCCCTACTACAATCACATTCCAGACGACAATTGGATGGTCGACAGCGACATGGAGCCGCCAGAGGTCCCAATATGGGGCCCACTCACTGGGTTTACGAAGGGCCAACAATTTGGCTCGAAGAAGGATGTGCGGCACGCCCTTGAGACTGAAGCAATGACTCGGCATTTTGAATGGGACACAACTCATTCCAACACCAAAAGGCTCATAGTCAGATGCCGTAATCATCACGAGGGGTGCAATGTTAGGATTCGTGCCATCAACAGCAAGAGACACGGCCACTGGGTCATATCCCGTGCGGTCAACACACACACATGTGTGTCATCCATAACTTCCCAAGGCCATCGACAGTTGAAATCCAGGGTGGTTGCTGCGGCTATCAAGCATCTGATTGAGGCTGAACCGGATCTGAAGGTGAAAGTCATAATCGCTGACATTGCAAGTCGTTTTGGTTATATGATTAACTATAAGAAGGCGTGGCATGGAAAGCAGAAAGCTATGGCCGCCGTCTATGGTGATTGGGAAGAATCATATGCATTCCTTCCCAGACTAATACTGGCATTGGAGGCGTCTAACCCTGGGACTGTGTTCTCCCCTCGATACCAAGATGAAGAGATACAACCCCCAGAGGCAGGTAACGAACGCCATTTTCGCAGACTGTTTTGGGCATTCAAGCCTTCTATTGATGGTTTTGGCTTTTGTATCCCTGTGATTACTGTGGATGGTACATTCCTTACCGGCAAGTACAAGGGCACTCTCCTGATTGCCAGTGGGGCGGATGGAAACAGACAAGTCTTTCCTTTAGCCTTCGCCATTGTTGAGGGAGAGAATGCTGATAGCTATGGATGGTTTTTCCGACAAATCCAAATCCACGTCACCAAGAGGACGAACCTGACAATAATCTCTGATCGGCACGCCGGCATAAGAGCAGCCATCTTAGGCCTGGATCCAGCCTGGAATTGGTCCCAAAGGTGGTGCATACGACACTTCAAAAGCAACTGGAACCATCATTTCAAACGGAAGAAGCTAGCTGATAATTTGTGGTGGATTGGTAACCTCTCTATTGCTCTCAATTAACAATATCTTGTAATATCTGGAGTGGTGCACTTGTTAGACTCTTTCTAAAGAGATGCCTACCTAAGGAAATGGGGTTTTAAGCGATTATGATGGTCCTCCCATTTCCTGGGAAAATCGGGTTTTAAGCGATCATCGGATCCCCCCTTTTTCTGTCAAACAGGCTGTGTTTCTAAGGAGATGTATACCTCTCCTAAGAGTCTAACGAGAGTCCGACCAACCAGTTTGAAATTGTACTAAATTGAGGATCATTTACTAACATACGACTTTTCTGTGTGTTATTCAGCGGTTGCATACCAGGAGAAAAAATTTCAGGAGAAGTTGCAAAAGTTGCGCGAGTTATGCCCTGAAGGGGCACAGTGGCTGGATGGACACGACCTATCCATGTGGACATTTCATAAAGATGGAGGCAAAAGATGGGGTATTGCCACAACCAACTCAAGTGAGAGTATCAACTCTGTCTACAAGGCCGTCCGTGCACTGCCAATCTCTGCCATTGTGGAGATGACATTTTGGAAAACGAATGCATGGTTCGTTAACCGTCTCCACTGGGCAAGGACAAACGAGGCACAGGGAAAGGTCCATGCCTATAAAGTCACTGAAATAATGGACAGTGACAATCGCAAGAGCAGTCGACATAGTGTAACCGTTATGAATCGTTCAACTGGTGAGTATAGCGTGACGACCGGACATCGGGAGGATGGTAGACGGGGGGGTCACCGTCACGAAGTTTTGGTCAATTTCAGGACCAAAGTTGGTGAGTGCTCATGCCAGAAGTATCAGGGGAGAGGATGGCCTTGTTCTCATGCAATGGCCGTAATTAAAAAGAGGAGCAAAGACCCCCGTCACTTCGTTAGTCCATTCTTCAATATCGACTCACTCAAGAGCACCTACGGACGGAGTTTCCGTGCATTGCCTGATGAGGCTTATTGGCCGCTGTACGAAGGGAAATTGATCGTCCCGCCATTCGGACAGAGGCGTGAACCGGGGCGCCCGAGGAAAAAGAGAATTCAGAATGAAATGGATCAAAGTGGAAGACCACCACGAGGCCCAAGACGGTGTTCAGTATGCAAAGTTCCAGGACATGATAAACGAAGGTGTCCAGGACCGATTGGCCCTCAAAATCCGGGTGATGATGTCCCGGAATCAGCTAATGCGACGTAATTTTCGATTATCATTCGTCAAGCTATTTGTAACTCTTACGTTGCATTTAATTGTGTATTGTTGATTGAACGAATTTGGATCATATCAAGTCAAGAGGAATCATGATAATAACAATTTGATGAAAATCAACGAAATATGATTGATGGAATTAAAGGGAATAGTTCAAAGTACATAGAGATAAAAATCAACTCAAAATACATATCAAGGAAGTCCACGAGCGGATGCGGAACCCACAGTTTTCTTGCTCCTTGTACGCTTGCCGACGGGAGTAACAATGGGTGGTGGAGGTGGCAAGTGGGGAGCGGCCGAGGTAGTGTGGCGCTCGTCGGTGCTATGTCGGCGGGGAATCGGCACTTCCGGGGTCGAGCGGGCGACATCGGCGCTCATACGGTGAGGAGTGGGAGGCCACTGCTGATGAGGAGGTCGATTCCATGGGGTGAACTCGTGTTGGCCTGTGGTGGAGGAGCCATCATGAAAAGTCCCAGATGATGTTTGGCGGGGAGATAGCCGGGAATCAAAGTATGCTCCGCGGGGATCGAAGTATGCTCCGCGGGGATCGTTGTATGAGATCGGGGTGGGAGATAATGAGGCTTGGTGGAAACTCTGAGAGGATTGATGGTAGGTCGAGCGGGGATCGTAGTATGAGCTTTGGTGGAATTCGTTGTGGCCGGCATCTTGTGAAAAAGTCGGGCGGGGAGATGGGGCGGAGGACGGGCGGGGAGCTTGGGTGGAACTCGGTCCGGCACCTTGGGTTGAACTCGGTCCGGCACCTTGGGTGACAACCAATGGGGGCGGCACACTCCACCCCCCAAATGGTTGTACCTCGGGCTCGATGGGCCTTTCCCGAACCCTCTTCGGCTGCTTTCTCTCGTAGGGTGGTGGGGGTGCGGGGACATCATGTTGTACCTCAGGTGGTGGGGGTGCGGCACGCGGCGGATATCTACGATGATCTCGGCGCTGAGCTCTGATACAGCCAAGTAGACTGTTTGCAATCCTCCTGATGTAGCCCACATCTTCATTGCCCAAGTCATTTCTTCCGGTAGTAATATCTTTAATCCGCTCGACCCCATCAACCTAAATCACAAAAAAAAAAAAGTTACAAAGAGATTTTAGGAACCAAGTAATAAATCATAGTATACTTAGACTGGTTATACTTACTAATGCACCATCGGCCGCACCCTCCGGAGTCATGTAACGAACCGATGTTTGCCGATATCGATCCAAGTATGGGTCATGATACCCCATTCGGCCCACTTGATTTGGAGTGACAATATCCTGTAGTTGTCGGTTCTCCCAAATCGCGATGAATTCCTTCAACTTCGTCGGCCAATCGCGAGTACCTTGCCGACCATCTCGGCCATGGAAGGCCCTTTGACTTTCGGGGACCTCCAACGGAATGCACTGTTCCCGACCAAACTGACGGAGGCATCGATCCGGCAAGTGCCACTCCACGGTCCCAAAACAAATTAGAGGAACCCTCGTGCACCATTGTCCGATATGATCGGGGAATTGCTGGAGATGCCATTGAACGATGTTCTCCGGGTATGGATCGAAGACGATCTACAAGATAGAAATGAGTAACGTAAGATTAATTAATTAGAAAAATACATGTAGTCCCATGAAAAAAAAATATAAATGGATCGTTGTATAGAAGTTACCTCTCCTTCCCAAAGTCGCTCAAACCTCCTCCGATACTCCTCCAACTTGTGTTGGGCAAGGTTGTCGCATGTTGTGTGTCCAAGCCACCTTATTAATATGACAAGAATGAAACTACAATAAGATAAAACACAAGACAAAATGTGTTATCACTACAAGAAACATCACATATTGCCACGAATTCATTGCCACGATTACTTTAAGTGTGGCAAGTATACCAAAATAGCCACAATGAATGTTATCATGTAGCTAATCAAAATATGACTACATGATGGGGTATGAGAAGTTTACCTTGCTCCATAAGCTTCACCTCTTAGGGGATGATCGATTGGCCAATCCCTGTCTGGACGTTGGGCCGGTGCAAGCCATGGCATATGCTCCCAAGCCCAAAATTGGACGATGAACATTGCGCCGCCAACCTCCCTCACGGCTTTGTTCGACGCATTGCACAAGTTGTTGTAGATGATAGCTAGGCAAGCGGATGCCCAACTATACTCCCCCATCTCCTCCCAACTACTGAAGATGATCCTAAGCCATCCACAACTAAGGAGATTGCTTGATTTCTTGGAGAATAACACTCCTCCGATCATGCCTATGAGATAGACACGAGCATATCTCTCCTTCTCATCCTCCGGACTTTCCTCGGTTAGGGGGTGACTCTCGTAATGCTCTTTAAAATACTTCGTCAACCATGTAATTGAGACTTGGTGTTTCCTCATTGGTGGCATGCGATCGGTCGCATCAACGCAACCCTTCACCGGTACTTTCACTCCCAAATGACTGTGGATGAAATGCTGCCAACCTGGCATACCGTCACAATCCTCGGGGGGATGATCACTCACGCACACCGGTTTGCCGTCGATGGGCAGATGGGTTAGGATGGCGACATCCTTTAGCGTGATGGTGGCCTCTCCTTCTCTAAAGTTGAAACAATGGGTCTCCTTTCTCCATCTCTCGGCTAATGCGGTGATGAGTTGGCGATCGATTTGGATGCCGTTAAAATGCCTAATCGAGTCTAACCGTGCCCTTTTGAGAAATGGCAAGATAGCTGGGTGGAATGGGAGCACATTGGTGGTACCCCTATAGCGGATTATTGTTTGTGATTCCTAGCAAAAAATGTACACGTTTATTATTATTAGTAAGGGTTTTTTTTCGTATAACTAAATTAATTAAATTAAATTATGCGACATAAATCATAATTTTATCATCATAAAAAGACATTTCATATTATCATAAAACAAACGTCCTAAATTAATTAACATAATAACATTGTCAATGAATAATAATTTAAAGAGGTACATACATATTATCGTAAAACAAACATACTAAATTAATTAACATAAATAACATTGTTACTGAATAATAATTTAAGTAGAAACATACATATTCAAATGTTTGGTAAATAATTTAATCGTATTAGTTGTTTTAAATAATTTAATCGAATACAAAGCAACACTCGTTAGACTCTTAGAAGAGGTATACATCTTCTTAGAAACGCAGTCTTTTTGACAGAAAAAGGGGGGATCCGAGGATCTCTTAATACCCGATTTTCCCAGGTAATGGGAGGATATGATAATCGCTTAAAATCCCATTTCCTTAGACGTGCATCTCTTTATAAAGAGTCGAAGTAAGTGGCGCTATGTATTCGATTAAATTATTGAAAACAACCAACACGATTACAAAATAAACATAAATTAATTTTATATTACACTAGGCACATTAACAAAATAAAAGAAGGACAAATGGTGAAGAATTGTATGTACCGGGTGATCGTTCCAAACATCCCTTGACCGATGGTTGGTTTGGTCGTACAAGTCGGTTGGATCCACCGGTCCTTGCTCGAGATAATACCGTTGGTTGTATATATCGACATCCTCCCCAACCTACGAGAAAATAACAACGAGGTTAGTAAAAAACTTATAACAACAACAAAGATTAAACCAAAATAATGAGTACATACCGCTTGAAATTCATCAACAAAAACTCCTTCTCCTTGCCACCAATCGGCCATTATTTCGGCGTAATTCGGACAGAGCTTCGGCTCGACTCGGAGGGTTTTGAGGAAAAACCTAAGAAATGTTTACTGATGGCAGATCGGACTTAGCCGCAACCAACAGACCACTATTTCCTAGGCTTTTGGGAGGGGAGGGTTTAGTTAGAGAGATAAATTGTAGAGAGAGGAGGAAGAATGGGTTGTGGTGTGAAGAAATGAGAGGGGGAGGGGGGGTATTTATACCCATCAGACCGCACCCCCCAGGGGCGGGCTGGTAATTTTGGCCTGAGCAAAACCGCTCCCTCCCGAGGCGTTTTGCTTTTACCTAGGGCTGACCGCATCTCGGCCAAGCGGTCTGTAGTCTTTGGCGCGGATCGCTCCCCTGGCAAGCGTTCAGCCGCCCGATCGCGCCTCCATCCAACGGCTTGAAAACCGTTCCGCAGCTGGCGCGGATCGCATTGCTGGCATGCGTTTCGTAACGGAGACCGCGCCTCCAAGATGCGGTTTATATGTAAACCGCATCCTTCAAGTGCGGTTTACATATAAAACGCATCTTGGAGGTGCGTTCCATAAATATAGGTGCTATTTGTGTCAATTTTTTCATATGTGTGCTAGTTTTGTAATTTTTTTTTTTAGGGTGCTATTATTGGAAAAAACTCATTAAGATATTGATCTCGGCAATGAAAGAGGCTTGGTAGGTTGATGGTACCAAGTAGGGAAAAATATGTTTGGTAGGCAAGCAACAGGGTATCAAATCGACGAGACAGGCTTTGGCTAAGTATGAAGGCAAAAGTATAGAAAGTCGGTAAAGCAGGTTTGGTACCAAGACATGAAAATTGTCTAAGTATGGAGCAAATAGGGTACCAGGTCGGAAGACAAGGCTTGGTACCAAAACATGAAATTTGGTTAAGTATGGAGCCAATAGGGTACCAAGTTGGCAAGGAGGGCTTGGTACCAAGACACCAACAGGGTACCAAGCCGGCAAGACAAGCTTGGTAGTAAGACAACAGGGTGCCAAGCCAACAAACCAGGCTTGGTAGCTAAGCAAGAGGATACCAAGCCGACAAGACAGACTTGATATCCCTAGATCATCAAGACCAAGTATGGAACCTCGAGGGTGGAGACTTGACAGCCATGGTACTGAGCTGACAGGGTATGAACTTGACGGAGAATTGGTGTAGAGCCCATTAGGCCATATGGAGACTAAGTCCCAAGACGCTCTTGGTGGCCCCGGGTACCAAGCCGGCGTGACGACAAGGTACCAACTTGATGAGATTCTAAAAACTAAGTATGGAGACCAAGTCGGCAAGTCTGGCTTGGTAGTAGGGTCTGACTTGACTGGCTTGGTGGTAGGGGGTATCAAGCTAGAGAGACAACAAAAGCAGGAGCAAGACGATAACAACAAAAATAAGTATGGAGTCTTGGAGGCTGCCAAGAGTTTGGTCGAGACTTCATCATGCATGCAAGGTTAAGGGCTTCAACCCCATCCAGTCAAGACAAGGCAATAAGACTCAACACCAACCCTACCTGGGTTCGAGGGCATCATGTACCAACTAGTCAACAAGATGGGGCAAGGAGCTCCAAGGCAATGGGGGTGAAGACCAGGACAACGGTTACCAATTGGCCACCAAGGCGACGACAAGGGGTCCCTAAGGTGGTTGGAGCAGACGATTTGTTGACGGTTACCAAGATGGAGTAAGGAGTCCAGGGTGGTTGGAGAAACTAGCCAACTAGCAGTTACCAAGGCGGTTACCTTGGCAGTTACACCCGATGGCTATAAATGGAGAAACAAAGATGGGAAAAGGGTTCCACAACCAAACATTTGACAACCTATGTCAAACTTTATCTTTTTCTCTGCAATGTAGCCATAGTCATATCCCTTAGTTTCTGGAGCTCTCACTGAACCTTCATAGGAGTAGAAGTAATTTAACTTAGTTTCGTCAGTCATAAAAAACATCAAACACTCTCGTTCAAACATTGTTTGGAGAGGTGTGAACCCTGTTGATTTTTGTTGTTCAAGAAGTCAAGTTGCAAACATTGATATCAAACACAAGAGTTTTCTGTTAATTTTTGTTGTTCAAGAAGTCAAGGTGCAAACATTTATATCAAACACAAGAGTTTTCCTCGCTGGAAAACAATTTGATTAGTGAGCTTTATGTATAGAAAAAAATTTGTGGAAAATCTCACCTAAGTTTATGTTTTACTAATAGGATTGATATTGGCATATTTTGAAATAGAAATTAGGTAGCCCACTTAGTGGTTAGAAAAGCCCTTTCTTTGTATCCGACTGCATGTCGTTCTTTTGATTTCCTTTCTTGGTTGAATACTAGGCTATAATTTGTTTGATCTGTTTCTAATCAATACAAGATTATCTCTTGTAAAAAAATTCTCTCTTTTTTTTCCTCTTTTTTCCATTTTTTTTAATTTTCATATATCATATTTATACAACATGAATACCATATTCATGTGTTACCTATACGTTCGATGTGATGTGTGAGTATTAAAAATGCGTTATGGGGTGAACAAAAATTTGGCACAATGGTAATACCACTAGTCTAGATAATGAAGGTTTCATGTTTGAATCACTTTAGTAGCATCTATTATAAAAGTCAACATATATCTACACCGTGATTTCGAACCTTGAAGCCAACAACTAAAGAAAAATAAAAATATAATTTAGGGTAAATGCAATTTAATAGCCAAACTTTCGTTTTAAACAAAATAATAGCCAACCTTTTCAAAAACAAAATAATAGCCAAAATGTTAACTTTTCGTCCGGTCAACTATTAGTTGACTCCGACGTGGCAAAATCATTGCTGAGTTGGCACCGGTATGCTGCCAACAAATTAATCACTTTGTTTTGATATTTGACCTTTTAATAATTAATATAAATTCATTTAAAGAAAATTTGAAATAAAGAAAACAGAAAGCCCACAACCACACATCTCCTTACCGCTTTACTCCCTCTCCTCCATGAAAAACCCCAATCCTCTGTCGAAACCGCTCATTCCTTATAGTTTCCCTTCCCCGTCGCTGCCCCCGTGACAAAAGCTTAGTTTGGCCCGCTATAGCTTTTGCAGAAGTAGCTTATGGCTCGAGCTTTTAGATAAGTACTTTAAAAAAAAAACAGTTGAGTGTTTGGCTGTAAAACTATTAGAAGTGTTTTTTAATATAAGAGGTTGTGTAAAATGACTATAAAGGACTTATAATATAAAATATGAATAAAAATTCTAAACAATAAAAAGTAGTCAAAATGGATCTTGTTAGATTTCTTTTATATTGAATAATATGATTTTATAATGTATTTTATTTTTAATATGATATAAATGAAGGAAAATTATATTTTCTGAAATAAAATTAAAATATGGTAAAGATAATCTTGTATTTTCAAAAAAGTTTTTCGCAGAAGCTCCAAATCGGAGCTTCTGCTTTTATGTTATACAAAAGCGCTTTCGGCTTTTCAAAAGCTGAGTTTTTACAGGTGTTTGGCCCTGCTTCAACTTTTGAACCCGAAAAACACTTCTAAAAGTCGGGCCAAACATAGGGAAATATTAATTTTGGGATTTTATCTCTGCTCCGGCGGCGTAAAGGGCGGCGTGGCGACTTCCGACGATGCAGATCTGTGTGGTTTCTCGATAGACAACAGGAAAAATGGAACCGAGTCGCGCGCTAGTGGCGGCTACTATGGGAACTTCGACATCTTTGGGGCTTCCCGACTTTCATGGGCGTCCTCCTCTGTCTCGTCCTTAGTCCGCTCCTTCTCCGGGTCGCTCACCATCACCTTTGGAGAACGATTGATTAAGCGGAGAGCTAATCGTGGGTTCTAGCGTTACAGTTCTGCCGGCTACAACTTGAAGGGATTCGGGATTTGGGAAGATTCAAGCGTATTCTTCCCTTTCCCTTTGGTTGTTTGTTCTATTCGTGGATTTGGGTTTCTTGGCTGTATAGTCGACTCTGTTTTAGATGGAGAGATAAATTGAAGAAAATGGCTTGAACAACGGATTGTGAATGGGGTGGATCGAGAACTAGAATTAGAGACTTGGGAATATGGGTACGTGGGGGTTTGGATGGTGATTTAGAGAAGGTTAAGGATTTGCTGGAGGTAATGTACGGGGTCGTTTGGCTGTGGGAATTGAACGTGGGAATTGGCCCTCTTTCCCACGTTATGCAGTAATTGGCTGGAAATTCCATGTTTGGCAGCGAAAAATAAATATGGAAATTGGGCCGTGGGAATTGGCCCAATTACAACAGACGCGGGAATGAGAATTACGGCCCCCACCCCCCCGGAATTTCAATTACCGCGATTGAAGCAATTATCTTGCCCAAATTGACCCTTCCTTCTGTTTTCTTCCCACTTCTTCCTTCTTTTTTCTTCCCTCTCGTTGATACGAAGTGCTCCACAACAACGACCACAAGGAAGAACAACGGCAAGCTCAGAGAAAATCGAAATCTGATTTCGGTGGTACCCGACGAGAGAAGGAGAAGCTTTTACTCAGTCGCTCTATCGTCTCCGCCGCTGCCTCCGAATTCACTTCCCCTGTCGCCCCAACAAGGCAACAACTCCAATCACCAGCTCGCTAATCTTCTCCGCCGCCACCACGATCTCGTTCCCCCCACCGGCTTCCGCCACCAAGTAATCCACATTCCACACCTACGCGATTCCTAAAGTTGTTCTACGGGATCGACGCCAGATCTAGCCTTCCTCAGGTACTTTCTCTTCTCTTTGTCGATTAATTAGGGTCCGTCGCTAGTCAAGTTAGGCTTTAACTGTTGATTCTAGATTTCAATCTGTAGTTTTGGGTGAACAAAATTGCATGGAATTATTGTGGACGCTAATTGTGTGGAACTATTTGTTATGAGAAATAGCTTGGAAACTCAACCGATGTGATGATATGTGAAAAGGTAATACATGCATGGAACTATCTGTCACTGCAATTGATCGACATTCACAAAACAAGAGCAAAAACAATATCACAAGTCTACTTCTCACTAGTTAGTAGCAGTATTAGCAGTTAGTAGCAGAAGCAATAACAGTTAGCAGCAGGGGATGGCACCATCATCATGTCATGGCCATGGTCAGTTTGTCTGTGGGAGTGTTGCGACTGGTGGTTAGCCTGGTTGCATGGATCATAATCAGCAGGGTGATAGCATTTCATTGAAGCCATGATACACATTTCTTGTTGCTGTATGATCCAAGGCTACAAGAAATGGTTTGGTTTGCTACAAAAAAACAGAGTCAACTGTGGCCCAAATTTATAGAAGAGAAGTATGAAGTAGTGCATTATGGTTTCAATTATTTGATTCCATTACTTTGTTTCTGATCAGATGGTGGATGGGAATAGTTCGTTCCAAGATTCTTCTGCTGCTCTCTTTATCTATGCTTTCTTTTGGAGATAAATGTATAAATTGGTATCTCGTCTTAATGGATACTTGACACACTAATTGGCTTGTGATTTTGTAGTTAGCAGCGGTTATTAAATAGTAGCAGCAATCAGTAGTTAGTTACAAGCAGCTAGTATACGCAGCAACTAGTCGTTAGTAGAAACACAGTAGCAATAGTTGGTAATGAACCACTCCTTGTATATATATAAATCAAAGAGGGCATTCTTGTATTTCCTCAAAATTCCATACCACCAATTCCCACAAAAATAAACCATTTTCCAAACGTGGAATTTCGCTCAATTTCCACAACCAATTCCTTGCTTTTGTAAAATGTGGAAATTCAAGCAAATTTCCACGTTTCCAAATTTCCACATCCAAACGACCCCGTAGGTTCAATTGCTAGGTTGATGGGTAGGGAAGGGAAGAAGATACAATATACTATTTTAATTTTTAATTTTTTCATAACAATATAAGAATTAGTTAGAATTTATAGTTATCCATGTGATTTTGTGCCACTTTATCAATTTCATTCCACCTCAGCAATGATTTTGCCACGTCAAGGTCAACTTGCAGTTGATCGGACCGAAAATTAACGGTTTGGCTATTATTTTGTTTAAAAATAAAAGTTTGGCTATTAAATTATATTTACCCTATAATCTAAGAGGAGTTTGTAGGCAAAATGTTTTCCAAAAATAGAATATGTTAGTAAAAAAATCAACATGATAGATTGTGAGCAACATAGCCTTATTAAATGATATCCAGTAGCCTCGAAAGATGATAGAATCCGGTCAAGTTTTGATGGCTCTAGGCTCTATGACGATGATTATTCTCTTATTGCTTGCTTGATAGATTTGGAACTATAATGAACTTTGTCCAAACTCTATTGTTTGCTTCAAGTATCTTGGGACAACAAATCTGTTGAGCCCACAAATTTTGAGAATCCAAATCAATATGTCTTACAGACTTGAAAATCCACCCCTTTAGATGTGAATTGATCGTGAACTTTGAATCAATCATTTGTGACAAATTTGCCACTTCTATTTTCTCTCTTCTCATAGGCTTCTCATACCCATATGAGAGAAATAAAGTTCGATTTGACTTCATTCGTACAAATCTAATTACTAAAATTCATGTTTTCCAACCCCATAATTAATCTAAAACCCTCATGAATAACCTCGGTTGTACCATAACCTTCATTTCAAATCCGAGATATGATTAGGAATTGACATATAGATCGGGTACCACCATAGAAGAATTGATAGTTTATGAATGATATTATACATGATGCCATAGGATGCTAGAATAACATATTACTTTTATTCCAATTACGTAAAAATGAAGGTTTTATCTTCGGTGCCCGCACTTTTTTTTGTGCTTGTTATACACTCACCTCATAGTCATCATTCTGAGTAGGCGATTCATGTCAAAAATGATGTCAATCGTTACTTGTATGATAGACTAACACATGATTTAACACAAAAATCATTCAGATTTACTTTGATTTGAATGATTTAGGGTTTAGGAATTTATGGTTAGGGTTTACAGTTTGGGATTTAGGGTAGTGCATTGATTAGTTATTGATCCTATGTTATATCATCATACTATATTGTTATGGTGCAAATTTAATTTGTACATATATTTTTTCCTACAAATTCATTTATGATATAAACTGAACGTGTATCTTTAATTTTATGGTACAGTTACATTTATATATTTTTGTACAAATTACCGTTAAAAGTATAAATTCAAATTGTATCTACAAATACAATACTTTGAAGAAGAAGCTAGCCCACATAAATTTTTAAATCCTTTTTTATTCATTATGACCTCGTATGAACTTTTTTGAGCTAAGCCCATCCGTCCTCCCTTTTCTGCTTTGTGTAGCCCATATGAATTAATTGTGTTTTTACCTTAAGGTCCCTCCGCCCTCTGCGCAGGGGTAAGAGAAATTGGAATTGGTGAGGTTCTGGGGAGAACCTCCATATACTAATGGTTTAGAATTAGAATTAGATTAGATTTAGATTTCAAATCCACAACTGTTAATACAAAACGGCTGCCTTTATTATAATAATAATAGTATGTATCAATGTTCATACAGAACATGTAGTAGTTTTACAGATGCACTCGAGCCCGGCGCAACACCAGAGGATTCGGCGAGGTCGCTCTCCTCACATACGATATGAGTCGAAAAGGTCACACCTCACACTGATTTAACACACACTAATACTGTAATACATCGCGGAAACCAATTAATACACAAACAAAGAGACCATCAGACACTCTGCCTCCAAAGCCACTCAGTCAGCTCGAAGCCCAAATCGAACAGCTGCACCATCCTATGCAGTAGCAGTAGAGGGCAAGAAAGCTCTTCCAGGTTCTCGATTAGCCAACCGCCCATGACATCCAAGAAGCTGCAGCAGTAATGTCAAAAGTAAATACAGAACCGAGTGAAGAAAGGAAATCAAACAAGGTGCCCAACAATGCACCACAGCCATCCCAGATTATTCAAAAACAAACTTTGACATCCTGGAGATAGATAGAACTAACCTTAGCATTCACACCATCAGGCTGAATCCTGTTCTCTTGCTTCAGCTTCACATAATCGCTACGGTTGAACTTTGTAAATCCCCTGCAACACAAAACACTACTCAATCAGAATGCAGTGACTCAACAAGGTAACTGATATATTAGATGGCTTCATGGGGTGTGTATGCACGAGGCGGTTCCATCGCGAATAAACAGGCAACTGAGATCAAGCAGGGCACGCTCAAATGGCATCAGATTAAGCAGACAAAATTCATGATATGCATAGTCGATTCTTTCAATTGCAGAGAGACATACCATTTCCTGCTGACAATGATCTTCTGGCGGCCAGGGAACTTGAACTTGGCACGGCGGAGAGCCTCCTGAGCATGGTGACTGTTGTTGTCCTTGCACCTAACGGAGAGAAGAACTTGCCCAATGGCGACTCTAGCACAAACTCCCTGCGGCTTCCCAAATGCACCCCTCATCCCGGTCTGGAGCCTATCCGCTCCAGCGCACGAAAGCATCTTGTTGATACGCAGGACGTGGAACGGATGCACACGGACCCTCAAATGGAAAGAATCCTTCCCAGCACTCTTGGTCATGTACTTGTTGCAAGCAATTCGGGCAGCCTCGAGGGCTTCACTGGACACGTTTTCCTTCTCCCATGACACCAAGTGGACACAGAATGGGAACTCATCCACACCCTTCTTCTTCATCCCGACATCATAGATCCTGATCTTGGGGTCAGGGACACCGCGGCAGAAACGCGATTTAGGGTAGGGTTTGTTCTTGATCTGGCGATAGCACCTTGCTGGTCCTGAAATATATCATAATCCCCACCACCAAGACACCACATCAAACAATCATTCATCGATTTACAACAATTCAACATCGGAATACTGACCCATCGCTTATAAACTCTAGACGATCTTAAGAACAATCTTTTCTCAAAAGGGTAGAAATAGGCATCAACTTTAGGCAGATTCACAATAGAATTGAGTTCAAACAGTAGTTCCATGCAAGAGTAGATGTCAGAATCTAAAGAGGGTTGGAGAACTTACGTCTACCCATGGTGGCGGCAGCAGCGCGTGAAGAAATCAAATTCCACAGAGGAAGGAAATGTTGAGAGAAAGCAGAGGAATTCTAGCAATGGTGTATGGCGTTTATTTATAGAAGCGACTGCTCGCGAATCCGGTTCGCCGACCACCGGCTCCACGGTCTCCACGCAGCCTCTGGTCTGGTCGTGTCCAACTTTTCTTTCTGCTTTTGTGGCCGACGGCGTCATCGCTTACGCGAAATTTTTAGCGCGTTTTGGGCTTTTAATTTGGGCTCCCGTACTTGGACCACACCCATTGTCTTAGAAGAACAGGTGTCCCGTAAAAATTTATTTGTCGGCATCTTTTTTACATTTCACATTTGGATTGGGACGTGTCTCCCTCCCTTGTTTACCTCGAGGCTAGTAAGAGTGTTGATCTCTTAGAAGCAATGATGTCAAAACCAAACTCGAGTGTGAGCTAGTAGTGACTTAAACTCCGAGCAGTAGCCATTGGCGGAATTCATTGTTGTCGATTTTCGTCTTGGGTTGGGTTTGTTGTGGGCCAAGCATCGTCTCTTGGCGATTTGGATTCCAGATCCAATGTTCCGGACTAGCAGCGGTTGGACCCATTCGCGACTCATTGTCGATTCCTTTTTCGAATTGGGCTAAGTTTTCTCCATTCTGTTCCTCTTGGGCACTCGTTGAGACTCCCAGAATACTTCCCTCCATTAGGCTTCGTCTTAAAGGTGAAAACTCCTTGATATTTGCAATTATGCTCCATTAATCCTCCATAATCATCCAAAATTTGCTCAAAAGTATCTTAGCTTGTGTCTTGATTTAAAAACACAAAAAATATACCGAAATAGCATAAAAGGATGCAAAAAGCACAATCTAGCTATAATAATAACTCATTGATCAAGTAGTGATGACATTCATAAGAAATTAAGTAAAAAATTCTAAAGATGTATTGATAGTAGGGGAAAATGTATCAAATATGAGAGTGAAAAACAATATAAATGAAGTGTTATAAAAAATACCCCACACTTGAAATTTGCTTGCCCGAAACAAACACAACTCACAATCATACAACTCAATGAAAAACTAAGGAGTATCACTCGAACATGATTCTTAGGTAGTGGATCAAAAGTGAACTAAGCGACATTCAGAAGGCAAAGGTGTAGTGGCATTGACATCGTGATGTCATAAGAGACAATCATGGAAAGTGGTTTATCGCTCTCTCGTCTTTATTGTCACCTAAGCGCGAACAATACCCAACGATTGACTAAAAACAAATGTACGATGTTGGAGATGGCATCACTCTCAGTTCCCAAAAGTAGGAAAGTGGCTCTCCTATGGTTAACCAAGTCACAAATCATATATCATCGTGACGAGATCGATAAGAGATGGTCGATAGACTAAGCTTAGAAACCACCCAACACTTTAGTTCCAACCATACTAAAGCTATGAAGGAGATTAAGAATGAACCGAAAACCAGCTTATATCTAGCCACACATTCATACAAGCGTCGAATCATGGCACAAATAGAGGAGAATCCCTCGATCCATGTGCTCAAAACATGTATCCACAAACCAAAAGGCATATAGATGCATGGTCTTTGATTTAGGCATCTCCACTCATTCACACATCAGCAATGTACCACCCTAACTCCATTATCAATGCACAAAATGATATAGAGTGCTCAAATTATAGAGTTAAGCATATGAGAACTCCATAACATGAATACACGAGATGAACGGATGAAGCACATAGGTCCAAAGGAAATCAAACACATAGTACATACATGCACTGACAAGGCTTTGGACTAAAGATATCAGGGAAGGATGTAGTGGTGTAGAATGCCAAATGAGAAGTCATGTGAGTGAGAGCCATAATGATGATGGCGCGTGCAAGCAAAGGTAATAAAAAAGTGGCATGTATTGGTTGATATAGGGAAGCACACAATCAAGCATACATGGGCCGGGGTGGGTGACCTGAGAGGAGATGAAAGATGGAGGTAAAGAACCAGAGCTCAAGGTTTCGGTCCAATCGACAAAGATCAACGACATCAACTCCATTTTGCCGCAATTTGGGATGGTTGGGTTGGGTTATTTCCTAAATAGCTAATTCTAAAACTAGGGAAAACCAATATGTAACACTTTAGGCAAATTCCACATCGACAAAGCATGGAAGAGATCCATGGTTCATAAGTAAGAAACCGACCTTAACTGATAAGACGCGTTTTGAGGTGTAATGGAGGAGTTCTTGTGAGAACTCCGAAGTTAAAACGTGCTCAGTATAGAGTACAACAAGGATGGGTGAACTTATGGGAAGTCACCTTGAATTGCACTCAAAATCGAAATCCGCGCGGGTGTAGAGGCCCAAAGCGGACAGTATCTTGTCGGGAAAAGGTTCGGGATGTTACAAGTGGTATCAGAGCCTCTCCACGTCCCTCTTGAACGATGGTGGGGCAAACCTCAACGAGGGCGTTGAGTCCCGAGGGGGGGGGGTGTATGTAACACCTTAGGCAAATCCCAAATCGACAAAGCACGGGAGAGATCCATGGTTCATAAGTAAGAAACCGATCTTAACTGGCAAGACGCATTTTGGGGTGTAATGGAGGAGTTCTTGTGAGAACTCCGAAGTTAAACGTGCTTAGTGTGGAGTAAAACAAGGATGGGTGACCTTATGGGAAGTCACCTTGAATTGCACCCCAAGTCAAAATCCATGCGAGTGTCAAAATCCATGCGAGTGTAGAGGCCCAAAGCGGACAGTATCTTGTCGGGAAAAGGTTCGGGATGTTATACAATCACTCATTCAGTTAAGCACGAGAGATCGAAAAAAAAAGAGCTTAGGAATATCTTTTAGATTGTAGAAGTAACTCGTAGATCGTTCTTCTATGATCAAGTTGCTTGATGATTAGGGGCAACCTATAAATTTATGGTCGACCAACTTTATTGGAGATAACAACTTCTATTGCTACTCTTAAGAATTGAAGGACAAATCAGATCTATCTCTTTGAAATACTTTTCTTCATTGTTTTTAAGTTAGACACCAATCATGGGTTGCCACCCGAGAAGTGCTCTCTTTAATTCCTTTGAACTAGGCGAGGCCAGAGCGTTTTAGGTGTATGACTAATGCGGCTCAGCTGGACAATCATCTCCCCAATTGTTGAGGAGAGGTAGCTCGGGATATGGATACAAATTATTGACATGAACCAAAGGTGGTTCAGTGGTTCAATGGACACACCATCTCCTTGAATTGTCTTTTTCTTTTAGGCGACAACGAGTACGTTGTTGAATTCCCTAGAGTAGAATTCTTACTCCTTCCCCATAGTCGGGCATAGGAGTTTCCGAGGAGTCACAACTCGAGCCAATCATGGTAGGAATCAATTGTGCTTCACTTCCCTTTTTCTTGGCCTCGAGAGTGTTCATTTGTATGATATGATCTGCATGATCAATTCTCATCGTAAGTTGATTTTTACGAATATCGATCAATTCACAAGAAGTGGCCAAGAAAGGCCTCCCAAAGAAGATAGAGTAGTTCTTATCCCCTTCCGTCTCTAGTACCGCAAAGTCAGGAGGGAACAAAAAGGGTCCAATCTCGACTTTAACGTCTCTTGCCACACCCATTGGTCAACAAACTGTGTTGTCATCTAAAGATACATCCATGCATGGTTGTGTCCTCGAGTCATTTAATACCAAGCGTCTTAAGGACATAGAAGGCCTTAAGTTCTCATATTTCTTTCACTGGGTTAGGCATCCCAATGATAGCTTTCAATGTTGGTATGATAACTTCTTTTCCTCCCAGAACCGAGATGAACTCATTGAGGATGTTCTAATTATTTGAAGGACCAAATTTTTCTCAAGGAGGTGAGAAAAAGGCGCCCCTGCTGCCGAATTGAAGTATATTTTGGCCGAATTGACAGTTATTCGGTTAACTGAAAAATAACCGATAATCGACAATATGGTTGTGGTGAATCGACTAATACAAATGGTGCAATTAACAGTAAACAAATAACTGGCTAACTGATTATAATTATGACCTAATCAAATCGACTAAGAACGCTAAGCTCTGGTCATGATAGGATGGGTCAGGCGGTTGGTCTGGATTATTGCCAAGTATAGGTTTTGATTGATGGTGTTGTGAAGAATGGGTTGCACAGGGTTGGGAGTTGGTTTGGAAAGGTTATAGGGGTATAACTGCGCTATGGAGGAGCTATCATTTGATAGGATTTTGGATCCTTTTCTGGTAGAGCTTCTCGCACTTAGGGAGGCAATTCGATGGTGTGTGATACATGGTTTTACGAGGATGCCATTTTTTGGTGATGTGAAACATGCTATGGATAAAATTAGACATGTGAATCTCTTTAATGCGCGTGGTGGAGTTATTCTTGCGGATATATGAATGCTTCAAGGATATTTTAATTTTTTTTTTATGTCTGCTTAATTGGCCGAGATAATAACAAGGTTGTCCATTGGGCGAAATTGCCATTTATTTGTTCCCAAATTTATTGGAATTTGATTTGCCGTCCCGATTTAGGGTGTTTCGCTAACTGTCTGATATGATCTATTTTACTCAATGATGTGATGAGCATGGTTGTCATCATGTCGGTGTTATACTGCCCGGTCGAAGCTGGTTCAATAAGTGTCGGTCATAAAACTGGCATAAACACCATCAGTATGACAAACATTATCAATTTACGACCTCTAAGTAAAATTACGTTGTTTTAGTGAATTTAATTTATAAAAATTAATTTATTATTTACTTTATGAACTTAAAAGTTAAATGTTAATGTTATTAGTTGGATTCAAGTATGAATGTCTAGTAATTTACACTAAAATGTTGTATTTAAATATGAGTATTGATTATTTTAATTAAAATATTATATTATATTTTAATATGAATATTAATTGCAAGTTAATTGTCTTCAAATATGTTTTATATATATGATCAAATTCATTTGTTGTTAATGATTTTTCACATTTCTATATATTCTTTCAAATCGGTATGATCCGCGACACATATTAGTTGTAACATAGATTGAACCATTCCATTTAATAAACTCGTACTACGGTACAAACTCGTCGTTTGCAACCTGAGAAGAAGTAGGGTTGCAAAAAACCAATACCTACTACTCAGAATACGGACGAAGGGTAAAGTGGTGTTTGAGAGATGAGAATGAAAGGGAGAAAAGATTGAGGACCGAAAAAGGGGAGAGAAAAGTGACGTCTGATTTGAAGAGGGGGCGGTACGTGACACTCAACATAACCATTTATGGCAGCCCTACCATTAATACTGATGTGTTGTTTTGTTTTGTGTCCCTCTTGTGTTTGTTGGATTAGAAGGCAAAAAAGTAAAGCACATTAGTTTGTTTCTGGTTATTATATGAGGTGCTAAAAGAACAAATGCAGAACACAGCAGCAACATAATGAACGCACTTAGATTTACACTGCGTGCGAGAAGCTGACCTCCAGATTTGCAACGGTTCGTCCCTCATCACCATTGGGTATTTGGGTGAAGCTGAGAGATGCATCGAGATCATTAGTTGGAAGTGAACCCTAAAACCAGCTTTTGGGTGCCCCGAAATCACTTGGGAAATTGAATGCACCCACTTTGTTTGGCAAATAAAAACTGTTAAAACTGTGCACTACTCACTCACATAATCGCCTCGGCTGCAACAGTTGGTTTTATTGTCGTGCATCGATTAAAAAGAAAACAAGTTACACGGAAAAGGAGAAGCAAAGTAAAAACCCAAGAAAAAAAGAAAGGACATGTCATTGTTCTTCTGGGTTGCTGGTGATCGCACTTCTCATGGAGTGAAGAGCAAAAGGAGGGAGAGAGAGAGAGAGAGAGAGGCAACGGAAACCCTAACCCTAGGGTTACATCCACAGGAAAAACCTTTTTGGAAGAAGACCCCAAATCTGAAAATGGGTGCAGAGAGAGAGAGAGAGAGAGAGAGAGAGAGAGGAAGAGGGAGAGTAGTTGGTTCCGGGAAAGAAGGGGGTAGAGTGATGGCCATGGGGGGAGGAAACTATTGGGGGAACAGTGAAAGGCACAAACTCTTTTGGGAGACATCTCAATGAAAATGGTTCATCATCATCATCTCCATGTTTCAAGTACGTACAAATTAACTGCCCCATACATACACTCCCTAGCTCCCACTGTTTCTCCCCTTCGTCCCATGATTTTAAAGCTATTCATATTTTATCTGGTCTCTAGCTAGCTTCTGCTTCTGTTCCTCTTCTGCATATCAGCTTGAGAGAGAGAGAGAGAGAGAGAGAGAGAGAGAGAGAGAGAGAGGAGAGAGATGGGGTGGGTGACCCTGTTTTTTGGGCTTTATATATTTGTTGATCTGCTTAGACGGTAAATCTGTGGGTGGTTTTTCAATTTCTCTTTCCTGTTCTTGTGTATCCTTAGCCAAAGAGATTGGAGGAGTAGAAGTCAATGGCGGAGAGTAGTGAGAAGAACTGAGAAGGTATCTGCTGCTGCAACAGCAAGGCTTTACCCTTCCCTTCTCCACAATTTGCTTGGTCTTCCATCCTAGCTTTTTTTTTTTTTTTTTCTGTCAGAGATGTAGATGATGGATTTGGTAGTAGGGCTTCTTTTCTTTCTCCAGAACAGAGACAAGTAGAACGAAAGAAAGAAAGCAAGCAAGCGGGTTCTGTTTTGTTGGGGTGAAAAAAGTGGGGGAAGAAAACAAACAGGGAAAGTGAGGTAGAGATGATGAGTAAAAAAAAGAGTTAAAAAAAGTGAACAGAGAAGATAAAAGAGATCGAGGATGTTTTCGTCAACAAGCGATCCCTTTTCATATTCACCTTACAATAATAATAATAATAATAATAATTCCACCCCTCCCCCTCCACCTCACAATATTATTGCTGCTGCTGGTGGTGGTACTGATCCGTTTGAGCAGCAGCAGCTGCAGCTGTCCTGTTGTTCATCACCCACTCAAAATCTGCCATCTCCCAGCAGCCTCCGGATGATGTTTGACCATGATCATCATCAGTTGACGATCAACCCTGGTCACGGTACCGCTTTCAGAGACACCACCACCAACAGCAGCAACAGTTGTAGCAGTTTCCTCTGCCATCCCTATCCTCCCAACCACAACAATGCCAATTTCCCCTTCTTGTTGCCCACAGATCACCCTTACTATCTCAACAACCATCATCTTCAGGACGGAATCCCAGCTGAAAACTACAACAATATTGCACTAACTATGCAGCAGCAGCAGCAGCACAAGAGGAGGAGTAGTAGCCACACTAGTAGCAACAAGAACAAGGAGAGGCACAGCAAGATAGAGACAGCGGGCGGCGTGAGGGACAGAAGGGTGCGGCTGTCCATAGCCACCTCCAGGAAGTTCTTCGACCTGCAGGACATGCTTGGCTTCGACAAGCCTTCCAAGACCCTCGACTGGCTCCTCTCCAACTCCGCCGCGGCCATCCAGCGCCTCCACATCACCTCTCACCCTCACCCTCTTTACAACAACACCAACACTCCTCCTCCTCGTCCTCCTGCAGCCACAGAGGAGGTGGAGGAGACAAGTGTTAGTAGGAGGGCCAAGGCAAGGGCAAGAGCCAGGGACAGAACCAGCACCACCAGCTCCAGATCCAAGCAGCCTGCAGTTGTTGTGCCCACACCTCAGCCTACAGAAGCAACATTGCCACTACCTTCTCCACTTCAATACTACCACTACCACAACAACAACAACAACAACAATACTAGTACTAGCACTTGCAACAATTTTGGGGTTCTGCGTCAACAACAACCATACCTTTCCGGCATAGCCATTGGTGTTGGTTCAAGCTACTCAACGGAAATGATCCAAACAGCAGCACCAACAACAACCAGATCTACTACTACTACTGCTACCAACGACGATGGGCACTCGTCATTAAGGTTGATGAAGTGGGAGCTGCTCAAGCCAACGCCACAGTCCACAATCAAGCATCAAACACCGCATAATGCTCATCACAAGACTACTACAGCCACTTGGGACATGATGACCGATGCTGCTCCAACGGGTAATCCATTACCTTAATATCATCTCCATTCAACTTATAACACCAAATAGCTAGACTTGTTTCAAATCAATTCAAACATCCTAAATTCTTGCAGCGGGAATGCAAATGTCTTTGGAGGGAGACCTAAACAGTAGCGTCGCCCATTTCATCAACCCACCGTCAAGATTTCATTAATCTCCCTGTCTCTCTGTCTCTCTCTCTCTCTCTCTCGTAAGATCTAAATATGGGTATGTTATATAATCCACAAACTGAATGTATGAACCTAATAACTCTGTTACTAGATTCACTAATTCCTCCGCAATTAGTAGCCTGATAGCCAGCCAGACATTCTCCTGGGTAAACCCATGCACCTGCAGGCTGCAGCATCAATGTTGTTACTAATTTTGGGTGTCTTTTGGTATAAGATGGCTTTTTCATGCGCATTTATGTTGCAACTAGATACTAATGAATTTGGGAAGGCGATATATATACATATATATTGCATTGCTAGTCTTTCTCTTTTATCAGTTTCCCCTCCTTTCCCTTCTTGTACTTCCCTCTTGTGTTTTGTCTACTTCGCTAATGGTAACTAATTAAGTCAGACAACTTTGGAACCCAAGAGATTCGATGAATTTGCCGTTGGCATGATACCCACTATTAAGTACCCTTCCTTCCTTGCACATATATACTTTGTTTCCTCAACCTCTGATTTCGATCTAGGGATATGCATGAGCACAGAATTCCAAATCCAGGGCCTATATATATATATATATGTATAGCAAATCAACGACTCCTGATTACATGATTCTACCAAATTAAAGTTTATAAATACTCAAAGTTTAGCTGGGGGAAAACGACCTACATTTTGAAGAAAACCACCTCATTAATTAGCTACTAGCTCGGTCTTTGGTAGTTACATGATCAATTACCAAATACGTACATATAATCGCAATTTCTATATATATCCAACTTAGGTCAAATTACCGACGCATTGCCATGTCTATATACAACTTTCATCAGGTTGTGGCCGGATTAAGGGGTGTTTTAACTTATCTGTAATTCAAAATGCATAGACAATAACACTGCGGGTAACATTGCTTTGGAACATATATAGAGTTCAAGGGGTTTACAATTTAGATACAACTTGGAAATTCTGGTTTCTTGCAGTACGTGTGTGTCTGCCCACTGCTTAAAATAGATGAGAAAGCTGGATTCAAATGGAAAAGTGAACATATATATCCTGAACGGGTAGTTCGTAAAATTTTGGTTTGGTTCAAAACAAATTAAATAGAAGCTAATATTATCACTCATTTCCCCTCAAGTTGAATTATAATAAACCGAAAT
This sequence comes from Linum tenue, assembly GCA_946122785.1. Classification (NCBI taxonomy): domain Eukaryota; kingdom Viridiplantae; phylum Streptophyta; class Magnoliopsida; order Malpighiales; family Linaceae; genus Linum; species Linum tenue. Next base: position 5,128,585 of record CAMGYJ010000010.1, on the reverse strand, counting down.
AAACTTTGATTCAGTCTGGTTGGTCAAAATTTAAATTGTCAAACCGATTGAACTGTGTGCACACCACCTCGGCTCCAATTGAGATGTGACCAGATCGATCGGGCCGGGTCAACCTGATCCAACGACAAATTACTGACTCAACCCTACAGGCTATAACTCATTAACCTATGAATTGATCAACCAATGACTCAGTAAACCAGAACCCGATAGCTAATCCAACTCCGACATAACTCGCCAGTTTCCCAGAAAATGAATACGCATAATCTGCGCAATTTCTCATTCACAAATTATAAATAAATTGAAGTTATGTTATTGCCTTATTGGCTCAGGCTTATGCAGGACGTTTTGAATTTATTTAAAAAAACGCATTTCGATTATCTTAGCACATTAACTATTCACTTTTAATTTACACATTCTTAATAAAATGAAAGCTAGGAACTATGCAGATACGTACACCCAAATAAATTAGATTGCAAGTCTCTATATATCATTTTCGATCGGTTCGCGTTTTCGTTTTCACCCCCCCCCCCCCCCCCCAACAATCCACATGTGAAAAGAGAGGCTGAAAACATGTTTAAGGGGTGCTTGCTTGACGATGGTTTGATGATAGGATTTTAATTTATTATTGACTTTTTTTCAAACTCTGTTGTTTGCTTCACTGTATTTACGGGCAACAAATTCGTGGGTCTCATGGAATTTAAGAGTCAAAATCTCTAACTCATCCCTCAAATCGTGTTGTTTTCAAAAATTGTTTCTTGTAGAATCATATAAGTTATTGTAATAATTCCATTTAAATGAGTCTACAACCAAATCTCACTAGTCTCACTTTTAACATATTTATCCCAACTCATCCCTGAAATCGTATTGTCAACATTAATTTCATATCCTTTTCTGTCTCAATATTTTCTTTTATAACTCCCATCATTTTTTTGACTTTCTCATTAGTCTCAACATCGATACTATACAAGGCCTAATGAGGTAACTAAACCCATAAAATTTTCATTCTCATGGTAGTGTAGTTATACCTTTATTGTCAAAACAATACTATACAACCACAATAGCAACATAATTGCAATAAATGTTCTTGGGTTTACGAACTCTTTTAGACTTGTGCAGGTGAGGTGACCCGATCCCCTACCAGCTTAGGGCCATCAGTAGTATTTGCCTAGAATTAACAACCAAGCAATATTAATTTCATGTCAAGTTAGCAGTACTCGAGCTAATGAGGAATGATCCATGTAAGGTCTCTCTCTATTAATATATATATGGAGACAGGCTGGCCTAATACTGTGTACTAGTTTAGGATCCCACCCACTATCAAACATAGCAAAGGACTGTATGACCCCAAAAAAAAAAAAAAAAAAACAAAAAACTTAGCAAAATAACAAACAATATGGGTGGTTGTAGTTACTACTTACTAGTCAAGGAAACTGTGAGCTTTGGCGGGATAAGGTTTACTGAGATCACCTTGTTCTTGAATTACTTGCTAGCTAGTATATTTTCACACGGAAGTGTTTGCTCCACTCCATATGATTCTGTAGACTGGTTTTCTATCCTTCACCTGGCAATGGATCTATACAAGTTTTCACTAATCTCCATTACTATGATGCTTTTTGGCCGGGAAGGTAACTAGAGAAAATCCGTTGGATTTGGCACAAAGCAGCTCTCTGAATCAGAGTACCAATTTACATAACCAACATTTGCTTTCATGCGTTAACGACTTAAAGTTGAAAAACTATTCGTTACAAATTATAAATCATTGTTAATTTGTTACCATATACAAACATTAAAAGTATTTCGTATACGGTTGATAATTCAGATGTAAAGTCAAGTCAACTAAAATCAGATCTCATTTTGGTAGAGAAGGATACGCATCTGGAAAGTTTACGCCTGACCCTGAGTGACAACAACCGGGCCGGGCCGTTGCTCTAAGCCCAATTAATGCATCCAAATATATATGAATGAAGCTTTAGATACGTACGTGACGTGAGTGCTAGGTACGTTCTGTGAACTTCGGCTTTGCTGGAGTTATCTACGATTTCCAATGTTACTCTACTTTATTATTAATATATCATTATTACGTTGATTTTACTTTTAGGCGAGTCTATTTTAATTTCCAATCTTACCTAGTATCATAATAGTAAGGATTTCTTTTAATGTGGGACCGACGTAAAAAAAAAATATATATATAAAATAAACTATATTAATATTTAAATCACACGCAAAGTGTTTTTATAGTTTGTTGACTGATTTTCGTTCGAGGGTAGAGAATTCTATACTAAAACATAAATTAGAAGACATAATTAACCAAGGCGCAATTCTATGTAAATCTATCGTTATTTACATATTACACAAGGTTAAAAGTGGTATGAGATTAAAAGTGATATGGGTGTGCAACTACAACGGTAAACTCAAGGAGATAAATCGCAGTCCAATTGTACGTGAAAGACGTCTTAGAACCATGCAGACCGGACCAACCGTGTATTGTTAAAAGTGGTAGTAAACATTGAGAGTTTATAAAGATAGAATTAATGAGTTCCACTAAAAAAATTCGTTGTTATTTTATTATTTCATTATTATATTATTATCCTCTGTAGAATAATTTTGCTACGATTACTTAGTGTCGTCTTAATTTGCAGAAGCTTCTTCCATTTCCAAGGCAAACATCGAATCATTTGCAGAAGTTTCTTCCATTTCCAAAGCATACATTGATCGCCCGGCCATCACGGCGTACTCCTAAACTGTCTCAATTCGTACCCTTTTGTCTCCACTTTACCCCGACAAAAGTTATGGCTCCATCTCTTCTGAAGCTAATCGTTGTCGATATTGCTTCTTCTCTTATATAAATTCTTTCTAAGAAGAAGAAGAAGAAAAAAACGATTTGGTTAAGAGAACTTTATTGCCTTTGATTTAATCTGACCCGCTGGGTAGGTTTAGACACGTACATATTTCCTTTAATAAGCTCATGTATAATAATATACATTTACTTTAATAAAATATCCAATCAAGTAGTCATTTATCAAATTATTGATTATTCGACTCCGTAATTTATTTATTACGTATTTGAGCAAATATGTTGGGCTAAAAAGTCTTTCAGTAGTTACAGCTGTAAAATATATAGATTAGTGTTGAAGAATCCACACACCTGATATCGTCAAGAGCGCCAGTCCACCACCTTATTACATGAGTTCATCGTTCATCACCAGCCAGCAGGCAACAATAAAGCTTAGCTTGAATGGGAACCCTAACCTGCAGAACCAAGACAATGATATGAATCTGTGTTGTCAGAACAAGCTAGCTTCTGCAAAATCAAATGCCATGCTCGCCCATCCTTTGTATGTGAAATTAACGAGGCTCTTTCCTTCAGTTTCGCTCAGTGAAAACATAACAGATGGATTCAGAAAGAAAGCCAAATCCAGCTGTGTCCAAATATATATATATTTACGTACTGGAGATGGAACCATGCATACATATATATAGCAGTCAGAGATCAGAATTAGGAGAGGAAACACAGAGACCGTGAATACACTTAAACCCAATACCTTTGCTCCTTCTGAACAGCTTGCTCAAGAGTCAAGAAGAAGAAGAAGAGAAGAAGTGAAGAATGAGATTTGAGTACCGAAGGGAAGTGGGCAGCAGAGTGTATCGGCGAGTGTTCCAGTAGTAGTACTACTCTAATTGTAGCCGCTAGCCAAAGCTTTTCGATCAATGTATATTCTCCCTAAAAGGGCAATATTTGGCTGCTACCCTGGTTGTAGCGGCTTCCTGCAACATTGAAAAATCGTATTGGAGGTTGTATCGAAAAAGTTAGTGGCAGAGTATTTTATGTTGAAACCATTGTTAAACCATTTTATATTGCTAAATACCATCAACCGGTTTTGCTTCCGGTAGGAGGTTTTTCTGATCGAACTGTAGTACGATATAGTTTTTTGATCCTTTGATTGAACTGAATTTTTTTTTATTGAGTTGTGTATTCTTCATATTTACTTAGATGAAAAGGTTACATAGAAAAAAAATTGATTGAGATTTACAAAATTATATCAATTTTCCATAAATTTCATAAAAGCCTTTTCAGCACAATATATATTAGTATGGCAATAGCATCTATATCACTACTGTATATTTTATATCATCGTAGTCTAATCGTACAATCATTGTCTATTTTCGTTATACTGTAGTATGGTTTTCATATTTTCAATACTTATATTTCATATCACCATGATATGAAATCACTGCTTCGATCTTATTCTGAAGTATAACAAAGTCGATGTCATCTCATCCATAATTAATCTCATTTTTTGTACAAATTCTTTTCACGCGAAATAAAATCTGAATTATCCACTTTCATATTACTAGATAATCTTTAAGGACTGAGTATCATCTCCATATATTATATAAAATAATAATATTATCATATATCATTAGAATGTGAGATTTGCCACAACTACATAGCTCATATTACAAAAGCCTAGCGCTAAGTCTAACCATGATAAGATAAGCAAAGGAGAAACTAATTTAAAAGCCTTGAGAATTCCTTACCATCTACTCTGTTATTCATCACGTTAAAATTAGAATGAAGAAAACCAACATTTAAGTAGGGCGGGCTATTTGGTCCGGACTGTTTGGTTTTACACGAAATCGGACCGTATAACCCGGACCGGGACCGGACTGGGACCGGATAGCAAACAATCCAATCTCATATTCGAGCTTAGATTTGAGGTAAAAAACCGGATAAGAAACCCCCAACACCTAAAATCAAGATTAAATTGGGACCGGACCGGGTCAAGACCGAACTGTATTCAATTCAATCTTTGGTCCTTATATTCCCAAAAAGACCAGACTGGGACCGGACCGTATAGCCACCCATATATTTAAGAAACAAATAAAAAGAACAAAAGGGAACCAATAAGTGGCGGACGCGTGTGTATAGGTTGCAGGAAGCCAATATTGAATGATTTAGGTAGAGCAGGTACGGCCTCTCCTCACCTCGCACTATATGTATATTTTAATACACCTAGCTACCTAGTCCCCGGCCTTTCTCTGGGAACGGCGATCTGCACCCTTGCTTTGCTTAATACACTTCCTCGCCGGCCGGGTATTGTTTTTTTAATGGGCGGAGGATTGATTTTGATTGCCTGTTTTTCATGTATATATGTGACAAGTTTTGTTTTCAAAGGCGGATAGGACAAGATGTTTCTTAGCTACTATTCCAGTAGGCGTACGTAGTTGTTAAATATAAACAAAATTCTAACACCCAAACATTCGCACTATCATATTGCTAGATTATCAAAGGTTGATCCGAGAAATATACCTACACGTTAATTGACCATTTGAAACTTGATGCGTAAATGGTTGGAGATACATATCTACATTCATATAATCATGGTAGAAGGAGTTATAACTCACTGCTTAGCAGGCCTCCAGGAAATAGCTACTCTAACCAACACGAAGGTGTCGTCAGTGGCGGACCCATAAATTTTTCATAGGGGTGTCCTCTTTTAAAAAATAAATTAAATAAAAATAAAAATAATATTGTAAATATGAAAATACCTTACTCGTATAGGTTAAAAAAGTCCATGATATGTTTTCATATTCGGAAATAATTGTAGAATACACTTGGTGTCTATAGTATTAAAAAATTATCTCTATATGCACTGCTAGCTAGACAATCATTCACGAACTTATCGCATATTCGATTTGTAAACTTGTTCTTGATGTAACCCAAAGCTGAAAGACTCTTTCAACACTTGCCGTACAATTATAAAATCAATACAAATTAAGGGTAGTTAGGTTTTTAAAATAATTAGAGATAGAGAATGTCATTTTACTATTACACATTGTTCAAAATCGAACAACAAATGAGTTTAGCTCAACAGAAATTAAGTTTATTAATAATAATAATAGTGTTATAGATTTGAATTATCCAACCTATCACTTATATTCCTATACACAAATGACAGTAGAATAATCATTTTTTCAAATTTAAGGAGTATCCCTCACTATCAATTATATTTTTTTGTCCATACATAATCATTTTCTCAAAATTTAGGGGTGTCCGGGGACACCCCTAAACCCCCTGGGTCAGCCCCTAGGTGTCGCCACAAGTAGAGTGCATTATTCTACCTAAGAAACCAACAAATCTGACTCAGAGTATCCAATGACCTAAAAAATGTATGATCTTTGATAATTAAGCATGTAATCTCTTATTATTTTTTTAATAACACATCCCACATTTGGTTGCCTTTCAATGATCATGCCTGGATCCGTTGAGTATCTACCCAACACTCCCAATACGAATGTTATATCAGGAAGAGTACAAACCTTGAGCCTGCATTAAAATTCATATTGCTTATGACTAAGGTATCTTTTGCATTTCTACTTTTTCGAAAAATATTAGTGGGGCACTGTGCGCGAGACAAAACTTGTATCCCTTGCCTGCTGGAGTATTTGTTGGGTTATCATCTTTCATGTTGAATATACTAAAACATTATCGACATAACTCTTAATTTGAGTATACATTGAGATCGATATCTCATTATCTCAATACCCAATATAAAAGAGGCGTCACCAAAATCTTTCATTTTGAAGTTCTTTATTAGAAACTATTGGTTTCGTCCATTAAGTTTATGTCGCTACTAGAGAGTACAATATCGTCAACACATAATGCCAAAAAAAAAAGTTACTCCCATTGAACTTATGACGTACACAATCATCAGCCAAATTAGTATAAAGACCATATGAGCGGATAACTTGATGAAATTTATGAGACCATTGACAGGAAACTTGTTTGAGTGCGGAGATTATTTCTTTAGTTCAACTAGTATAAAGACCATATGAGCGGATACCGGACGAACCCGTGTATTGTTAAAAGTGGTAGTAAACATTGAGAGTTTATAAAGATAGAATTAATGAGTTCCATTAAAAAAATTCGTTGTTATTTTATTATTTCATTATTATATTATTATCCTCTGTAGAATAATTTTGCTACGATGACTTAGTGAGTGTCGTCTTAATTAGCAGAAGTTTCTTCCATTTCCAAAGCTAAACTGTCTGAATTCGTACCCTTGTGTCTCCACTTTATCCCGACAAAAGTTATGGCTCCATCTCTTCTGAAGCTAATCGTTGTTGATATTGCTTCCTTCTTCTCTAATATAAATTTTTTTTAGAAAATAAAATACGATTTGGTTAAGAGAACTTTATTGCCTTTCAACATTACATCTGATAAGCTGGGTAGGTTTAGACACGTACATATTCTCTAATCAGCTGTTAATATTTGGGGTTTGGTTCGGCGCAGGATTAGAGCTCATTAAATGGGATCCTTTTATCAAAAGCTCACCATGTTTAATAATGTACATTTCCTTTAACAAAATATCCAATCAAAGTAGTCATTTATCAAATTATTGATTATTCGATTCCGCAATAACTAGCTATATATAATATTCTGTAAAATGGATTAATGCATGTTGAAGGATCCACACACCTTGTTACATGAGTTCATTGTTGATCACCAGCAGGCAGCAAGCTTCCTTGAATGGCCGGGAACCCTAACTACAGAACCAAGACAGTGTCATGAATCAGTTCTCAGAACAAGCTAGCTTCTGCTAAATCAAATGCCATGCTTGCGGTCGATCCTGCGTAAACGAGGCTCTTTCCTGCAGTTTCGTTCAGTGAAAACACGACAAACAGATCGATTCAGCAAGAAAACCATATTAATTAAGTATGGGTTTGCAGGATGTCCAAATGAAGACCATGAATAATATTATAGATAAACCCAATACCTTGGCTCCTTCTGAACAGCAGCTAGCTAGCCCCCATGACCAACGCAAACCGCGTTGCTTTGAAGAAGAAGAACAACTTAACTTGCTCAAGAGGAAGAAGAAGAAGAGAAGAAGTGAAAAATGGGATTTCAGTACCGAAGGGAAGTGGGCAGCAGAGCTGCTCCTACTCTAATTGTAGCCGCTGGCCAATTGCCTTTAGATCATCAATGTATATTATTATATAAAAAGAAGCACAGAAGGAGAGCTAGCTGGTTTAAATTAGCGATGCACAATATATTGAATTATTTAGGTACAGTAGGTACACGCGTCCACTGCTCCTGGTGTGTATTCTATTTGTTTGTTTTTAAACTACCTACGCTACGTACGCCATGGCGCCGTATGCTTTTTCTCTTGTGTCAGCCTGGACTGGAGAGTGGACTGATTCAGTTTTTAGCTCTGACATTAAAAAGGCTATATATATATATACGTACTGAAACCCAATTGTTTAACATTATACATAATGTCATTTCATCAAGAATCAGATCATATCCATTTGTTTAATATACCTATCTAGCTACCTAGTCCCCGCCCTTTCTCTGCCAACTGCGATCTGCACCCTTGGCCCTTGCTTTGCTTATATAGTTATAATACACTAGCATGTAGGATGGCAATGGGTCGGGTCGGGTGCGGGTGCGGGTTTACTCTATATCAACTTTTAACCTGTAGGGTAGAGCCTTTTAAAATATCCCAACTAAATAATCACCGGGTATGAAAATTATATAATCATACCCTACCCACCGGGTAACCACGGGTATTCGGGTAATCATGAGTACGAATTCTAAACTATGAACTTATACACGTATATGCACATACATACTTTTGTCCATTAAAAATTCTCAATACTTGTACCTGTTCTAGCTTCAACAATCCACAGAAATAAAAACAGCAAACACATAATATATAATTGCTCTTGCTTCTACAATCCACACAAACATAATAATCGTCTACATCTTCATCATCAATAATGGTAGCTAAACTCAATTTCTCAAGCTAAACTAAATTTCTCAAGGGAAATTGACCATTTGGTTAGCGGGGCGGGTATAACGAGGTGGGTATTATCGAATTACCATACCCGTACCCTACCCTTTATTTTGAAACCGGGTATTACCCATACTCACCCCTTAACCCGTCAAAGTGGGTAATTACCCTCGTTAACCGGTTACGGTCGGGTAGGGTACCCATGGTTACGGGTTGGATTGACATCCCTACTAGCATGGCCCCAGCAAGTTGGCTGGAGAAAGGTGGGGTATGAAATTTGATAATGTAATGGGTTTATAGCTTATTGTTGTATAGTTTTTTTTAAATACATGATAAAGATAGTGAATTTTAGCAGGAAACAAACAGGAATGATGCAACGAATCAAAAATCTGTCTTATGAACCAAAATCAAGTACATGTTATCTTGTGAAACAATATTATTTCTGGTAATATCATGAGGTGGAGTAAGTTTTATAGAAATCAAATTCCAGAAATCGAATAAAAAGTCACATATCTCGCCGGTCTTCGGGAAATGAGCATCTCACAATCGTTGTTACCTTATACGCGGCCCGTTGGCCGATTAATTTTCTTTATAAAACTTTCATCTTGTCGACATTGTGCTTTCTGATTTTTTTCAGGCCATGATAAAATCTAAAGAAATCAAGAGCGAACAACACGGTTTGAGATAGGAACTGCCGTTCCTGTATCCCTAGAAAATGGTTGTAAACACGGACTCACCTTCCGAACTGGTTTGGATTGAGATTTTTATCGGGTACCAGGAAACCATGTGATTATAAATTAGGCTTGATTAAAACATGTCAAAACTTGAAATTCAGTCTGTTTGACCGACCCATGCCAAACTTTAATTATTCTTTACTTTTTAACTTTCCATTTGAAAATAAAAAATAGTGAAAGAAAAGAGATGACTTCAATTCGCCATTTGCACATCATTAATTCGGGAATATAACCATAGAAATTCGAAAGGAATCCGAAAATGTTTAGGATCATTTTAATGTTAAAAATAACCAAATAAATCTTTTTATTTAGTTATTTACTTACAAATACCAAACGATTCCATATAAAATACACTATAATTTAATCATTATGATATCAAATAATTACATAATATATATTTGAAATGATAAAAATTGGACTAATTGGGTTGGTTGAGGTCGAACCATTTAATAACTTTAAATTACATTATATTTTAGCCACTAAAATATAAAATAATAGCATAATATATAGTATGCTAGAGAAAATAGCTTATTTTAGAATGACAACCCCATGATGTTCATTTGTTTTACTTGATGGCCAAATCTTGTATAGGTCAGACCAATTCAACTCTTTTATTTTACACTCTGTTCATAAAGGAGGGAAAGGGGAGGGGAGGGAAATGTTGAAGGGAAAGCGTCATTTTCGAGGCTTTTCCCTTGTTTTTTAAGCCTATCTACAGTTGCGAAGGAAAGAAAAGAGAAGGGAAGAAGAACTGTTCAAGCCACCCCTCCAATTTGGGAGGAAAGCTGATTTATTGAGTTCTCAGCGCCAACTTATAAACTTTTTTTTTTTCTTTCTTTCCTTTATTATATATATGTTGGTGGTGGTTTTCCCTTTATTATTTTTATATGTTGGTGGTGGTTTTCGGTGCCCTCGTAATCTGATTTTTTCGAGAATGAATGTTATTTTGTAGAACATAGTTAATCTAATTTTTATGAAATAATAAAAAATTGATTTAAAATGAACGATATATGTTTCGTTAAAATAATAAAAATTGTCATCAAAATTATGTAGAAGTTTATTATTACTAACATTCATTTTCACATTTTCTTAAATAATATAAAACAATAGGTGGTTTAAATAATATAAAACAAATAAGCTTTGGTTACGATTTCGGCACAAAAATATCCTACCAAACAAGATAGATTATTTACCTCATACGTAACGTTGTTTTGCACCATACATAACACTGTTGTATGAGATATAAAAACTTGTTACGCTCCTCAAATTTATGTATCTTTAATTTGTTGTATGTTTATATATTTAGTTGCTGTGTTATTACTCAATAAAATAGTTAACAAAATTTTAGTAATAGGTTGACAAATTTCATTCAAATAACCAACTTTTGATTTGTTGTAGTTAACAAAATTAACAAAGAAGAACAAATTTGATCCACGTTACATAATTAATGTAAATAGTATAAACACATAATTAAATTATTTAACTATTCTATCATCAATAAAATATAATACATATCACAATTCCCAATCTACTTTTTCCATCCCACTTTCCCTTCAACTTTCCTCCATTAAACAACATTTTCTTTCCAATTCCCTCCCTTCCAAACTTAACCTCCCCTCCAAATTTTCCTACCCTCCCCTCCTTTTCCTCCCTTCCTTCATGAACACAGTGTTATGGTTAGTGGTTAGCCCATTAGAATCCATGCATTAGTTTATTATTAAATTTTTTCTTTTTAGCAATAAAAAGGAGTATTGTTTTGTCCCTTTCATATATATTTTACCAAAGTGGTCATGGTTTGAATCCCAGTACATACTTTTTTTAATGGGAGGAGGGTTGATTTTAATTTTTGATTGCTTGTTTTTAATGTATATATGTGAGAAGTTTTGTTTTCAAAGGCGGATAGGAGAAGAGCATTCTTAGCTACTATTCGAGTAGACGAATTTGCTGAATACAAACAAAATGTTCACAGGCAAATCTCCGTACTATCATATTGCTTATAAAAGGTTGATCGGAGGTGCCTACATTCATTGACCATTTGAAACTTGATGCTTAAATGGTTGGAGATACATACCTACATTATATTCATATAATGATATGCCTCATAATAACAAGTTATGTACCCTGCTTTCATGGTGGAAGGAGTTATAAGTCGCTGCTTCGCAGACCTCCAGGAAATAGTCACTCCAACCAGCATAAGGTGTAGCCAACAAAATCGAACTCAGAGTATCCAATGACCTCAAAACTGTATGATATTGGATAAGTAAGCATGTATTCCATTGTTATTTTTCAACAACCCATCCCATTGTTACATGAGGAAGTACAAATTTGAGCATACATTAAACTTGCTTATGCGCTAATGACTAAGGTATCTTTTGCATTTCTACTTCTTCGAAAAGATTGGTGGGGCACTATGCTGACTAAACTTGTATCCCTTGGCTACGGGATTATTTGTTTGGCTAAGGTCTTTCATGTTGAATCTACTTAAAATATCATCAATATAGCCCAATTTAATAATTTGAGTATACATTGAGAGTGATCTCTCAGTATCTCAATAGTCAATACAAAAGAGGCATCACTAAAATCTTTCATTTTGAAATTCTTTCTTATAAATTTATTGATTTCGTGTATTAAGTCTATATCGCTACTAACGAGTACAATATCATCAACACATAACTCCAGTAAACAATTTACTCCCATTGAATTTGTGATGTACACTATCATCAACCAAATTAGTATAAAAAACATATGAGCGCATAACTTGATAAAATTTATGTTACCATTGACGTGAAGCTTCTTTGAGACCGTAGATGATTTCTTTAGTTGACAAAAACAGACTTTGTATCATCCAAAAAAAATTTGTGGCATAACCACGTAAATCATCTCATCATTATCTCCATTGAGAAACATAGTCTTTACATTTGTAGCTCTAAATCAAATTAGCCACTATAACCATTATGGTCCTAAAAGAGTGTTTCAAAGATACTGAAGAGAAAGTCTATTTATAGTTAATGTCTTCCATTTGAGTAAATTCTTTGGCGATCATGCCTTATACCTCTCAATATTGGCCTTTAAATCCATTTTTATTTTAAATAATTTGTTACCAATGGCTTATATTCCATCATGGCATTTGACGATATACCAAAAGTCATTGTCTTTCATAGACTTCATGCATTTTTTCTTTCATGTCAGGGATTCACTTTTTTGAATTTGAAATTCCCATGGCTTAACTAAGATTTATTCGATCATCTTCAATCAAACCAATGGCATCCTCAATCTCTTAGGGGTCGTTTGGATGGAGCATTTCTAAAACGAGGCAATTTGGGTTAAATGTCTTATTTTAGAAAATGAGGCAATTCTATGAGAAATTTGTCCTAGATTATCTTATTTGGTTTGTCATATGAGATGAGGCAATTAGAATGAGACATTTTTAGAGAATATACACTTTTGCCCTCGGGTATTACCCTTCTTCTTCACCTTCCTTTCCTACTCTTTGTACCCAGAATGACAAAAAAATTACAGACCCACAAATCATTCGTTCTATACAGCAGACATAGACGCCAATCTAGAATCATTAACCCCCAGAAATTGATCCACCCTTTCTCTTTCCTCGTGAGCATAACCCCCATAAATTGAAATCAAAACACAAGAAAGACACGAGACAATCAGAAGAGGGCATTTTCTGAAGAAAGCAAGCAATCAGAGATTCATATGAAAAACAGAAAAAGCAACAAGATTGATTCAACAATAAAATCAGAAACTCAATTAAAAATAGACGAATTGTAAAACATAATTTTGGGTCTCATCTCCCATGAGTTGAAATTGAGCAATCGAACGAGGATCGGAACGATCCCTAATCCATTGCTATCATGACATTTTGTCATCTTTAAGCAGAAGATGGAGGTGCGAGTCAATTGCCCAGTTCGTTGACTCGTGGCACCCGATCTAGAGTCGTCAACTAATTAGTGTACTTGGCTCGAGCAGCGACGCGCTGGGAGAAAGATCCTGGCATCCTGCTGCAGACGAGAACTCGCCATTGTTGATGTGGAGGTTGAGCCTAGCGATGATGGAGTCAAGGTCGCTCTGGATCTCGACCTTGCCTTCAGATAAAAGACTGGCAGTTGGCGGCGAACTAGGCGGCGGCGACAAGGGTGCAAAAATCGAGTAGAGAAAATCGGAGGAGATCGGCCAGAATCGGAGACCATGGTTTTGGAGTATTCAGCAGAGTGAGGGAGAGGGGGGAGGAAGAGAAGAAAAAAGAAAATTTAAAAAGAAAAGGGTAGCTTTGGCATAGGCCCACACAAAAATGAGTCAATTGAGAAAACCTACCTCCCCACCAGGTAATGTGAAATGACCCAAAATGAAGCAATGTACATTCTCCCATGTATAATTGACTCATTCATCTTTTTTGTGGCCAAACCGGGTAATTAGACTCAATTGTCTCATTTTGAAGCAATTGGGACAAATTGCTCCATCACATAGATTCATCCAAACGACCCCTTAAAGAAATACAACATAATCATCTAGAATCAGTACTCTTCTTTTGTTCCTTGTGGATTACCTTAGTGCGTGGAACATTTTGAGCGTGTTGAGTTTGTTCACGAGGAGGAACTTCGTTGTTATCTTTTGTAGAACCTCGTCCGAACTGGTGATATGCGTCACCATCATTATTGGTTCTTCATTAAAACAACATTCCTTATATTTCTTTCTCCAAAACTCGACATCCTCAAGAAATATCACATTTAATTTTTTGTTTCAAAGAATGATTGTGAAGTAGGATTGTAAAATTTGTAGCGTCGAGTCGAGAGTACTTAGGATTAGGGATAGCAACATAACCCGAATCCACGAATAATACCCTAAGCGACCCAACCTTGTCAAGACGGATTAAACCCGCATTGAGGGATTATGGGTCAGGTTCGGGTTTAAACCCGTTTAATGTATTGCGAGTTGGGTTGAGTTTGGATTTTTATATATCCAACACACTCCAACCCATACCCGTCCCCAACCACGAATCCCTTATCCACTTCTCATTCGGCCATTCCCGCATACTAATCTTCCTAATGTTTGTGGTAACATGTCTAATTTGTTCTTCCTAATTGTGTAGAATGAAGTTGATATAATGGAATGGATAGTGAAGAAGATTAGTTGACAAAGAGGAAGAAGTTTTCAATTAATCATGTTGTTTATGGATGTATATCTTCAATGTTGAACAATTTGTGTGCGTACTTTGTGGGTTGCTTGTATGCTCTAGATTGGTATTTTGTTTAGATAATTTGTATAGGAAAAATGATGTTAGACTTTTATCTTGACAGAAACTTGTTGTTGAGCATATTTTACCATAGAACCCATGGGTATCTATAAACCCGGGGATACCCAGTTGGTTGAGTTTGAATTTTCAAACCCCATGGGTTTTACCCCAGTTTTTTGTGTGGATATACCCATGGATTTGGCAAATTCTAACCCACCCGGCCCATTGCCATCTTTACTTAGGAGTCATGACAACCAAGAAAATAAAAACCAACAGTCCTTTGAGTCCAGATTCCCATCACATGGTTTGCATGATTATGCATCATCTAGACAACCCCAAATGTGCAAGTACCTTATGATTGAATTTCCCCCCTATCATAACTCATAAAGGGTCAATGATATATAAAACAGACTTCTTAACATGTCCTTAACTATTCTATTATGTTTCTATACAATACCTTTCATGCTATGAGAGCAATGCCACACTCTTTGAGGAAAAGTGAGAAGGGCCCTTACATATTCTTCTCTTGGCCGTCATAAGTCATAACGAGTATATCATCACTAGCACATCCATAACTAATAACCTTTGTTTTCTTTACAAGTTGAAGTTCAACTTTAGCTTTGCAAGACTTGAAAACATCCAATGACTATGATTCTAATGTACGAAGAAAATGTATCCATAACTAGAGTTAATATCTTTGAAAGTGATAAAATATTTGTGGCGTTCTAAGATGTCACAGGGAATGGACTACATGCATTAGTTTAAATAAATTCAAGATGTCTCGAGCTTCGTTGTACTTTTAATTCAAGGGTTCTAGAATTCCATTTGACACAAGCCTCTGAATTCTTTGTTTAGAGATATGGCATAATCGCTTGTGCCATAGGGTGGTAAACTGTCATTGAAATTTTTCTTTGGACATTGTAAACTCAGTGGCGGACCTAAGGTAAGGGACACACCCTCGCTCGAGAATTTTGTGAAGGACCTACATATTTTTTGTACAAATTTTTTTATTTTGAGATAGCCGACACACCTTCAATAATTATAGCCGACACACCTTCATTATACTCGAAGAATTTATTATTCGAATAAATCAATCTTAATCATAATTCTTTTTAATTTTGTTTAAAATAACTCATAAATCATAATCCTATCAATTCCTATTAAAAAAAACTCTCAGCCCATACAATATACATGTGTGATGTGTGTTGGGCCTCTGCATATAATTAAAAGAGAAAAAAAAACCCACAGGCCTAATGGCCAATAGCCCAGGCGGCCACTAACTCCCCATCATTACCTGTTGCAACGACAAGCTGCGAAAGAACATTTTTAGCTATGAAGATAATCAAGAATGATCTTCGAAATCGGTTGAGTGATCAATTTATGAATGATTGTTTAGTTGAGTATATTGAAAAAGATTTTCTTTGCAGTATAAGTGATTAATGTATTTTAGAGACATTTCAGCAGATGAAAAGGCATCAAGATCCAGAAGATCTACATAATGAGTTCATGTATTTCTATCAACCTTTGATAATATGAGAAGATGTTTTCCAGGAAATTGTATATATTAAGTTTGATTCCTTACATAAGTGCTTAATCAATTTTAAACCATCTTGAGCAACTAGTAGTTCGGGCAGACACGGGTTGCCAATCCCAGGATTTTGAAGTCCAATAGCTGTGAAAATAGTAGACGGTGATAAAAAGCGCCACATGACAGTTATAGTATAGTCGTACTATCATGTATACATCCATTTTATACTATGACATATTCATTTCACCATGGTACACTTTTAGATCGCCAAGATCACCGGTGGAGGGAGTGTAATAGGGTGGGTCCAGAGACTCACCCTGACTAAGAAGAAAAATGGTTAAATTAGGCATAATGGTTAATGTATACCGACAATTAGTACGCGTTTAATTGATAAGAATAGTTTATTGAAATGTTGTGTTTGAATCTTGGGGACCTCATTTCTTAAGCACACAGTAATTAGATTGGTGTAAACTTCAACTTCATGCAAGCTGAATTTCTTATGAGGGAGCGTGCTCGTAAATGGTATAAGATATATTATTGAACCTCTCCCAACAACTTCAGTTATTGATACTAAATGGTTCTTGACACAAAGAACATTCGAGAGCAAACGACAAACTAAATCATGAATTATTATTTGGTATAAAATTCATTATTAAACGTCTCTCAACTACTCGAGTTATTAATACTAAATGGTTCTTGACAAAGAACACAATTCGAAACAAAACGACTAACTATATCATTAATAATCGTTTTGTAGACTGAGTAACATTCTTGATATTTTCGGCTACGAATTTATTTTAATTTAACAAAATTTGCCAATATAAGATTATATCATGAATGGTTAGTAAAGTTAACAAAAATTATTTTATTGTATGTATTTTTATTCTAAGTGCACCCACCTTAAACAATTCTGATTACGCCACTGACCATAGTATAATATACTATCAAACATGACTATCATGGTATCAACTAGTAATAAATATTTTGTTTTTTCAAAATATATCAAAGTGTATGTTATTTTGTCAAATAAAATTAAGAACGCGAAGTGAGGTGGTTGGAATTTGGACGAGATTAATTGGCCGGGTTGATATCAGTTTAGAGTCTAGACAGCTCTAGCTCTACTTCTTGGTCTCGCTTCATATATGAAGAAAGAAGACGCTCGAATAATAATATATAAGTCAATACGGCCGAATCCTTCTTTGCACGCTATCATACAATCACATCGTGGTATGGTAGCTGACTAGCTGTTATTTTGTCACTTGCCTAAAGAAAGGTAGTAATGTGTCTTCACATCAGATATTTTCTGTTATGGTATAATAATTAGATAACTATATGACTTGTGCTTAGGGATGGCAACAAAACTCGAATTCACGGATACCCACCCGACCCAACACGGTCAATGCGGGTAAAATCCGTGTTGATGGGTTTTGGGTCGGGTTTGGGTTTAAACCCATTCACTATTCACCGGGTTGGGTTTGGGTTTAGGTAAACCCGACCCATGGGTACCCGTCCACACCCATATAATTAATTTTTTAGGTATATTTAATATTCTAAACAACTAATCTTATTTGTATTTATGGAGATATGTCTAATTTTTTCTTTCTAATTGTGTAGAATGGGAAAATTTCCCACTGTACACATGTTTTTAAAAAAAATTCTCAAAATACACATGTTATGAAAAAAATTCCCAAACTACGCATGTTTGGGTCTTCACCGCGTCAGACTAAGGCGGTGATTGCTTCACCGCGTTAAACAAGGGCGGTGATGCAATCACCGCGTTAGAGAAAAACGGTGATTGCATCACCGCTGTAGACAAAAACGGTGATAGCTTCACCGCGTTCGACGACCGCGGTGAAGGCCTGACCTGCGTCGAATCTTTAAAAAAACGTAACTTTGTGCTCGGTTATCCGATCGTGGTCAAAAAAAATTTCATCACGATCGGATAACCGAGCAAAAAGTTACGTTTTTTTAAAGATTTGACGTAGGTCAGGCCTTCACCAGGCCTTCACCGTTTTCCTCTAACACGGTGATGCATTCACCGCGTTTCTCTACAGCGGTGATGCAATCACCGTTTTTGTCTAAGGCGGTGATGCAATCACCGTTTTCGTCTAACGCGGTGATTCAATCACCGCCTTTGTCAGACGCGGTGAAGGTCCAAACATGCGTAGATTGGGAATTTTTTTCATAACATGTGTATTTTGAGAATTTTTTTTAAAAACATGTGTACAGTGGGATTTTTTCCTGTAGAATGAAGTTGATGTTATCGAGTGGAGAGTGAAGAAACTTAATTGAAAGGAAGAAGCTTTCAATTAATCATGTTATTTATGGATAATTTATGATTTGCTTCAATTTTCTTGAATTTTCTAGATTGGTGTTGAACAATTTGTATAGTTAATTTGTGATTTGCTTGAATTTTCTAGAATGGTGTTTTAAATATGGATAATTTGTATTGAGAGATTGATATTTGACGTTAATTTTGATAGGAATTTGTTATTGTAAATTTTTTACGACAAAAACCCGTGGGTACCCATGAACCCGCGGATACCCAGCGAGTTGGGTTGGGTTTGAGGTTTTCAAACTCAGTGGGTTTTACCCCGGATATTTTTCACAGATAAACCCACGAGTTTGGGTTTGGGTTTGGCAAAACTCGACCCAACCCGATTCATTGCCATCCTAATTGTGCGAGTATATGCACTTCTTTCACTGATGACCGGGTCAATTTGGAGTGTACCACCACTTCAATTTATAAGGCTCATCATAAACAGAAACTACCAAATAAACATATAGTGATAGGTCCATTAAAACTAAAAGCAAGGAGACGTACGTGTTTGTAGGGAAGTATATATCAGGACTTCATCACATTACCAATTCAAACATAGGTTTCGTTTATAAGAACAAATAGAAAAAACATATGGTGCCGTTTACAATCCAGTCCGGTTTCAGCCAACCCTGCAACCGGTCCACATGTCATCGCATAAATGGTTGATTTTTCTCAAAATAAACAATGCTTTCATTATAATTTAGGACAGGGAGATGGTAGCTAACGGAGGTCGATGGAATTCTCTCTATGGTATGAACATTTTCTTTTGCGCATTGATCATTTATTCAAGGAACAATAAGCTTATTGGCAAAGGTTGTGTTACTAATTTATCATCACTTCATAATTACTAAATACAGACTAATGTCTGTTAGTTATTTACTTATTTTACATACTAGCCCATCCATGTCAATTACATCATGATATATTTTTAAGATATTAAAATTCATGTCAATTAAATAATATTTTATTAAGGCAATCGACAGTTGTGTACGCTAGGGGTGTTCAAACGGAGTGACTACCTTGGTAACCATTTTAATTGGTAGTATTTGGATAATTTGGTTTGGTTAATTTTGATAATTGATTTGCTTTTTAGCTTGTTTGGTTTAAGTGATTTGGTTTGGTTTCACACACTGCTAATCAATCAAACCAGTTAAGCAATTAGTCATATATATGATATATTATATAGGGTTAATATATTTGTATGGCCTGAACTTTGACCAAAATAAACATCCTGGCCAATCTTTTCGATCTATAACATCCTGACCCAAACTATACATCAAAATAACTAAATTGGCCAAACCCGACGTTTGACCGTTAAATTGGCCAAACCCGAGGTACCTCATCACCGTCTGCGTTTGAATTTGGACCGGAATCATCAGCACCTTCCAGCGGATCGAAGCTGTCTGCACTAACTTCGCCTTCCTCTTCTTCAACCTCAGGGTCACTAACTGGACTTGGATTGACCTCTTCTTCCATCTGATATCATCATGAAAGGCACCTTCACCTTCACCAGCTCCGTAATGGTAGTTGTGGTAACTAACACCGCTTTGATAGAAGTTGTACTCGGGTGGGTACTGGTACCCTGCTTGTTGGTTGTGATCCGCCTGTTGAGCTTCTTCTTCATATGAAGGGAAGGATTGATGATGACCTCCAATTCCATGATGATACTCCTGCCTCCAGCTCGAGTCTTGGAAATCCTGGTGGGGATGATCTTCGTATAATACACTCCCACTGTGGTTACCAGATGTTTGGCCATCTCTAGAATGACCTACACTGCCTTCGACGGCCTCGGTGTAAACGAACATCTCCGCTTGCTTAATTTTATTGGTGGTCAAAAATTGGACCATGGCATCAACGTCCTCCTGAGTGGTAAGGAGGAATTCCTCATTCCACAGAGACCCGTCATGTCTGTTTGGATATCGATACACCATTTGATCAACTCTTCTAGTGCCATCCATGCAGGTAATCTGAGTGCACATTTGATGGAGCTCTTCAAGCATCGGTCTCGTACGGACCTTTATTTTATAAAAATTGCCACCGACGTAACTTACACCCTTTTCGGTCTCTTCCGTGTAACCATTCCACCGCAACCCAAACGTGAACCTTTGGAATGCCATCTGCAATAAAACTGTAATTAAGTTACTAACATAAAATCACAAAGGACAATGAAAAGTAATACAAGAGGGACATGACAATGAAAAGTAATTAAGTTACTAACATAAAATCACAAAGGACAATGAAAAGTCATACAAAACAAACTTATGAATTAACGTTAATCGCAAAAACTAAGTAATTTAAAGGTGCAAAATTGAAATTTGAAGAAGAGGAGTGTGAAGAATTTGAGTTCTCTGAAACAGCCTTTTATAGGCAAATTTTGCAGCACAAACCGCGCGGGGAGGGGGAGCGGTTTTAGGTCGGCCATGCAGCCCCACCCCCTGCATGCCGACATGTCTGTTGTCGGGTGACCAGGCACAAACCGCGCCTTGGGGCAGCGGTTTATGTCTGGATATGGTAAATCGCCGCCTGGTGGGGCAGTTTATCATGCCGACATTTAAACGCTTCCTCTTGAAGCGTTTTGTGGTAGGTTAGTATATAAACCGCTCCTTCGAGGAGCGGTTTTAGCTGGAATTTAAAAACGCCTGTTGGCGAGGCGGTTATAATGTAAACCGATGCCAGGAGGCGCGGTTTGTATGTTAACCGCCCATTAGAGGCGCGGTTTTTAACAAACGATGTTTGTTAAACAGTGGTAGTTTTGAATTTTTTCCGAATATTTATTGTGGTGGGAATGGTTTTTTCCCCATCCCATGTACGGTAGCTGTTGTTTTGTCACTTGCCTAACCAAAGTAGTAATGTGTCTTGACCTCAGATGTTTTCTTTTGTGATATAATTAGGGCTGCAAACGAGCCGAGTCGAGTCGAGTTTTTGCTGAGCTTGAGTTCGGCTCGTTTATAAATTTTTTAGCTCGAGCTCGGCTCGAACTCGAAATTTCATCATCCAGCTCGAGCTCGACTCGATTAAAAATAATCCAGCTCGAGCTCGGCTCGATAAAGCTCGGTAAATGCTCATTAACACAACTTGTCAAGCTGAGTACAAGCTCGGCTCAAGATAAGCTCGATTTGAAATCATTCTTGCTGAAAAATGTGTACAAATAAGAACATTAGAAATTAAAAATGATAAAAAAAACCTTAAAAACTAAAAATAACATCTAACTTCCATACACATCCTTATTAATAAGATAATTCTCATGTTCAGAAAAGTAATTAATCCTTCCACAAGCTTTAAACAAGCCAGCTCACGAGCTTAGCTCAACAAGCCACCGAGTCAAGCTAGCTCACGAGCTTATCAAGTCGAGCATGGCCTAGCTCAAGCTTGGCTCGTTTACTAACGAGCTAGCTCGCGAGCCGGCTTGTTAAACAACGAGTCGAGTGTCGAACGAGTTTTTCCCGATTCGAACGCCGAGTTGCTCGCGAGCGGCTTGGCTCATTTGCAGCCCTAGATATAATAAGGGCAAAATTTGGCAGCAGACTAGGTTGCCGCTCGTAGCAGCATTCCGCCCACGTGTAGCCTACCTATTGGGCTTTTTTCAGTTAATCCTTTTACTGTTAAACCAATTCAATTATTTGAAGTAGATGGAGACGGAACGGATACATCATACATGTAAGTTACCGTTATTTCCTTTTCCTTTTTTTTTAAATTAACAATGGACGATTAAAGTGGAACGGATACAAATTCTCCCTTTAGGTTTTCTCCCCTTCATATAAATGTCATCTTCTTTTTGCTTTTTCATTTACGCCCAAGCGGCAGCAGCAGTATATCTCAGTAGGATTATTACATTTCAAGAGATTATATTATTAGAATAAGTTTTGTTATTAATGAGAAGGAATACACAAGACAAATTTTAATTGATATTATTCGTTTTGAATGATTTATTTATATGAGACTTAGTTTATTTAAAATTATGGTGATAAAACATCAAATCTACTATGCAAAGTTGTCACTTTTTCTCGGAACTAAGAAAGAGCTACATCTAAAAGTGAAGTGAATCAAAATTAAGCAAACTGTATTATAAATTTGATACCTGCTCATTGAAGTTAATACCGATTGAAAAAAGGAAAAGCAAGTAACGGAAAGTACATATCCGTTCCGTCCTCCGTCTCCATCCGCTTCTAGTAAATTGAATTGGTTTACCATTAAAAGGATTAACTGAAAAAAAGCCCAATAAGTAGGCTACACGTGGGCAGGATGCTGCTTGGAGCGGCAACCTAGTCTGCTGCCAAATTTTGCCCATATAATAATTAGATAACTAGGGGAGCAGTTCCTGTAAGTAACTTACCGGTGAGTAACGGTGAGTAACCACCCCATCCGCCGTCCATTGCAATCCATTAACAACCGTCAGATGTAAAATAATAAATACACGTAGGGGTAAAATAGTAATCGACCTTCTGACAATTTGAAAAAGGTAACTGACACTTCCCCGCCATCATTATCACCAGAGAAATCGCAGACGGTTCGAGTTTCTGCTTTTTTGCTCTGCATTCACGCTATCCATTCTCTCACACACTCTCTCTCTCTCTCTCTCTCGCGTTTCATCTTCGCAAACTGCACCGTCGAAGTCGAATCTCGAGTTTTCAGTTCGCTTAGCAAAGGATTCCGATCTCAGTTATTCAGCGATCAAGTGAGGGTTTCCACTTCGACGCCTTCAGTGATCAAGTGAGGGTTTCCACTTCGACGCCTTCAGTGATCAAGTGAGGGTTTCCACTTCAACGTCTTCAGCGACAAAATTAGGGTTTCCAACTTAGACACGATCAAGGTAAATCATCACTTCTTTCTTCAAAAACTAGATTCGTGATTCTGAATGTCTAATTTCAAGTACATACATCACAAAAACCAAACGAAAAACTCTACTATGCTTGATGTTTTCACAATACCACACTGGTACCATGTGGTATTCTAAGGGGAAAAAGTTCTAGCAGTGGTAAAAGTACTTACAGTGAACTACATTTTATAGAAACGTGTATAAACGACAACAAAACCTATTCCATACTCTGATTTCTTTACAATACCATAGTATACCATATGGTATAACATGGTATAAACACTGGTACCATATGCTATTATAAGGAGAAACCGTTCCAATAGTGGTAAAAGTACTTACAGTGAAATACATTTTATAGAAAAGTGTATAAAACGACAACAAAACCTATTCCATACTCTGATTTTTTTACAATACCATAGTATACCATATGGTATAACATGGTATAAACACTGGTACCATATGGTATTATAAGGAGAAACCGTTCCAGTAGTGGTCAAAGTAAAAATGAAAAAGATTTTATAGGAAAAGTATAAAAACCTATTCTATGCTCAGATTTTCTTACAATACCACACTGGTACAATATGGTATTCTAAGGAGAAACCACACAAGTACTGGTCAAAGCCACTACCTCAATTATTCATTTGCTTACTGATAGAATATGGTATAGTATGGTATGCTATGGTATGGTAGTTGGTGTTTTTGCTTACTGGTAGAATATGGTATGCTATGGTATGCTATGGTATGTTATAGCAATTCTTCTATTCTGGATGCAGGTACATCATGTCGAGACATAGGGACAAATTTCGAACAAGGTGCAGCCCGACAAGAATCAATGCACTTTCAAGAACATTAACAGCTGAACAGAGGGAAAAATTGCAGGAATTAGGCCTTGATGGCTTAACATCCATCCAGCAAACAAAGATAAACACGAACTTTGCTCTATTCACAATGAGCAAGTACAATCCGATAAAGAAAGCATTCAAGCTGCCTGGTGGAACCTACATGAAGATATCACCAATTGACTTTCATAGAGTTTATGGTCTACCAATGGGTAAAAAGGAAGTGACGCTCAAGAAATTATCAGTGGAAGAAGCAGTAGACTATGCGTCGCAGGTCCTACTAGAACTAGAAGCTCCAGCTACAAATGGAAGGGTGAAATTAGCTAATGTAGAGCATGACATTTCTAATGCTCATACCATTGCAATATGGATCAAGCTGTTCTGGATTCTGGTTACGGGAGCTCTACTGTGCCCATATTCAAACCCTACTGCTGAGTTGAATGTGCTGGAGTACTTGCAGCCAGACACAATCAACCATTTCAAAGAATACAACTGGTGCAAGTTCTTCTTCGACTACATGAATAACGGGTTGACTGCAAACACCGTGTACATCAATGCAGATCTTCATTTCTTAACAGTAAGTATCTATACCCACAATAATTCCATTTTCAATTACTATACCCTAAAAGCTTTACAAATCCTAGTACATCAAATACTAATACAACTGTTTCTCCTTGCCACAAACAAATAAAAGGTATGCTTCATGTACAAGTTGGATGAAATGGCCTTCTCCACCCAGTTCCAAATCCCAACAGCAAGCTACTATGATGACACTGTTGTGCAAAGGAACTATGAAAACATAGTGAGCTACTATGGTGGAGAAGAACTCCATAAGCTGATGAAGATACAGGACAAAGAAGAGAAGATTGTCGACATTGACAGTGATGATGATGACAACAACACAGACCAACAACCATCAGCATCACTAATATTTGATTTGAAGATGATCAAGACTGTCCCCCAAGTAAGTATAAATTACCATATGTTACAAATTGTCCAATTCATACAACTAAAATACCACACATGAACCATGGTGGTAATATATGGTATTATACTGTATAATGCACATACCATTCAATACCACCATGGTAATATGTGGTATTCTACTGTAAATATTAACTTACAGACCAAAAATGACTAATGCAGGCTGAGAGAGCACTGAAGATGGTGAAAACATCAATGAAAGCTATGTTGCTATCAATCAAGAAGCAGTACAGAGCTCAAATTGAAGAGCTTGTCAAACACAAGGAAATGTTGGAGCAAAAAGCTGATCAAAACTTTGATGATGTGGAAGGAGAAAGATCTGATGACGTGATTATCGAACAAACTGAAGGAGCTGAGTCTGATGATGAAGATATAGAAAAAGATGCAAACCTGCAAGACACTCTGCAGCATTTTTTTGACAAGCTCAAAACAGACAAAAGGAAAGAACCCACAGTCACTGAATCTGAAGGAAATGATGATTCTCAACAAACAACAGTGGATCTAGCTGGACCAACACAATGGAAGAAAAGGAAGAATCAAGATGGTTCTCCAACAAAACCAGAAGCTCAACAGCAGAAAGAGAATCCTGCTGAAACTGCTGAGAAGGATACTACTGAAACTGCTGAGAAGAACCAGGAGGCCAGCAAAAAAGGAAATCAAGAAAAGTCAAGTGAAATGAATCAAGATCAAGAAGCAGATGACAGTGAAAAGACATAGTCAGATGTGCTTGTTTCAAAGGAGGGAGAAAAGGAGAAGAACAATGATGAAGAAGCAATACAGCCACCACCAAAGACTGCAGGAAAACCCACAGATGCACCACCAAAGACAGCCACCACCAAAGACAGGGACATACCATCTTTTGACCTCAGCCCATTCAATCCACCATCACAAACAGAAAATGTCAACATCACCACAGCAACAGCATCACAACAACCAGAAGAACCGCGCAAAAGAAGGATAGTGGTTAAGAATGTCCATGGACCAGAGAAGAAAGCAAAAACATCAACCCCTCCACAAGAAAAAACAAGCAAACAGTTGGAGAATAAACAATTCATTGAATGGTCAAGCTTGTACTCGAACAGCCAGGAGAGGCTACAGGAGATAAATGCATGCTTGGCTGCTTACATTGATGACCTGAGTACACCAGTTTCACAACCAATGCCAGGAATGGACTCATCAGCAGCAAATCAACCAGTTGAAGCAAAAGATGGTGCCCTAGATGCAATCCCAATTGCAATGATGGTTACACCACCTCAGACAACTCCTGATGAAGTTTTCAATGACATTCTTGAGTACATAAGGTGCAAAGACAACAAAATTGTCTCCGAGTAAGTAAATTTCTTAATATCAATTAATTTCTTAATGACATATGGTATGGTATGGTATGGTATGATATGGTATAATGTTGAACAATACCACATGGTATAATGTGGTATACTCTTCTGAACAGGGACGAGGTAATGTTCAGAAGAGAGGATGGAACAGGCTTGCTCAAAAGGTCATCATTGCAATCTGTTGACATAGATCAACTGATAACAAATGATGTCGTGGACTGGTATGGAGATCTGATGAACAGAGATCAAGCAAAAACAGGAAAAATCACCAAGTGGTTCTTCTCTAGTCATTTGGCAGTAAGTTTGTCCATATTTTAATGTACTATACTTACCATACCTGAATATATGATTGCTTTAACATAATTTCAAATGTACAGTCTGACTACAAGCTGGACATAGAAAACAACAAACCTCCACTAAGTGCAGACCAATACTTCGACAAGGTGGATGAATATATTTCTGACAAACCATGGGCAAAAGACCTCAGTTTCCAGAACTGTGACCTTGTAAGTAACACTACAAATACCATAAAATACCATATGGTATGACATCAAAAAACTATTCCTCAAAACATATTTATAATTGTCCATTAACATTCTCACTTCATTTATATGCAGTGGTTCTTCCCTTACTGTGATGGTGAACACTACATCATGATCTGTGTCAACATCAAGAACACAAGATTTGATGTGCTTGACAGTCTCCGCTACCAAGACTTTGACTCGACTTACAGACCAGTGGCAGCAAGAGTTGTCAATTATGCAATCAACTACATGAGTGTGTACGGTGGAAACAGACAAATCCCCTGGGAAAAGTTTGACTGGTTCAATCTGGGGAAGATTACACAGCCAGATAAACGCTCATGTGGATTGTACATCATCAGATGGATGCGCCACTGGGAAGGAAAGTACAAGACTTTTATGCAATCAGACTGGAAGAGAATGGATCTGATCAAAGAAGACAGGGAGTGTATCATGCTGGATATCATCCTCAATAAAGACAACCTGGAGCGTGATCGGATAATGAAGGCTGCCACAAAGTACTGTGCTATGAAGAATCAAAGCAAGTAAGGGAAGGGGACAGAATCAGTATGGTTACAATATCTACTATAGACATCAGCTTCTGAAAACAATGCTTTTGCAGACAACCAATTTGCTAGTTTTTTTTTATGTGTGTGCTTTTTAGAACAAACAAGGTATTCAGTGTGTTTCTTATGTGTGTGCTTTTTAGAACAAACAAGGTATTCAGTGTGTTTCTTATGGGTGTGTTATAACTTACATTTGAAACACTTCTTATTATGGTTATGTAACAGCCTAGTACTTTATCTTACCCCTTATTATTGTCACAGATCTAAGATTACAGTCATCAAAATGTGTATACCATAGTATACCATATGGTATAACATGGTATAAACGTTTTTAAATGCACCACAACAACATAGATGGTATTTTATGGAAACTGAACACAGCACAGATCACATATCTAACATTACAGTCATCTAGAATGTTTTTACCATAGTATACCATATGGTATAACATGGTATAAAGATTTTTACCATAGTATACCATATGGTATAACATGGTATAAGGATTTTTAAATACACCAGAACAAAACCACATGCTATTTTATGCTAAACTGAACACAACACTTAGCTAAGATTACAGTCATAAAAATGTTTTTACCATAGTATACCATATGGTATAACATGGTATAAACATTTTTAAAAACACCACACAACACCATATAGA
Source organism: Linum tenue (assembly GCA_946122785.1). Classification (NCBI taxonomy): domain Eukaryota; kingdom Viridiplantae; phylum Streptophyta; class Magnoliopsida; order Malpighiales; family Linaceae; genus Linum; species Linum tenue. Next base: position 5,100,242 of record CAMGYJ010000010.1, on the reverse strand, counting down.
AAAAACATTATATCAAAGGTTAAAATCATCCACTAAACATTAAGTCCTTCACATGTGCAGATCAATACTACTTCAAAACAAAACAAATATGCAAGAAACACATAAAAATCAACATCCTTCAACAGCTAATAAAACTCCACAGCCTTCAAACAACTATCACAACTTCAACTTCAAACTTTCTTCCACAGCCTTCAATTTCTCCTCTTCCAATCTGCTAGTCCTTTTCTTTTTCCTACTAGCCGCCCTTCCAATCTCAGCTTCTGTAATAGGTCGTTTCGAAGGCTTAAATGAATCCTTCTTAGGCTTAAACCCCTTCACATTTCGAACTGGAACATCACCTACAAATAAGAAATACATACTACAATCAATACCACATAATACCATATGGTATTCCAACATATTACCAGAAACAATAAAGAAAACCACACTATACCACATGGTACAACATGGTACAACATGGTAAAACAACTTGGCAGACAAAAAAATAACAAAAATCATATACACAAACAAAAGGGGGCCAAGGAACTTACTCTCACAGTTGGTCGATCCACCCGTACCAGCTGTTTCAACAGTTGGTAAAGCTTCACACTTCTTGATCAAATCACTCATGAAATCCATGGTTGTTTTATACAAATCATCATTCAAACAAACCCTACTGATAAGCGAAGCAGAAACAGCTGAAATATTGAACAGGCGAGACCGATACTTTGACGGAGCCTCAGTAGACGAAACTGCAAATCCAAAATTCCCACCAGTTTTTGTTGTCCTTGTCCATCGCTTCAAAATCAAACTAGAAGGGATGTGATGAAACTTCACATTGCAAGTTGTAGACCACAACAAATCATATCCCCTCAATTGATGCTTACACAACAAACCACTTGACTCCCACTTGCGACAAGTACACTTAATTTCACCATTATCAAAATCAACTATGAGCAGTCTGCTGTCAAACCTTGACAAGTCTGCTAACAATGTAAAGACATCAAAGATCTTTACATTCCCTTCTTGAGCTAACTCTGTATTAGGGAAAACATTGTATGAAAGAGATTCTTTGTACTGTCCTAGAAAAAGATGGAATATTTTTGGGGTATATAGATCAGCAACTTGCTTGACAATCGCACTGCTTGAAAAGCGACAATCAGCAAACGTAGAAAGTGCTCTGTACTCCTCTTCTTCTTCAGCATCTCTCTTATTATCAAGCATCCTATCAAAATGTACAAAGAATCTAGGAATACTAAATTCTGACTGCAAGTAATGACGAAGATTACTGTTGCAACACTCGCTTAACTGGGTGCTCTTCATACCAGCACCAAAATGAGAATTCACCCAAGCCGATGACCACTTCTCCCTCACCTTGTAAATACCTTGTAACCAACTGTGTCCAAGAGGTCCTTTCCCAGGGAAACACTTATCTATCATTCTTTTCCAATTATACTCAAAATCATCCTCATCATCAACATTGTACATCAAATAGCTAAGCTCACAAAGGAAATCCGAATCACACAAAGATCCCAAATTAACAACTGCATTCTGTGAGATATGCCATGAACACAATCCATGGAAAGAACTTGGGAAAACAGACCTTATACCAGCAGCAATTGCAGCAGCCTGATCAGTAAAAATAGACAACGGGCTCACACCTCCCATGCATTCCAAAAACTGATTAAACAACCACTCAAACGTTGCCGTTGTTTCATCATATAGAAGGGCAGCTCCAAACACAGTGAGTTGATGATGGTTGTTGAAACCAACAAACAGAGCTGCACATACCATGTGGTACACAGTGTTAAAAAAATGAATACCACAAAATACCACCATAGTATTAACAGATAACAACATAATGAATACCACAAAATACCACCATAGTATTAACAGGTAACAACATAATACCAAATAAAAATAACTATAATACAGAATAATCACAAAAATAAGAACACATACCTAGTGGTCGATACTCTTTATTCGTTCTGTATGTAGTATCAAAACTAACTGAATCCCCGAAAAAATGATAATCCATCCGCATCTTCCCATCTGCCCAAAAAATACTAGCAATATTCTCATCCACATCAACCTCTACCTCATGAAAAAAGCCAGGATCCAGCTTAGCTTGTCTTCTAAAGTGTTTTAGTAATGCAGTTGCATCACCATGCTCCATTGATGACGTCCTCACTGTCCGCAGGTGGTTCTTCAAATCATTTCTTGTGAAACCAATACACTTCCGACCACCACCAGCTGTACTAATTGCATTATACGAAGCAGTCGCACCTATACCAGCAGCATCATTCACATCTGCCAACAGTTTATACACAGGAGCCATTTTTCTATTCGATCTCATGTAGTGACGCATAGCCACAGGAATCATGTCATGGTTATGCACATCATACCACTTATAAATATTGTAACAATTGAACTGCTTAAACCACCTAATTCGAATATAGGCACCATCACATCCACCCCTGATTTCTGGAACATGACGAACATGAGCCTTCGCATCAATAGAACCACGATTAGCAGGATTATTCTCACTACCAATCCTCCAGCCTTCCTTATTGCAACAATACTTGATATAATAAACCGCATTTGAACCATTATTAAGCTTCGGACATGCCGACTGATGGTAAATCCTCACACAAAAACCTTTATAATTCCCATAATCCACATAAAATCTATATGCATCATCAGTTATAGCGAACTCAAGATTGTTCCAGGAACTTCGAACATTAGGATCAATACCATCAAAACCTAAACCATAAAAACAATGAAACATTAATGCTGTACAAACTATAATACCACCATAGTATCATATGGTAAAGTTTATTACAATCAAAACTATACAAATACCAGTGTAGTTTCTTATGGTATAACATATATACAGAAACATAAAATCACAACAACTATAAAAACAATCTACAACAAATAAAACACAACACTCATATGCAAAAATACCATAGAATACCAGTATGGTACTTTATGGTATAACATGGTAATATATGGTATAACATGGTATTGCACGGTATTGCATGGTATAAACATATATACAGAAACATAAAATCACAACAACTATAAAAACAATCTACAAAAAATAAAACACAACACTCATATGCAAAAATACTATAAAATACCTGTATGGTACTGTATGGTATAACATATATACAAACATCAACTTACCAAACACATTTAAAATTCTTACCTTCCGATTCAACAACACTATTAGAAGAACTAGATCCAGTATTAGATTCATTCAAAGAAACAATGGCGCCTTGATTGAGATCACTCATTGCACTAAAAAAGCTCAGTCAACCAAGAAGATTCAAAAAATTCCTGCACAAAACATAAATTCAACTACGGACAATCAACTGAACAAACTTATACAAACATAATGAGATCATTGATCACAAAGAACAGAAAACAGAGAGCACAAAAGAGAAAACGCAGATATATGGTATAAACTGGTATTGCATGGTATAATCATATATACACAACATCAAAAACAAATTACAGAACGGAATCAATGCGCAAACGTGAAATCCTACTATCACTACAAATTACCTCGACGGAGACCAAACAACGGCCAGCAGAAACTTCAACACAAACAAATCGAGCCAAAACCTCGAGCAAGAAGAAGAAGAAGAATCGCGTCCTCCACAGACCTTCTAACAACTATAACTCGCAAGTCCGCTGCCGATTAAGCTAAGAATCGCGTCCTCCACCAACCTTCTCGCCATCGACAGATCCTTCGGAGAAAAACTCTCGATTGCTCTGTTTACTTCTCATTCTCTCTCATGAATCCAATTCCAGCTCGGCCAAGGATAAACAAAAAAGGAATAACGAGCGAAGGACATAAATTCAAAAAATGGACAAAAATACCCCTGCCCCACCCCGCTCCGACCCCAGCCGTTAGATCTCCCCGCTCCAGATGGACGGCTCCTGTTGGGTTACTGACGGGTGCATAACCATGGGTTATGCACCCTATCTTGGACCGATAACTAGTACTTGACTACTTGTATATGCACTTCGTTTACTTCTGGGCATTGCTATTCGTCGCCCTAAAATACCTTATTCGTCGCCCTAACTTTTATTAAAATTACTTAAATATCCTTAGCTTAATTCTTATCTTTCAAAACCTATATAAACACTAAAACAAAGAAACAAACACATACAACTATGTTTAATAACAAAATAAAATAGCGGAAAAAATAAATTAATGAATTACAAGTTACAAATACACCAAAATAATGAAAAAAATGAAAAAATGTAAAGAACTCAGGCATGTTCGTACTCGCCGCTAGAAGCGCCGGAGATGGGTTTTCAACCCTTCCGGGCGGCTGGAAAAAAAAAAAAAAAACTCTCTGCCCGGCGAGTGCGAGGCGAGACAGAAGATGAAGGCCGAGCCGAGGAGAAAGGAGAAGTTTGAGTCTTCCTTCGCTCGTCGTTGGCGCCGAAGAAGAAGTTCGCTCGTCGTAGTCGCCGACCTCTACTTCCGTTCTCTGCCCAGCCGGCGAGGCCGATTTTGAGTCGTAGCTGCAGCCGTACTCTGCTTCCTACGTTGTCCATCATCGTTGCCGCCCGATTTACCATGGGAACGGACATGCTGCGAGGGTTGAGGTTGGTGGCGGCTGCCGGAGAGAAGAATCCACAACGACAGCGGCGGGGTTGAGATTGGCGGTGTCTGGGCAGGGTAACGGATTGTTTGATTAGGGTTTTGGTTAGAGATTGGGGTTAGAGGATAAAATTGTCAATTTGGTGCATTTTAGGGCGACAAAAATTGAATTTTAGGGCGACGAATAGCGATTCAGTTACTATGACCGAGTCAATTGAGTATATTACCACTTCAAATTATACGAATGCTCATAAACTACCAAAATATTTATAGTGATAGGTCCAATAAAACTAAAAGCAAGGAGACGTCGTACGTCGGAGTCGTTTACGACCACAAGCATCATTCGCCCTCTATAAAAAAAACGCGCATATCATTCACCTTTGACGACCACAACCAATTATCCCCACTCAATTGACTCCTCCAACATAATACTTCCTAAACAAACACACTAGCTAGCTAGTTGAAGACAATGGCACCGCCGCAATTCCAATCAACAACAACACTATTTTCTCTGGCAACTCTGCTTCTTCTGCTAATGCTAGCAACCGGCTCAAACGCCGGCGGCATCGCCATCTACTGGGGCCAAAACGGCCCCGCGGAGGGCACGTTGGCCCAGACCTGCGCCACAGGGAATTACCAGTTCGTCAACATAGCCTTCCTGCCCGTTTTCGGGCAGGGTCGTCGCGCCCCTGCCCTGGACCTCTCGGGCCACTGCGACCCTAGTTCGACAGGGGGTTGCAGTGGACTGTCCTCCGACATCCGGTCGTGCCAATCGAGAGGAACAAAAGTGTTCCTCTCGATCGGCGGCGGGGCGGGGAGGTACTCCCTGTCCTCCACCGTGGACGCCAGGCGGTTCGCGATTTATCTCTTCAACAGCTTCCTGGGCGGCGGGAGGCAGCCGGCTTCCGTGGTGGCCTCCCGCCGCCCGCTCGGTCCGGCCGTGCTCGATGGGATCGATTTCGACATCGAGCTCGGCTCGAACAGGCACTACGACGAGCTGGCGAGATTTCTCTCCCAGTTGGGCGGTCGGGGGAGGAATCGAGTTTACTTATCCGCGGCTCCGCAGTGCCCGTTCCCCGACGTGATGATGGGCGGCGCGCTGCAGACGGGTCTGTTCGACTACGTGTGGGTTCAGTTTTACAACAATCCGCAGTGTGAGTTTAAGCCGAGCGGTGGGGGGGTGAAGGATCTGGTGGACGCGTGGAAGAAATGGAATGGGATTCCGGCGGGAGAGATATTTTTGGGTCTCCCGGCGTCTCGGAGCGCGGCCGGCAGTGGGTTCGTTGCGGCGGGTGATCTTGTGTCCGAGGTTCTTCCGGTGATCAAACGGTCGCCCAAGTACGGCGGGATAATGCTGTGGTCCAAGTTCTATGATGACCAAACTGGGTATAGCCGCGCCGTCAGGTCTCGGGTGTAAGCTGGCGGCGGCTTGGAGAATCTAATGGATGTTTACGAGGGCTAAAACTAAATTGGTGATTGAATTGAATAAATTGGTGCAACGACTAGCTAGCTGTGTGTTAATTATTAAGCATTTTCTTTGGTTTCTTCCTTGGCCTATTTTTCTATTTCTTTATATGTTAGGGAGTGATTATTTTAATTTTAGTGTTTGGGGTTGCACTGCTGCGTTTTGGTAATGGTTCCTTGTCATCTTGCTTGTGTCTTCTCGAGGTGTAAACACGTTCGTTGGAATGCATATTCCTTTGGTGTAATGTAATATTGATATAACTGGCTGTTTGTTTTGTCTTCTGAAGAATGTTGAATAGCTAAATGTAGGGTTGTTGGTAGATGGAATTTTCGTAACATGGATTAAGGAAATGAAGAAAGCAAGGTTGAAGAATGTGTTAGGAGTAAGGCGGGAGTTGAGTAATTGCTTAGTGTCTAGTTAGGTTAGGTGTAGTCTATGAGTGTCTAGATATTGGGAGTAAATTAATATTCACACAATATGATGAATGAAATAGTAATTTAATTACAAATAATGATAAGAAAAATAACTCATTGGTGCACGTTAATCTCTTCATCTTCGCCAACAACCGATCAATAGCCAATGGAGTGGTCTTCAATATGAATTTATCGAGATGATGGCAAATTCATAAAATCATAGCTCAACAGCTCACAACGTTCTTGATGACCTATTGAAATTATTGATATAGAAAATTTATTGCATAGTGGATGTCAATTTCCTCCTTTGATATTGACTTGCTAGCTCAATCTAATTATACTCATGAGAGATTTAGGTGTCAACTCACTTTGTTGACGTGTTCCCGGTACCTAACTAGGCATGGAAGCCCCAGGCGAGGCGTTTTACTATTTCCTTGTGCCTAGGTGTGTCTAAGCATACAGTTATTTTTTGGACCATGAAAAAAAGCTCTCAACAGGGACAGGGTGACATGTAATTTTTTTTACTGATGTAATTGTGATGTTATATTATTATATTATTATTATAATATAAAAGACAAACTGTGAGACATAGTTAGTAAATACTTCGTTTAATATACGCATATATACTCGTACATATTTTATCGTTTTAAAATTTTTGTATTCATATTATTGTCAAACCGTTTCATTTTTTCCATTCATTTGATGCTTTCCATTCTAAACACGTATAAAACCCATATAACAAGTTCGAATGCCCACCCACATGAGGTAAGGGGGTCTTCATGCCTTAAACGTTTCCTCATTCGAAAACTCAGGTTGAGTAGGGGTAATCAAGAGGAGGATGTCAAGACTAAAGAGGGTGACACATCCAATATCAGGGCATCATCAGAGGAGTTAAGAGGGTGTCCGTCCAAGTCAGATGAGCAATTTCTCAAGGCAGTTACTTCTTGTGACTATGAATGAGAGGTGAAGATAACATAGCAACGGTTCGCAAAAATCACAACTCGAAACCACTTGTGGAATTTTATCTTTTTATCCTTTTCTTTGCAACTTTTAGCCATAGTTGTAATTCTGGAGCTCTCACTGAACCTCCATAGGAGTGAGGCTAATTTAGTATAGTCTTTGTCTCGTAGAAATCAAAAATATTGAACACACTTATTTGAACTTTGTTCAAAGGTGTAAACTGTGTTTGTTCAGCCATTTATATATTTAGAAGTCAAGGTGCAATCAATTATGTTCTACTCCAGTTTTCTAGGTGGAAAACAAATTTGCACATCTGGTAGACACGTGTGTTTGATTTGATGGCTCCGATGCGGAGGAATCAATCAAGATGGTGACATTCCAGTTGGTTTTATGGAGGAGTAGGTGGTCAACATTGAACTTGGTCAAGTATCAAACCATTCAAAAAATGGTGTCTATAAATAGGCGATGAAGATGATAGAGCAAGGGTTCGCAAAAATAGCAACTCGACACCACTTGTCAAGTTTTATCTTTTTATTTTTTTCTCGGCAACTTTTAGCCGTAGTCATAGTTCTGAAGCTCTCTCTGAACCACCATAAAAGTAGGGTTAATTTAATATAGTCTTTGTCTCGTAGAGCATAAAAAATACTGAAACACCCTTGTTTAAACTTTATTCAACGAGTTATGAACTGTGTTTATTTAATCGTTTGTTTAGAAGTCAAATTCCATTACGTTTAACTCTAGTTCTTTCTTGTCGGAAAACATGAGGAGTTTAACATTCTTTTGAGTTATGATTGGAATGTTGTATTGTTTTTGTGTCCCGTGTCTATTGAATTGGGACGCCTTGACTCTTGTCTGTCACTTTTCTTTCGTGTCAGAGCCTTGAGCGTCTGTCATCGTGCTAAACAAACTCCAAAACCCAGCTGTTTGAGCCTAGAATGTTCTAGGCGGTTTGTGGAGAACGAGCTGCGCGTCTCTTCCAGATGGTGGGGGACTCCAGGCTCCTGCAAAATAAGGGTCCGTGGGCGGTCACCCAGGACATCCTCCAATGCCTAAGTTAGAGATAGAATAAGAGTTTTTAGTGATGTTTAGAGAGAGAGAGAGAGAGAGAGAGAGAGAGAGAGAGAGTAGTTGAGTTACCATCAATGCCGATATGAATGTATTTATAGTAGATTGGCCTGGGTTCTGAGCATTAAATGCTATGTCAGGCGCCCTAGGTTAGTTCTTACTTTACCTAGACCGCCTACGGCCGGCAATTAATGCTCAGTCCTGCAGTGTTCGAGGCACGTATCCTAGGAGGATCTTCTTAACCTGTCACCAACGGCTCATTGTGTCAGGCGGCCTACTCTCCGTCCCATCATAGGGCGGCCGTCTGTCTTTCTCCTTTCCCCACGCCTGCTCCTTCCTCGGGCCCTTGCTGGGCCTCGCTTTCAGCTCTCCTTTCGGGCCCTGCTATGCTAGCCTCTCTATGGGCTTCAAGCCCAATATCGCTCAACTATGGGCCCAACAATTGCCCTTTAGTCGTGAAAAGCTACGGGTTTTGGCGGCTACTGTCTTTGCCATTGATAGTTGAGCGGTCACCTAGCCTAACCGCTACATACCTTCTGCCCCTAGCCGCCATAGACACGGTGACTTTCTGCTTACTAATCTATCTCAATGGGACCGCCATATGTCTCTCCGCGCTCTAACTTGATGCTCGTTTATTCAAGCGGTTGACTGTTGCGATAACCGACGGTTTAATCCTAAGCGTTTGCGCTGTCCACCTTCTTTTTGGATTGCGATAAGATCTACTCGTGATCAGACCGTTTGACAGCTTCCGAGCTGTCCCTTAATTTTAGGTCGCTGTTGATTACATCACGACCTACGTTGTTCACCTCTTTGCTCTTGTCGCTTCCCGCTCTATATACCTACGCGTTCCGCCTAAATCTGATCTGCCGATTCGTCTTCCACGGCTCCCTACGTTGCTGCATGCTGCGCCATGTGTCCTCCTTGAAATTTGGGCTCTGACAATGGGCAGCCCCACGTCCAATCGTCTGCCCGCCTTTTTGAATTTCGTAGAGTAGGGTTTTGCCTCGGTCACTCAACCGTCGCTTCACCTGCCCTCTTTCTTCCTATTTAAACTCGCTCCTTCTCCTTTTCCCAATCTTTCTTCTCTAACACTTCGATTTCCCTTTCTTCTGCTCTGTCAAAATTGCTCGGTGCTCCCGTTTTTCCCTCTCCTCCTACTTGCGAGACAACTCCGATTTATCTCCATCAAGGGCGAACTTCCTCGCTAAGCTTTGACGATCCCAGAAACGAGCGACGAGGAAACTCCGACGACAAATGGCGATCGAGTCTCAGAGCACAACTCTTTCCGATAGCCAAAACCAAAACCTCTCCGGCACCCTGACCTCCAGCGACGCTGCCGCCGCTATGACTTCCGGCGACGACAGGGCTTCCAGTGCTGGCGTTAGCGTTCCCCGGTCTTCTTCTAAGTCTGGGGGAGGATCTGGAGGACAGCCATCCGTGAGCCGCCAGGCAATCACAGGTAATGCACCTCCTCCTTTATTATGCGGTCGCTTTTAGCCTAGGTTCAGAATTGATTTTAAGGCGCTTTCCTCATGCGCGGTTTGCTTGGCAAGGCTTATAAAGAAAACACTTAGACGGTCTTTATTATGACCTTTTAGGAGTAGAACTGGATCTTGCTCCTGTCGCGGTCACGTCCGGTGGATGGCGGGGGGCGTCCTCCTTGGTGGGGGAAAACCTGGGTGACTTTAGCTATTCGGAGGCAGATAGTGAGCCGCCGAACGCTACGACACACGTTGCCCTCTCCTCTGATAGTGGAAACGGGGACCGCATTGGAAACGAGGAGAGGGAATTGTCGCCTTCGTTGGCAGTGTCTGACGCGCTGCCCGTGGAAGCATTCCAAGTCCTCCACGACACAACCTACCGTGTCAGACTCCATGAGGATATGTGGGCGATGCGGTCCCACAGAGTGCTTACAAGCAGGGGCCGCCTAATGACACGGTGTTCAAGCCGCATCAGGTGCTCCGCCAGCGAAGGCACATGGCCTTCCCGCTGACTGGGATTACGCGACTCCTTCTCCCATTGGGCGGTCTGGATCTTGTCCGGGTGGATGGATTCCGATCCACGTAGAGCACATGCGGATGGACTTAACCTTTCCCATCGATCCTATCTTGACCCGCACGCTTCTTTTTCTGAACTGCACTTTGGGTCGCCTGTCGCCCGGCATTATTTTCCATTCTATCGCCTTTAGGGCTGCCTGCGAGAAGATTGGGGAGACGCCGTCTTTCGACGCGTTTTGCCAGTTATACAAAATGAGGGGGTCTGATAACTGTTGGTCTTGTTACCGCCGGGAGTCGAGGGTTGGTATAGTGAGCGGAGCGCCCAAGCTGGACTCCCCCTAGTTCAAGGAGTACTTTTTCGCCCGCCCTAAAGTTTAATGGTATTCCGGGGAAGTGGAGCCGCCGACGGGCTTCGCGATGGGTGATTGACACGCTAAAACACAACACCTAACAATGGCCAAGTGTAACCAATGAAAGGGACTGCAGTATAGGCAAGTTTAATTATCAACCCGGGGTCTAGATCTACTGCTTACTCCGTGATTCTCTATTATCTAGCAAACTAAGTCGAGTGATTGTTGTTTAAAGCAAAAGCAGAAAGAAAGCAGGAAATGGTTCGGTTTTCTAAAGCAGGTAAGAGTCACTCGGGATTGAGTCCCCCTAGCCCCTTAGTTAGGTTCAATTGCAATTCCCTGGGTTGATTTACTGTTGATTAGACTGCGGAAGATCCGACAGTAGCTTGGAATCTCTTAAGCTGACCAAGCCCTCTCAGTATAACTACCCGGCAGACGACTAGTCTTCACCGGGATAGAAAGCTGAGGCTATGAACGCAGAACTCCACTACTGGCGTCAAGAACACCAGTACAAAGCAGTAAACTGGCTAACTCTCGTATAGCCAATCTCCTACTATCGAATGAAGAGACTCTAACAACCTAATCAGATTCTATCTATCTCAGGTTGAAGCAGAAATTGAGACAAGCTGATCAGACTCAAATCAATTCATGAAACATGCATCATTCGATTAAAATCAAACAATAATATCATCCCAAGTCATTACAATCAAATCCCTAACACAAGGAACTAGGGTTCTTCATACCCAAGTGAGAGAAAGGTTCTACTCCATAGAGAGAGAAAGGAAAACAGAAATCAGAGTAGCCATACTCATAAAGATGAGGAAAATCTGCTCTGGGATGTCAATCTTCACTCCTAGGGACGCAATCTGGGCTTCAATGATGAGAAATCCACTCCAAATAGCTCCTAGGGTTTGTTCTTCGCTCTTTCTCTCTCTAAAACTCTGTTTTTGCCCAGAAAATCGAATTCCCTCTCCTTGGCTCGAATCTGCCTTCAAAAACCCGACTCTGGGCGAATTACGGGCAGAATTACGGCCGTAATCACTTCCTGCCCGTAATTCACACCAAAACGCGCGTTTCACTTAAGCTGCAGGGGAGAAGTTACGGCCGTAATTTCCCAATTACCGCCAGTAATTAGGGAATTACGGCCGTAATTCTGGGGGTCTTGCCCGTAATTTCACCACCGAGAAGAATTGCTGGGGAAAGCTCGCCAATTAATTACGGGCATGCCCTGCTAATTACGGCCGTAATTTAGCAGGGGCTGCCCGTAATTCACTCTGTGACTCGCCAATTGACCTCCAAATGACCCGAAACTTGCGCCTTTGCTCCTCTTTACTTGCTAGGACCTGAAATACGACAAAACACACAACCTAGCGTAAAATAGGCCAAGGAACAATCAATTCGAGCCAAAATGGACAGGAAACCAGAGTGAAAACACGTGCAAATACGATGCTATCAAATTCCCCCACACTTAACTGTTTGCTTGTCCCCAAGCAAACCAAGTACTACACAAGGTAAGCTCACATAATTCAGTCAACCAATCGGGGACAAGTCATAAAGGCACAGAACACGTGAATCAAACTGGTTTTCAAACATCAACACATGAACAACTTTATTAGCAACCTGGACAACCACCACAAAGGACATTCGAGTGCAGCAAATCGAGTAAAGGAAGAGTCTCCCTTCTGTTCACTGGCCAACCTAGACTTGATTCAACCACTTACTCAAAACAGTCAACTCATGCATCCAACTCAAGACATCAGAATAGAGACCGAGCAATCTAGGTCCTCACCGGGGTACAAGAGCATATAGAAAATGGAAATGAATCACTCACTCTCGACCAGTGGGGTCAGGACAATTTGATGCGAAAGATGCGCATGCTATTTCTCTCAATCCCTATCATCTCTTCACCATGATGGCAGCCTCTAAATGCTAGAGTTCACATATGGGATGTCACCACTAACTAATCAGGAGGTCTTAGACACAGGTTCAAATGACTGGCTAGGGTCTTGGACATGGGGAAAAGGCCTTTTAGGTGGTGGAAGTATTCATAGCAAAAGGTTCCACATTTCCCAAACACACAAACACAGTCAAACAAACCGGTATTTTCTTTCTGCTATCCTGCATTACTCAATATCTTAAGAGCACAAGAGCGAAGGAGGCATAAACATCAGCATTTCCAAGCCAGACTGCTAAGAAACACTACTTACTGGGCATTATTCAGATTTTTGGTAGTGGCTCTCTTTTGCTTTCAATTTTTTCTTTGTTTTTCTTTTATTTTTCTTTCATTTCTTAAGAGAGCCACCACTTCTGCATAAATTTCAAACACTGCCCACTTTTAAGCACTACCTCCAACACTCACATAGACTTTAGCAGAAACAGCAGAGAATATGTAAAAACCACTCTGTGGAACCTTCTAAAAGATGCAACAAGGGTGATTTTTTCATTATAGACCAAAAGAAAGGATAACACACGGCTCAAAGGGGCTGACTAGGGGATATGACACATCAGGACAGTCAGTTTTGGGCGTGGGCTAATCCTATGCCCCCATCATCTTAGCTAGTGACAACGTGAATGCTACACATCATGGAAGAGGGATCTATCGCACAAGAAAGAAACGAGCAGGCTCAAATCTCACATGGCTACCTATATGCTCTATCTCACATTCTGATACCCTGAACTAGATGCATAAACGACTGTCAAGAACAAGTAATCAGATCAAGTCAGATCAAGTCACAGTTGGCAAGCAAACAGTTGAAAAACTGAACCCCTACATCGTTCTACTGCACATCTCAGTCCTTATCATAGGTTGTCCTAGTCGCAACAAGTTGTCATGCATTAATCCGAAAACCAATCAATTCATCAATCAAAACACAGTGCCAATATGAACAAACAGCAGTACTTGGAGCCCTCAAATCGTAAGATTCGGACAGCGGACTAGGCTCCAAGCACCCATATATACGTTCCAATAAATACAAAGAACCCCCCACACTTAAATGCGACAGTGTCCTCAATGGAGCGAAGGGAAGGGGAACGATGTTACCGTGAAACAGTGGTCAGGAACGTTGACTGGATGGCGGACCAGTCAAAAGCAGAGGACTGGACAAGGACCAGTCCGATGGGCACAGAGCTAGAACCAACAGAACACACACAATGGGTGAAATACCATAGTTCCAAGTCAACAATCCACACACGTGAACAAGAAATAAAAACAAAACACAATCCGGAGTCTAAATCTGAAAAGATGGACAAAAGCCAAGCCCCACTCGATGGGCTGGTAAAATCAGATCACAGCTCGTCGCCTCCATCGCCAGTGGGAGGCGGGTAGTAGTCTTCATGCCCCGGGGACGCCTCCCAAGGATAGCTCACAGCAGCAGGATCCATGTTCCAGTAGCTCATCATGTAATGCTGAGCTGAAATGATGCGGCGGCGACCATCGCGCTCACGGTCGAGGCGGGCGTTGATGTGCTCCTGGCCAGCAAGGATCTGCTCGTTCTGGCGGAAAGGGCTGCCATCTGCTCTGCAAGATAGATAGTGGGCTGCGCAGCAGATGGGCCGGCACCGGAAGTGGAGTCGCCCGGTGCAGAGGGGTGGACCGAGACCTCGTCCGGCGGGTGGTCCGACGGGCTGCAGCATCACTGGCTTCTGGTGGCTCCTCACCCTCTGGTGCACGAGGAACAGGGCGAGGCAGGCCCCGGATCCAGGTCACGTTCCCTTCGTGCTCCAGTATCAGCTGGCGCCGGAGGGTGTCCCTGGAGAATGGCATCGCCTCCTGGATGAGAGTAAACTGGGAGAGATCGACGTTGTAGTACCGCGCCAGGGCAGTGACCACCGGCCCACACGCCAGACGTCGATTACACCGCTTATGCTTGGCAACGGTCCGGGCAATGAGAGAGGACAGATGGAGGTTGTCCTCCTCGTGGCTCATGGAGTGCAGGCAATGCAGGGTGCGGAGCTGAAGATGACTGGTGGAGCCCTCGCTGGGGGTGTAAGATTTCCCCAGCAGCTGGTTGATGATGCGCCACTCTGGTCGCAGCTGAGTGGCCGTGGTGTGGCCCGGGGTGAAAACAGATCCAGCATACCCCGGGAGGCAGATCCGCTCGAAGAACTGCTGGTCCCGAAAGATGGGACAGTCGGGCTCCTCGATGGCCAGGTGACAGGGGAACGGTGGAAGTAGCCCCAGTGCCCGACCAAAATCGTCATAGCTCAGAGAGTAGAACTCCCCTCCGAGTCGGAACTGGATGGCGTTGCCGTGCGCTCCATCATGGGTCCGGAAATGCTCGAAGGTGGAGTAGAACTCCCAGAGGAGCTCCTTGTAAATCGGCTCAGCAAGGCAGAGGAGGCGGCGCCAAGAGAAGGCGCGAATGGCAGCCTCCATTGCCTCGCGAGCACCCAGCTCCTCGAAGACCCTCCAGTCGAGGTAGTGGTGCTGAACGACTTTGCGGCGTCGGATGTCCCGCAAAGTCACCCTCTGGTCGGCGTCGAGCATATTCAAGAACGTGTTCATTTTCCTGCAGCCACAAAACAGAGAAATCCAACAACATACATGGAAATCGTCAATGGTGAGGTCACAATCACCCTCACCCGGGGCCCTCGAATCATAAATTCGGACAGTGGACTAGGCCCCGAGAAAGGAAAAACATTCATAACCAATCAGATCATTCACCATTCACAACCAATCAGAATCAGGCATTTCACAGAAACTCAAACGCACTTGGAGCCCTCGGATTAGAAACCCGGACAGCAATTAGGCTCCAAGTAGAACAATCACCACTCACATTACTCGGTAGGCCAGCCGAAAGATAAGCAACCAAAGCAAGCAACAAAGGGGCCTACCGAATTAATTCAATCATAAACCCATACCCGAAATTCCCACTAACCCACAATATCAATCCTCCACAAATGACAAGTAAAAGTATAGAAGCACACCTGGAGGCACAAGAGGATATCGTGGGGAAGGTGAAGGAAGACCGAGAGACCACAAAAATCGCCGGGAAACTCGCCGGGAGGCTCGCCGGAGTTTCGTCGCCGGCGACTTCACCGGAGCAAAAAACCCAAAACTTTGGGGAATGAAGCCCCAAGCACCAGGAACTCGGTGGTGGTCGCGGTTTCTCGATCGGAGGTCCGAGGAGGGAGATCGGGCCGGTGGAACACCGAAGGGTCGCGATTTTCCGGCGACCCAAACCACCACGAAACTCGACCCCACTGGTACAGCCTTGTGGGCGCCGACGAGAGGAGCACGGGGGTGGTCTCGGATTTTGATTTGGACCTCCGACGAGCGAGATATGGCCGGAAAACCACCGGAGAAGATGGTGGTTCGACTTTCAGGTGAGAGGGGAGAGAAAGTGGTTTGAAAAAAATGGAGGAGAGAGAGGGGGGGTCTCGGCCGACAGCTTTTTAAAGCAGGCGCTGGGGGAATTACGGGCACGATTACGGCCGTAATTCCCCAGGCCTTGCCCGTAATTCTTACGCCGAGAGCAAATTGCCCTCTCTGGGAATTACGGGCAGGGTAGCAAGAATTACGGCCGTAATTCTTGCCCCCTTGCCCGTAATTTTTACGCCGAGCCCTTTTCTCAGTTATTTCTGCGCTGAAGAAATTACGGGCAGGGGGTGGACAAATTACGGCCGTAATTAGTCCCCCCATGCCCGTAATTTTACTGCCGAGGGCCCTTTTTCTCCAATTTTAAGCTGCAAATTCGAACATCCAAAACCCAAACGTGCCCCGGTTCAACAAGTACACCATCATAGACCAAAATAGACCATCCGAGGCACGAGGAACATTCCAGATAGACTCCAGACAGACTCAATGACTCGAAAACGACAAAAATGAAAAGGGAAAAAGAAGAGAAATACAAACCGTGGTGGGGTTGCCTCCCCACAAGCGCTTCTTTACCGTCTTTTAGCTGGACGCCAGTAGAGGAACTAAGGGTCCTCGAGCTTGATCAGCAGCTCTGCGCGCTCGACAGCACCTCCCAAGTATAACTTTAGGAGGTGGCCATTCACCTTGAATGGCTCGGTTTGAGCATTGCTGATCTCCACCGCACCGTGCGGGAAAACTTGGGTCACCGTGAAGGGACCCGACCACCTCGAACGGAGCTTGCCCGGAAAGAGCTTCAGGCGTGCATTGAATAACAGAACACGATCACCGACCTGAAACTCCTTCGGGCCCCTCAACCTAGCGTCGTGGAGACGCTTGGTGCGCTCTTTGTAGAGCAGGGTATTCTCATAGGCGTGGTAACGCCACTCCTCCAACTCCAGCAGCTGCAACTTACGTTCTGTACCTGCAACACTCAAATCCATGTTTAGCAGCTTAATGGCCCAGAAGGCCTTGTGCTCTAGCTCTACCGGCAAATGGCACGCCTTCCCATAGACAAGCCTATAGGGAGAAGTGCCAATCGGGTTCTTATAGGCAGTCCTATACGCCCAGAGAGCATCATCGAGCTTGGTGGACCAATCCTTGCGGGACTGATCCACCGTCTTTTCAATTATACGTTTTAGCTCCCGGTTCGTCAGCTCGGCCTGCCCATTTGACTGGGGATGATAGGCCACCGACACCTGATGCTTAACGCCATAGCGAGAGAGGAGTTTAGTGAATTGCCCCTGAAAATGGGTTCCTCTATCACTAATAATGGCGCGAGGTGTCCCGAACCGGGAGAACAGCTGCTTCAGAAATGAGCAGACCCGTCTTGCATCATTGGTGGGCATGGCTTGAGCTTCTGCCCACCTCGAGACGTAGTCCACTGCAACCAAAATGTACAGATTGCCAAAAGATGGAGGGAATGGGCCCATGAAATCGATACCCCAAACATCAAAAATTTCACAAATAACAGATATATGTTGGGGCATCTCATCCCGGGCAGAAATGTTACCTGACCTTTGGCAGCGGTCGCACTGGCGTGCGAAGGTGTCTGCATCCTTGAAGAGCGAGGGCCAATAGAAGCCCGACTGTAGCACCTTCCGCGCCGTGCGGGTTCCTCCATGATGACCGCCAGTGGGTCCTTCGTGACATTGAGACAGGATGTCTCCCATCTCATGCTCCATGACACAGCGCCGGATCACGCCATCTGCTCCGATTCTGAAGAGGTAAGGATCCTCCCAGAAGTAGTGCTTCAGATCGGAGAAGAACTTGCGCTTCGCATGAGTAGCCATCCCCTTGGGTAACTGCTTGCCCACCAGATAATTGGCAAAGTCAGAATACCAAGGGGTACGCTGTCCACCAGGGTCATCGCCAGCAATCGCTCACCCGGGAAGGAGTCGTCGATCTCTTCCTCGAAGTTGTCCACCGGAGGGGCTTCCAACCGCGAAAGATGATCTGCAGCAACATTCTCGGCTCCCTTCTTGTCCCGGATCTCGATATCAAACTCCTGCAGCAGCAGGATCCAGCGGATGAGCCGAGGCTTGGCATCAGCCTTGCTCATCAGATAACGAATCGCCGAGTGGTCAGTGTAACCACCACATGAGAGAGCACCAGATAGGGTCGGAACTTGTCAAATGCATACACCACAGCGAGGAGCTCCTTCTCTGTGGTGGTGTAGTTCTCCTGTGCATCGTTCAAGGTCTTCGACGCGTAGTAGATGGGCTGGAAGTGTTTCTCGCGTCTCTGACCCAGAACTGCTCCGACTGCATAATCACTCGCATCGCACATCAGCTCAAAAGGAAGAGACCAGTCAGGAGTCACCATGATAGGGGCATGGGTAAGCTTCTCCTTCAGAGTCTCAAATGCAGCTGTGCACTCTGGAGTGAACTGGAATGGCGCATCCTTCTCCAACAGCTTGGTCAACGGCAGGGCAATCTTCGAGAAGTCTTTGATGAAGCGCCGTAAAAGCCTGCATGACCCAGAAAGCTGCGAATCCCCTTCACAGAAACGGGAGGAGGTAGCTGACTGATCGTCTCAATCTTCGCGCGATCTACCTCAATCCCCTTCTTGGAGATCTTGTGCCCAAGCACGATACCCTCACGAACCATGAAATGGCACTTCTCCCAGCTGAGTGCCAGATTCGTCTCCTCGCACCTCTTCAGAACGAGTTCCAGGTTATGGAGACAGTGAGTGAAGGAGTCTCCATATACCGAGAAATCATCCATGAAGACTTCCATGATCTCTCCAACCAGTCGGTCAAAGATAGCCAGCATGCATCTCTGGAAGGTCGCCGGTGCGTTACACAGCCCAAATGGAATCCTCCGGTAAGCAAAAGTGCCGAAGGGGCAAGTGAATGTGGTCTTCTCCTGATCCTCCGGTGCAATAGGAATCTGGAAGTACCCAGACATGCCATCCAGGAAGCAATAGAACTCATGGCCCGCCAACCTCTCCAGCATCTGGTCAATGAAAGGTAGGGGAAAATGATCTTTCCTGGTGGCGTCGTTCAGGCGCCGGTAATCGATGCAGACTCTCCAGCCGGTCACGGTCCGCATCGGGATCAACTCCTTCTTCTCGTTCGGGACCACAGTCATCCCGCCTTTCTTCGGGACCACCTGAGTGGGGCTGACCCACTTGCTATCAGATATAGCAAAGATGATCCCTGCATCCATGAGCTTCACGATCTCTGCCCGGACCACTGCCTCCAAGTTAGGAGACAATCTCCTCTGCGGCTGCCTGACTGGCTTAACCTCATCCTCCATCAAGATTCTGTGAGAGCAGAAGGATGGGCTAATGCCTCTGATGTCAGTGATCTTCCATGCCATGGCCCGGGCATACTTCTGCAACAGAGCCACCAGCCTGCTCTTCTGCTCGGGGGTCAGATCCGAGCTAATAATAACCGGGAGCTTATTCCCCTCCCGGAGAAATGCATACTCCAGATGAGATGGGAGGGGTTTAAGCTCCAACTCTGGTGGCTCCTCCAATGATGTAGCGAGCCGGGGCGAGATGGGAATCGGCTTGAATGGCATCTCTCGCCCCTCGCTCGCAGCCTCGTCCAGCTCCGCCAGCTGCTCCGCCAGCTGCACATCCTGTGATGCCTGTTCCCCTAGCAAAAGACAACGCTCAAGGAAATCATCAGTACCCGCACTCGTGATGGCGAGTGCGGTCTCAAAATCAGCAACAACATCACAGTAATCAAGATCATCATGGAGCTGGGGGTGTTTCATATTATCAGAAACAGAGAAGGTGATTTGTTCACCCCCAGCTCTCAAAATCAGCTTTCCATCATTAACATCAATCAGTGCCTTGGCGGTGGCGAGAAAAGGTCTACCCAGTATCAATGGCACATCAACATCCTCATTTATGTCCAAAATCACAAAATCAACAGGATATGAAAATGGCCCTACTGCGACTATCAAGTCCTCTGCTATACCCCTAGGATGCACAATAGATCTATCAGCAAGCTGGATGCTCATCCTAGTATTACTGGGTTCACCTAGGCCTAGCTTCTTAAACAATGAATATGGCATGACATTAATGCTAGCGCCTAAATCCGCCAAGGACTTCCCTACATGCAAACTACCAATCATGCAAGGGATAGTGAAACTCCCTGGATCTTTTCGCTTCTCTGGTAGTTTGTTCTGCAGGATGGCAGAACACTCCTCGTTTAGCATCACCGTAGACAGCTCCCCAAGCTTCCTCTTGTTGGTGAGGAGATCCTTCATGAACTTGGCATACTTGGGCATCTTCGATAATGCCTCCACGAAGGGCATGCTAATATTCACCTGCTTCAGCATTGCCATGAATTTGGCAAACTCAGTCTCCAGTCGGTCTTTGTGCAACCGAGTAGGAAAGGGAAGCTGTGGTACATACTCCTTCACCACTGGTTGCGGTGTAGGAGCAGGCACCTCAACCTCCTTCTCCATTTCTTCCTGATTAGCTGGAAGTGCTGAAGCAGGGGTCTCTTTCTCCGCTGCCCGAACAGGTGATCGGCAGTCACCTTGCCACTCCTGGTTGTGATGGCACTGCAGTTTTCATCCTGGTTCTGCGGGTGAGGATGGTCTGACCAGGCAAGGTACCTGGAGTCCTCCGAGCAACAGCCTGGGCAACACCACCAAGCTGGGTCTGTATATCTCGCAGCACAGCCTGTGTTTCTCTGACCAGCTTCTAGCTCCAAGAACTTGCCAGAAGCTTTCTCCATGAACTGCTCAATGTTATGAATTACTCGCACTGGAGGAGGCCAGAGAACCCACCAGATCTCTCAGTTCCGCCATCGGGTCAACCTGTGCTGGGGCTGCCCCTGCCTGTGGAAATGGTCGTGCCTGCGACTGAGGTGGAACTGGCCCCTGTCTGGGCTGGTAGAGTGGCTGCTGCTGCTGAAATTGCCCCTGTCTGGGCTGGTATGGAGGCCTCTGGAAACCGGGAGGTCCCTGGGGAGCTGGTGGTCTGGGATTTGGCCCAGCCCAAGAAAAGTTAGGATGCTGGCGCCACCCCTCATTATAGGTGTTGCTGTAGGGGTCAAAGCGCCTGGCATTCCCGATGAAATCCACCTGCTCCTGGGGAGTGGACGACTCCCTCATAGCCTGACAGTCCTCCACGGTGTGATGAGAGCTCTCACACCACTGGCAGTGCATCGCCTGCGGCTGTCCGGTACCTGCAATCAAACCAGAACGATCGATAGCTGAAACCAGCTTCGATACCACCTGCACCAGATCAGATGACTGGGTGCCCACAGCATGCACACCCCTTCCAGGTGCTCGTCTCGATCTCCTGGCAGTGCCCCAGTCATAACCATTCTCCGCCATCTCCTCAAAGAGTTGATTCAGCTGTGGCGGGGTTTTGGTCAGCATGTTCCCGCCACAAACCGAATCGATCAGCTGCTTGTCCTCCGGGAAGAGAGCGTGATAGAAAGTGCCCACCTTAAACGCATCATTGAAACCATGGTTGGGACACCTGAGAAAGAGGCTGGTGTACCTCTCCCAAGCATCCCTAATGGTCTCATCCTCATCCTGAGAAAAGTGTGTAATCTGCTTCTGGAGATCAGCTGTCTTGGATGGAGGATGGTAGCGGGTGAGGAACTTGTCCGCCAGGTTGGCGAACGTGGTGATGGAGCCCGGAGGTCGAGTGTCTAGCCACTCCTTGGCCTGCCCCTCCAGAGTGAATGGGAAGTACCTCAGCTGGATGACATCTGCTGGTACCCCATTGATCTTGATTCCATCGATGAGCTCGTGGAATCGCCTGAGATGTGATCGAGGGCACTCTCCCTCCTTACCACGGAACACTACTGAACCGCGCAGCATGGTGATCACGGAGGTGCTCACCTCAAAGTTGTTGGCTGGGACCTGAGGGTGTTGAATAGGTGACCTCATGTCCGCAGCCCTAGCGGTCCAGTAGGATCCCATGGTCTGCTCCCCGGGGATCAGATCGTTGTTCTGCGGATCCCCCATCTCGCCTTCTTCTTCTTCTTCTCCTAACTGCAGCTGTGACAGCGCCTCCTCCGCAGCCAGTCGCGCCTTTAGAGCCGCTTGAAGTTCCTACAAGTTCGTTCAAGCTCCTGGTCTAATGGTAGTAGATCTCCCGACTGGCTACGGGTCATGCACTACCTGCACACAATCAGTAGAAGCAACCCGTGAAGGCACACAGGTGGAAGAGATAAAATGCAGTAAATAAAAGCTAGAGTAACAAATTATCACGTTTCTCCAATAACCTAGAGGGTTCCCCGGCAACGGCGCCAAAAACTTGACACGCTAAAACACAACACCTAACAATGGCCAAGTGTAACCAATGAAAGGGACTGCAGTATAGGCAAGTTTAATTATCAACCCGGGGTCTAGATCTACTGCTTACTCCGTGATTCTCTATTATCTAGCAAACTAAGTCGAGTGATTGTTGTGAAAAGTAAAAGCAACAAGAAAGCAGTAAATTGTTCGGTTTTCTAAAGCAGGTAAGAGTCACTCGGGATTGAGTCCCCCTAGCCCCTTAGTTAGGTTCAATTGCAATTCCCTGGGTTGATTTACTGTTGATTAGACTGCGGAAGATCCGACAGTAGCTTGGAATCTCTTAAGCTGACCAAGCCCTCTCAGTATAACTACCCGGCAGACGACTAGTCTTCACCGGGATAGAAAGCTGAGGCTATGAACGCAGAACTCCACTACTGGCGTCAAGAACACCAGTACAAAGCAGTAAACTGGCTAACTCTCGTATAGCCAATCTCCTACTATCGAATGAAGAGACTCTAACAACCTAATCAGATTCTATCTATCTCAGGTTGAAGCAGAAATTGAGACAAGCTGATCAGACTCAAATCAATTCATGAAACATGCATCATTCGATTAAAATCAAACAATAATATCATCCCAAGTCATTACAATCAAATCCCTAACACAAGGAACTAGGGTTCTTCATACCCAAGTGAGAGAAAGGTTCTACTCCATAGAGAGAGAAAGGAAAACAGAAATCAGAGTAGCCATACTCATAAAGATGAGGAAAATCTGCTCTGGGATGTCAATCTTCACTCCTAGGGACGCAATCTGGGCTTCAATGATGAGAAATCCACTCCAAAATAGCTCCTAGGGTTTGTTCTTCGCTCTTTCTCTCTCTAAAACTCTGTTTTTGCCCAGAAAATCGAATTCCCTATCCTTGGCTCGAATCTGCCTTCAAAAACCCGACTCTGGGCGAATTACGGGCAGAATTACGGCCGTACACTTCCTGCCCGTAATTCACACCAAAACGCGCGTTTTACTTAAGCTGCAGGGGGAGAAGTTACGGCCGTAATTTTCCAATTACCGCCAGTAATTAGGAAATTACGGCCGTAATTCCTGGGGTCTTTGCCCGTAATTTTACCACCGAGAAGAATTGCTGGGGGAATGCGCGGCCAATTAATTACGGGCATGCCCTGCTAAATTACGGCCGTAATTCAGCAAGGGCTGCCCGTAATTCACTCTGTGACTCGCCAATTGACCTCCAAATGACCCGAAACTTGCGCCTTTGCTCCTCTTTACTTGCTAGGACCTGAAATACGACAAAACAACACAACCTAGCGTAAAATAGGCCAAGGAACAATCAATTCGAGCCAAAATGGACAGGAAACCAGAGTGAAAACACGTGCAAATACGATGCTATCAGTGATAAGAAAGATTGGAACACTGACACCGATGGCCTTGAGCCTTTTAAGCCCTTGTTAAAGCGGCTTATGGGTGCCCTTCAGATATCCCTTCCTCCAAAGGGAGACAATAATGCCTTGGAGATTGTTCAGCGTTTTCACGGTTAGTTAATTTCCCTTTGCATTGAATGTTTTCTCGTGCTCTTTACTTATGTGCTTACTCCTTAGGTACTCGGCGGTATGCTTCCTCTGCTCGACCGCCCAAACCTGGGAATGCTGCTCCCGCTTCTTCCAATCCTTCCACCGCTGACCGCCCAGCGGGGACTGCTGCCTTGCCTCCTTCCCCTACTTAGAAGCAGCTGGTGGCCAGCCGCTCCGGCGTGCTAAAGCTGTCAGAGCCTGCTCCGCCGCGGACCTCCACTAAGCGGCCTTTGGATATCACAACCTCCAAAGATCTGAGGTCGACCGCCGGTGAGGCTAGGTTGAAAGGAGTGTTGCTTGAGAAGCCGGCTACCCCCCTCGACTCGTACCTCGCGCCCAAGAAGCAGAAGAGGACTTCCGTCGACACCTCCGTGTCTTTCTCCTCACATGTGTCTCTGTACCCTGTCGTCGCCAAACGTGCTATGCACGTGATCGCTGAAGGTTTGCCGGTTCTTGAAGACTTCACCCATGTTGCGGGAACTCCCGTTCTTACCTCCGACACGAAGCACTTGGCGGCTACAACATCGCGGTTTTTCTTCGCGGTACGTTCTCACTGCTTATACCTCCTTTGCATCTTCCTGTCACATTTTGCCCTTTAGTAACTTGTCTTTTCGCATACCCAATTTGGTTTGAACCAGATAATGCTGCACAACGACCGCCTGCAGAGTGATCTCGATGACGCGAACGTCAAGGTCCTCAAGCTGGAGGATCAAATCAAAGAAGGCCGCGAAGGGGCGAGGGCGTCGGTGAGGGAGGAGGTCATGAAGGAGCAGGAGCAGGTCATGAAGGCCAAGGATGCCCAAATTGAGGCGGGAAAGGAGTTGGCAAGAAAGGCTGAGGAGGACGCGGAGCGCTTGTGGTCCGATCTTAACGAATCCCTGGCTCGGGAGAGTGCTCTGCAGGCGGAATTGGCTAAGCTTTGGACTGAAAAGTCCGAGCTTCAGGACGCTAGGGAGGCCGACATGATGAAGGCCTCTCAAGAGGTGAGAGATGCGTTTTGGACTTCGGATGACTATCGCACTGCTGACGATGCGAAGTACAAGAAACTGCTCCGCGACACTGTGGCCGCCATCCGTCATTGGTTCCGCCGCGAGTATCCCGAGGTGATGTGGGACACCAACTCGATCTGGGATGCGATCGAGTTCTGGGGCGATGACGACATCAACTCGGAGTATGTTGCCAGTCCGGAAGCGCCCGTCGACACCACCTTAACCAGCGCCGCCGAGCCTATGGAAACCGCCGAGACTACTGGGACCGTTGATAACGTGCCGGTCGTCGAGAATGCAGAAGCCGCCGGGGAGAAGGACCAAACCGCTGAACATTGAAGAAGCCGCCTTATAGTCTTTTCCTTTGCTATTATTTTGTTGTGAACTTAAATCTGCCCCGGGCAGTGGATACTTTTTGGCGTCTCCTCCAGACGTCTTTATGGGATGTTTTATTTCTTTGTTTCCATGTTGTGCCTTCTTCCCGTCTCGTGCTTGTTTGAATTGCGTTTACTTTGTGTTGCGGTCATGTATTCAGACTGCGCTGCTTTGAAGTATTTTGCCTGTTACGGCCGTTTATGCTCTGGAGCGGTCGAGTATGCGTGACGCCTTGGAGCGTTATGCCCTTAGGCGTTGCATACTGACTTACTAACGCTGAGGAGCGGTTTCATAGCTTACAAATTTTTGCTTTGAAGCGTTATGCTCTGAGGCGGCTGTTGGGTTGTTCAAATAGTCTAAATGTTTTAACTGTCAAGTACTGAGAAAGTGAGCGCTTGGCGGCGCTTTTCATTCAGAATTCTGGGCCACCACTTATGGTAGTGGTGGCTTTACATGGGGAGTCTAACTGTTTAACTCAAGTATTGAGAAAATGAGCGCTCGACGGCGCTTTTCATTCGGAAGTCTGGGCCACCACTTATGGTAGTGGTGGCTTTACATGGGAACCTCCCAAAAGTAGACGCTCGCTATTAATGCACGTCTATCTCAAAAGACTCAGCGGTCAACGAAATTTTTACTCTTCAAAGTATTTCTTCAAGTGAATGGCATTCCATGTCTTTGCCACTGGCTTCCCCTCCATTGCAGCTAATATGTATGTTGCTGCTCCTAGCTTTTCTCCGACCAGGTAGGGGCCTTCCCATGCGGCTGCCAACTTTCCATGCCCCTCCTTCTGCTCAAAGTTCCTCTTTAGGACCATGTCACCCTCTTCTAGCGGCCTTGGTTTCACTTTGGCGTTGTATGTCTTTGCCACCTTCAGTTTCTCCTCTAGAGTTCTTACAAGGGCCGCGTCTCTTCTTGTTTCAACCATGTCCAATTGGTGGAGCAGCTTCTTGTGATTATCCTCCGAGTCATAAGCCTGGACGCGGAGTGATGGCAGCACTAGTTCTCTTGGTGCGACCACTTTCGAACCATATGTCAGAGCAAATGGTGTCTCTCTAGTGGCCTGCTTGTAGTTTGTTCGGTGCGCCCATAAGACATGAGGAAGCTCTGCGGGCCACCCTCCTTTTGCCTCCTTCAGCCTCCTTTTAAGTCCTCGCAGGATAAGTTTGTTGGACGACTCCACCTGCCTGTTCGCTTGAGGAAATGGCACGGACGCCATTTTGCAAGTAATGCGGTTCTTTGCACAGAAGTTCTCAAACGGTCTGCAGTCAAACTGTGTGCCGTGATCAGTTATAATAGTGTGAGGCGTTCCAAACCTGATCATTATGTTGTTGAATAGGAATTTCTGGATCTTGGCACTGGTGATTGTGTCCAGCGGTTCGGCCTCAATCCACTTTGTAAAGTAGTCGACCGCGACGACTAGATACTTCTTCCCTAACGGAGCTGTAGGGAATGGTCCAAGGGGATCCAGGCCCCACTGTGCAAATGACCATGGTCCCGTGATGCTCTTCAGCTGTTCACTTGGCAAGTGTTGCTTGCTGGCATGGATTTGACACTCATGGCACTTCTGGACTGCCTCCAGTGTATCCTTCTTTACTGTTGGCCAATAGTATCCTTGCAACAGTACCGTCCGCTCCAGGCTCCGCGGCCCGGAGTGCGTCGCACACGTTCCTTGGTGGATTTCCTTGACCACCCACTTTGCTTCATCTGGACCAAGGCATTTCAGATATGCCCCTGAGAAGGACCTCTTACACAGCTGTCCTTCTACCATGGTGTATTGGGCGGCCTTTCTTCTTAACGCCTTGGCCAAAATTGCATCTTCAGGGACGACATCATTTTGCAAATAGTCGACCAAAGGAGATCGCCAGTCGCGATTCTCATCTTCCAGAACCATCACTTCATATGTCGGGGCCGCTTCCTTTGTCACAGTTACTTGACGCTCCCCTTCAAAATCCATGGCGGGTGCCAACTTGGATAGGGCGTCCGCATGATGATTGTCTTCTCTCTTCACATGCTCTAGTTTCCAGGAGTCTAGCTGCGATAGAACTCCCTTTACTGTCCCCACTAACTTGGCGAGCGCCTCTTCTTTAACTTCATAGCTCTTCAGCACTTGGTTAACTACCAACAACGAGTCAGAGTAAATGTGTAGATGGGATGCCCCCATGTTAACTGCAATCCTCAACCCACTGAGGAGCGCTTCATATTCTGCTACGTTGTTGGTTTTCAGCTCGAGAAACCGGTGAGATATCTCATTTACCACCCCCGTGGGCGTTTCGATGACGATTCCCGCTCCCGCTCCTCCCTTTCCGGTTGCCCCATCGACGAAGGACGCCAGACTTCTGTCTCCTCCACATTGTTCAGACTGAAACCTTCGGCAATGAAGTTTGCTAACACCTGCCCTTTGATGGAGGGTCGCGGGGCGTATGCAATGTCGTACTCGCTGAGTTCGACCGCCCATTTGGTCATCCGTCCCGACACATCCATTCCCTTCAAGATTTTTCTTAGTGGGAGATTTGAGAGAACAACTACTTGGTGTTCTTGGAAATAGGGGCGGAGTTTCCTTGCTGCTGACACGACCGCTATGACCGCTCTTTCAATAGGCATGTAACGTTTCTCTGCAGGGAGGAGCGCCTTGCTCACGTAGTAGACGGGATGGTCTGAGCCATCACCATCTCTCCGGACTAGGACTGAACTGACCGCTTGATCTGAAACCGCCAGATAGAGATACAAGGGCTCACCCCGTCGTGGGGCACTTAGCACAGGTGGCGAGGTGAGCTATTCTGTCAATTGGAAGAAAGCTTTGTCGCATTCCGCGCTCCATTGAGAGCGAGACGCTGACTTTTTCAGCACCTGAAAGAAGGGTGAGCACTTGTCCGCTGCTCTTGGAATGAAGCGGCTCAAGGCAGCCATTTTTTCATTGAATGCTTGAATCTCCTTAACAGTCCGAGGCGGTCTCAGGCTTGTGATGGCTTCTATCTGTTTTGGGTTGGCTTCTATCCCTCTTCCAGTGATCATGAACCCCAGAAACTTCCCCGCCTTGGCGCCAAACACGCACTTGAGTGGGTTTAAACGCAGGCCCTCCTTTCTCAAGCTCTCGAATGTGTCCCTTAAGTCTTTCAAGTGATCTCCTTCCTTTTTGCTTTTGACTAAAACATCATCCACGTATGCTTCCACGTTTCTCCCCAGCTGGCTCTTGAAGACCGCATCTATCATTCTTTGATATGTTGCTCCCGCATTCTTTAGGCCGAAAGGCATGACCGTGTAACAGAAGTTTCCCATGTGGGTCATAAATGCGGTCTTCTTTTGGTCCTCCTCAGATAGGCGGATTTGGTGATAACCTGAGAACATGTCCAGGAAACTTAGACTCTCATGATTGGCGGTTGCGTCTATGAGTTGGTCAATTCTTGGCAGAGGATATGCGTCCTTTGGGCAGGACGCGTTCAGATTTGTGAAATCTATGCACATTCGCCAAAGCCCTGAGGCCTTGCGAACAAAGACTGGATTTGAAAGCCAAGTCGGGTACTTGACCTCTCTTATGAAACCGGCTTTGAGCAACCGCCTTACTTCCTCCTCGAGTGCCATTTGCTTCTCAAGGGACGCGTTCCTCCTTCGTTTCTGAACAGGCTTCGCCTTGCTTTTCACTGACAGATGATGTTCAGCTAGCTCTCTTGAAACGCCCGGTATGTCTTCGGAAGTCCATGCGAATAGGTCTTTGTACTCCTTGAGGAGCGCCAAGAGTTCTCTGGCTTTCTCCTCCGTGAGGTGAGAAGAGATTCTCTCCTTCTTTTTTGGCTCCTCGCTGTCAAGTATTACCTCTGCGTCTCCTTCTACAGCCTCCGGGCGGGGATGCCCCCCTCGAGTGTCTACCAGGTCCACCTCCAAGCTTTCTATGGTCACTTGGTAACATTCTTTTGCTTGTTCGGTGTTTCCTCTAACTCGCCCTACTCTTCCGCCTACTGGAAATTTAAGCATCTGGTGGCAAGTGGAAGGGACCGCAGAAAATAACGATAGGAAACCGCGTCCCAAGATCACATTATACGCCGACGGACAGTCCGCCACGTGAAAGTCCATCGACCGTGTCTTTGTTATATCTGCTTCTCCAATTGTCACCTGTAGCGTGACTAAACCCAGCACTCTGATCTTTGATCCCGAGAATCCTACTAGGCTTATAGTAGAGGGTTTGAGATCCTGGACGCTCATCTTCATACTCTTGAGGGTCGAGTAGAACAGAATATCCGCTGAGCTGCCATTGTCGACCAATGCCCTGGTGACTTTGAACTTCCTCGTTCTCAAGGAAATGACCAGTGGATCTTTAGCACTCTCATCGGGGGCCAGCTCAGAAGGCGAGAAGCTGATGTCCACTTGCTCGCTTTTGTGGACATTTAAGCATTGAACCAGGCGCTCACCCTCGTTCCTGGGCCTCTTGTGCCCGCCCGCGATGGTTATGACCTCAACGTCGTCTTCGTTGACACGCTGTTGTCGGTGGGGAGGTGATCTTCTTGGCGGCGGTGGTAGACGGTCCCGCCTGGGGGACTGATCTCTTCTTGGTGATCTCGACCTCTTGCGCTTGGGCGTGCGCGATCTCTTTCTCGGGCTCGGCGATCTTTCCTTGTGGTGCCTTTGTTCCTGACGCTGTGGTCTTTTAGTGCAACTCAAGCAAACAAAACACAAAGCAAGTAAACGGTTGTTGTCAAGTCAAGAGAGGTCACCCGGATATGGTTCCCCCTAGACTGCAGTTAAGTCGGATTGCAATTTACCAAGTTCAGTTTTCATGAAAGTTATACTGCGGAAGGTTCTCAATTAGCCTGAAGTCTCGACTAAAGGTTTCCAGACCCTCTCAATCTGAGTCTCCAGCGGGCGACTAACCTTCACCGGAGTAAACAGATTGAGGCCCTAATGAACCAAACCTCCACTACCGAATTAACTTCGGTACAGAATAGCGAATTGGCTCCTCGACTAAAGTCACCAATTCGCCACCTTCGATTAAGGGTACTCTATCAACCTAGGCAGATATTCTCATTCTAGGTCAAAGCAGAAACAACAGGAATTTGATCAGGATTCAAGTCATTTAATCATTCAAACCTCAATCGAATATAATCAATTCACAAACTCTGTACTTGGGTTCATACAATCAGACCTAGCATACAAATCTAGGGTTCCCCATACCCAGATGAATGGGGAAACTACTCCATAGAGAAAGAAGCAAAAGCAGATTCAGACGCGGAAATCATACTGTGAAGTTGGATTTCTGCTCCTGGACGTTTAATCGCACTTCTCCAAGCTCAAGCCGGGCTCCAATGGTGTTGAAGATCGATCTATGGCGCTTGGGAACTCTGGTTCGTCGTTTTCTCTCTCTAGGAATCGATTTCTCTCTCAAAAACTCGGAACCCTTTGAAAATTGGCCTTCTTTCTCTTTTATCATGGTTCGACCGGGTATTTCATAAAACGCGCCGTTCCACTTTTGGGAAAATCCCCGGTCCAACATCAAAATCCCCGACCGGGGATTTAAGGCCATCGCCCGGGCCCCCTTCTGTTTCTCACGGCCACGGGTGCCCGAAGGGAAAAATACCCGGTCGAGGCCAGAATATACCCGGCCGGGTATTTCTTCCTTTGACCACCGGGTATTTTGGTCCAGCAGCATCCTTTATCCCATCTTCGCTCCTTTCGACCCGGAACTCGTTCCTTCGCCTCGATTCCAACGCCAGGACCTGAAATATGACATAAACACACAACCTAGCGTGAAATCGGCTTAAAACACGAGATTCCTCATCACAAACGGCTTCAAAATAGGGGTGTAAACATGTATAATTATCGATCTATCAAACTCCCCCACACTTAACCGTTTGCTTGTCCCCAAGCAAACCCAACTCAAACCAATGCAACTCTCCAGACCTCTATAGCAACAAACAACCTCGATCGTAGGTAGCGGACGTCCTAGATCATTTAGCAGCTTACGAGGTCAACCGACGCACAAGTCATCTCATAGCCCCTTCGGCGAGAACGCTAGTCTCGAATCGGCATCATGGCAAATAGTGAACAGAGGACAAATGAATCGTGGATGAAGAGACTCTCACAACAAAAGATCATGGACTCACATTAATTCAAGGTGCTCGATTTTCTTGTGAACATGGTTGGAACCCTTTTCTTTCTTCTTTTTGCTTGTTTTTCTGTTTTTCTATTTTTTTTCCACGGGTTCCAACCTGTTTCTGCAGAAAACGAGGGCTCCCACCTAGCAAAGGTTTTGCGGGAGCCCGGCTCTTACCGGCCATGCCAGGAGCGGGTGTCTCGAGCCTCGTGCGGGGGAAAGACATGTAAGGGGGCTGGAGGTAGTAGGTGGAAATTAGGAACGGATTCCCATCTCCCCTTACACACTTTCGCCCTATTCGCACGGGAGACGTTATTTTAAAGCACATTTCGAGCACCTGTTACATTCAGAACATGATACAAGAGTCCATGACAGGCAGAGAGTCCACAATACCACACCATTCAAGGGTCCTAAGATCACTAATTCACTCAATCAACCAACACAATATGAAGAAGAAATGAGACTTCTTAAATGCATCAACATCCTCCATAGTGCTACACTACCTCCCTAGGTTGCAAATCACTACAGAGACTGTCAATTCAAAGCATACTGAGCAGGCAATTGCAAGGAACACGTACTTGGTGAGATCCCTTGAGGTCCCCAGGCGCTAGGTATTTTAAGCTGGCTTTGAATTCCCGACACTCCGTGGTGTCATTTGGTGCCAGTCGCACCACTTTCTATCTTCCTCCCTTCTATGCGTCTGATTCGCATCGCTGTCACCTTTCCGGTCCCTTCTCTCCTCTTGGCTGGTGGTAAAAACCTCCCTCCTGCTGTCCTCCCTCCTGTTGTCTCGGTGTGTGAACTGCGACTTATAGCTTCCCTTTATAGCGTCCCCTCCTTTTTGGCGATCCTCCCTTCTTTTTGTCTGTCCTCTCCCTTGGGTTGATGCGCTTGGCAGCGTCTTCAATTACCATGGCCTCCTCCAGCAGGATTGCCTTCCTTACCAGGCGGTCCAGGTCGAGCCACTCCTTCAGGGTGTGTTCCTTTTTGATGAGCGCCCTTCGAAGTTCGCAACTATGCGTTGACATGCGTAGGTTTCCCGCTGCCACACTTGGTGAGATCCCTTGCACCTCGCAGGCTATTGTGTTCCACCTATCGTAGAAGTCTGTCAGCGATTCCTCTCCCCCTTGCTTACAATTGATGAGCGATGACACCGTCAGCTTTCGTCTTCTCTGGGATGCGAACTTTGAGGAGAAGAGGGTTGCGAATTGCTCAAAGTTTTCGATTATCCCCTCTGGCAGAGAGGTGTACCAAGTTCGGCAGTGGTCGCTGAACGTGACTGGGAACGCCTTGCACAGATCGGCGTCTGTGGCGTTGATGAGCTGCATCGTCAACATGAAGGCGCTCAAATGGTCAGTGGGATCTGAGCTTCCATTATACGTGGGCAGCCCGAGTGATGAGAAGTTCGGCGGAACTTGGGTTTTAAACAAGCTTCTGGCCAGAGGGTTTTGGAGAATGTTGGGACCTTTCGTCCTTCCATACGAGGGCTTGAGTTGTTCCTCCAAAAATCCCAAGCTGAGATCCTCCGTTCCTTCTTCTTTGTCGGACTCCCCGCCTTTTGTCTAAGCAGGGCTGTCGGGACCGCCCTCTTTTCCCTTTCCCTTTATCGCCCGCTTTCCTGAACTTCCTAGCGTCTCACTTTCCTTTTCTTTGAGCATGGCCAAAATTTGACTCAAGCTCTCTTGCATACTTGATATCTGCTGCCCTTGACTCTTTACGCGGTCTTCCATCTCCATTTCCTCCTCCACGGTGGGCATCTCCATTCCTCGTATGTCGCTCATCAGCGCTTCTGGTGCGCGGGAGTGGCTTCTTTCTACTACGCCTTTGACAGGGGTGCTGGAGCTCCCATCCATCCTTTCTTCAATGCTATGCTTTCCCCACGGTGTGCGCCAAATTGTTTGAGCCTAGAATGTTCTAGGCGGTTTGTGGAGAACGAGCTGCGCGTCTGTTCCAGATGGTGGGGGACTCCAGGCTCCTGCAAAACAAGGGTCCGTGGGCGGTCACCCAGGACACCCTCCGATGCTTAAGTTAGAGATAGAATAAGAGTTTTTAGTGATGTTTAGAGAGAGAGAGTAGTTGAGTTACCATCAATGCCGATATGAATGTATTTATAGTAGATTGGCCTGGGTTCTGAGCATTAAATGCTATGTCAGGCGCCCTAGGTTAGTTCTTACTTTATCTAGACCGCCTACGGCAGGCAATTAATGCTCAGTCCTGCAGTGTTCGAGGCACGTATCCTAGGAGGATCTTCTTAACCTGTCACCAACGGCTCTTTGTGTCAGGCGGCCTACTCTCCGTCCCATCATAGGGCGGCCGCCTGTCTTTCTCCTTTCCCCACGCCTGCTCCTTCCTCGGGCCCTTGCTGGGCCTCGCTTTCTGCTCTCCTTTCGGGCCCTGCTATGCTAGCCTCTCTATGAGCTTCAAGCCCAATATCGCTCAACTATGGGCCCAACACCAGCCCTGTTTCTTCTTCTCCTGAGCTCGACCCGGTTCGGCCGCCATTTCGGCTCCACCAGCTGCATCAGCAGATGCCACGGTAGTAGTTCATCACAGAGCAGAGTCGACGTCCAGAAGGGGTGGCTATGGCGGGGCTACTAGCATGGGCGGCAGACGTTGTAGGCGGTCACGGAAGCGTTCACGGCGACGAAGCCGACGACATCCCGATTCTCTTCACGGAAGAGCAGCAGGAGTATGTTCGAGAATTAGACCGGAATGCGGCTTCTCTCACCCGTGCGATCCAAGATCTGCGGCAGAGGTTGCCTCCTGCCGACATCTCCCAACGCCTGCCTCACCTTCTTGCCCACTCCCTCGCCTCCAATGCTGCTCTGCCACCAAAGAACAGGTAAAATTACGCACAGTTTCGTGTATTTTGACATCGACCTGGATCAAGGGTTCATTTTGGAACTGAATCATAGGGATTGAAATCGATTTTGTCAAGTTATTCGCTGCAAGAATTGAAACTCGCTGGTCATTGCGGCAGCTGTAATTTTCGTATGTGTGAGATGCATGAATGATCACCTGAGTATGAAGGATAGCTCCAGGGCTTCAGAATTTCGGAAATTACAGTGGTTAGTGATTCGGAGGCTTCTTTGTTACCTGCAGACCCAGTTGAGAGAAGTTATATTGCAAGAAGAAAATGCTGCATACGAAAGAGCTATTTCAAGTTGTGAAAGCAGGATACAAGAGAAAGTTCAGGAAGCAGATTTACTTCTAAGGAACCTGAACCTGAAGGTCTGGACTAAAATTTCCATTCCTTCTGTTCCTGTATAGTCTTTTACATTCTTAAAGTAGTAACAGTGGCCCATCTATATTCAGTTCATGGCTTATCTCTACTTGAGAGAACCAGATTTTCATTATCAAGCTTATCTCCTTGAGGGGGGATACAATCTGTTGATGTTTTGTTTTCTGCCTTCTGGGAAGTTGAAACCCTTACACTTCTTTTTATGGATCCTCATCATTGTCAGGAAATAGAAGAAGCTGAGAATAATTTGAGAGAGCAGATGGAAAATGCAAAAGCTGCAAAAGTTAGTGAGTAAGTGAAGTCTAGTGCTTTTGTCGTACTTGGACAGGAGGTTACGGAAGGTTCAGAGGCAGAAGCTGCGAAAGTATCTGTACTTGAGAAGTTGGAGACCAAGAAAAAGGAACTGGTTATTATGCACATAATATTCACTCTCTGCAAAATTGCGTTCCCCATGTTGCTATCTGAGCTGCAACTTTTTTCAATCTGCAGAGTTCAATGGAGGAAATTGTTCAAGAGCTAGACAGGAAGTGGGCACATATCCTGGATAAAGCATTAAAACAGCTTACCCCAGGTTTGCATTTTCACAATCCTGCCAAAGTTATATTTCATGAATCTTCTCATACCCTTTCTTTCCAATTGTGAAGATCAAAGACACTGGTGATCTTCTCCCAGTTTTTGTTTGACAGTAGATAGTCACCCAGTTCTTAATACCCTTCTTACTCTGACATTTTATGCATCCATGAATTAAATTCTCTGTTCAACTTTTGGGGCTTAAGTTGTCCTTCCCTAAACAACTTCCTTTCAACTTGTTTAGCCTTTTTTCCTCTCATTTACAGCTTCCTTCAATTTCTTCTAACACCTCATGTAACTTATCACAATTATGAATCCACTAACTTTCAAGGATCCTCTATATTCTCACGTGGAGTTTACCCATGCCCGATGTTAGAATGTATATGTCATCTAGTGTGCTTTACAATGTGAATCCCTTATAAGAATAGTGGCACCATTTTCTGATGTGGCAACTCTTTCTATTGAATTTGACTTGAATGATGTATGTATAATGCAGCTCAAAGAGAGAAGATATTGGATAAACAGCTTCACAGCTTAATCGAGCAACTAGCAGCAAAGCAGGTACATACATCCGGCAACAATAATTGGCATAAGAGGATTTCGCTGAATAATAATGCTCTCGTGGAGTAGTGAGTAAGCATGTTGAATTTGGTTTTGATTCTTTACTGTAGCCACAAGCAGAAGCCCTGGTCGGTGAAATTCATCTCAAAGAGATGAAGTTGGAAAAGTTGAGTGGGTTGTGGAAGCAGATTGAAAGCAGCAGCAATGGTGAATCCAATTACCCAGCTAGGAACCGTTACGGAAGGAGTAACTCATTGAAGACTTCTGTAGGTTCCATAGATTATATGTCTGACAAGCTTCCTCGTTCCACTGGCTGTCGGACTGAGTACCAGAACGACTTATGTTACTGAGGTCGGCTTTTGTGCTCTACATTTTGTTCTTACACATAGTAGTGTTCATC
The DNA here is from genome assembly GCA_946122785.1 of Linum tenue. Lineage (NCBI taxonomy): Eukaryota > Viridiplantae > Streptophyta > Magnoliopsida > Malpighiales > Linaceae > Linum > Linum tenue. Next base: position 5,064,023 of record CAMGYJ010000010.1, on the reverse strand, counting down.
AAGCTTTCATTTTGAAACAGACAATAGGCTAATGATTTCTTTTTCTTTGTATTCATTGTACATAATTATTTCCCATACCATCTGTATAGAAGTTGTGATTCATCTGTTGTCTTGAACATTGGTATCCCTGCTGTTGTCATGCATCTGATGAAGTGATTATACTATGTATATTCTTGTTCTCAGATTACATTATATTCAGTTCGGTATTTTTCGGTCCAAGTGCCAGTGTTGTCTTTTATGGATCAAGCTGTTACACACCATTATATTGTAAAAATTGCTAACAGAAACCTAGCATGGCCTCTCACCATACTAGCTAAATTCCCTCGTTAACATTCCTTAGAAAGGTTTAACAGTTTCCTTCTTCATGATGTAGAGCAAGAACTCGTTCCATGTGTCAATAGGCCCTGGCAAGCACCAATGAACACAATCATTCACCGTCATATTCTTTTCTTGTGATGTGTACCCAAATCGACTTGGGTGCCCATCTGGCCTCAGCAGCATTGCTTCAGTAGCAGCCAGCAGCTCAAATTTCAACCCTTTACTCTTCCCTTCTCTCTTTGCCTTCTCCAGCTCCCTAATTTGTGCCTTGTAAAACTCTAAAGTGTACCCTTCTAGCTTCGCTTCTCCGTTCCTCGATGGTCTTGTCCTCAAACAATCTCCACCAGAGTTCCATTCTCCATTCTCAAAGTGGGATGGAGAAAATGTCCTCAGGAATGTGATGCCCTTGTAGTTCTCCAGGCTTTGGAGGTAGCTCAAGGCAGTTCGGAAGGCCATACTGTATCCATAGTAATGTGTGACAGAAGTAACGGTCTTGTTTCTGCACTTGTGGCAACTCACCAACTGTTCATCAATGTAGTACATAAGCGGTCTAAAGAACCAGTGGCCAGCAGAGATGATCACAAAATCGAAATCCTCGATCTGGGTGGCCCATTCCTCACTAGGCTGGTCTAAGTATAGGTTCATGGTGCTGTCGAGGGAAGGCCCGTTTGGGTCCGAGTCTCGTGCTTTGACCAAGAAGGGAGACCAAAATGATGCCAGTGTGAATGCATGGTCTGGGTAGAACCATCTTGTGGAGTATGCCCTGCTTGTTGTGTTGCTTTGAGACCTGTTCTCAGGATATGAAACCTGAAAAGATGCAAGAAAAAATGGAGATGATGAATAATAGGCTGCTTGCACCTTTTGAGTCCCAGCTTATGCATTCTAGCTTAGGGTTTCCTGCATTTCTTAAGAGGGCCATCACTCATTATTCGTTAGTAGTATATATCTGTACAATGTTGCGGGCACTTACACTCATTAAGAGACAGAGCAGTGACTGTGCTTGATTCCATCCGACGGAGTCTCCAATGAATGCCATAGACTTCCCTCGAACGAGCTCTAGGAACTGCACTGCGTCGAATAAAGGCAGCTCGCAGTCCTTTGGCCTCCATCTCCACTTCATGAACTGTCTATCTGACCTTCCAGATCTTATGCAGTTGTTGTGCGGAACTATGAAGGGGCATTGTTCACTGGTGTAGTTAGGTCCTCTAGGATAAGGAACCCAGTCTCCTGTGAAAATATTACATTCTCTCTGTCTTGCAATGCTCTTGATAGAAGATAGTAATTGTGAACCAGAGCTCTTGAATACTAGACTAAGAGGGACTAGGGTTAGGGAAATTATAATGAGAGACATCAGAAGTAACCTGTTGGGAGTATCATAGCAGCTTGGTGAAAGAACCTTCATGGTGGGAGAAATGTGAAGAAGAAAAGAAGACTTGGGTTGGTTTAGTGCTGGTGCAAAATCATTGAGGAACTTGGAGCAGCAAACTTTCACTTGATGGTGTCAGTTTATATAGTGGAAGGGATATGATGAACTAGTGCTGATTATGTATGTGTTACTCCTCTGATTAAGTTATCATTTGTCAACAGAAAAATGCATTACAGAACCCCTTTTTCTTGTTGTTCTCTTTTCGGATCTGCTAACTACCTTTGTTTCAACGTTTTGCTTCTTCTTCCTGAAACAGACCAATATATTTTCATTTGGAAACTTCTCAAGTGACTCATGATGCAGCATCATTGCCTGTTTTGATTGAACGTCTGCGTGTCGATATACTAGAGCGTCTCTTTTTACTTCCAAGCTCTGAATACAACACTAGTAGTACTGCTAGCATGAGTAATTTTGGGGTGACTTAGACACTTAGTCATCACATCACTGCCCTTTCTCTCTCCTTAAATCAGCCGTAGCACTTGTTAAAACGGATTGTGAAATCGACAATAGAAGAAAGCAAAAAACATATAGATTTACATTGTTCACTAATACAATATATGTTAGCTAATCCATGGACAAGAAAGAGTAGTTTCACTATACTTGAAGGGATACAAATGACAGAGATTGAGAAAATATATATATAACAAATTCTTCATATGATCTTACCTAATCCAACTTAGAAAAGAAAAGCTTACCGCTCAAGTCCAAAAACAGTAATACAAAAGTGTACAAGATCATGCGAAACCCCGCGACTTCCCACTGATTACAAATGATCTATTTTCAAGTCATAACAAGAATATTGTGGCAAACTGTTTGCTAACTCTTTATTGGTAGAGCACGAAGAATTTGTGTAAAGAAGAAGGGCTCATTTCAAGCATTTTTCTTGGGCCGTCCGGTTAATACGTGAGATACAAGGTTTGTCTTTGTCCGCGACTGGGGACCTTATTCGTAACTTGGGAGCAAAGTCATTTCCACCGATTGATAACGAGGCTTCCATTTGCACATATCCAAATCCACCAGGGAGTTGGACGTGTGGTTTCTTTTTTCCACATTGGAATAATGTGTACGATAACGCCTTTTCTTGGGATTAATGTGCACAAAATCTACACCATAGTGCGTTCAGTATGTTGAGGAGACTGCATCAGGTAGCATAATTTAAAATGTTAATGGCCATTTTATAACAACCATATAGCATTCATTTCAATTTCGATTAAAAAAAAGTAAAAAAAATGCAATAAAGCTCATTTTACCTAGCTGGAACGAAACTCATATACTGAGATGTTGGTTTAAACTCAAGTCATTAATGAGCTCATAAACTCTATTTGAACTCTGCTTCAATGCAGCTCATTTTTTAGTCTTAATGATTCAACTCTTAAACCAAATTCTAAAATAATTTATAAATATAATACTCTAATATTTATATGTCATATGTGATATATATAATTAATATCGCGATGAAACAAATAGTCAATTTTCATCACGAATTGATCTCATATTTATGAACTCTGTTGGTGTCGTATAAATTAGTTCATAATTTTCAACTAGTTCATATCTAGTGATGGCTTCAGACTCGCCTCGACAATTATTTCCTGGTCTGCCTCGTGATGGAGTGGGTAAAACCCGATTTATGCTAGAATGGGGGAGGGGAATTTGACCCAACCCGCACATAGAACGGGGAGGGGCATGGGTATATGATTCGGGTCTAATTGCACATGTTTTGCCCCCATTTTACTTAGGTGTTTGTGCCAAATTCACTCCTTAAAGGTTGGTTTTACGCTAGGTTCTTCGTGTTCGAGTGTGTTTCAGGATTCAACAGGTGAAACCAGCCTCGGAGTCGAAAGATTGGCGAAAAGGATCGAAAACCGGGAGAAGAGGCGAAAAAGAGCCAGCTCACGGCTAACAAAGGGAGTTCACGGTCTTGCATGACCGTAAAAAAGAAGAGTTGACCGTGAATCGTTAGGCGTCCAGAGGCAAAGTGAAGGTTACTGACGCAAGGTGAGTTCACGGTCACTAAGACCGTGAACAAAGGCAGTTGACCGTGAACTCGAGTGAACGATGCGGCACGTTTTGTCGGGCGCCTGCAGTTCACGGACGCGTTTCATGGTTCACGGCCGTGAGCTCGGGCCCTAAACTCAGCTCATCTCTGGTTTAAAAGATGAGCGGAAAGGAGGAGAGAGGGGAGAGCCCATTTGGTGTGAAAAGCCTTCTTCTACATTCTAGAGAGAGAAACACAAAACTAAAGGGAGAAGAAGGCTAGGGTTTAGCTTCAAGGCACATTTTGGGAAGATTACCTCCAAGGAAAGCTTAACTCAAGGGCCAAGAAGACTGGGAGCATCCTCCAAGATGGTTTCCATCTCTTTCCCTTTTGTTTTTCCCACTTCTAGCATGGAGTAGACCTCCTTTCACTTGGGTGTTGTGAAACCCTAACTCTACCATGTAGTTTTCTTTTATGTGTTTTGGATGATTATCATTGGGTATTGTTTAATTCAATGAATGAGGCATTATTCATCATGATTGTGCATGCTTGGACTTAGCCACCTAGGGGTTGTGCATATTTTGTGCTTAGCATCCTTAGGTTTGTGCATGTTGGTGCTAGCAATCTAATTAGCCACCTTAGCCTAGCTTAGAGAGGAAAATCCCCCTTCCAAGGGAGACTCAATCGAGTTGGTTTTCCTTCCGCTTTCTAAGCCACCTAAACTAGGTTAAGTTAGGGCAACCCTCAATATTGAGTTAAGCAAATCGGTTAATCGTAATTAAGCCGTCCGACCTTAGAGTTGAGTGAGGGAGTAAGTCAATTACCGATTGTCTAAACCGAGAGGGTCGAGTGACAATTGAGATTGTGGTCTCCGGCCATATATGCATCCCTCTGCGGTTCACGATTACCGTGCCCAAAGCAATCGTTCCAATTCACTTAGCATGGTAGCAGTTCGGGAGGAGCGACACCCGAGTGATCTTTCCACCAAAGAGTTATCAAAACCATTTACCTTTACTTTCTTTCATTTCAATTAGCAAACCTTTAAACCAAAGTTTTGTTGCTAGATAATGATTTCAACAACTGAAGTAGGGGTAGACGGACCGGCCTGAGTCGATATCTAAACACTTTCCCTTTGGGCTCTATTTGAGATTTTATTGTTGTTTAGTTTCGTGCGAGTCAGTATATCTGACACCCCGCCCCATCCAGCCCTGCCCTGTACATGAAATATAAGTTTTTGCTGGCAACTCACAATTTTTCTCAGCTTGTGATTGCATATTATCTTCATTTCCTTGGCCGACATCATCGTATCTTCAGTTAACCCACTTATTAATATGTTTGGGGAATGGGAGAACAAGAACCATCGTTGGGAGCGACGAGAAGGTGGCTGCTCGGCCATTCCGAGGACGACACTAGTTGCTCAATATCGGCAAACAGGGTAGGGCATGGTTTACTAGGGATGGCAATTTTGCCCATACCTATGGGTATTTTACTATCCAACCCAATTGGGTTGGGTATAAAATCCAAATATATAGATATGGGTAAAGTTTGATGGGTTTGTACTCATGCCCATTTACTTTGGGTTGGGTTGGGTTTATAACAAATGGATTTGGGTTTGTACCCATGCCCAAATACAAATTACAGTTTGGTACCTAAACTTAATAGATATGCATATTTAGTACCTAAATTTAATTTTTTTTGCATATAAGTCCTCAAAATATCGATGGAAAATTACGTTTTGGTACCTAAATTTTTTTGGTCTTACATTTTGGTACCTAAACTTTTCAAGTTTTACAAATAAGTCCAATTTTTGCATGTGTAGTTAAAACACCCTCAAGTAAATGGATATCCATATCCAACCCATACCCATTTAGATAATATCCATATCTAACCCAAACCCATATATAAACCCCAAACCCATACACACATCACCCAAACCCTACCCATAATAAATGGGTCTACTTGGGTTTGGGCAAAATTACCCATGGTGGGTAAATTGCCATCCCTATGGTTTACCTGCTCGTGCGGAGCGAATCTTGGGGCAAAACTAGTTGAACTACTGCAAGGCAGTACATATCATCTACATGCAGGGCGGGGCAAGACGTGAGTTTAGTGGTACCTGCCCCAAATTGCCCTATTGCCATTACAATTCATATAATGTTATTTAATACTTAATAGTAATTATTATTTTAGCAATTTATAATATATATTTGCGATTCCAATTATAATGAGACATATTTGTTCATATGCTTAAAGTCTTAAACCATAACATATTATATGATATATAATCTAACAAACCTATGAATTATCAACAATTCAATTTTAAATTATATATAAATTCGCTCATAAGCCACCAGTTGACCTGCTCGTCATTCACATTATTGAGCTAGCTCATGAGCACAAAACAAGTCAGCTCACAAGTTTACCTCAACAGATCACCGAGTCGATAAGACCCACAAACTGATTAATGTTTAGGTCTAATGAAATAAATACCAAACGAGTATTTCTCGAATCAAACATTAATGTACCACTTGTGTCATTTGCAACCCTATCTCAAATGAAAAGGCCACCCTTAGATACCTTTATTAACCGGGAAACCAAAGATATGTACCAACAGTGCTAAGGAATATTGAGATAGTTTGACTATCACCCATACATATGCTACCGTATACCTTGAAGCAGAACGTGAGGCATTAGGCCCAAGTGGAACATCCTGAGCCTAGACCATTATTATTATTATTATTATTATTATTATTATTATTATTATTATTTCACGTATTATTATTTGTTGAGATATTCGGTTATTATTTGGTTATTCGTATTAGTTTGTGTCTAGGATTATTATTATTGTGTCTTGTCTAGAAAGTTATCATTTACTTGTTGTTCTGGGATTGGATTTCCTTGTCTTAAGAGTAAGGGGGTTTGTAGGATTAGTCCGATAAATATGTACCTTTTGCTCTTCGTTTTATTCATTCGATCAATAAAGTATTAGTAGTTAGTAGAGAAAATTAGCTCTTTTATCGCATTTTCTAGTTCTTTCACCAAATCGCTCGAGTTCTTTGGTGTGTGAAACCCTATCACGCATCAATTGGTTTTCGAGTTTGATTCCGAGTGAACCAAGCCAGGAGACCATGCCGCCACGCAAGCCAGCAAAGCAGCCCTCATCACTGGAAGCCGTACGTAGGGCTGCAAACGAGTCAAGTCGAGTCGAGTTTTTGGTTAGCTTGAGCTCGGCTCGTTTATTAACTTTTTAGCTCGAGCTCGGCTCGAACTCGAATTTTGATAATCCAGCTCGAGCTCAAGCTCGGCTTGAATAAAAATAATCTAGCTCGAGCTCGACTCGGTAGAGCTCGATAAATGCTCATTAACATAGCTTGTCAAGCTGAGTACAAGCTCGGCTCAAGATGAGCTCGATTTAAAAATCATTCTTGCTGAAAAAATGTGTAAACATAAGAATTTAAATGATAGAAAGAACACTAGAAACTATAAATAACATCTAAATTTCATACACATTTGTTAAAACAAGACAATGTTCATGTTTAAAAGAGTAATTCATCCTTTCACAAGCTCTAAACAAGGCAGCTCGCGAGCTTAGCGCAACAAGCCACTGAATCAAGCTAGCTCACGAGCTTATCAAGCTGAGCATGGTCTAGCTCAAGCTTGGCTTGTTAACTAACGAGTTGGCTCGCGAGCTAGCTTGTTAAATAACGAGTCGAGTGTCGAACGAGTTTTTTCCGATTCGACCGCCAAGTTGCTCGCGAGCGGCTTGGCTCATTTGCAGCCCTAGCCGTACGCGACGAGGAGATCGGGTCGTAGATCCAAGCGATCATTAATCACTAGCAGGTGATCACAGCTAGGATTGATACCTAGGATGCCCTGAACCGCGAGCATGAAGCAGCTCTAGAGCATCTACGCGTCGACTAAGGACAACTTCAATGCGGCCAGGAGAAGCTTCAAGACGGCCAGGATCGTTTGAGGGAAGAGATCAACGCCATCCGCGTTGAACAGAATCAACTAACTAGCGATGTTAGCTCGATCCTTGCAATTCTCCAGGATCCATCATGGGGGAAGAAGGCGACCGAGTCACCAAGGGAGCTCGATCGTGGTGCCGGGAAGGGAGGTCGCACCACCGGCCAGATTCCGTCGACGGAGAAACTGAAGGGAGCCGCCGACGGAGAGGCTCTCTCTCATGTATGCCAGAGCTCGACGCCGACGCCTAGAACGAAGCTGGGAGTAACAGACGGGCACCGAGAGCGAGAGACACGATAGAGGAGGCGACCAGGGAATTCCCGTAGGGCCGGGTTGGGGAATCCTTGCCACCTACGGCGATGACGAGCAGGCTGGCGCTCAAGGGGGGAGGCCGCAGACAGGGCCTACGTTGGAGCCCAGTGGTCGTGAAAACACTAGCCTGATTCGTGGGCTTGGGCCGAAAAATGGGCAGATTGACTGGGGCGCTCTCTACGGAGTTGGGCCAGGAGCGAACAAGGGAGGCCGAGCTGGAGATTGTCAAATTGGGTCGAGGATGTTAGCTGGCGAAACGAGCATCGTGGAGCAATGGGCTAGAGGAACTAGCGGATCCAGTGGCCTGGCGATCTCCAACGCGAACGGCCCAGACTTCCACATCGGTGGGCCGAGACACAATGGGCCATGCAGCGGGCCAGGGGTGCAGGGATTTGGGCTGGGCAGCTTGTGGGCCACAGTAGGAATACGAAGAGGAGGGTGGGCCAAGCCACGACCACTGTTTGGGCCAGTACAGGAGGGCGGGGGCAGAATAGCTATGGGCCGCATTGCACCTAGCGGACCGGGTGCACCTTACCCGGGCGCACCAACTAAGTTCATGCAACCCATGGGCTATGCGGGTAATTATGAGAAGTTGGGCCAAGCATGTTTCGAGCCTGCATTGTGCCAGTCGAATTTCCAAAGTTCACTGGAAAAGAGGATCCATATGGATGGGTCTCGCGTGTTCTGAAGTACTTCCGTTACCAGTGCATTCTAGAAGAACAGAAAGTGGTGCTGGCTACTTATCATATGGATGGTGATGCAAACCAGTGGATCATGTGGCTGGAGGAGGAGTTTGCGAAGCATGGGGTGATGATGACTTGGAGCAGTCTGTGTGCCGAGTTATGTAAGAGGTATGGGTCATCGAGAAGTCGTCTAGACATGAGGCGTTGGCCAAAATTCCCCAAACTGGATCCGTTGACGAATATCAACATACCTTCGAGAAGTTGCTGAATTATTGTTGCGGTTGGACCGAGGTTACGAGATATCCGCCTACATTCGAGCTTTCAATCACCAAACAACCGGAGATGCGTATCAACTGGCCCAGATACGTGAAGAGGAGTTGCGACTAGAGGGCAATTTGGGGACAACGAGGAGTGTATCGCGAACTGCCTCAACCATCACCGAAATGGCTGTGGCGCCGCCATTTCGTGTGGCCTTGAAAGTAGGGACGTAGTTTTTGTGACGCACGAAATTTCCTTTGAGCGGGAGCTTTGTGAGCACGATTATCGTGTGGCCTTGAAAGTAGGGACGTAGTTTTGTGACGTGCTCACCAGGGCTGGAGAGGCCTTCTCGATCGATGAATATCTTATTCTCGCACTCAGAAGCATTCGAGACGCGTAGTATATTGGTCTCCTTGTTTGGTCTTATTTTCTGGAGACTAACACTGCACTCACAAATTTTGCCGACACAGCTAAGTACAAAAACAACATTTCATTAAGTTTCGGAGCGGTCAATACAAGAGGTGATACAAGATAAAGTTTGAGGTCATTGAACGCAGCTTCACATTCTTGCGTCCACGCTAACCGAGCACCATTCTTCAGGGTTAGGAAGAAAGGCGTGCGCTTGTCAGCTAACCTTGGTATGAATCTCTCGAGCACGACCAACTTCTCGTTCAGGGATTGTATCACAGTAGTGTTTGTGGGTGTGTGTAGCTGCTGAACCGCGGTAATTTGCTTTGGATCTACCTCAATTTCGCGTCTTGTTATCATGAAACCCAGGAATTTCCCTGACTCGGCGCCAAACACACACATTAATGGATTCGGGTGGAGGTTGTATTCCAGAAGAGCGTCGAATGTTTCTCAGAGATCGTCAAGATGGGAGCACCCTACCTTTGTTTTAACTATAAGGTCGTCGACATATGACTCAATGTTGCGCCCGGTCTGTCGAGTGAACGCTGAGTCGATCATCCTTTGGTAGGTGGCACCCGCATTTTTTAGCCCAAAAGTCATTCCTATGAAGCAGAAGTTTCCAAATGGAGTCATAAAAGCGGTATTCTCTTCGTCCTCGCGACTCATTGGGATCTGGTGATAGCCTGAAAACATATCCAAGAAGGATAATATTTTGTAATTGGATGCTGCGTCGATAAGTTGGTCGATGTGCGGGAGGGGTATGGGTCTCCTGGAAACACTTTGTTGAGTGGTCTAATCAACGCACATCCTCCATGGTCCAAACACTTTTTTACTAAAACCACATTGGCTAGCCATTTTAGGTATTTGACCTCGCGAATGAGTCCTACTAAGAGGGCGCAACAGATTTCTTCTTTGATGGGTTTCAGTTTTTTGCCGGTAAAGGTGCGATGAGCTTGTTGGCATGGCTCCGCACTTATGGGAACCGCGAGATAGTGTTGTGCCACTTCCCTTGGAACCCCTGGCATGTCTTCGCGCGAATAGCTCTACCATTTTGTTCAGAATATGCGTCAAGATGTGCACCCTCTTATCTGGTTCTGTAGGGTCTAGCGACACTTTGAAATCGGAATCCATAGACTCAATATGGGGGTTCCTCTGCTCTTCTATCGATAATGTTTGTTTTTCGCGTGAATTGTACGTCCTTGACGAGCTTTTAAACTTGCCCGCGCGACTCTCCAGTACCATATTTGGTTGGGAACTTAAGCTTTTGGTGGCAGGTGGATGGCAACACCATGAACTTTTCCAGGAATGGACTGCCCAAAATGTCGTTGTGCGAAAAATCACAATCCAAGATCGTGAATTCAACCTGCTTGGAGACGAGAGGTTCTTGATCTCCGATCACCACTAGGAGCGTTATAGCCCCTATAACCGCCACTCTCGCCCTAGAGAATCCTACTAGGTTTCCTTGCGCATGTTTGATTATGTGCCGGTCGGTATGCATCTTATCTAGGGTTCGCTTGAATAGGATGTCGATGCATCTTACAGGCGGCGAGAGCTATGATAGTGAATGGGTCTTATGATGGAATTCCTTGGGGAAATTCTGATTCATCAAACCCTGTGTTTCCTTTTGTCTGAGTGCTTGTCGTCACACATTCCATGGCGCGCTCTCGCTTTTTCTTTGGTCTATCACCTTCTATTGTCACAACCCCTATTTCTTTGCGCACTATGTACGCGCCAGTGACCTCGTTGTACTCCGGCAGTGAGGGGTGGTGGCTTTGTGACTTATTCCTTTGGTTCTTCATTCCCACGGATGCCCTCCTGATCAGTTCCTCGATTTCCATCTTGAGGTTGAAGCAAACCTCTGTCATATGGCCCGTTTCCTTGTGAAAGTTGTAACATCCCAAACCTCGGTCAATTTATAAACAATTTGGTTTATTGATGAATCAAGAATTTTAACAATGCTCGAAGAATTAGTTACGACCTTATCACTACAGGAAAATGCACCTTCCATCACGGGATTTCCGTGACAAAACAGCCATTTCCCGTTACCGAAGGATTTAGTCACGGTATATTCCCGTGACAAGCATGCCCGTAATTAAAAATCAATGATTACGGGAATTCCTGTGACGTAAAATATACAATAACAGGAATAATCCCATGACAAAAAAATCTGAATTGTCACGGTAATTCTCGTGACTAATTATTTAACACGGGAACATAACCGTGACGAAAAATTTAAACTTGTCACGGGATTTCCCATGACAAATAGGGTTATTTGGCACGGGATTTTGTCCAAAAGTCACGAGAATGCTCGGCCGGTGTCCATGCTAAAGTAACGGGTTTTGTCTCAACGATCACGGGAAAACCCGTGATGTTTGTTCTTACTAGTCACAGTAGAATCCCGTTACAGATAGTTGCTACTAGTTACGGGAAAATCCTCTGATGTATACTTTTCTCCGGTTACGGGAGAATCCTGTTATTGTTACTAAACATTTAGTCATGGTAAAGTTTCATAACTAGTCACAGAAAACTTTGTAATTGACAGTAGCTAAACGTAACCTGAAAGACCTACAATAGTTAACGAATGAATTTTCGCTTGTAACAATTAAGAAGACTAATCAATATATATATAATTTACTTGTCAACGTTAGTTTACAATTAAGAATGCATTCTGGAAGCATTTGGGGGACATGGAACCTATCTAATCCATCATATCACAAAATACCAATGCTTCAACAAAATTAGCTATAGTAGTTTCTAGGTTTCTTCAAAACAAAATTGACATTGCACTCGATAATGTGCAAGGTTGAACTACTCTTCTTGTGCTTCACCTTTCTTTCAGCCGACCACCTTATGTTGCACTTCTGAATTATAAAAGAGAAATTACAAAAAATTACCTTTGTTAAATAACAAACATGTATAGAAAAACTAACATTAGAAGTACTAAAACAAATCATTCTAGAGTCAATGAAAAGGTAGCAGCACTGTCCAAACAACAACAAAACATCTCAATAAAAAGCCATGAATTAATTGTTCTAAAATGCTTTCATAAGCTGTAGCATTCTCCAAAGAACAACCAAAACTACTCAATATACAGCTAGGAATGAAATGTCTGGAACTGCTTTTATAAGCATCAACACTCTCCAAAGAAGTACCAAATAACATAACAATAGACAGCCATGAATTTAGTATTCTGGAAATAATTTCATAGGCAACCACACTCTCCAAACAACACAATCACAGCAGCTGAACAAACATCTTGGAATTGAGTGTTCTGAATCTGATCTCATAGGCAAGCACACTCTCCAAACAACAAAAATACAGCACCTCAACACGCAGCCAGGAATTCAGTTTTCTTAAACTATTTCATACGCAACAACACTCCAAACAACAAAATCACAGCAGCTCAACAAACAGCAAGGAATTTAGTGTTCTAAAACTGATTTCATAAGCAACCACACTCTCCAAACAATAAAAAAAAAACTAGCAGCTAATTAAAGGATAAGAGTTCAATGTTCCAGCTCCAAACAACAACTCAATAATATAAGAATTTGGTGTTCTAATGTTGTCTAGGAAGCACAATTATACGTACCTAATGTTGTCGATTTTGACTACTTTCGAACAGCTCTTGCAACTTCTTCATTTCAGCTTTCATATTGGCCATCTCTTCAGCTTGTTCAGTAACAGTATCTTTCAACTCGGTAACAGTTTGTTGAAGAGCTTCCTTTTCTTCATCTGATCGTCTCAATTGAGCTTCCAAATCTGCATCATTTGCATTCTTTGTGGAAGTTGAGCTCTTCAAATCCTTAGGTCTCAATCCGCCTCCAAAACAAATCACATGACCACGCTTTTGTTCTCCTAATATTGCTTCTACCACTTCAAGTGCAGTAAAGTTTGGATTGGCTTCCATTATCTCAAGTATTTTAGCCTAACCAAGAACACACATCACAGTTAAAATAGGCAAGCAAACTAAGTTTTAAAGGCAAGAATTTTGAATAGAAATTACATGTCTTTCAATTGCCGCATCATCTTTTATCATGTCTCCTTCTTTATAGGTCTCAAACACAAGCTCAGCTACAGTTGGAGGTCTGCCCAACTTCTCTTCCTACAATGTAAGAATGATTAATATACAATAAGCTACTAAATATGGGTTGGGTTAATATACAACTGACTTCCCTAACACTAGAGCAACACATATATAATAACATATTAAAAGTTAGAAATAAAGATTTTGGCAGCATACTGTCTTTGTAGTCCTACTATAATTATGTTACTTTTGTTATTTAATCAATACAATAGACTACTTAACAGAGGTTGGGAGCTTCATAATCTTCAATTTTGAAACAACTAAAATGAGAAAGGCAAATAATATATACCAAATCCAACGCAATTTGTCGAACAGGTCTTCTTCCACTATGTTGATTCATTGTTTTCAACGCTCTATTCTCCTCATTGGTCTTGCTCATCTTCTATATAAAGTGAAAATTGAATATTAAATAAAATATCAAGTGAACCAATATGAGAAAGTAGTAAAGTATGATGATTTTACCTTAAGTTCTTTGCAAAGGAACTTCTCCTTCACTAGCCATTCCCAATCCTCTTTACTTACGAATTCCGGAACATCGTTGAGGATATCTTGCAAGTTGTTATGCTTCTTCACATGATCACAGTTCATTTTAGATCTTCAAGTTCTCCACAAGCCGCTCATATGATTGATAACATCTTTCTTGAAGGATTCCATTTGAGGATGTGTAAAGTATTCCTACATAATGTAACAATAGCAATACTTAGCTTCTAATTCTCCTAGACTTTATACTTAAGAGCACTATGAAATAACCTATAAATACTGAATACCTTAGCTGCTGCCCACATATGTTCTTTTTCTTCGTTGCCTATGTTAACCCATTTCTTAACTCTTACCGAACACATTTGTGGGTTTCTTATGATTGTGCCAAGATAGCTTGCCCAAACGCTACCATTACGACCAGCCCCTCTTCTATCCTTGAAGATTATTGGTAACTTCTCACCAGGCCTCAAACTAATAAGCTTCTTGCAAATTGTTCTCCCCCGCTTGTTTCTTTGTTCTCTCGCTTCTGAAACAGTGAAAAACCAAACAAAATACAGCCCCTAATCTAAACATAAAGCTTGTGGGTTTCAAAGCATGCAACCCCTAAATATAACAAAATGATGCCACCTACATATGTGTTGGTTAGTGTAAAGAAACTGCAAATGTAAGGCACTAGATGTAAAATTTGTGCCCAATAAGCTAACTAGCTACAACTGGGTTCAGCTTGTTTATTTAAGAGTCTTTGATCCGGTTCCATGACTAGTGCACTCAATTTAGACAAAAAAAAAACTCACCTCCTTCATCAGGTTGTTCATTTTCAATTGTATTGTCAGCCATAGGAACGTCTTCCATCGATGAGGGGACTACATTGTTGGTCCTAGATGTACCAATGCCTTCATGGTCACCTTCTGATCGTCGAGCTATAAAAAAAACAATTAGGGAACATGCTGCAGCAAAAAAAAATAGACAGTTTGATACCTAATATCACAATTTCTTATAAAGGACAGGCTGCACACAGTTAATTACCATCCTCATCATCACCACCACAATACTCGTTTAAATTTGATAATCACTCTAATTAGTAAAATAGTTTAATCAAAGCTTAATGAATAGATATATAAGGGAATTCCAATGTGTTGCTTATGGGAAGTACATGCTACAGACATGGATTGAGACGAATGAAAGGGTTGTTGGCTAGTTAATTAGGCATTCACTCTCTAACATCAGGATTTAATTAGAGCCACAGGCTGACTTATAATATTTCAATGAGTTGGCCACAACCCATCGCCTATACTATGATATTGTATTTGTTTTCTTTTCCTATGAATGGAACCTACGCATTAACAATAAATCTCATTAGAACTTGCAATTTTCAATTCTTTTACAAAGCTTTGAAAAAGAGAAAAGGCTATGAAATTTGTTATTGCCTTGAGTTAGTTTGCTGAACTTGACTTGTCACCCTTACCCGAAGTCCCTGTTTGGCCTCTGTTTCCAACCACCAATACCCAAAATCCCTACAGAAGGTAGAGGTTAATCAGAAGGAATCAGAACCAAATCAAAGGCTAAAGTTGAAATAGGCAAAGAGTTGGCGGGGGCAAAATGAAACTCAATAACCGAACTAACTAAAAGGAAGAACTGAGCTAATAGCGAAGTAGTATCCAACCATGGTTTTGCTTTTTTGATAAACGAAAAAAATGGGGAGGGTGGACGCGGGAGATGAATTCAGCTTACCTGGATCTAAGCAACCAAAGGTAATCAGCAATGGAGATTAGGGGCGTAGTGGTTCCCAGCTTCCTGAGCTCAAGCTGATTTCATCGTCCCAATCCCTTCCCCTCTTCTCCTATTGTAGTTGCAATGGTTGAAACCTAGGCAATCCTCCGAAAGTTTACAAGGGGAATGACAGCCGGCGTACTGGATCCTTCACCAGTCCCACAAGATGAGAGTGACGCTTTGCATTTCACTATCAATGAAGGAACGAGCAAGTAGAATAAAGATAGGGTGAGCGGTTTTCTGCGGATGGGGATTTTGGGAAAGGAGAAGAACCAGAAAAATCCCAGCTTCTCTAGCTATGTTATATTTTTTTTCTTTTAATTATTTTGGTACACTTTACTTTTCATTGGAGCCAAAAGCGGACTCCACCCCTTGGAGCCAAAAGCCCAAAACCCAAAAAATTGGAGCCAAAACAATTATACTTGCCGCCAACACAGATTCGTTTCCTTTGTCACGGGAAACTAATAAAAAAACATTACGGGTTAATATCCCATTGCTAAATAAAATTGTTTGTCCCAATTAATCATGGTATTTATTTCCCGTGACCGTAGTTAAACATTAAGTAACGGGGAAAAAACCGTAATTAAATTCCCGTTATGAAAGATCAATTTTCTTGTAGTGTTATCGACTTGACTTTTGAAATGACGAATATTCTGGAACTATAGATAAGGTATCTCGAACAAAATTCGAATCTATAATGTAGAAAATTCTGCCATGATCACGTAGGATTTTACGGAAGTAAATTTGGATTCCAAACGAGTGAGATATGTAATTTTAAAGTCTTCACTCCGTTATTAAAATACCGTACATACCAATGCTATTTTATACCCAACTTATTCGTTTGAGATCGAAACAACGAGACGATTGCGTCCACGTGATCGTATCGAGGAGGAGAAGATTTAAGGAGGGACAGATTCAGAATAGAATGTTCGGTGGAATCTGTCAATAATAAGATTCGAGAACTCAAACCAAACCAAATAATACTAGTACTCAATTTTGGTGTGACACACTACCAGACCAGTAAAGAAATGAATCAATGGGCGATTAATTCTGTCCCTACCCACTTGTCTTTGTATACGGGATGGGTTAGCATGCTAACCCCTTAAGGGTTGGAAAAATGACACCCCCTTATTAATTGGTCAGTTTTTCATTAATTATTGACTAGTATTAATGAAAGTAACCATAATAAATGTTCTGTTATTAAATACAAAGTAAGCATTAAATACACCACATTAATTACTCGTTTTTTAAAAAAAATCTAAACATATACAAAAATACAATTCTCTCTCTCATCTTTGATCTTTCTCTCTCCTATCTCTATTCTTCATTTCCGAGCAACCTCCGACCACCAAGTTTCCTCCGACCACCACATTTCGCCGGTAAAATCCGCCGATTGACTCTCTCCGGTCACCTGCGAAAATATACCACTGCACTGATATGTTGTACCTGTTGGTGCGAATCGAGCGCGAGATTCTCCCGTTCCTCCTGCAAAACCTAAATCGATCTTTTGGGAATTTTTGCTTTAGGGTTTTTGTTTTTGGTCAGATCAGTCGAATAGGGTGAAATGAAATAAAGAGGTAAATGTTTGATCGAAACAGTTACAGGCAAATAAAGTAGAGTGAACTATGGGCCCAGCTTACTTCTGGCCCAATATCAATTGTAGAATATACCGAGACTTCTCTAGCTAGTTAAAATGCGGTCCAATACTTCAGACGCTCCAGCTGCTTTGCGTTTTGTGCTGAAACGATGCGTTCTGTACTCAGAGGTCTAAGTTTCTTCTTCCTTCTTGTAATCGAGTTCTTAGCCGAGCTCTGCAAAAACTAACAGCAAAGCAGAGCAGCAAAATAACAGTAAACGAAATTGAAATGGAGAAGAGACGACAACAGAATTTTTACGTGGTTTCCGGTTTGCAATATGCAATACCGACTAGTCCACGGCCAAAGAAGTTCAGTGTGAACTCTTTGGCGATCACTAAGATGATTTACGTCACGATTACACAATACAACACCCAATCTCAATGACTCCCTGTCACCGATTAGAATCCCTATCAGAGTTCTACTCCCTGCAGAACTATGATCTTGATAACCCAAACTCTCAAGCTATCTCCCTGACAACTTCTCCTTTTCTTTTCAATAGTTTGTACTCTCTGTAATCTCTATTGAATTTGCTTTCAAGCGTGAAAAGGTTGAATCACTCTTTCTGCTCTCCTACCCCTTATAGTCTGTGCTACAGAGCCGTTGAGCAATCAGAGTGCTTGATTTCAGCTCAGATCTTCACATCCAGAGTTCCCCTTTTTTATTCTTGCCGTTTTCTTCTTGTTACCATATTTGCTCATCGCCATTGACCAAGCTTCTTTCAACAAACTCCCCCTAAGCTTGTCATTTGCTCATCCTGTAATCTACACACATGTAACACACAGTTGGTGCAGCCTGTTCTACTAAAGAGATTAAGAACAACATTATAGACTGAGGAGAGAATTGTTTATTCATTAATTTAGCAGAATTTAACAGACCATCCACGACTGGATTTAACAAGAACATGACCATCATGACATGACTTAGCAAAATCAAAAATAAATTAAAACACTCATCCCAACAGACTTTGATGCTAGACTCTCTCCTATTACAGACTCTCCCCCTACAGATGTGCTCTGTGATCCTAGAAGGGATAATCAGGCGGTGACTCATAGTCTGAGACACCTTCAGCTTCCTCAGACTCAGAATCGGAACTTATGGGATCATTGACTGTTCCAGATTCATATATGAACTTAGGCCACATCAGGTCTTTTTCTCTAAGTCTCTTCAAAGAGGGAGTTGGCTTTTCAGCCTTTACTGACTCTCGTTTGACTACAGATACTGCTGCATCCATAAGTGCCCCTACCAGCTTTCCTGACAAATATGATTCAGCAGGATTAGCATTGACTCCCTCTGAGCCAGTGACAAGCTTGCGGGGGCCGACTTCAGCATCCAATTTGGCCAGGACGTGCCGTGGACGCAAATCCTCGAGCACATTGCACAGCATAATCTTGTCACTAAGATCAATGCCAAGCTTGTACAGATACTTAGTAATCTGAGGGCCAAAAGGCAGAGGCCCTGAGAAGTACTCCAACCCATACTTAATCATGTGGTGGAACATAAGCGAAGCATAACTGATCTGACGGCCCGATCTGGCATTGGACAAGATCCAGAGATCCGAGGAGTGCAAAACATCAGTACTAGAAAGATCTCTAGGCAGAAAACATCGAGTGATAAAGAAGTGGAGGACTTTCAGATCGTCATGAAGACGACCAGCTGCGAGCTGAGTAGGATAGAAGCGACCTATATCTCGGGTGAGAGATGCGAGTGCAGCAGAAAAGCAGAATCCTCGATCAGAGAATTCGCCATCAGTTCCAGCCAAAAATCCCGAGTGAGGAAGATCCAGAAGGTTGGCCAGAAGCTGTGGGGTGACCTTGACTTCATAGTCAAACACAATAGTGGTAAAGAAGGATGGATCACATCCAGGCCCACACTTGATATTGACATAGAATTTTCGAACAGCTTCAGGGCAATAGCTGAATCTCATGTCCTCAACTAGAGAGTTCCACCCAATGCCATGAAGAAGAGATGGTATGTCCATGGCATACTTATTGAAGCCAGAAGGTTGAATGGTGAATGAGGGGTAGATTTGCCTATCTCTAAAGCTTTTGAGATACCTAGAGTATGCAGCAGCGTTGCGATACCCTTGGTTTTTGAACACGGCAGCAGGATGAAGTTGAGCATTGATTGGATTCATGGTTTGAGGTAGGGAAAGATGGAATACTGACTAGGGCAAGGGTCTGCGGTGATGTTTCCTAATGAAGACTGCCTTATATAGAAAAGATGGAGATGGAGAAAGGAATGTGAAGAGGCACTCTTAAGGTAAGTCTAGATCTGATGTATGCACTCGAATCAAGATCTTAGGACAGAATGGTAAGACAATATTAGTAGATAGAGTCTTATAATGATTCAATCTCAGAGATTTCAAACAGACCGAGTTCTCTGCGATTTGGAATAAATTTGTCTGCTGCAAGAGGTTTTGTAAAAATGTCAGCCCACTGAGATGTGGTATTGACAAATTCCAAGCTAATTTTGCCTTCCTGGACTAAGTCACGGATGAAGTGATACCGAACTTCAATGTGCTTAGTACGCGAGTGCTGAATTGGATTTTTTGTCATGTTAATTGCACTTGTATTATCACATAGGATGGGAAGGGATCCTAGCTCTAGACCATAATCCTGTAGCTGATACTTAAGCCATAACAGTTGAGTACAGCTTAGACCAGCAGCTATGTATTCTGCCTCTGCTGTAGACAGAGCAACAGAATTTTTTTTCTTGCTTGCCCAAGAAATAAGAGATGTCCCTAGGAAATGACAAGTGCCTGAGGTACTCTTTCGATCAACTGAGCAGCCAGCATAATCAGAGTCACTGTATCCAATTAACTCTAATCGAGAGTCACAAGAGTACCAAAGTCCTAAGTGAGTAGTTCCACTAAGATAACGAAATATCCTTTTGACAGCACTTAGATGACTCATTTTGGGACTACTTTGGAACCTAGCACACACACATACACTATACATTATATCTGGACGACTTGCTGTTAGATATAACAATGATCCAATCATCCCTCGATATAATCTGTCATCAACAGCAGTACCTGATTCATCTTTTGATAATTTTAGTGTAGCTCCCATTGGAGTTACAGCCGACTTAAGATTTGTAAGATTAAATTTTTCAAGCATATTCAGCAAGTATTTAGTTTGGCTTATGAAAATTCCTTTCTCGGTTTGCTTAACTTGCAGACCTAGAAAGTAAGTAAGCTCTCCCATGAGACTCATTTCAAAGGCACCTTTCATGTCTTGTTCAAATTCTTTACATAGGGAGTTACTCGTAGAACCAAATATTATGTCGTCGACATATACTTGTACTAACAGAGTATGAGATTTTTCCCTTTTAATGAATAAAGTTTTATCTACTGCTCCTCTAATGAAACCCTTGTCTAAAAGAAACTGACTTAACTTTTCATACCAAGCTCTAGGAGCTTGCTTAAGTCCATAAAGCGCTTTGTTAAGTTTATACACATGATCTGGAAATTCATGGTCTTCAAATCCCGGAGGTTGGGATACATACACTTCCTCCTTTATATCACCATTCAAAAAAGCGCTTTTTACGTCCATTTGGTATAACTTAAATCCCTTGGAGGCAGCAAAGGCACAAAGCAATCGAATTGCTTCTAGTCTTGCTACAGGGGCAAAAGTTTCGTCAAAATCTATTCCCTCTTGTTGATTATATCCTTGAGCAACTAATCTGGATTTATTTCTAGTTATTCTTCCAGCTTCATTTGATTTATTTCGATTTATCCACTTTGTTCCAATTATTATTCTGTTTTCAGGTTTGGGAACAAGCTCCCACACATTGTTCCTTCTAAACTGATTCATTTCCTCATGCATAGATTCATTCCAAAATTCATCATCTAAAGCTTCTTGCACATTTCTTGGTTCAATTAATGAAACAAAGGCAGTTTGTACTGAGGATAATTTAGATCGAGTGAGCATACCTTCATTTATATCACCAATAATTTGTGATGAAGGATGTCTTTTCTGTATGTGAGGTGGTGCCTGAACATTCTGCTCATGTGATGTATCTTCTACTTCACTCAAGCCAGTCTGGACTTGTGTGTTTGGTAGTTCAATTGTGTTACTCTCCTCAACACCAGATTGTGGATATCCCAGTCCAAGATCATCTTCTTCATTAATCAGCTCTGCACACTTACTTGTAGATTCGTCAAACACAACATTAATGGACTCCTCCACTTTGAGGGTCCTTTTATTATAGACTCTATAAGCCTTGCTGGTTTGAGAGTAACCAATAAAAATAGCTTCGTCTGACTTAGAGTCAAACTTTCCTAGATTGTCTCTAGTGTTTAGTACAAAACATCTACAGCCAAAAGGATGAAAGTATCCTAGGTTAGGTTTTCTTCCTTTCCAAAGTTCATAGGGTGTTTTATTAAGTTTAGATCTTATTAAAGCTTGGTTTATGGTGTAGCAGGCTGTATTTACAGCCTCTGCCCAAAAGGATTTAGGGAGACCATAGTCATTTAGGATAGTTCTAGCAATGTCTATGAGGGTCCTGTTCTTACGTTCTACTACCCCATTCTGTTGGGGGGTTCTAGGGGCAGAAAAGTTGTGGGATATTCCAGATTTTTCACAAAACTGTTCAAATTTCTCTGAGATAAATTCTCCACCATGGTCACTCCTAATACTAATGACTTTAGTTTCCTTTTCATTTTGAATTTTCTTGATTAGATTTTTAAAATTCTTATAAGCATCACTTATGTTTGACAAAAACAGAACCCAAGTGAACCTTGAGTAGTCATCAACTATAACAAATGCATAAGATTTTCCACCTAAGCTCATCACATTACTTGGGCCAAACAAATCTAAGTGCAATAGTTCTAAGGGTCGAGTAGTTGATATGACTTGTTTGCTTTTGAAAGAGGTTATGACCTGTTTTCCCTTTGTACAAGCTTCACAGAAGAATTCTTTCTTGCAATTTACCTTAGGGATTCCTGTGACTAAATTTAGACTGACCAGTTTAGCTAATGACCCTACACTTACATGCCCTAGCCTCCTATGCCACTCGAGTTGGTCATTTTTATCTACTGACACTAGACATAATTCATTAAAGGATGATTTATCATTTAAGTTTAGGCAGAACAATTTTCCCTTTCTTTTTCCAGAGAACAGAATTGTTCTGTTTTCAATGTTTTCAACATAACATCCATTTGGTTCAAAGACAACTCTGTTTGACTCTCCACACATTTGGGTTATTGAAAACAGATTATGTTTTAACTCATTCACAAGCATCACATTTTTTATTTTAGGTGAAGTACCTACTTCCCCTTTCCCTAAAATCTCAGTACTATAGTTATCACCAAAATAAACTTTACCTTTCTTCCCTTTAACCAGTTTTGTAAACAGTTTTTCATTTCCAGTCATGTGGTGTGAGCATCCACTATCCAGAATCCACTCGCTGTCTTCCATGCTCACTTGGAAGCAGACCTAATTCATAAAAAAATGTTTATTTTCCCTTAGGCAGCCATACTAATCTAGAGACTCTGGTTTTTACATTAGGCGTAGGACAAACGAAGCTTTTATGACCAAGTTTATGACATGTGAAGCACTTTGTGGATTTTAACCTTTCTTCCTTGGCTATTCTTCTTTTACAGTTGGCAATATAATGTCCAGTTTGATGACAGTAAAAACACTCTATGTGATCTAGACTCCGTTTAGTATAACTTGTTTTTAGAGGTTTTGTATCTGTCTTTACTTTTACAGCTTTACTCTTCTTGTTGTAACGAGCTATCTTATCTTCTAACCTATCATTCCTGCACATTGCTTCTTTTAATTCCAATTCTATGCATAGCTTTTCTTCTTTCAACTTATTATGTTGATTTATTAGTTTTTCAAATTCTGACTTAAGTCTAGTATGCTTAATCTGTACATTTTTAAATTCAATCTGTATATCCCTTATGGTTTCATTCAATTGATCATTATCACTATCTGACTCAGAATAATAGTTTAGGGTTCTTACCTGTGAAGAGTTGCATTCATCTTCACTTTCTCCAATTGCCATAAGAGCATCTTGTCTTTTCTCAGCTTCTGCTTCGTCATCATCATCTTCACTGCAGCTCCAGGTGGCTGTGTAGGCCTTTTCTTGTCGCAATTGTGGACAGTCAGCTTTTATGTGGCCATTCCTTCCACACTTAAAACATCCAGCTTGACTAGTATTGGCGTTCGTCTCCTTTCTGAATCTGGACGGTTTTCGAAATGGCTTGTAGTTATCCTTGTCTGACTCAGAATCCTTTGATCGGCCTATGAGACCACCCCTCTTCTTGTCCTTTCGCAACTTGATCAGTTTAGCCACATGTTTGCTCAACATGGCTAGCTCATCATCTTCCATGTCTTCTAGGCTGTCTAGTTCTTCTTCCTGTTCAGTCACTTTGAAGGCTATACCCCTTTTCTCCTTTCTAGAGTCTTCACCTTCTTCTCTCCTCAGCTTGTCTTCGTGAGTGCCAACGATCCCATGAGTTCATCCAAGCTTAGTCTAGTTAGGTCTTTTGACTCCTCTATGGCAGTCACCTTGGGAGTCCACCTTTTAGGAAGTGCCCACAAAATTTTGCGGACTAAGTCAGCACTGGCATATTCCACATCGAGATTTCTCAGACTGTTGACTATCGTGCTGAACCTATCATACATTTCCTTTATGGACACTTCAGGCTTCATCACGAAAGTCTCGAACTCTTGTTTCAGCTTATTTATTCTAGAGATCTTCACGTGAGATGTACCTTCGTGAGCAATCTGGAGTTTGTCCCAGATTTCCTTGGCTGTTTTGCACCCAGAGACTCGATGATATTCCTCAGGGCCTAAAGCGCAGTACATCAGATTTGTAGCCTTCGAATTCAACTGAAAGTTCTTCTTGTCTTGCTCGGTCCACTTTCCTCTTGCTTCCTTTACTTCGAGTGGTCCGTCAAGCACAATGTTCCAGAGATCTGGATCAGTGGAACCAATGAAAAGTTCCATTCTGTTTCTCCAGTATCCGTAGTGTACCCCCTCGAATCTGGGTGAACGCGTCTGCGAGAACCCATCAGCCATGAAGACTCCATTTCCATTCATTGAGCTCGAATTCATCTCCGCCTGAGGTTGTTAGACCTGCTTTCTGTAGGCGACCGGGCTCTGATACCACGTGTTGGTGCGAATCGAGCGCGAGATTCTCCCGTTCCTCCTGCAAAACCTAAATCGAATTTTGGGAATTTTTGCTTTAGGGTTTTTGTTTTTGGTCAGATCAGTCGAATAGGGTGAAATGAAATAAAGAGGTAAATGTTTGATCGAAACAGTTACAGGCAAATAAAGTAGAGTGAACTATGGGCCCAGCTTACTTCTGGCCCAATATCAATTGTAGAATATACCGAGACTTCTCTAGCTAGTTAAAATGCGGTCCAATACTTCAGACGCTCCAGCTGCTTTGCGTTTTGTGCTGAAACGATGCGTTCTGTACTCAGAGGTCTAAGTTTCTTCTTCCTTCTTGTAATCGAGTTCTTAGCCGAGCTCTGCAAAAACTAACAGCAAAGCAGAGCAGCAAAATAACAGTAAACGAAATTGAAATGGAGAAGAGACGACAACAGAATTTTTACGTGGTTTCCGGTTTGCAATATGCAATACCGACTAGTCCACGGCTAAAGAAGTTCAGTGTGAACTCTTTGGCGATCACTAAGATGATTTATGTCACGATTACACAATACAGCACCCAATCTCAATGACTCCCTGTCACCGATTAGAATCCCTATCAGAGTTCTACTCCCTGCAGAACTATGATCTTGATAACCCAAACTCTCAAGCTATCTCCCTGACAACTTCTCCTTTTCTTTTCAATAGTTTGTACTCTCTGTAATCTCTATTGAATTTTCTTTCAAGCGTGAAAAGGTTGAATCACTCTTTCTGCTCTCCTACCCCTTATAGTCTGTGCTACAGAGCCGTTGAGCAATCAGAGTGCTTGATTTCAGTTCAGATCTTCACATCCAGAGTTCCCCTTTTTGATTCTTGCCGTTTTCTTCTTGTTACCATATTTGCTCATCGCCATTGACCAAGCTTCTTTCAACAGTACCACTGTACTGGTATTTGTACCACTGCATTGATACTCATATATGACATTGCTACCAGTGCACTGATATCGCTACTAGTGCAGTGGTATAGCTACCAGTGTAGTGGTACAACATATCAGTGCAGTGGTATATTTTTTGCAGGTGCTCGGAGGGAGTCTGCTGATGAGATTTTCACCGGAGAAGTGTGGCGGTCGGAGGAAGTCTGGTGGTCAGAGGCTGCTGAAAAAAGGAAAAATCAGATATAAGGAGAGAGAATATATTTAGTGTAGGTTTTAATTTGAAAAAAAAAAGATAATAATTAATATGGTGCATTTAATTCCTAATGTGTATTTAATGTGTGTATTAAATTCTATAGTTGTATTTAATACACTAGTGGGTGTCATTTTTCCAACCCTTAAGGGGATTAGCATGCTAACCCATCCGGTCATTATAGTGATCACGTTCAGCTTTTTTAAATAAGATCCAACTGATAGGTGATGGGGTGAGATGGTGAAATTAAAGCAATACGCTATAATTCATTCATTATTGGCAACCATCACCAAACTCCTCACTCATCCTCCAACCAGTTTTTCCCACGTCACTCCTTTGCACACAACATCCCATTATTCTGTACTTGATAAACCAAAGGCCAAGCTAGTACATAGCAGCAGCGGAACAAATAGGCAGCAACCACTGCTTTCCTTTCCCACAGATAAACACCAAACCGGATGGGCTCTCTTTCCTTCTTCTTACTTCTCGCAAACTTCCATCCTTCTCACCATCGCCGCGGCACAACAAGAATGAGCAGCAGTAGTCGTAGTCGATCGAGAGAGAGAGAGGGATGGTGTGGCTGTTTGACTCCACCGTTACGTCGCCACTACAGACGAACGAGAGGGAGAGCTAGGCGGTGCTGAAATTCGATGGAACAATTATAATGGCAACAACCACTGATGAACCGGCGTCGTCGACATCAACAAAACTCCAAAAGTCTGGTACCATGACAAAGAGGACGACCTCAGGAGCGTGCACGTTTCGACGAAATCGAGTTTCGACGTCGGACGAGAGAGAAACGAGCATCGGAAGTTTGGCACAAAAATTGTTAAGTCCAGGTACCATTTCTGGTAAATCGAAAATTTAAAGAACCTCTCTATAATTTGCCCACAGAGACGGGTCAATACCTTTTAGTTGACTGGTAAACTTCGTATTTAGTCCCTGGTACTTTGAGTACTAACGGAATTCGTATTTCGTTCATAATTCGTTCGTTTGACGTCCAAACGATGAACCGTCTTCACCTACAGGATCGTGAGAATGAGGAGAATATTTTGAAACCAAGATTTGGAATTTTCAGAGATGACACAGAATCGGATTTCGTCATAAATAAGGTGTGGGGGCTAACGGTAAAAGGGAACCGGAATTACGTGTTTATTTCTAAATACGCATGATTGAGTTGATGATTAATGATTATGATGTATTTGTTATTGATTCATGATTGTGATCTTGGAAGAAATTGTTGATGAAGTTAACTGATTTTTATGGTAATAATTATTATTAATCCCGCATTCGAATTGTTGACGTATATGGTGAACTCCGAATATTTTCTGAAAATGTCTATTGAGATCAGAATGAGGAAAGTAAATTTAAGGATTTTTGAAATGGTTTTTAGTCATGAGATCTTACCATGAGAATGATTATATTGGTAATAATTGAGTTTTCAGAATTAATTGAAGTTATGACGTTAAAAGGGTGAAATTGGGAATTAATAAATTGGATGATTATATGAGAAGTGAATTCTGGATACAATAATTAAAATAAAGAATATATGAACTTTGTTAGATTTTTGGATTGATGAAACTGATTTCTATGTCATTTTGTTATTAAAGAGATTATATTACGATTTTAGAATAATGGCGATTTAAGGGAAAATTATGATAAACTGAGTATGATGGTTAGATGATTATCACGAGTTATTTTAACTAAGATTGAAGTTAAGTTGTGTTTTAAGAATAAATTTTAGTAATAGTTAATTGAGTATTTAATAGAAATATTGAAGATAATCTTATTAATGTATTTTGACGAACGATGATTTAGATAGTATTTTAAGAAATAATTATTGAGAGATGTGTTATTAAGCGAGACCTTTTCAAATGAACTTTTGATAATCATGAGAATTATATATTGGGTATGGTCCTTTTTAGAATGGTTTCAAGTTATTAATATAAATTCATGAAAACAAGATTTTGATCATAATATGTTTACTTGATATGTTGATGAAAATAGTTAAAGGACGATATGGATAATTTGATGTATTTTTATTGTTATTATATGGTTCGTATGATAAAATGATTTAATGACGAATAAAATATATATTGATTATTGATATGTATGATTATGGCATGATGATGATGATGATGATGAAAGGGATATTGAGTGATAGTGATACGATTGACGTGTATGAGTATGACGTGATTAGAATATCGATTGGTATAAATGTGATTGGTAAATATAAATATTACCGAGATATTTTGTTACAATGTTGATATGATGAATGCTTTGATTAATGATGATGTGGATGAGATATTATCATGATCGATTTGTATTTGATGTGTTAAATGATTACGATGAGTGAATGAGGTATTGATAAATTGAGTACTTGGTAGTTTTGTCAAGTTTGATTGAAGAGAATGAATTATTTATATCATTGAGAAGATGATGATTATATTGAGATCATGCAATGTATCAAAGTATGCATAAATGATGTTAGATATGCATGGACTGGGAATATCAATGGGACGCTGTTGATTTCTTGGATCGATTGAGATATGATGGAAGAGAGAAATTGATATTGTTTGATCATGTTAAATCACATAGACATAGAAGGGCCTATGCCTACCCCTATGAGATTGATTGGGCTGCGGTCCTAATGAAAGGATTTATGATAATCCTTGATTGGATGAGATTGTGGTTTTGATATAACCACTAAGATGATGAGCTTGAGCGGGGTGGGCGTATGGTGACCTTAGCGCGCAAATTAATAATAAATGGAGAGTCTGCATTTCATGCATTGCATATGATATATATGATGGAGATGATTTCCACAAAGGAAATCGTGAAGTTATATTCGATTGATGATTGATTGAAAGATTGATATGGTTAATGCCAAATTGGTGATTTGATTATGGATGAATGATTGACATGCTTGATGCTTAAATGATGAGTTGACTTTGAATGAAGGATTGATATGATGGATTCATGAGTTGAGGTAAGTTTACGATTTTATGTCGATATATGACTTGATTAATGAAAGTCATACCATGAGGAATTGGGTTAAAGATGAATTTGGATTTATGACCTAGAAAAAATCTAGGGATAAATGAGATTTTTGTGTGGCATGATAATTTGTTGATGATGTGTTTTTAATCAACAAGATGTGATGATGTGATGGCATGCTAACAATAGTTTTGACGTATAGGCCAGGTCCACACACTCAGCTTAGTAGCTGACCCATTTTTCTTTCTAGATGTGACAGGTGTGGTAAATTGAGGATGACTTTGGCACTGCACAATGATCGATGGAGGATTTTGGTTTAAAAGGTTTTTCACATATTGATGTACTCTGAAATCCTTATTTTTACGATTCGGGATTTGAGCATGCATGATAGTTTACGTTAGTCAAATATGATCATTAACTTGAGTTGAGCATGAACGGAGTAGACGAGATTGATAGTCTGGGTTTTGTGAATCCTGAATTTGACGAAAATGGATTAATGAATTGAGAATATGATTTTTAGTAAATTGTTATGATGAGTTGAATTTTAAACATATGAGAATGATGTGGATGTGAATTGAGTAGAGATTTTGAAAACGTAAACCCCGAGTGATTTCCGCTGCGCAGTTGAATCATCGGTTCGACCTATGATTTTAGGGTGGGGTGTTACAAAAGTCGCAGTGCTTTTTATGTTGCACATGTGAGGCGCGGCTTTTACAGGTGGTGGCCATTTGAGATGGTATCCTTTCTCACATGTGACATGGAACACGTTTTTCACTGTGTCGTTAAGTGGAGTGAATGTGTTAGGCGGGCGCCAATCCGGAGAAGGTTTTCGTGGTATTTGTTTCGCGGGAACAAGCGATCAACTTTCCCCGCTATGGTATTGCATGAATGGCAACAGGGGGTTTCCTTTGCACCTGCTCTTCTCTTATTTGCCTTGTTGGTTCGAAACGCCGTACTGACCCCGTGCCCGGGGTCTCTTCTAAGGTGATAGCCTTCTCTATCTTAGTTTCCAATTCTGAGGATGACGTAAGCAGCCTTTTGGCTAGTGCGCGCTTCAATTCCATGTTGACGGTGGCCTCCATCAGGTGATGAGCGACGGTTTCCAGTGTTCTGTCCCACATTGCCATGACATCTCTTGACCAACTAGCGTAAAACGCCCTTAGACTCTCTCCATAATTTTGATTTATGTCGATCAAGGCCTTGAGGTGGAGCGGCCGCATTTTTGCATAAAGCTGTGCTCGAATTTTTATGGAGTTGCATTCAGAGACAAAATGTGCTGATATTTTCCTCCGGGTCTATTGTTCCATTGTATGTGGGTAGGGCGGGTGGGATTCAACTTAGATGTTCCGCCAAGATTTCCACGCATAATGGTTGATGGAGGGTATTTTGTGCTAAGCGCGATAATGCGGGGATAGATGTTGCTCCAAGAAGTTCATATCCCCCCTTATGGTGGCGCTGCTCGTTGCTCGTGAGGTTCAGGAGGGCTCTCCTCTCGACAGGGGTCTGTTCCGTTGCCGCGGGGCTTCTTTGTTCTCATGAGTGTAATGACCTGGTTCATCTTATTTTGCATGTCTGCGATTACTTCGTTTTGTTTGGCCATTTGCTAGTGTACTTCCTTGGCGGTTAGTTTCGACTTCTCTTCCTCTATTAACACCGCGTTCTGATTGTTGGTTTCCGCGAATAGTCTTGAGTTTGTCATTGCTTTGACTGGCGTCGCCTGATTTGGGTTGCTTGAAGCCTATCCTGACATTGTAGTTTGGATTGTTCTTTCTTTTCACTCGCAGCCCCGCGGTGGGCGATAATTGTTTGTGCCTAACTGAGCCGTATGAATGAGACACTCAAGATTGGTGAGCGAGTAAAAGAAATCGTTATTGGCATGAAGAGGTTACAAAGAGTAGAAAGAGACGATTTTTAGAGAGAGATGTTTACAATGGTAGAGAGAGAATTCAAAAACCGATCTCCTCACCCACCAAAGTAATGCTCTATTTATAGACCTTACTTTGGTGGGTCAACATTAAATGCGACGAGACATTCGAGCAAGTGGGAGATATGGGCTCTGACCACACTCTCTTCGAGACATGAGCCTTTGTCAGTGACACGACGATGTTTTGAGTTCCTCCGCATCCTGGCGCATTGCCCTTAGCCGCTCCATGCCTTAGCTGTTCTTTTTCTTGCTTATGCTTCTTCCGTACTGCTAGCACCAACATCTGCGTGGGGCGGGCCACGCTAGTACCCACGCCATGCCCCCAACAGAATCCTTCCTCTCTTCAAACCCTAAGACATATTTCTAGATCTTTACCGTTGGTATAAGAGCGTGCGCTTGAGTGAGCTAAATACTACAAAAAAAATCTTTCTATGGTCTCCTCATTCCTTGGCACTGCATCCCATCATTGCGTGTCAAGCGATGAGGAGAAAATAAATAAAAGAGTTACCTAGAATAGTCTGTACTATTTTCAGGACATGAAGTAGCTATATTTTAGTGGACCACTTTAAAAATCGCGTGTGTCATCTTTCTTCTCTTTCATTTAGTATCTTTTACTCTATTTTGTCTAGAGCTCTCTGTTGTTCTGGTTGGAAAACACAACCTCGGTTCTGAGCTTCCTTATTCCTTCACACACATTTGATAAAGTGGGCTTCATTGGCTCCAAGCTTGTTTGCTTAGTTCAACTCATAATCGTGGCCACGTTCTTATCGAAACCCATATGTTCAGTGAAACCCAAATGACGCAAAGAAATCTTTCCATGAAGAGCTTTGGATGGTTGTTCAAACTTGTTACGAGTTCGAGCCGACGTGAAAACAACCGCACTAAGATTATGCGACAGCTAGCTCTTAGGAATTTACTATTTTGCTTTGTGTATATATAACCCTCACAAGAGTAATTAACTTTAAACTTACTTTGAGGGTCTGAATCTAGCCAAACCAAACCATGGTTCAACTTTAACGACTTTTGAGTGCCTGAATCTAGCCAAACCAAACCATGAATTATGAAATGAACCCAAACTGAAAAAGTTGGATGTAGTAATGCCCTGAATTTGGAAGCATACAAAGCTATATATAGCCTGAAAACTTCTATATATAGCCTGAAAACTTCTCACCAGACAAAGCTGCAGACGTTTCACACGTACAGTTCGGTCGATCCTCCCCACCTCAAAGTTGGACGGGACTATCAGCAGGCAGCCATTGACGCCAAAAATTAAATGGGCACTCTGGCGGCCGTACGTTTTCTTTAAGCTCTCTCTTTCCCAGCCAGACTGGTCAAATTTTGATAACACGGGAGGGAAGTAATTAGGTTCGTATATACTTTTTCCAGGTTAGGTGTACAACGCAAAGACAGGATAGCTTTGCACCTCGGGTGCTACCTTCTCAAACGTCTATAGTATCAGTAAGGTTAAAGCTACAGAAACGTGTTTAAACATTTCCGACAATTTTGTAATTGCGAATTAGTAAGTGGGTTTTACATGATATTAAAGTTTTTTTAGTTTACCGTTAAAAGATTTAATTTGAATTTTGATATGCATTCCCTCCTTTTATTTATTAATAAAAGAGATGACACATTTTTGGCATATAAAAAGCATTGGTTACAACTTAACTATTCTGTGGGTTTTTTGCAATTTTTATGAACTTTAGTGGCATTACACCAAGATTGCGTATTTGCATAATTTTTTTTTTTAATTTCTTTGTCACTTTTTCTTTCATTTGCTAGTGAGCTCATTTCTTTCTTTTATCATTTCTTTATATCACGTATATGGGAACATCTTACTATTTTTATTTTTTCTATTATGATATTGACATTTTTGTTCGTATTTGACCCGTATTCCGGTTATGTTCTTTCATTTTTGAATCTTGATTCATTGGCAATTTTTGTACTCAACTAAAGTTGGTCGATCTAGCGTATTCGGATCACGTATATATTGGTCATGCATTTTCCAATTTTTTTGGGTGTCTGCAAGGCTGCGGGGCAGGGGAGACCTAACCACACAACAACATTTTCCAATTTTGAATTCTTATAGATCGACAATCTTTGTGAGTTTACGGTTGTTCAACTAAAGGTCGGTTGATCACGCGTATTTCAACCACGTATATTTCGGCAATCCATTTTTCATTTTTTAAATTTTATCGATTGACAATCTTTAAGAATTTTCCAACTATTCAAAAAATTTTTTTTTGTTCTTACATAAAGTCCTATTTTCGTACATTAGGCCTAATTAGCCATCGAGTCCAATTTACTCTTATTAGAAGGGTAGTATTTTAATAAGAGTTTGACTCAGTAGGTTCAACGTTGTATTATATGAGGTTGAACACACACTTTCTTGAACCACTTTCTTGAACCAATCTTAGGGTTTTTATTTCCCGATTCACAAAATTGAAAATTGTATTGTGTGAATTCTTATATATTATTTAGTAGAGGTGACAATTCGTAATTCAATCCAATCCAATCTATCCACTTTTATATCCAACAATCTAATCCATTTGATCCAATTTAATTAGATTGGTGGATTCATTGATTGTTGACAAATTATGGTTTAATATCTATACTTTTTATATTAAACAAATTGGTATCTAAAATTATTTTTACTAAAACTATCATTGAAAATCACTTTTTGGTGCCAAAAATTTTAATGATGACATTTTAATATCTAAACTAGTCAAAATTTACATATCGGTCCAATGTTTAGATGTCATTTGAATCCATGATTCAATTCACCAATACATTTAATCCATGGATTCACCAATCAATAAATCTAATCTATTTGTCACCTCTATTGTTTTCCGTATTACTTTGTATTTAAAAATTACCCATCTTAATAAAATACATGTTTCAAAAAGAAGCGCTTAATCTTACGCGCGCTTAGGCACACCTAGGCGCAAGGCAATGGCAAAACGCCTCTTCTAAGGGTTATGCGCCTAATTAGGTGCTAGGAACACGTCAACAAAGTAAGGTGAATGTAAGTTTCTCCTAGCTCTAATTAGATGAAGCTATAAAGTCAATATCAAATGAGAAATTAAAATTCACTACGAAATCAATTTTCTATATCAATATTTTTTACAGCTTAAGAACTTTTTGAGCGCTATTGAGTCATAATTCTATAAATTTGTGAGCCAATTTTTCTTATCATTAAGTGTTTAGTAAGTTATAAATCATTTTAAGTGAAGCGATCAAGTGTTGTAAATTACTATTTCATTTATCAAGCAATGTGAATAGCTATTTTCCTTCCAACACCTAGGCACACTTAGACAATGCCTAGGCGAGCTAGACGCTAGGAAAGGCCAACACCTGCCTTACTCCTAACGCCTTCTTGAACCTTTATAAAATAAGAACGAAATAAACAACCTACGGAAAACTAAATGGTTTTCTGAAACTCCAACCCAAGCTAGCTAGTCACCCTGGTCAGTGGATAACAAATATAGGGTGGGTCCAACTAATTTCTGGTCTCCCTACGAACACTCCCACTAATCCATTTGACTTGGTTGCTGAACGTCTATAAATTGAGAGCTCAACCATCTCTCAACTCCTCTACACACAAACTCACAACCAGCTTCTAGTTAAATTCAAAGGAAGCCTTTCATCTCCGCTCAAAATAAAGATGGTGATGAAGTTGCTGAATCATGCGCAGCTTGCTCTCATCTTTGGCCTCTTGGGTAAAAATAATGATCACAAAACAATCCGCATAATCATCATTAACATGTACAACTTCCTCCCCTCTCACAACCACTTTCCCATTTTTTTTACAGGCAACATTATCTCATTCATGGTGTTCCTGGCTCCTCTGTAAGAACTATCTGCAACAACTCTTTCCGGCCTCTTTTGCAAGCCCAGATTTTGTTTCTCTCTGCACCTTTTGATCACATTCATATATACAAATACAGGCCGACATTTTACACCATCTGCTACAAGAAGAAATCGTCAACAGGGTTCCACTCGATACCATACCTGACAGCACTAATGAGCGCAATGCTGCTGTTGTACTACGGATTTCTCAAGACGAATGCAACCCTCATCATCACCATCAATGCAATCGGATGTGTCGTTGAAGTTATCTACCTCTCCCTCTATCTTCTCTACTCGCCAAAGAAAGAACTGGTGATCAGCAGCTATATATATATATAAGCAATATAGCATCATCCTTTCCAACTTTGTTTATCACATCTTACCACACAAATCGACTGATACGATCATGTTTCGTTTTCCACACTCGATCGATCGTCAGATGTTCACACTGAAGGTGCTGCTTTCTTCCCTGGGAGCGTACGGCTTGATGATGCTCGTCACAGTTTTTCTGGTTCATGGATCCGCTAGGGTGAACGCAGTTGGATGGATATGTGCCGCCTTCAACATAGCGGTGTTTGCTTCGCCATTGAGCGTAGTGGTAAACAAACAAATATTGCAGAGAAATGTGATTTACTATGTTTCTCTAGCTATTCTATGTTGATGATCAATCGTGTGTTAATGTTGGTGGTGGTGGCGGCAGAGGAATGTGATAAAGACCAAGAGCGTGGAGTACATGCCGTTTTCATTGTCGGTGTTCCTCACCCTTTGTGCGACGGCTTGGTTCTTCTATGGACTTCTGGTCAACGATTACTACATTGCAGTGAGTAGCACACAGAAACCCCAAAACTACCCTTCAGCTCAATTTTATCCAAGCGGTGTTGAATAATTTCTGTGTGTTGGATCGATATTGCAGCTGCCAAATGTGCTGGGGTTCCTATTTGGGGTAGCTCAGATGGTACTCTACTTTGTTTACAAGGATTCAGCTTCATCGAAAAGGAGAGTTGTGGACTGTGAAACAGGAAAGCAGCAGCAGCAGGAGGAGGAGGAGGAGGAGGAAGGCAACTGTGGTGGTGCGCATGTTGTTGAAGTGGCAGCAGGGGATCAGCAAATGAGGGTGGAGATGACGAGGAACTGACGATTTTTTTCTTCTTTTTATAGTAGTTGCTGGGTTTGAGTATGGAATAATTGGGCGTTCGTCGAGCCTGTCATGTCGCAAGCTTGCAAACAGGGCCGTGCTCTGTCTGGGAGCAGAGTTATTTTCAGTTTGATACACGAGAATCCTAACTTTGAGTTTGATTGTTGTTGTTGTTGTTTTTTTTTTTTTCCTGCTCGGTCAATTCTCACTGTTTTTCCTTCTGTTTAGTATCACTAGAATTGTGTTCTAACTATTTATATTCCGATGTTTTCGTTCGGTCAATTATCATTGTTAAAGTTTAACAGAAAGTACGTTAATTATGAGTTTAACAGAAAGTATGTTAATTATGATGTAACAATTGACACGAAATATTTTAGACAAACAAAATTAGGACTGTCAATAACTTGTTAATTGGGTCCCAATAATCAAGAACCAGTTGATCTCAATAACTCGAGTTGTTAGAAGATGTCTATGTATGATATTTACAAAGACATCTTCCGAAATTTAATAGAAACAAAAAAAAAAGAGTAATTTCGAGATTTAGATACCTTTGTCTCCCTCTCTCAAGTCTGAACCCTCACTCGTCACTACCCACCTTATTGTTATTCGTTCGACATTTCGACCCTTATTGAATCCAGTTTGACGGTTAGTCGTATCCTTAATTTGGAGGATGATCAACCGCAGGAGCAAGTTGACGTCCTGGTTACTCAGATAGCTCAGACAATGCACAAGACAAAGATTAAGAGATTGCGATCCAAATTGGATATGGAGACTCACCGTCTTGGCCCAATTGTATCTCTTCCTTCCGAACCAAGGAGGTGCAAGAAGTTGAGCATTGGAAGTTCTCTTGGTTAATTTTATTTATGGGTAAATCTATCTTCATCTGGAATGTTAGAGGTCTGGGTGATGTGGATAAGAGAGGTCGGAGTAAACAGCTCATCAATCGGAAGAATCCTCAGATGATTGGTCTTGTTGAAACAAAATGGTCAGCTTGTATTGACACTCTCGTGAGTAGTAACGGCGGAAGAGATTGAGGTTGGATGGCTAAAGACTCAATTGGTAGTTCAGGTGGTATTGTTGTTATGTGGGATAAGCTGCATTTTGAGAAATTTTCTAGCAGGGAAGGAACTTTTTACTTGGATATTCAATTCAAAGACCTCAAAACCACATATGTTTGGAATCTAGTTACAATCTATGGACCACAAGAAAAGTCTGATAAGTTGGAGTTTGTGAAAAGATTAGACCTATTCTGTAAGCAACAAGCTAACCCTTACTGTATCTCTAGTGATTTTAATATGGTAAGGGATCATGATGACTAACAAGGAGGAAGGCGTTGTCAGGAGTTGATGGATGAATTAAACTTTTTTGTGGACAAGAATGCACTATTTGAACTTCCCTTAGGGGGAGCAAGTTTACCTGGAGGCATAGAAATAACAGCAACTCTTTGTCTCGCATGGATCGTACATTCATTTCTTTTGGCTTCGATTCCATTTTCACTGATTGCAGACTCAATGCTTCTAAGAGAGTGGAATCCGATCATAATCCTTTATTCATCTAGTGGGGCGATTCTAAGAGGATTAAGAGACCTTGGCGCTTTGAAAACATGTGTGTTAAAGATGCCATATTTTACAAGGAACAGGTATTGTGGCTCCAATCCCCGATACAAGGCTTTGGTAATGTGTTCCTTTCTTCAAAGAGATTGCACGATTTGAAGCAGAATATTAAAATTTGGAATAAATAGGTGTTCGGGAATATTCACATACAGGTAGTGGATTCTTCAATAAGGTGGGGAATTACAAAATAAAACTAAACTATATTGATCGTATCATGATTAATGGCCAGGCTATGGTTGGTGATGAAGCCGTTACTCAGGGTATTCTTGGACTCTACCAAAATCTTTCTCATGAAGATGTCAAGAATCGTACTTTTCCTGGTTGTTCCTTCGACAAACAGATTTCTGGTTTTGGTTCCACAATTCTCTGCTTGTCTTTCACGGAGTCTGAGATTCAAAAGTGCTTGCCGGATTGCGATGGTGATAAAGCTCCCAGTCCTGGCGGCTTCTCCCTTGAATTCTATAAAAAAAATATTGGTCATGCATTAAGAATGCCATTCTTAGAACTTTCGATGAATTTTATAAAACTAGTCGGCTTCCTAATTGTATCGCCCATTCTTTCATCTGCCTTGTTCCCAAGAAGGAAGTTGTTGAAGAAGTTAAAGATCTAAGATCTATTGGGATTATGGGTATAGCACCAATAATCATATTAATAAGGTACTAGCTCGAAGACTTGGGATGCGCCTTCTGAGCCTCGTTTCCTCCTATCAACAAGCTTCTGTCAAGGTAGACAAATTTCATAAGCTGGTTTTATCTCTCATGAGCTCGTGGATAGCCACGTAGAAGCAGGAAACCTGGATTGATGTTCAAGTTAGACATCGAGAAAGCTTTTGATAATGTAAATTGGGCCTGCTTGATTAAGGTTCTCTCGAAATTGGGTTTCCCACCCAAGGGGCAGAACTGGATCAAAGGGGCGGTATGCTCACCTTTTCTCTCTATCTTGATTAACGGTGAAGCAAAAGGTTACTTCCCTGCTTAGAAAGGTTTACATCAAGGAGACCCCCTCTCTTCAAGACTTTTCCTTCTTGTTATGGACATGCTCTCCTTGATGCTTAAATCATCGTTCATGGAGACTCACACTCAACAGTTTGTCCTTTCGAGCCTCCCTGCTTAATACTTTTCACTCTCTAAGGCACCAAAGAGAAGTATTACAAGTATGGAAAAGATTGAAAGGAACTTTATCTGGAATGGTCCTGGAGATGTCTACAAAAGGGCCTTGATAAAGTGGAATCTGTGTAAAGCCTCTAAACCTTCTCGTGGTCTCGGGATTATTGAATTAGAAATGTTCAACAACTCTCTTTCATCGAAGTGGTTATGGAAGTTTGCAGTTGAAAGAAACAGTTGGTGGAGGAAACTTATAGCCATCAAATACCCCAATCCATTGTCTTGCTGGCAAACGGGACGAATCAAATTTGGTGTCTCTAGCTCGGTATGGGTGAATATTTCAAAGGAATATTATAAATTCTAGAAGGTTGCTCGCATTGATCCCGGTAGTGGAGTGGATGTCTCTTTTTGGCATTACTACTGGGTTTCCGACACCACACTTGCTATTGCCTTTCCGCGCATTACTGCTGCCGCATTCTTGATGCTCAAATCTCAGACATTATCTCCTTTTCAAGTGAGATAATGAGTTGGAACTTTAACCTTAATTTTAACTTGAGAGGGGGAGCTGAAAGAAAGAGATTAGACCTTTTGCAATTGCTTAATTCCCTGGATTTTAGTTGTGTTGCTAACAGTCCCTACAGGATTATTTGGAAACCAAAACCAGAGTCCACCTTTACCGTTACTTGCATGTACGAAGCGCTGATCTAGGACAAGTTTCCTGACATTCAGAATTACCCTTACGTGTTAGTGTGGAAGCATATCATTCCTTCTAAGATCTGCTTCTTCATCTGGTGCGTCTCAAATAATAGTACTTGACCATTGATAATTTGAAAAGGAGAGGATGGGCGTTGTCCAAGTGTTGTGTTATGTGTCATCGGGACGAGGAAAGCAGCGACCACCTTTTCCTCTCTTGTGTTTTTACTACGGAAGTATGGAGACATCTTCAAAGGGGATGTACTGCACTTCAAATACCAACTGGTGACATTAATCTTGTGATAAGGAATTGGTCGTCACGAGCTTCGAACAATATTAATCAATGGTTCATCTTCTTCTGTTTGCACCCTATGATATGAATTGTTTGGAAAGAACTTAATCAACGTACTTTTAATGACAAAGTACAGTCTTCGAGTCTTATTTCCGGTCAAATTCTGAGGACTTTTATCAACTGGTTAGTCGCTTTTGGCAAAGTTGATAAGAAACAAGGATATTAATGGCTTATCGATTACTATTCCAGGATGTAAATCAGGTTCCTTTGTTGTTGTGGCTTCTCTTGATTGTTGCGTTGTCACTTATCATGTGTTGCTTCTTCACCTCTAGCTTCTGCTCTCGGTTTTGGTGGGACCTGTTTTGATTTGGACATGGACCTGACCTTTCACTTGGTTCTAGAATGATATGTGGTGGATCCTTCTACTTGGGGATAAGGCTTGAGCTCCTGTTCATTCAAGGGGAGCTCTTTCTTTGAAGCTCTGCCTTGACTGCCCTTTGATTTTTGTTGTTTGTCTGCTACTCTACTGCCTCTAGGTCCGAAACTATGGCACACTATTCTGTTTGCTTATGTTCTTTTGGAAGTGGTCTCTCTTGCTCTTGAGGAGCTGTGTTTTCTTGGATGATACTCCAAATAGGAGCTTCAGAGTCTATGTTTTTTGTATTGTGGCTGCCTTTCTCTGTCAATTATTTCCGCATGCTTTCTAGCAGGGATGGTGCTGTCCATCTAGCTAGTTTCTTTGCTTTGTTTTTTTTACATCTTTAGGCTGTTTTTTACATTTTTAGTAATGACCGGGTATTTTGACCTGTGTGACGAAAATTAGGGTTTTAAGTTGTTTTTGTTATGTTTAATTTTCCATACCTATATAAAGGCTGAAAGTCAGGTTTTAGAGTTAGTTTTTAGTAGAATATTGATTTTTATCTTGAGGCTTGAATTTTTTCCTCTGTATCAATCAAGTTTTCCCCTTGATTGTGGTCGAGATTCTACCTTTCTATATTGATTGAGCCTTCTCCCGATTTATGTTGAGATTGCACTTTCAATTCCATCTTATCCCTATCGTTTTATCCATGTTCTTTGATGCGTTACTTTGATAACTACGGGTACAGGTTCCGTGCTCGTATCACCTTGACTGTTTCCAAGTGGAGGAAAAAATTGAAGAAGTAGGAAGGAAGATTGAAGTTTCAAATGGTGTCAAAGATGAGGACGAGGTCGTGGTGGATGAAGCATCTACAAGTTACAAGTACTATGAAATCTTTCCACCCAACCTCGATGCGCTATTGGAGAAGGAGCCGTTTGAGGATCTTTGCCAAACCAAGGCCAAACCATCGGTGATCCCTCTTGGTGGATGCGATGGAATTCAATCGAGTTTGTATTACATGGTTTGGGGCGAAGAGAAGAGAGATGAAGAAAAGAAGAAGAGGTCTCGTGGGTGGCGACACAATTCTTACCAAATCCACGGGGCATTCACATCATTTGAAGCATCCCTTGCTCAGGACTTGAGACCCCACCTCACTGACGAGAACCTCAACTTCAAAGAGGTTCTAAGTTGGACCGAATGCTTGAAGATAATCGTCCGGCAATAAGACTTAAAAGATGCACTAGTTGGGAGGTACCCCAACAACCGGTTTACATTTCCTTATCTTTTTCCAAATAAACTTGCATGTTTGATTTTGCTTTAATAGTTTTTATAGTGTTATTTAGTGAAAGAATCCCTTCAATGTCAAGTATTTTATGCATATTATGCATGATTGTTGAAGATTATCTAGTTGCTTGAGGAATGGT
Source organism: Linum tenue (assembly GCA_946122785.1). Taxonomy (NCBI): domain Eukaryota; kingdom Viridiplantae; phylum Streptophyta; class Magnoliopsida; order Malpighiales; family Linaceae; genus Linum; species Linum tenue. The sequence goes on along the minus strand of CAMGYJ010000010.1, from coordinate 5,023,034 downwards.
TGGAATTCTTGTTGTGTTGAGCATGTGTGCTAGCCTATACTACCAATTAAGCTACTTAGAGCGAGGGTATGGCATGGCCACTGCAATAGGATCATAGAATGCATGCTTATGATTGTGTAAGTGTGTTTGGAGGCCTTGGTGGGCTTTATCTTTATGAATTTGTGGAGTTTGAATGCCGCCCACCAAGTGCTCGATGAAATGCCCAAACCACATAAAACTTGTTTTTCTTGATCTATTGCTTTTCAATTGAACTTTTTGATTAAGATAGACCCTTAGGAGTGTGTTTATGACTTAGGATTAAATCCTTGATGCATGTTACTTGAGTTTGAAATTTTGGCTTACTTTTGATTTTATGCTTCGTTATGCTTTTAGAGCCAAGACTTCAAGCTTAGGTTATTGTCTAATGAGTTGATTCTAGCCTTCGGACGAGGTTTAGACACCTCTAGAAAGACATGTCGCCCTTGTTTTCATGCATCTAGATCTAGACCCTAGTCATTACAACATGCATTTCTACCTATGCACCTCTAGTCTCTACATTGTAACACTTAAGTGTGGGGGTGTATAGAGTGAACCTAAGGATTGATTTTTTTTGTTCAATTGATCTAGTGAGTTTCCTAATGGTTTGTTTGAACATGTTTTGTGACTTTTCTTGTCTAATGGCTATCCAACCTAATTGAGGGTGAGAGTGCTAGTTCTCTTAGCCCTTAACAACAAAGGAACTGGAACCGCCCGTGATGAGAGGAACCAAAATTTCCCAGAGAAGTACCATAACCTCAAATCGAGGAACAAGCACAACAAATCAACCAATGGAGGCGACTACGAGCTATGATGGACCATCTTCGCATGAAAGAACCTTCGATTTGAAACTACCATATGCTCCAACCGTACATCAAAGACAACATGGCATCTAGGGGCCGATTTCTATCTTTTATATCATTTTATTTTTAAATACTTAGTATGTTTAATAAAATATGTGTTTGTGGTAGAGTAGTTTTTATATTTTTTTATGGATAACTCATTCTTCCTCTCTTATGTGTGTGCTTAAACGTTAATTCTCTAGATCAATGAAGACCTGCACTTGTGTAACCTACTCGACTCACAAACACCTATGGTAACGCTTCTTGAATCCTACCTTTAACTCCCACATTGAGGATAATGTGTCTCTTAAGTGTGGGGAGAATGCATTGCATGATTGAAAAGTTCATGATGAATATGCCATGAATAATTAATAGCCTTCCTTTTTTATGAATGTAAGACGTTGATGAATGGTTATGGGAGTGTATGATAGCGATTTTGTGTGTTTGTGGTGTTGAGTGGCTAAATGATAGTGTTTAGGAACCTTGAATGCATTACCCAAAAATTTTCAAATTTGAGGATTCGAAAACACCTTGTTCCTTGCAACCTCCTACTCGATATGCTTTGAATTGATAGATGATTGATGTGTTGTGCTCGCTAGGGGATAGTTGCATGATTAGAGTACTGGTGTATGAGAGGGTTTACTATTTTCTTCCTCTGGCATGAGTTGACGATAATGTTTTCTATTTTAGGAAGAACAAGTGTACGGGATTCTCTTTTGTTTGTCTAGTGAACTCAAAGCTTTTACCAATTTGTACGTATTAGAAAAGAAAGAAAAAGAGAGAATAATCTTATGAAAATGAGGTTCTCACGTGAGAGGCAACCAATCTTCACGGATTCGGAGTGCCCTTTCGAGGATATGTTTGGGGATCGGATAGCATTACTGCATCCCGACCATCTTTCACTACTTACCATCCCCCACACATCTTTCCTCCTCACGATATCCCATGCCAAGGTCCAAAGTACCTTTTAGTGATTCATGAGACCTCATAACTCTAGTTTGTGTGGTAACCCAATGTGGAGTGCAGGCTGGGAAGTGGTGCTCGGGCTAAGACGAATCCACCCCTCAACTTCCCCATATGTGACCTTGAAAGGGAAGGTTATGATTCATCCGCTCTTGGTTATGAAGGAGATATGCTTGTTTGCAAAAGAATTGCAAAAGCATGGTGAAATGCACATTAATGTCAAAACGGGAGACCAATAAACGACAACTCCTAATATAAAGTGAGAATATAGAGCACCTTCGAGAGTTCATGTGCTTATTTGTTGTTTGAGAATCCCCTGGAGCACACCTTGAATGTTCGTCCTAAGGTAATAAGTATGATCCTCACCTGAGAGTTTGTGGTTGCACAGTAAGATGATAGTAACATTCATTCATCTCCATCTACTCTTCTTTAACAATGAAGAACTAGAGTGCATTCTCCATTGATTTGTCTATCATGTTGCATTAGGTTTGAGTAGGTTTGCTTGGAGACAAGCAAATGCCTAAGTGTGGGGAGTTTGATAACACCTAAATTGGTGTTATTTTACCCTTCATATTGAGGTTTGTTTCGTGCCAATTCATGTGCATAATTGCTTGAACATTGTCAATTGCATCCCTATTTTGTTCCTATTGGAATTCGATATGATTTTAGGGTGTGTTAGACGATATATGCAAATTAGGTACAAAACAATGTCACAAGTGTAGCAAGGGGACATAAGACTAAAGATCTTGGCCTAGAAGAGAAGATCACGGCCGAGATCATGGACCGCGAAGTCTAGATGAAGATCGTGGCCGCAAATTGAAGGGCTCATGGTGCGAACTTTGCGAAGAATAAGTCGAGGAGAAACAGAGAGTTTCCCCAGTCAAATCACGGACATAGTGAATTTTGACCATGAAGAAGATCGCGGTCATGACTCGTGGAGCGAGAACGCGAAGTCAGCCCGCGATCTCCTCAATCTCAAAGGCCATTAAGACTGTGTTTCAAGATCGCGAACTCGCCATTAAAGATCCGGCCTGCGATCTCTGTCCTGTCGGCCACGAATTTTTCCGCTCTCTAATTACCTATAAATAGAAGACCCCTTTCCCCCTTTTACGAGAGCTGATTTTGAGATAGAATTTCTGTTTTTAGAGAGAGAGAAGAGAGAGAAGCTTAAGGAAGGAGAAGAGAGAAGGAGCTAGGCATCTTTCTCATCCCCAAGTCTTCTTCAATTTCTTCTATATTTCTTTTCCCCTCTTTTATGGAGTAGTCCTCTAAGATACTAGGGGTTCTAAACCCCAAACTCTAGTTTTAGGGTTTACTATGTATGTATGGATATTTTAGGGTTTGAATTAATGAATGTGTTTATCTAGTTGATTCTAGTGCTATTCTATCTTTGATTGTGTTTGGATAAGTCGCCCTAATCTTCTCTACTAGCCTATTTTATCCTTCTACGCTGGGTTTGGAGTCTTAGAGTTAGATGGGTATGCGCCATCAAGCAATTTGAGGTTAGATGTATGAATATGGACTTATGATGGTCGAGTCGACTGAACCCCTGCCATATGTAGCCTTCCTAGATAGAACCCAGGATAAAACCTCGATGTGGATGATGGATAGTATCCATTGAAAGGAGCTACGAGCTTAATGCCCTAGATAAATATAGCCTAGATCGAGGTGACTTTATATGTGGTTAGGGTAGGCATACTCGGATGCGTGTGGATAACCACGGAAGCCCACGGAAAAGAGCTCACTCACCACATTCGATAAACCCTAAGTATCTAGACATTACATAGTAGCCCTAGGCTAGGGTGAGAGATAGTTCCCCGAAGTTCCTTCTTTTAGCTTTATCAATCTCTAGACCAGTTAATTCGCTCCAATCCTCCATACAAAACCTCCAAACCGATCGACTAAATAATAACGAGGTGAGAATTAGGCTAGGATAGCAGGACTCGAGCAAAATACGACCTTGATTGTCTTTATACGACAATGTCATCTTATGTTAAACTTAGCTTAGGATGGGGTAATTGTTGACATGTGCTAACCACTAACAATTATCTGCACTAATGAATGTGATTAATCGATGGGTTCCATTAATCGACCTCGCTTCATAAATCGCGATGCAGGACTCCAGATCTCGCCACCCCCACCAATCTCTGCCATCCGGTGCATTCGTGGTGGAAGCCATCCTCCGTTGTTTTGATTTGCATGTCGTCCACTTTCTCTCAGAGGAGAGTCGCTCTCCCGGGTTGTATTTCGTTAGACAAGTCCTTCTCTTTCCCGTCGTTCCTAATTCCATTATTCACTATTGTTGGAGTCCAAGTTTTGTTTCAATTTTAATAAACGAATTGTCACGTGGCATAATATTATTGACTCAAAGTACATCACTTTGACATATTTTTTGAACAAAAAAGTTGAAACATTTTTTACTTGTCTATACCATGGTAGTATTGATTGGTATTGAAATAAGAGCATATCATATGGTATGAAAGCGTAGAATGGTGGTATGAACATACCAAGACTGTAGGATGATTGAATACAAGATAATAGGAGTATACTAACTGTCATTTACAACTTTCAATATTATGTACCATAAGATACCACCTCCATACGAGGGTGATAAAGTGTGGTATTTTTTAGTCTTCTATTTTTTTCATCCAAAAATTTTTAGATCCAATAAATCATGATAAACATATTCATTTTGTACAAATATTTTTTAAAAACGACTTAAAATTGAAGGATATACCATATGATATGAAGTTGACAAAGAGAGTATGAAATTTTTTGCACGACATCTTGAAAATGGGTACAACGTAACCAGAAATTATTGATCAGACTCACTGCAATGGCAAGAAAAATATTGAAAGTGCCGTTGGGATGGAATGGGTCCTCTGTCTCTTTGGGCTGCAATTGTGCAGACTCACTCACTACAGTCACAGTGGCAACAAGAAATTATTGATCACAGTGATTAGACTACCGGTACGGCCGTTGTCGGTGGTAGTGAAATGGAATCCATATGTAGCCGCTACTGCCTCTAATTTCAGTGGAGTGCAAAGGCAAAAAAAAAGGAAGGAAGCAAGAACCCCAACACCCCTCTTCTCCCAGAACCACCGATATTCCTGAGTACGCTACCACCGGTAACCTCCAAACCAAGGGTCGCCGGTGTCAGGCAGAGGAGGAGAAGTTTAATAGGGGTTTTTCATCCAAGGGCAGAAATAGTCGACACGCATGGCTGGTGCAGTTCACGCGCCACCTCCTCCGTCATCCTCCTCCACTTCTCCTCCGTCGCCGGCGATGGATGTCTACGTAGCTCAAGGTAGGAGTCCAACCCTATCCGGCGCTTGCTTTAACTGCAATCAACCGGGGCATTGGGCCAGAAATTGTCCTGCCAAAGCCAAGGCCAAGGCCAAAGCAAACCCGTCCCCTGACCCTGAGTTCGATTTACCGGTAGTTCGATGCCCCTGTGGCCGCGGTGCTTGTGTTGTCAAGACTACCAAAAAACAGAATGATCACTTAAGTTGGAAGTTTTATGGTTGCCCTGGGAATGCCCACCCGCCGTACGACGTAATGTTCCTCCTGCTACCACGCCCTTCACTAGCTAGCTCTCGTTCTTCTCCCTTGCATCTCCATTGTTCTTCGCTTTAACCCCCTTTACATTTGTCTGTTTTCATTTTGCTGGTTTCGCCTTTCAGGAAGGCTGCAGGTTCTTCAAGTGGGTACATGATGTTGTGCCAATCGACGTTCCTAACTGTTCCTGTCGTGCTGGGAAATGTAGTCTCAACAAAGAGTCGACGGGTCGATGGTATTTTGCCTGCAGAATTAAAAAGGCATGTCCTTTGATTTTTGGTACCTCTTGCTTGTATCTGCAATGTTTTCCCCCGTTTCTGCGCTTTGGTTATGACTGAGTCTTTCTTTAACCGCTCGTTAGATTTCCACCTAGTTCCTAGTAATAGAATTGTCAGCTACGCTTGATGAACTAGAACAGTTGTTCTGACTTGAAACCCTAGTTGTGCTACTTAGTGCCGTTTGAAACAGAAGCAAGATTCTTGTAGTTGGCTCTGCATGCCAGGAATTTAGGTTACTTGTCCACGCTTGGTGTTTTCTTCTCACTATATAGTACTTGGGTCCAGTGTTTCCTGTTTGTATGTTTTGTTCCTTTGTTGATGGTTTGGATTTTTCAAGGTTGCATGGACATTGATTCATTCTGATATCTGACTTCGATTCATTCTGATTATCTTGAATTTCCTTTGCTTACGACACTTAGTGTAATCAGACTCGTTATTCTACCTTTTGCTGTGTTTTTTCATCCCTGGTGCCAACTTACACGCTGCAGGGTTTCGGAGCTTGTGAATTTACTCAAATGGCCGATCGTCATGTAACTGAAATAATGAATCGGACGCGTTCTAATCCTAGTACTGAGAACAGTCTATTTAGGCCTAACCGAAGTGAATCTTCAAATGCCGAGATGGATGTTGAAGTCACAGATGTTATTGACTTAGCCATGGAAGAAGGAGAGTCTCTGGATTCCATAATAGATAATGGGGTTTCAGTTCCTTATACAACCTCTGATATTTGTATCCAGCTAACAGAAACTCAGAGGCTCATTTCTGTTTCAGGAGGTGCATTTAAACAAGGTATTTGTTTATATGCTTAAATTTTGAGCTCTCAACTTATTTGGAGACAATGTGGTACTGTCAACAAGAGGAAATAGAATCATAGAGTAAATTACTTTTACCATTTCTATGACAGAAATCATTTATCAGATTCTATATGATCATGCACATGGTTGGTTGAAAAAGCTTGCATTTTCTCCTTCCCAGAGCCTCAAAGATGCTGCAGCTGTGCGTTGTGAGTACTGGCCTTCTATTCCCTAAATTAATGTTGGGGCCCAAAAGTTTGTTTTCTTGACTCACATTTCTTAACAGGTGTTTTCCCGTCTTTTGATCTATTTGCCCATGAGTTTGTTGCTGTTGTGCCAATTAATGGAGGTTCGGTCATGCAGTCCCAAAAGCAAGTTCACTCGTTAGCTAGACAAATGTCGGGGCGAGTTTCTTCAGAACCTTCTAGTATGACGGAAATGCAGGACAAATGTTTCCCGAGGGTGTTGTTGAAGTCATACGGCAAAGCCCTGCTCGATGTTCTTGGGTCCTTGGGGCCAGCCGACCATGAAAGAATGATAAAGCTGGCAGATGACACCTTTCACATATGGCGTTCTAATTTGGTCGACTATGAGCCATTCTCCCACAGTGTGAATGAGTACATTGAGCATGCATCAAGATTGGCAAGGATAGATGAGTTAATTCATGGAAAGCCTTCTAGCCAGGAACTCTTGGATTTTTATCATGAGGAGAAAGCTCGGTTTGATGGTATATCTGAACTCCATGCTGATGCTGTTGCTGCACACAGGTCCTCCAGTTTTAAATACGAGTCTCTTTCTAAAGAGGTGGAACGGATGAGGAATGAGCTTCTTAGAATGGAGCAAGAACTGGCTTATCATGAGGTGAAGACTCAAGAAGACCATGCCCATGTGGTCAAGATATCAGAAGACATGGAAGAATCTAAGAAAATCATGGAGAATGCACATGAAATGATGGATGAGGTCATAAAACTTGAACAGGAGAAGGAATCTTTGCTCGAGGACATGAGTACTGCACTTGCAATTGCAGCAGTCCAACTGGAAGAGTGAGTTATCGAGCAAGTTTCGGTGATGAGTTCAGGGTTGAATTTGAGCGACTATGTATTGGTTGCTCGAGGAGTTAGCTGTATTAGATTTTTGTGATTCTTGGTGTATGTAAGTTGATTGTTCTGCTCTAGGTTTGTTGCTGGTCTATGTCACTTCTGTCTTCGTGTTGTGGATGTACAGTGTCTCGAAGAACCTCTCACGGAAAATAAGTAAAAGTGTAGTAGATGCTGCCTTGAAGGGGTCTGAAATACTCGCGAAGTAAAATGACTGATTGAGGAAGCCATCTATGTAATTTGTACTTGGTAATGTGTTATGTATTCCTAACTGTCAGCCATTTCTCCCAACTCTGCTACTGTTTGTATACTGTTTGTATATGCCACACTTGTAGGAATGGTTATGAGCAGATTCATGACGCGATACCTATACTGGCCTCATAGCAAGTAGGGGTGAACAAACACAGTCGTAAACAGAGCCACCCGTCCAACCCGACCTAATCCATTCGTATTTATCGCTAAAACGTAAGTTTTGGGTTAGGTGAGGGTTTTTTTTTGTACAACCCGCCTCTATTGGGTTGGGTTGGGTTTGGATTTTGGATTACATAACCCGTAGAACCCGACCCAACCTGTGTTCCAACTATTGGTAGGAGTTCGTATCCAAAAATATTTATGTCATATATAGTCATACTTATGCGAAAATTAAGATATTTCGCCATGTTTTTCTCTCATGGTCTCCCTAATCTAATACATTCTTCGGCTTAAAAATTAGACATAAATTCAATATAGCTATAATTCACGTAATCTCTTTTCTTGTGTACAGTTTTAATAGAATAACATATTATGGGTGCATTAGTTTATAAACTTTTTAGCCCATTTCAACAAATATTGTGAAAAAACTAGACATATGTTGAAGTAAATCACATTTTATTAAAAGTGAAACAACATTGTGAAATTTGATACCTTTCACCTCGGTTTATTCGTTTGAAATTTAGTTATTTATAAAATATTTTTTATGGTGTAGAATAATTACATATTTTGTGTTGGGTTGGGTTTTTACTTAAAAATATAGTCAACCCTACCCAACCCAATTAGAAACAAACCGTAGGGTTTAAATTTTTTTGGGTGGGTTTGGGTTTAATATTTCTCAAACCGTAGTGCATGAGTCGGGTGATTAAAATGGTTAAACCCGAACCCCCCGACCCATGTACACCCCTAATAGCAAGTTAGTTCTAGGTCATGCAATTTATCACGAGTGTGGATCGGAACAAGTCGATTAGTAGAAATATACAATTTAAACGGAAAACATTAAAATTCTGTATTTTATATTAAAAATTCAAGAAACAAATTATAATATGATAATATACTTTTTTTTTTTAGAATTGAGGTTCTCGCCTATTTACAACTTCATTATAACTAAAATATGATGTAATAAAAGTAATGTCCTAAATAATTTAAATAAATTTGTATGTAATTTGGATAAAAACGGGTCGAAAATGTGAGAGTCAGAACTATGAAAGTGCCCAAACCACCCAAAAAAGAGTAAACAAACTGGATAAAATGGGTCGAATCGAAATTTCTATTCCTACTTGTTATTGGCTTATTGCCCTTCGACGTGGTCTGTATTAAGCCCTGAATAAGAATAATGCAAGGCCGGAGTGGTGGGTTTTTCTGCCTTTCCTATGCCTTGCATAACCAAATTTGGGTCTTTAGTTTTGAGTTGGACCGAAAAAGTCCAGTAGGGTGACAATAATGTTTTTTAATTGGCTCTTATTTTCATCGTTTAGTTTGGATTTCAAAAAATTTCGTACGGATAGAACAAGTTTGTTGTGATATACAAAATAAGATCTTTTTTCAATATATTTTGACAAAAAAATTCATATCACTCGTTACTACCTTGGTACCACCTTCGTTTTTAACTCGAATTTTGAATTTTTTTGAACAGATGGAACGAGTTCATCGTAGTTTATTAGATATACAAGTTTCTGGAAAAAAATATAAGACCAAAATGTAACGCTTTGTACAACCCTAGTATAGGGGTGGTAACTTACGGTACTCAATGATGATTGATAAATGATAGTTCGTATATTCCTACTATCATGTATTCAACCATTATACACTTTGTATGTTCATACCACCATGATACACTTTCATAACACGTGGTATGATATAGTTAATAAATACTCCATTTAATACAAGCATGTATGGACGTACGTATTTTATCCGTTTAAAACTTCTATATCCATATTATTGTCAAGCTGTTTCATTTCTTTCTCGTTCATTTGATGGCTCCAGTACTAAGCACATATAAAATCCGTATAACACGGTTAATATCCATATTCAATTAATTAAATTACTAACTTAACTATTATTTATATATTGATTTAATTTTAAATAATTAATTGTGTTTTTTATAATTATTGACATATTATTAAATGTACCACTAGATTGGAGATTGAGTAAAATATTAATTATGTTTTTTTGTAACTATTGACATATTATTAAAAGTACTCTTAGATTAGAGATTGAGTAAAATATCCGTAAATATTTTATATGTGACTAATTCGTATCGTATTTTACTAAACCTACAAACAAAACTTTTTTTGAATCATCGTTTTGCACTTGTTCCGTTGGCTAAAAGGATATGCAATTGAATAAAATCGTCAACTTAATGATTCATGCGTCTTTTTATCAATCCTGGGTTCGAAATGCAAGCTTGGCGACTTGCTATATGATTCGGGCACAATTGTACATGTTTTTAACCCACGTTCTCAAATCCTCCCACACTAATGAAATGAAATACAAATTTCACAAATCGTAAAAAAAAATCACATGAGTAATAATACTACAAGAAACACATGATATTTGATTATCCTTAAACTCCAAACATGTCATTCAAATCCTTGTGATTTTTTTTAAACATCTCACCAATTTATGAATCATTTTATCATTTTGGGAGTGATATATAAAATGAAACGGGTCTAACGGGTCGACCCGCTAACCCACCCAATCTGATCCAAAAAATCACGGGTTATCGGGTTCGGGTCATTTGAATTTCGGGTTAAAAAAATTCGAATTTTCCGGCGGTTTCGAGTCGGGTCAACGGTTGCCAGGTCTGGAGTGGAGAATGTTTATGTCGTTTCTTTCGGAACAAGTGTCGTTTTAAGGGAGATATCTCGAGGGACACCAAGGTAAAATTGCTGTCTGCCTTCCTCTACATTCTCTCCCGGCGGACGAGGGTGCGCACCGAACGAAGAAGTGCGCAAGGTGGAATCTTCCATTCTTCCTTCTCCAATTTCACTGCTTCCAGAGTCCTCCTGACCCACTGAATCTCTCTCTTGGCGGACCCGATTTGGGAGGAGCAAACATCATCCCGTGAAGCATTCATCCTTTACAGACCCACACGAAGATCATTGAGCAGTAGGAAAATCTCCTCAAGTAGTAATGGGCGAGGAGAGGGAGGATCCGCAGAAGTTGAAGAGAATAGCGGCGGCGGCTTACGATTACGAGAACGACCCCAGATGGGCGGATTACTGGTCCAACATCCTCATCCCTCCCCACATGGCCTCTCGCGCCGACGTTGTCCAGCACTTCAAGCGCAAGTTCTACCAGCGTTACATCGTTCGTACACTTCGACCCCTCTCGCTCTTTATCTTCCCGTTTTCTTATTGGTAGTCGGAATTGTGAATTGTGAATGCAAGACCTGGGTTTTACCGATTTCTTACTGCTGTGTTGACTTTTGGGTCGATTGGTGTAGCGCCCCCATGGAATGACTTTGTTGTATGTGTTAGTGTTGTGGTATATGATCCACGATTGAACTCTCCCAACAATTCGAGTTATTGAGATCAACTGGTTCTTGACATGGTATCAGAGCCTTCTGTGACCGAGAGGTCTTGTGTTCGATTCCCGGTGACCCTTATTTGTTAAGCACATGGTATTCTTGTCTTCAGACCTGTGCAAACTTCAAGCCTTGTGAGTGGATTTCGTTTGAGGGGGGCGTGTTAGTGTTGTGGTATATGATCCACGATTGAACCTCTCCCAACAATCCGAGTTATTGTACTTTGATGATGGTGCTATGCTCAGATAGGATGCTTATGTGCTGATGTATTAATACTTGCTTTTGGATGATAGAATTATGACATGTTGCGTTGGCAGGATCCTGATCTTGTAGTTGAAGCTATGTCTTCGACCGGCGCTTCTCAATCTACAAAATCTGCTACTGCTGCTGCTTCATCATCACCATCGGGATCTTCAAATCAACAACCTCGACAGCGAAACACAGGTCGGAAGTTCGGTCATATATCTGTTCCAAGTGATGTATAGCAGCAAACAAAAGAACATATATAATCAATAAACCATGCTAGTAACCAGCTTACTTAATTGAATCGTATCAATATTTCTCAGGTTCAACTACCACGAACTCTGGAGCAAGTCCGGCTGCTGGCCAAAATCTAACTTCAGTACGCTGGGATCGCCAAACTATACAGTTTTCCATCAACGCTTGGGTAAATTGCTATTCTTTTATACTTCTGCCGTACTTGCTTCTACTAACCTTTAGCAGCTTACATTTATGTGGGAAATATTGAACATGATATAAGTCTTTGTGGGATTGCTAAGTTTTATAATGTATTTAGTTCAGACATAAATATTGCTTCACTTTTCTAATATCATGCTGATAGATAAGCGAAGTCTGAGTTTATGGTTAAAGCAGTACTTGTTTCACTAACCTTTAGTGTCTTACATCAAAGTGAAAATAATATTAACGGTGATGTAAGGATTATTGTTTTTCTTTATGGGGTTGCCTTTAGTGTCTTAATTTTTGTAAAAGTCAACTAATTTATTGAGTTTGAACATAACCATTGCTTCTATTTATTAATTTAGTGCTGATGAGCTAATCAAAGTGTAATGTTTATTTTAATAATCTATTTTGCTTTGCACACGCGCAGAACTTTTGAAACATATGGTCCAATCGTTGTTTTGAATTTGAAGCTTCAGATCTCGTTCCTTTTTGTATTGACATACAGTTTCTGTGTCATTCGACACTGTTCCAAGTTTGGGGTGCTTGGTTTGAATGGTAACTCTATGTTCTATCAATGCTTATTACATTTTTGTCAAAGTAGGATGACACACTTGTGGTTGATGTGCTTATTATCATTGGTCGATAGGTTGATGGAATGAGTATGTATTTGATATATGCAAGTCTAGGTTTCAGGTTTCATGGTAGGTGTCATGAAGCGATGAACTTATAGGCTTTGTCTTTGGCTAACTGTTGGTGCTGATTCCAACTAACGTGGTACGTGAAGTTAGAAGAAAGTGCCTGAAGATTGATTCTTCTTGTCTGAACATGAGCAAAAAATCAGCTTAATTTCCTCTGATGCCTTTTCTGCATGGAAAAGTAAAGAAAAAACTCATGAAGTTGGCATTCCAATATTTACGAATTTGAAATTGCTTCAGTTCTGCTAGTGTCAATTCTGCTTAATTAGAAGTGAACTAGTAGATACTATCTCTTCTGTCTGGAAAGTGTGTTAAATACTATAGTGGATTGCCACCTTGTAAAGTCGAGGATCGGGAATTGAAAAGGCAGAGCTTGACTTTACTTAGCTTTTTACTATTGTCTGATGGTGGAATGCCTCCAAAGGTTTGAATGGTGTCCAGAAGTATCACATGTAGGAACATGCTTGAGCTCTTAAATAGCTTCAGTAGTATGCTCCATTTTCTCATGTTTGGTTCCTTCAGGGTACAACAAGTGATTCATGATGCTGGATGTAGTTAAGTTTCACATGCTTGAGAGGGAGAGTCACTGTCTTTATCGGTTATTGAAGATAGTATATCCCCGGGCTTCTGAAGCCCTTTTGGAGCGTGATGTCCTCCTTATCATGTAGAGACAAGGGAGTAACGTATGGCTTAGGAATTTTTGGGTTTTAGAGCTTGAATGAAGTGCTGTGTATATGAACTTCCCTTTCTGAGGTTATTCATCTTTCTTGTTGATTGAAGCCTTGCCAAATTATCGAGTGTGAAAATTATTCGTGTCACAAGTCTTCTTGTACTACTCCATTTCACATGCATTTGGTCACCTTAAGCGCTTGATTGTTGTGGTGCAGGTTTTTGTTGTGGCTATGCTGGCAATCTTCCCTCTTGTGCCTAGAAGTCTCTCCAATAGAGCATATCGTCTTTCATTCATGGGGACTGCTTGTTCATCACTGTATTCACTGTACATGCTATATGGGGTACTGCCTATTTTCCTTTTGCTACACCCACCAAATTCTTGTTTTATATGTCATTGACAAAGCTTGATTTTCTGCAGAGGCCTAGGGCATGGAATTTGCAGGCTTTGCAGGTTTATTTGCAGTCAATAATTGCAACCAAAGATTTCATCTACTTCATCTACTGCCTGACTTTTGTCACTTCAAATTTATGCCTCATGTGTGAGTATTCTTATTTTTGGGACTTGTGCTGAATTTTGTTTCACTGGCTTCGTTGGGTGATTTGCGCTAATGATGGTAACTGTTTGAGCAGTTGCATTAATCCCTATTCTATGCCGTGCATTGCTGAATGTTGCTAAGTTCCTGAGGCGTAACTTCAACAGTTCCTCCTTGTACAGGTAGAGATCTTGTTTTACATTTCGGTTGAATCTGTGCTCAATCTTCATATTTGAATTTTGTGTAGTATGACCATGTCCTGCTTTTACTTGTATAGGAGGTACCTTGAAGACCCTTGTGTCTGGGTGGAATCAAACACCACCACCCTTAGTATTCTATCTTCACATGCAGAGATTGGGATTGGGTTCCTCTTAGTTCTGTCTTTGTTCTCGTAAGTTTGGGGGAAGCCTGTCTATGCTTGATGCCCTCTTTACAATGCCTCACTCTTCTCTTTCCTCTTTTGTCCTGTATTTGGGAACGATTTTACTAAGATTCTTTTGTGCATTTCCAGGTGGCAACGAAACATAATACAAACATTCATGTACTGGCAGGTAAAATAAAGAAATTTATTCCTTGATGATCCATCCCTTTTGAACTTAGCTTAAACATAGTTTATGCCTTTTCCTGTGTATATCTGAACCGGGTTGAAAGGATTGACTGCTTTCTTAGACTTTAAAATTGACAAACTGGCATCGTCTCACAAATATCAATATAGGTCCATTTTCTCATTTTGGGATGAACAAGGGTGAATGTGGTTCTAATCATTTGCTGCTTTTGTTGTTTGTTTGGTTTTTTTGTGGGCAGCTATTGAAGCTGATGTACCATGCTCCAGTTACTGCTGGGTATCATCAAAGTGTGTGGACCAAGATCGGGAGGAGTGTGAACCCACTTGTGAGCCGTTACTGCCCATTCTTGAACGCTCCAATCTCTGCTGTTCAAAAATGGTGGCTTAGGTAGCAAACATACAAAGAGAGAGCAGGAATGTCTGCGTAAAATTGGTGATGAATGGACGGGTGGATGAAATGAACTCCACCGTTGATGATTTTGGTCTGAAGTAGAAGAGTAGGCTCGTATTATCATTTGGCTATGCTGACAGAGCTAAACTGAACTGGTCTACTTATGACAGAGTTAGGACAGGCAAACTATGACAGCCTTTGATTCCCGAAAGGAATTTTGCATGGTTTCAAATTCAAGTCATGATGAAATAAAACCTTTGCTGCTTCTTAATTAATCATGATGCAGGGAAAAGGGTTCTGTTTATTCTGCTTTTTGCTTGCCTAACTTGGCACTGGTTTGATGTGTGCTATAAACCAATATGTTGTGGCTGCTGGTTCTTAACAAATATGTGTCACTTGTAAGAAATTCCAGCCAAAGTTGGGTCTCGATTCAATTACAATGAGCATGTTCATTCATCTGCACGACAAGCCCGTTCAAGATGACTTATATATATGTGCCGTGATTGGATCCCAATATATTTATCCCCGACCAAGTAGAACGTTCAATTTGAAGTTGACTGAGACATGTTGTATAATCAATCAAGACGAATATTACAAAAATTATCCTCAAACTTTAAGCTATCTCAATCCTCTGAAATTACGTCCTTCTCTCATTGAATGCCTCGATTGTTCTTCCATCTTCTTCCCCAATTCAGGCTTCAATCCCCCTAAATTCTTATCATAATGTCCAATTATCTATCTCAGTCCCTAAATCTCTATTCTTAATTCAATTCCTAATTTCAGAA
The DNA here is from genome assembly GCA_946122785.1 of Linum tenue. Taxonomy (NCBI): domain Eukaryota; kingdom Viridiplantae; phylum Streptophyta; class Magnoliopsida; order Malpighiales; family Linaceae; genus Linum; species Linum tenue. Next base: position 5,007,387 of record CAMGYJ010000010.1, on the reverse strand, counting down.
CCCGACTCGAGAACGCCCTAGATCACGAGGTTTCCAATAGTGGTATTTGAGCAGGTTGGTATTATGAGCTACGAAGAAAAAAAAATCCACCATGAGGGAATTTGTCGGGGATTCTGAAGGAGAAGTTTCAGTGACTCAATAGGCTGAGCTTCGAGGCCTATCCATAGTAAAGAGAGCTAATCCCATGACTAAGCCCCTCCTAGCCCTTAGATCTAGACAAATCAATCTAACGGTTAAAAAGTGAGAAGAGATTTTAATTATTGACAGGGGTAATTTGTGTGTTATGAAAAATTATGAAGTATACAAACTGAACTTACAAACAGTAAAAACAACACAAACTAGAACTACAAAACATACAAACAGATTAACAGACAATACAAAACATACGAACTATACAAACAATACAAACTAGATCGACAAACAATACAAACAAGACCAACAAACAATACAAACTAAACGAACAAACAATACAAACCATATAAAATTAAAAACAACCAGGTTGACTTTGGAGGCTCCATCCCTGTATAGAGGAGTTTCGTCCCAAAGTCAACCCGGTTGTTTTTTAGATATACGAACATTACAAACATGGTGGACAAAAATGACAAACTAGATCGACAAACCATACAAAATGGAAAACAACTGGGTTGACTTTAGATGCTTCATCTCTATATAGGGGAGTTCTGTCCAAAAGTCAACTATGTTATTTTTTAGACATAAAAACATTACAAACTTGGTTGACAAAAATGACAAACATGTTGGACAAAATAACAAAGCTTACAAACATTACAAAAGAACCCGACAAACAATACAAAAATAACAAAACTTCAAACATTACAAAAATAATCGACAAACATTACAAAACATACACACAGTAGAAAATGTCACTACTTACGATACAAATCAATAAAGTATTACAATCAATGAATACAAAGTATACAAATTATAACATAAAGTATAAAAACTAGACAAACAAACATTACAAATTACAATATATAAAAGTTTACTATATACACATTACAAATATAATAGATAAAAATGACAACTAGAATAATAAAAAATGATAAAAAATTAGAAACTAGAGTTACAAACATTAAAAAATAGTCCGACAAACATAACAAAACTGCTGTTGTCGTTGGAAAATCCCATCATCAGAAAATCCTCTCTCGCGACGCCGTCACTCTCTCTCTCTCTCCCTCCCTCCCTCCCTCCCTCCCTCCCTCCCTCCCTCCGTGGGTGGGGGGAATATATTTCCCAAGCCTCTTTTTTTTCTTCGGTCAGAATCAGGAGGAAGACGTCGGAAAAACCTTTGGTGGAGGAGGCGCGGGGAATCTGTGGATCGAAAAGGGACGCATTCCGTATTCTGGTCGGGGCGACATCGAAAGTGCAATAAGAATTTTCGGGTTTCAACAAGCGGCAAAGACACGAAATAATCACAAGAAAAATGAGAGAACTTTAATATTTAATTCGTAAGACCGATAATTCACCATTTTGTAACCAACCTACTATATAAAAAGTCATTTAAACCACACATATTTTAAATAAATCATTGATTTCCAAAGTCGTGTATTCTTAAAAATCAACCACATTTAACAATTCACTGTTCAAAACCACCATTCACATTAGTTTGCAAGATGGAATATGACACATTTTCGGCTGCAGCATCAAAATTTTCTTCAAATACTGCATGTTATTGGACACTTTCTGCATGATATTCCAAAAATTATTAGTTAGTTATTACTACAAACTACAAAGTTCACAGATTCTATTCCGCTCAATAAAGAGCTCCTTCCTCTTTCAGGCTTTCCAGACGTTAATTGTTAAACCTTTGTTTTAAAAAATCGGCTCGGATTTCGACCTTCGACAACCTAGCAGGCATCATTTGGGGCCGCAAATATTATTATTATATTTTTTTTTCTTTCATCCAGAATCCTCTCTGCCTCGGCTCGCCGGAGAGAACCTCCCATTCCAGCCTACGAATTCCCCCCCTCCTCTTCCCCGTTCAAGAAAGGGTATCATTCCAACTTCTTCTTCCCCAGCCATCCGCCCGTCTTCCGACGGCGCTGATGGCGGTTTCGACCAGCTCTTCGCCTCCTCCGGCCATTCTTCAGGCCGCAGATCGCCGCCGTGCGGTCTCCCCTTCCTCCTCCGGTTCCGTAACTAAGGTGGCCGACGACGAAACAGACACTAAGACGCTGCTCTCCAGGGACGCCAATTTGGTTTCTGCACAGCATCACCACCACCAACAGCAACCGCGTCGACGTACGGTGGCAAAGCTGAGACGGCCGCAGAGGCAGAAGTCCTTCCGTCAAGACATCGGCCACGCAGCCTGCGAAACTTACCTCGTCACTCGACTCGCAATCAAGCTTCTCCGATACCTCGGGTATTATTATATTCTCTGCCATGAGAGCTGGGATTGGAAATGTTGGCATGAGTACTAGCCACTAGGCTAGGCTGACCTTGACGGATACGCCCGTCAGTGTCTGTGCTTTTTCTGTTTCGACGCTTCTCTCTCAGTTAGGTTGCGACGATCCTGTGGAATTTGAGGTGCAGAAACGGGAGCATTTTGGTGTTTGCTTTTGCCTTGTGATTGGTTACTGTTTGATGATGAATTGGTAGTGTACTTCTGTCGAGTCTAGATTCTAGGATCTGGAGAATTACTGTAGGAAACTAGAGTCTCTGAAAGGTATAATCATTAATTCTTCGTTGTTATGGTTGTGGGTTTAGGAAGTTTCATGTTCAGGTTTTACTGTTCAATTTTTGGGGAAGGTGGTTGGGGAAAACAACTTTATGGCGGATCTGATACATCATTTCTTTGTTGTTGATCTAACATCATGGAGGATCTTTTCTGCGCCTAATGATTTGGGCCCATTCCAGCTGATGCAATTATGCAGTTACTAGGTGCTGGCTTAGAATCATTAGCTAAGTCATTATAAGTTCTTTTAGATCATGTGTATGCTTGTTGATTTTCCACCTATATTTTCCTCCTGGTGTTGGTTGTTTTTTCATATATTGATTGGGGTGGTCATGTGGCCCAGGTCTTGCCTGGATGTTGTAATATTTTTTAGGGGAACTGTCATGTATAACTAACACTTGCTGCCCCTGCTGCTTCTCTAGAATTTAACTTCAGCTATAGGAGTTCAATTGGCATGTCAGCTTTTGATCAATCATTTTTGTTCAGGCTAGGTTATCGATGGATCACGAGATTAGCCGCTCTTGCCCTTTATGCAATGCTTCTAATGCCTGGCTTCCTTCAAGGTCGGTGTCTCTGCTTTATTACACGAATTTAGTTATGAGAAATTATCTCTTTCTGTTCCTTACTCATGAATTGCGAAACTTCGTTTCTGCCGATGGTATTCTTCTTCAAAGACTTACCATTAAGTCATCTGACAGTTTAGTTACATCTGTTAACTTTTTCTATGGAACCCTGCTGGTGTGTGCATTGTTGATCAAGAAACCTTTTGGTAGTGCCCATGAATACTTAAATACGCTTCAATGCCTTCCAACGTTTAGGTAGGCATGAGTAAGAATGTAGCAAGTTCCTTTGAGCTGCACAGGATGGCTATAACCATATTTATCGTCCACTAGCATACTTTTGAATTGGACTATTGTAAAAGCATGATCTTGGTGGAAAATGCTTATCTTGGTGATCATTTGCCACTAAAAGGAATGATATATCAAGTCATTTGCCTCTGATTATTTTTATAGTGATACTTCATTCTGATTTCAATTTCATTAGCTGTACTATCTGTCTAGCTTTTGTCACCTAGGAAGCTGAATAATGTGAGATTGCAATTGCCAAAATCTTAGAGCAGCGTGTATGATGGAATTGTGTTCATTTGTCGTTCTCATTTCCACCGTATATGATGTTGGATTTTGCCCACATTTATTGTTTTCCTTCATTTACCTTCTTCCCTCGTTCTATTCTTCATTCTGATCTCAATTAGAAGACATGAACTAAAACCTGAAGATAATGAGTGATAATAGTTGAATGAAATTCAACTGTGCCATTATAGGAACTAGTAACATAAATGTTAGGGAGGATCATAACTTGGATCTTAATTTCTGCAGTTGCATATTACTACTACTTTTCAAGCCAGGTGAGGCGTAGCATCACATATGGTGACCAACCCAGAAACCGGTATACGAATCTGATAAATTTATGAGTTGTGATATTTTCATGTCTCTTGAAAGAAGTCAAGTTAACGCTTCACTTTGCCTCTCATGGCAATTTTACAGGCTGGATCTACATTTTCCTGCAAACATTGATGAACCAAAGCCAGTGGTCATTTTCGTAACTGGTGGTGCTTGGATTATAGGGTGTGTAATTGGCTTTTTTTTCTTCTTAACTCACTACATCATAGTGTGCAAACATGATGAAAACTTTGAATGCAAGTTAATAAGGTGTGGAGACTTGGATGCATGTTGAAGAATTGGAATGCAAGTTGATAAGGTGTGGTAGGATTGGTAACTATCCTAAAGAAGAGTTGGTGAAGGCTTTCATTGGTACCTGTACAAGCTGAAGGGCCAAAACTTTTCATTCCTTGATTCTTGTATTAAAACGTTGATTTGGAATTATTGGATCCTTATGTGCCCTTCCTACGGGCTTGAATTTGTTTTCGTTATTGGGAACTCATACACATTTCAAATGGAAAATATACACTTAAATATCAGACCAACATCAAGGTGCTGCCATTTGTGTTAATTTTATGTGTATGTGTGCTCTTCAAGGTACAAAGCATGGGGTGCATTTCTTGGGAAGCAGTTGGCAGAGAGAGACATCATTGTCGCATGCATCGATTATAGGTATGTGGTGGAAGTATCACTGAACTTGTTGAATAGCTTTGCATGTTGGCTTTGTCAGTAATAGTTATGTATTGTTGAAATGTCGAAAACAGTTAAGTGTTTGCGGTTGAATCTCTCTACTCATTTCCCCTTCTATTATCTCCACAAGAAGAATGATCCTAGATGCGGAATATTTTGTCACTAACTGAGATGATCAATCATGAAGCATGAGTGTGAAATTGTGTGTTTTGATCAACTGGAGCATAAGATATTTCCCACATGTAGATAGGAGCTCATAGCTGCTTTTCTCCAAGGAATTTTGTTTGTTTGTTTGAGAACTTAGAAATCTGTAATTCTACTAATTAGTACTGTACTCGACCAGTACTTACTGACAATGGACAAACTTTGACCTGCATCCTTTACAGTCATTTTCTTCCTTATGCAGAAATTTTCCCCAGGGAACAATAAGTGATATGGTAACAGATGCATCTGAAGGAATCTCGTTTATCTGCAGCAACATCTCTGCATATGGCGGCGACCCTGACAGGTGACTATAATGATGCCTCTGCTTCCCAATTCCCACCCTCTCTTCAATTTTGGTTCTTAATCTCTTCATTTTATTGAGCAGGATCTATCTAATGGGGCAATCCGCTGGTGCACATATTTCCTCATGTGCTCTCTTGGATCAGGCTTTTAAGGAGGCAAAGGGAGAGAAGGGCACATGCTGGAGTGTCTCCCAAATGAAAGCCTATTTTGGTTTATCTGGAGGGTATGTCGACTGGCCAGCACTCGTGAACACTGAACATTTATCAGCTTGTCAAATTCAAGGAGAGCTTAAATTGCACTTTTAAGTTTTAACCATATTGATAAGCATATGCATTCACTGTATTGAATCTGGCCTTTGAGTTTCCAACATGATGGAGCGTCAACAATGCTTATGACTTCCATATTTTCAGGTACAACCTATTAAAGTTGGTTGACCATTTCCACAACCGTGGTCTGTATCGCTCCCTTTTCTTAAGGTAACTTCCCAGGAACCTACTGCACAATTCCAACTCGTCAACTTTTGTTACATTTTCGATCAGTGTTTGCGCAAATTTGTCGCCTTATCCAAGTCATCTTATGTGTGGCTATAGCATAATGGAGGGTGAGGAATCACTGCCTAAATTTTCGCCTGAAGTTAAACTAAAAGATCCAAGTGCCAAAGCTGCCGTTTGTCATTTGCCGCCCATCGTCCTTTTTCATGGAACTGCAGACAGATCAATGCCACCATGCGCGAGGTCGGAGAGCCTTTATTTTCTTTCAGCATTATTATGATGCAAATGTGCTTGTGATGGAATGGCTTTCTTTACCCGCCATCTCGATTATCAACTTAGGACCCGTTTGGCTTAATGTTGAAATTGGTTCGTACTTTGTGATTTAGCGAAAGCAAATGTCTTTGGAAGTTCTAACTTGACACTTCCATTATGCAGTGAGGATTTTGTAGATGCTCTTCAAAGCTTAGGGGCTAAGGCGGAGCTTGTTCTGTACAAAGGAAAAACTCATACTGACTTGTTTCTGCAAGTAAGTTTGGGGGGTGGGTTATTAGCGGCAGTCGAGTATTGTTATGATGCTAAAACTAAAAGTTGCCTTGAAGCCATCTCAGTCCATGGAATCAAATGTTGCCTCTTTGATGTTTGCAGGATCCTTTGAGAGGTGGCAAAGACGACTTGTTCGAACACATAGTGGCCGCAATACACGCTGGGGATGCAGAAGCTCTTGCCAAAGATGCCAAGGCACCTGCAAGGAGACGGCTGGTTCCAGAGGTTTTGTTAAGGTTGGCTGGGCACATCAGCCCATTTTAGGTCGTCGAAAAACTAGTGTGTTTGTTTGGGAAGAGAGAAGCGTAATGGGGGGCTCTCCTCTGTGTAGTCAAGCTTTATATGTAGTAGGATTGTTACTGCGGCTGCAGATGCTGTAAGCCTGTAACATAATTGTTGATGCATCGTTCCTTTTCTATTTTTATGTCGATGGTACATCTTCCTCATTGCGGTTTCCTTGATTATCTTTTTTTTTTTTTTTTGTGGGTACAAATGGAAAATAAGAAACAAATTCAGCAAATGACAGATCACATAACCGCCAAATACCAGTCACTCCACCTGAATCCCATAACGATTTACGTTGTCAAAGAGAAAAGCTGAAGAAATCAAATGGGTTGAATGGAAGGATCTCACGCCAAATATTGGCAGCGTTGGAGCAGTCTCTTAATGAATGAAAAATAATTTCAGGATGTAAGTTACTGATTATTTTTTTTATACAAAACATAATCATATATTGATTGAATGATAGATCATTACATTCTGGAATTCAATCAAGTAATAAAATTTAATAAACGACAAGCGGTCGGGTACAATGAAAGGGTCTTACGAGCCATCAAATGGGCTACCCTATTACTACGCCGACCTACGAATCGAATAGTGAACCCTATGTGATAAGCCAGACACTGTAGAACCTCTTGGAAAATTGCACGAGCTTGGTTATCACAATCATTAGCTCGGTTGATTCTATCAATAACCACTTTGGCATCACCTTCGAATCTTACCATCGAGAAACCCCTTTGCAGGCATCACAGAATCACTTCCCGGAGGACCAGGAGCTCCACTACCAGTCTACCATAGGATCATCAATCCCAGGAAAATGGATTCCCTTAGCCAATATGACCTCCCAACCTTGATCATGGATAGTCATTCCTCTAGCCGAAGGATCCCCACAACTCGTAGCCTCATCCCACATACAGATAATAGAACCAAGGAAGGTTAGGTGCACGCTACCAACCCCAGGTGCGGGAGGCCGCATCACCCTCTCCACTGGAAGATTAATCCATTCATGAAGTTGCTGGTGGTACTGACACATCAGAGTTGGGATCCCAAACTGTTTGCTTTCAAAGACAACTAAGTTGCGAGACCTCTAGATCCGCCAAAGCATAATGACAAACGCCATAAATTGGTCCGGGTGTTGGATGAGAGCCATCAGACTTTTCAGGAAAAGCGGGAAAGTATGGCACGGTAGCCCTTGCCCAAAATGTTCCAGACCAGCATGATCCCACAAAGCTCTGGCCACAAGGCACTCTAGAAAGATATGCTCCATCATTTTGGATTCTACCCAACATACCGGGCACCTGGGAGTTTAGTGAGGGCTTCCATTGTCGAGAGGATTCAGTGAAAGATTTTCCATAAGAAGATCTTCAACTTGAGAGGAATCGAGGAATCCCACAAATGTATCCAATTTTGCCTATCCACCCAACTAGCCGTGGGACGCCACCTACCATGTTGTTTATCCAACAGTACAGTCAGGTTATACGCTGATGTTACCATGAAAATCCCATCACCAAGGTTGTCAAACCGGTTTATGCCAGTCAGTGGCGGATACATGGTGCTTTAGGGGTGTCCCGGGACACCCCTAAATTTTGGGAACACGATTATTCAACCCCCAGTAGTAGTTTCGTATGGATAAACAAAATATAATTCGTAATCTGGGACACCCCTAAAATTTTAATAAATGATTATACCCTCGATAGTGGTACTCTGTGTTATTCAAATCTAGGACACTCCTATTATTAAACATCATCTCCATTAGGTTATAACTCATTTGTTGTTCTATTGTAAAAAAAAAGATTTCTTATCCCCAGAGGTACCCCTAAGTTGAATTTATTTTATGGTTACACTGCAAGTGTTGAAACATTTTTTTCAACTTTGAATTACATCATGAACAAAGTTAGAAATTGAATATGCGATCTAGTAGGATATAACGATATGTTTTCATATTTTTTTTTCAAAATATGAAAACATATCGTGGCTTTTTGTCAACATTTGTACTAATTGGATATTTTATTATTTATATATTATTTATTTAATTATTTAATTTTTTGAAGAGGACACCCCTATAAAAAAATTCTGGATCCGCCACTGATGCCAGTGTGCCGGTTTAGCAAGTGGAATGGTTCAACCGGTGGCACATACCGGTTTGTGCCGGTTCATGCCGGTCAATATTACAAATAAAAATATAAATACTCATATTTAAACATGACATTTAACGTCAATACCTAAACATTTATACTTGAATCCAACAAATAACATCAATATTTAACTTTTATACTCATAAAATAAATAATAAAATAATTTTTATCAATTAAATTCTCTAAAATAAGGTCATTTTACTTAAAGATTCGTATATCGATCATGCCGGTCATACCGGTGGTGTCACGCCGGTTTTATGACCGATATCGGTTGAACCCGGTACAACTGATGACACGCCGGCCAGTGTGACAATCATGCCCATCACACATATCGTGTCAGATCAGCTTGCCCTCGATATCCTGGCGAGGCAAAGGGATAGTCTGGATAGCACGATAAGTGTCTGGGTGGAACCACTGGGCTAGTTTAATGTTGGACCATCATCCCTCACTAGGGTTAATTACTTCTGCCACCTTAAGATCACCCTCCTCCGGGATGCAGTCGGAGGAATCCAACTAGAGTGCAATATGGAAGCCGACCGGTCATTCCCAATCTGCCAACGAAACCCCCTCACTAATAATTGACGTCCGTAGAGGATACTCTGCCAACCCCAAGAGGGACGAGACCGCACGGTAGCGGTGAGAAAAAGTTCTTGTAGGAAAATATTTCCCTTTATAAACCTACGTGAGGAGAGAATGGGGATCATTTAGTATTCTCCAGCCAATCTTGGCTAATAATGCCTGATTAAAATGATCGAATCTTCGGAACTCCATGCCCCCATCATGTTTACTTTGACACATATTAAGCCAGGACATCCACCGGATCCAGGAATGATTGTCCTCTACCCTCGACCAAAACCGCGCCACAAGACTATCCAAGATTCGGTAAAGAGATAGTGGGAGTTTGAAACAGGAATTGACTTGCAGCGGTAGAGCTGAGGCTATCGATTTAATCAAAGTCTCCTTTGCCGCACATAATAACGTCTTGTGGACCCTGGAGCCGTTTCGATAGCCTTTCCTCAAAAAATGCGAATGTGGCCATTTTAGACTGGGCTATCAGGGTGGGCAGCCCCAAATATTTATTCTGCACTCCCACTGCCCCCCATCCCCAGAATCAGAGCCATGAATTCTTGGTCCGGGATGGATTTATTCTTACTGAAACAAATCGCTGATTTTTTCAAGTTTACCCGTTGTCCACTGAGTTCCTCATATTCATTTAACACCTCGATGAGGTTCTCACATTTTTGCAGCGAGCCTCTGAGAAATAAGTTTGAGTCATTGGCGAAAAACATGTGAGAAATCCTAGGGGCCCGCGGGGCAACTTTTACCCCTTATAATTTACCCACTGCCACTGAAATGGTTTTGCGAATAAAGGCCGCAAATCCTTCAATGCACACACAAACAAGAGGGGGACACGGGTCACTCTGATGGAGTCCTCTCGAGGGCTTAAAGAACCCATATGACGTATCGTTCATCATAATCGAGAACGATGACGAATTGAGTCATTCTTGTATCCAGCGTATCGAAGTATGATGGAATTCTAATTTGTCCAAAACCGCAAGGAGAAAGGGCCATTTGACTCTATCATAGCCCTTTTCCATGTCAACCTTTAGAGCCATGTACCCCTTCTTCCCTCGGTTCTTGATTTTCAGATAATGCATTAGCTTGTGCCTTAGGAGAACATTCTTCATAATTTGTCTTTCTTGGATGAAAGCATTCTGGCCTGCTTTGATCTCGGGTTCGAATACTACAACAACACTCTTTGTGTTGTTATAATAACAACATGATTCATTAATGGTAAAATGGTAAATTAACAATGAAAATAATAAAATAAAAATTAACCATACGCATTTTGCCCTCCGCTCTGAACCACAGACCCCTCCTTCACAGTCCCGCTAGATCTCGGTTCTTCTTCTCCCCTTTCGGCTTTCCTTAAAAAATCAAAACCCTCGCCAGAGTTTCAACTTCGTTGTCTCTACTGAGGCCACGAGATGAAGGAACCCCATCCATGGTGAATCCGTCATCGCACTCGTCGAACAATAGGAGTGGTTCGTCTACTTCACCAATCTCGCTAACAGAATAGTCATTCTTGCCTCCTGCGTCGAGCTTCTCAGTTCTCATGACGCTGGGCATCATCTTGGTGTCCATCGTTAAACTCCTGAAGCCAAAGCCACCACAATCCCAACCTCTCGCCACTGAGATTGAACTCCTATGATGAAGGACCAGAGTCTTGTGCCACCGCCTATATGAGATTCTCCTTCTTCGCAACAATTGTGTGTTAATGTTCTACCAACTCCTACCGAATGAGTTTCTTTCAAGTTTGTGCACAACAAAACCTTCCATTAGCCCCCCCCCCTTTTCTTTTTTAGGTTGCTCCATCTTGCTACGAGGGTATTGTTGTTGGCGATGTAAGCAAGGCTTCAATACGTAGTTTTTTGTACTATCAATGCACTCAAAATTGCAGTTTTATGTAAACCACAAAGCAAACCACAATTATTTCTAAAACACACCAAAAACCTCCCAATGCAAATCACAAATGCGATAAAACAACCCACAAAAAGCAAACCAGAAACCCCCTAATGCATATCACAAATCCACTAAAACATACTAGAAACCCCTCAAAGCAAACCACCAAATTTTTGAAAGCACACCAGAAATCTACTAATGCAACAAAAAACAAATCAGAAACGTCCTAATGCATACCAAAAATATATTAAAACAAACCAGAAACCTCGCAAAGCACACCATAAAGTTTTTGAAAGCACACTAGACACTTCTTAATGCAAACCAGAAACACGATAAAGCAAACCACAAAAGGCATACAAAAAACACGAGAAAGCAAACCATAAATCGCACAATGCAAACCATGACATCCGGTGGTCGTTGATTATTGACCGGTCAATGAAGATCGTTGACCAAACTTCGATGACCATCGGTGACCGGATTACGGAGATGATAAACATATTCCAGACCCGATGACCAGATTCCGACGACGGTAAGCATATTCCGATCACTGTGATCGGATTCCGACGATGGTGGCCATATTTCGACGACGTTGAGCATATTCCATCGAGTTTGAGAGGATTCTGACGACAAATAGTATATTCTGGTGACGGGAAGCCGGATTCCGGTGACCAAAATTTTGGGCCAAAAATAAAAAATATTTTACAATAATTTATTAATATTTAAACATAATTTTCATAATGACAATTAAACTCTTGCTTTTATTTTTCACTAGATCAACCTAGCTAATAAAAAGTTATCACAAACCTAGCATCCTATTGGTTGAAGACTAGTGTAAAATCAACCAATAGGAAACTAAACAATATTAAGCATGAAGCATAAAGAGTCATCACAATATTAAACACAATATGTTGTATTGGGAATAGTTCATGCTTCACAATATTATATTGTGTTGTGTTTACGATGAAACTAAACACAATACAACATAAAGAAATAACATACAAATTGTTGAGTAATCAAAATTGTATCATTGATGTTCAATGTAATTTGCTTGTTCTGTTCACTATTGGTCTTGTATAAAGTTTAGAAGTCGTTTGAATTAATGTGGAGCTTTGTATGATTCTTTAAAAATAGTACATAATGTAAAATTGGAAAATTTTGAAGAAGAATATGAAATGATTGACAAATTGATTCGGGCTCAAATGTACACATTTTGCCCCTCATTTCTTATTCGTTTAGCTTAGTATTTGATCGTTCCTCGACCTATTTCACACTAGGTTGTGCTTGTTTTGATACATCTCAGGTCCTAGTACGTGTGGAAGGGTCGAGGACGAGTTTTGGGATAATTGGAGGTCAAAAAGCACAAAAACCGAAGAAAAGTCCAAAGACCGTGACAATTGCCCCGTAACAGTGAAGTGAAGGCGTCCAGGAAACAGCCGCCGTTCACGGTTGGACAAGGCATTTCACGGTCTTCTAAGACCGTGAAAAGGAGGCATGACCGTGAACATCAAGGCGTCCAGGGCACTTACCGAAGTTACTAACGCCAGGCGAGTTCATGGTCTCTAAGATCGTGAACTGGGGCCATTGACCGTGAACCCAGGAGAAGCGGTGCGTTGTGGACGACACTGAGTTCACGGACGCGTTTAGGTGTTCACGGACGTGATCTGGCCAACGCGTCCGTGAACTGGTCACTTTCGGGCAAATATGAAGACAACAATGGAGAGAGAGAAGGGAGGGCTGGTTTTTTGGAGAGAAATTCAATTCCCTCTCTAGGGTTTTGCCCAAAAACACCAAAGGGGAGTTCTAGTGAGAGAGAGAGAGAGCTAGAGTGATCTTGGAGCATCATTGGAGGCTTGGGTGAATCTTGAAGACAAGGATTCAAGCCTAGAAGAAGAAGAAGAAGAAGAAGATCTTGAGCTCAAATTTGTAATCCCTCTCTTCTCTCTCTAGAAACTCACTCTTTTCTCTTGGGTATTGTAGATCCCTAACTAATACTTTGTAACTACTTGTTTAGATTGAATGACTTGGTCTGGGTTTGCATCAATTTGAGTATTAGAGGTGTGTCTTCATAATGATTGTGCTTAGTTGTGCTTTCCAAATCTTGTGTGCTTTCCTAACCTATATTAGAGGAAAACCACACCTTTTTAGGTAGGCTTGACACGCTTGGTTTTCCTGGGCACTTTGTGCCTACTATCTAGGTTAGAGAAGAACATCCCCCTTGACTCAAGTTTGCATCTACTCACCAAGTTTAGGGGAACTGCTAGGATGAGCAACTAGTGATCCATTTGTCACGAGATGGATTCACTAGAGATCGATTTATCACGGAATCGATCCTCTCACTCAGTCTCTAGGGGTTGCCAATCCAGGGCGCATTAGATTGACCATAGATGCTATAACGAGAGTGCAAGAATTAAGGAAGACATGGGAAGAGAAGCGAAGACTTAGGAATGCTTTGCCTAGAGCAAGGGCTATAGTGAAAATCAACTTTAATAGAGTCCTTGAGGAGGCGTGTAGGCGTCATTCGACAGAGGCATTGGAGATACAATGCATGGTCACGATATGTCTGGTCAAGAGAATACTTGTCGACATGGGAAGCTCTATGGGCGTCATTTTCGAAAAAATTTCGAAAAGATGCAAGTGGTGCCTGAACTTGTTGAGCCATCAGACTCGTTCTTGATAGGGTTCTCAGGATCTCCGACTCGAGTAATGAGGCGCGTACGCTTGCATGTGACATTCGGAGATGATGGGTGGGATAAGACAACTCGAATATGGACTCCTATCTAGCTTAGAGATCTCTACGGGTTATGCTAAGTGTGAATCGTGCTAGGGTATCACAACGTGAACTCGACATAGGACTAAGGGGGAAACTCATCTGAGTGAAGTTTCCTCAATTGAATCCAATCACAATTTACTTGCATGCTTGTTTAGTTTAGTAGTTAATACAATGATTTTTTTCCCGCTAGATAATAGTTAGTTCATTGGAGTACAGGTAGATAGACAACCCGGGTTGATAATTCAAAAAATATAATACACCTAGTTGAAGGTCGCGCTTGGCCTTTGATCATGATAGGTATAGTTAGCATGAGTCAAGTACTCTACTTTTAGTTGGTTGTCAAAATATACACAGATAAATAAAGCAAGTAAAGTAAATGATAGATAACATAGATAAACAAGATAAATAAAGTATACATAATTATTTAAGAAAGTTCATCTAGATGATTATGCATTCCTTCCCCATTAATAACATGCATCGATTTCAACTATCCTTCTCATACAGACATATCAAAATAATATCTTCACTGCTTCCAGTAATGGAGCCTTCACCAACATGGTCGACATGGCCGACAACAATATCAAGATGGATCGGGGCAAGAACAGAAGGGAGAGAGTCAGGGAGGGGGCCAGGGCTATGCCCGCAAGGTCGAGATATGAAGGACATGCAAGCAAATGGATTGGGGGAATTAGATGGCAATCATGGCCATGGGAAACTTCGCCTAGAAAGAGGAAGAGAAGAAAGAAAAGGAAGTTGACTATTACAACTCCGAGATCTAGTGTTAATCCTGGCGGAGATATGGGAAAGCGAGAAGATCAAACAGCAGGAGGAGACAATCTGAACATTAATGGGGCGCATTGTTCGAGTGAGCCTCCACGACAAGGCTTAGAGGAGTGGGGAAGTGAAAGACGGGGGAGCAAGAAACACAGACCAGCAGCCAGATATGGGAGGGGAAGGCATCAGTTGAATCATTACAACCACAGGAAAGAGATCGATAGTGGAGGCCCTGTGCAAGGAGCATTCAATGAAAGACAAACGGTGAACAAAACACCCGGCACTGTGGATGGATGTGCTAGACGGCGACCGCATCTCAGTAGCAAGAATGGGAAGCTAGGAAGACAGAAGGGTTTTAAAGTCTACATCAAGTGTGTAAGAGAGGAGGTGACGGAGCATTTAATTACCCCAGAGGGAGTAGAGGGAGGGGAAGAGGAGTATTTAAGGAGGAGGAAAGGCACAGGTGTTTTCACCCATCTGCCCAGAACCAAAACGAAAATCAAACTCAGGAAAAAAGAGAGAGTGCGAGAGAGAGGAAAAGAAAAACCCAGAGCTGTAACTCAAGAGGCAGAGCTCGTGAAAATGGAGTTGAATCAAGAGAGAGTGAGAGGGGTTCACAATCATCTCATCATCAACCTTCAGTCACAGGTTGTTGGGGCTAGGGGATCAGGAATGTCTATGCTGCTCGGAAAATGGATTACAGACTCAAAAGTGGGCCTCTTCAAAGCCAGGAACTCGGTGGCAAACAAATGGCGAGCATTCGGGGAAGTGGAGACTTCAAAAGAAGATGAGAATATGTTTGTGCACACCTTCGAGAATGCAGCAAAGCGGGACGCGGTTTGGAAAGGAAGACCATGGAATATAGGCAATACTTTGGTTGCTGTCAAGAAGTGGGATGGAGAAGGAAGCGTGAAGGAGGTGGACTTCTCAACAGTCACAATGTGGGTTCAACTGCATGACCTTCCCCAATCCCTGAAATTTGAAGAAACCATCAGAGCAGTGGCGGAATACATCTTCCCGGTGTTCCATGGAATAGACAGGTCAAACATCGAGCACAGAGGCTATAGGAAATTCATCAGAATCCAGGTGGAAGTGAACATCGATGACCCGATCCCAATTGGATTTGAATATCCTTGCGGAGAGCGACCAGCGTGGATTGGATTCAAGTATGAAAGGGTTATGGATTTGTGCTATTTTTGTGGCCGTTTGGGACATGTGCTGCAAAACTGCCTATTCAGGGAAGAGAGCAGAAGGAAGGGATTGAGCATCGAGCCTTCGGAGGTGTACACGGCGGCACTGAAAGCTGGGCACGACTCGCCGGCGAACACCCCGCCGATTTCATTCCGCCGTCGCCATGCAGCCCAGGTGGAAGAAAGCCTGAGAAGAGAGAAGGAGCTCATATTACGAGGAAGAAGAGAAAAGTCAGCCCAACTGACACTGTCCCCGCCGACACCAGACTGGAGATCAACTACCCACCAGGATTCGGCTACCTGCAGAGAGAAGCGACGTCCAGTAATATCAGGGAACATGAAGGGAGACAAAGGTACGGTGAGGCAGAGAAGGAGTCAGGTAGTACAACTAGAAGGCTGGAGATTGACCTCGAGGCTACCACTGAGGCAATCCAGTCGTCTCTGGTGCTCAACGAAGGAAGAGCAAGTTGGAGGGAAAGGGAGTTGGGCCAAAGACCAGCTGAGAACAGACAGGGCCTGATGGAAATGGGCCTCCAACTCAGCTTAGCAGTGCCCAGGACCGAGGAAGAAATGGGGGCTCAGGAAGAGGAGAAGATTAAAGAGCCCAGCCCAACAACACCACCAGCAAGGGGAGCCATTGGTACTATTATTCAAGAGGCCCAGTATGTGGTCCAGCTGATCAGGGGGGAGCCCCACTCGGAGACCCATGGAAGCCCAATGAAGAAAAGAAAGGCAGACCAAGCCCATGGAGGAGGAGTCTTCCCACCAGAGCCCTCAAGTTTTTCTAACTTTTCTGTTGATTGTGGTGATTTTAACCCAGGACCAGAAGATCAGGGAAAAGGGAGGAGGAGACAAGTTTATCGAAGAAGAAGCATCACGGCAATCACAGCAGCGGCGAAACAGTCCGAGGAGGATCATGATCCAACTTCGAGGGCAGCGGCGGCAAGCCTGGAGCTGCCTCCAGAAACATGAGACTTCTAAGCTGGAACTGTCGAGGGTTTGGCCAATCCTCAACAAGGAGTTTCTGCAAGAACCTATGTCGTAGGTTTCGGCCATCAATCTTCTTCCTCATGGAAACTAAACAAGAGGAAGATTTCATGGAAGAAAAGAGGAGAAGATTGAAGTTTTCAAATTCGGAGTATTTTAACCCTGGTCAAGGAGGTAGTGGATTAGCATTATGGTGGGATGATAATGTTTCGATCAGGGTGATTGATAGGTCTAGATTCTACCTGGATGTCAATGCAGTCAAAAGCGCGATTTTACCTAGAAGCGGAAAAGGGGTAAAATTGTAAAGCGTAGAATCGAAGCGTAAAAGCGTAAGTTTTTGAGGCATCCAGTAAAATAGCTAAAAATTTGCCAAGTACGACATGTGTTGTATAAAATGTTAGTGTATAAATTATATATAAGTGAATAACTACCTGCGATAAATCATGATTGATATCATCTTAAACATAAGTTGATACTTGATAAACATACATCATAAGCAACTCATAAACGACATAGTCACACAGATATCATCTTAAAAATCCAACAAGCTGGTTTAAGTTTACATAATGACACAAGTTTAATAATCCAAATTCTTGAATTGAAATGAAAGCACACAAAAGTTCGAAATGAGAGAAAGAAAACTACATTAAATCATCGCCTTCAACATTGGCATCCAATTCATCATTATCATCATCGTCATCGACATTAGTACAATTCTGCAAAAAGAAAACAGACATTCAAATCCAAGCAATTCAGTTTTGCTAATACCAATTCCAAGAACATATTTAAACTTCATTACAACAAAATAATACAGTTCACACACAAGCCACAGATAAACAGCAAACTGCAAACTGCAAAAAGAATGAAAGAAAGACAGACTTACAATTTCCCTGCCAATATAATCAAACCAATGAAGCTCCAATTCTCCTCCAGAACAAAAGCATAAACTTTATACTTCTATGTTTATATATTTGAGGTTTGGTAAGGGGATCCACAGTAAATCTACTACTACTAGCTCGTACAACTTATATGCAAAACCCCTGAAATCACAAACTCTTAAGAAGTATTGTAATTCAATGTCTACCAACAGCGACGAGAGGGACAAAGCTAGGTTAGGTATAATTTGACACATAAGCTGCAAAAGAGAAATGGGAACGAAGCAGTAGAGTCTATCATAGGGCAAATTTGATTCATTGGATGCTTTAAGCGGCCAACAGGGAAAGAAAAAAAACAGGTCATTCCCGGTCCTCCCTTTCGCCATTGACGATGACGAATTTGGTGGACCAATCACCGATGTATGAATACACTGAAGGAAGCCAAAATTTCAGGAGAGCAAGACTTATCGAGAGGAGGAAGACACCAGGTTCTTTATCCGGTGGGCTGTGGGCAAATGGCCGGAAGAAAGAGGAGCAGAGCACGATGAGGCTGGAGGACGGCGGCGGGAAAGAGTTGCTGAGGACGGCGACGGCGGTTCTTGATGCAGCTAGCGGTGGAGGTCGGCGACTCGGCGAAGGTTGATGCTGGAGGACGACGGCGCCGCTCGGTTGTGGGAGAAGGAAGAAGGCGCCGCCGGCGCAGCTGCGTTGTGGGAGAAGGAAGGAGGCGCCGCCGGCCGCTTTGTCTTGAAATGGTTGTGCTGCTGCAGAGTAGAGAAGAAGAATTAGGGTAAAATGAAACCCTCGACCTCGAGTCGACAGCAGCACCTCACCCATTCCGGTCTGATTTTTTTATTTTTTTTTATTTGAAACACCTTAAAACGGCGCCGTTTTGGCTCATTTTGGCCATTTCCGGACTGCACTCAAAATCGTATAAAAACGGACATTAAACGCGTTTTTAACGTTTTTTCCGCTTTTACCGCTTTTACGACCGTTTTTGTGCGATTTTATATACAATGCGAATTCAAGTAGAAACTAAAGCGTATTTGTGGGTTAAAATGGTAAAAACGTACGTTTTTACGCTTTAAAGCGCGATTTTGACAGCATTGCTGGATGTATGTATTAGTTGGAGTAGCAATGTATGCTACTGTACTTTTGTGCATGCTCCCACCACAGCGGTGGAGAGAAGAGCGTTTTGGGAGAAACTCACTTCCTTGAGGGAAAGGGGGGATGAGGATTGGCTGCTTGTAGGGGATTTTAACGCTGTACTGTCAGACTATGAGAAGCAGGGGAGATGCCCCATTAGAAATGAAAATCGTGCTTCGTTCAAGTACTTTGTGGATCAGAATGGCCTTATTGACCTGGGGTTTATTGGACCGATCTTTACCTGGAAGAATATGCAAAGAGGATTGGATGGGATTAGGGAGAGACTTGATCGAGCTCTCTGCTCCCCCTCTTGGGGCCTTAAATTCGACAGAGCAAAGGTTTTTCACGAAATTTTTGTTGAGTCTGACCATTGCCCCATCAGAGTGGATTTTGACATGCTGGAATCAAAGAGAGAAATCCCATTCCGATTTGACAAACGATGGAGGTTTGAGGAGGAGTGCATAAACATTGTTAAAGAATGTTGGAACATGGAAGCTGATGTCAGCAACAGCCTAAATAGTTGCAAGGCTAATCTAGAGGAATGGGTGAAGAAAGATAGACAAAGCAAAGTTCAGAGGGAAGAGGAGATCAAGAAGAGAATGAAACAAATTCAGGAGTCGGATGACTATAATGATCACCTAGAGGAAGAGAACCAGCTCGGGAATGAGCTAGGTATTATGTGGGCTAAGGAAGAGAAGTTCTGGTTACAGGTGTCTAGAGTTAAGTGGCTACAAGGAGGAGACCAAAATTCAGCTTTTTTCCATGCAGCTTGCATTTAGAGGAAGAAGATCAATCGGATAAATAGACTGAAGAATGGGGAAGGAGTTTGGGTTGATAACCAGGATTCTCTCAAACACTTGGCCACAGAGTTCTATCGCAGCCTTTTCAAGGCTAGGGATATTAGTGATCTTAGTTTTGGGTTGGAAGGTTTCCCACCACTGGTCTCCGATGATATGAATTCAGACCTGGGGAAGGAATTGACAAATGTGGAGATAAAAGAAGCGGTTTTTTCCCTGGGTGCCAGCAAAGCCCCAGGGCCTGATGGCTTTCCAGGTCATTTTTTTCGTAGGTTCTGGTATATTTGTGAGCCCAAATTCTGTGAGGAAATTCGTTCTTTCTTCAGGACATCTAAAATCCCTGCAGGATGGAATGACACTTTCATTACCATCATCCCAAAGGTTGACGCTCCAGAAGAATTGGGCCAATTCAGACCAATAAGCTGCTGCAATTTCAGGTATAAAGTAATAACAAAGATTCTGGCTTCCAGAATCCAGAAATGGTTGCCTGAGCTGATCAATGAAGTTCAATAGGCCTTCACAGGGGGGAGGCAGATCCAGGACAATATTGTGATTGTCCATGAAGTTTTGAACCACTTCAAGAAACATAAGACTGGCCGTAAAAGGGATATGATGCTTAAGCTTGACATGAAGAAAGCATATGATTTAGTTGAATGGAAATGCCTGCTACAGCTCCTAAAGGCCTATGGGTTCTCGGATTTATGGTGTAGTTGGATCGAGGAGTGCATTTCAACAGTCAAGTTCCAGGTTCTCTTCAATGGCTCCCCCTCCCAGAGCTTTATGCCTTCTAGAGGGATTCGACAAGGGGATCCCCTATCCCCTCTGCTCTTCATACTAATGACTAACGCCTTATCCTTCCTGGTGGAGAAGTTGATTGAGACTGGCCGTATAAAAGGACTCAAATTGAACCAGTACTGTCCTCGTCTCACCCACTGCCTTTTTGCAGATGATACGGTCCTCTTTGGAGAAGCATCTGTAAGAGAAGCCTCAAGTCTGAAACTTATTGTCAAGGAGTATGGTGCGGTCACAGAACAAGAGATCAACCAGTCCAAGTCTTCGGTGTTCTTTAGCCACAATGTTCTAGAAGAAGAAAAACAGGATATTAGGGAAACACTGGGCTTAGAGGAAGGGGTGACCCACGATAAGTACCTGGGAATTCCGATCTCGTGGGGAAGATCGAAAAAAGAAATGTTCCATTTTCTGATTGAGAGAATGGAAAAGAAAGGAGAACATTGGCAGAGCCTCCTCCTCTCGGCAGGTGGAAAGTAGGTCCTTCTGAAATCAGTCTTCCAAGCAATCCCGACGTATCTGATGTCCATTTTCCTGTTCCCACAAGCTACTACAAATAAAATGGATGGAATGCTCAGGAGGTTTTTCTGGTCGGGCTCAACGACAAAGAAAACAATTCACTGGAGAGCGGGGAATGTCCTGTATGCCCCAAAAGAGGAGGGAGGGTTGGGATTCAGGCCTTTTTCGGTGGTTAATCTAGCCCTGCTCACAAAACAAGCCTGGAGGGTGTTATGCTCACCAGATGCTCTCTGGGTAAGAGTTCTGAAAGGGCTTTATTTCCCAAGAGGAGATTTCTTGAGGGCTAAGAAAGGCTGTCGACCTTCATGGATTTGGAGTAGCTTATGCGAAACTAGGAAATGGCTCATGAAGGGGATTGTGAAGGTTATTGGGAACGGAGGGGGAACAGATTTTTTTCTGGACCCATGGATACCCTCCTCCCCTGGCATTACCATCAATTGCCAGAACCAGGATAGAAGAAGAGTTGAGGAGTTTATCAATCAGGAGAACCGATCTTGGAATCTTTCTGATTTGGAGGGTAGTATCTCGGAGGAGGTGCAGCAAGCCATAAGCAGGATTCCAATTGGATCACAGGGCATGGAAGATTTCTGGGCTTGGAGATTCACATCAAATGGTGAGTTCTCGGTTAAATCTGCTTTTCGGGCTTTCCATGACTCTATTCGACGGGGAGCTTCTGAAAGGACAGGGATCTCACAATGGGAGAAGGAAAGATGGAAATGGTTGTGGAGCTTGAATCTGCCCCCAAAGATCACCTTCTTCATTTGGAAAGCATCAAGAGGAGCTCTGGCCACCAAGAAAAATCTGTTTGAAAGACACTGTTCAGGATCTAAGGCTTGCCCGTTGTGTAGGGCGGAAGAAGAATCCATTTACCATGTCCTTTTTGAATGTCCGCATGCGAAGGAAACTTGGACACGGATTGCCCCCTCTCTCCCCCTTCCTCCACCGACGACAAGAGTTAACTTTTGGCTGTGGGAGGTTGGTGAAGCCTGGCCACAGGAGGGCCCTCATAACGCAATCTTTATTCTGTGGAATATTTGGAAGGCCAGAAATGAGATGATCTTTAGGAATAGATCACCATGGCCACCACGCACCATCTCGCAAGCTATGAATGAGTTCCTCTTCTGGAAGAACTGCCCAAAGATTAGAGGAGAAGATAATGGTGTGTCCCGTCGGCCTATTCCACCTCCTTCCCACCCTACACCACCGCCAAGCGCAATCACCGAGAGGAGATTCACTGTGATGGATCGTATTTTGACGATTCCCGGGAGGCGGCATATGGGTTTGTTGTTCTTAATACCCATGGTGAGGTTTACGAAGGAAGGGCTGATTCCCTGCTCTGCGAGTCAGCTTTGGAAGCAGAAGCGGTAGCTGTGTTCGAAGGATGCAAGTTTGCCCTGTCACTCCCCCAGACATGCACTATCAAATTTGACTGTAAGGTGCTGGTGGATGCGATTGAAGGGCCGAGACACAAATGGCCGTGGATCATAGCAGCACGTATTGATGCTATTTGTGAGAGTCTCCGCAGTTTACATGGAGTGAAGGTGATTTTTGTCAAAAGGGAATTTAATGTAATGGCCAATTGGGTGGCCCGATCAAGGGCAAAAAACCAACTCCCGAGAGACTGGATTGCAGTCCTCAATATCTTACTACCAATCCTGTAACCGTCCTCTGATTTATGGGAAAGCAGAGACTTATTGTAAAAAAAATAATAATAATAACATGCATCGATGCATATTCTATTATCATATTCTATCGCACTAAATCATTCCTAATCGAATTTTCGCTACATGCTAAAGGAACTATAGCTAGAATGTTAGTGACAAGAAATACAAATTTCATAATAAAGGTCACTTTTCACCATATTCGTTGTATTATATTATTAAACTTGGATTTTTTTTTGGTAGAATGTATTTTTTTTTTCTTCACATAATGGATTGAATTTTTATCTAGACTCTAAACGTAATCGAAAAAACTTGTAAGATCTTGAAATTAATGAATGAGTTTGTGTTTATTCTTATTGAACCTCAGACTCAATTGGTTGAGTGAGTGGCTAAAAATGTTCAAAACCGATCCAACTGAGCCAGATTTGATCGTCAACTCCCTCCTCCAATAGCTCACCCAGTCTCCTCCTCGCTGCTCGGTCCGCCTCTTCACCCAGCCCATAAGGAGAAGAGATTCGATACGAATCCATGTCTGTAAATCGGGAGAATTGAAGCTAATAATAATCAACTAGATTAAAGACAAAGCAGCGAAATTCAAAATCCACCTCGTTCGTTCCTCTTGATTCTCCTGAATTCAGATTCATTCCGGAGGCTGAGAAGCGGGAGCAGACGGACGGACTCCACTGGTCTGAGGTAAAATACCATCTGCTTCAAAAACCCTAATTGTTCATTGCCTTCCGCTTCTTTCTTGTTTGCATGTTTGGTTTCCGGGAAAATTCGGGGCTGCTGTGTCTGCCGTCGCTTTCTCCATTCCATTTTCCCTTATAGGTGAAGAAAGATTTTGAATTCTCTGATTCTTTCTCCGTTTCTCCTGTTTAAGAAAGATTGAGCTGAGCTGACGAGCTCTCTTATCAATTGACTGTAAAGGCTTGTTTCTAAAGTTCCATTTTCTTTCCAATTAAGCTAATGGATTTTGTTCTTGTTCTTCTCGGGTGATAGAATTTATCCTTTTTGTAGCGTGTTAAAGCTTGCAATTTTAATTTCTTTGTTTTGCTTCTTGTTAGGCTCAATTTGTTTGCGTTGTCTAACGTTGTAAGTGAGCTATTATTTTGCATTTTCAGCTAGGACCGAAGTTGTGCTGCTGCTTTCTTGGATTTGTCATTTGTTACATGAACTTCAAATGCCTTCTTCTAATTGAAAGTTTCTAGATGGAAACACTCACTTAAAGATATTGATATCTTCCTACATGGTAGATTTTGAAGCTTAACTTTTACTGTGACTGAAATTTCTACTCTAATTAATTTCCTTTGCATGTAAGTTTTGCAGTAGCTTGGTTTGTGGAGCTGATAAGAGGGGCAATACCATTTTGGGTGAAGAATATGGAACCTGGTGAAATCAGTGACAGCCCTGATCGGTGCAATTTGGATAGTACAAGTCAGGCTAACGAACTTGATCTACTACCAAGTTGTGATGATTTTCAATCTCACGATTTTGGAGGTAAAGAAGATGCAACAAATAGAGAAAACCTGTGCGTCAGTGGGGGTAATGTTGGCGCTGAAGCTAGCACAGAACATGCTGGTGGTGGTACAAGTATGGGAATCGAAGGTGGATCAGGTTGTGACAAATTTGTGAACAGTGGAGACAATGTTGAAACTCATAATGGCCAGGTTACCGAAAATATGAATGGCCAGGTTAATGATGAAACAGAAGTTGACATGGATTTGGTTGATTCGCCTGTGCATGTAAATATTCAAGTGACGGAAGTTTTTTCAGTTGAAGAGAAAGTGTCTAGCATGCTGAATGGTGAAAGCGGCAGCCTTGACGTGCCACTTGAGACTTTAAAAGGTGATGAAGGAGGGGTCTGGCATGCTGGTTGATTATTCTATGACATCTCATTGTTTAATTGGTTCTCCACTTGAGGTTATGTTTTAATTTTCCTTCTATCTTTCAGCTAGATCAGGGGTTAAGAGAGCTAGGATGACTTATGAACAACAGCAACCTTCAGTGCAGGTCATGTATAATTCTCTAACAAGGTCAGTAGCTACCATTGAAGGATTCTGAAAATGGTAATCATGTTGGTCATACTTAAGCTGATTTTGTCTCTCTAGTGGCAATGTGCATGTTATTGGTTGAGTATGCCAGATAATTTTTTTCTTTTCTTTTCCAGAGCTAGCAAAAAAAAGCTTGAGGAGCTATTACAACAGTGGTCGGAATGGCATACAACCAACAGCCTGTATCTAGTAAGTCTTGGATTCTTTTAACCCGTGAGTTTTCAATCTGTGCATATCTCTTGAAATCTCAAAGGGATTAAAATGTATAATTATGGCTTTCTTTTGGTGAAGAATAGCTAAGAAGATAGTCTGAACCTATTGGATGTCCTTGAAGGGACGAATATACTGTGAACTTATAGGTTAGTTTTTGGTCTAGAATGGTTCATTATATTTCAGATGCAGCTCCTGTAACTGCATGTCATATAGGTAATCAATATGGCGGTGTGTTGCCTTTAATAAAATGCGAGGTTAGATGGATTCTTTGTATGGAAGAAGGAATTATCTAACTCCTGTTAGAGAGTGGTATAAGATCAACGATTGAACCTCTCCCAACAACTCGAGTTATTGGGAGCAACTGGTTCATGACATGGTATCAGAGCTTAGAACCGAAAGGTCATGTGTTCGAATCTCCACGACCCCCAATATTAACCGTTGTCTTTCAAGCACATGGTATGGTGGGCCTGTGCAAACTTCAAGCCCATGAGTTGGCTTTCGTTTGAGGGGGCGTGTTAGAGAGTGGTATAAGATCCACGATTGAACCTCTCCCAACAACTCGAGTTATTGGGAGCAACTGGTTCTTGACGTTATTGGGAGCAACTGGTTCTTGACATGGTATCAGAGCCTGCTGTGACCGAGAGGTCTTGTGTTCGATTCCCGGTGACCCCCATTTGTTAAGCACATGGTATTCTTGTCTTCAGACCTGTGCAAACTTCAAGCCCTTGTGAGTGACTTTCGTTTGAGGGGGCGTGTTAGTGTTGTGGTATATGATCCACGATTGAACCTCTTCCAACAACTCGAGTTATTGGGAGCAACTGGTTCATGACAACTCCAACCCTCTGGTTTGAAAGTCAGCGATGCCAATCAAGTGCTAGAAGTGATATTCATCATAGAAGGAACATATATTCGAATTTCATCTGTTGGCTGTTAGAGGGTAATTATTACACTACTTGCCCTGTCTCGTATAAACAATTGGGTGTCGTTGGTGTTTCTTAGTTTCATTTGTTTTGACTGATCATTAACAGTTAGTGAACTTGAATGTTGGAGGTGTCAAGTTAGTTTCCTTTCTCCTTAAGTATCAGCTATAACTAGGAATGGCAATGAGGCAGGTCCGGGGAGGGTTTCTTGGTACCCAGACCCGCTTTGTGACAGGTCGGGTCCAGGTAGGGTAATTTATCACGGGTCCCAAGTCGGGGCAGGTCGACCCAATGGGTATGTAATTTGTATGAAAAACTTTAGAAATATTCGTTATTTTTATTATAAGACCAAGAAAACAAACAATATTATGATAAATGTAGTTAAATTATTAGAGAAATTGAGGTTTTCACTAATTTACAACATTATTATAGCTAAATTATGATGTAATAAAAGAAAATTCCTAAGTAATTTAACTAAGATTACATGTAATTTAGGCAAGAACGGGTCGAGAATAGGGTGGGTCAGGGCAGGTCGGGTCGATAAGAGTACTCATGCCCGTCCCGCTCCGCCTACGGGGCGGGGCAGACCTGCCCCAAAACAGTTGAGTCGGGTAAAACGGGTCAGGTCGAAATTGTCATCCCTAGCTATAACAAGTAGTACAAATAGTCACAAACTTATGTTGTTATTCTTGCAGGATTCAGAAGAAGCATTAGAATCTGGTGAGGAGACATATTTTCCTGCCATACGCACTGGCATGGATAAGTCCTGTACAGTGGTAATTTTTATTTCAAATATCTTTGAAATGATGTGCACAAGTTTCTTTCTTGAACTCTTTGAATTTGGATGCTGCATTCCGCCTTCGCTTTCCCCTGTCTACCATCATTATACATAATGTCTACCTTGTTTTCTTGGTCTGGGTTGTTACTTGAGCATTATCCTATGACAAGTATTTCCACAATTTCACATGTCGTGTATTTGTGCAATAGGCTACTGAGCTAAACGGTTCGGCTAACTCATTACAATTGTATCTATTTGGTCGTTTACCGATTTATGATTCATTACATCTGTACCTAAGGCATGTTCTGGATCTGGTATGTAAAGTGCTTACATCCTGTGATGATAACAATATTATTACAGGAATCATTATGTTATTGGCTTCGGTATGCTTTTCCCTGTTATCCTTTGGCTGGTTTCAATTCCGTGTGGACTCTTTCTATGACTCTTTCATTTAATGTGTAGTCTTTCTGCATAGACGACCGCACAAGAGATGAGCAGACCAACGGCGTCATGCCACTTGACAGAAACTCCGTACCCCTATATGATCGTGGATTTGTTTTGGGTCTGACATCAGCAGATGGCACAAACAATGCAGAAAGGTAACACTCTTTAAAAAATAGCCTTCAGGTAGTGTTTTCATGCTTTCAGTGAACTTGGATGAAACTTGTTCAATCACCATTAGTTGAGAATTTCTTTTATTCAGTAGGCTTGACCTGACTTGTGGAAGACATTATTTATTATTCATATAATATCTATGCCACTATTATGCTGCACCGTGTCATAAGTTTACAAAATATTGTTAAGGAAATGCTGTAACTGGGAATCTAGTACTTGAACACGCTTACTCACCCATGAAACCCCTTTGGACATGGGTGCGTGCATGTGAATGTAAAATAAGCCAGCTAACTTCCCAGGTGAAATCGCTAAGTAGACCAAGTTCCAGAAAACACTTGACAGTTGTAAATGAAAAAGCCCCTAATTTAATACATTAGTATTACTGCATGAATTGATTTCCACTTCTCGGGCCACAAGGATTTTATGTTCCTGCAGCTGTACCCGTCTTAATAATTCATTGTAAACCTCTGATAGGGTGTTTTGCTTGATGACTAGTAAGTAAGAAGTTATTATGGCTTAAACAATTCTGAACTAGATAGCTCTTACGACAGATTTCTGTATGTCACCTGGTCTCCATATTAAGAGCCTCAATCATGCTGTTGGTCCAAATCCCTTATTGTTTGTATTCTTTGGTATCTGAATTTAACAGAGGTCTGGAGATATTTGGTGATCCTGCACGGTGTTTTAACTGTGGGGCCTACAACCATGCTTTGAGAGAATGCACCAAGCCTCGGGATGCTGCTGCTATTAATAGTGCCCGCAAACAACATATGGCCAAAAGGAATCAGAACTCCCATTCTCGCAGTTCAATTCGTTATTATCAGAGCTCATCTGGTGGGAAATATGATGGCCTGAAACCAGGTGTCCTTGATGCTGAAACACGCAGACTTTTGGGTATTGGGGTAAGGTCCTTGGCAACTGTAGGCACGTAAACCAGTAAAAAAGGATCATATTGCAATTTCCATATGCCTGTCTGTTCAAATGTTTCTATTTGGTCCACGTACTATTTTGACTTTTTGTCCCGACTTTCAAATATCTGAAGAGCTTTTAATTTCTCCAGTAGTTCCTTGACTTTGTGGATGCATGAAGATGCCTGGTCCTTCTACCTTTCACTAATTGTGATTTTGACTGCAGGAGCTTGATCCACCCCCTTGGCTAAACAGAATGCGAGAGCTGGGATACCCACCTGGATATCTAGGTAATGAAACCACTTCCATTGGGATTTGGGAATATTGCATTCTCAATTCAAGCTTCCATTCTGTAGACTATTTCAGTGTTATCACCGGTATGATATTGTTCCACTAAAGGCACTGGGCTTGATGCAGAGCAATCGAGTAACTTACCGGCCAGAAGATCATATGACCTTTTGCATTTAGTTGGGGCATTGACTAGATTAGACATTTATTAAAACATAATGATATTTTCAGATGCCGACGATGAAGAGCAACCGTCAGGAATAACAATATTTGGCGAGGAAGAAGCCATGGTCGTCAGTGAAGAACAGGAAGAAGGAGAAATAATAACGGGAAACAATATTCCCGAACCTCCTCTGGAGCCACCTCGCAAGATGAATAAGACCATTGAATTTCCTGGAATAAATGCACCAATCCCAGAGAATGCAGATGAAAAGCTCTGGGCAGCTGGTTGTCCTTCGTCTTCAAGTTCTGATACTACTAATAAGAACCGACCGTCACAGCGTAGTGACCACTCAGGAGGCAGATATTACCACAGCAGCGAACAAAGATGGCCTAGAAGAAGTTTCATGGATGATGATGGGCCACCAGGCGTTGACCCGGTATCAAACCCTTCTATGTCGAGTTATCCTCCAAGACATGGAAGTTACCATGCAAGCCAATATGGTTTGGACAGCCCTAGGGAACTCATGCTTTCCTTTGCAAGGTCGCACTCTGATAGAGAACGGAGGAGCCCTCCCAGGTATGAAGATTCTTTTGGGAGTCACTCCTCATACCACCACTCGTACCAGTCAAGATACGAGTACGAAGCGGATGATCGATGGGATGGGCGTAGTCGGGATCGTCCATCGGACTATGAATTTGAGGATCATAAGTCTAGAAGGTAAAGAAGGGGAAAGAACACGGATTATTAGCACCTGACTTGTAATAGTGACTTAGCTAAAGATGTCCAATTGTGGCAGTGGTGTTGTAAAAGTGCCTCATTTTTTTTCTAGGTCATAACAATAAACATGGTGTCTAGGCCTGGTGTGAAGAATATTTACTGATAGAAAAGCAGGTTGACTTTTGTTGTTTGGTTGTAGTGGAACTGAAGTTGGCGAGTGATTATTAGCTACGTTTAGAATGCGAAAAGACCAAATTTTCAACCCAGGTAGGAGGAATCCCGGATCCTAGACAGATGTTTAAGCTTTGATTACTGATTAGTCACAATTTGTATGGTGCGCATAGTATAATTCTTGAGCATGTGCTCAAAGGGTGGGGGATTAGGTCACATAAACAGGAAAGAAGATCTCTCTCTGATATATTGTGGTTTCATGGCTAGATTCTCATAGCATGGGGGATTTGAGCTATTCTTAGTGCTTGCCTCGCTGATATGGTTGAGACTTGAGTTGGAGTAGCAAGCTTAGATTTAAATGCACCAAATGTACATCCTACAAACTCGGTCCAATGCACCACCTCCCTTGATTAACACACATTCAGCATTGATGTGTGTTAATCCTTACTCTATTAGCTAAGATGCACTTTCAGGAACTGTTTAGTTTAGATATTTCCTTTGGTCATACTCTGTTCCTCCTAAACTGCTTGTTTATCAATTCCTGAAAGCTGTCTTATTGAAAGGAAAAAGGGGCAAGGGTATTTGTTATCTAGTATCATCATTACTTTGACAAAGGGATAAGGGTATTTCTGTCTGGTGAAAATGCATTTGTATTAACACTCTGTTTGGGAACCTAGTGCAAATGGTGGGGCTGCATAATTGAGGGGTAAGCACATAAATCGAAATATTTACCCCCATTTGGTTCTTTTACAACAGTGGCAGGCGGGTGCATGGCTGGGGGAAATCTACTGTTTGGGTAAGCCCCCAAATTGGGGAGTAAAACATTGTGGGGAGATATATTTTATTTTTTCATTTCTTAATTAGTCCTTCTTGATGTTGTCCCACACACATGGTGAGAGAGAAAGGGCCCACGCCCACTTGGAGAGATGAGGAAAGAAAATGAAATCAGATAGATGGTGAGAAAGTGTAAAAGAAAATAAATAATGTTATTAAAATAATTTAATATTTTTTCTAATATAAAATTATCATTAATATATTTGGATTTCCCAATTGCACCCTCCTACTTTGATGGCTCCCGTTCGTTTATTTCCGTTCATTTGATGGCTCCCGTACTAAACGCATATAAAACCCGTATAACACGTTTGATATCCGTATTTAATGAATTAAATTGTTCAAATTAATATTATTTATATATTTATTTAATTTTACAATAATTATTTTTTTATATATTTATGACTGTTAAACGTAACATTCGGTTAGTGACGAAGTAAAATATCCGTACGTATTTTTACACAACTTTTCCTTACCGTATTTTACTACCTATGTATAATACAACATTCATATTATTATATGTACTCTTTATATATAATAATCTAAAACTCTTTTTTACATCATCTTGCACCCCCTACTTTTTCATCCAAACAACAATTTACCCCTCTACTTGCACCCCCAGCAATTTGCACCCTCCAACAATTTGCACCTCAACTTGCACCCCTGCAATTTGCACCCCTTGTTGCCAAACAGAGCGTAAAGATCAAAGTGAAATAGTGTCTTGCTTCAAATTTTCAAACTCAGCTACGGTTAGAGTTTTGTCCTCGGTATTGACTTGTTTCCATAATTTTCCATGTCTCTTTCCCTCAATCACCTAGGGCAAGCCATATTCCTGCTAAGGATGATTTTATCATTCTTCACTTGCAATTTGTTTGCACATAGGCTGCAAATTAGCAGAGTCGAGTCGAGTTTTACCCCAGCTTGAGCTCGGCTCGTTAATAACCGAGTCGAGCTCGAGCTCGTTTATTAACGAGCCGAGTCGAGTCGGGCTCGAACTAGCTCGTTTATTAACTAAAATCTTGACTTTTATTTGGTACTTCATTTTGTATATCATAATGCATATGATTTATTTTGTTAGCTAATCTCATATTTTACTTTGTTGGTATCATATATCATTTAGTTAATAAATTTTAACTACTCCAAATCATGTTATTCATAGTATCGAAGCAATTTATGATACATAATTTCTTTTTAAAGTAGAAAATAAGATATATTTGCTCACATACTCAACTTGTTTAACTTTATATATGGTGAGATATATTATTTAACAACCATATGAATTAAAATCATAAGATATAGATTGACTCGTCCGTAAGTTGGTAATCGAGTTGGCTCTCTAGCCACATGTTGAGACATATCATGAGCTCTAAACAAGCCAACTCGCGAATTTAGCTCAACAAGCCACCGAGTCGAGCTAGCTCGCGAGCTTCACGAGCTGAACAAAACTTAGCTTGTGTTCGACTCCTTTATTAACGAGCCGAGTTTCGAACGAGCTTTTGTCGAGTCGAACGCCGAGCCGCTCGGCTCATTTGCAGCCTTATTTGCACATACTGTAATAGATAAATTGTGTCAGGATGGCGATGGTTCTGTGCAGAATGTAAACTTTCAATTGTGTGGAAGGTATATCCTTTCAGACTTCGTTGAATCCTCTGCAAATGTACAATCGTTAGCAAACAGAAATAGTAGTGCAGTTTCACTAGGCTAGCTATGAGTTTGTTGAATGGTATTGAATTTGATTTTACAGGTGCCGCGACACCAAGCTAAGCCATCCGGAAGATGCACACATCTTAAATTTCCCACACCGGGAATTTGCAGGGATACGAAGAAGCTTTTGCTATATACCAGAGATGTGCACATACCGCTCCAGCTAACAGCAAACCTCAGTGGCAGAAAGGTATTATAGTTCAATTATACAGCAAGAAAGCAAATGATTTGAATGTATGAATTCTGTACACGGAATTTAAACTCAGTACTATCGAACAAAAAATCACACACACAGACACAGGTCCCTTCATTTCACCGGCCGTCGTTGAGCACAGAATCCGTACTAGACAACGAAGTGACGGTGGTGTAGTCCTTACCAACGACGGACGAAGGAAACGACGACGACATGACGAACTCCGACGTCTCCCTCCCTCCCATCGCAAACGCCCCGATCCCCGAGCTCTCCAACGGCACGTCGGGCAAGTTGCAGTCACCATCAAGGTACTGCATCACCTGCCTCATGCTGGGGCGGAACGCCGGCATGTTGTGGGAGCAGTACAGCCCCAGTTTCAGCACCGCTGCCATCTCCTCCCTGACATAATCCCCTTGCAGCTTGGGATCCCCTGCTTCCCAAATCGCCCCGCGCTTCCAGCAATCAATCACCCAGTCCACCAGGATCATCTCCTCGGGAAGCGCCTGCGTGTCGATCGGGCGCTTCCCGCAGGCGACCTCCAGCATGAACACTCCGAATGCGTACACATCCGTCGCCGTGGTGGCCTTCCCGAGCCGCGAGAGCTCGGGAGCCAGGTAACCCACGGTCCCGACGACGTGCGTGGTCTGCGGGTTCGTGCCGTGATCGTACAGCCTGGCCAGCCCGAAATCGCCTAACCGGCCGTTGAGATCTGCGTCGAGCAGTACATTGCTTGCTTTAATGTCGCGGTGGAGAACTACTTGCTCCCATTCCTCGTGGAGGTAGAGAAGCCCTGAGGCTACGCCTCTCAGGATTTTGTACCTTTCGCTCCAATTCAGAATCGGCTTGTCTTCCGTGAAGAGGAATTTGTCCAGGCTGCCGTTGGGCATGTAGTCGTAGACCAAGAGCAGCTCGCCCTTCCGCCGGCAGTAACCTAGCAAGTGTACCAAATTCCGGTGCCGGAGCCTCCCCATGCTCACGATCTCCGCCACGAACTCCTTCATCCCCTGCCGCGAATCGTGGGAGATTCGCTTCACGGCGACTTCGAGCTTGGATTTAGGGAGGATTCCTCTGTAGACTTTGCCGAACCCGCCCGACCCGAGAACCTCCTTCTCTTTGAACCCGTGGGTCGCTCGGTACAAATCTTTGTAACAGAGCCGCTGCGGGTTGTATTCCCTCTCCCAATCTTCCGTCAGCTCTCTGTACCTTCTCAATCGGATTAGGTAAGCTCCCACGGCGATTCCCGCGAGGGAGATGGCTAGGATTATGAGCACGACCGTCGGCGCGGTGCCTAATTTCTTCGCCTGCTTGGCGGGGCGGGGGGAGATTGGGAGATTGCGGAGATCCAGCGGCGGGGGTTCTTCTCCCCCGGTTTTGCTGAAGCTCCAACCGAGGATGTACTGCGCGCTCGTGACGGTGCTGGTGGAGGAAGAGAAGCCGACGTACATTGATTCGACGAGGTAGGAGGAGAGATCGACCGGCGTGGAGATGAGCGGGCGTCTAGGTTTTGGGGTAAGGAAGGGAGCGACGGTGATGTTCATCCTCTTCTGTCCGTCGTCGTATTGAATCCAGATCTGGATCCGGTCGGCGGAGAGCAGGCGGAGGGTTCGATTGACGCCGTCGGAGTCGGAGACGTAGGAGACGGGAGCGGAGGCGGCGGAGATCAGGGTGTTGAGGTCGAGGCCGACGTGGTTGTCGTCGATGTCCTGGAACTCGGGGCTGCGCATCGCGTCGAGCTCGACGGCGACGACGTGGTTGGAAGCGTTGCCCATGTTGGTGGTGTTGAAGAGGCCCAGGTGCTGGCTGGCGACGGCCTGGCTGAAATCGGTGGTGGGGGAGATGGTGAAGGCGATGCCGTGGCCGCCCGTGTTGGCCGATTCGGGGACCATGGCGAAGACGAAGGTGGTGGAGAAGGAGAGCGATTCGGACGGGACGGAGGAATTGGGGTCGAATTTGAACGGCTGGTGGTGGAAAGCGTGGCCGGTGACGAGCTGGGTGTAGTTGGTGAGCTGGAGCAAGCCGTCGGGGAGGATTTTGGACTGGTTGTCGACTATCAGGTTGGCTTGCCGGAACCCATTGTAGGTGAAGCTGCTGGTTTGTGGGGTTTGGGAACTGGCGGTGGAGAAGTGTGTGGAGAAAAGGGTAAGTGCTGCCAGAAGTAGAAATCCCATGATAGCAGCTGGAGAAGACGCCGCCGCAGCAGCAGCCATGGATGAGATGTGAGCTTTCTTTCCTTAATGAGGATGATTATCTATAGCCTGCCTGCCTTTGTGGAATTTGGGGCTAATACGGGTTGCTTTTTAGCTTTAAGCATGTGTGGATTTGTCTTTGTGGAAGAGAGGAGGAAGAAGTTGAAAGTCAAGAAGTCGTGGTCTGATTGATGGACAGTGAAGTGCCGATGATCGGCGGCAATGATTTTCTACCACAGAAAACGAGCAGTCAGTCCAAATTCCCATTTGGGTCCGCTGCTGCTTCTATAATCTATGCACTAGACCTCCTCGTCGACGATTACGACAAGTGACAAAGAGGAAAGAGTATTAAATGTAATCAGTAGTCAGGTTTATCCTCCCTTTCTCCATTCCTCCAAACATCTAACAGGACGACCATTCTAATAACTTATATAAGCACTTTGTAAAGTCTGTGACTGCGATGGAGTTGTTTGAATGACGATAATTGGCTTTTTATTTTATTTTATTTTAAATATATTAGGTGATTTCATATTTCATTATTTGTCAAATTTTATATTAGAAGCATACATTAAGTACCACGTACAATGCAATTGGACAAGAATATGTGATCCGAGTGTGTGATGTAGTGTGGTTGATAATATAAATCTGGAGCTAAGAAATGAACATGAATGAATTCAATAAATTAGAGATGTATAACGATAGTATTTTTTTTTGTTTGACGATTAACAATAGTAATTAGGGTTGAGTAAATATGTATTTTTCTAGTGTATATCTGCTAGGTGTGGCTATACGGTCCGGTCTGGTTAAATTGGTCTGAATTGATCCGGTTCCGGTCCGGTTTTTTCGGGAATATGAGGACTAAAAATTAGATTGGATACAGTTCGATTTTGAACCGGTCCAGTCCCAATTCGGTCTTTATTTTAGATTGAGTTTGTGGGGATTTGAGTGGCCTGAGGCCTGAAAGGGTGAGGAGTTGGTTAAATTTTGGGTGTTGGGGTCTCTTATTCGATCTTTATCCGATTTTCGACCCGGTCCCGAACGGTTCTTTATCTCAAATCTAAGCCTGAAAATGAGATTAAATTGTTTGCTATCTGGTCTCGGTCTGAATTATACGATCCGGTTTCGGGTAAAACCAAAAAACCAAACCAAATAGTCACCCCTAATATCTGCAACAAGCTAATGTTGTTTAGTTGCCATCTCTTTGGTTGAGTCACTCTAGACATGCTCACAAAAATTGCAGTACTTGTCCTCTTCAAGGAATTAGATCATTGGCCCGCAGGTAGGCAGATACACTAGTAGTGTTACATAACAACGCCCTGTTATTAGTAGCCAGAACAACTGGAGTCATTTTCTTGGGTTTTTTTTATTTTACTGATCTTGTATTCAATTTCCTTGAGCTTTATTTTTAATGAACGCTTTTCTTTCAACACTAATTCAAGAGTAATAAGCAAATTGTCAGTTTCTTATGTTGAGAAAACTTTAGTTACGATCACTTTTTCCCATTGGAACGCCATAGATTCTTCGGAAATCTTCTGGTGTAATGAGAAAACTTTATGATGTACTTCAGTGCAAGCATGTTTCTGCTCATGTTAGAATTTAGTAAACTCTTCAATGTCTATTGTTTTTAG
This sequence comes from Linum tenue, assembly GCA_946122785.1. Lineage (NCBI taxonomy): Eukaryota > Viridiplantae > Streptophyta > Magnoliopsida > Malpighiales > Linaceae > Linum > Linum tenue. Next base: position 4,971,274 of record CAMGYJ010000010.1, on the reverse strand, counting down.
TTGTTCTACCATTCACTTTGGTATCTTCTTCACAAGTTTATGTATTCTTGCAAGATTGGCCCTTGATAATTTGTTGTACGAATAAGATGTTGTGCTTTGATAATTTGTTATGCATGTAAACATAAACAACCTTATGCAAATGAGAGAAATTATTGGAGAGCCTAAATGCTACGAGGTTCTCAAAGAAATTAATGTATAATCATTATATCATGGTCTTACCACTATGACATAAATTTTTTACATCATATCCTGATTTTAGCCCTATGGCAAGACATCATATGTGTCATCATAATAATATTATGATCTCACCATTATGGCAAGATTTCTATTGTTTCATTTTATTATCATTATCATCATATCATGATCTTATCAAGATGTTGATACTCATTTTGTATCATATCATATGATCTTAGCTCTTTGGCAAGACATCAGTTATGTCATACCATGATCATATTAAGGGGAAAAATCCCAGAATACTCAGTTATGTCATACCTCGGGGGCAGCCATGTTGCGCTTTGATGGATGGGGAGTTCGTGGCCTAACATCACGGTCACGATCTTTATCACGGACATGAACAACGAGAGGCGGGAGTAGACTATCAGAACTCTCTGGTCCTCTTTTGGATGATGCTTCTGAAGTTTGCGCCCTTGGCTACATTGTTCACGTTCGCGATCTCGACACTGGAGGTCTTGATCTACATGCTCAGCTTCACGCCCTCTCTTCTTGGGTGTGATCTCATTTCTCTTGGCCGTGATCTCTCATTTTTGCACATAATCCTACACTTGTGACCCCTCTTCGTACCTAAAATGATCATATCATCTAAAACACCCTAATATGACAATATTCTCTTCAAGTAACGAATTATGAATGTATTTGATGAAATATCAACCAATGAGACCACGAAATGACTCAGAACGACCCTAAATACTGGAGCTAAATAACACCATTATGGGTGTTATCACCTCCCCCACACTTAGGTGTTTGCTTTTCCATAATCAAACCTACTCTAACTAGTACAACTTGGTAAACAATCAACATGGTATGCACTATAGTTCTTCGTTGCACTAGTTAGAATATTCGAGGGTTGATTGCAGTGAGAATCCGATTGGTGGGAAGAGATGGACACACGTTCTTGCAGAAGCACCTACTATTGTTGGATCTTCTTTAGGGGTTTATGTGGCTTCTTCAGCAGCGCTGCCAGCACTTGGTGGGATGGCTTCCATGCCAAGAAGCTATCCCAGATTACATTTTCCTTTTGCACCTCGATTGTTCGTTCCTGCTAAGATTGTTCCATATGGTATCTTGATAGCTGGACATGGGGGCAAAAACTCACAATTTCGACAACCTATTGTTGGAAACATGGGAAGTCGGACTCACCACTTAGATATGCTGGTAAGTACCCCCACTGTCCAGAGGTTTAGTACTGGGAAGAAACTTCCTTGTCCCGGACTCAGGAGTATGAATGATTTCTTTAACTTATTGAAGAAGAAAGCCTATAGAAATGCTTCTATAGTGGTGACAAAATATATAACTGGTGTAGTTTTCGTCTGCTGGTGGCAAGGAGAAACCAAATGTGGCATTGAGTAAAGAATTGACTGGTGATTTGGAAAGTTATCAAGCTCGAGTAAATGGGCAAGTTACTACTATGCCTTACAAAATGGTGGTCTGGTTGATTGGAATCGGATTTGATAATGTTGTAAAATGATTTAATGAATTAGCAAGATGATAACGATACTAGGCGTGCCTTTTTAAAGTGCAAAAGGCCAGAAAACAACATCTAGGTTTGACAATATTAAGAGGCAAAGCACTGCATATGAAAAATTGTCAAGGCATACTGTTGAATCTTTAGGGAACGATCTTTCATCATTTAGGCATAGTTGACCTAACCAGAGTTCTCATTTTGCTGAATCTAATATTTATCATGATGATTTAGGCATGGATGCCACATGTGAGGAATTTAATTATATTTTGGGTATGCATGAGATGCATTAGGAAGAGGAAGATCTTGTCAACATGACGCTTCTTCTAGTAGCCTTGGTTTTAATGGGCAAGTTCCTCTTCCACTGAACTTAGTTGTAAGTCATGCACCTTGGCTATACCACTTTCTTCTCTAGCTTCTATGGAATATCTTTCAAAGAATTTGGGTGGTATGTTACCCACAAATATCCCATTGATGGAGTCTCCTTCGTATTTTACCACTTTCTTCTCGCAAGAGAACGTCTCAACATTCAAGATGACAGACAATTCCATTGATTTTTTTTGTTGGAGTAGCGTTTCCTACCAAACCCTACTTTGGTTTTATGGATTACAAGGAGGTCTCGAATCCTTGTGATTGGGACTGAGTTTGGCAGAAAGTTCATGGGTATTGGTGGGAACGAGTGAAGTTTATAGGATGGTATGCTTGTCCCAACTTCAAAGAACCCTACAAAGACCTTGAAATCATGAAGATAGGTGACCATGTTCAAATCGTAGTACTACTAGTTGATATGCCCCATGGAGCATCTGGTGCTATTGAAGAAAAAATGGTGGGAGACGTGCATCAACTTGACCCTGGATATTGATTGAAACTCTTTCTATTCTGAATTTTGCAACCTTCTTACCTACTTGTTCATACATAGGCTGTGTTGGACAGAATGAGCAGCATTTGACAAGTCTGGTCTTATGGGGAGGGCAGCCAACAACCATGATTTTTTGTGCTACATCAAATTCATTTCTTCACGGGAGGGCATTGTAATGACTAGGATTGATTATAAGACATATTAGTTTGAGGGCTTTTTTGTAATTGGTATGTCATAAAAAATGGGAATCTTCTGTAATGGGAGGATATCGAACAACATATCATAATTTTCCCTCTCTTCTCCTTCTTCTTTCCATGTTCTTCTTCTTCCTCAATCCTTCAATTTATCTTCTAGTTATTTAATCCGCTTCTATATTCAATCAATTCCATCTATAATTATCAGAATCGATCCTCATCCGACCTCGATCGTTACACTTTATCGTTGGATTTTTTTGCCTCCCTATCCACCGCAAGAGCCTCAATCTAGAGAAAAAAATGTTCAATCCTTTTTGGCGAGATAGACCTCATATTACGAGAGGCACCAACCCCTTGGTCTTGATTTTTGTTTCGACGGACCTTTCTTCATTTTCCAACATCCACTCTCCATACATCTTTTTATGTTTATTGATAGGTTCCTGTTTGGTTGTTCAATCCAACAAGGTAGGTGAGTCTGTCGTATGAAGGGTGGGCCAATTTGCTTGAGAGTGGCCATAAATTCCACACTCAAAGCAAATGTCAGTCAATCGTTCATACTAGATATCATATTCAATTTCTTCCATTTATACAATGATAATAGGATTTTGTGAGATCAACCTCGAAGTAAAGTCCTCGATCAATTGATCATGTAACCAGATCCATACTAGCATTGATTGAATCTCACATGTGTGCTACTTACCCTTCTTACATTGGTGGGTAGTCAGGTAGTGGTCTTCGATAATCCAGAGGCGTCCTATCCAGGCATTCTCATAATCAGTTGTTCTCCTGAACCATGACATGTAATAGTGATAGATTTGATTTTTTATTTATATAGTCTCACTCTTCGCCCAAAGCATATTCAGCCATTTGGCCACTACCTAGTACGAGTAACCGAGGACTTTGCCGCCTAGGGCTGATCGGCACTTGCGCATGCACTTGCGTAGTTCGGTTGGTGATAAAGAAATATTCAAACATCGTGGATTTTTGCAAGAAATAGTTGAGCATCGTGGGTTTTCACCTTTTGGGATCAGGTCATCTCTATCATCCTCCCGCATAGCCTAAGCTACATCCTCATAGTCTGAATCAACCAAATACCATGAAGTTTTCTTCACTACTTCAAGATATAATATCTTCCACCCAGCACCCCACCCAAGGGTTGTGGCATCGACAACACTGTTTCAGCACCATGGTTTCGGTTTTCATCATCGCATCTGGGTGTGCAACTTTTACCACTTTCTTAGTCATGTCCCAACAACAACTTCTTTTCTTGTGCTCATGTCTTCCTTTGGATACAAACTTCTTCTCTAGTGCTCAAAAACTTTTTTCACTCCTTCTTGCCATCAGGCAAAAATGTGATCTCGGTGGTCTTGCAGTTAACAGTCAGTCAGAGTCCGCAGTTCGCACTCTAATCGTCGATTTCCTCGCTTCGAGACAAACAATGAAATTTCTTTATCTGGCTTTTTCTTTTGTTTTACTTTTGAAGTACCTAAAATAGCTAAACTAACTCTAATTGTTTATAAGAAAAAATAAAAAATATTTATAACATCTCAACCTTTAATGAAAAAAATATTGTTTGTTTTTTGTCTATTCCTTCAAAAAAAATTCTTTTGGGTATTATGATGACTTCTCAAGAGTTTACTCATTTTTGTACTCGTCTATTCCATCCAAAAACATGTCTTATCATTTCAAATTGAATTGTTTCTTATGATCTATTGATTTCTCTCCTACTTTGTCAATATATGATTTGCATGAACTGTTATGTTATGACCCAAAAAAATAAGGGTCTGCCTATGGTGACTCGCAAGTCATCGTAATTTGGAGAAAATGGTCTACCTCTTTCACAAAGCGGTCAACTAATTTTCAAAAAAACTGTCTACTTCTTTCACAAAGCGGTCAACCACTTTCCAAGAAAATGATCTACCGCTCCCACCAAGTGGTCCACTGCTTTCGGCAAGCAGTCAACCTAAATACACACTTACTTTCAGCTTTACCTTCTTGTTGGAATCGGTCTACCAATTTCGTGAAATGGTCTACTGCTTACGTAGAATAGTTTATTGATTCCGACGAATGGTCGACCAATTGACATAATTAGCTTGTACTTACATTAAAAACATCATGGACAATAAGAGGCCTACAATACGACATTATTTTGTAGTAATGTTGGTCTGATCACCTGTGGCAACCAAATCTCTATGTTGATTAATGGCCTAGACAAAAAGAAATAACACCCTCTTTTAACACTTCTGGAATAAAAGTCCATAAAATCAAGATGATATGAGATTTATGGACATTGAAGATGAAACAATTGTATAACAATTATACTCTAATTTTTAAGTATCTTCATAACAACAATAGCAAACAGTATTAATCTATCACAAGACAACTATAAGGTAAAAACAAGCAAACTTAGAATTTGAAGCAAAGATAAAAAAATAGAAATATAATAAAATTCTCTATAGGATAAGTCAAATCTAAAAAATAAATACGTAGAACATTTCACAAATCTACGGGAGAACAATCACCATGAAAAATTATCATGTATGCTCCACCTTGTGTGCTAATTTAACTATCTTATCAGCAAACATATATATTAATATTAAACTCCTCTAATTATATATAATGATTTTATTAGCAATAATTCATCAGTTTGACTGGTTGTTGGAAATGACAGAACGTTTGATGGAACTTGAAAGCGATAAACCGATTTTTGGGAAAGTGGTCGACAACGTAGTAAATGAGATAAACCATTTTCTCCAAGTTACCATAACTTGCAAATTACCCTAACAAAGTCCAAATTTTTTTTTTGAAGTTTTCAACCAAATCTATTAATCCCTTCGTTTTACCGACACCATCGTGGCCAACTCTTTATTTGAGGAAATTATTGAATCCCTTATTGAGATGGTTGTATTATAGCCTCATTCTTACTACTTGTTTCATATTTTTTAAAGATTGATTGCGGTGGTCGTGGCAGCCACTTGAACTTGACTGATGCTGGTCTTGGTCTGGCTCCATGTCGTTGTTATTATACTCTAAATTAGGAAGCTTAAGATAAACAATAATAAGTAGTCTGGCTCCATGGCGTCCACGCAGGGGAGCGCTTTAATCATTAAATTATGAATAGCAGTCCTAATAAAAGCGAACTGTTTATGCTGGAAGATAGGGGTGGGCATTGGGTGGGTCGGGTGGATTTTGACCATAAAATGCACTCACCCGTGCTTAAACGGATTGATAATTTTTAACCCACCATCCACCCACATTTAGTCTCGGGTTGAGTCGGGCGGATGGTGGATGATGCGGGTGGGTTTGTGGGTTCACCCACATCACAATGTATATAATATAAAGGAATCAACTTGACATGATAATAGGCGAAGAGAATCATCGAGGGAAACAAGAAGTTGAAATAGGGCGAAAAATGTCGAATTAGTTCTTAAATTGGATTGAAATTCTATTATGAAAGAGTTTTCTACATATTGAGATGATTATTAGGTGCAAGGAACTAAGGAAAATAATTCCACAAAGGAAAGAGCGGTGATCTAGACACAAGAATTAGAGGAAAAAGTAAAGGGAAGAAGAGGGGATCTCTATTTGGAAGGTTGGCTTTGACGTTCAAACTCCAGGAGCAGTCCGAGTTTATATCTAACGTCTCCACTCTCCTCTCTCTAGCGCCAACGACTTTGATCTTTTTGCTGTTGGGTTGAGCGGGTCACCTGCACACTCACCCACAACCCACCCACCACCCGGCGGATGGCTCCCAGCGCAACCCGTCACCCACCCACAGACCCACCCACTTAACGAAATTCGGGTCAAATGTGGGTGGGTCGGCCCAAACCCGCGGATGATCCGCCCGCATGCCCAGCCCTACTGGAAGATTACACATTCAGACTCTGTTTTCTGTTGTTAATGATTCGAGTCAAACAAGGGCACACTTTGATTTGCTAGAGCGAAAGTAGTAATGCCAGATTTTCCATATTTTGATTAGGAATAGCATTAGCAGCCCCTACCTGACCCTGATCTTCCTCTCCAGGGATTCGCTTTAATAAAAGAGATTCTGCATGGGGGAAAACGGAAACTTGAAGGAGGGGATGAGTTAGGATGGTTTAGAAAATAATCTGGCGGGATCATGGAATAAATGTCCAGATGAATGATTTGATACACAACACTTTTGCTCAAGCGCAAAAATTATCTTTACTTTCTTTAGGAGCACTTCTACTGTGCTATAAAGTATTGGTGTTTTAATGTACAACTTAAAGTTGTACCATAATGTTAAATGTATAAGTTAAGGTTGTACCATAAAGGAATTTGTGCTCTTATGTTATGGTACAACTTTATAACTTAAACTTGTACAATCAAATGAAAGTACAATCTGAAGTTGTACCATAACGTTAAAGGTACAACTTCAAGTTGTACCATTAAGGGAAAAACCTATAGCACCAATGCTATATAGCATTGTAAAATTCCTCCTTTCTTTAGATATGATGTTTAGTGACCAAAGTCAAGACAACATAACCGCACCAGTTATGGTGAGGGTGGTTTTTATGCTATCTCGGATGAAATTCGGGGTACCGCATATCTTGAGTATGAAAACACTATCTAAACCTCAAATTAGCAAGATTTTTGGATCTGATACTATATCATAATCCTTAATGAGTGAACCCTAGGTGCTTATTATCTAAATCATGAACTATAAACCCTAAGATGGTGCATTCAATTTTTTGCCTATATTTGGACGAACCATAATCATCGATTATTGTTACTAATTAAATTGATCTTGGGGTATAAGATTTAGAGAATTAAGACCTATATTTTGATCTTTAAGGGTTAGAGTATAGTATCAAGTCCGAAAGATCAGTCAATTCAAGGTCTGGATAGCGCTATCATACTCAAAGTATGCGGCAACTCGGATTTCACCCTGAAAACCGGAGAACTCCCTATGTTGAGTTATATATTTATATCAAGTTAATCTTAATTTTGAGGTATGTCTATGATAATTTTTTGTGTTATTCCGTCTGATCGTTTATCAAGGCCCAGCCCTGGACCTGTGCTGGCAGGCCCCCAGCATAGGGCTTGGGGAAAATAGGGGCCACAGGTTCACAACTTCTACGTAGGGATGGCAATGGGTCGGGGGTGGGGCGGGTTTTGTCAAACCCAAACCCATGGGTTTATCCGCAAAAAAAAAAACCCGGGGTAAAACCCGTTGAGTTTGAAAAACTCAAACCCAACACAACCCACTGGGTATCAACGGGTTCATGGGTACCCGTGCGTTTTTGTGGTAAAAAATTTACAATAACAAGTTTCTTTCAAAATAAAAGTTTAACATCAATTTTCTCATACAAATTAATCATACAAAAAACACCAATCTAGAGCATACAAGCAAACCGCAAATGATCAATATAAATTGTTCAAAATTAAAGATAAACATCTATAAACAATAAGATTAACTGAAAGCTTGTTCCTCGTCAACTAAGTTTCTTCACTCTCCACTTTATAATATCAACTTCATTCTAAACAATTAGAAAGAACAAATTATACATGTCTCCACAAACATAAAAGAATATTAATTGTTTAAGGAAGATATATCATTTAGAATATTAAATATACCGGGAAAGTAATTATATGTGTGTGGGCGGGTACCCATAGGGCGGGTTTACCTAAACCCAACCCGACCCGGTGAATAGTTTAGCGGATTTAAACCCGAACTCGGCCCAAAACCCGTCCGCGTTGACCGGATTGGGTCGGGTGGGTACCCATGGGTTCTTGTTTTTGTTGCCATCCCTACTTCTATGTGTTGATATTGTGGGTTGTTGGGCTTGTACATGCCTATCCATTGAATAAAGCATTAAAAAATATTGAACTACTTTATTAATTAATTCATTGTATCGGGAATGCCAAGCACTCCGTCGAGAGACATAGATTAGAACTTAGAAGTACAACGGAAACTTTTCCTTTTTACGTGGGAAACCTATCTGCTTAATGTATTTTTTTGGGCTAATACCACTACAACACCCGAACTATGACAAAAATGTCACTTGTGTCCTATTCTTTTCAATATTCCATTTCTGTTCTGAACTATTATTCCGTGAATGTTGACTGGTGTTGACTGTTAGTATTTAATAGAAAATCCAGTCAGCGTTGGCGTGGCATCTGACGTGTTATTTTTAAATAATTAAATAATAATTAAAAAAAATAAAAATTCCTAATCTCTTCTACCCAATCCCCCTCCCGAGCTTGCTCCACCCCTTCCTCTTACCTGACCCAATCCGCCACCACCACAATCCTCCCACTCCGCGGCCGCCGACCCTGCCCTCTCCTCGCTCAACTTCAACCCTTACAGCTCCACCGCATACATTTTCATCACAATGGCCATTCATATCTCCTATTTGTCGTTGCTGTCGGTGATTCAAAACTTCGTCGCCGCTCCATCGCTGCCAGATTCTTTAACATCACAGGTGAAACCCTCCTCCATCGTGTCACCATCGTCGGTGAAACCCATTACCCTGTTCAGAGAGGCGACGTAATTAAGAATGGGTGAACTGAAAGTTTTATGGATAAGCTCAGTTTCTTTAAATTGGTGGGTCTGATTGAAAGCTGGGTTGCTCTGCTTCTGGGTGAGTGGAATAGTGGAAAGGAGAGGGGGGTTGAAAACCCGCCAAGCGCCAACTATTTCCGTTTAATGCCGCGAGCAAAGGATAAATCTCCAGATCAACGCTAATGGCCACCCCCGTGGCCAGCCTCCTCAAAGCCAAATTTTTTTTTCTTATCTTCCGAAGAAGGAAGAGGAGAAAGCTGATTCCAGGAAATATGACGATGATTTGATGGGTAATTGGGACGAATACATATCGACAAGAACCCAAAAAAAACATATCCAATTTTGTCACTTTCTCAGCCACGAAAACTATCTCTCTTCTTCGGCCGCCACCAACTATTGCTGAATTGTCTCTGCTTCTTCACCTCCACGTCGATCTTCGAATCTCCTACCTCTGTGTGGACCTACAGATGCGCCCATCGCCTTGGACCAAACAGAGACCAGATCTATGCTTCTCCGGTGGTCATTCTGATTGACAGAGGAAGAAGAAGAAAGCGAAAGTGCAAAGTAAAAATTTTCATTAATGTTGAGTTTAATTTTTTGAGTTTTTTTAATATTATTTGTAATTTAATTTTGAATATAAAATATGAGTTTTCAATGACATGGCATTGATGTTGCTGCCATATTTTTTGCCACATCAACAAAAGTCAACTTTGTGTTTACCACCGTTTGGTCAACCGTTATCTTTAACGGTCAACGAAATTGACAGGATACAAATGACACAAAATATCATAGTTGAGGACATGAATGGAATATTTGATACAATATGATACAAGTGATATTTTTTTGATAGTTCGGGTATTGTAGTGGCATTAGCCATTTTTTTATAAGAGCTTGAATTTGTATACTACGCTATTCTTCCCATCACAATGTATTAGGTGTTCTTTTAAAAAGTGTAGTAGTGTACTAGGTTTGCTCTTCGACAATTATTTGTATTATGTTTATTTTCCAACAATTATTTGGATAGAAACTTTCCTTTTGCATTATTGATATCATTAGAATTATTATTAAGTTTAGTAGTCTTTTAGTCTAATTAAGTTCATTATTAATATTTCTATCTCTTCTTATATAAGTGTACTTTGCTAATTCATTCAATTAATAACAAAAAAATTAATAAAATCTTAATCTCATATCCTCTCTCAATTCTCGATATCCTCCCTATCAACGGCCTAGGCCAAATTTTCTTATGTTCTTCCCCAAATTCTCTTCTCAATCCTAATTCTACTTCTCAATCCCTAAATTCCCAATTTCTATCATATAATCCATAAATTCTCAAACACCAATCTCGATCCGAAAACCCAATAATTCTTAAATTCTCGAACACCAATCTTCCCATCCCTCAACTTTCCTAAATCTTCTCATATTTTACTCAACTCATCTCCCGTAACCTATTTAGGTGAGTCTAGTATTTAAACTAATTTTCAATTGTGTTGTTTTTTGGATTCTTTTATCTGATTCACACTCTCAATAATCAATTTTAACTTGTATTTTTTTGCTACAGCAGATTAAAGCTTTTCGAAGTTGAAGTTGTTGAAATCTTATTGCGCTCTACAATGACACAAGAGAGGCTTAACGGATTAATTATGCTGGCAATTGAAAATAACTTCTTGAATGATGCGAAAATGGAAGAGCTAATAGTCTATTTTATTTTAAATAATACTATACGATTGTTACTTTATAAATATTGATAGATGATATTATTATTTTTGTAATATTTTTTTTAACTTCTCTATTTTTATAGTATTATTTAATAACTTTTATTTGTAATAAATTTGTGAAAAAATATATTAAGGCCACATTTTAAATTTTCGAACAAGGCCTCCGAATATCATGGACCGGCATTGTATTATCGATAGCGGTTGATTGTTTGTTGACAGTGATTAACAATTTTCTTCAAATCACAGTGATTTACAAGTCACCTTGGCAAAGTCCTAATTTTGATAGGGGTGGATTCTATACTCAAGACTACTTTTGCTTCATATTTTGAAGTCGTAACCAATATTTTCATGTTGATGAAAATTCAAGAAAGTTTTGTATGAGAAGTTAATATTCAATCATTTTAACGATAAGTAAAACAAAGCATGTATATCTTCATTACAAAGCACACTTTCATTACTAACCATATTCCACTTTCAATACAAATTGGTGTACAAACTTGAATCACATTTTTATAAATCAATGTCAAAATAAATACAAAACAAAAATTTGCACTTCAAAGTAAAAGTGGTATTAATTGAGTTTCAACAATGACTACGACACCTTCGTTGAATGACACAAAAGATACATGAAATTGTAAAGACTATTGTTAAGACAAGGATAACGTAGGGCATTTCGTGCCACTAAATGGGCATCCTGATTCGTTTCTCGTGGTGTAAAAGGAAAATGCACTATGCTAATTGGTCTAACAGAGTGCACAATTCCGCAAAATTGCTCCTGCTCGAGCATCATGAGTCGAACCATTAATCAACTGAAGCAACAATGTTCGAGAGTCGTCATAAGATGATCTGATCGATCATGCCATTGTCATTGTCGTATGAGAATGATATATAAGGCCTCATGCACATCCAACATTTTTTCAATGTTAGATAAAAAAATGTTGGATAAAGCGCGACCAAAGGCAAACAATGGGGTCGAACCATAAAAATCAAATAGTCCAACGGCCCTATGAGTTGGGGGCCGCATTGCACCATCTACCACAATGTGTATGCCATCAAAAATTGAGGAAAAACAACAACGGGCAGGAGCCAGATGATCAAGTTGAAGCAATGGACATGACGGTTTGGTGGTCGACGCGATATGAGAGAAGATGGCGATTGTGAATTTGGCATGACTCATCAAAACTACGTTTTGGCAGCCTTTCCATAAACACCAGGATAGTAGTACCAATTGGTAATCGTCTAAAAATTGGATTGTAAAAATAGTCTTTGCCTAAGTAAGGAAATGCGGAAGGAAGGTAAAATCATGTCGACAACTAAAGCCAAAGAGATTGTTGTGTTCAATGGCGACCCGACAGCGAATGAACAGGTGCTCTAGCAGTTCTCCCTCCTCATCCCCACCATCAGCAAAGTTTCTTCCATTGCAAGACCAAATTATTATTGATCGTCAACTACAAGGAGAATCCGCAGGAAAATTTGCCAGACAATTTTTTTTAGCTTTGGCACTAGCAGTATTCCCCAGAACTTAGGCCAAAGGGTAGGGTCTAGTGGAGATACCGCAGCACAGATCTTGCGTGGTTTTATTGGGTTACCATCAATGGCGAGATAGCAGGCTGATTTAATGTAGAAAAATCATGTGGGATGATAGTGCCAGAGATAACAATCTTCATATTGAATCCGGGGTCATAGTTACTGATATAAAAGAGATAAGTAATAAGCTTGGAATCCAGGTTATTAATGATTTAGTAAAGTATTTAGGGGTATCAATCCTCCATGGTAGGTTAACTCGTGACACATATGAGTATATCTTGAAAGATGGACTAAAATTGAATTGTATTGGAGGCTAAAACTTTATTGTTAGCTTGTAGAGTCACCCTTGCTACTGTCGTCCTTAACGTGATCCCAACCTATGCCATGCGAACTACCTTATTTTTAGCTATTGTATGTGTTGAGATTAATAAGAAAATAAGGTGGTTTGTGTGGGGTCTCATGAGGGTTAGTTTAAGGTCCATTTAGTCTCATGGGAGTCGGTGTGCAAACCTAAGAGTAAAGGGAATTTGTTCTTAGGAATGCTAAAGGTCTGAATATGGCATACATGGTTAAACTCGCATGGTAAATGTTTAACAACAAATCTGACTTGTGGTTGTAAGTATGTCCGAGTAAGTAATTCAAGCATACGGATGGGGATATTGTTGGGTTGAAAACCAACAACCACTCAAACCTTAGGAGGGATATAAAAAAATGTCACTAATGAGGAGTGCAACAAGCTGGAGCTTTAGATATGGAAGATCAACAAGGTTTTGGATCCATCCCTGGTTGGAAAAAAAATATCACCCTGGAGAAACACATGCTGCCAAACTTAACTGAATAAGAAAAAAGGTCGCTAGTGGCGCATTCGCTCATTGACGATGGAGAATGGGACTGGGAGAAGTTGAGAGGACTATTTCCCAATGAGTTCTGTCAACCATTGCAGGAATGGCAGAATTAGGGATGGCAAATAATTGAGGAATCAAGGCAAACGAGAGATTCAAACTTAAATAGGCCCACAACCTTGCAACAAACAAGACAAATGAGGAACCTTTGAAAGTCTAGAAAAATCTCTGTAAGTGGAAGGGACCAAGCAGAGTCAAAACACTTTATGTGGCTAGCCCCACATAAAAATCTCTTTAACAACAAAGCATGAATGAAGAGGAAGATTACTAGAATTGGTGTCTGTAGTTCTTGTGAGAACGTTGAAGAGACAACATGGCATATACTTCATTGCTACAGGAATACACGAGGATTCAGGGAGTTCGTCATAAGTATTGTCACTTGTAATGTTCCTCTTGTTCCCTTCAAGACCGGCTAGCACAAACCTCCACAATGAGGAAATAAGAGTGGTGTTTGGGATTATATATTGACGGATTTTGAAGTAGAGGAATGAAGAGGTAATGGATGGGATGAGATATTCTAATATGAGGTTGATTAAAAAACATTGGCTTGGTTCAACATCATTCATATGGAAAAGCAAAACATGGAGATGAGCACCATGCTAAGAGTACAAGGACCTCTTCTAAGATATGATGGACACCTGCAAGAGAAGGTTGGATTCATGTGAGATGGATGTGTTGGTGTTAACACATTCTAGTCAAGCGGCTTCTTAGAGATCACATGGATTGTTCTGTGGATGCTTTTGTGTGCATTCCGAAAACATGCTCAATCACAGAGCTGAGCTTCATAGGGCGGCTAAAGATCTAATGAGAACTTGGGAAAAAGGTTTCAAGAGGTTGAAATCAACCTGTACACAGCACAATCATTATTATTATTAGAGAAGAAACTGTTAGAATCTGAACAACAAATTAGGTTTACTTAATCTGCCTAAGTCGCGGACTAGATCGCTCTCTTTAAAACGTTCGTGGGAATGCCTCATAATTTTGCACAACATTCTATCATCTGGTTGCCTCCAGGATAAAACGTACAACCACTCGTATACTCTTGATTTGTGCGGAACCGGAGTCCTTTGAATATTACTCTCTTCTGTGTTTTTATCTTCGTCTGTTGGGCATCTAGAGGGTTTGAGGAGTCAGGTATTGATAATGGAGCTAAGACCCTCAAAATATGTCCTATTTTGTGGGAAATAAATAATGATTAATTAGGGTAATTCAAAATTTCTCCAAAAAATATAGGCACAACAAGTCGACCACCGACCCACCTACCCGACCGACCGACCCGCGCGTGTGGTATAAAGGTCCTTTAGGTCCTCCCTCTCCCATAAAAGTGGGTCACCAATGCGTATGCTCTTAAGAGAGAGAAACCTATCTAAATACACATTTAACATATGTTCACCTTCTAATGTTGTAATTTCTCTTGAGACTTCTCATATTGATATCAAAGCTATTCATTCCCAACAGAAAATAACAAGAACGATGGACATGGTCTTCTGGGAAACCAAATAAATCTTATAAATAAGAATTGAGAAGTTAGTATCAATCATCTCTTTAGCAAGGTTCTAAAAGGCGCTAGGCGTAAGGCAGGCGCTCGGCTCCTGACTTGCGCCTTGCCCGATTAGGCGTAGCCTAGGCGCGCCTAAGCGTTCAGAGCATAAATGGAAAAATTCTCAAATATTTCCTGTTTTCTGGAATAATTCATATAATCCAAGTGCATATAAAATTAGCAATGCCTAGTTCTTAACAGTAAACACTTAACATAACAAATAACAGGCAAATAGTGACCAATCATCTGCTAATAAGTGCTTATAGAGGCAAGAAGCTTGTGCTACGTACCGAGGAGAAGGAAGGAGAAGCAATTGACGAGTTTCGACTTTATTTCCCACTATATCAGCGGAGCGGTGTGAAGGTGAGAAGAGTGATCGATGACTTTCTCCTGCGGCGGCAGAGAGCAGCAAATGGGGCGAGAGCTAGGGCGGCAGGCGGTAGCAGATGGGGCGAGAGCTAGGGCGGCAAGCGGCAGCAGATGTTACTTCCCGTGTTTCTGATTTTCTAGGCTAAGAGGCAAGTTTCTGATTTTCTAGGACAAAATGAAGAGTATTGGGTTTAACCGCCTAAGCTCGCCCAGGAACGCCCAGGCACGCCTTCTCTCCACTAGGCGCAAATTAAGCGCTATTCCTACCTACTAAGCGCTACCAGCGCCTTTTACAACGCCTATGGCCAAGTCAAGGCGATCCTCCACCGCCTAGCGCCTAATTGAGCCTAGGCGCGCCTTCTTGAACCCTACTTTAGGGAGAGCAACTTAGCATATGACTTTTTAGCTAGCATGGGGCATACGCTTCATTTTGGCTCACATTCCTTCTTTGTGAGAAATGTGAACCTTAGACATTGGATCTCATACGAGTTGGTCTCAATTTTAATCATCAAATTTTATTTCACCGATTACTTTGTCTACAAGATTTGAATTCGTTGCAATTTATATTCTTTTGCCTAAGAAAAAGACGAGATGTAAAGAAGAATCTTAGGGTCGTTTGGATGTTGTATATGTTTGTATTGTTATGGGTCACTATGATATAAATGCATAAATTGATACAATAGATGCATTTTCACATTGCATTGTTTGGTTGTTAAGACTATAGTTTATGAATTGATTGTCATAAAGTTACTTTATAAAGAAATATCACATTTGCTCTCCACTTGTAATATAAAATAAAAGAAACTATGAATATAAATGGAAAAGGAAAAGGAGGTCATACTGTTAAACCAACAATCTCAACTTTTGTTGATTGTAGGTGGTACCTACACAAAACAATATATGCATTGTTTTGCAACTTGACACTTCCAAACATTTATTTAACCAAACAAATATTGATTATTGTGGACAATGCATGTATTTAACCAACACAACACTTACTATCTCAGCTTTAAAACCACCGTTAGTGTTGGTGATATTGTAGAATTCCTCTGATTTTGGGTGTCTTTAAGAGGATGGGGGATAGAGGAGACTAAACTTTCATTGGCGCTACTTATGGGTCGTTTGGAAGTTGCGATTGTTCTGACAAGATTGCTGATATACATGTATTGTTTAGAATGCATCGTTATTGTTGAGTTGAAATTGTTTTATTTTAACTTTTAGTTGATGTGACATACACAATCACATATACCAAACATTGTATTTTACAATGGATCAAATTTTGATAATACATATATAATAGTATACATGCATTTACAACAATACATCTATTCACAATCACGAATTCCAAACGAGCCCTACGGTACATTTGGATTGAGTAATTAGCCCCGATTAACTTTCCCATCTTACCCCTCAAGAATCCCAACTTTCAGAATTCTGGAATAAAGCGGTTCAAATACAAATAATATTGCATTAAACCGACCTAAGAAGACAACATTTGGCTGCATTTTACAGCAGAAACCACTTGGAGATACGAACCTCTGAACTCCGTGAATACAATTCTAGCTCCGGTAAACAAAGGCAAAAGAGTAATGTCCCATCCACAACACCACCTTACATTAACTTGGGTGTTAACAGCTTACTACTATATACTCAGATCAATGAAGAACCCGTTAACAGGACTACTGGGTTTGCACTAATCCATCACGTTGTGAAGAAAGTCCACAGCTTCTTTCCTATTGAGGCTTCACCGGGATTATGTTCAGACTCTTCTTCATCATCACCTTCATCTTCATCGTCTCCTCGAGATTGGCTGCTATACTCTACTGAGTTCCCTCGATCCATTTCCATCCTTCCATTAACCTCTTCACTCATCGTTACATCCAGTTCCTCATGAGCTTCACTATCCAGACATTCGGCAGCTTCCTCCCTCTGCTGCAGAAAAGGAACAGAAACCAATATTAGGTAACGGGAAAAACCGCTCCACATTTCTTATTCCACAAATAATTAGAACCAAAATAATTCAGTCCATGCTCACCTTCACATATGGTCTGCTTTCACCATGCTCGGTAGCAGCTCCTTCTACTGATGTACCTGCATTGACTATCATGATATCGCGGTTTTCTACATGCACAACACCAGTGGCTTCTCCTTGTTCATTTTCATTGTTCAAGTCTGGAGTGGCTTTAACATTCACCACAGCATCCCTGTAGCCAAGAATTTTAGCATACGAGAAGGCTGAAGCTAAGGGTGACTGGGTGAGATTATCTTTAAGAAGTTTAACCAAGTACACTTTTTCAATCCTACTGTTTAGGGAAAACCTACCCATAATAGTTACTTTCCAAAATCTTCTAAACAAACTATCTATCGTCCAATCAATAAGTTTTGCATTACTAAACAATATCATGTACCCCACTAACTTTATTTTTTTTTATAAAACCAAACACATTTTCCTTTGCTTTTACTAGAATCTGAAAAAAAGTTAGTTACTTTTAGCAAAAGCTAAAACAAATACACCCTGAATAAAAGTTTATGTGGCATAACAGTCAGATGGTCTAACATCCTTTACCCACTAATCACATATACGAGAAATCATACCGTTTCGATCGCCTGAGATTGTATCGTGTTTCAACAGGTGCAGCTCCTACCCGACTCTTCTTGCGCTTGCCAGTGATTATACTATCAGACTGTACATTGCTCTCATTGCCACCAAGTTCACTAGCAGTAGTCTGAGAAGCCTGTCCTCGGTTTCTCTTCCTTCCAATTCCTTGATTTGTAACTTTATCAGCAAGACCAGATTCCTCATGGCTTTCAGACCTCAAAGAATTTTCAGCCACATTAGGCTCCCCAAGAATCGCCTTGGCATCTTCAACAATGGCCTTCACAGTACGTGTTGTACTCACTTTACCTCTTGTTCTCTTTTGACGCTGACCATGCTTCTTCAAATCAGAAGGCTGGGAGAGTTCAGGCAATTCCAATGACCTGCTCTTGGTGTTGCTTAAGTCATCCAATGAATCGTTTCTAAATGCAAAAGACAGCTCTTGTTCATCATCAAGAACATCAACTTTGTCAGTAGATGGAGCAGCCTCGTCCAAATATTTGTCAAGTTGCCCCGGCTTAAGTGGAGACAACTTGAATATCTTCGTCGTGCATTTCTGTAGCCAAGATACTGGAGATACTCTTTGGCTGGGAGTAGTAGCAGGCCTCTCCCCCTCTAGCCTCTCATCAGAAGCTAAATTACCATTTTCAGCATTGGAGTTACCTGTTTCTTGCAACGAGCTCAAATCAGAAAGCTGGAATTGGAAAGTTGTTTCCCCACAGTTACTACAGCCCTTGTGTTGCTCAACAAAAGACATGAACTGCTCTTTCTCTCTAATAAACTGTTCTCTGTAGACCTTGAGCTTTCTGCTAAGATCACCAAGCTTATCAATGTCTTCTCGCATTTCAAGTTGTTGTTGTTGAAGTTGCTTCTTGTTTTCAATAAGCTGTTCCCTGTCGTTCGCTAACCTGGATCTTTCCAATTCCATATTCTCCATTTCTCTTCTGGCTGCATCTCGCAAGAGATTTACATCCTTCAAGTCTCTCTGCTTCTCTTCCTCAAAACGCCTTGCCTTCTCCTGAAGATCTCTGTCCATTTCCTCCTGAGCTTTCTGCAAGCTATTTCCAAGTGCAGACTTCTTTACCTCAATGTCAATTAACAATAAGTTTCTGTCAGTTTGTGCTTTCTCAACCATGAGCAACCGCTCATGTTCGAAGTTCGCCTTGAGAGATTCCTTTGCTGACTCGAGAGACTCAAGTTCCTTTTTTATCAAGTCATCCATAGCCTTTCTATCACGTTTTATCCTTTCTTCTTTCAATTGCTTTTGCTTTTCAAACTTTTCCTTCTCATCACCAATGCTTTTCTGCTCTTTTTCGATTTCAGATTTGTTCTCATCCAACTCGTCCCACTCCCTTTCAAAAGTCTCCTTTCGCTGCTTTAAGTCTTCAGCATCTTGCAACAGCAGCTCCTCCCTTGACCTGCACTTTACTATTTCCTCTTTCAGTTCAGATTGTAAGCGAATATAGTCAGACCTCTCGTCCTCACTTATTTGGAGCTGCTCCTTCTCTTCGGAGATCTTTAGGAGCAGCTTCTCATTGGCTGCCTTTCTATGCTCAAGTTCAGCTTTGAGAGTTAGAAGATGTACTTTCTCAGTTCCCAGTTGTGCTTTCTCTCCCTCCATGCTTTCCTTCTCAGATTTCAAGCTCTTCTCCTTTTCAATAAGAACTTTTGATTTGGATTCAAATTCAGTTTCTTTCTCCTTAAGTTTCTCCAGTTTCTTATCCAAAGCTTGCTCCCTTTTTGCAAATTTCTCCTCCATATGCTTGATATCAACTTCCTTTCTCTCCAATTCAATTACTTTGCTCTTTATCTCCTCGTCAACAGTCGTCCTCCTTTGCTCAGCTTCCAACTCAAACTCACATCTTTTGGCACCCAAAATAGTATTATGCTCACTAAAGAGTTTTGGAATCTCAACCTGGAAACGACCAAATTTTCACACAGATATTTTAGACTTAGTACACAGATCAGTAAACTTACGTGGAGAACTATGATTCATAAATATGAAGACATAGTTAAATGAGAACCTCCTGTACAGACTTATTTCAATTTATATTTACTTAAAATATAAAGTAGTTTCAAGAACGCACTTTTTCCCTCTCGTTTAACTTCTTTTCCATGGTCTGTAACTCCTTCTCCTTCAACCGCAAATTCTCTTCTGTAGCAACAAATTCCTGCATGATTGTATCCATTTCTTGCAACATGAGCATATGCATGAAATCCAGGACTAGAACTGCTCAAAACATAAGCATTAAATACTTACCTTTTCCATAAGGATCAAATTAGCTTGGCGGCCAGTAATATCATCTTCTTTCCTCTTCAAGATTGAGTTTGCTTCATCTATCTTCCTTTGTGCCTCTCCAAGGTCCTTCATTTTTTGTTTCGAGATTCTATTACTATGACCTTCCCTTTCATCTCTTTCGTTGACAATTCTTAGACCATTTGATAGCCTCTCTTCTTCCTCATCTAATTTTCTTTCCCACACTAGCAATTCCTCTCTTTGCTTGGACATACTGGTATCATGTGCTTCTTTCCTGAAATGAACAACGAGCAAAATGCAAAATAATTAACCTGCAATGGTGAAACCCAGACAGATATTATTTAACGAGAAACTAAAAACAGGAAGGAGATGTACCCTGCTACGACAGATGAGCGCTCCTTTCGAAGAGAGCTTTCTTGGGATTCCACCTCCCGTGATTTCCTCTCTAGCTCTGAACTCTTTCTGCTCACTTCAGCTAGCCTAGCTTCAATAGCTCGCTGTTGGGCCTCAACATCGAGATACTTCTCATCAATACTGTTAACCAGCTCATTTGCATCATCCAACTTTGAATCAGCCTTAAATTGCATTTCAGCAATTTCAGAACGCATCTCCTGAACTGCCTTCTTCAACTGTAATAAGCACAATCATCTTTCAACATGATATTCAAGTCCGAGGCCTAGCAAATTAGTCGAAGTCTCACACAGCCTACTGGATCAGTTAGAATATGGAGCACAGCAGCAGATCCCGATAGCTAAACTTCGCTTACAGATTTATGCCTGCAAACTTGGTCAGTATGCAGTAATCACAATTAGCAAGGTTGCTAAGCCTTGCTTTAAGATGCAATTACAATGCATTTTTGTAGTACAAAGCCCCCTCTCCTCTCTCTCTCCGGGATAAATTAAGTTCTCATAATTTGTACCACAAAATAAAATAAAACCAGCTATAGTATTACAACACCTGCTTTCAGCTTTCAACACATTTTTCAGGCAACATATATTCAAAATTAGACAGTTCAGATTGCTAGTTCCTAACTTCCTATAATAGAGCGGACAAATTGGATAATTATCTTACATCTGTAGCACACTGCTTTTCATGGCCTAATGTGCTTCTCAACTTCTCTTCGTGCTGCTCAGCACCAGAGATTGCAATCAAGTGTGCTGCTTGCTCGCGTTTGAATTTATCTGTTGTGTCAGCTAATGCTTGCTTAAGTTCTTCAAATTGAGCACTCCAGCTCTTCTTTTCAATTATAAGAATACCCATGTTGTACTGGTACTCATACAACTGAAATATAGATCGGTGGAAAACATTAGTAATGCAGCAGAACACGCTAAACACACATGATAACAAAATTCAAAATAGTGCAGATTCATGAACGATCTCACAAACAGCTGGCTAGGCCAAGCTGGCCAGAAAAGGTTTTTCAGTGTAGACCCTCGTATAGTTGACCTGATAACTTCAACTTGTGGTTCAAGCCGCTCAGCGGTGGAACATAATTATAGTATTAGAGTGTAATGAGAAGATGATTAATGGTCATCATGAAATGAACAGTAACTACAGGTACATAAAATATTCAAAGTCAGAGGATGATAACTCGAAATTATGCAAGATGCGAAGCTTGTTAATCTGTCAGAGCCATGCCTGCAATATATATCTAATTAAGTTGGTCTTTATCAGAGTGTCTGTCATATTCTGTATTAATCAGCCAGCTTCTTCTGTGTCTATACAACATCTATCACTTTTACTGGTCAAGTATATAAATCTAACAAGCTCAAAAAGCTATACCAAAAATAATTGGCTACAACTAGTTTCAAAGCAGGGACCAAGATTAAGCTGAGTGAGTCTAGCAAAACATCATCCAGAAGTACGTACAGCTGGGCAAGAACTATTACGGAGATGACAACCGTTACAATGGCCGCAATGCCCCTTAAGGCCCCAATGTTTGCTACACCTCGTGCAGCCAAAACAGTCGGAACTGCATTACTAACTTCAACCAGCTAGTATCCATACTTCTCTTAAAAACCCTAATATACTTGTAACATAAAGAAGCACTTAGTTCCCACCTACATCGTCGCTATATTAAAGCCACCAAAAAACCCTTCCCGGACCACAAAAGCCAAATGGGGAACCATAGATTAAAGAGAAAAGATGAAGACTTTTCAGCAAGTAAAGGGAAGCAAGAAGCAACAAACCTCGTCCTCAAGCCTCTCAACCTTGCTCGGCAATTCTTCAGTGTCCAAATCATAACCAACCCCATTGGGAGTCAGTGCTTCAGCAAATGAGACGCTTTTCCCTCTCAGGAGACTCCCATCTTCAATTCTTGGGGCAACCCTGCGGATAGAATTGGGAGTCTGATGGTAAGCACGCCCCGGTTTCAGCGCCTCCGACCAAGACCTCCTTTGCGGCGTAGACATGGTGATACTACCCCACAGTTACCCCCTCCCAATTACCAAAGAGGGGGCAAATTCACAAACACAGCGAAACCCTTTCCCGAAGGGTGCCAAAAGAAAAAGAAGCAAGAAATTGAGAATCCAATGTGGGAGCAGAGAAGGAGGACAAAATCCTTAGGCGCAAAATGGCGGTGCGGAGAGGGTTGAAGCTTCCGACCGCCGGAGGAATTACTCGGTGGCAACCCTGATTCTGGTAAGGCTTTGACGGTCGCCGTATGAAAATTCGAAACACATTAAGAACGGACTTAAACCGGATTTTTCAAAACCCGCGAAATGTGGGCTTGGGGTCCGCTAACGTCTCCTATCCGGAGTCCCTGTTGTCAAACCGGTTTATCGTTGTGACGGTTTGGTAAGTTTAAGCTAAATGGTATGATCGACTTTAAATCTGTGTCGATTTAACAAAATATGTGAGAATATAAAATCATTAACATTCACTAAATTTAAACATATATAAAATATATTTGAAGACAATTTATGACTTTTAAATTTATAAAATAAATAATAAATATTTTTTCATTAATTAAATTCACTAAAAGTCATTTTGCTTAGAATTCGTATTCATCATACCAATAGTGTTCACGCCGATTTCATAACTGACACTGGGTGAACTAGGTTCAACTGTGCGACATGCCTCCGACATGACAACCATTATCCCGAGTTTAACTAACTTTCTTCCCTCTAGGATTGGTTTGCTTGTAGTTTTTAAAGGTTAAATTAGAAAGTAGTTTATTTCATGGTTTGGTTGTAGTGTTTGTTGGAGATGTTTCTGTGAAATGAATATTGAGGAAAAACTGACTTGATTTGATTGAGTACAAGATTATTATACACATAGAATGAGTGTTTGTAGCAACAGAAAGGTAGTGGAGGAATACACAATCCACAAAGAGAGGAACATAAGAGAGGTGGAGTAACGGAAATAAATAAAGAAAAGAAAAATTCCTTTTTATTTAGTTATCTCTAATACGCCCCTGCAAGACGGTGGAGGTATCAACGACACCGATCTTGGACCGAAGAAGAAGGAACCGTGTGGATGGTAACGGTTTGGTGAGAGAATCGGCAAGTTGGTGAGCCGTTGATATGTAGGAAACGCGCAGACGACCAACTTGGACCAGTTGGCGGACAAAGTGATAATCAAGAGCGAGGTGCTTCATTCTGGAGTGGAAGACGGAATTGGAGCTGAATGAGGTGGCGCCAAGATTATCAGAATAGAGCGTCGGAGGAGACTGTAGAGGTTGCTTGAGCTCGTGAAGGAGATTCTGGATCCACTCCAACTCGGTCGTCGCATGAGCGATGGCACGATACTCGGCCTCAGTGCTGGAGCGGCCCACGGTGCGCTGTTTCTACGAGCGCCAGGAGATGAGGGTCGAGCCAAAGTAAATGGTATGATCTATGATAGGTCTGTGCCGATTTAACAAAAAATCTGAGAATATAAAATCATTAACATTCATTAAATTTAAACATATATAAAATATATTTGAAGCCAATTTATGACTTTTAAATTTATGAAATTAATAATAAATATTTTTTCGTTAATTAAATTCACTAAAACAACGTCATTTTGCTTAGAATTCGTATATTCATCATACCAATAATATTCACGCCGATTTCATAACTGACACTGGGTGAACTAGATTCAACAGGGGGAATGCCTCCGGCATGACAACCATTATCCCGAGCCTAACTAACTTTCTTCCCTCTAGGGTTGGTTTGCTTGTAGTTTTTAAAGGTTAAATTAGAAAGTAGTTTATTTCATGGTTTGGTTGTAGTGTTTTGGTATACTTTGGATTTTGAAAAAAATCTTAGATATATGATGGATTTGTTAGTATTATGGATTTGAAAAGCTTATTATTTTTTTGTTGGATTTTATTATGGAATTTACTTAATTATATTTATTGATATGATGATTTTTTAACCATCACCCAAATCTCGGGATTTTTTCCAAAAATGTCACCCCAAAATTCAATATAATTTCAAAAATATCACTCTTTTCAAAAAAAAATCCATTCATACTACTCTTTCACATAAATTGTCGCAGGGGGCAGTAGTTTTCAAATGAACCGCTGGGTAGGGTGGCGGTTTTTATTTTGGGCACAAACTGCAGGTGGCAGTGTTATGGTTGACCTAAAACAAATCGCGGCAAGACCAGCCAGTTCTATCTTGGCAAAGGGAAGGGCTACCATACCCAGCGATTTGATTTACTGACATACAAACCGCAGGGGTCGGCGGCGGTTTGCATGTCGTCCCCATCCCTCGACAGCCGACATGTCGACATGCAGGGGGTGCAGACTTAGGGTTTGCATATCAGGTGAAAACCGCCATCCCAACCCCCCCCCCCCCCCTTCCCCAGCAGGTTCGGTGGAACACGGTGGGGGTGGCGGTTTTCACCAAACATTTTCCCTATAAAAGACAGTCCCGAAAACCTCAGCTTTTCACTCCTCCTTCTTCTTCTTTAAAATTTTGTTCTGCTCCCTACTTTTTTGAGTTTTTGCGATTAACGTTACTTCGTAAGTTTATTTTGTATTATTTTTTATAGTGATTTGTGATTTTTAAATAATTTTTAAAAACTTAGGAAATATTTTCTTATGGCACTTCGGACTTATCTGCAACCAACAGACCACTATTTCTTAAATTTTGAGTGGAGAAGGGGATGGGTAGAGAGAAAATCTTAGAGAGAAGGGTTGGTTTTGGTGTGAAGAAAATAGAGAGTGGAGGGGGTTTTATACAACAAATCGTGGGGTGGGGGCGATTTAGGCGGGAAGGAAAATCGAAATCCGTGGGAGCGGGGGGCGGGTTTTGAATTTGAAAGACAAATCGTGGTTAGGAAGAGCGGTTTCTGCGAGAAGGATGCGGATCGCCCCACGATCACGCGGATTGCTGAGCTGACTGCGGTCAGCTGTCAGATCGTGGGGGGATCCAACGGTTTGTCTTACTGCCATGCCCACTACCAGTTTGTGCCCCCAAAAAATGCGAATTGTGCCCCCTACGGTCTGCGCCCCTCTGCAGTTTGTTTGAAAAATGGTATAAATGGAATTATTTAAAGTTTGTACGGTCCACGAATTTGGACACGTAAAGTTCATGGACCACGCAGATATCACGCTCAAAAATTAACTAGAAAACAATTTGGAACACGTCCATAATGAATTAGGTTTGAGACTCATATCTCTCGCCAAATTCATAAAACAAATGCCCCCTGCATGGCTACATGTTTGGTAACTCGGTTTATCAATTTGTTTTACATTTATTACTAAATCTTTTCTATTGTATAATTGGCTACAGACTTTACATCAACATTTCACTATAGCAACCCGTAATGTAACTTTTTTAAAATATCCTACATGGTAGTCAATAATCTTATTGATCATCCAACTAAAGATGTATCAATTAAAGAATAATAATAAAATAATATAATATATTTATTTTCAGTCTCCATATCGTCTCCTCTTCCACTATGTCTTTCCTCGTAATGATTTGATTTCCTTTTATTGCTATCATTCGCAAATTCCGACACCCTAGTAGACTAGTACTAGGGTTGAAATGAACCTTTCCCATCTCGAGCTCAATACGAGCAGAGAAGGAAAGCGTTGCATAGGCAATGTTCCCCCTAGGTCTTCTAATCATGCTCCCTCGATGATTGGAGTATACAAGCTGCCGATTTCTTATTTCGTCATTTCGCACCTTGTGTTGAAGAATTTATCCAAACTCATGGGCGACAAGGACCCTTCAAATTCCTTGACGCGTCAAGTTGCTTGATCAAATTTCCATCGAGTGGACTGCTATTTCTAGACCCATCCTAAATTACTAGGATTTCTATCCTTGCACCTCGAAGTAGTGCAAGGTCAACTAATCAATCATTCGAATCAACAATAAAAAAAGAAGAAATCAAGCATCACACATATGAAAATCAAAAATTGTACTAACCAAATCATCGAGTTTACATGGTTAGAACCTTTAGGGTTCACATACCTACACAACTAAGGAACTTAGCCAACCTTAGGGAGGGATTCCTGGATGTTCATCGATGGAAATGATGACTCCAGGAGACCTCGGTAATCGACGCCCATAACATAAAATCAGTCCCAGCTGTGCTGATTTTGCCGCCGATTCTCCCTCTAAGTCATGAGGGTTGCTCTGTCGGTAGAATAACGACACTTCCTTGACCTCCCATCTCTTCCTCCCGAACTCTAGATCTTGAAGCCTATTTATAGATCTTCGATTAGGTTTTCTAAGGAAAACTCATCCTTTTTGCATCATTTGCTCAATTAGAGCGCTCCAAGCACGTGGCCAACGAATCAAGATGCTATGGGATAACTTCCTAACGAAGTGGATGACGCTCCAAACACGTGGTCACTAAAACGGTGCCATTGGGGCCTTCCGGTCTTTGAATCCTTGCTCCAGCAGCTTGGGCTCGATGTCCCCAATGGCTTGCAAGTGGTCCACTAGGCTACTTCGCCCTGAAAAAGCACAAAACGCTACCAAAAGCACATCAATCGTATAAAAGCAATCCTAAAGTTGTTAGAACGCACTTGAAGCAATCATAGCAATAATTCAATATACTATGACAATAATTATTATGGGAAATGTATATACTTTGTGTCACAATTTCATATTTTAACTCATTTCTTTTTATTCTTCTACAACTCTCTTGACTTAAATCTCAACGGTTTCAACTTTAAACCCAAAGAAAAGAGGTGTCAGCCTCACAATGTGTACTAGCAATGCACAAGACGATGGATATTTGGTTAAACCTTTATTATGTAATGTGATATATGTTTATTTTTATAATTAGGTATTATTCAATGAATTAAAATATAGAACTTCCAAATATAAAAAATGATAATACAACTAGACCAACTAGACCAACTAGACCAAACCCGTGTTCAATAGAGCACATGTTTCGGATGGAGATGTTTAGCGGCAGTTGTCAGTATCATATCCTCGAACGAACCAACCAAAGAGCAGTGGAGAACCGAATGTTTCCTAGGTCACAACTAGGGATGGCAATGGGTCGGGTTTTACCAAACTCATGGGTTTATCCTTCAAAAAAATCTGGGGTAAAACTCAATGGGTTTGAAAAACTCAAACCCAATCCAATCCGCTGGGTATCCGCGGGTTCATGGGTACCCATGGGTTTTTGTGGTAAAAAATTTACAATAACAAGTTCCTATCAAAATAAAAGTCAAACATCAATTTCTCCTTGCAAATTATCCATACATAAAACACGAGTCTAGAAAATTCAAAAAAATTACAAATTATTCATACAAATTGTAAATTAGATTGGGGAAAATTAGAATTAGGGTAAGGTTTGTAGAGAGTAGATGACGAAATAAGTGTGGACGGGCACCTATGGGTCGGGCATCCCTAAACCCAAACCCAATCCAACCCGGTGAAGGTGTAACGAATTTAAACCCAAACCCGACCCTAAACCTGTTAACACGGGTTTTGCCCGTGTTAACCGAGTAGGATACATGTTGACCGTGTTGAATCGGGTATGATACCTGTGGGCAGTCTACGAACCCATATTGACCGGGTTGAATCGGTAGGATACCTGTGGGCAGTCTACGACTCTACGTTATACCCAAGGCCCAGGGACTCCTCCAAGGATGTGCAAGTAGATAATGCAAGACGCAAAGATAAAAAAAAACAAACGACAGTTCGAAACTTCACTAGCGTAAATGAAAACATCCAAGGAACACAACCCCGTCAGCAGATCGATCAGACAATGTTAAGAAAATACTGTTATCTGGTACCACAATCGAATCAACTACGAATGTAGGCTTCAATATGAACTGAATCTGTTCCATCCAAAGATCAGATGATTGGCTCTACTGTTCCCGTGTTATCAGTTTTTAATACAGAACATCTCCGAATTAAATATACCCTAAGTGGTAATCAATCAAACAAACAACAAGGGGTGAAACAAAACCAGGACGCTACTCTGTCTACACTTTTTAACTTGTGGACCTCCTGGATGAATGCAACCTACACGGCAAAAGGGAAGAATAATACACTCCACAAACCCAGAAAAGGGGGGAAAAGGGAAATCCTGACTATATACTGCGACAAACAATCAAAGAGTCCATCAAATCTTAAACTTGGCTACAACCATGTCACGTCGTCAAAAAAGTCCACAGTTTCTTCCCTATTGAGGCTTCACCAGGATGAAGCGACTCTTCTTCTTCGTCATCTTCATTCTCATCCTCACTTTCTCTATTGGATTCGGTAGCATACTCTTGCTCCCCTTCCATGTCCACCCTCTCATTTACCTCCTCACTCATCACCACATTTACATCTGGATTACCCTGTCTCTCATTGTGTTCTGCAACTTCCTCAGCCTGAACATAAACAACACCAGCAAAAACCATTAACCGCAAGATCTTCCTCTTCTAGTCAAGGGGAAAAGCTACTATTAAGAACAGACAACATAAACAATAGTTGCGTGTTACAAGACATACTGGCATAACAGAGTGTCTAGTTGTCCCATTTTTACGAGTGTCCCCTGCTGGCATATCTGCACGACTTCTCAATTCTCCATCATTGGGACTAACTAAACCGTCGCCCTCTTTCTTGTTCTTACTTTTATGGTTGGATGAAGTTTTGGCATCCACAACAGCTGCCCTGCTGACAACAATTTAGCATGCCACCTTTTAGTAAGATATATTGATGACACAAGGCTAAAAGCCAGTCAGCCTCTCAGTTAAAATCATTAATGTAAGATAGGTAATAGCTGAAGGCAGTACCAATGATAGATCTACTGACACAATCATGTCTTAAGTCAAAAGAGACCAAAATTAGATCTGATGATAAGATGAGGAACTTACAGCTTTGACCGCCGGAGATTGTATCTTGATCCACCTGGAGCTTGCACATCAGTCACGTTCTGCTGACGCTTCCTGCGTTTTCCAGCTACGGTGCTACCAGAATGCCCCTCACTCTCATTGCCATCACGTTCAATTGTTGTGGTCTTGGAAGCATGTTTTCGGCTCCTCTTTTTCCCATTTCTCTGAGTTCCCTTGTCGGCATGGCTAGATTCACCGTGGCTTTCAGATATCAGAAGTTCAGAATCTTCGGCCACCAAATCTGATTCCAAAGCCTCTCCAAGCACTGCTTTGGCATCTCCTACATCAACTTTGATAGAGGGTGTTCTACTGACTTTCACTCTTCTTTTAATGGGACCCCGCCCACCCCTCAGATCAGAAGACTCAGAGATCTCTTGAGGAGGTTGCAATGACATACTGTTAACATCACTTTGGCCATCTGCTGACAAATCTTGCATTGCTGCAATAGCATCTCCTGTACCATCATACTGTACCCTCTGGTCACCAAGCGAGTCATTTCCATAAACGAGAGATATTTCTTGCTCATCTTCAAAGATATCCACTCTGTTTGAAGGTTCTGCCACATCAGCCAAGTCTCTTACAAGCTCTATCCTTTTGAGCGGGGAGAAGTTGAATATTTTTGTTGTGCACGTCTGGAGCCAAGAAGCTGGAGATACTGTATACCTTCTGGCCACAACAGAAGATTTCTCAGCCTCTGTTCTTTCAGAGGCTTTTGAGTTTTTGCAATTCCCAGCTCCCGACACTGCCAGTCTTGAAGCAGACAAGATACTGGCATTCTCAATTTCTTGTGAAGAGATTAAGTCGGAAAGAACAAACTGGGATGTCACTTCACCACAGTTTTTACAATCCTTGTGCTGCTCTACAAAGGCAATGAAGCGCGCTTTCTCTTTAGTAAATACTTCCCTGTGGTCCTTGAGCTTCCTGCTAAGCTGCCTAAGTCCATCGATATCTTCTCGAATTTCAAGTTGTTGCTCCTGAAGATGCTTCTTGTTTTCAGCAAGCTCCAGCCTGTCCTTTTCTACCCTTGATCTCTCCATCTTCAGTTCATCCATCTCTCTTCTAGCCACATCCTTCAAGTAATTGAGATTTTTCATTTCTCTCTGTTTCTCCTCCTCAAACAATGTCTCCTTCTCCTGCAGATGTCTGTTTGTTTCTTCCTGCTTCTTCTGCAAGCTGTTCTCAGTTTCACTCTTCAGTACCTCAATCTCATTCAGCATTAAGTTTTTATCACTCTCCAGTTTCTCAGTCATCATAGACTGTTCCTGCTCCAGCTTGGCCTTAAATGACTCTTTCGCTAATTCAAGAGTTTCAAACTCCCTTTTGATGTAATCTTCTGTAGCCTGTCTCTCGTGCTTAACCTTTTCCTCCTCGGATTGCCTTTGTTTCTCAAACTTGTCTTTCTGCTCACTAATGCTTTTTAGCTCTCGTTCAATCTCAGCTTTCTTTCCATCCAATTCCAGCCACTCCCTCTCAAAGTTCTCCTTCTGCTGCTTTAAATCTTCGGCCTCCTTCAAAAGCAGCTCCTCTGTAAATCTGCACTTTTCTGTTTCCTCTTTCAGTTCAGATTGCAGACGAACAAACTCAAACCTCTCATCTTGACTTATCTGGAGTTGCTCTTTCTCTTCACGAATCTTCAGAAGCTGCTGCTCATTAGCAGCCTTTAATTTGTCAAGCTCAACTTTAAGGTTTATAAGTTTTTCCTCGTCAGAATGCAGCTGTTTTTTCTCTATCATCAAGTTTTTCTCCTCAGATTTGATGGCCTTCTCCCTTTCCTTGAGAGATTTTGATTTGGATTCAAAATCCTTTTCTTTCTCTTTGAGCTTCTCCAGTTTCTTATCCAAACCCTGCTCCCTTTTTGCAACTTTCGCCTCCCAATGCTCGACTTCAGCTTCCTTTCGCTCCAAATCGAGTACCTTGCTCTTCAACTCCTCATCCAAGGATTTCGTCCTTTGCTCAGCCTCCAGCTCGAATTCAGAACTTTTGGCATCCAGAATAGCTTGATGCTCCTCAAGGAGCTTCTGAATCTCCACCTAACAAAAGAAATTCACAAATGCATGGTAAGGAACCGCTAATCCCAGCCATTTTAAGAGAATCATGCAACAAACTATTTAATAAAATCTACATCATCTACAGAACACCATTATTCATAGATTCCTGAAGGCAAAGAAAACAGAAAGCACACAGTTTTAATTTACAAAGACAATTTCAAGCCCCCTATTTATTTACGAGATTAAATAGCAAAGGAATGCATGGTTTATCCACCCGCGTCCAAGAATTTCATCATTACATTGGACATACATCAACTACCAAAGACACGGAGAACTTCGACGAACGATTTCTATTCAATTATGGAATAATGACAAAAGGAAAATGAAACCCATCAAAAGATCTACATTACAGGACAGAACTAGAAGTAGTAGGGCAAGCAAAGAAAAATTACTTAAAGCATCAAATATCATTTACACATCCTATGTAGAACAGTGAAGGACTCACTTTCTCTCTCTCATTCAGCTTCTCTTCCAGGGCACATAACTCCTCCGCTTTCAACTGTAATCTATTTTTAGTAGTATCAAACTCCTGCATGAACCCCACAAATTTGTCAACAAGTTATACAAGGAAAGGAGAATCCACAACAGCTAACATGTTTAACACATACCTTTTCCCTAAGATTCAGATTAGCTTTGCGAATAGCTATGTCATCTTCTTTCCGTTTCAAATCTGAATTTGCTTCATCCAACTTCTTTTGTGCCTCCTCAAGGTCCTTCTCCTTTTGCTTGAACAGTCTATCATTCTCATTCGCCCTTTCTTCTCTTTGATTGACGATTCTCAGACCCTTTGATAGCCTCTCTTCCTCCTCTTGTAATTTTCTCTCCCATTCTCGCAAGTCATCTCTTTGCTTAGATAAAGTGTCTTTGTGTGCTTCTTTCCTGAGAAACAAGAGATCAACACGATGACTTCAACTGCAACATGGTGCAAACAAGCTTTAACTTTGCATCTTTAAAAGAAGTTCATACTCTGCAATCAAGGATAAACGATCCCTTCTTATGGCGCTTTCTCGGGTCTCAACCTCTTGTGATTTCCTCTCCAGCTCTGAACTCTTTCTGCTCACTTCTGCCAGCCTAGCGTCAACTGACCGCAGCTTTGCCTCAACCTCAAGAGATCTTTCTTCAACACGTCTCATCAATGCATTTGCTTCAGCCAACTTAGAATCAGAAGTGAACTTAATTTCAGCATTTTCATATCGCATCTCCTGCACAGTCTTCTCCAGCTGAACAAGAATTCACCGTGTTACTAGTCTTTTAGATAAATCACAATGTTACTGATTGCTAACATCTAACTTTTTGTGCACATTGCCAACTAGATAAACAGATAGCCAAGATTGATTACTTGCAAAAAGAAGATTCTAATTGTCATGCTTTGTTCAAGATTTAAATTACCTACATCCATTACGTGTTGCTTAAAGGGTTTTCTTGTCCACAGGAAGAACAAGAGTCATTATAACAAGCTTTTCTCATGTACAGTCACTTCAAGAGGTAAGAATCAGAAAACCAACCTTAAATAATTCTTGTTTCAGGATCGCAAACCTACTTCATGCATAACCAATTATGCTACCTAGTCTTTTAACACAGATATTTTCATGCTTCAGAATATGGACAACACAAAATTTCGATATGAATGATTCAGTGAAACCCAAGCTTACGTCAACCACACACTGTTTTTCAACCCCCAATGCCTTCCTCAAATTTTCTTCTCGCTTCTCAGCATCAGAGACTGAAACCAAGTGTGTAGCTTGCTCCCGTTTCAGTGCATCCTTCACATCAGCTAACGCTTGCTTGAGTTGATCAGCTTTAGCATTCCAATCCTTCTTTTCAACTAAAAGAAGCTCCATACTATATTCAAATAACTGAAAAAGAGATGACAAGAATAAATAATAAAACATAAGCACAGCACATGAAATGAAGTAAAAGGAGATGACAACATATGAAGAAAATCTAACAGACACCACATTCTCTAGAAAGTTACATAAGCACAACCAAGTCAGGAAGGATGACAGGAAAATAGTAAGAAAACAGACAAAAGAAACAGCCTAAAACCCCAATGCTGCCAGCTGGAACCAACTTTCTAGATCGACCAGTTGAAATCTTTTGTCAAAGTCATTTCTGGCAATACAAACCGAAATATGTAGGTATCTACCCAAAGAAGAGTAATGTAATAGAAAAAGACTATGGTTACTGAAAACACATGATTAATGACCATGACACCTAGACCGTACCACTCAACAACTACTTACACCAATTATCAACTCATAATTCATTAGCAACTTAATTTATCCCTAAAATACAAGGATAAACAGCAAATCAGAAGCAATAATACATCATGAACAGCAATATAGAAGTGATCAACCCACTTGCCATCATGTATCAAACTCTTGAAGCCATATAATGCATAGGCTATCGCGAAAAATACATTATATACAAAATGAGGCCCTGCCACTCATTCTCACTACATCCTTCAACTATAGATTTCTATGCAATATCCAAAAGTTGCTTAATGTATTGGTATACTAGAACTGATACATCAAGAATAGTAGTGAAAGTGATCAAATAACCTCACCGCCAAATATCAAATTCGGTCAACCTAGATACTATGAGGCTACATTCCAGCTTACAGCAACATGCCAAATACGCATACCAGTCCTCCCAAATTTTGGGTTTCTACAAGGATTCTGCAATACTTGTACAGCCTTCCCAATTGAATGCATCAATGACGGCATATAAAGATAACTGTTATTTAGTAAGATCAACCTTGGACAACCCAATATCAAGAAGAAGAAAAAAAAAACTGACCATCGTCAAAGAATAACACAACAGGGGAGCAAACACAGGTTCCGCGAGAAAAAATAACAGTACACAATCACCAACCTCATTCTCAAGCCTTGAAATCTTGGCAGCCAAATCCTGAGTATCCAAAGCACGACTCAAGCCATTGGGAGAAGCAGCTTCAGTAAAAAGCACCGCTTTCCCTCTGAAAGGGCTCCCATCTCCGGAATCGGAAGCAGGAGTGTCATTGGAATTGAGGGTCTGATGCAAAAGCCCGCCAGATTTGTGAGCCTCTCTCCGCGGAGACCAAACGGACCACATCTTCCTCTGCGGGGTAGAAGACGACATGACGAACCTCACATCCACAGTTTGCTTGTCTAGGAACTGAAGTCAACTGAATTTCGTGCACAGCCGCCAAAATTGAATTTGATACAGAAGAAGCAAGTCACAGGCCCTATCCTGGGGGCAGGGGACGCTCTTCTTCAACTTTCGACTCTGGGAGCGCCAAGGGGAATCAATCAGTCGGGAGAAAGCCTGCGAATCACGTATGCTTGCTACTGTGTCGCCGACGAGGAAGATGGACGAAACCCTAGACCGGACGCAAACCGGATTCCCAAATTTCGCCGCAGTGTGACGTTTGGAGTCCGGCAACGTCTCCAAACGAACTCTCTCGGTCTCTCTCTCCTCTCTCTGTGGAGTTTCTGTGCTTGTGGGGTGTCACTAACTAACTCAACTCTGGCAAGGTCCTCTCTTTTTTTTTTTTCCTATTTATCTAAAGCTTGCTTTTTTAGCACGGTCCGAAGTGGGGAAAAAATCTCAATGTACACATGTTCTTAAAAAAAATTCTCAAAATACATAAGTTATAAAAAAATTTTCCAAAGTACACATATTTGGCATTCACCGTTTTTGACAAACGCAGTGAAGGTGATCACCGCGTGTGACAAAGACGGTGAATGTTTCACCGTTTCAAATTAAAACGGTGAAGGGTTCACCGTTTTGGTCTAACACGGTGAATCAATCACCGTTTTGGTCTAACACGGTGAATCAATCACCGTTTTGGTTTAAAACGGTGAATACTTCACCATTTCTGTCCAAAACGGTGAAGCGACGCGGATCGCTGACGTGGACAAACGCGGTGTATTCACCGCGTTAGACAAACACGGTGAATACACCGTGTTTGTTTACGTCAGTGATCCGCGCCCATGTGCTTTCACCGTGTCCGTTGGATGCGGTGAGGCGCGGATCGTGGTTTTCTTCCCACGATCCGACGCCTCACAACACGCCACGTCCCCTCTGCAGGGAGCGTTTTGGGGAAAAGCGATGCCTTCACCGCGTCCCTCAAACACGGTGAAGGCTCTCCAATTAAATGCTGCGCAGGCGCCTCCCCCCTTTCCCCAACTATAAATAACCCTCCCCTTCACTTACAACTCACACCACAACCATTTCACTTCTTTCTCCCTCAATTTATCCGCTCTAGTCTCGTTCTAAGTATGCTCTGTGGTTGCGGCTAAGTCCGATCTTCCACATCAGAAAGAATTACTAGAGTTTGACCCTAAAGCCACCGTCCCGCTAAGTTCCCGTCCCTTACAAACCTAAACCCGTCAAACCTCTGTCCGGCTTCCGCCAAAAAATGGACGAAGAGGCTCTTCGTGTAGGTTTTTGGTTTATGATTTTTTTTTAATCGAAACAATTTGATTTTGTGTTTTTTTTATCAAAACAATCTCTGATTTCATTACTTTTTTATAGATGGGTGCCGAGATATACGATCCTCGATTGTATATCCATTATGGCCCAAGGGATGCGAGTCTCTTAACCGATCAAAAAGCTCATCGCTCCCGTGCTATTTGGGATAACAATTCGGTAATTTTTTGAGTATTCTTGCTTTATTTTATTATTTTCTAAGGTTTTATTTTGCTTTATTTAATCTAATAAATTGATATTTTCCCTATTTTTTTTAGGAATCTCTTGTACCCGTGGTTCATAAAGGGACCAATAACTTGCCCGCTTGGCATCCAAGGTTGGAGCCCTATATAGCGAGGACCGGTTTGGGAATGTTGCGCCATTTCCTGCGGATCGAAATCGACAACGATCTGCTTACGGCAATGGCGGAACGATGGCGTCCCGAAACCCATACATTCCACCTTCCGGAGGGGGAAATGACGATCACCCTCAAAGACGTGGCGATCCTCACCGGGCTTCCTATTTCTGGAGATGCCATCATTGGTTCCACGACCAAACCCGAAGGAGGTTGGGGGCCGCTCATACGTGATCGTTTGGGCTTCGACATGCCGACCACTACACCAATTCAAGGACGGGGGCATCCACCGTTGAATGCGGGCCAAGTGTCGGTCCCGTGGCTGGTATCTCACATGACGAGACACCGGAAGAACAAGTCGAGCGCTACGCCCGCATCTACCTCATCAGTTTGGTGGGTGGATTTTTGTTCCCCGACAAGTCCAACCGGTGGATTCAAGGTATATGGTTGCCATTGCTCACTGGTGACTGGGATGCAATTGGAGAGAAGAGTTGGGGATCGGCCGTGCTAGCGGGCGTATACCGGGAGCTGTGTACTTGCTCGAAAGTTGGGGCAAAGCAAGCTGGTGCTGCGATGTTCATCCTACAACTGTGGGTATGGGAGCATCTTCCAATGTTCGCACCTCTCGACCCACGTCCATACCGGAGAAACGATGATGAGCTAAACTTTCTGCAAAATCTCCCCTACGGTGTCAAGTAAGTTTATTTCGTACTTAGCCTAATTTAAATTTTATTACATGCTTAGCTAGATTTAAATTGAATTTATTCCGTACTTAGCCCAAGTTAAATTTGATTACATGCTTAGCTAGATTTAAATTGAATTTATTCCGTACTTAGACCAATTTTATTTATTATTTGCTTAGCTATATTTCAATTAAATTGATTCTGTACTTTTACTTACAAGGTGGATAGGAGCAAATACGAATGACCATCAACCTGAGCATTCGTTACTGTTTTATCGTTCTGAGTTAGATAAACCTTGGTGGAATCAGGTAATAATGTTTTGTCCATATTTGAACAAGTTAAATTTTATCAATGTAAATGGTCGTTAATTCCAAATTTTGAATGAATATAGGTTATATGGGATCCATATCCACGTGAAGTGTTTGAGCTGCATCATCTTAGACACCCTCTAGATCACGAGACGTGGTTGTGCAAGGTGCCATTGATCTGCTGGCATATGGTGGAATGACACCTACCCGATCGATCCTTGAGGCAATATCGAATGGAGCAACCAATTCCACAAAGACCCGCCTCAAGGTTTCAGGGAGCTACATGCTATCGACCTCCAACACACTGCAAAGAACTGGCTCCTCAAGCATCAGTTCTACATCAACATCTGGGAGAATCGATCCCAATGGGTGGTGCAAGGGATGCCGGAGACGAGACCGATGGGCTACCACGATGGGTACATGCAGTGGTATCGGAAGTTCACCATGAGATGGGTGTCAAAGCAAGGTGTTGTGATGGGTTCGTTGGTAAGTCATCCTAAACTCCCTCATTCTAAAATAAATTTATTTTAAGGTTTAGTTAATTTGATATATTTTGTGCTTTCTTAAGGTTGATGGTTTGGAACACGCCAAGTACACTCTCGAAAGTGCTCCAACCATGGATGAGCGGAAGACTACTTGGTTGACCCGACTTATGAACAACCTCCTGAGTTGTACCAGAGAGCAAAGGAGGGATGTCGTGGCCTATCCTCCCGTTCCTGCCCCCGCACGACCCTCATTCCGTGATGATGCACCCATTGTGCCCCCGGTTGAGCCTCCACGAAGGAGCAAACGCAGGCCTCTTCCTACGTTCGAAGAGGTGCGTACAACTCAAGCAACCGAGCTCCCTGAAGCCTTCGAGTACCAGTGGGCACCTGCAGCGGATGCCGGTGGAGGGTCATCGAGTCACGGTCCATCTCAGGAACATGCCTCTTTCTCTCATGGGTTCTCTCAATTCCAACATCAGCAACAGAGTTCGATGTATCAGACCCCGCAGTAACAAACTCCGCACCCCCCGATCCACCGTCAAGCTACCAGTCCATCTCAGCCACCACCACCACCATATGTAACCCCAGTTGGGGCTCGGGTCAAGAGAAATCCGCGACCAGCCGTTGAGCGAGCCCGCCAAGAAGCAGCGGTGGAGGGGGGAAGAAGGGGTCGAGGACGTCGTGGAGGACGAGGAGGAAGAGGTAGAGATGGGGGCCAAAATGAAGCAAATGAGTGAATTTATCGTGTTTATCATTGTAGTGAACTATCCATAATGTTTTTGACATTTTTAGGTGTTGTTATTTGAGTTTGCATTGTCTAAAAACTATCCTACGCACTTAAGTTGTCGAATGAATATTCTGGATCATTTTATCAAGAATCAGTATCTTCCCTCAACACGAAAAAGTTGGGAAAATCAACCACGATCACATAGAATTTTACATATCTCAATTCCGAGTCCAAACGAGTGAGATAAGTGAGTTCAAAGCTGCACATGTTGTTAAAGTAACTTTTGTGTACTAAAAACTAAAACGCGCGTATCTTATTCGTTTGAGGTTGAAATAACGAGCCGTTTGCGGCAGCGCGATCGTATCGACAAGGAGAAAATTTTAGAGTTAACAAAATAAGTGGACTTCAAATGCAATCGGTAATGAAAATTTAAACAAGCGATCAATTTAGTAGCAGGATACAAGTAAATGCAAATTAAGATAGTGGTTGTCCTGGGCAACGCCTCTTGTCGTGACCAGGTTGTCTGCACTTAGAGCATCGCTTCGGTTCCCTTCTCGTCCGTTCAACTTGATCCATCTCATTGTGTATCCTTTCAACTCTAGGACGGCCTTTGGTGCGTTTTAGGTGCAACGGTGGGATAATCAACTTTCCAGCGTATATAGGCCAATACGCTTCATCTGGCATGGGGCTCAAAGCTGCATTATATGAGTTCCGTATCGCTTGTTCAGTGTAGTAAGGACTCACCAGGCTGTTTCTGTTCATGGTTATTGACTTAGCAACCGCCATTGCATGTGAACAGGGTATCCTTTCGTTCTGATACTTTTGACAAGAACACTCCCCTAATTCGTAGTGCAATTTAACCGTTTGACGATTGTGACCACATCTCCCTCCACCCCATATACCTGTTTCCACAGCGAATATTCCTTCACTGCGGTTAAAAAGAACAACCCTATGCTTACTTGATTTTTTATCGTTCTTCTGCATTTGAGCGAATACGTCATGTGCTATTGAATGACCTTGCAACTCCCTCCCTATAGCTTGCTGTAGCCGAGCAGCTCGCCACTCGTTGACCTTCCAGTAAGACATCTCCACGATGACAGAAATAGGCATCGCTCGAAGACCCTTGTACACATTATTTATACTTTCTCCATGGTTGGTAGTTGCAATGCCCCATCTGGCCCCGTTGTCCATATGGAACGTCCACATGGGTAACTCTTGACCTTCAGCCCATACTGCTCCAGCTCGGTGGCTCTGACGGATCGTTTTCATCTTCTGCTCGTACTTTTTTGGTTGATGTGCAACCGCTGAAAGGTGAACAAAATCGAAACTGGTCAATACATGATGAATAACATCAGCTTAATAAACACAAACTTAAATCGCATAAGAAAAACATTAGTACCTGCATTCCAAAGTTGATTTTTCATGTCTTTCTTCTTCCCAAATTTGTGCTGGAAATTGGCGAGCCAGTGTCGAATACACCATCGCCATCTCCATCCCCACTCGTCGGGAAAACCACCAACAACATTCCTAATCCCCGCATGTCGATCGGATATAATCGTAATATCTTCCCGCTGTGTCACGTGTTCGTGTAGTTGGTCAAAGAACCATGCCCAACTTAAGCTGTTCTCCCCTTCCACTAATGCAAATGCAAGCGGGAAAATCCGCCTGTTTCCATCAACGCCAGTGGCAATTAGAAGACATCCTTTGTACTTCCCAGTAAGGAAAGTTCCGTCAACCTTAATAAAAAAATTAGGATCTAATTAGTATGAAATATACATAACAGAAAATAATACAACATTTAAAACCGGAACCAGTTGGTAAAATACCTGAATAACCGGTATGCAGAACCCAAAACCGTCAATGCATGGTTTAAAAGCCCAAAAAAGACGATGGAACATCAGCTTCTCCTGTACTCGAACTTGATCCTCAGTGTATGCATTGTTGTATACTGGGACGAAAACAGTCCCAGGATTGGACTCCTCCATTGCTCCCATAAGTCTAGGGAGTAAAGCATACGAATCCTCCCAATCACCATACACCTCAGCCATGGCTTTCTGCTTTACATGCCATGCTTTTTTGTACCTTATCGTGTAAGAATGTCGATCCTTCACCTCTGCCATGA
This sequence comes from Linum tenue, assembly GCA_946122785.1. Classification (NCBI taxonomy): domain Eukaryota; kingdom Viridiplantae; phylum Streptophyta; class Magnoliopsida; order Malpighiales; family Linaceae; genus Linum; species Linum tenue. The sequence continues at coordinate 4,930,627 of CAMGYJ010000010.1, read as the reverse complement.
TAGCTTTCACCTTGATATCTGGTTGTGCTTCTATAAGGTGCTTAATAGTTCTCCCAACTTTCTTTGCTTTTAATTGTCTGTGATCTTGGGAAAGTATAGAAGAGGAGCATGTGTGGATCGTCTCAGCTTTGCGAATCACCCAAGCACCCTTTCTCTTCATATTTGCAGCCCGCAGTTGCCACGTACAACCCTCTGCATCATGCTTGCATATGACATGTAGTTGTTTACTGTCAGAATATTTTACCTTCCACTCGAAATTGCGCCTCAACGCCTCTTCCGTAAAAGCATCCTGCACAACGTCTTTCGATGTGAACGCCATACCCACCTCCAAATTGGCCGTCGGATTGTACACTGGCATAGGGACAAAGTCAGGGGGATCATTCTGACTATGTAAAAATTGAGTTGGAACCTGTGTGTAATATGGCGTGGGTGCCTCACGAAATGCCGCCTCATCCTCGTTATCATCAGTATCTTCCTCCTCCTCGCTCACTGATCTCAAATCTTCCTCAGTATCCTCGTCGCTCGACTCGAATGGATAGCTCGGGCCAGAAAGATCAACATGACCACGATCACCAACATTGTCTTCTCGCTCATGTGAAGTACGACCTGATCGAATGGTATTCTCGATTTCAGACCACTCTGGCCCCCAAGCAGGCCATTGAACACCATCAGCCTCAACAAATGGGCCTGGTTGAGGAGGTTGCGAGTATTCTTCTGATGGCACCCATCCTGAACTACTACCTCCACCGTAGTTGCTCGAACTACCACCCCATCCGTACCCTCCTGCAAAACCATCATCATAAGAATACTGGTGAGAATGAGATTCACCGACCGCCTCGGTCTCAACATACACCTCTGCAAGCCGGACTTGGTTATCGCTTAGGAACTGTAACATCATCGTAACCGCGTCATCATCGTTTATGACAACTTCTTGGAACACGACCTCGCCAGCACTCATGTCTGGATACCGGTAAGTAATTTTGCCAAGTCTCGTCTGTCCGCTCGTACAAACCCTGTCTGCACAAATATCACAGAGTTCTTGAAAATTGAATCGGGAATCAATTTTCAGCATAATGGATTCGCCGTCCTCATAATCAATGCCTATGTCAGAGTTTGTCACCCTTCCATTCCACCGAATAGTAAGATGAAACTTCTTGAATTTACCCATATCTACAATTTACAATAAGTATCTATTAGCTTAAAGACAGTAAAATTAATCAAAATCATATTGTACAACTAATATTATCCATCTCATAACTAACGAACATAAATTCAACTAACTAACAACAACATAATACGAAAATTAAATCATACTATAACTAACGAACATAAATTCAACTAACTAACAACAACATAATACGAAAATTAAATCATACTATAACTACTAAAAACATAATTAGACTATAATACGAAAAGTCTCAACATACCGAAAAATTTATGTTCTGTGTATTATGCTCGATTTTGGTTGCTGAAATTTGAAGAAAGGGGAGTGGTTATGTTTTTACAACTGCTGGTGGTGTGCTATTTATAGGAAAATCTGCCTACTATTCACCGTTTTTGTCGAACACGGTGAACACCACACCGCGTTTGTCTCAAACGGTGAATAGTTGGTAGCTGTGACCTAATTTTGACCTACCAGGGGTGGGAAACGTGGGAAAAGATCACCGTGTTAACCTACAACGGTGAAGGTATTCACCGTTTTTAACTAAAACGGTGATGTATTCACCGTTCTAATCAAACGCGGTGAAAGCATCACCGTTTTAGATGAACGCGGTGAATACATCACCGTTTTGCTTTTCAACGGTGAAATATTCACCGTCTTTGTCAAACGCGGTGATATCCTTCACTGCGTTTGTCAAAAACGGTGAATGCCAAACATGTGTACTTTGGGGAAAAAATTTATAACTTATGTATTTTTGGAATTTTTTTTAAGAACGTGTGTACAGTGGGATTTTTTCCCCGAAGTTGTGGAGTTGTGGTGCGGCGACCGGCGTCGTGCGGTACATTAATGTGTGGTTTAGTAGCAGCCTAGTTATTCGGTTAATTTGAAGATTCGTTAGTATATACTAACTAATATTCAAAATGTATGAACTAATATCCAAGTCTGCTAAGTATTTAGATAGTAGTTAGCACAGACTAGTATTCAAAACATCACAAACTGGTATCCAGATAGCATATACCAAATAATATCCACAATCAACAAACTAATATTCCATATGGATACTCTTATGAGTTATCTAGATACTCTTATGTGTTATCTGGATACTAATTATGTTCTGTATGGATACTATTTTGTGTTGTCTAGATATTAGTTTGTGAATTTAGGATAATAGTTGATTCATGGTGGATATCAGTTAGCAAACTTTGAATACTAGTTTGTGCTCTCTAGATACTTTAGTACTTGGATATTAGTTCACGTATTTTGGATATCAATTAGTATCTGCTAACGAATCTTCAAATTAACAGATTAACTTTCCCGGTTTAGGAGTGGCATTTGGGGCCATAACATGATGGAAAAAATTTGGTACTTGTTATTCTCATAATTTTGTTGTCACTTTTTGTCTTTCTTTTTTCAGTTATCTTTTTTTGTATGTCTAACGCTAACAAAAACTATTATATTAAAATAATGTACAAATCTATGTACATATTAATACTATTTAAAATTTATATTTTATACTTTATAATAATTGATGATGTGAATCTCTTAAACACAATATTATATTACAACAATGTATGAAATTTCGTACATATTAATTCTGTAACATATGTATGTGGACCAAACATGCACACACGCAAACCAAGCAAGAAAGAGATGAGGTTAAAAAGGGTAAATTGACAAAAATAACTAATTTTGGTTGGATGATAAGCAAGTAAAGATAAGTAGATGATCAAGTAAATAAATGATAGATAGGATAGATATAGGATAGTTATGATTAGGTAGCTTCATCTAGATGATTATGCATACTTTTCTTATCAATGATATGCATTCATGCATTTATTCTATTATGATGTCTTATTCCTTCCACTAAAACATTTCTAACCGAGCTTTTGCCAAATGTGAGAGAAACTATAACTAGTTAATGTGTATTTTCGCTTCATGTCAGTAACTAACTGACTCGCTAAAACATAACTCCTAACAATGGTCAAGTGTAACCAATGAAAGGGGTTGTAGTATAGTGGTTCAAGTAATAAATATCGAATCTACGAGTCTCTAGAGTTACTATTACTCAGCTTCAGTTCATTATCTAGCAAACCAGATTAAGATAGAAGAACTATAACTACTCTGCGAAATAAACTAGGTAAAAACTACTAATTATAGGTTGGGAACTATGATTCCCCCTAGTCTGCAATTAGGCCAAGTTTGTAATTCACCCAATCCAATTCAGTTGACAGATATACTGCGGAAAGTTCTTGACAAGTCTGAAATCTCGACTAAAGTAATCCAGACCCTCTTCGTTCGAATACCCGACGGGCGACTAACCTCCAGCGTCATAAACTAACCAAGGCAATAACACACCAAACTTCCTCTACTGGCTTTAATTCCAGTATAGAGCAGTGAATCGACTTCTCGACTAAAGCAATTGATTCACCACTTCCAATTTAAGGTTGTTCTATTAACCTATGCAGAGACTATCGTTCTAGGTTAAAGTAGGAATTACACAGGTTTGATCAGGACTCATGCAATTCTGACTAATTCCTTAATTGAATGTATCAAACCAATCATTCGCAAACGGGGTTCATACAACCATTCCTAACATACAACAATAGGGTTCTTCATACCCAGATGAGAGGGAAGTTTACTCCATGGAGAGAAGTAGAAACATCATGCTAAGAGGAGAAATCATCATGTGGAAAATGAGAATTTGCTCTTAGCGGCTAATCGGTACTCCGAGGATGAGGAATCAAGCTCTGAGGTCTTCAGATCTCTTTAATACTTGCCCAAGGGTTGTCCTTCATCACTCTCTCTCTCTCTAGGGCTCTTTCGGCCTTTAGAACTCTCGAAATTCGGATCCCTTGCCTTTTTCCCCAACAACCCTTTTATAAGCTAGAGATTCGCGAGTTACGGCCTAAGTTACGGCCGTAACTTCCTCTCCTAGCCCATAAATCCTCTTAAAACGTTGTCGTCACTGTGCTCCGTAAACTAAGAGTTACAGCTTCTTTGGAGGAGTTGCGATCGCAACCGTAACTTCAAAAACGCTTATGGACTCCTTTGTCATTGCCTCCCAAGAGTTATGGGTACTTAGGGCTTGTTACAGTCCAGACCGTAAACTGCTCAGGTCTTGCCGTAACTTCGAAGACGCTCCTAGAACCTTGGTCCTTCCTTTGAGAAGTTAAGGGCTCTTAGGGAAAGTTAAGGTCTAAACCGTAACTCCTAAAGCTGAACCGTAACCTCTCCCTGCCTTCTGCCATTTCGCTCCAAAACGTCCCAAAACTCGCTCCTTCGTACCTATTCACGTGTTAGGACCTGAAACATCATCAACCAACACAACCTAGCGTAAAATAGGCCACGAGAGCGAAAAACCAAGCTCAAATGATCAAGAAATTAAGGGGGAAACATGTTCAAATATAGCATTATCACTAACCAATTATAACAAAGAAGTAAGGATATCACGTTGCTATTTAGGGTTTCTATGAATGAATAGCATTGGTTCTAGGCTTTGGTGATCTAATGTACCAAGCATTGATTGTCATACGTACATGAAAGGATGATCATTCGATACATGCATACATAAGGCAATAGCATATCACATAAGAAGAGTTTCCTAGACAACTTATGATGATATTATGATCAAAATCAAGATTGCACACATTAGATAAAGATAACATGAAAATACACAATCATATGATTAAATCCTATAAAGTAGCACATAAAAATCATAGAACTCACATTCCTAAACAATGAGAAGTTTAACTAACCATATAAGAGATAGATGACACCATCGATGATGAAGGGATCTCCTTGAAGCTTGTTGATTCACCTCTTTTAGGCCGCCTTGGTGGAAAGCTCCTCTCGAAGGTGAGTGTGTGTCTTTGTGTGTTGTAAACCCTCTACCCTAGCTCTCTATTTATATTACACGGAAGAGGATTTTTAGGCTTTTTTCCGTCTTGGATTCATACGCAAGTATCTTAGTGCAACTCGAACTCGGACTCCTTGACTTGGGGATGAAGTAAGAAGCTTCTTAGGGTTTTGGGCCATCAACGGCCCAACAACAACCGAACCCATTATGGATTTCTTCATGGGCTTTGGTAGCTTGGCCCTCAAGTAATCTCTCCAGTTAATTTGGGCGCGACTTGTGATGCATAATCTCCCATCTCTATATCTAATATAATATTCTAATCATATTTTTTGGTTCCTTCCAATGGCTAGCTATTTAACTTTCCTCAAATAAATCACAATCTCATGTGATGGACTGAAATCTCCTTCTCACTTGTTTTAGGAGTATTCCGTTACTCTTTAAAGGGTGAACATGAGATGGTATCATATTTGGAGATGTTTCCATCCTCAACTCGGTGAGGATCCATCTCCCAGTGTGATCGTCATCCCCCCTCCAAAAAGTGAAGGTATGTTTCTCAGACCGTCGTCTCTCTGGCATAAGTCATCACTAGCTCGTTGTCAATCTCCATTCCAACAAAATCTCACCCTATACAAACCCTACTTTATAGAGAGAGAGAGAGAGATTTGATCATGTCATATGGGCAATCGTGATGCCCCTCTATGGACGAGGGGATAAGTTATTCCCACATAAAATGCACAAAGTGAGTTATTTAATGATAGAAAAAATATAGCATCGTTTCAAAATAATTATTGAAAAAACATGATTTCGATGGTTGGGTGTGCCTAATGGGTTGTTGATCCAAATCGCATGAGATCGGTGCTTGCTCGGTTAAATATCTCGCATTCCTCGGGGTGGGTTGGATACACAATCTAGGATCATAAACATCTATCGGCATCTATCATTAAATATAAAGAAATATAAAATTATTTTATTTGTAAACAAATCGTGAAAGTACAAACTTCAAAATACAATGAAATTTTTTTTGGTGTAGAAGGTCGATGTACCGTCAACTACAGAGCATACTAAGAATTCCTTGGTTTGGAGTATTTTAGGCAAAAATTATCATAATTTCAAAAATAAACAATTAAGTGTTAAACTACTAAAATATTATTGATCTTATAATCACATTGATAAATCACAAATATACTAAATATATGAAAAATTACTGAACAATAATTCATAAAATGAAAAACAAGTAGGTACTCAAAGAGCCTCTTCATCCATTTTTTGTAGAAGCGGAACAAAGGTTTGACCGAGGTTTGTAGAGGGAGAGGGTAGTATCACAAACTAGGAAACTTTTTTTGGTGTGGAAGGTAGGGCTTAGCCGCAAGCACAGAACATACAAAGAAATTCTTGAGTGGTGGAAGAGAGGAAGAAAGAAATTTTGTGGTGGTGTGAATGAATGAGGATGGGGATTTTATTGGAGTGATGTAGGGACGAGTATCGCTTAGGTCGCCAATAATCAATGTGGATCTCTCTCGTCTAACGCGATTGACGGTTCATCATCGCCCACATCAGCGATCTTCGCCAATCTGCAACCACGTCAGTGATCTGTGCCGACTACCATGACCAATTGTGTTCTCCGGCCGCGACGAGCACGAATCGCGCCCCTCTTTAACCATCTACATGTTCGTCGCTTGACAGCTCAACTATCCTTACCGATCGCATTTTCCTAAGGCGATTAATTTTTAATCGCTTTCCTCACCAATGATTTTGTATCAGATCGCTTCCGACCCGAGTAATCAAGTAAAAACGTGAGATATATTGTGAAATTTTATAAAAACTATTGTATTTTGCGAAATTTTTTTAAGAACTAGTCTACTTTGGAAAAAATCCGGATTAAGGAGAGCATACGAACCCAATATTATCATGCTAGTGGAATGTCGTGACGGCCAAGTTAACACCACTGGTATGACTGACATGATCGATTTATGACCTCTAAACAAAATGACGCCATTTTAGTGAATCTAATTAATAAGAAAAATAATTTATAATTTATTTTATTAATTTAAAAGTTAAATGTTCACGTTATTTGTTGGATTCAAGTATTCACGTTAAGTGTTGTAATTAAATATGAGTATTAGTTATTTTATTTGAAATTTCGTATTTTTATTTAAATATGAATATGGATTGTAAGTAAATTCAAATATGTTTTACATATAATTAAATTTATTCGATGTTAATAATTTTTCATATTTCTCTATATTTTCTCAAACAACACAAGTTTATTATACCACTAATCACACCATTTCACTTGCTAAATTGATGCAAACCGTATAGACCGATTCGACAACCTTTTCCAAACATAACTTTCCTTGGCTTGCTGGTCACTTTTTTCAATTCTCTACTGAAGACGGAAGAGGAGAATGGCAGGAAAGGAACTAGATCCAAAAATCCCCAATTAATTCTACCTAAAAAACCCTAATAAAAACGAACTCCCTCCACTTCACTCGCCAACGCCGGATTTCTTTCGTTTACATCACAGTCCGCTAGAAATTACTCTTGGGTGGCCGAAATGGCGGCAGTTCCGGTGGCCAGGTTCCCTATTTTCATTGTAGTCCGGCTGCTCGGGGTGATCATCGCCGCCTTAGTCCTCACGTGGACGCTTCATTACAGAGGGGGATTGGCTCTCGTCTCCGACAACAAAGATCTCATCTTCAATGTAAGGAAGATAATAACACAACACCATTTCCGCTTGTAATCTTCCCCCCTCCATTCTCCCACCACCTGAAATTATACTTCGTTTCTCACTGTTTCTTCGTTTCGCTGGTGCTGTCCATTGCAGGTTCATCCAGTTCTTATGGTGATCGGGCTATTACTTATGAATGGTGAAGGTAAATATGAGTTACATTAAAATGCATTTCTTCGCTTCGCCTGTGGAATTTGTTTGACTTTTCTTTGGGGTTGAACTTGCCGAATCTTGATCTTCATGATAATAATGCTGTTGTCAGTTCTGCGCCTAATCAACACCCTATTTCCGTTGTTGAATTGTTAGTCTAATTCGCGAGTTGTTGATATCGTTTAGTCTCGAGGATTAGTAGGAGACATGACTTCTTGGTGACTTGTCTACATGTTTAGATAGCCACAGCTCCCTTATGAACTCTTCCCTTATTGTTGGAGTGTTCTCTGAAGTAAATTGTTTGTTAATAATATCTGTGGGTGACTGAAAGAGCAACCTCTTAGCAATCTCAAATGGGACGTCTCGTTGAAATTAAACTAGATGTCTCCTAATGATTATGGGTTCTGGTTGATTTTCTCCGGTTGTGTTATAACTTATAAGAGAAAGACCACCCCATATATTACTTGAGCTGGACTACCTGAAAGTCCACCTTTTTCACAATGATTTTGCTTCTCTAGATTTGTGGTTTGTGGCTTTCCAGAAGAGGTTCAGCCTCACTTCAGACATAAGTCATTACAATCAATTTAACTTCCAGAATGCTTTCTTCAACTGGGAACAGTACTTTCTGCTACGTATATCTAAAGCATTTCCATAGATTCATTAGTGGACACATTTTGTATATCCTGTAGATACCAGAACGGGGCAGTTTATGTAACTCAGTGTTGAATTGTTTGTATGGATTGCTGCAGCCATGTTAGCCTACAAGACAATTTCAGGAACAAAAAACTTGAAGAAACTCGTGCATCTCGCGGTGCAGTTTGTCGCCCTCGTTCTCAGCTTGATCGGCGTGTGGGCAGCACTGAAGTTCCACAATGATAAGGGCATTGACAACTTCTACAGTCTCCACTCGTGGTTAGGCCTTGCATGTGTTTTCCTCTTCATCATTCAGGTCTCTCATCCCTCATTCCTCTTCTGTTCTGATTTTAAAACATCTTGATGTTCTCCCATGGTTCCAACTCAAACTAACAAAAATGATTTCATTTTTAATGCAGTGGGCAGCTGGGTTCATGACCTTTTGGTATCCAGGTGGTTCGAGAAGCAGCAGAGCGACCTTGATGCCGTGGCATGTCTTCTTTGGAGTCTATATATATGCGCTTGCTATTGTTACAGCTACAACTGGTCTCTTGGAGAAAGCCACGTTCCTTCAAGTCAACAACGTGATATCACGTTATTCAACTGAAGCTCTGATGGTGAACTCATTGGGTGTCTTGATTGTCGTTCTTGGTGGCTTTGTTGTTCTGGCGACAATTAGTCCTCTTCATGGCAAAGGGGAAATCCCCAGGAATGCCACGGAGTAGGGCGATGGATCGTCCTGTAATTGGAGGTTCGCTACTGCACATAGCACACAGGCTTCACTAGAGGAAGAAGAATGCCCCTGTAGAAAACCAGTCGATACTTGATACCTGTGGGGATATTCTGGAAAAGTGAGGCTAACGACGCCCCTTCTTCCTCGGGCTTACTGCAAAAATGCAATTTAAGGATGTGCAAACTTTCCTATTTATTACCTTTTCATGCTCCTTTATCATGGTTTACCCATTAATCAAGTTTGGTACTTACTGTTACTGGTTTCTCTGTATGCTCCTTTATTATGGCAACCATGGCAAACACATGGAGTTCCAACTCTTGAATACAATGCTGCATTGGAAAGTACTGAAGATGCTCCCATGAAAACTCGAGTCACTTCATGCATGATATATCCGTATACGAGATTGCATTTATACGAGTATCTGTACAGTTGAGGCCTTTTCCTACAGACTTTCGAAGCAATAACTGACCTTCAAGTTTGGGGCGAGAGTCGACTGCTACAACCCTGAACTGCTTTCCAAGCTCATGTGCATATGTAATAGTTAATATGACGAGCAAACTTCGGGAAATGAATGTCTGTTAACAACTGTCCACCTATAAAGAGCAGAACCATTTACAGATTGCTTCACCTTATTGGCTTTTTTATCTGTTCAGTTTAAGCGAGCTTATCATCATTACAAAAGTTATTGCCCCTGCATATTGATTGAGCATAGACAATATGTTTGGATATCAAGATTTGAGAAGAGGAATATGCTTAATACAACATTGAATTTTAAATGCATGTTCAAACTAAGAGCACATTACTAGACATGCCATATTAACTAACAGATATAAGAACTTGACGATGATGGTATAGTCAGACGAATACTAGCAAAGGACAGAGGGATCCGGGTGTTGGACATCTCCAGGTCTATAAAACATTCGGATCCCAACAATAAGGTGTATTACATTTGTTCCACAATTGCATGTTCCATTCCCAGTACTGCTAACATGGTAAAAACACGCTTGAAACTAAACGAAACTTGGGCAAACTGGTCCTCTAGAGATCCCTAGGCGAACCTCCATTCCGTGATGCATGTCCTGAGGGCGATAAACTTCGGATTCACGAGGATCTGCAGCAAAAAAGAACCCACATTGTCAGATGAACAACTTATAACCTCGTAAAACTATCTAGATTACTTTGGGGCTTATGACAAATAACAAGTTTGCAAAACCACACGTGTGTGTGTGAGTGTGAGTGTGAGATTGAGAGAGAACATTAAAGTACTTTCACGTAAAAAAAAACACAGATATAATTAATTACAAGGGGTTCATCAAATTGACTTTACCATTCAGATAATCTTCAAAACCAAAGTCATCCAAGCTTCCTGTCATGGCTTCCAAACCAACCATTGAAGAAGGAATAGGTCCAGGAGGTCTCTGAAATCTGCAGACATTTTGTGGAAATATGAATGAGAAAATATGAAGTTAAGAAAACCAACCCTCCTTTGACCCATTACCACTACTGACAAGAAAGCAGTACAAACCACCTACCAACTCATGGTATTTCTTACTCTGTGGTGATAATTCCAAGTTCAGAAAGATGAGGACAAAGATTGGATTGAAAAGTGAAAGAAAAGAGGACATACAGACAATCATAAACTTATCCAGTCAATGGCGCAACAATGATATGGTCATTTCTAGCATATCACAAATATCTATGGCAATGACCATATTGGCCAGGATCTAAAGAGACTCCAGGGAATGAAATGTTATATACTTTTTTCTCAAAATCACAAGATAGAGATTCCTTAGATACAGTCCGAGATGCACCTTGACTGAAATAATCAATATGCATTGTCATCCAAACTTAACCACCCAGAAATAATACCATCACTGAGCCAATTCCCAGTTGCTTAAGCACTAGTAAATAGCAATCATAACCCCGAGCTCCAACATAGTGAAATATGTCAAGTAATGTTTCTGTAACTCCTGAAAGTCTCAGTCAGGACCAAAAAGAACTCATAACAGCATTATTAGATGACCCATGATGGAAGATGGTCATTCCACAAAGCAGTACCGAAGGTTCCAAGATGAAAGAAAGAAAGAATGCATCTTGGCCCCGCAACGAAATGTTTGAAATAAGTAACAAAACACTAAAGTTGCTGTGGCCGAGACAAAACTACACAAATGGTGAACAAATGAAATGCCGACATGTCCCATGTCACACCTAACTGTTCCAAGTGTCTCATACTCGATCAGTTCAGGGAACAGCTAGATATTCCTGATAGCTATTTGAACAATCCAAGAACAAGACTAAGCAATCTTGCTTGTAATAAACTACCTCTAGAGCCGTGAATTCGACTACTCTTATTATCTACTCAAAGAGACTGAAGTTGTTTGTTCCCATGAGAAAGGAGATGTACTCTATCACTTACTGCAGATTATATACTATTGTAGCAGATTTCAAATGAAAGGATAATGTTCACCAGATATCACAATTCTACTCATCCAATGATACTAATAATAGAGGTTCTTGCAGAAAAGGAGCTGAGCTGCATTGCATTGCTTTTGAACTGCATGATCCATGTATTCCTGCTCCATTACCTAAAATGTCATGCCATATGCCAACTAAGCCATATACCACATAACCAAAACTGGAAGAACAACTATTGCTGCAATAGCTCATGATATAGGACATGGACGAAGGCGACAGTATACTACCAGCCTATCAGTAAAGGGGACTTCTCCCAACATCCATGTCATGACCAACAACTTACTTTCCAGAAACAATATCTGTCCCGTGTGCTGAGATCATGAAATAAGAGCGAGGAGCGATTTAGCATAAGGAAACAGTAAACATACCGAGAAAGAATTTGCCTATCCAGGTCCATCTTCAAAGGAAAGGCAGATCCATAAGTGTTTGCAAGGACTTTCCTCTTCATGTCTTCTTGATTCTTAATTATCTGGACACCAGGTTAAAACAAAGATCATAACCAGAATCCAAACCCTCAGTAGATACCACTTCCAGCTAAAAACATAAACAGAAGAAAACAGTCTTACAACTTTTTGACCACCATAGTCCATAGCCATGTAATTTTTTCAAGTATCCTAAATCTGCATTTCCTGATACTCGACAATCAAAGTGCCAGGTAGCCCATACATGAAAACCCTAGATATCGTCTACGTCTTATGACCGGGGAAGAAATATTGCAATCCGGAATCATTATTAAAAAAAAAAAGATTGCAATCCGGAATGCTTTTTCTCCAATTATTATTAACAGAGATTGAAGCTAATAGCCATCGGAGGGTATTTCTCCACCAAAATTTTGTCGAGAACCAAGCAGAGAAAGAAAAGCCGGTGAATATAGTGAAGGGGGCGAGATAGTTACAGATCGGTGGGCAGCTTCGAGAGGGTGAGATCCAACGAGGTCGCTCTTAACGCCGTGGAGGCCGAAGCGAAGTGCATCGTTCTGGATCCCTCCGATTTGGTGAGCTAATGTCTTGGGTGCTTCTTCCATTATCGGCGCTGTGATTCGCTTCTTGTTTGTTCTTGCCTCTAGGTTTCTTCTCGGTGCTTCAGAAGTCAGAACCTGCTAGTAATTTACAAGTTACAACCATCGTAACTCGAGAATGCTCTTACTTACTGGGCAAGCCATTTTTTTAAGTTTTAATTTTCCAGACACGAAGGCGGTAGAGGTGGCGATTGGGCCGATTGAAGCTGGGTTGCTCGGTTGGGCTGGATCAAGTTGGGTTCAGTTATCTTCGACGGACACGAAGTTGGGACTTGGGAATAGGGATGGCAATGGGCGGGTTTGCCTAAATCATCCTCATCTTTAAATACCCAAATTCATACTCACCCCATACTCATGCGGGGAATATTTTGCAAACCCATCCCCATACCCGTGGGTTTCGGGTACCCATGGATAATACCCATCCCCGTATATCCAACATTATTATACCTAAAACTTACAAGAAAAGTTTTAATTATAACCATAAACAAACCGATTATATCATGAAGTCAACAAAACACGGTCATTTTCTAAATACGATTCAAAGAATATGATCCTAAAACATCCATTAATACATAATATAGGCTACAATATTTTTTAAATTATTATGCTCTAACTCTTGATACATTTACTAAGTAATAATTAACTAACATAATCTTGTTGACAAGGGGGAAAGTGAAAGAGTGGAAGGATAATTGAGGGAAATGAATTAGATTTTGATTAAGGTGGTTACTCAATTGCATTTCTACTATTTTTTTCTCGAGTTATCATCATCATCATTGATAGATTACAATTTAATCCACATATTTTATGATATGTGAAGAAATTCTCTTTGTGGGGCGGGTATGGGTATGGGTATGAGGCGGGGGAGGCTAAAACCATACCCGCCCCATACCCATCAAACATTTTGCGGGTTTTACCCATACCCGCCTCATACCCGGTCAAAGCGGGGATTCCCCGCGTTGACTGGGTCGGGGGGGGGGGGGGGGAGGGTCGGGTACCCGCGGCTAGGGATGGCAATGAGTCGGGTTGGGTCGGGTTTTGCCAAACCCAAACCCAAACCCATGGGTTTATCCGTGAAAAAAACCCGAGGTAAAACCCACTGGGTTTGAAAAACTCAAACCCAACCCAACCCGCTGGGTATCCGCGGGTTCATGGGTACCCACGGGTTTTTGTCGTAAAAAATTCACAATAACAAATTCCTATCAAAATTAAAGTCAAATATCAATCTCTCAATACAAATTATCCATATATAAAACACCATTCTAGAAAATTCAAGCAAATCACAAATTAACTACACAAATTGTTCAACACCAATCTAGAAAACTCAAGAAAATTGAAGCAAATCACAAATTATCCATAAATAACATGATTAATCGAAACTTCTTCCTTTCAATTAAGTTTTTCACTCTCCACTCAATAACATCAACTTCATTCTACATAACTAGAAAGAAAAAAATTAGACATGTCTCCACAAACATAAATAAGATTAGTTGTTTAGAATATTAAATATGCCGAGAAAATTAATTATATGGGTTGGCGGGTACCCATGGGTCGGGTTTACCTAAACCCAAACCCAACCCAACCTGGTGAATAGTGAACGGGTTTAAACCCAAACCCGGCCCAAAACCCGTCAACACGGATTTTACCCGCGTTGACCGGATTGGGTCGGGTGGGTACCCGTGAGTTCGGGTTTTATTGCCATCCCTACCCGCGGCCATGGGTTTGATTGCCATCCCTAGTTGGGAACGAGGTCCCGAAATTCAAGTAGGCCAAATACGAGTATGGGCTGCCATCGGACAATTTCGCTATCTGTGTGGCTATGGTAGAATTTTGTGTGCACCAACTCACACGGCGGGGAGAGGGCCACGTTGTCCAAGCCAGCAACGAAGGGCCAGGATTGAGCAAGTTGGACGTAAGAGAGGAAAGGGGAAAAGCGAAGTCGGCTGAACCGAGCCAAAAACTGAAGGGAGTGAAAAGTGGTGGGGTCGCGCAGTCCGCATTTGAAATTGAAAAAAAGGAAAATTGTCTCCTCCAACCGTCACTCCTCCTCCACTCTTCTTCCTTCTCTCTGCTCCTTCTTTCTCTATTCTTCTTCTTTCTCCATTTTCTTTTCTCTGTTTTGCTCTCGTCGAACCAGAGACCACACCTCCCAAACAAAGATATCTCTCTTGTCGACGAGAAAGAAGGACATCAGAACAAGGAAAGCGAGGACGACGAGTGGAGTCTGGCGAGGAGCAGCGCAATCGATAACCAGGAGAGCCTCGACGATGAAGAATCGTCCTTCCTCGAGTTCTGTGTATTTCGGCCGACCTTTCTCGCGTATTAATACCGGTGATGACGATTCTCTCTGTCCTTTTCTTTCTAGGTGTGGGTTTTTCCCTTGAATCCCCCTTTTTGCTTCATTCTTTGTTGTTTAGGATTTACTGAATACGCGTTTAGGGTTTTTTGGTACACCTTCAAAATCGACTCGATTCTCAAGGGTATTCTTCATAATGTGTCTTGTGTGGGCGAGATATGTCAATTTTTTTTTTATTAAGTTTTTGGGTTCTTGCTTAGAATCGGTTCTTGCTTAGAATCTAGGGCTGGAAAAATAGACCAGACCGTTAGAAAAACCGTGGTCCAAACTGTACCGCACAGTTTGGTCCGGACCGCAGACCGTTAAGTATGGTCTGGTCTGGTCCATGGTCTGTATTATTTTATGTTTTGATCTCTTGTTCTGGTCTAGTCTAAACCATGGTTTACCGAACCAAACCGTGGACCCAACCGACTTGTCAATACTTGTTAATAGCCCATTCGACCACTCTCCCAACTCCCACAATGACACCCAAGTCTCAACCTTAGTTTTGTGAATCTCGTCCCTCCATTCACAACCACATTTAACCAGAGAATAGAGATAATTGTGTCTCCATATGACATTATGTTAATGTTTATGACGTTATGGTGCAAGTTGGGATGCTTTTACTTTGTATCTTTGTTATGTACTAAGATTTAGGGTATCAAAATTATTCATGCATGATAGGATTAATGTGTTAAGGCAAATAACAATTATTTTTCTTGGTTATTGGTTCAATATTTTGTGTGATTGACTAAACAAATTATTCATTTTTCGTTGAGTGTGGTCTATCTGGACCAGACCGAACCAGACCGCACAAGCGTGGTCTGGACCGGACCGTATAGTCTGTGGTCTGGTCTGTAGTCTATACTTCAGCTTCTCGGTCTGGAGCATAGACCGTATATATGGTCTGGTCTGGACCAGACCACACCTTTTGCCAGCCCTATTAGAATCAGTAAGTATGGTTGAATCCAAAAGTAGTTGTTACCGTAATCCTCCATTTTAGTTGATTCTTGTGTTCCTTGTTCCCTGTTAACCTTCAATCTGTTGAATATTGGTTATTTTGGTTTGAAATATAGTTGAATGTGTAGTTGACGAATACCCTTGAATGACTTGTACAATGTTGACTGTGTTGTTGACGAATACTAGTTCTTCTGGTTTTGAATATTAGTTGTATTCATTGAAATTGTTTGTCTGCAGCTAGATTAATACTTCATGTTGAAAGTTCTGAATATTAGTTCTCTTCATTGTGTTGTGTTTGTTCCCCTTTTCTGAATATGTTTATTTGGTCTACATGTTTGGAATAATGGTGCGAACCAAGAAGCGTGTTCATGGACCTAAGAAACGACCCTTAGTAGATCCTCCTACTGCTGAAGATGTTCCTCCTACAATTGAAGATGTTCCTCCTGCAAAAAGAGTTAAGTTTGTTGCTGGGAAGTCCTGTGAGACCTCTGCAGGGAAGTCTGGTGAGACTTCTGTTGGGAAGTCTAGGGGGAAGTCTGAGGGAAATTTTTCTGGGAAATCTGCTGGGACAACTGGGGGGAAGTCTGCTGGCAAAGATGTGGGGGAGTCTGCTGGGAAAGATGGGGGGAAGTCAGCTGGGAAAGCTGTGGGGAAGTCTGTTGGGGAAAGGTGGGGGGAAGTCTGCTGGGAAAGCTGTGGGGAAGTGTGTGGGGGAAAGGTGGGGGAAGTCTGCTGGGAAAGGCAAGGGCAAGAAACCACATGAAACGCAGCATTGATGTCACACATCATCATTGTTGAGTGTTACTGAATTTTGGAAGAAGGATGAGGCCTACTATGAGGAATGCGAGAGGGAGCTTAAGAAGGCGAGATTCGATGGATTGTTGGAGATACGATTGCGCGACGTCAATAAGTCTCTATTGTGTGCAATGGCACGACACTACGATACTATTTCTAGGAACTTCATTTTCGGAGAGGGAGAGAATAGGAAGGTGCTGCCCTTAGAGGACGTGGATGTGGCTCGTGTTTATGGTCTTCCTCACGTTGGGGAAGAAATAATGCTGGAGAAGTGCCTGGACAAAACCAAGTTTTCGGCTTTTCAAGCCGAGATTGGGATGGGAGGAAACAGGTGCAGGAATTTTCCTCTGAGTGATATGGTGGACAAGTTAACGGATGAGAATGATAGGCCTCCTGTTCGTAAGGCCGTCAAGCATAGGGATGGCAATCAAACTCATGGCCGCGGGTACCCGACCGCCCCATACCCAGTCAACGCGGGGAATCCCCGCTTTGACCGGGTATGGGGCGGGTATGGGTAAAACCCGCAAAAGGTTTGATGGGTATGGGGCGGGTATGGTTTTAGCCTCCCCCGCCCCATACCCATACCCATACCCGCCCCACCAAGAGAATGTCTTCACATATCAAAAAATACGTGGATTAAATTGTAATCTATCAATGATGATGATGATAACTCGAGAAAATAAATAGTAGAAATGCAATTGAGTAACCACCTTAATCAAAACCTAATTCATTTCCCTCAATTCTCCTTCCACTCTTTCACTTTCCCCCTTATCAACAAAATTATGTTAGTTAATTATTACTTAGTAAATGTATCAAGAGTTAGAGCATAATAATTTAAAAAATATTACAGTCTATATTATGTATTAATGGATGTTTTAGGATCATATTCTTTGAATCGTATTTAGAAAATGACCGTGTTTTGTTGACTTCGTGATATAATAGGTTTGTTTATGGTTATAATTAAAACTTTTCTTGTAAGTTTTAGGTATAATAATGTTGGAAGTACGGGGATGGGTATTACCCATGGGTACCCGAAACCCACGGGTATGGGGATGGGTTTGCAAAACATTCCCCCGCATGGGTATGGGGCGGGTATGGGTTTGGGTATTTGAAGATGGGGATGGGGATGGTTTAGGCAAACCCGCCCCAAACCCGCCCCATTGCCATCCCTAGTCAAGCAGTTCATGCTGCTTGCCCTTGCCTCGCTGCTCCGACCATCATGGTCACGGAATTGTGAGCTTGACTATGCGGAGTTCCTCGTTGGGAAGATTGAGCGGATAAAAAACTACAACTGAAGAGTAGTCTTGCTGCAGTTCAAGGAAAGGCATTCATTGACTGGGCCCATGGAGATGTCCACTTCCTCGTTGTAAGTTTTAAGTATTTGTTCTTTCATTTATGTTTTTGAATATGTGTGATTGTTTTGAATATCAGTTTTATCGTGCTTGAATAATACTTTGAATGTGTTTGAATATGAGTTCGAATGTGCTTGATTATATTGAGTGTGTGTTATTTGTATATGACTCTAAAGATGAATGAGTATTCATTAGAATGTCAATGAATATTCTTTAAAAGATAAATGTGTATTCATTAAATGGTCAATGAATATTCTTTTGAAGATGAATGTGTATTCATTAGAAGGTCAACGAATATTCTTATAAAGATGAAGCGTATTTACGGCTAACTAATATTCTGTACCAACTAATATTCGATGACGTAAAAGTAATATTCATGAAATTATAAAGTAATATGGTCATTACGGCTAACTAATACTCGGTAAGCGATATTCATGTTTCTATTCCTCCACCAGTGATATTCAGGATAGAACGACCAAGTATTCATGCAAGCACAGAACACCATGCAATGAAGAAACCCTAAAACATAATAAATGCAAGCACCATAAATGTAAACCCTAACACATTCAATGCTGATCAACAACCAAAACATATATAAGTCTAAATGGATATGTTTTTTTTGGTCTTCACATACCCCCTTCTATTTCATCAATTGCGGTCATCCACTCTTACGAGCCCCACAAACCATCAGATGAACCATTCGCTTTGAGGATGGTATCAGCAAGGTCCACCTCATCGTTTTCAGTCGACAGATCTTCAAGGTGGACCTCCTCTTCTGGTGCGGCATCTCCTTCAACATCATCCCCCATCTTCGACAAACTATCTTCCCTTCCTTGCATCTCCTTCTTCTCTTCAAAGGACAGATCTTGCATCAGACCTCCCCTTCATGCGTTTTTTTGGTGACTCTGGATTCTCGTCTTCAATGGCGGCAAAGCAGACGAAGAGAAAAGATGAGGAAGAAGAGAGTTGTGAAATTGGGAGAGAGAGAGAGGTTGGTAGGTGGCTGGAATTAATGAAGCCAATTTTGAGGTTGTATTTTTCGAGCTAAATCCCGCCAAAACACCCAAAAAATTGTTCCCAGACCCCACCCAGCTCTCACTCCTCGACCCCACCAGTACCTTTAGCTCGGCTTCCCCACAGCTCAAGCGCGGCTCGTCTCCTTCCCCGAGCCCTTCCCCCAGCCGCTCAATCATGACCCTCCGTTGATGGCTTGGGCGACGTGGCCTCCCCCCTGCGCTGTGAGTTGGTGCACACAGATCTGGTTGTGTGTACCATAGCCAAATTGTAAGTAGGAATGGCAATTGGCAGGTCGGGTCCAGGTCGGATAATTTATTACAGGTCGCGGGTCGAGGCAGGCCGATTCAATGGGTATGCAATCAGTGGCGGAGACAGAAAATTGGCCAAGGGGGTGGCTTTATCATATCATAAAAAATCACCTATACAATAGAAAAGTCAACTTTAAATGAAACAAAAAGTCAACGACGCATTACTCTAAATTCATACAATTACATTAAAATAATTTCACGTACATCGGTTACAACGTCAAACAAATAAGTTCAGTACATACAAGTCAAGACTTCCATTCATCAAATATTACAAATTAGAACTCAGAAGTACCTTGGAATTGATTTTGTGAAACAAACAAGTGAACTGAAATTGGTGCTTCTTCACTTTCAGCTTTGTTTAAACAAAAGACAAGAAATTTCTCTGTTGTAGAGCTACAAAAGAAATGAGCGAGTTTAAACAAAAAACAACAATTTATTACTATAAATAAAGACAAAAGTGCATTGTATAACAAAACTCACTTGGTTGAGATGGTAAGAAATTCTTCTTGCAACTGAATGGTCACTGGTTTGAATTTGTATATACCCATACTCGGTAAATTTTTTTCCAAACCCAAGTGGCTCCGCCACTATATGCAATTTATATGAAAAACATTAGAAATATTCGTTATTTTATTATAAGACCAAGAAAACAAACAATATTATGATAAATGTAGTTAAATTATTGAAACATTTGAGGTTTTCACTAATTTACAACTGTTTGAACCTAACTGAGTGTAGGAGTGAGGTTCAGGGAAGATGTGGGTCAAGAAGAGTAAGCTAGAGGAAAATCGGGAACTTTGGGGGTGAGTTTGAGAGAATTCCCGTTTAGAGAGAGAAGTTGATGTTTATAGAGAGAGAGTGGTAAAAAATGCGATCCCCTCACCCACCGGAGTAAATGCCATATTTATAGGCTACATGGTGGTGGGTGAGTGGATGGATTACATGATGGGACCTTGACTCTAATGTGACCACTGACATGTCGGGGATTTAGGCCATCCCCCTACCTAGGACATGTCAGGGGTGTACCTACGACTGTGTCACTGATCCCGACGCGGCTGACCCTCGGGAAGTGTGAGGGGAACTCCCTATGGCTAAGTGGCTTACAGCGCGCCTGAGCCTCTGCGCCTTGATGCTTTCCACTCTCGCGCGGCTTGTGAAGAGCTCTGGGTCTTCGCGCGCTGGTTCTCTGCGCTGGCGCACGCGTAGTGGCGCGCCCTTAAGCCTGCATGCGCGCCTTAGACCTTCGCGCGCGTCTTCTGTCGGTGTGTCCTGCCTTGCACAGCTAGGTCCGAGTCACATGCCCAACAATTGCCCCCCATCAGAGGGTGTTCTGAGAACGCCCTCTGTTTAGGTCTTCGCTTGATTGACTCGGGCCTGGGCGCGGTTCCCGGGGTTTCTCGTGTGCGCCTTCCCATTCCGTAGTCGCGCGAGAGGCTCTATTGTAGTTGCCTGATAGCGCGTGATCTCCGGGGGATTCTGATTCGCTTGAGATGCGTGCGCTCGGTCCTTGTGAGAATCGAATCATCGATGGCGCGGCGATTGATCGAGCGTGATTATCGCGGCTGCGATTGTTCCTCGCGTGTTCCGTAGCTTGCGCGCGATGTTCTGTTGTGGCTGCCTGATTCAGCGCGGTCCTTGGGGTCCGGGATTCTGA
This sequence comes from Linum tenue, assembly GCA_946122785.1. Classification (NCBI taxonomy): domain Eukaryota; kingdom Viridiplantae; phylum Streptophyta; class Magnoliopsida; order Malpighiales; family Linaceae; genus Linum; species Linum tenue. The sequence goes on along the minus strand of CAMGYJ010000010.1, from coordinate 4,909,451 downwards.
ATCATGTGCGCGATCTTTGCGAGATTTTTTCTTTTTCCTCGCGGGTGTGCCATGCCCCCCAGGCGTTGTGCGTAACTAGTTACGTCAGCGGCTAGTACCTACTTCGAATAGGTGTCCACGTGTCCTTACCTGGTTTGTCCGTTTGGGCGGGCGAATTTCGAAATTCGAAACGTCTGACGGTTGCGATCTTCGAGGTTACTTTAACCCTTCGTCTTTCCTCTAATAACTATAAGTATCGACCCGTTTGGGGAGTGGGATTCATTATGCCTCATTCTTCACATCTGAGTTCTGCTCTTTCTCTCTCGTGCTCTGGTTTATCGCCGAGATTCCTCTCCTTCTTTTACTATCTTAAATCCCAATCGTTGTTCTTATCTATTGTTTCTTGCTGTCATGGACAACATCAACACCAATGTCGGCGAGGTTGAGATCGTACAAGACGAAGAAGGTAATGTTTCCCCACTTTCGCGTATTTCTTCTGATCCGTCGCTGGAATTGGCGAATTCCGGCGGCGAGGACGGCGGTGGGTCCGGTGACGGCGGAGTTCCGTCGACGCCGTCGACCAGAGTCGACTCGGATCCTGATTTCGACCTCAGAGAGACGGAGGCCGATGAAGATGCAGTTGTGTCCGGGGGCGAGGGGCCGAGTACGCAGCCCCAGGGCGTCCTAATAATCAGACGCGACCGCGGTGCGATGTCCGGGATCGCGGAGGGTGCTGGTACTGCGAACGCGGCCGAGCGCGAAGATTCCGATACAGAGTCGGCGCCGATGATCGCCGAGCCTGTCAACGTGGTGCGCGTAACCGAGGCGATGAGTCGCCTTGGTCCTCGTTGCATGGGCGCGGTCTACACCGTCCTTGATTGGGCGGAGATGTGGGGCGACCAGCCGGCTCCGCACGACAACTTATTGCGGGGACCTGACCATTCTTCAATCTACTCGCGCGAGGACGTTGAGGAAATTGTGCGCGGGTTGGGTTTGCCTCCGCACTGGGAGTACGCGGTGCCCTCTGTTAGGAGCACAGTTGGTAATTGCCCCCCAGGGTGGTTCGGGGTATATAGCGAGTATTGGGTGATGGGCTTCATGTTTCCCATCGACCCGCTGCTGTGCGCCTTATACAGGCGGCTCAACTGCTCGGTCGGGCGCCTCTCTCCGTCTATCATAATGCATGTCTCATGCTTGCGCCTTGCCTGTAAGCGGCTTAACATCCAGCCCCACGTACGGGCTGTTCCGCAAGTTTTACAAGATCAAGGAGCCCAGCAAGACGAGTGATTGTTTGTCCATAAAGCGGCGCGATAACAGGCCTGATGGGTTCGTCTACGGCTCCCCCAAGCTTAAGAAGACGTGGTTTGAACACTTCTTCTACGTTAAGCCGGTGGCGGGGGAGTGGGCGAGTGAGCACATGGATGAGCCCACTGTGTGGAAGAAGGGTAGTACCCAGAAGTTTGAGTCTCGCGTTGGCGCGTATGATGGGCTTGATCATGAGTATCAAGCGTGTTTAGATCAGAAGATGAATCTTTATATGCGCGGAGTTCGCGAGGCCATTTTGCAAGAGCTTTTCGCTGATGGTTAGTTGTTTTCCTTTCCCTTTGCATTCTGTCATATTTAACCGGTTTCTTACGATATTTTGGTGCAGGTGTCAATTTCGCCAACCTCGCGAGCATGATGTCGGTGGACAACGTCGCGAAGGCGCCCCGAGCCTCTCGTAAGGGGAAGAAGAAGCAGAAAGAGGGGGCGCAGAGTAGTAACGCGCCAGCTGCCAGCACCAAGAGGAAGGATCGGGGGCAGCCCAGCAGTGCTCCCGCGAGTGGCGGGAAGAGGAAGGAGTCGGCGTCGGAGAGGGAGCCGGCTGATGGGAACCCGAAGAAGGTTGCGCGGGTTGTGGAGCCGCAGGCGCGAGTTGTTCCTGTGCCGGAGGCGCGCGTGCAGGAGGCGCGCGTGCAGGAGGCACGCCAGCATCCTCTGGTCATCGTCGATCCCGAGGAACGGGTGGGCAACTCCCCGCGTCCGGAAAGGGTGGTGGCTCCTAGCAGCTCTGGGGCCACTAGGCAGCTGAAGCTCTCCGACATGTTGGGGGGCGTCCCGGGGGTTGACTATTACCGCGACGTGCGGCTGCACACTGGCGCGGCGTGTAATAGTCAAACGGCGCAGGCTGCTTTGCGGGCGGTTGGCCCTGTGCTTAGCATCCCCCCCGGTTCGAGAAGTCGGATCCTCTTGTGGACCTGGCTCAAATCCATTGGGCGGTAAGGATATTCTGTTCTGGCTCACAATCCTTTTGTTTTCTTTTCCTCCTCTTTTTTTTTCTAAGTTGTAAAGTGCTGTTTGTGCAGGGTTTGCTGGCGACTTTCCGCGCCCAGCAGGATCGTGCTTCCACGCGCGCGAGACTGAAGACGGACGAGTCTCGGATTGTGCAGCTGGAAGGGAAGCTCGCCGGCGCGGAGAGCCGTGCGGAAAAGGCCACTAACGAGGCCAACAAGGCCCTGACTGAGCTGGGCGTATGGCAAAGCCGGCTTGAGACTGTTGTGGAGGCTGCGAAGGAGCGCGTCCGGACTGAGGAGCGCGATGCCATTAGGGCGCAGCTGCAAGCTCAGTTCGCTGAGGAGAAGAGGAAGCTGGCGGAAGATTTTGAAGGAAAGCTGAAGGAGGCCCGCGAGGACTTTCAAAAGGAGAAGGATGACTTGGTCCAACTCCATAGTGTGGCGAAGGCTGAGGCTGTGCGTGAGGCCCGGGTTGCGGCGATTGGCCAGTATAAGTCGTCCCAGCCTTTTGGGAGGATTATGGCGGACGCCATGACGAAGGCTGTGATCGCGGTTGGGAAGAAAGTCCGACCTGAGAACCCCGGTATCAGTTGGGACACTCGCGCGATGGTCGAGCACGTCAAGATGTGGATAAGTCAGAAGAAGTCCTTGTCCGAGTCGGAGTCAGAGGATGACGAGGAGGAGGAGGAAGAGAGCGCGGATGAGGAGGACGCGGGTAAGGAAGGCTCCGGTGGCACCAAGGATGATGAGCAGGTCGTCATAGCGCGGTCCCATACTGATGAAGGAGGGCAAGCGTAGTTGGTTGGGCGTGTTTGGCGATTGTTGTTCTTTGTTTATTTGTTTTTGATGGCGCTATGCACGTAGATGTTGTTTTTCTTTGTTCTCCCTAATGAAGTAATCCAAATGCACTTTCTTGTTTGCCTTTCGCCTTCGCTCCTTCATTATTGCTATATGTCTTTCGATTTGGCTGTTGCGCGGAGCTGAATGGGCTATTGCTAATTTTTTGTTCTTTCGAACTGAGTGAGCGCGAATAGTGCTGGACTATTGCTAAGTTTTGTTCCGTGGAACCGAGCGCAGATAGTGCTGGACTATTGCTAATTTTTTTTGTTCTTTCGAACTGAGTGAGCGCGAATAGTGCTGGACTATTGCTAGGTTTTGTTCCGTGGAACCGAGCGCAGATAGTGCTGGACTATTGCTAATTTTTTTGTTCTTTCGAACTGAGTGAGCGCGAATAGTGCTGGACTATTGCTAAGTTTTGTTCCGTGGAACCGAGCGCAGATAGTGCTGGACTATTGCTAATTTTTTGTTCTTTCGAACTGAGTGAGCGCGAATAGTGCTGGACTATTGCTAAGTTTTGTTCCGTGGAACCGAGCGCAGATAGTGCTGGACTATTGCTAATTTTTTTGTTCTTTTGAACCGTGTCCTTTTATTTATTGCGCTAATGCGCTATTGCGAACGTGGTACACGCTAATCTGCACGGTGGTATTTCCTTAGATTCTGCGCATTCCATGTTCTTGGAATCTTGTTGCCCCCCAACTCGCTGAGTTTGAATGTGTTGGCGCCGACTACTTCGCGGATTAAGTAAGGACCTTCCCATGTCGAGGCGAGCTTCCCGTGCCTGGGGTCGGGGCGGAAGTTCCGCCGTAGTACTTGGTCGCCAAGGATTAACTTGTGTGGGACCATCTTTGCGTTGTGGTACTTGGCTACCTGTTCCTTCATTGCAGCTAGCCTGATGGCTGCCAACTCGCGCCTTTCTTGCGACAACTCGAGCTCTAATAGGCGCGCCTCGTCGTTCGCTTCTTCGTTGTACTCAGTGATCCGATAGGTCGGTGTTGTTGTCTCGATAGGGATTACCGCATCAGTGCCATACGTGAGAGCGAAAGGGGTTTCGCCCGTTGCCACTTTGTATGTAGTGCGGTGCGCCCATAGCACCGTGTTGAGCTCGTCCGCCCAATTGCCCTTGGCCTCATTCAGGCGGGTGTGGAGGCCGTGCAAGATCGCTTTATTGGAGGATTCCGCTTGGCCGTTTGCTTGAGGGTAAGCCACTGATGCGAATCTTGCAATGGTTCCTACCTCGTCGCAGAAGTCTATCACCTCCACGCAATCGAATTGCTTCCCATGATCGAAAATGAGTGCATTTGGGACCCCGAAGCGCGACAAAATGTTGTTGCGCAGGAAACGCGTTACCTGTTGCGCCGTTATGGATGCCAGCGCTTCGGCTTCGATCCACTTGGTGAAGTAGTCTACTGCCACGATTATGTACTTGCGCTTCCCTTTTGCCGTTGGGAAGGGGCCCAAGAGATCGACACCCCACTGCGCGAAAGGCCATGGGCTCAAGTTGCCCTGAAGCTCGGTGGCTGGCAAGTGATGTTGGCGCGCGTTGACTTGGCATTTGTGGCACTGGTCTGCGTAGCTCTTCGTATCCTTCTTGATTCGCGGCCAGTAGTATCCATGCAAGAGGATGGTGCGCTCCATGCTGCGTGGCCCAGCGTGCATTGCACACAGCCCCTCGTGTAGTTCACGCACTAAGTCGCGCGCCTCTTCTTGCCCGATGCATTTGAGGTAGACGCCCGAGTATGACCTCCGGTATAATTCTCCCTCGATAAGTGTGCAACGGGCCGCCTTTTGCCTTAGAGTCCAAGCTTGCTTGGGGTCTTCTGGTACTGTCCCATCCTGGAGGTACTTCATAATTGGGTGTCTCCAGTCTTCGCTTGACATGAGCTGGGTTGTATTGACTGCTACCTCGGGGGAGGTATCTTTTTCTTCTTTTTGGACGGACACAAGGCGCGTGGATTCAAAGTCTGTAGCCGTTGCCAATTTGGATAATGCGTCAGCGTGCGCATTCTCCTCCCTTGGTATCTGCGCATACGTTACTGCTTCGAATGTTGTGGCTCTCAGCTTAACGCTCTCCATGTAATGCGCCAGTGTGTCCTCCTTAGCGTCGAACGCACCATTCAGCTGATTGACCGCCAGGGAGGAATCGGAGAGTACCCGTATCGTTCTTGCTCCCAAGTCGTGAGTGGCCGTCATCCCCGCCAAGATGGCCTCATACTCCGCGGCGTTGTTTGTTTACAACGCCCTGAACCTGATTGCGATTTCGTGCATCACGCCGGCAGGTGTGCGCACCACCACCCCTGCTCCGGCGCCATGTTTGCTCGCCGCTCCATCGACGTAGACTTCCCAAACGCCCTCCGGCGTTGTTTCGAGGGTTACCCTTCTGCGATGAAGTCCGCTAAGATTTGGGCTTTTATTGCTGGCCTTGGCGCGTATTGAATATCGTATTCCGACAGCTCGACCGCCCATTTGACCATGCGCCCCGACACCTCCATCGAAGTCAGAATCTTTTTTAGTGGGAGGTTTGTCAGGACGGTGATTTGGTGCGCTTGGAAGTACGGGCGCAGCTTCTGTGAAGCGCTTACTAGTGCCAAGGCAGCCTTCTCGATCGAGGAATATCTTGTTTCCGCGCTGACGAGAGTGCGCGAGGTGTAATACACCGGTTGCTCGGTTTTGCCATCTCTTCGAGATATCAGCACTGCACTCACGGCCCTTGTTGACACAACGAGATACAAGAAAAGTTTTTCATTAAGCTTGGGGGCAGTCAGTACAGGGGGGATACAAGATACGCCTTTAATTCTTGGAATGCTGCTTCGCATTCTGTAGACCATGTGAAGCGTGTCCCGTTCTTGAGTGTCTGGAAGAAGGGCGCACATTTGTCAGCGGACCTTGGTATGAATCTCCCCAGTGCCGCTATCTTGCCATTCAGAGATTGGATTTCCAATGCGTTCCGAGGCGCCCGTAGTTGTTGGACCGCGGTGATTTGCTTCGGGTCGACCTCTATGCCGCGCTTGGTTATCATGAACCCAAGAAATTTCCCCGCTTCCGCTCCAAAAACGCACTTGAGTGGGTTGAGGCGGAGGCTGTGCTTGCGGAGGGCTTCGAAAGTCTCGCGCAGGTCCTCCAGGTGTGACTTGCCCGCCTTCGTTTTGACAATGAGGTCGTCCACATATGCCTCGATGTTCCGCCCGATCTGTCGCGAGAAAACAGTGTCAATCATTCTCTGGTATGTCGCGCCCGCGTTTTTCAATCCGAACGGCATCCCTACGAAGCAAAAGTTCCCGAACGGTGTCATGAACGCCGTTTTTTCTTCGTCTTCCACGGACATCGGGATTTGGTGGTATCCTGAGAACATGTCAAGGAAAGACAATGTCTCATGGTCGGCAGTTGCGTCGATCAGCTGGTCGATGCGTGGTAGGGGATAAGGGTCTCCCGGGCATACTTTGTTGATCGTGGTGTAGTCGACGCACATCCGCCAGGCTCCTGACGATTTTTTGACTAAGACCACGTTTGCCAGCCACTTTGGATACTTTACGGGGCGGATCAATCCGGCTGCTAGTAGGCGCGCCACCTCTTCTTCTATCGCCTTCAGCTTATCGCCGGTGAAGGTCCTCCGCCCTTGTTGCCTTGGCTCTGCGTTGGCTGGGACCGCGAGGCTATGTTGAGCTACTTCTCTGGGCACCCCTGGCATGTCCTCTGTGCACCACGCGAACAGCTCCTTGTACTCTTTCAGCAACGTCACGAGTGGTTCGATTGCGTCGCTGCCAACGTGAGTGGAGATGCGTATCTTCCTAGTCGACTCGGCGGCATTTTTGCTGGTTCGAAGCGTCTAACGGATCCCGCCCCCAGGGTTTCTTCTAACGTGATTGCCTTTTCAATCTTCATCTCCAACTCTGTTGACAGCGTGACGGGCCTTTTTGCTAACGCCCGCTTGAGCTCCATATTGTTGGTGGCCTCCATGAGGTGATGGGCGGCGGTTTCGGGGGTAAGGTCGCGGACGGCCATTGCTACCCTGGACCATCTGGCATAGAAGGCTCTCAAGCTTTCTCAGTCTTTTTGCCTGATATCTATCAGGGATTTGAGGTGAAGAGGGCGCCGCTTCTGGGACGCGAACTTTGTTGTGAACAGAAGTATAAACTCCTCGAACGAGCGGATGATTCCGTTCGGGAGGCGGTTGTACCAGTCGAGGCATATTCCGGTGAACGTCGATGGGAAGGTTCTGCACAGCGCGGCGTTGGAGTTGGTTTGGAGTTGCATGCGCAAGCAGAAGGTGCTCACGTGGTCTTCTGGGTCGGTTGTGCCGTTGTATGTTGGGAGGGTGGGTGGCGCTCCGCTTAGGTTCTCCGCCATTATTTGCGCGGTCAGTGGCTGGTGGAGGACCCTTTTAGGCGGGTTGGGCCGATATTGCGGAAATAGGTGTTGCTCCAAAAAGCTGAGGTCCGCCCGCCCTGGTAGCTCGACTCCTTGCGTTTCGCACGCGGGGAGTTCCGTTGGCGCGTGTTGGGGTAGTTGGGCTGTCCCCGACGCTTCTCCCAAGGCTTGTTGAGGCGCGACCGCTGTCGCGTCTATCGTTGGCGCGCCCTCCCTGCTCAACATGAGCGCGATGACTTGGCTCATTTGTTTCTGCATGTCGGCTATGACGTTGTTTTGCTTCGTCAACAGCTCCCTCATTTCTTTGGCTGTCAGCTCGGGCTCCTCCTCTTCGATGAGCACCGCGTTGAGGTTGCTGGCTTCCGCGAACGCCCTTGGGTCGGTCATTGCCTTGATTGGCGTCGCTTGATCAGGTTGGTCGTGGTTGCGCTCTGCCATTGGTGGGTTTTCTTCAGCGTTTCTTCTTGGCCCCACGGTGGGCGCCAATTGTTTGAACCTAACTGAGTGTAGGAGTGAGGTTCAGGGAAGATGTGGGTCAAGAAGAGTAAGCTAGAGGAAAATCGGGAACTTTGGGGGTGAGTTTGAGAGAATTCCCGTTTAGAGAGAGAAGTTGATGTTTATAGAGAGAGAGTGGTAAAAAATGCGATCCCCTCACCCACCGGAGTAAATGCCATATTTATAGGCTACATGGTGGTGGGTGAGTGGATGGATTACATGATGGGACCTTGACTCTGATGTGACCACTGACATGTCGGGGATTTAGGCCATCCCCCTACCTAGGACATGTCAGGGGTGTACCTACGACTGTGTCACTGATCCCGACGCGGCTGACCCTCGGGAAGTGTGAGGGGAACTCCCTATGGCTAAGTGGCTTACAGCGCGCCTGAGCTTCTGCGCCTTGATGCTTTCCACTCTCGCGCGGCTTGTGAGGAGCTCTGGGTCTTCGCGCGCTGGTTCTCTGCGCTGGCGCACGCGTAGTGGCGCGCCCTTAAGCCTGCATGCGCGCCTTAGACCTTCGCGCGCGTCTTCTGTCGGCGTGTCCTGCCTTGCACAGCTAGGTCCGAGTCACATGCCCAACAACAACTTTATTATAGCTAAAATATGATGTAATAAAAGAAAAATCCTGAGTAATTTGACTAAGATTACAGGTCGGGTCGGACCCCCCCCCCACCCCCCAAACAGACTAAACAGGTCGGGTAAAATGGGTCAGGTCGAAATTGACATCCCTACATGTAAGTGATAGTTAATCTGAGTAGTCCAGGGTCGGCTAACAGGATGTGTCGAGAGATCATCCGTTATAGGGCCTTCGAATATGATAGCTCTATTTAGATTTGTTAGGTAAGCTATACTTGTGGTATATGATTATGGATTATATTTGTACGATGTTTGATTTAATTTTATTATTCACTAGTGATCAGTATTCTCATGTATATAAGGAGACACATACAATGTTTTTAAAGTCCTACTTGTATGAAGAAAGTCTCTTTTCTCTTAAAAAATGTTAGAAGAAGCATTAATGAATTAGCTACGACAATGATTAAAAATGATGTCCTCCAAAACAAAACTCACGGAGAATGAGTATTAGAGAGTTCACTGATAATTTTTTCGAACAAATTTGAAAGATACTAATTTTTAAATAACGATGGTGATTTTTCCATTTTCTATTGAACGGCTCTGAGCAGTCAGGGACGGAGCTAGCTTAGCAAGTTGGATACTTGATACAAGAGTCCCTCACTATTGAGAGACACCATTGACAATCCCCTGTTTGCAACTTGCAATACAAATGATTGTCTCTCTTCTCTTGTGAGGAAGTGATGGAGGAAAAGTGAACTCAAATGACCATATGTAGAGTTAGGGTTGGCGGACGGTTTTCCGGTTAGCAGTTAACTGGACGGTTCCGATCGAACCGACCGGTTTTCGGCTAACCAAAAATCGTCCTTAATTGGCGTCGGTCGATCGTCGGCGGCGAGGGGAGAAAGCTCGGCTAGCCGACCAACCGAGGTTGGAAATCGGCGGTTAGCCGACTAACCGAGCCTTTACCCAGCCTAACCTAAACGACCCGGCCCCCTTCTCAAAACGACCCCCCTCAAAACGACCCCCTCTCTAGTCCCTCCCCAAACCCTAGACCCGATTCACCACTCACCCGACCCTCTTCTCTTCCGTCATCCCACTCCCTCTCTTTCCTTAATCGCGTCGCGCAGCAGGGGCCAGGGAGACCTCAGACCCTCTCGTCGCCGTCGGCCGTCGCACAGCCGCCAGCCCGCCACTCGCCGGTCGCCGCCGAGCCTCCAATCGGCACCAACTGTCCGCCATCGCCGAGCCAGTCAACAGCCCGCCATCGCTGCGCCTCCAGTCGCGCCAGTCAACAGTCGAGCCTCGCCGCCGAGCCTCCAATCGCCGCCGAGCGTCCAACCACCTAAACCACCGCCGCCTCCTAACCCGCCGCCTCCACCAACACCTCCGCCAAACCCACCACCTGCACCCGCTCCACATCCTCACCGCGGCGGAGGCCATCACCGGCGTTCCGAGCCCGGCTCATTTTCTGGCCTTCTGGGTAAGACAAGGGAGAGTGAGAAAGAGCAGAGAGAGGGAACGATTTGTTCTTGGTTTGTTGGTTCGCTTTCTTCTTTTAGATTGGAGGAGAAATATCGAGAGAGAGAGAGAGAGAGGAGAGAGGATGTCGGCGATTGAGGGAGGCAGAACGAGAGAGGTGAGGGAGGAGGCGATTTCGGGATCTCGGTGGTGGAGTTGGTTTTTCGATTTTCCTTTCAGAGGAAGAAGAGAATCGAGAGAGAGAGTAGGGAGAGAGAGAGTCTGGGAAGAAGAATCGAGAAAACGGAGGGGTTAGGTTAGGAGTGAGTGGTGCAGATTTTTTGTTGCTTTTAATTTTTTTTTATAGAAAAGGTAGTTTCCGGTTGGCCGGCTAACCGAGTCGAAACCGGCCAGTCGGTTTGCGGCTAACCAAGGCGCACGGACGGTCGGTTGGCGGCAGCTCTGGTCGATGTCTCGGTGTGACCGATAACCGACAATTCGATTTTCGGTTAAACCGAAACCGACCGAGTGACAGCTCTATGTAGAGTGGATGGAAGTAGAGCAGAAAGCAGAACTGAAGCAAGTCGGCGGATCTATACATCTAATTGGGCTGAAGTAAAGTAAATGAGAGAAAATCAAATCATGAAGAAACAAACAAATGGAGGTGCTGCTTCTTATTAATGAATGAATCCATAGCTAGCTAGTAAGTACTCTGCGATCTGTGAATGGTATTTACACACTTTTTATCAGAAAATTGTAAAAAAAAAATCAGTCAGTCCCGCCAACAGACGAGCATGACGACGCATCTCCTGATAACGTAGAGGCGGCCCTGTTGTTGCTTCAGGTACTTCCCCAGCTTCCCGCACGACGACATCGTCATCTTCGGCCTCTTTGTTGTTGTTGTTGTTGACCTTCTGCACGACGAGGCCAAATCAGATGCTGACGATGACGATGCTCTGCTGCTGCTGCTGCTGCTGCTCCTCATCTTTCTTTGTTTGCTTAATTGGCCCAAGTAGTAGACAATATGATCACTTTGTGTTTCCAACGAGTTGGGAGGAGTTGAAATTGCTTCAGGTTCAGGTAGTAAGTAAGATATGAGAGTGAAGAAAAGGAATGAGTAGTGTGTTTGGTGCTGCAGGGGAGGGGAAGGGCAGGTATTTATAGGGGAAGAAAGGGAAAGGGTAAAAGAGTATTATAGTGGAGAGTGGAGTGGTCCAACTTTCCCTGTGAACATGCGCGTTGCCAGGAGATAGGCCCCCTCCCACCAAAACAAAATCCAAATACCTAAACACAATAGATCTTTCCAATTTTATAGTCTCTCTTTCCAATCTTATTTGTTTATTTGCTGTATGGTTATATTATTTAGGCTCTATGGAGATGACAAAATTGTTTTTTTTTTTGTATCTCCTAAGGAGTTGGCTATATATTTTTGGTGATAATGTGAAGATTGGAAACATTAACCACATTTTAGGTTTGAATTTTGGAGCAAACAGCCAACGAAAAAATAAAATTTTCAAACTAGGATGGGTTAAGTGAAGCCAATTTGAATCAATTTTATTGTACAAAATCTTATTGACACAATGTTCGGGTTGATTTTTAGAAGGAAAAAAAAAGGGTTAAAGACACATTTGGTCACTGAGATTACTAAATTGGGACATGTTTAGTCACTAGAAAAAATTAATATCAATTTTAGTCACTCGAATTACTGGAACAGGTCACATTTAGTCACTCTCCGTTCGTCTCCGTCCAACTCCGTTAATGAAGTCTGTTAAGTGCTGATGTGGCAAACAGAGGTGCCTAGTCAGCGCCGTTTTGAGTCGGAAATGGTCAAACCCGAACCGCCACGTCACTAAACCCGCCATGTCATATGCCCAACCAACCCATGCACCCACCCGACCCATAAACCAAACCCAACCTTTCTAATTCCACTTCTCTTCTTCGATTCCTCCTTTTCCTTTCCTCCGGAGCGCCGATCTGGTCAAGGACTACGGAATCACCACCGACAACGTCCTCCACTTGGTCCTCAAGCTCTCCGACCTCCTCCTCATCACCGTTCGCACCACCTGCAGCAAGGAATTCGAATTCCGCGTCGACCGGTACCGAAATGTCGGATACCTAAAACACCGCATCTTCCAAGAGGGCAAGGGTTTCGTCGACGTCGACGAGCAGGAAATCTTCTACAACGGTCAGAGACTCGATGACCAGCGCCTCATCGACGAGATCCGTGACACCAGAGCCGCAGACGCCGCCGCGATTCACCTCCTCGTCCAGAAAATCGCCAAGGTCAGAGCCCAGCCGCTGAACAGAGATTTCGAGATCTCCGTCGCCGCCGCAACAAACCCTAATCAAAATCAGAACCAGAACCAGAAGCAGAATCAGGAGTCGTCGATTGAGGCGCCAAATCAGGAGCAAGCTGGTAGGGATTTCTGGCTAGAACCCGTGATCGTAAACCCTAGCGTGAGATTAGATTCAGCGATTTGGAACATGGTGAATTCAACCTTCGTCGGGTTGGAAATGGGTCACCCGCCGATCCGTTCGTCGGAAGGAACAGGGGGACTTATTTCATGAGGAACCCATCAGGGCAAGGGTTCGTATCCGTGTTCAAGCCCAGCGACGAGGAGCCTAATGCGGTGAACAACCCGCAGGGACTGCCGGTGTCGACCAACAGGGAAGGGTTGAAAAGAGGAACAAGGGTAGGGGAAGGTGCGATTAGAGAAGTTGCCGCTTACATATTGGATCGTCCCATTGACGGACCGAGGGGTCTGAACAATGAAGTGATGGGGTTTGCAGGTGTGCCGCCCACCATTGTTGTTCAGTGTTTGCACAAAGGGTTCCATCATCCTGAAGGGTTCGAGTACTCTGCCAAGAATGTGAAGATGTGGTGGTGGTTGTAATTGGGGCGGAGGTGGGGGTGGTGGAGATTGGTTTCGATGTTGGAGAAGGTGAGAAGTGGGAAAGGGGTTTTTTTGGTTTTCTGGGTGGGTTGGAAGGTGGTGGGAGGAATGAGGAGAGCGGCGGTGGTTTTGGGGAAAGAAGGAGGTGAGAGGAAGGAGGAAGAAGGGTTAGGTGGGGTTGGATCATGGGTTGGGTTGGTTTTAATGACATGGTGGGTTATAATGACGTGGCGGGTCGGGTTTTATTTTTGTTGGGTTATATCCGGCTGATTAGGCAATTCTGTTTGCCACATCATCACTTAACGGACTTCATTAACGGAGTTGGACGGAGACTAACGGCGAGTGACTAAATGTGTCCAGTTTTAGTAATTGTAGTGACCAACTTTGATATTAATTTTTTCTAGTGACTAAACATGTCCCGATTTTGTAATCTCAGTGACCAAATGTGTCTTTAACCCATAAATTATTAGTTATAATATAGTCTATGCTTCAAATGAGAAAGAAAATTAGCTCTAACATGAAATATTAAAAAAATGGAGTCGCTACTTAATTTGTTGGTAGGGGGTTAAGTACAATGCATGTCCACGTGGATATTATGTTGAGAGTATTACTGTCGTTGCTTGGAACTTTTAGTACCTTTTTGTACTTTTCCCTTTGTTCCTTTTGTATTGCCCTAGAGACTTGTTGCTGGGCATATAAGTAGGATCGGCTTCTTGTGCGGCCACCTAAGAACACTACTACACAAAACTACTGCAGAAGATATAAGAGCTTGAGATCGATCCTCCGTGGAGTAAGGTCATCCATCCTGGATGACAAGAACCACGTAAATCGCTGTGTCGTGTGTTTGTTTGCTTCCGCGTTTACTTTATTTTACATATTAAGGTATTAAAAAGAGATTAATTAAGTGGTAATTCACTAATTTATACTGTTAATTAAGGAAACTACCGCGATGCTTCTCACATATTCACGTCGACCGCCCTTATCAGTGAAAACATAAAAAGTATACGACTGCCTCTCCCTAGCACTATGCACAGACAAAATTGGGCCGTCTTTGCGTAAGCCAGCTCGACACGTCCGTCTCAAGCTGTCTATGCCTATACTAATTCATCTAACGAATTGATTAACCAGTAATCCAACTTATCTTCAATTATTTCTGTCTTTGTGAAAAATTAATTAATTAAGCAATAGAGGCCATGATAATACGGAACTCCCTTGTTTCATTTATCAACCTATAAATTTGTCTATATTCTCTGTAGCAATTTCAGGAACGGATCATTTGGCCAAGCAAATTAAATACTATAAAATAAGCTATAGGATTCGGCTCGTGAGTTCCTGTAGCTTTTTTTATTTTCTTGCATCGTGAATAAGATCCCATTATATGGGGATCAAATTTGGAAGAAGAGTAATATTTAATATTCCATAAAATCACACCATCTAATTAATTGTACACATTAATGATAAACACGTATAGATTATTTCTCGTACGTATCAGCCAGATGGTCTCTATATGCATGTATGTATCTCAAATTCTCAATCGATGTCTCGGAAATCGAACTATCGTCCCTAATTTTTGGAGCTGTGGCTGGTTTCCATGATTCATGGGATATGTTGCTTAGGATCTTCATTTCTGTGTTGATTCAGTAAGCGTGGTTTGTAAATAAAGACAGGGGGGAACAATTTCTGGGCTGACAAGTGTTTTGCTGTAAACTTCAAACCACACGCTAAGGAAGCAGGGGAACAATTTCTCGGCTGACAAGTGTTTTGCTGTAAACTTAAAACCAACCTACTCCCAACACTAGCTTAATTAATTAATTAATTAATTTCACAACAACACTAGTAGTATATATCTTATAGGCAATCCTCAGGGCAAATCTATCTATAAGGAATTGAACGCACAAATAAGATGTTATTAGTACGGAGGTTTAAGAATGTACGTTTGAATGATGCTCTATTTATTTCATTTGATCTACATTCTCTTAACGAAATCAATCCCTAAGTCTAAAACTTGATCATGCTCTAAACGATCGTATATTGATATGATTAATCGTTATGATGAATACTGTTAGGGGTTGGAAGCACTTGACACGTGACACATTCATGTCAATAATGTCGCGTCGAGAGAACCAACTCATCTTACTAACTCGCGAATCACACACATTATTATACGAATTACTGTTTAATAACAAAACCAATATACAGACACACCCCTCCTTGCAATCTTTCGAATTTGGCCCCCTCGTTCCTAACTAATTAAGGACTGCATATATGTTTTTTTTTTTTTTTTGTTAAACTGGAACAAGAATGTAATTAGCATTTGGCAGTAGTGTGAAACACTGATCAAAGACAATAAATTAAATAAATAATGGCCTGGTTTTTTTTTTCTTGGTATATGTATATTTAATATCCAGGCTGTGTACTGGTTCGTTCCTAGTTTGACCATGAATTATTGCCATCACCTCTGACCCCGAAATTTGATGCTGCTTTAGGAAAGAAAGATATTCCATTACTGTTTGAGTTAGTGGTAAAAGACTGATTAAGATTAAGCAATAATCCATGGCGAGGACTTTTGTGTGGATTAGACATAGGAGAGAGCGTGATCAAGAAGGAGTAAGATTAAACGAAAAATAAAAAAGGAGAGGAGAAAATGATCGAGAGTTGTGGGAACTCTGATACCTCTGAAGACAGAATAGTTGAGAGAAAAGAGTGAAGAAAACAAAATCTAATTTGCATTAATGGTCGAAAAAACTAGGGTGGTGTAGTACAACTGATGAGCTCGAGGGTTTATATTGAGCGATAAGAGCCGGAGTGTCGTAAGGGTTATTTATAAAAGGATAGATACACTTTTATACTTGTATATCCTTATCTATATAGAAATGTTACCTAGTCCTGAACTATTACATTTTTGACAAACTTGTCATAAGCAGTTCTCACCACCTAAGCCATGATCTTGATCAAGTGCCGATCACGGTCTCTCATATAATGACCTTGTGAGAGTCTCGTCTTTGTCGAGAGAACTTCTTGTACGACTCATTCTCTTGCCATGCGTCCACCATACGAGTTGCGCTCAAACATTCAGATTTTTTTTTAATTTTACACCTTAGATCCCAGCTTCTGATTATTATGTTATTTTTCCTTTTCCTAATTGAAGTCTGAACACTAATCAATTATTAAATTTTAATAGTAACAAAGCATAATCAATTAAAAGGCAGTTGTTTGTTTTGGAATGGGGGCATGCATTACCTAGGCCCATGAAGATTGGAGGATAAAAAGAGGCATAATTGTGGGTATATGGGAGATGTTGGGTAGGGTCAATGACAAATGCATGAGCCATTCCCTTGTAATTGTGTACATGAACAATCACACCCATACCCAAAACCAGACACAAAATTTCAATGATTTTGATCTCACCTATACTTTACCTAGGAAACCCAATATAAAAGAAAAAGGAAAGAAAGAAAGAAACAGAACCCAGTAAGCTAATCAAATCCATTTGTGGGTTCTTTGTTTATTATAGGCAGATAAGATAGCCAAATGATAGGAAGGAAGCTGGGTAGCAAGAACAGTGGAGCATGTCATCATGCAAAGCAAAGCAAGGAGTTGTTTGGTTGGTAGTAACTAGTATAGAATTGAATGGAGCTAAGCTAAGCTAAGTCCAGGTGGGTTTCCATTTCCTTTCTTCACTTTTGTCATTTTACACTGAACTTGGAAGAAAAAGCATACAATATCACAAGGCTGTAGCAGGAATGGAGGACATACCCCCCACGTGATGCTCTCGTGACCAGGTATGGTCGCTGCCTTTTTGCATCCCAGACAGACAACCTTGATTCTCCTTTTGTTATGTTTATATATATAACATTAAACATGATTCTCGTATCTCTGTCTTGGTTAACCCGAAGATTACTGTCTCAAGAGTAACAAATGGGTATTTGCGAAGTGATGTTATATATACACTGAACTTAGCTAATTCCCAGTTCCATCCACCGACGGCATTTCAGGGGAAAAGTTCGATTAGCTCTTCTACACGACAGCTCATCTCAGGTGATAGAATCTCAGCGTATCTGTGTCTTGACTCTTGACTCAGACTGTGGATGGGATTAGTTTATACTATCCAACAATTAATGGCGATAACGACATTAATTAGTGTAATTAGCGGGATGGGATGGGACTGTCCATCATTGTACGGTACACTTGGGGGCTCTGCATCTGCTCCCATTCCATTCCATATGAGAGAAGAGAGGAGGAAAATATAAAGAAGTTTTGTTTTAGTGTCGTACCCAATTGTGTTTTCTTCTTTGTGATTTTGGTTGGGTGTGCCAACATTAGGCCTGTTTTGTATGGGTTGTAAACAGAGCCCATTTCACGAAGGGAGTTGCTAAAGGTCGCCCTTAAAATTGCTAAAGGTCGCCCTAAAAAGAATAAAAGTTACACTTTTAACCCCCATAGCTTCTTTACCTTCCCTTCCTCAAACAAACATCACTTGGACTAAAAAAACACTCTCTAAGGAGAGAAAAATCTCTCATCGTCATTTTGAAGCCGATATCGTCGATAGGACGTCTGAATCATGAGTAGCGACTCCGACGAGGTAAGAACATGAACCGGAAAAAAAAACACAGAAAATGGGAACCGCGGGTGATTTGCGGTCCGACCATGGTCCAACCGCAAGTGACCTGCGGTTGGACCATGGTCGGACCGCAAATCACCTGCGGTTGAGCCATTGGTGGACCGCAATTGACCTGCCGTTGGACCATGGTCGGACCGCAAATCACCTGCGGTTCAGCCATGGTCCAACCGCAGGTCAATTGCGGTCCACCAATGGCTCAACCGCAGGTGATTTGCGGTCCGACCATGGCCAAACAGCATGTCACTTGCGGTTGGGCATTTTTTGGGTTTTTTTTTTCCGTTGAATAATTTTCTATTTTTTATATGATTTATGATTGGTCCATGAAATAATTTGTTGGGTTTTGATTTATATAATTTATTAGATTTATTTGCATAATTATTTTTGGAATTGAAGGATTTAGCATTAGAAATTAAGATTAGATTTTTGGAATTGAAGGATTTAGCATTAGAAATTAAGATTAGATTTGGCCTTAAATTAAGATTAGATTTAATTTGGTGTTAATCTAGAAAATTAAGATTAGATTTTGCATTACAAATTAAGATTAATATAATTTATTAGATTTATTGGGTTTTGATTAGATTTTTGGAATTGAAGGATTTAGCATTAGAAATTAAGATTAGATTTGGCCTTAAATTAAGATTAGATTTAATTTGGTGTTAATCTAGAAAATTAAGATTAGATTTTGCATTACAAATTAAGATTAAATTTATTGCATAAATAATAGATTCGCATATGAAGTTATGATGATTATTAATTTTAATACTGATAACATTGCAGGATATTGGAAGTTACAATCCGGATGGCCATGATTACACCTCGGATTTCATTGATGGCGTGAAATACACTACGGAGTTGCAAGCATATGAAGCAGCCATTGAGATTGCAAAGGGTTTTGGGTTTTATTTGGTCAGCCGCTGGCCCAACCGCACGTTGACCGCGGTTCAACCGACGGTCAACCGCGCGTTGACCGCGGTCGGGCCACGGGTAAACCGCGAGCCTCTCTCGTTACCTTCTCCGCGAGCAGGCTTCGGCGGCGGCGACTGAACGCGACGACGGGCGACGGGACGCGAGCGGGAGGGAGCGGCGACTGGCGGGTTCGGCGGCGGCGACTGGATGCGGCGACGGGTGACGGGACGCGAGCGGGAGGGAGCGGCGACTGCAGAGGGTGGGTGGAAGGGTGGAAGGGAAGGAGGGTGAAGGGGTGAAAGGCTTGTTTGGTTGGTGAAATTTTTAAATTTTCATTAAGGGTATATAGGTAATTAGACTTTTAAGTTAGGGCGATGTTTAGCAATTTTTAGGGCGACATTTAGCGATTCAGTTTCACGAATAGGTGACTCTGGTTTGATGTACTTCACTTCACAAAACAACCAATGGAACAATATCTGGATTCAATATGGCTGACACACACCATGCCAAGCAGGTCTAGAGGAAATGATTGGACTAATTCTCCGTAAAAAACAGTACTGTATTGACAGTTCGATTATAAAAATATCTTTTTGATAGACGGATTTCTGACGATATGAAAACGACTGAATTAAGATTTCAATACAAAATTTCATATCGTTTGTTTTTTCTGATACAACTTTCGATAAGATTTCACAACTGTTTGGATATTCCTTCCAAAAGACCAAGAGTGAACCATGAACTGTCCGTCCCCTGCCTACTGGAACCTTCTGTCTCTTCAGTTTTTCTCGACTTCTATTACTTTTTACAGCAATGAAAAAGACTGCCAATTTCCAGTTTGGAGACACCTAACCTAAACAGACATTTTCTACCTTAGATAGTATCAGAATTGGTAACAGTCACTACAGAAGAAAGCTTTCAACACCGATTTCACAGGTTCCAACAATGGAGTAGCAACTTGTACAGGCAACGAACGACACCCAAAATCTCTCTCAACGGGCTGATCGATTTCTCCATATACAAACATACAGACGTCAACAAAGCTGCAGCTGCTTGATAGAACAAGAGGATCGAGTCCAGCCCTAATTACAGTTTCTTACTCAAAAAAAATTACACTCGACGCTCCGCAATAACGAAGAAATCCCAAATTACCCAATCCAAACAAACCCTATTTTGTCAAATCAAAGCAGACCATATTCCTAGCTAATTACACAACGCTCAGCGGATGCCCGTTGTTAGCTAGCGGAAGTGCTTGGCACTGCGGAGATCGTGCTTGGGGGTGCGGCGGCCGGTCTCCATCTCCGGCGAAAGGAGGAAATCCCTCGCCGCTCGGAATTTTTTAGTCGCGTCGAGAATTGCGGAGCGGGATAGCCTGCGCTTTCCTGGAGCTCTGAGCGGCGCCGGGGGGCAGGTTATTGGCTTCGGAATCTGGTGCTCCTTTGCCTCCGGAGTGGAGAAAGCAGGATCAGCAGCCGCGGCGGCCGGAGTCGGCGAGAGGTTCATTTCTTCCGCCTCGTCGACGAGCTTGTTGTCGGCGTCGGTGGAGACCATCGGATACGGAACTTGAAATGTCGTATTGGCGAATGCAAAATAGTTGGGCCATCTTATCACTTGTTCATCTCGTTAACAAAACGTTGGGCTGACATAAAACTAATAACGGCAGGCCCAATAAACGATTCAACTGCCTTTACAGTTTACAGCCTTACTATATGCCATGAAACGGCTAAATTACACGTTTGGTCACTCGAATTAAACAAATCTTTCACTTTTGCCACCCAAATTACTTTTCTTTCTTATTCACCACTAAGTTTATGAATCGTTTCACCGTTAGTCACCGGCCGTTACACTCCGTTAGATTTGTCCTATTTGGCAGTCAACTATAAAGTTTGACCGTTAACTAGATGACGTGGAAATTATAAAAAAAAATTTAATTTATTTCTCCTCGTCTACGCGAGCCTCTCCCCAATGAAGATTGGAGGATAAAAAGAGGCATAATTGTGGGTACATGGGAGTTGTTGGGTAGGGTCAAGGACAAATGCATGAGCCATTCCCTTGTAATTGTGTACATGAACAATCACACCCATACCCAAAACCAGACACAAAATTTCAATGATTTTGATCTCACCTATACTTTACCTAGGAAACCCAATATAAAAGAAAAAGGAAAGAAGAAAGAAAGAAAGAAACAGAACCCAGCAAGCTAATCAAATCCATTTGTGGGTTTTGTTTATTATAGGCAGATAAGATAGCCAAATGATAGGAAGGAAGCTGGGTAGCAAGAACAGTGGAGCATGTCGTCATACAAACCAAAGTTTGGTTGGTACTAACTAGTATTAGAATTGAATGGAGCTAAGCTAAGTCCAGGTGGGTTTCCTTTCCTTTCCTTTCCTTTCTTCACTTTGTCATTTTACACTGAACTTGGGAAGAAAAAGCATACAATATCACAAGGCTGTAGCAGGAATGGAGGACATACCCCCCACGTGATGCTCTCGTGACCAGGTATGGTCGCTGCCTTTTTGCATCCCAGACAGACAACCTTGATTCTCCTTTTGTTGGGTTTTATATAACATTAAACATGATTCTCGTATCTCTGTCTTGGTTAACCCGAAGATTACTGTCTCAAGAGTAACAAATGGGTATTTGCGAAGTGATGTTATATATGCACTGAACTTAGCTAATTCCCAGTTCCATCCACCGACGGCATTTCGGGGGAAAATTTCGATTAGCTCTTCTACACGACAGCTCATCTCAGGTGATAGAATCTCAGCGTATCTGTGTCTTGACTCTTGACTCAGACTGTGGATGGGATTAGTTTATAGGCTTAATTGCAAGTTTGGTCACTCGAATTGCTATAAAATTTCACGTTTGCCACTCAAATTAATTTATTCCATTTATAGTCACTCGAATTAGTTGAACAGTTCAAGTTCAGTCACTCTCCGTTAACTTTGACTGACGTGGCGGTCAACTCTGACAGTTGACCGTTAAATATGTGACGTGACAAATAAAAAATAATTAAAAAATTAAATTAAATTTTTAGAAATTACACATCATTATAAAAAAAAATTATAAAACCCCTTTCTTTCCCTTTTTCCCACTACTCCTCTTTCTTTCCTTCCACAACAAAAGCTGCACCTCATCGACCGAAAGCCAAGGACCAAGACCCAGAAGCATCAACAACACTCAACACCCAAACCTGATCTCCATTTCTCTCTCTCTCTCTCTCTCTCTCTCTCTCTCTCTCGGTTTCCAATTACATGATTACTCTAGAAGAAGCCCACAGCACAGTGACTTCATCTTCTAGCTAGGTTCATCACATAAAAAGAAGAAGCGAAAAAGCTAAAGATTGGAATCACTACTTTTCCTTCTAGCTAGCTAGTACTATAGTTACCCACCACTAAACAAACTATGTTCCCCAACTTATCCTCATCTTCCCCTCCCTCCTCCTTAGAAAATGAAACCGCCACCGCCGCCACCAACAAGCGCAAGCGCCTCCCCGCCAGCACTCCAGGTACCTCCCACACGCCACATGATCCACCCGTTTCACTCCATCAATCATTCATCCTTGCTGAATTTCAATAATGTAATTTATTGAATTGTGTGTTGGTTATGGGTCTTGGCAGATCCAGATGCGGAGGTGGTGTCGCTGTCGGCGCGGACGCTGATGGAGTCGGACAGGTACGTGTGCGAGATCTGCAACCAAGGGTTCCAGCGGGAGCAGAACCTGCAGATGCACCGCAGCGCGGACGCTGATGGAGTCAGACGAGGGAGTTCCATTGCTTGCAGACGGGTTTGGATCGGCAGGCGGATTTTGTGTCCGGTAGACGAATGAGGAGTTCAATCAGGATGTGTAATTTTTTTCATTTTTTATAATTTTTTTTATAATGATGTGTAATTTCCAAAAATTTAATTTTTATTTTTTAATTATTTTTTATTTGCCACGTCACACATTTAACGGTCAACTGTCAGAATTGACCGCCACGTCAGTCAAAGTTAACGGAGGTTAACGGAGAGTGACCGAATTTGAACTGTTCAACTAATTCGAGTGACTATAAATGGAATAAATTAATTTAAGTGGCAAACGTGAAATTTTATAGCAATTCGAGTGACCAAACTTGCAATTAAGCCTTAGTTTATACTATCCAACAAATAATGGAGATAACGACATTAATTAGTGTAATTAGCGGGATGGGATGGGACTGTCCATCATTGATTCATTGTACGGTACACTTGGGGCTCTGCATCTGCTCCCATTCCATATGAGAGAAGAGAGGAGGAAAATATAAAGAAGTTTTGTTTTAGTGTCGTACCCAATGGTGTTTTCTTCTTTGTGATTTTGGTTGGGTGTGCCAACATTAGGCCTGTTTTGTATGGGTTACTATGGCCAGGTAAACAGAGCCCATTTCACGAATAGGTGACAAATTCTCCTTAAAAACAGTACTGTATTGACAGTTCGATTGATAGATGATTTTTGACGATATGAAACGACTGAATCAAGATTTCAATACAAAATTTCATATCGTTTGTTTTTTCTTTCTGATACAACTTTCGATAAGATTTCACAACTGTTTGAATATTCCTTCCAAAAGACCAAAGAGTGAACCATGAAGGCATGAACTGTCATCTCCAAGAAAAACAAAAAAGGGCCCATTCTCTCTCTCTCATTTTAAAAGCTCCCACTTCTCTCTAGAACTCTCCTTTTCGCCTCTTCCTCGAGGGCTGCTGCCGGATACCGGTGGCGGCCCTCCCTAGCTTTTTTATCTTCTTCCTTTACTTGCTTTATTCCATTTTCAGTTCTCCTTCTAGTTCTCTGTCCCCCTTTGTGGGTCTGTTGTTGAATCTCTCTTTATGAGATGGTTCCTTTCCCTCTCCAGTTCTGGTCTGATCTTCAGATCTAGGGTTCTTGGAGCTCTTTTGTCCAGTTGCAAAGGGGGTTGTCGATTTCTTCTTCAACTCATCTTCTTTCCTTAAATCTTTCATCTACCTCCTTGTTTCATCCAACAGATCGCGATGATCCGGAGATGTTGTGGCTTTCCTTCGTGTTTTGGCTCGGATGCGGTTTATGGATTTGAAGATGGGGATGCCTCACTCAGAGATCGTTGCATGCTTTTCCTCTGGTTTCTGCCCTGCTCTTGGTGGTCGTCTCCGCGTTTTGGGTGCGTCTTCGCCTTCATCCATGGGTCGAAGTTCCTCTGTGCATCGTGTTCCTCCTTGTCTGGTCGGCGGCTTCTGAGTTCTAGGCAGATTGGTTTGTTGAGCGGCGGCAGCGATCTCTTTGTGGTGGTTCATTCTAGATAGGGTTTAGGAGTGGGTTTTTCGTTGTGGGCCTCCATGTTTGGGCTTTGAGGTTGTTATTTTTGTTGATGTGGTGGGCTTACAGGAATGGACCCGTTTCTCTTCTTTATTTATTATGATTGTCTCTCCATGGGCTTGTACCTAAACTTTGTAACTGTTTTTCAGTTTAATGAAACTGAGTTTGTCAAAAAAAAAAAGGGCATGAACTGTCCGTCCCCTGCCTACTGGAACCTTCTGAGTTCTGTCTCTTCAGTTTTTCTAGACTTCTATTACTTTTTACAGCAATGAAAAAGACTGCCAATTTCCAGTTTGGAGATTTTCTACCTTAGATAGTATCAGAATTGGTCACAGTCACTACAGAAGAAAGCTTTCAACACCGATTTCACAGGTTCCATCAATGGAGTAGCAACTTGTACAGGCAACGAACGACACCCAAAATCTCTCTCAACGGGCTGATTTCTCCATATACATATAACATACAGTGATACAGACGTCAACAAAGCTGCAGCTGCTTGATAGAACAAGAGGATCGAGTCCAACCCTAATTACAGTTTCTTACTCAAAAAAAATTACACTCGACGCTCCGCAATAACGAAGAAATCCCAAATTACCCAATCCAAACAAACCCTATTTTGTCAAATCAAAGCAGACCATATTCCTAGCTAATTACACAACGCTCAGCGGATGCCCGTTGTTAGCTAGCGGAAGTGCTTGGCACTGCGGAGATCGTGCTTGGGGGTGCGGCGGCCGGTCTCCATCTCCGGCGAAAGGAGGAAATCCCTCGCCGCTCGGAATTTTTTAGTCGCGTCGCGAATTGCGGAGCGGGATAGCCTGCGCTTTCCTGGAGCTCTGAGCGGCGCCGGGGGACAGGTTATTGGCTTCGGAATCTGGTGCTCCTTTGCCTCCGGAGTGGAGAAAGCAGGATCAGCAGCCGCGGCGCCCGGAGTCGGCGAGAGGTTCATTTCTTCCGCCTCGTCGACGAGCTTGTTGTCGGCGTCGGTGGAGACCATCGGATACGGAACTTGAAATGTCGTATTGGCGAATGCAAAATAGTTGGGCCATCTTATCACTTGTTCATCTCGTTACCAAAACGTTGGGCTGACATAAAACTAATAACGGCAGGCCCAATAGACGATTCAACTGCCTTTACAGCCTTACTATATGCCATGAAACTAATAAAATTTCATCATCCTTACTTTATAGTTTATACCATAAAAAAAAAATATTGGTTAGACAACATACTCAAAATTAGTTAAAGGACAGTTTTAGTCCCTCAAATTTTCATATGGCTTATTACTCTATAAAATAATTTTTTAAAATAAATTAAAAAATCTATAAAATTGGTGTTTAGAAATTGTGTTCTTTTAATCTCATCCATGAGGATTTATAAAAAGAAGTCTCCATTTAGAAATAATCCACACCAGGACCACGATATACATAGACAAAGTCAAATATGTTAATGAAAATTAAGAAATCTCTCATTTGAAAGTGAACATTTACTTCACCTTGTTTGCACTGGTTGAGACTTTTGGATAATCTGCAACAACAACAAAAATACTTACATTTCCAAGTGTTCACTTCTATTGTTCTCTTTGTTTGTCATGTTTGTTTTGCTTGAAATGTATGACATTAGTGTTCTTATGTAGCCCTTGATCTTTAAAACATAAGAGGAAGTGAGATTTGTTATATCCAACCTATAACTTAAAACTTTATATGTATTCTACTGTGTTTATTAGTCCATGATTATGACTTGAAGGCCATAAACTAAGAAGTTCGATATTAACGATAAGAAAGCATTGAAACACATCCAATAAAACAATGTAGGTCGACTCAGAAGTATAAATATATAGGAAAGAAAACGACAATATACGATCTGAAAGAAAAAGATGACATCATACTGCAGCATAATGGACATGTAACTTTCTTCACATGCATACACTACAAGTCTATAACAACTAAGTTTTTGATTCGATATGCTTCCTTCTAATTTCTCTTATTAAGGCACATACACACACGCGCACGAAAAGGCAAAGCAATAGATGAATATAACAACACCAAGTATGTTTATATGAGGACTACAAAGAAGAAGAAAAACCAAAATTTCTACCTATCAATCTTCGTTGAAAATTAATTTGATGGCAAAAGTTTCCAAATAATAGTTTGTTCAGTATAAATATCAGCAAAACTAAATAAAAAAAGGTATCAAATCGCTTTATTGTTTCATCAATACCAGAAATCATAATTATGACATTCTGTTGCCATAAGTATATCAGCTATGCAAGGACGAGAAGACCAAATATGCTGAGATTGTTTAGATGAATTACCATTGCTACATTGTAAAGTTGAACAAATAATACATTACTCTTATACAACAACAAACCTCTTACTCGACCGTTGATTTCACCAGAATCTGTCTTTTGTTTGCTAATTTCTTCTCTATCCCAAGCATAACTGGATAGATCTACTTGGAGGAAAATGGAATTAGAAGAGGGAAGGTAAGAATAAAGGATGAGAGACAAGGGAAGTGTAGGGGCCGACAGTGACAAATTGAAGAATACGATGATGAAATACTGAAGGTTCTATTTTGTTTTTATAGAACAATAATAGAAGGTGGTTATTAATTACAATACTTTTTACTAATTATCGCTCTAACTTTTATAAAAGACCTTCATGCCCTTTCTTACATTAGATCACTTACTCATTCTTCCTTCCCCATACACTCTTTTCTTCCTTCCCAAAAACTTGAACCACATTAAGACTCAAATTTTCAAAACTTTACTATGAGCTTCATCAATTTCTAACAATGCAAATATCAACTAAAATATTTAAGACGTAAGTTCTCAAGAACAAACCCATCTCCTGCAACTCAGAATCAAGATGAGTATTATGAGTGTACATGGACCGAATAGTTCGGGTTTGAACCATTTGAGTCACCCGTTGTATGGACTACGGTTTGAACAATGTCAAACTCAAACCCACCCACTAATATAAAAAAAGTTGCCGGTTTGTTTCAAGTTGGGTCTGTTTAATTTGTACAATGCATCCATACAAAACCAATCCAATACAAGATATCACCTTCTTCAATTTAATAACAATTTGTCATTCTCCTATTTCTCTTTTTCCATCAATATAACAAAGAAACATCTGTAACTTCTAGCAGACTATAAACATCAACTGCTGTTTGCATCTCAAAAAGCTGGCGATTTTAGCAGCCAATACTAAAAGAGTTCAATACTCTTCCATCATCAAAAGAATGTTGCATTTACAAAAGTACATTATATATTCTAGTCTTCAATTAAGCTATGCAGCAGCATCTTCACTGAAGCTTTACAGCAGCCGCAATATTAATGTACAAAAGTTGTGTAAAGCAACATATATATTAGTATTAGTAAATGAGTGAACTTGAATAAAAGTTCTGTAAAATCAAACTATCTAATCACCAATTACGATTTAGACATCAATAAGTCCATCATCTTCGGTCAATATGAATGGACTTGAATCCAAGAAATCTGGCAGAAAAGGAAAATGGTTAGCTACTTCAAAATGGAAAGTAGTCCATGCAAAGAAATCACACACAAAAAATCAGCACATTACCATTAGCTTGATCTTCATTTGGATTGGGAAGAGCTTCAAGTGGATCAGCCTCTAAGTCATTTGTAAGTGGCTTTGAACGCAACCAATTTTGAGTACACACAAGTGCCTCAACTATTCTTGGAGCAAGACTTGTTCTGGAAGGATCTACAATGCATCCAGTAGTGCTGAAAGTTGACTCACTTGCCACATCTGACACCAAAACAGCTAGCACACCTCGTGCTACTTGAGCAAAAATGACTTTAGTTACTGATAGGTGCATAACCATGGATTGTGCACCATATCCGGAGCCTACCCTTCAGCGGCGTTGATATTCTTTCAGATTTGCCAGTCTACGATTGTAAGAGACGATTGAGCATCGTTTTTTCACGTACTTTGGCGCAGTACAGGATTCCAACAACTTCATTCTTGGGAGAAACATTCTTTTATTGGTTTTCCGCGTTAATTTTTTTTTTTTTCGAAAGGACAACCCGGATGGAGATTATTTATTTTTGCAGGTCGTCTCCTTTGGAGGATTTGGAAGAACAGATGTGGTGTTTATCTTGATCGCCAACAATAATGGTGGAGACTGTAGCTGCTCAATGGCGACGTTCAGGTCACGGAGGCGAATCATGCTCTTCTTCAACGGCCATTAGCTCAGGATTTTCGAGCCTCTGCAAGCCTCGACGTCTTCCCATCTTTCCACATCATCTTCGACACAATATGTGCCTTATTTCAATGCAGCAACAAGTCGCTAAGATTATGGCGCATCAACATTTGCTTAACAGGATGCTGCTGGCAAATAACTTGATCATTCGTGCAACAAGATATGAGGCGACCTTGGATGCCTACATTTTGGCCAGGACGACTAGGGGCTAAAACTGGATGCTATACCACAAACGATCAAACTGATGTTGCATCGACTTCAAAGATACCACATTTATCAGCAACTAGAGGCAGAGGGTAAGTACTAAGTAGAACCTCAAACCAAATGGAGCACATAATTAATGTATGATGAAAATACCATAACATCTTAGGGCTCATTACCAAATTGAAAATAATCCAACATCAGCAAATTGCACGATTCACTTCTATGACAAATATCTCAAAACATAGTCTCCAAAAATCCCTTGTTCCCTACCAAGTGAACAAAAAAACAGGCCTCCTTCAATACTCTCGACCCAACCGATTCAGCGGCCAATGCCCCAAACTCGAATCACACCGTCGGTGTATCCACTGAACAAGATGCTTCCATCTGCACTCCAGTTCAAGCATGTGCAATGGATGTTCTGCGATCAAACAATCAAAGAATTTGGGTTATAACACAGAAAACATTACAAAGCATTTAGATCACAACAAAAAAAGAAGGAACGATTGAAAAGGAATCTTGATGGCAAAAGCTAG
Source organism: Linum tenue (assembly GCA_946122785.1). Lineage (NCBI taxonomy): Eukaryota > Viridiplantae > Streptophyta > Magnoliopsida > Malpighiales > Linaceae > Linum > Linum tenue. The sequence goes on along the minus strand of CAMGYJ010000010.1, from coordinate 4,880,778 downwards.
GTAACCAAACAACTTCAAACCTGGATATAGCACGAGAAAGCAAGCTACGAATCTCATACAAAACATTCTGTAAGAGATAAAAAGGACCGACCAGCAAATCCGACCCCTACTTATATCATACTATCTATAACCAACTAAAATCATCATATAGAACAACTTGATCCAGCTAAATGGTTTCTGAGAAAACTTTATAATTTTTTATGAATGTGTAAACAGCAAGACTACGAGCAAAAGAGCATAACAAAGGTGGCTATCATTGAACAGACAACCAACAGGAAGAACACATCAATGTTTTCAATAAAAGAATAACCACATGACTAAAACACAAAAGAATAGCCTCATACAGCACAAGCACAAGCACAAACGCATAACTAGCAGAACAATCAAGTAAACAAGCCCCATATACGAAATGTTAACATACCACAGTAACTAATTCAAACCCAGTAATTACCAGGGACATTCGAGCAGACACTATCATAATTCTAGGCTGCTCAAAACATCAATAATATCAAGGCTAAAAGAAAGTGCAAATATACCTTAAGAGTGTTGGGTGCAGCACCCTCAGATTTCTCAGCCTCGGCCTTGAGGTCAACCTTCAAGTCCTCAACAATCGACTTGCTCTCCAAATCCCAGATCTTAATGCTGTTCTCAGTAGCAGCACACAGCCAGTACCTGTTGGGACTGAAGCAGAGCGCATGAATCACAGCACCGGCATCCAAACTGTAAAGCCTCTTACCCTCTGCAAGATCCCAGAGCAAAATCACACCATCTTTCCCTCCACTGGCGCACAACGAGCCGTCAGGAGAAACAGCAACAGTGTTCACATAGCCACCATGGCCAGGCAAGGTGTTTCTCAGCTTGCAGTTGGTCAAATTCCAGACCTTCACGGTACGGTCCCAGGACGCGGAAACAATAGTGGGCTGGAGAGTGTTAGGGCTGAATCGAACGCAGCTTACCCAATCGGAGTGCGCCTCGCCGTCCTGGATGGTGTACTTGCACTCGCCGAGGGTGTTCCACAGCTTGATGGTCTTGTCACGGGAGGCGGACACGATCTGACGGTTGTCGATCGAGAAGGCGACGGAGAGCACGTCCTTGGTGTGCCCGACGAAGCGACGGGCGGAGACACCGGCTGCGAGATCCCAGAGCCGGAGCTCACCGTCCCAGGAACCGGACAGAGCGAACTGGCCGTCGGAGGAGAGGACGACGTCCTGAACGAAATGCGAGTGACCGGTGAGGCGACGGCGGGGGACACCGTAGGTCTTCTCGACCTTGGTGAGATCCCAGACGATGAGCGATTTGTCACGGGAGGAGGTAACGATCATGTCGGAGTTGTCGATGGGTGTGGCGATGGCGGTCACATGGTCGGTGTGAGCGCGCATGGTGCCGCGGAGATAGAGTGTTTCGCCAGACATGGTGGCCGGCGGCGGATTCTGGGCAGGGCTAGGGTTTGGAGGAAGATAGAGAGATGGAGGGGGCGCGCGAGAGGCAAGAGTGTGAGCTGTGGGAGAAGGGGGAAAAGAGCAGAAATGTTATATTTATAGTCCCGGATGTTTAACGTGACTAGGGTTTTGAGGAGTGTCGAATGGGCCGGCAGAAGGGTTTAATGGGTCTAACAGGCTTGCTACCCATTCGCCAGTTATATTATGAACGCGGCAAAACCATGGGCCTGGCCTTGTCGCCTTATGGATCCTTGTTTGGGCTTCTCAATTCGTAAGTAGTGGGCGTCATTGGATTTTTTTTGTCATTAGAAGTTCGGAACCTATAAGCTCTGCAACTACGAAACATTATCGAACCTCAACAGCGGCTGAGGCGACAAATACAAAGCTTTCCGAGCCACCAAATGAGCTGATCCTGTTACCAATCCTACCAACAATTGACAAATTTCTTGAAGGATTGGCCCTGCCTTCGCATCCTTGTAATCACAGATTCCACATTTGTCCATAAGTAACTTAGCATTCCCCATGATTCCAGCACAAACAAGACATTTCTGTATCCTCTTTGATCATAGAACAATAAACAGTCTCGCAACGCTAGAGCTTCCAAAATGAAGGGTACCAGATGCCATCATAGTGAGTGGTGTTAGCATATATGGTACTACCATCCTGCACCCGAAGACCAAATCCAGAAGACCCCTTTTCATTTTGTTGTTGTTGTGCCATCAAAAGAAGCTAGCGGTGCGAGCCCAACAGTTGAAAGCGCAGCCCTAAGAGGGACAGATTGAGACGGATATTGAGAAAGTTGGAGCATAGCTTGATCGAATTTCCTTCATTGGTGGCCCCATTGGTTCGTTAAAGTATACATAGTCACTTGATGATATTCAAAAGTTATCGTGCATCAATTCTTTCATAGTCGCCAAAGACCACAGACAATCTCCAGGATCCTGAAATGAGCAGCATCTCCTGAAATAGGGAACAAATGCGATCGAAGAAAGACAGTTAGACCACGTTAGTATTTGAGGACGAAAACCAATTTCTCTCTAGAACCTATGGGCAACAAGACAATGGAAAAAAGATGTTCAATTGATTTATCTTTCATGTTAAAAGTAGGGATGGCAATGTGGCGGGTTTGGGGAGGGTTTGCCTAAACCATCCCCATCCCCGCTTTCAAATATTCAAACTCATACCTGCCTCATACCCATGCGGGGGAAGATTTTGCAACTCATCCCCATACCCGTGGGTTTCGGGTACCCATGGGTAATACCCGCCCCGTACATCCAACATTATAATACATAAAATTTTACATGTAAATTTTCAATTATAACATTAAAGGCACCTATTATATCATGAAGTCGAGAAAGTGACAATAATTCTTAATATGGTTCAAAGCATTTTATCCTAAAATTTCCCTTAATCCATAAAATAGAGTACTACAATGTAATCCAAATCATTATTTATCTAACTCTAATACACATACAAAGCAATAATGAACTAATATAATCTTGCTAACACGAGGGAAAAGTGAAAGAGCGAAGAGAGAGTTGAGGAAAATGAATTAGGTTTTGATTTGGGTGACCACTTAATTGCATTTCTACCAATTATTTTTTTTTTGTTTACCCTCATTATCATTGATAGATTACTATTTCATCCATGTATTTTTTATATGTGAACAAATATTCTTGGTGGGGCGGGTATGGGTATTGGGCGGGGAAAGCTAAAACCATACCCGCCCCATACCCATCAAACATTTTGCGGATTTTACCCATACCCGCCCCATACCCAGTCAAAGCGGGGATTTCCCGTAGACATGGGTTTGATTGCCGTCCCTAGTTAAAAGTGGGGCAAATCGGAATCATGTCAACTCCATGAATGGCTAGTGCATCCTTGGTAAAATGCGGTGAAGACTTTGCCAAAGAAATAAAATCAACTTTAGAGGCATCTAAAGATTCCACAACCATTTCCAAATATGATGGTCAATGGCTCAATGCAGATAATCTAGTCTAAGATATATCTGAAGCTAATATTTCAGACATATCAATCTCATACTAGGTTTTTTATCATGACAATTAGGGTTGGGAAACGACAAGGTTTGGTCCAAACTAAATCATAAATACATTTTATGGTCCAGATCGAGAATCTGAAGTATAGACCAGAGATCGTACCAAATACTACATGGTCTAAATCAGAACATGCCTATGCAGTTAAGTCTTGTATGGTCTGGACTATGTAAAGCACATTATGAGAAAAATTGAATAGTTTGTTTAGTACACACAAAAATCGAACCAATCGTCGAGAAAAATCTAATTTTCTTCCTTAAAACATAAATCCAACATGCATGTATTTTGGATTTTTTTTAAACGTGTGTATTTAAAAAAAAAACATGTATATTTGAATTTTTTTTTCCTTCTTTTCAATGGCATCCGCACTCACTCTCTCCTACTCTTTGCCATATCTCTCCCCTTTTTTTTTTAAGAAAATATCTCTCCCTAATTGATTGGCCACTATTATATTATGTGTTCATTTGAGGCTCTGCATTTGGTCGTGCGTTGGATTGGCAAGATAAGAATAAGGTTTTATTACGAATAATTACATTGCCCGTAGAGTGTTCCACATTAGCAGTATTGAAATTTGAATGCAAATGAAAGAACCACTGTTGAAATGCAGTGAGAGCAGAATCTGAATAAGAACGATTTGAATTTTGAATGCTCGTGTGTTGGAAGTCCCATTTGAATGCTCGTCGTCGGTCGCTGCGATCCAAAACCAGCTGTTCAGTTTCAAACCCAATTATTGCCTTTGCATGGCAGGAAGGAAGCACTGGTGCGGATAAGATTTGGTCATCTCACATCTCTGCTCATAATCCCCAAACCAGAGACAAAAAAAAAAAAAAAAAAAAACAGGGGATTCACCATCATTACATAAACTGTTTGTTCTTTGCCCCAATCAAAACTAAAACAGGGATGTATTGTATGCCTTTGTTGCACAAAACCGTGAAACCAATAAGACCAACGGGAAACAAAGACAACCAAAGAAAATGGGGGCCAGCCATATCGCTGATGAGATGAGGGAAACGACAAGGATGGGGGTGAGAAAAATCAGCTGGGAATCTGTTTGGAGATACTTTACAGATTAAATGCAGCTGCAAAAATTTTGTAGAAACCCAGAAGGAAAAGGGGGGACCAATAAGGAAACGAGTGGAGGAGGAGGCGGCTAGCTGGCTGAGTGGCGTGGCAGCGAGCAAAGAGAGAAAGAGCGCTTGCAAGTGTAAAAACAGGGGAAAGAGGATGGAAGAAGAAGAGAGGCTTTTTCCCTTTCATTGAGAAACTTTCGTTGCATTGCCAAACAAACAAAAAACTGACGCCTCCATCATCATGAATCAGTCTCTCCCACATGCACCCTCGCACTTGCTCATATCAATCATGTTTCAGCCACATATACTATACGTATCCTCCTTCGCCCTCTCCTTGCTCTGGTGTTGGAAACCCTTCTCTAGGGTTCCTAACCAACGTGTTTGCGAGATAGGGAATTGATAAGTAATTTGGGGTTTAGCGAGAAAGAATTAGAGAACGATTGAGAATTGGGATAGGAAGTGTTAGTGTTGTGGTATATGATCCACGATTGAACCTCTTCCAACAACTCGAGTTATTGGTTACAACTGGTTCTTGACCGAGAGGTCTTGTGTTCGATTTCCAGTGACCCCCATTTGTTAAGCACATGGTATTCTTGTCTTCAGACCTGTGCAAACTTCAAGCCCTTGTGAGTGGCTTTCGTTTGAGGGGGCGTGTTAGTGTTGTGGTATATGATCCATGATTGAACCTCTCCCAACAACTCGAGTTATTGGGATCAACTGGTTCTTGACAGGAAGAACATAAGAGGAAATTGGAGATCGAGAAGAAGAATGGTCACCGATCTTGAGATAAGGGACGAAATTGGGAGAACAGAGATTAGGATGTTGAGAGATTTTTCTGGATACTTTTTTTTATTGATTATGACGTAAGACCCAAAGTACATATTTATAATAAAAGACACCCAAAACCCTAATCCTACTGGGCAATACTCGAACATCCAACCCTAGCAAAATCATAATAATTATTATTATAATAGTATTAAAGCGGATTTCTAACATATGTCTTCGCCGAGTTTATGATATTGATTTGTAAAATTTAATACCCATCCCTCCCATTATACATTCTCCTAAACTTGAAAAGAGAAAATTCATCGACAAATCGGATGGATTGGTATTAAATTCCTAAGATTTGAGAGATGGTTTAGCTCACAAGTCATTACATGGTTTGAAGCATGCTTCTCGTGAATACCTTGAAGTATTCTTTGACATGAATTATGTGGAACGCTTGAAGTATTCTCTTCAACACTAGCATACCTTGGATATTCTCAAGGAAATGGGTGCCACATTTTATTTTCATTTAGAAAAACCATCAAACAATGAGGTAAATGTTCATATGAAAATTACGTCTAGTAATCTAATGCCATAACAAATTCTACAACTTTTGCTAAAATGAGTTACTATTATCCAAATATTGTAGTTCAAAATAGTATATAGAAAACCCATATCGTTGCCATCCAAAATTGGAGTAGGCAACATTTTCCGTCATTGGGTGTCTAGCTAGGGGGAATAGGTTAGCATGGTTACATAATTTTTAGTAATTATGGTGGCTACCAAAATCTACACCATTAGTTATCTCTATTTTACATTATTTTTAAATTAACGGTGAAGATTAGATTAAGGATAATTTTGGAAATGAAAAAATACCACACCTGATTATTCTATATATTAGATCCAAACCCTAATCCTCACCTACTACCTCTCGTCGCCGTCCTCCGCACCCGCCACCCCACCCTGCTCTCCTCCCCACCCGCTACCTCCCGCCGCTCCATCCCGCTACCTCCCATCACCCTCTTCCCCCCCACAATATCCCTTCCCTACGCCGCCCTCTTCCCCTCCACTCCCTCGCATGATCTCTCTCTCTCTCTCTCTCTCTCTCTCTCTAAGTACAGGAGATCGAGGCTCTAATTAATTGGATCTCTGGATGTGTAAAGGTATGTATTTTCGTGAAATAGTAGTGATTTTTTCCATAGTGGTAGTGTTTTTTCGCATTGGTATTGTTTTTGGTGCATTGGTATTTATCATCATGTATTGGTATTGATTTTGTCGCATTGGTATTGATTTTGTTGCATTGGTATTGTTTTTGTTGCATTGGTATTGATTATCATGTAATGGTATTAATTTGCATGTATTGGTATTGATTAAATCTGCAATGGTATTAATTTATTGTGGAATGGTATAGATTTATATTGGTAGATTGTTTATATTGGTAGTTTTCGTGTAATGGTATAGATTTATTTTTGCAATGGTATTGATATTTTTCAAAGTGGTAGTAGTTGTCTAATGGATTGGTAGTGATTTCGTATTGTTTTTCTTTTGCAGAAAGATTGAGAAAAATAAGGAAAGGGGATCTCGCTGGAGATTATGGAAGTGAGAGAAAGAGAGAAAATTGTAATTAATAGATTCTTGTAACTAACTAAAATGTATTTTATTAAAAAAATTAATTAATACAATTTATTTTTCATACCCAATTTACCCTTAGTAACCACGGTGATTACTACATTGTAGTAATCACCGTAACCTGTCCCCTAGCTAGGGCTTTTTATCCTTGAGGCCTTAGATAGAGTTGGAGCATTGAACCCCACTACTAACTGAAAACAACCCGACGTAACATTGGATATCTAGTTTTCCTGCCACTTCGTAGTTTATCAACTTGTATTTTTTTTTTTTTTGACAAAAGATAATCTTATATTGATTCACAAAAAAAGGTAGTTACACCCTGGAATTCAGCCAGGTCTGGAAATCAAAGGAACGTCTAATGGTAGGGTACAAAGAAAGGGCTTTCCTAGCCACCAAATGGGCTACCCTATTGCTACGCCTACCTACAAACCGTATACTTGCACCTGCTTGAGCCTGGAGACAACTATAAATTTCTTCAAGAACAGATCCCATCCTGCTATCTCCAAGGTCCCCCCGATTGAGCTTATCAATAATGACCTTGGCATCGCCTTCAAACCTCACATCAGTAAGGCCTAGGCCACGACACCAAAGCATTGCCTCTCTAAGCACCAACAGCTCCACTACCATCGGGTCCTCAATAACTGGGAATTGCACACCCGAAGCCAAACTGATCCCTCCTGTAGGATACAGCAGCACCATTCCGCCAGCTGAATGAGATCCCCTCCTAATGGCTCCATCCCACCGACAAATCATCCGCTGGTCACCCTCAACACTCGACAGCCCTGAGCTAACAGGAGGGACATGCGGGACAGACCGGACAGGCAAACGAACCCATTCCTCATATTGCTGAGAGTAAAAGAAGTCTAAAACTCCTTTCCTGGAATCTCAGCCACCATTAGGCTGGAAGTTTCTTACGAATATTTGTCATACCAAGGGTAGTTTGGTTTTGGTGATAGTTAAATAGAATAGATGCATTGTCATCAATGCATGTATAATAATATACATGTATATAAGAAAATCGGTGTATTGTAGTTTGCATCGTTTGGTTTATGTGTGTGTTATTTAAATAAATTATCTTACTTTTTGGGTGAAATGTCACTTTTACCCTTTGTTTGTAATACAAAAAAGCAAGATACATAAAAAGGTAGGGATTAAGTTGGGGGAAAAAATGCACAACAATCTCAATCAAACAATCTCACCAAAAACTTTGAGATTTAACTACCACTCATTTTGAGTGATAGTTTGTGTCACATCAAGCAAACAATGCATGTATTGTTTGTGCAGAAAATTCAGAAAAACGATGAATTGTGGACAATGCATGTATTGTAACTATCTCAACCATTTGGAAGCACGAGAAGGAGATCGGTATATATCAAAGTATCAAGAAACAACAAAATTTGCAATTAATTAAGGGGTCGTTTGGAAGTTGTGATTGTTGAATACATGTATTGTGCACAATACAATGTTTGGAAGTGTCAAAGTGTAAAACAATGCGTAGGTCCCACCAATGCAGTCAAAAGCGCGATTCTACCTAGAAGCGGAAAATGGGTAAACTCATAAAGCGTAAAAGCGTAAGTTTTTGACGCATACTGAAAATAACTAAAAATGTATTAAGTAGGACATATGCTATGCAAAATATGAATGCACAGAATTTAGATAAGTCAATAAATACATGTGATTCATGCCTAAAGTAGAACAACTTATAGCATCTTAATAATAAGTTTGTAAACATAAATTTTAACAATAAGCCACTTTTCCCACTATGCTAATGAATTTGGGAAAAGCCTAACGGGTGAATTCGATTCGATTACTCTATCGAAGTTGAGAATGCATACAAGTACCTTATATGTATCTTTTAATCTCAAATGTATCATATTGTTGGTGATTTACTTTTAAAATATACTTTTTATAATTAATTTCATGAAAAGAATACTCATTTAGTGAACTAAAAGCGTAAAAACGTAAAGCATTTTGGAGAACTAGAAGCGTAAAACCGTAAGCTTTTAAGCTTTAAAACGCAATTTAGTCCGATTTTATATACTGAAGTTTTTATATGAAAACGAAAGCGTTTTGGTGACCTAAAAGCGTAAAATCGTAAGTTTTTTAGTTTTAAAACGCTATTTTGACTGCATTGGGTCCCACCAACAATCACAAAAAATGATGCATTATACAATCTCAACTAAAAGTTGAGATTGTTGTGATTGTTGGTTTTAGATTTGTGTCAACTTTTTCTTTCCATTTATATCATTAATAGTTTTTGTCTTATTCTAAAAGTTGAGGGTAAATGTGACATTTTCCCATAAAGAAACTTTATGTAAATCAATGCATAAAATAGAATCTCAACAACCAAACAATGTATTGTTAAAATACATCTATTGTATCAATATATGCATTTAATATTGTGGTGACTCATTACAATGCAACGATTTAACATTCGCAACTTCCAAACGACCTCTAAATATATCTCACAATCTCTGGTGGCCTTTTAAGTTTTATCGCTCTGGACAACTTGCAAGCCTCCATCCAATCCAAGATTGTCTTTCCATTTTTCCTAAGTCACACTCGTCTATCACTCAATCACTTGTTATTTTCAGAACTCCAAAAAGTGGAACTCTCATTAGTCATCTCTCATCCTCTAATTAATTGAATCAAAGATTCCCAATGACAAGAAATAGAGATAACGACTACAACTATAAAAATAAAAACTATGTGATTATACCACTACAACTCAATTATTATAGGGCTAACCCTTATCGTTAGCAAGTTAACTGAGCCCAACAATCATATACAAGTCTTTGTTGTTCTTACTAGTATGGTGCTAACTCCTTATAGTTAGGGGTGGTAAACGGTAATCCGGTAAACGGTTTACAGTTTTACCGAACCGGTAACCGGCGGTATCGGTAGTTGAGCGGGAAGTTGGGGGAATCGGTTTACCGGACACGATACCGGTAAATAGCGACGGTAAATTGGTAATACCGATACCGAAATTCCCCCTCCCTACTCCACTAACATATAACATATACATTATTATTCACAAATATAAAATATTACATACGTGAATTTAAGTAAGTATAGACCTAAAAAATATTGTAAATAAGAGTTAATAATAAATTATTAATTACAAAAATGATGAAAAAAACTAAAAAAAATCAAAATATTACAACATCACCCCACTTCCAGAAATTCGGTTTGGTAAATATTCGGTAAACCGACCGAAAAACCGCCCGAAATCGCTTCTCACGGTATTTCGGTAATACCGGTTTGTAACCGTTTACCGGTAATCGGTAAACCGGTTACAAACCGGTAAATTCGGTAAACAATTTACCGTTGGTAAACGAATCCCACCCCTACTTAGAGCATCTCCATTGGTGCAATTGCATTTGTGATTTTTTTGACACAACACCATTTTTGCAAGCCAACTCACTTTACTTTCATTGTACCTACATTGGTGCAATTAAATTGCAATTGCATATGAGGCCTAAATTTTTTTAATGCATTAAAAAACAATTTTTAAATACCTTTTTATCCACATTGCAAGTAAATAAAATAATACTATTCTTCTTTTTTAATTTAGACGAAATATATACAATTAATTCATAAAATTTTTATTACTAATTTATGAATACATTTTGATCTTGAGGATGGAATAGAAAGAATCTAGTACTCAATAATTATTCATACAATCAAAATAAAATACGATGAACTAGCACAATGAAAGGAAAATTAACGAGCTACTCAAAGACGCGTGATTTATTATATTCAGGAATTTGATATTTGTTTTGTTTCGACCTATCATTTCTTATTATATTTTTTAGTTTAATGTTTATGCATTTTAAATTACAATGGCAATGAACATTGAATAAAAGAATAAGTTAATATTTTCAGCAAATCAATATAATAATTTTGATATTTGTAGATATGAAATTAAAGTAATAAAAATTTAATTTTATTATTATATTAGTATGTATATTTTATTTTAATTAATAAAATTAGTATATGATGCTATTTACTCCCATTGATACAAAAATTACAATAATACTAATTTAACACATGGTCCATGGAAATTATACAAAAAAACTCCAATAATAATTAAATCTATGGCATATGCAGCCAAAAGTGGGCATTGAAATCAAAACAAGAAAAAAAAATTATAGCACAAAATCCACCTTGGCTTGCAATGCCACTTTCACTAGATGAAAGTTCCCATTTTTACAATTGCCACTCACATGAGTGCAATGGGCAATTGAAATTGCAAGCTTGGGCCACGTAGGAATGAAAGTGGGGAGAGTCAAACCGTTGGAGATGCTCTTATAGTTTAGGTCAATACATATCGAGGAAGCCTATATATAAAAGGAAAAATACCACTTGATAGAGGGAGGTATCATATGCATTAAAACAAAAATAGCTCAGACTGGCGACTATCTATTATGTGCCAAGCCATGAATGGTGGAAACAGGTAAATGACAAAATTTATCGCTCTGCCTTATTCTAGTAAGAGAACTGCATGCACACTAGACCTTCCCAAAGTCATATAAAAGGAAAAGAAAAGACTTCAAGAGACAGCATTTCCCTCCCATGTTAGTGTTTCCACTTATTCCTGTGACTCCCCCATCTCTTCAACTCCATCACCACCGATCCATATGGCTTCATCGATCGAAAAATCTCAGTTCGGCTCTCGACGAAGAGAAGAAATACCAGATTTGAGTGTAAGAGACTATTGGGGTGTGAGGTCTCAACCAAGCCGTGACAACACCAAGTCCAGCAGAAGGTTCTCAGGTTCCCATATCAGAAGTTTCAGAGAAGAGGCCAATGCCAGGTCTTTCAGATCATCACACCTCACCGTTTCAAGCACTGCTTCTTCTCCAGGCTACCCTTTCAAAGAAGAAATCGACCCATCAACATACTCATTCACCACTGCTCTCAAAGGTTAACTAACACTAATTATGCAAAAAAAAGTGCTCACCTTTTCCTTCTTCCTTTTTCCAGCACTAACAAGTCTGAGAAAATGAAAAACGCAGCTCTGCAGACAAGGTCGGGACTCTGCAACAGCTGGACAGGGGAGTGCTTATCCCCAGACGGGTTTGCTCTGCACTCCAAGTGGAACGAAGCTGAGAAGTACATATGCAACCCTCTCTCAGGACAGGTGCCCATGGAGTGTCTTTCAGCCAAGACACTGAGTGGGAGATCATTCTATAACAAGATTTCTTCTGTGTCTGCTCCTCTTGTTTACTCTTCTTCGTCTACCCATCCGAGGCAAATCCTGGTCAAGCCTGCTGCTGTTGTTGGAGCTTCCCAGGATCATCAGAACCACAATCATGTTACCTCACCGATTCCAGGTTCGATTCTAAGCTCAACGTGAACACTTTGGCTCTCTGTTGTTGTTTCTGAGAGCTGCGATAAGCAAGTAGTTCGGTTTGATTTTTGTTCAGAGAGAAAGACAGAGAGCTGTGGAAGTGGAAGTACTAGAGATATTGGAACACAGAGCACTTCACCACCTGAGGAGATCAGTTCAACAGAAAGATCATCACCATTGAAAAGAAGTGAAGCAGAAGGTGGAGAAGATTCCCCTAACTGTAAGGCGACTGTTCTGAAAGCTGCAGAAAAGGTAACCACCTTTGAATTAAGAGATTTCATCATCCATCGGCCATTAATTAACAGCTAAGTCAAGGCAGGAGTTGATCAACTTATGCATCTACACTTGTCTGTTCGTTTTCCTTTCTTGGCCTAAATTACCTGATCGACATGATTGGGAAATTAGGGGTGCTAGATGGATACTGTGCCTTCTAAAATGGAGAGGCAATAACAGAATAACTGGGTACCTTCGTTGTGACCTGTGGGGTATATAGGTGTGATGTGTCGAGGCCCTCCCCAAGAACAAATGCCACTGAAGGGAAAGAAAACAAAAATATAATTGGTCCCCTCCACCACTCCAAATTTCATAGTCATGATAATTGGTCCCCTTCTCGATATCTAAACACCAGAGTTTGCATGTCCCACAAATATAGAGTTTATGTTAAGCATTTCTAGGCGATTGCAGCTAATCAGATGCTCAGGTTACATTATGCATCAATCCCACTTTCTTTCTTCCCTATCTTTCAACCTGTTTTCTCATGCCTCGGTTACAAACCTGTTTCAGCTAAAGATAATAGAAATATCACGAAGAAAGGTAGAAAGAAAGATAGCTTTCTGTGAGTACGTACCTTTAGTTTGCATTTGTTTTTATGTAGTGCCAACGAAAATGCTTCAGCTGTGCCTCCTATAATGACTTTTTGCTGCTTTTCTTTCTGATTTCCATGGTGTGGAGTTGTCAATGAGAATGCCACATCGCTGTCAAGTGTTTCAGAGGACTCTGCAACCACACCACAACATACATAGGAATCTTAAACTTTTGCTGCACAATTTTCTACATTCACTGCATTTAGAGCCGCCCCATCACGACCTGAAAATCCCCCATGGCAGTTCCGTGAATTTAGTACAATGATGAGAGTTGAACCCAGTTTACACAACAACATGATAGCCACAAATACTCAGCCTTTCCATTTACCTGCATGGCTTTGGTCTTTCAATCCTGGGATGATTTGTATGCCATTCATATTCCTTGCTGCCTTTTCGAGAGGTCCCTCCCTAGTGGACAACCCAAAAATGGGAGGTCCAATGTGCTTGATAGTCACTGCTGTGGGTGGGGCAGAGAGAACATGGTACTTCTTCCCAGTCTCCGTTTTCGTCACCCAAAATTAGCTCATATCCAGGAACTCTCAACACCCAAAAGAATGAAAAACAGTTACCCACTTATTCAACTGCCTTTTTCCCCCTTCCAGCTCAAACTAGCACGTCAACTATCGAAAGAGTGCCCCTCCGATAGGCAGTTTGAGTTCTCTTTCAATATCTCATTCACCGTCATAGTTCTCTAGCTCAAACACGAATGCCTGCTGCTTTCATAAACATGATTAATTGAACCTAACACACGTGGAAGAAGAAGGAAAATTCGACATATTGATGCGCCAAATTTGTGGTGTTCTATGTGCAGCCTCAAATGGAAAATGAGTCTTCCAAAACAGAGGTTATATGGAGGTGCAGTACCTACAGCAGCAGCAGCAGCCAAGGTGGTTGCCTGTCATGGATGAGAAAAAGGCAAAGAGAGAAACACAAACCAACAAGCAAGAAAAACATATTCCTACGCAAGCTCGAAGGCTGCTGATATCGAAACCCGGATAGGCCAGAGAGCTTAGCAGTGCGTAAAGGAACTATGATATTGATGATGAGCTGATCAGATGGTCTTTATGAAACAGAGTTTCAGTTGTATCTTGTATGGTGACAATGTAGGAAGGGTTTGCGGTTCCATATCTTTTGTGGTTCGATCTTGTAGCTTCAGTCAAGCTAAGCTTTGTTGTTTCCTCTGCAAAGAGTGAAATGTGAAAATGGGGCTGTTGCCAGCTTTTGGCTTTTGCTGGTGGTGGTGTATGGAAATTGGAGAAGATTCTGTTTAACAGCAACATGGAATTCACCAAATAACTAGTGTGTGATTGAGAAAACTGAAAAGGCTCCACCTCTGTCACGCAATTCGGAGAAGAAAAAAAACAAGAAATGCACGAGGAACAAGGAGTCAGAAGAACACAGAGAAAGGACAGAGGTAGATGCTCTCTGTTTTTGGTGGGACTGGGAGTATTCGTTAACTCATTCCATACAAATCTCATCTGTTCTGCTTATGAAACCACAAGCACGCAGCTTGTCCCATAGGTGTTGAACCACAATTGTCTCTCCTGGTACTTCAGTATTTTGTAGTTTCAGATTCGTCGAAATAAAAAAATAAAATAAAAAATTAAATTTGGCTATAATCAAGCAACAGTAGGTAATGCCAACAAAAACATTTCAATCTCAATAATTGAGTAGCGGGAGAGAATACATTTCAATCCAGCTTCACTGTGAACATCTTGGCAGCATACGTTATGAATGACTGGGGCAGGGCAAGTGATTCTGGACCAGTTGCATATGTTTCATAGTTTCGAACATCAACTTTAATAATAGAGATTCTAACTACTCATGTACAATCAATGCCCTGGTGTAGAAAGTAATTCCCTTATATGCCAGCTAGTTGAAGAGCTTTAACATTATTCTCGATTCTCAATAACTGTACATATTATATTGAACTATGCAAATACATTTGCCACATACATATCAGATATCAACATTACCAAATCTTAAGGAAACATAAACATGTGATGGAAATTGCAAGTTAAGAGCAGGGTGAAACTGTATTTGTACCATCAAGATCTTTACGAAGATGATACTTTGGCATTTGAATTAGAATTTGAAATGAGTCGCACTTCAAATACATCGCCTTCCCCCTTCCCTGTGACACATCACATTCTCATTAGCAGCATTACATAAATTACTGATTAATCGCACAAGCAAATCAAGAATTGTGAAGGTTTTAGAATGAAGACACTTAATGTACAACTCACCAACTTCTGCTGTGATATCTGGTCCAAAGAAGGAAGTGAATTTTGCCTGAAAACAAACATCACTTGATCTGAGATTCTGAGCGAATAATACCATTCACAATATTTAATCCTCAAAGGAAATTAAATAAGAGGTGCAAGATCTAAGTATGAATCATTCCTTTCTACCTGTCTTTTTTCGAAGTCGGATAATGTTAGAGCTTTCGCCTCAAATTCCAGGACAAGGCAGTATTTCCCATCATCAGTAACCTAACAGATGACAAGAATATGAGTAAAGCCAGAAAGAAGATAAATCAGTTCAACGTGGAGGATGCAATACAAAAGGAGCCTAGAAATTACTGACATGGAAATTGGCAGTTTTTATATGATTTGCTGGAAGGGTGTGGCAATGCATGCTATCTGAAATCGGAAACTAAATACAAAACTGAGGGAACCTACTTCTTCACGAATCTTTTGTAGAACAGGTGCACTCCTGCGAGGAATTCCTCCTCCCTGTCATGCGCAAGAAAAGGAAAGTTAGAACAAGATATATCAAACATGACCCTAACACCACAAGATTAATGACAAGCCCAGCTGTAGATCAGATTCTATAGAAGTAATCTGCAAATCTTGCCCCTCATCTTCTACTAAACTGGAAAATTCTCAGGCAACACCTTATTCTTTCATCATCTTAATCATTGTTATTGTTATTTGAGCAAGCATTTATCATGACAATGATAAGTACATCAACCAGAGAGCTTCAAGCACCAAAGTTTATGTGGTTCAAACATTTAATTAGGCATGAAGCCGAATATTAACAAAGACAAATAATGCAAAGAATAGACAAGGTCAAAGTGAACATAGCAGACCTGACCATACTGGAATATTCTCTTCAAGGCTTCCTCTAAATGTTGCTCGTCTCCATATCTGTATCTGATAACATCATTTCTGACCTAATCAAAACAACTAAAAGTCATTCTGGTAATTCAAAGTAATTGCCAACAGATAAAAATTATGCTGATACAAATCTCTTTCTTTAACTGTGTAGGAAACAAGATTTCCTACAGGTTGGGAATTGGGGAATTTGGCTAGATCAATTAGGGATTGATCTAACTAGGGATTAGAATTGGGGATTTTGAGAACAAGAAGAGGGAAAAGGGGGTGCTGCAGCCGCAGCTTTGGAGAAGAAAGGGGGAGGGAGGATACGCAGGAGAGAGAGAGAGAAGAGAGAATTAGACTTTAGGTTTTTGGTTCTGTTATTGCTTAATCCCAAAATAAGACCCTATTACAGATTATATAACCTGTCTAATTCCTAACTGCTACCCGAATAATAAAACGTAACAATTAACTCCCTGTCTATTCCCCCAAATACCCAAATAATACCCCAATCAATAAAAACCGACTCTAATACGAAATAACCAAAAACTGCAAATAATTGTGTTTCCCACAAACTGCTATAAACCACTTTCCAGGGGTATCCGGTTAATATGGTGAAGAGAATGTAAAAAGATATGTTCATTAGAGAATGCAATATAAAGTAAAGCATGCATTCAGTCTACTGGCTACTGCACTGAGCAGCTATTGACTAAGTGTCATTCAGAGATTTGACTAACAAAACATGCGTGCTAAGCAGTTGCTAAATTGATTGAGGACTAGCATGAAAAAACGAGCCACAATTACATGTCTAAAAACAATAGTGTTCATCAACAGCACCAGATCTGTGATCTGAGTGTGACGAATGATAACAGAAAGATGGCAAGGATATGCTCAGAATTCTCACTTAGTTAAAGCCATGACTACACCATTTTACTGATAACAAAAAAAATCAAAGCTAATGACCTGCTTTAAGATGGGAGTGGCACATGTCTCCCTTAATGCAACAGCATCCGAATAGGACAAACATGGGACTGGTTTAAGTTCCGCGTACTGCACATATTAGTGAAAGCACATATTAAATAACCCGTTTGAAAATGTACCGACTAAACATCAGCTTGAGGAATATCAACGAAACATTCTGTGCCATGTATTACGTCTTAATATTAAATCTTTACCTTAAGAGCCATACCAATTATTGCAAGGGGGAATCCATAAGTGAGCATTAAAGCTGACCATTCAGATCCTGGAAGGATATTGAAATAGGCTCCAAACCCATATCTGTATATCAGAAAGAAGTCCAGGATCAGTGTTCCTCCTAGAACGTACTAGTACAGTAGAGTGTTAAAGAACTCACGACAAGAGTGAAACGCCAATACTAAGCCCAATAACACCAAATGATATCTGCAAAATATGGAAGAACAGTTTGATTATCATAAACAAGGAATGCAGCACAGCAAAAGTTTCAATGTGGATAAAGATATTTTATATTCAGATCCCATCATGTTCTACGTCACCTTTCCTCGGTTCCAATGAATCTATAGGTTAGTACAGACTCAGAAGTCTTAGTTATAGGTTTTCTTAGCCTGATTTGGTAGCAAATATAAAATCTGCTATCCTTAATGGGATGTCTCATATTAGCTTTCGAAGTTCAAACAAGATTGATTATCATAAACTAGGAATGCTGCACAGCAAAAGTTTCAATGTGGATAAAGATATAATATATTCAGATCCCCTCATGTTCCTCTACGTCACATTTCCTCAGTTCCAATGAATCTATAGGTTAGTACAGACTCAGAAGTCGCAATTATAGGTTTTCTTAGCCTGATTTGCTAGCAAATATAAAATCTGCTATCCTTAATGATATGTCTCATATTAGCTTTCAAAGTTCAAGTAACGGTAACAAAACCACGGTTAAGTTAACATTACATCACATTGCAGCTACTAACAATTACATGGCCACGAGGAAGACTAAATACGAAAAGAGAAGAACCAACTCCATGCTGAAGAAAAGATCCACTGCATAGATGTTATTGAATGAATCTTATTGCAGGATGTAGAACCAGGGAAGTTTTTGGGGTTTAGGTGATATATCTAGTTTTACAGTTTGCTCAGAACCAATTGCATCTCTGAGAGTACTTGGATTGGATGCTAAGGAGTAGTTTCGTTTTTCTCCCTGTTGGGTAAGTTTTCAACCCCGCAACGATTTATATCATAATAGTACTTCTGAATCACCATCTATCAACGGGAAAAAATGATCCACTGCATAGATTATTCACTAACCTTAGCTGAATGTGTTAGTTTCTACTCTTGCTGCTAAGGCAGTGATAGATTCTAATACAACAGAAAACCAAACCACCAAACGGCAAACGCAGAACATCATACTTAAGAACAGAAGTAAAACTACCAGCTCTGCAACCAAACACCCGAATGAATAGAAGTCGGAGATAAAGTTTTTGCATATCGAATTCTTCTTCCCATACTCAACGATGGAAAATGACAAGAGGAAGGACAAATCGTAAAAAATAAACTAACCTTCGCGAGAGTGAATCCATCATCAGGAACAAGGGTTTTGGAGGCAGCGGCAGAAGTCGGCTGAGTGGAATCAGCAGCTTTGGCGACCAAAACCAACCTGAGGGTTTGCCCGTTTCGCTGGAGACCCAATCTTGCCGTCGACGGTGTTGAGGAAGAAGAATTCGGATGCGAAGAGAGGAAGCAGCAGCAGCAGCAGTAACCACGGTGGGCGCCATGGAGACGACGAGTTACAGGAACACGGGGAACGGTTCCCACTTTTGCCACCGCAACCGGAGATGCTGCTATCAGAGCTTTCATTTTTTTTTCCCCGGCAGATTATTCAGAGCTCCCTCTCCAATTCCAAGCTTAGTTTCTTGAAGTGGAGCAGCAGGATTAGAACGAAATGAGAGGTTGTAGTGGCAAAGCTCAAGCAACTTCCAATTCTGATAATCCCAATTTCTGAAACTATACGTGTCTCAATTTTCCCTCGCTCGATCTTCTTAACGGAAAATAATGAAACGACACCTAAGTGATGCGTTTTACTACCATAAGCTCACCCTGTTTTGGCCTTGTAAAGGTCCATTGCCACTAGGGATGGCAATCAAACCCATGGCCGCGGGTACCCGACCGCCCCATACCCAGTCAACGCGGGGAATCCCCGCTTTGACCGGGTATGGGGCGGGTATGGGTAAAACCCGCAAAAGGTTTGATGGGTATGGGGCGGGTATGGTTTTAGCCTCCCCCGCCCCATACCCATACCCATACCCGCCCCACCAAGAGAATTTCTTCACATATCAAAAAATACGTGGATTAAATTGTAATCTATCAATGATGATGATAACTCGGGAAAATAAATAGTAGAAATGCAATTGAGTAACCACCTTAATCAAAACCTAATTCATTTCACTCAATTCTCCTTCCACTCTTTCACTTTCCCCCTTGTCAACAAAATTATGTTAGTTAATTATTACTTAGTAAATGTATCAAGAGTTAGAGCATAATAATTTAAAAAATATTATAGTCTATATTATGTATTAATGGATGTTTTAGAATCATATTCTTTGAATCGTATTTAGAAAATGACCGTGTTTTGTTGACTTCGTGATATAATAGGTTTGTTTATGGTTATAATTAAAACTTTTCTTGTAAGTTTTAGGTATAATAATGTTGGATGTACGGGGATGGGTATTACCCATGGGTACCCGAAACCCACGGGTATGGGGATGGGTTTGCAAAACATTCCCCGTATGGGTATGGGGCGGGTATGGATTTGGGTATTTGAAGATGGGGATGGGGATGGTTTAGGCAAACCCGCCCCAAACCCGCCCCATTACCATCCCTAATTGCCACACCACCAAACCAAGCACAAATGTACAGATTCAAACATAGAGAAGCTTAGAAATGGGAAGCAAAAAAGGAGACTGGAGCAGCAAACCATAGATGGAGGGTTTCACCGTCTTAAACTGAGGTAATTTCTACATAAAGGGAAAGCTTCTCCCATCTAAACCATGTCCTCAAATGCATGACTTCATCAATACAACTGTCCCCTGTTCTACTTCTACCCCCTTTCCCCATTAACAAAAGGAAACCAAAAAATGGAAACTCTGGATTCTACTTGATGGGGAGAGACGCCCATTTACATCCACTTGCATCCGTCCATGAAGGTGAAGCAGTAGTTAGCCTCTAGTGCTGGCCAGCCTCACCATTTTCAGTATACAACAGCGTGTTCAAAGTGCCCTCAAAATATTAAAGGCTGCTGCAGAATTTATTGACATGGCTTGCCTCCATGTTGACATATCTGGCACTGGTTCATAACCTTTTCTGACCTTAACATTCCTCCTAGACCTGAAACCAAATAACAGCCACAAAGCAAAGCAACATTGAATCCAATCTGAAACAACACGTCTGACATTATGGAAGTGGGCTAAACGTATTTTATTGACATGGCTTGCCTAGTCACGGATATGTATCTCTCAACTTCTGGTATCTGTGCTTCATCAAAGGTAAACCACTTCTCGCTGGGAGAATCAGAGTCCCAATCACCCATACCTGCACAACGAAAGCAAATAGGTTTAAATTTAAGTGCAGATGTTCTCTGTTCTATTAAACACCGAACAAGGCCGGATTATGTAACCTTGGAGTAAGATGTATTTGCTATTATTGTAGCTTTTCAGTCTCCAAAATGCACGACCCTTGATATCCAAAAGCAGGGGAACACTTCTAACAGCATCAGATCTTTGTGATTCTGTTTTTTTGTTTTGGCAGCAACAGTAGGTGTGACAAATTAGTACTTGATGCTGGCAGACAAATATAGAAGACATGCTTGCATGCCTCTACATGCAACATGCATGGCACCGAAAAAGGGATGGAAAACTCGAAGTATTAATCACTACACAGCATGAGGAAACGTGGCAGTTGGTCTCTTGAAATTGGATCAAGTACTGAGAATAATTAGTACCCAAAATGTCATCATTATGCACAATATGATGGCAGGAGGATTCAGCCAAATGAATTACTTTTAGCTAGTCAGACACAAGTAACCTAATATAGGAAAACCGGTTTAGATTGAATAGTGTAGCCTAAAAGTTAACAGTTAGATCCATGCAACTAACTGACGCTACAAAGCCTAGAACATTGAGTGGTTCAAGTACTAACTTCTACATTGTCGAGGAAAATCAAACAAACAAATTCATCATACTATAACTCTGGAAGCAAGATCTCCTAACTCACCCTTAGACACCATGGCCTTAGCCTCCTCCATTTCTGCATGAGCTTGAGAAGTTTCCTCTTTTATCTGAGACATTAATGCTTCATGCTCAGAAATAGACAAAGGAGCCCCATTTTTTGCAAGTACAGCTTTCGCAATCTCATCCTGCTTCTTCTTTTTCACTTCCTTTTCCTGCAGTTAAGCAATAAGTATTTAACAAATCCATATAATCCAAGGAGCACTGTCTGCATTATATTTATAGAGAAAAGATTCACGTCAAATCTAACATTACCTTTTCCTTTGCAGCAAGAATTTTTGCCTTGGCTTCCTTCCTACTTTCGTCTAATTCCAAAATTTGCTCATCAATGATGTCTCTTAATTCCCTACAGAAGCAAACAATTAAAAAGAAGAGAATTCAAGACATCTTATAGGTGAATTATCTAGAATAACAAACTCATCAACTTATAATTGCTTACATGGTGTTGAGAGTTTCATCACACAGAAAATTAAGGAGTTTGAGCTTTCCAGAGATGCTCAACTCCTCGTATATGGCATTCCCTTTGTTGAAACGATCAGGAGGGAAATCCTTTGACATGAAAGGATATTTGGAGACAAAATCCCCAAGAGATAGCAGCCATGAATTCTGGCCATCTGTTGGACTTAGGGTTGGACACCTAGAAAAAATGGCACAATTATGATATATATAGTCACAGAAAACAGTAAAGACAATACCAAAATATCTTTTTCAAGGTAGGATCTAGCACCTTTCATCTATATCTTCTTGTATCAGAGCCAGCAGCTGGATATGAATCTGGATTACAAAAGAGGATTGTGTCCGGCATCCTCTTCGGCCCTTTACCATTTCCCTAATGGCTGCTTCAGCATGCCCTTTCTTAAGATCAAAAGCCTTTTATATGAAGACCAAATGGAACAAACTAGATCAATGAAACAATTTGTACAACTGTCCAAAATTGGCAAGAAATCAAAGGTTCTAAATGCAACAATAAATAAAGCAACCAGAAGATAATCAATTGTCTACTAAGTGCAAACTTATTAGCGCAATTATCTCGTCATTCAGCAGACATAAAACTCAAATCATAAACATAACATCTACTTTCTAGACCAATACCTGGCCAAAAGCATTGCAAAATTCCAGGAATTGTAAGACTTGTCCAGCATCTTCAGGGGCCAAGTCAACCCCTGCCACATTGGTTAAAATTGAGCCTCGAGGCAATGGAATCTCATTATGCACCACTTCATTTATCTGCTTCCAGCAGGACTTTGAAGATGGATTCATTATGGTTTCAAGGTTATCATTCCCAATAACATCCATAGCTGATATATCATCATCATGGACTTTTGGAACAACAGCATCGTCATTTTTGGACATTTGTTCAGTTATCCTAGGCTTCTTCATATTAACCATTGAAGCTGCATCTTCACCATGGCCATTGCTAACTTCTTTCAGCTCTTCCCTTTTTGTTTTCTTGAATTTGATTATCTTGGCTGCATCTTCACCATGGCCATTGCTAACTTCTTTCAGCTCTTCCCTTTTTGTTTTCTTGAATTTGATTATCTTGGGACTAGGGATTTCATTCTGCGAATGCAAGGGCAAATCACTTATTCCATCCAAAGAATTCTCTTTCCCTGGCTTCCTTGGCGAACCAACTTCAGGCTCCTGTTAAGGACATGAATGAGCGTACAAGGAAAAGAAACTAGAAACCTTGTAAACATCGTAACCAGAGCAAGTAAATCCATACCACATTCAAAGCAGTTTTCATCGGGGAAGCATCCTTGTCTTTCACCCTATTATACACAAAGTTTTCAGGCCCTTTCACTTGTAGAAGTTCAGAAACAGATGCAAACCCATTTTGTTTTGCTGTATGCGTCAGAATACCAGTGGGTTTGTGACCCCTCTTCTTCCTGAGAACATGATAATTAATTAGTCTTCCTCAAGTAACATAATTAACGTGTTTAAGCTCCCAATACTGGCAAACTTACATGCAGAAGCTGCAAGTTGTGTGGCTTTCCAGAAGAGTTTCAGCCTCACTTCAGACATAAAGTCATTACAAACACTTTAACTTCCAGAATGCTTTCTTCAACTGGGAACAGTACTTTCTGCTACGTATATCTAAAGCATTTCCATAGATTCATTAGTGGACACATTTTGTATATCCTGTAGATACCAGAACGGGGCAGTTTATGTAACTCAGTGTTGAATTGTTTGTGTGGATTGCTGCAGCCATGTTAGCCTACAAGACAATCTCAGGAACAAAAAACTTGAAGAAACTCGTGCATCTCGCGGTGCAGTTTGTCGCCCTCGTTCTCAGCTTGATCGGCGTGTGGGCAGCACTGAAGTTCCACAATGATAAGGGCATTGACAACTTCTACAGTCTCCACTCGTGGTTAGGCCTTGCATGTGTTTTCCTCTTCATCATTCAGGTCTCTCATCCCTCATTCCTCTTCTGTTCTGATTTTAAAACATCTTGATGTTCTCCCATGGTTCCAACTCAAACTAACAAAAATGATTTCATTTTTAATGCAGTGGGCAGCTGGGTTCATGACCTTTTGGTATCCAGGTGGTTCGAGAAGCAGCAGAGCGACCTTGATGCCGTGGCATGTCTTCTTTGGAGTCTATATATATGCGCTTGCTATTGTTACAGCTACAACTGGTCTCTTGGAGAAAGCCACGTTCCTTCAAGTCAACAACGTGATATCACGTTATTCAACTGAAGCTCTGATGGTGAACTCATTGGGTGTCTTGATTGTCGTTCTTGGTGGCTTTGTTGTTCTGGCGACAATTAGTCCTCTTCATGGCAAAGGGGAAATCCCCAGGAATGCCACGGAGTAGGGCGATGGATCGTCCTGTAATTGGAGGTTCGCTACTGCACATAGCACACAGGCTTCACTAGAGGAAGAAGAATGCCCCTGTAGAAAACCAGTCGATACTTGATACCTGTGGGGATATTCTGGAAAAGTGAGGCTAACGACGCCCCTTCTTCCTCGGGCTTACTGCAAAAATGCAATTTAAGGATGTGCAAACTTTCCTATTTATTACCTTTTCATGCTCCTTTATCATGGTTTACCCATTAATCAAGTGTGGTACTTACTGTTACTGGTTTCTCTGTATGCTCCTTTATTATGGCAACCATGGCAAACACATGGAGTTCCAACTCTTGAATACAATGCTGCATTGGAAAGTACTGAAGATGCTCCCATGAAAACTCGAGTCACTTCATGCATGATATATCCGTATACGAGATTGCATTTATACGAGTATCTGTACAGTTGAGGCCTTTTCCTACAGACTTTCGAAGCAATAACTGACCTTCAAGTTTGGGGCGAGAGTCGACTGCTACAACCCTGAACTGCTTTCCAAGCTCATGTGCATATGTAATAGTTAATATGACGAGCAAACTTCGGGAAATGAATGTCTGTTAACAACTGTCCACCTATAAAGAGCAGAACCATTTACAGATTGCTTCACCTTATTGGCTTTTTTATCTGTTCAGTTTAAGCGAGCTTATCATCATTACAAAAGTTATTGCCCCTGCATATTGATTGAGCATAGACAATATGTTTGGATATCAAGATTTGAGAAGAGGAATATGCTTAATACAAAATTGAATTTCAAATGCATGTTCAAACTAAGAGCACATTACTAGACATGCCATATTAACTAACAGATATAAGAACTTGACGATGATGGTATAGTCAGACGAATACTAGCAAAGGACAGAGGGATCCGGGTGTTGGACATCTCCAGGTCAATTAAACATTCAGATCCCAACAATAAGGTGTATTACATTTGTTCCACAATTGCATGTTCCATTCCCAGTACTGCTAACATGGTAAAAACACGCTTGAAACTAAACGAAACTTGGGCAAACTGGTCCTCTAGAGATCCCCAGGCGAACCTCCATTCCGTGATGCATGTCCTGAGGGCGATAAACTTCGGATTCACGAGGATCTGCAGCAAACAAGAACCCACATACATTGTCAGATGAACAACTTATAACCTCATAAAACTATCTAGATTACTTTGGGGCTTATGACAAATAACAAGTTTGCAAAACCACACGTGTGTGTGTGAGTGTGAGACTGTGAGAGAGAACATTAAAGTACTTTCACGTAAAAAAAAACACAGATATAATTAATTACAAGGGGTTCATCAAATTGACTTTACCATTCAGATAATCTTCAAAACCAAAGTCATCCAAGCTTCCTGTCATGGCTTCCAAACCAACCATTGAAGAAGGAATAGGTCCAGGAGGTCTCTGAAATCTGCAGACATTTTGTGGAAATATGAATGAGAAAATATGAAGTTAAGAAAACCAACCCTCCTTTGACCCATTACCACTCCTGACAAGAAACCAGTACAAACCACCTACCAACTCATGGTATTTCTTACTCTGTGGTGATAATTCCAAGTTCAGAAAGATGAGGACAAAGATTGGATTGAAAAGTGAAAGAAAAGAGGACATACAGACAATCATAAACTTATCCAGTCAATGGCGCAACAATGATATGGTCATTTCTAGCATATCACAAATATCTATGGCAATGACCATATTGGACAGGATCTAAAGAGACTCCAGGGAATGAAATGTTATATACTTTTTTCTCAAAATCACAAGATAGAGATTCCTTAGATACAGTCCGAGATGCACCTTGACTGAAATAATCAATATGCATTGTCATCCAAACTTAACCACCCAGAAATAATACCATCACTGAGCCAATTCCCAGTTGCTTAAGCACTAGTTAATAGCAATCATAACCCCGAGCTCCAACATAGTGAAATATGTCAAGTAATGTTTCTGTAACTCCTGAAAGTCTCAGTCAGGACCAAAAAGAACTCAATAACAGCATTTTTAGATGACCCATGATGGAAGATGGTCATTCCATAAAGCAGTACCGAAGGTTCCAAGATGAAAGAAAGAAAGAATGCATCTTGGCCCCCGCAACGAAGTGTTTGAAATAAGTAACAAAACACTAAAGTTGCTGTGGCCGAGACAAAACTACACAAATGGTGAACAAATGAAATGCCGACATGTCCCATGTCACACCTAACTGTTCCAAGTGTCTCATACTCGATCAGTTCAGGGAACAGTTAGATATTCCTGATAGCTATTTGAACAATCCAAGAACAAGACTAAGCAATCTTGCTTGTAATAAACTACCTCTAGAGCCGTGAATTCGAGTACTCTTATTATCTACTCAAAGAGACTGAAGTTGTTTGTTCCCATGAGAAAGGAGATGTACTCTATCACTTACTGCAGATTATATACTATTGTAGCAGATTTCAAATGAAAGGATAATGTTCACCAGATATCACAATTCTACTCATCCAATGATACTAATAATAGAGGTTCTTGCAGAAAAGGAGATGAGCTGCATTGCATTGCTTTTGAACTGCATGATCCATGTATTCCTGCTCCATTACCTAAAGTGTCATGCCATATGCCAACTAAGCCATATTCCACACAACCAAAACTGGAAGAACAACTATTGCTGCAATAGCTCATGATATAGGACATGGACGAAGGCGACAGTATACTACCAGCCTATCAGTAAAGGGGACTTCTCCCAACATCCATGTCATGACCAACAAATTACTTTCCAGAAACAATATCTGTCCCGTGTGCTGAGATCATGAAATAAGAGCGAGGAGCGATTTAGCATAAGGAAACAGTAAACATACCGAGAAAGAATTTGCCTATCCAGGTCCATCTTTAAAGGAAAGGCAGATCCATAAGTGTTTGCAAGGACTTTCCTCTTCATGTCTTCTTGATTCTTAATTATCTGCAAACCAGGTTAAAACAAAGATCATAACCAGAATCCAAACCCTCAGTAGATACAACTTCCAGCTAAAAACATAAACAGAAAACCCAATCATCAAGTACATAAAGAAAACAGTCTTACAACTTTTTGGCCACCATAGTCCATAGCCATGTAATTTTTTCAAGTATCCTAAATCTGCATCTCCTGATACTCGACAATCAAAGTGCCAGGTAGCCCATACATGAAAACCCTAGATATCGTCTACGTCTGATGACCGGGGAAGAAAGATTGCAATCCGGAATCATTATTAAAAAAAAAAAAAAGATTGCAATCCGGAATGCTTTTTCTCCAATTATTATTAACAGAGATTGAAGCTAATAGCCATCGGAGGGTATTTCTCCACCAAAATTTTGTCGAGAACCAAGCAGAGAAAGAAAAGCCGGTGAATATAGTGAAGGGGGCGAGATAGTTACAGATCGGTGGGCAGCTTCGAGAGGGTGAGATCCGACGAGGTCGCTCTTAACTCCGTGGAGGCCGAAGCGAAGTGCATCGTTCTGGATCCCTCCGATTTGGTGAGCTAATGTCTTGGGTGCTTCTTCCATTATCGGCGCTGTGATTCGCTTCTTGTTTGTTCTTGCCTCTAGGTTTCTTCTCGGTGCTTCAGAACCTGCTAGTAATTTACAACTATCGTGACTCGAAAATGCTCTTACTTACGGGGCAAGCCATTTTTTCAAGTTTTAATTTTCCAGACACGAAGGCTGTAGAGGTGGCTAGATTGGGCCGATTGAAGCTGGGTTGCTGGGTTGCTGGGTTGGGCTCGATCAAGTTGGGTTCAGTTGTCTTACCCGGACACGAAGTTGGAAATAAGAGCCCGAAATTCAAGTAGGCCAAATACGAGTATGGGCTGCCATCTGGCATGCGTTCTTTATAATGTTGGATTTAATTTTAGGGTTAATACCTTATTTTGGTCCGAATTATACACATATAATCAACTTTGACCCGTGGTTTGAGAAATTGTCATCTTAGCCTCAACTATACACCATATAGACTAATTTGGCCTGACTCATGAATTTCTGTCAAATTAGACGGTCAACGATGTTGACCGTTAGTGAATCAGCATGCTTCGCTAATGTGGATGCCACGTACATATTAAAAATTAATTAAAAATTAAATTAATTAATTTAATATTAAATTAAATTAAATAATAAAAATAATTTATCTTATAGTTTCATAATTATTAGGCAAAATACACTTGTATACCCAAAAAAATTCGGGTTGTGACAATAATAGCCACATTTTGAAAAATTCACAAATGTAGCCACCTTTTCGAAACTATGTTGTCAACTTTATCCATTTTCGTAGAAAACTTTAACGTCGTCAGACACGCCGTCAGTAACGTCCTTGTGTCACCTACATGGCATCCACCTGGACGACATGTCATCGCCAACTAGACTCACCTTGCTCATATCAGCGGTAACGTGGACTTGATCATTATGCCACTTCGAGAAATAAAATAAAAATCCACCTTATTTACTCCATCGTCTTCGTCGTCTCTCTCTTCGTCCAAATTCCCATTCTCTTCTACATTTATGTTTCCGCCCGAAACCCCCAGCGTCGCCGCACTCACTAAACCAGGCAGGCACCGTCGCACTCCCAAACCCCAACCCCCCCTCCCTCCCCCGCGCCGTCGCCTCCTCCTAAAACCCCTGTCACCGTCTCGCCCCCCCCCCCCCCAAACCACTCAATCTTTCGAGTCCTCTTGTTGCCGACGCCTCTCTCAGCTGAATCATGTCACAGAGGACTCGGAGGAGGAATGGGGTTATCTATGGCGCCGACTCGGGTTCGGCAAGCACCAATTCATTTCTCTGCAAGCACAATGTACCAGCAGTGAAAAAAAATTCGGGGACTGAGGGGAACCCAGGAAGGAAATTTTATGGTTGTTCTTATTGGATGGTGAGTAGTGTCTGATTTCGATTGCACATGGATTGTTTTTATATCGTTGTTAGCCGGGGATTGGAGGTGTGGCAGGAACCAAGAAAAAATTGCAAATTTTTTAGGTGGGTGGATGCTAATGAGGGTGAATCAGAGGCACGAAGTAATGAGATGGACAGTTCGATGCTTAGGTTGGAGGAGAGTTTACGGCTGGCCGAGGGCAAGGCAGAGAGGAGAAAGAGGGAAAGAAACGTGATGGCAGAAGAGCTGCGAAACATGATACACGTTCATGAAGTTAGATTAGCTAAAGCTCGTAGAGTGCATGATGAAATTCGTGTAATGAAATATATGCTGAGTTTTCTGTTGTTTGTGAATGCCTTCTTCGTTGTCATTCTTTGGAGGCAAGATGATAGTATTTGATGTATGGACTTGTGAAATATATGCTTGTGTAATGCGATGTTGGTTTAATGTTGAAAGTGATGTTCTTCTACCCAAGCATCTGTTTGAAAACATAACAAACATCCACAACTAACCAAACTTGCTTCATAGTCAATGAAGCCTTGTTTCATTACATAACAGCATAATATACATGTCTGTTTCACAATCAAACATACCTTGTTCAGAGTAGTTTCAACACATAACAACATAATAGATGGACATGTTTCCAATACATAACAAAGATACCCTACTGTCCTACTGAACTACACCTAAAATCCTGGGATCTTATAGCTTACATATGAGTCGCCCAAAAAAGCCATAGGGGATGTCAGTTAGTAGCTACTTCCTCGGCTAAAAAAATATGCGACTCACGAGATTACATTCAACATTTAAGGTTGTGTTTGTGGCGGATGACTTCCTTGCAAATCCCCCACTGAAGGTTGAGTTACTAGCATGGGCTCCGAAGGACCTTCTCCAAACTGTCTCCCACGATTTCCATTAAGCTGCAATTGCATACCACATATCAGTAAATAAAGAGACAACCCATTAACATTTAACTGCAAATCACAATCAAACAAATTTTCACTCACCCTAACATACTGGTTTCCAGTATTCTCGTCTACATAAACACCAACCCCAGTTATTGCTTGGCGTAGCTCCCTTTCAACCGTTACTCTATCTTCCACATTCAATATCACATCATGAAATAACCACAAAACTCAATTGACAACCTATAATCTCATAATCAATTTAACATTCATTCACTTTCAATCAAGCACGTACTTGTATCCCTACACCTCTATTCAGAGGACAAGTCCTTGCATTATGAGTAGGTTGCCCACACTTGGAGCAGTGATTGGTTCTTTTTTGCCTTTCATTGGTATCTTGCTGCTGGACTGCAGGTCGTTTACCCCTTTGCCGCGCATTTTGTCCCTTGCAAGCCAACCCCAGATCATTAGTAAAGTAGCCATAGTCAGTAGTGAACTTACTTAGTATCCTAACATACTTAGTTTATGATGTGAGTAGTAAACTTACCACTGCCGGCTGAGCAGAAACAGAAACTGGATATGCTCGTGCATTGTGTCCTTCACCTTGACATTTAGTGCACCGGATCAATGAACCTCTCCTAGTAACTTCCTCACCAATGCCTCCTCTTTGAGCTCTTGTTTCTAACTCCACAACAGCCTTTCTTCTATTCTTTTTGGGTCTCCCTGGCATTGCCCTCTGCTTGGGCGGGTATACATCAAATCCCGAAGCTTCGGGCCAAGCCTGTCGACCATCAACACAAGGAATGCCAACCTTGTATGCAAAAGAAACATGATATGCATGGTGCACCGGATGCACATAATCAGCTGGCTCTTTCCTTAAGTGACTGATGGCAAAGACAGCATGACAGCATGGCAAGCCACTCAGTTGCCAATACCCACACGTGCACTCACGTGTATTAAGGTCGACTATGAATCCTTCACTTCCAATCTTCACTTCACACTTATCATTCAATGCATGTCTCGGTACACAGTATCTAGCATACGTCAGTCGTACGCTATACTTTTGATTTTTACTCAAAATACGATAGAAGATAGGTATGACGAAGTATGTGCATAAATTACAGGTTAGAGAATTAGGGACTAGAGTTCACCTATTAGAGGTTAGGGTATAGTATCATGCCCCAAAACTCCGGTTAATTAGGGATCTAAATAGTAAAACTCAATGGTCGTATGGTAGTGTGAATGCAAGAGTATTGTGCACACTATCTTGAACTATATGTGTGTGTGTGTGCGGTTCAGGTTGACGCTACACTAAATATTAGTGTTTTGATTACAAATTTTGATATAAGTTCTAAATGGGACGTGACAACGACATAATTTATGATTAGAAAACCAAAGCATCACAAGTGAGTGTGCTAAATATTGGAAATTTTCAATATAAACATACTACAAACTCTATTATGAATCAATAACATAATAGAAGATCCAAAATTATTTAAACATATAAATAAGTTAATTCATATAAATTATAAAATAAATCTCTCTGGCCAAAGGGCGGGTTAAAAAGCTAGTTAACTTGTGTTTTTTAAAGTTTTACTTGTATGATGAAAGTCTCGTTTCTCTTAACAAATGAAAGAAGAAGCATTGATGAATTAGCTATGACAACAATTAAAAATGATGTTCTCAAAAAAACTCGTGGAGAATATGAATATTAGAGATTTCACTGATAATGTTTTCCGAACAAATTTGAAAGATACTAATTTTTAAATAACTATGGTGATTTTTTTTCTTTTTATTATACTTAAAATATATTTTGAACCACAAGAGGATGACCTTCATTTTCTATTGGACGGCTCTGAGCAGTCCCATTCCATTTCACACAGAGGATGAGCAAGTTGGATATTGTTAGAAACCGAACAGAAACGTAGAGTTATCGAATCTGGCTGAGTCGCGGACTATGTCGCTCTCTTTAAGACGTTCGCGGCACTGCCTCGTATTGTGCACATCAGACTACCAGTCGGTCGCCTCCATGATAAAACAGTCACTCTGATTTGTTGCTCATCAGTTTTGTGTGAAAACCGGAGCTCTATGAATTCACTCTCTTTCGTGTTTCTGCTCTTCTGAGGTGTGTTTAGAGGGTCTGGGGTGTGTGCTATTTATAGGAGCAGAAAACCCATAATATTCCCTCTTTCTTTGGGAATAAGTCACATTTTAATTCGGGAGATAATTACACCCATAATTAAAATATAATCTATTAAGATAATTAATCCAAATTATCAGCATAATATTCATTTTATTAATTATCCATCTTACTTTTGTATTATGGGAAAATACTGGATAATTAATTAGAAATTTCATTTATAGCTTTTCAAAGCTATTCATCCCAACAATCCCCAACTTGAATAGTTTTGAAACTATCTTGAGCATCAATAGTTCCATAAGATCGGGCATAAGCTAAGGTATCGCGAAGATTTGAACCTTAGCGTAGTGGTTACACTTCTGATTTCATCAGGGTGACTCGGAGTCTTAAACCCTATCTCAGACAATGTAGCACACCGGATCTTTTCATTGAGTGATATTCTCTCATAGGTCGTGTGTTTATGGCCATGCACGTTATCCCGGTTTAGTGAACGCTCTAGCAACTTTGTGCCTCCAAAGTTCCATAGGGAGCAGCCCCACTCCCACATTCACATAGGTGGTCTATCTGGAGTACCCCCAAAGTAAAGTACTCCCGCCCACATAGGGTATAGATCTCATTAAGAGTTGTTAACTCAACCTCCATTGCTTTGGGATTCATGCTTCACTATGCATGAACTTTTCGCATACTACTCATGACTTGTTATTACCCATTTCTTGGGATCTTCAGTCTATCGGTTCGGGTTACCATCACTTGTAGTCCGTGGTTCGGTAGGCATAAGTCCCATACCCTTGGCGGTATTTTTGGACTTTCTCTCTAGAAAATCCTTTCGTCAAAGGATCAGCTAGATTCTGTTAGGACCTACATGATCCACCCTCATTGCTCCTATCGTTAGGAGTTCTCTTACAGTACTGTGCTTACGAATTTGTCGTCTTTTTCATTATAGAACCGGTTCCCTTCTTTAGTAATAGCTGTGGTGCTATCACAATGAATCAACTACCGGAGGGATCGGTCTTTCCCATAAGGGAATCTATTGTAATGACCCTCTCAATCAACTCTTTCCTTTACTAGCCATTGCTAGCTCTATCATTTTTGATTTCTTAGGTGATTGAGCCAGAATCATTTACTTCTTAAACTTCCAATACACAACTCTTCCAGCGATGTTTAAAACATGCCCACTGGATGTCTTGGAGTCCTCTATAGGGTATTCTCGTCCGCATCAATATACCCTACCAATACAGCAAGAAACCATTGATAACTTATATCAAGGTCTACTGTTCTCTTAAGGTGTCTCATGACCCCTTTCAATAGCACTTCAATGCTTCATAATAGGACAATTTGTAGACCTGCCAAGTACCCCCACTATGTCGGGTCTTATGTTTATCAGCTGCCTCTTGCAGACTGTCAATGCTAGTATGTTCGTACTTTCTTACACCGACTTTGGTGCTCTTTTAAAAATCGTACTAGCATCTTCAAACATTTAGGCAAGTGTACAACTTGTATTTCTTATTGATCTTAACCAGACAGTTACATTGATCTATAAAAAATATATTTCACTGTACTAGTCATTTGGATCTCTAAGCATAACACTTGGATCCTTCTTATCAAGGTTCTCACTCAACATGGTTTTTCACATTTATTCGTGTCATGAGTCTTTGCAACAAAGATCAACATGTCTTTTATAGTGCAAGTGTCGTTCTTAAGTTTGTAAAAAATGCACTTGTCACTTTCATTCAAAAACCATGAGAGAGAATCATCCATCCAAATCTGCACCTTGCAGAAGTTCGAACTTCTAGCAGACTAGTAGGATCTTTCTTAGGGTGTAAATAACAAACTCATAACCAAAATCCTTAATCGATTTATGATTCGTTAGCTTCTTCTGAGTTCATACTCAGATTCACCACCCCCACTAGTTCTATTATTTCTAATAGCAGGTAGGATATCACCCCCACTATTTCTTAATTTGAATGGAAACCTTTTGGCATCAACGGATTCCGCAACAATATGAGTATTCTATTCATAAAACCTATGTGTATTACTCATTTGCTTTACTTTGTAATAATATTGCACTGATTTTCTAATTCTAACACCAGTCAACAATAATCAGGGCAATCGATAATAATGCGATAAAGCATTTCAAGCCAGTTCAAGTAAGCTTCTCATCATGTTCACACAAAAAAAATTAATCAGGTCAAAAAGTTCTGATTCTCTAAACACATATTTATGTGTCATTTATCTTATCTATAGAAATCACATTTACCACAACCAATATGAGAATGTGACCCTAACTATTCAATTCTTCAAGATATACGTCAAAGACGTGCATGCAAGACCAATGAGAATTCAACACTTTAACATTATCATCATATGCATACTCTCAACACCATTATCAATAGTGGAGTGAGCAATACTCAACAACACTTTCTTAATACCATATGCCTTAGTATGCCTCGAGGTACCAGTATTTAGCCACCATTCTTCAGAGCTACCAGCAAGATTAATCTCTGCTCTTTTCACAATCATCACAACCACCAATCCTTCTCTTCAATCAAGATAACACTAGAATCAATGTTATACTTGTTCATACACTTTCGTGTTATATGACCTAATTTCTCGCAACTATTGCAGAGAAATAAAACGTCATTCTTAGAGGATTGGTCGATGATCATTTGGTTACCACGAATGGTACCATTCTAATTGGTGTAGATGGTTCGATTTTCTATTATGATTCTTGAACCTTTTAGGTTCAAACTCGCACTAATGACTCGCTTAGTACTGACAAACAATACTTCTTCCAAAACTGAATATGGACATACAACCCATTCCACTAGCATATAAACTCATATATGCTTCAAAGTATGCATTCGTGTATTAATGACTCAAGTGGAAAGTTAGGATTCCCCCCCCCCCTTCCTTACCTCATTTCAAGAAGTCCCTCCCTTCTGAACTAGCCGCAAATAGTTGGTACGCAGAGCTTCCATGTTGCTTTCGATCTCTTTTGTCATATTGGGAACAACTTCATTAGGGTGACATCACCTCCTTCAGATCCATATGCGTAAGAGAGGCCTCCACTAGGGATGGCAACAAAATCCGAACCCACGGGTACCCACCCGACCCAACAAAGCTTTTGTGTAATTAACTATGGGGTGACACTTGAATTGTGGAATCGAGACGTGTTAAAACCAGATACGATAATACATGTTCGGTAAATATGACAGCAACCAAATCGTCAAAATTGTTACAAACCGAACAGAAAAAGTAGAGTTATCGAATCTAGCTGAATCGCGGATTAGGACGCTCTCTTTAAGACGTTCGCGGCATTACCTCGTATTGCGCACAACAGACTATCAGTGGGTCGCTTCCAGGATAAACAGCAACTCTGATTTGTTGCTCATCGGTTTTGTGCGAAAATCGGATCTCTATGAATTCACTCTATTTCGTGTTTCTGCTCTTCTGAGGTGTGTTTAGAGAGTGTGGGGGGGTCTGCTATTTATAGGAGCAGAAAACCCAGAATATTCCCTCTTTCTTTGAGAATAAGTCACATTTTAATTAGGAAGATAATAACACCCATAATTAAAATATAATCAATTAAGATAATTAATCCTAATTATCTGCATAATATTCCTTTTATTAATTATCCATCTTATTTTTGTATTATGAAAAAATACTGAATAATTAATTAGAAATTTCATTTATAGTTTTTCAAAACTATTCATCCCCGGATACAAAGAGTCCCTCACAATTGAGAGACACCATTGACAATCCCCTGTTGACAACTTGGAAAACATACGATTGTCTCTCTTGTGAGGAAGTGATGCAGAAAGCAGAACTGAGGCAAGTGGGCGGATCTATACATCTAGTTGGGCTGAAGTAAAGTAAACGAGAGAAAATCAAATCATGAAGAAACAAACAAATCGAGGTGCTGCTTCTTATTAATGAATGAATCCATAGCTAGCTAGTAAGTAGTCTGCCTCTCTGTGAATGGTATTTACACACTTTTTATCAGAAAATTGTAAAAAAAAATCAGTCAGTCCCGCCAACAGACGAGCATGACGACGCATCTCCTGATAACGTAGAGGCGGCCCTGTTGTTGCTTCAGGTACTTCCCCAGCTTCCCGCACGACGACATCGTCATCTTCGGCCTCTTTGTTGTTGTTGTTGACCTTCTGCACGACGAGGCCAAATCAGATGCCGAAGATGACGATGCTCTGCTGCTGCTCCTCATCTTTCTTTGTTTGCTTAATTGGCCCAAGTAGTAGACAATATGATCACTTTGTGTTTCCAACGAGTTGGGAGGAGTTGAAATTGCTTCAGGTTCAGGTAGTAAGTAAGATATGAGAGTGAAGAGGAATGAGTAGTTTGTTTGGTGCTGCAGGGGAGGGGAAGGGCAGGTATTTATAGGGGAAGGAAGGGAAAGGGTAAAAGAGTATTATAGTATTATAGTGGAGAGTGGAGTGGTCCAACTTTCCCTGTGAACATGCGCGTTGCCAGGAGATAGGCCCCCTCCCACCAATACAAACAAACCAAAACAAAATCCAAATACCTAAACACAATAGATCTTTCCAATTTTATATTCTCTCTTTCCAATCTTATTTCTTTATTTGCTGTATGGTTATATTACTTAGGCTCTATGGAGATGACAAAATTGTTTTTTTCTTATCTCCTAAGGAGTTGGCCATATGTTTAGTGATAATGTGAAGATTGGAAACATTAACCACATTTTAGGTTTGAATTTTGGAGCAAATCGCCAACGAAAAAATATAATTTTCAAACTGGGATGGGTTAAGTCAAGCCAATTTGAATCAATTTTATTCAGTGCTGTCAAAACCGAGCCGAGCCGGCCGGCCAAGCCGCCAAAACGCCAACCGCCCATAAAACCGGCTCGACTCAGCTATTAAGCCGGAGTGGTTATTTGGGACGGTCGGCGAGCGGCCGAAGCGGTTAACCGCTCGAACCGCTCCAACCGCTCGCCCGGTTTTTAGCATTTGGGCCGGCTGATGTAATTAAAAAAAAACAGAAACTAAAAATCAAAAATTAAAATGAAAGGGGACGGGAGCCTGTCTGAACTCTCAAGGCCAAGGGAACCCTAATTTTATTTCGTTCCCTCTTCGGCCGCAGACGACGAAGGAGAAGCAGCTCCTCCGCAGCCTTCGTCCAGTGCCTTCGTCGCCCACCGGAAACGTAGCCTTCGTCCAGCACTGTCGTCGTTTTTTCCCGTCGTTGTTCCATCGCCGTCGCCATCGCATCTCGACGCCAGCCAAACGCATCTCGACGCCTTCCCCGTTCGTCCAAAACACAACTCGCCGCCGTTCCCCGCAGCCTTCGTCCAAGCCGCCATCGTCGTCGACTCCTACTGCCGGCGAGCGCAACGGATGCGAATCCGGTGAGGTCTCCCCTGCATCGACCCCTGCTGCCTCTCTCCTGCATCGACCCGCTGCCTCTGCTGCTGCCCTCCCTTCTCCAATTGGCAATTAACTTCTTCCCCAATTAGCCTAGGTAATCAATTCATTCTTTCATTTGTAAAGTCCATGTTTGTATCTTAATGCGTAGATGAACAGAAGTAGGCAAGAGGAAGAGTTGGCGTGAGGGTTCTTTCTTTCATTTGTAAAGTAATTCAATTGTTTTAAAGCCAAGCCGAGAGTATGAAGGATAAGCATAAAATTTGTTTGTGTTTGTTTGTGTTACTGCCGTGAGATTTCCATGTCCCATTTAGCAATTTTTTTTGCTGATTCGATGTTTCTTTTGTAAGAGAGTAATTTACTTGTGGTTTACCATGATTAAGAAGTGTCTACTATTTATACAGATGACTGTTTATTAGGTACCGGTTCTCAAACGATTTTTAAACGGTCTAATGCCGGCTGGACCACTAATGACCGAGTCGTTCACGTTACCGGGTCATACTCCGGCTCGGCTTTGACAGCATTGATTTTATTGGACAAAATCTTATTGACACAATGTTCGGGTTGATTTTTAGAAGAAAAAAAATAAAGATTGCTTTTTTTTTGTTAAAAATGATGCGAAATAAGTATGTAGCACACGAGGAATTTTACAATGCTTTAATAAAGTATTGGTGTTTTAATTTTTCATTTTATGTTACAACATAAAGTTTTACTTTTAATGTTATGGTACAATCTGAGGTTGTAACTATACATTTTTTATAAATCTCTTAATGGTACACACTAAAGTTGTACGTTAACCAATACTTTAAAGCATAGAAAGCATAGTAGAAGTGCTCGTAGCACACCTCCTCACGATTATTGATCACTACTTTGATCATCCACATCCATCAAGAGCATAACTCTATTTCTTAAATCTGGTCACTCTCCCATCTTCAGACACTATCTTAATAAAACCGACAGCTAACTCAAACTCAAGAGGTTTGTCTAGTAGTAAAGTGGGATGAAAAAACATCCATTGCATCTTGAATTTAAACTTTGAGGCCAACGACCAATGCAAAATATAAAAATTAAACCGACAACAAACTTTCACTCGCTATATTTACATTCTCTACTAACTTTAGGTTATGTAAATTATTACAGAATTTCCAAGTGTACCAGTACCTTTACATACTTGCATTTTATAATAATAGTAATAATACTTGGCATTGGATTTGTATATATAATTATTAGTTATAATATAGTCTATGCTTCAAATGAGAAAGAAAATTAGCTCTAACATGAAATATTAAAAAAAAAAATGGAGTCGCTACTTAATTTGTTGGTAGGGGGTTAAGTACCATGCATGTCCACGTGGATATTAAGGTATTAAAAAGGGATTAATTAAGTGGTAATTCACTAATTTATACTGTTAATTAAGGAAACTACCGCGATGCTTCTCACATATTCACGTCGACCGCCCTTATCAGTGAAAACATAAAAAGTATACGACTGCCTCTCCCTAGCACTATGCACAGACAAAATTGGGCCGTCTTTGCGTAAGCCAGCTCGACACGTCCGTCTCAAGCTGTCTATGCCTATACTAATTCATCTAACGAATTGATTAACCAGTAATCCAACTTATCTTCAATTATTTCAGTCTTTGTGAAAAATTAATTAATTAAGCAATGGAGGCCATGATAATACGGAACTCCCTTGTTTCATTTATCAACCTATAAATTTGTCTATATTCTCTGTAGCAATTTCAGGAACGGATCATTTGGCCAAGCAAATTAAATACTATAAAATAAGCTATAGGATTCGGCTCGTGAGTTCCTGTAGTTTTTATTTTATTTTCTTGCATCGTGAATAAGATCCCATTATATGGGGATCAAATTTGGAAGAAGAGTAATACTTAATATTCCATAAAATCACACCATCTAATTGTACACATTAATTAATGATAAACACGTATAGATTATTTCTCGTACGTATCAGCCATATGGTCTCTATATGCATGTATGTGTCTCAAATTCTCAATCGATGTCTCGGAAATCGAACTATCGTCCCTAATTTTTGGAGCTGTGACTGGTTTCCATGATTCATGGGATATGTTGCTTAGGATCTTCATTTCTGTTGATTCAGTAAGCGTGGTTTGTAAATAAAGACAGGGGGGAACAATTCCTGGGCTGACAAGTGTTTTGCTGTAAACTTCAAACCACACGCTAAGGAAGCAGGGGAACAATTTCTCGGCTGACAAGTGTTTTGCTGTAAACTTAAAACCAACCTACTCCCAACACCAGCTTAATTAATTAATTAATTTGACAACACTAGTAGTTTATATCTTATAGGCAATCCTCATGTCAATTCTATTATAAGGAATTGAACGCACAAAGAAGATGTTATTAGTACGGAGGTTTAAGAATGTACGTTTGAATGATGCTCTATTTATTTCATTTGATCTACATTCTCTTAACGAAATCAATCCTCAGTTTAAAACTTGATCATGCTCTAAACCATCGTATATTGATGATTAATCGTTATGATGAATACTGTTAGGGGTTGGAAGCACTTGACACATCCATGTCAATAATGTCGCGTCGAGAGAAGCAACTCATTTTACTAACTCGCGAATCACACACATTATTATACGAATTACTGTTTAATAACAAAACCAATATACAGACACACCCCTCCTTGCAATCTTTCAAATTTGGCCCCCTCATGCCTAACTAATTAAGGACTGCATATATGTTTTTTTTTTTTTGGTGTTAAACTGGAATAAGAATGTAATTGGCAGTAGTGTGAAACACTGATCAAAGACAATAAATTAAATAAATAACGGCCTGGTTTTTTTCTTGATATATGTATATATATACTATCCAGGCTGTGTACTGGTTCGTTCCTAGTTTGACCATGAATTATTGATATTTGTGGGGACGAAACCAAAACAAACAAGTGACAGCTTACCTGGTAGTACTATATATATATGATGCATGGCCCAGCCTGAGCTAGCTAGATTCTCAATTATCTTGTTATGTAACAAGAAGTTGTTAGCTAGTCATCATGATTCATTAGATACATTGGTAGCCAGCTGCATGCTTCTAATCAGCTGTAGCTAGGATGATGAGTTGGTTACAGAAATGGACGGTCCAACAGTCCGAATCGAACCAAGATCATGAAGCTTTCGTTCAATAGTGAAAAGACATCTTAGGATAAAAAATCTGGAGAATTATCTATTGTATTATCAAAAAGTTTACGGGTTCAAATGAAACATATAAGTATTATGTTGTAGGAAAGAAAGACATTCCATTACTGTTTGAGTTAGTGGTAAAAGACTGATTAAGATTAAGCAATAATCCATGGTGAGGACTTTTGTGTGAATTAGACATAGCAGAGCGTGATCAAGAAGGGAGAAGATTAAACGAAAAATAAAAAGGAGAGGAGAAAATGATCGAGAGTTGTGGGAACTCTGATACCTCTAAAGACAAAATAGTTGAGAGAAAAGAGTGAAGAAAACAAAATATAATTTGCATTAATGGTCGAAAAAACTAGGGTGATGTAGTACAACTGATGAGCTCGAGGGTTTATATTGAGCGATAAGAGCCGGAGTGTCGTAAGGGTTATTTATAAAAGGATAGATACACTTTTATACTTGTATATCCTTATCTATATAGAAATGTTACCTAGTCATGAACTATTACATTTTGACAAACTTGTCCTAAGCAGTTTCCACCACCTAAGTCATGATCTTGATCAAGTGCCGATCACGGTCTCTCGTATAATGATTTTGTGAGGGTCTCGTCTTTGTCTAGAGAACTTCTTGCACGACTCATTCTCTTGTCATGCGTCTACCATACGAGTTGTGCTCAAAAATTCGGACTTTGTTTAATTTTACACCTTAGATCACAACTTTTGTTCATTATGTTATTTTTCCTTTACCTAATTTAAGTCTGAACACTAATCAATAATTAAATTTTAATAGTAACAAAGCATAATCAATTAAAAGGCAGTTTTGTTTTGGAATGGGGGCATGCATTACCTAGGCCCATGAGGATTGGAGGATAAAAAGAGGCATAATTGTGGGTATATGGGAGATGTTGGGTAGGGTCAATGACAAATGCATGAGCCATTCCCTTGTAATTGTGTACATGAACAATCACACCCATACCCAAAACCAGACACAAAATTTCAATGATTTTGATCTCACCTATGCTTTACCTAGGAAACCCAATATAAAAGAAAAAGGAAAGAAAGAAAGAAACAGAACCCAGTAAGCTAATCAAATCCATTTGTGGGTTTTGTTTATTATAGGCAGATAAGATAGCCAAATGATAGGAAGGAAGCTGGGTAGCAAGAACAGTGGAGCATGTCATCATACAAAGCAAAGTTTGGTTGGTACTAACTAGTATTAGAAATTGAATGGAGCTAAGATAAGTCCAGGTGGGTTTCCCTTTCCTTTCCTTTCTTCACTTTGTCTTTTTACACTGAACTTGGGAAGAAAAAGCATACAATATCACAAGGCTGTAGCAGGAATGGAGGACATCCCCCCCACGTGATGCTCTCGTGACCAGGTATGGTCGCTGCCTTTTTGCATCCCAGACAGACAACCTTGATTCTCCTTTTGTTGGGTTTTATATAACATTAAACATGATTCTCGTATCTCTGTCTTGGTTAACCCGAAGATTACTGTCAAGAGTAAATTCGCGATGATGTTATATGTACACTGAACTTAGCTAATTCTCAGTTCCATCCACCGACGGCATTTCAGGGGAAAAGTTCGATTAGCTCTTCTACACGACAGCTCATCAGGTGATAGAATCTCAGCGTATCTGTGTCTTGACTCTTGACTCAGACTGTGGATGGGATTAGTTTATACTATCCAACAAAATAATGGAGATAACGACATTAATTAGTGTAATTAGCGGGATGGGACTGTCCATCATTGTTCGGTACACTTGGGGCTCTGCATCTGCTCCCATTCCATATGAGAGAAGAGAGAGGAGGAAAATATAAAGAAGTTTTGTTTTAGTGTCGTACCCAATTGTGTTTTCTTCTTTGTGATTTTGGTTGGGTGTGCCAACATTAGGCCTGTTTTGTATGGGTTGTAAACAGAGCCCATTTCACGAATAGGTGACTCTGGTTTGATGTACTTCACTTCACAAAACAACCAATGGAACAATATCTGGATTCAAATATGGCTGACACACACCATGCTAAGCAGGTCTAGAGGAAATGATTGGACAAATTCTCCGTAAAAAATAGTACTGTATTGGCAGTTCGATTATAAAAATATCTTTTTGATAGACGAATTTCTGACGATATGAAAACGACTGAATTAAGATTTCAATACAAAATTTCATATCGTTTGTTTTTTCTGATACAACTTCCGATAAGATTTCGCACAACTGTTTGAATATTCCTTCCAAAAGACCAAGAGTGAACCATGAACTGTCCGTCCCCTGCCTACTGGAACCTTCTGTCTCTTCAGTTTTTCTAGACTTCTATTACTTTTTACAGCAATGGAAAAGTCTGCCAATTTCCAGTTTGGAGACACCTAACCTAAACAGACATTTCATACCTTAGATAGTATCAGAATTGGTCACAGTCACTACAGAAGAAAGCTTTCAACACCGATTTCACAGGTTCCAACAATGGCGTAGCAACTTGTACAGGCAACCAACGACACCCAAAATCTCTCTCAACGGGCTGATTTCTCCATATACAAACATACAGACGTCAACAAAGCTGCAGCTGCTTGATAGAACAAGAGGATCGAGTCCAGCCCTAATTACAGTTTCTTACTAAAAAAAAATTACACTCGACGCTCCGCAATAACGAAGAAATCCCAAATTACCCAATCCAAACAAACCCTATTTTGTCAAATCAAAGCAGACCATATTCCTAGCTAATTACACAACGCTCAGCGGATGCCCGTTGTTAGCTAACGGAAGTGCTTGGCACTGCGGAGATCGTGCTTGGGGGTGCGGCGGCCGGTCTCCATCTCCGGCGAAAGGAGGAAATCCCTCGCCGCTCGGAATTTTTTAGTCCCGTCGAGAATTGCGGAGCGGGATAGCCTGCGCTTTCCTGGAGCTCTGAGCGGCGCCGGGGGACAGGTTATTGGCTTCGGAATTTGGTGCTCCTTTGCCTCCGGAGTGGAGAAAGCAGGATCAGCAGCCGCCGCGGCCGGAGTCGGCGAGAGGCTCATTTCTTCCGCCTCGTCGACGAGCTTGTTGTCGGCGTCGGTGGAGACCATCGGATACGGAACTTGAAATGTCGTATTGGCGAATGCAAAATAGTTGGGCCATCTTATCACTTGTTCATCTCGTTGCCAAAACGTTGGGCTGACATAAAACTAATAATGGCAGCCGGCAGGCCCAATAGACGATTCAACTGCCTTTACAGCCTTACTATATGCCATGAAAGTATGAAACTAATATTATTAAAAAAAAAAGGCAAAATACATTTGTATATCCATAACTTTCACGTTTGTGACAAATATATCCATAACTATCGAAATACACGAAATACCCAATTCCGTCCATTTTGTTAACGGCGTCAGTTGACGGCATAACTAAACTAACGGTAGAAGCTGAGTTGGCGATTGATTTACCCCACCAAATGACGTGTATTATAAAGAAAAAAAATAACAAAAATTAAAATACAAACAAAAACAGAAAGAGAAATATACGGGACTTAAACCCAGAAAAAACGCCTAAAATAAAAAAATAAAAATGCTCTTCTCTACCTCTTCGATTTCTCCGCCTAGGGTTTCCCTTCTCCTATTTCACCAAAACTCGGTGGCCACTATTTGATTTTCATCGACTCGGGTCCTTTTCTCCCATCCCTGCCGACGAACATGGCTAGCGGCTGCGCCTGCAACTGCGACTCTTCCAACTTGTCGACAACACCTTGTCGATCCCGACGCTCTGGCCGAGGAG
Source organism: Linum tenue (assembly GCA_946122785.1). Classification (NCBI taxonomy): domain Eukaryota; kingdom Viridiplantae; phylum Streptophyta; class Magnoliopsida; order Malpighiales; family Linaceae; genus Linum; species Linum tenue. The sequence continues at coordinate 4,836,194 of CAMGYJ010000010.1, read as the reverse complement.
GTGGTGCAGATCCAGATCCGCCAAGCTGTTGGCCACGAACCCTTGGAATTCCAATTCCACGTCAATCTTCTCTTCATCTTCTCAACCCATGGCTTCTCGATTTATCCAGCAGTTGAAGGGGAAAGGAAGTGGCGGAGTGGATAGAAACCCTCTGTTTATCTCGTCGACCAAAACAGGGGATCCAGATCTTCCACTGAGGAGGAAGATCGGAGGCGGATCCAGATCTCTTTTGCCTAATAAGCTTCTTCTCAGTGGTAGCAGTTGGCAGGGGAAGAGCCAACTTCTTCTCAAATCCCCAGAACCTGATTTCCCCCTTTCCTCCTTTTGTTTGATGTTGAATGCTACTCTTCGAGGTTGGGTACGGGCAGCAGGGGGAAGGATTTGGTTTGCGACGGGAAATCTCATAAGCTATTAGGTTTAAGAGGAGTAATGGGGGATCTGATTATTAGGTTTAGGAGGAGTATTCGGCGAGCTATGGAGGCTGGAGCTACGGGAGAGAGAAGAAATCACTGGGGCAGAGAGAATTAATTTTATTTTTTTATTTTATTTTATTTTTTTTATTTTTTGCTGACATGGCTCAAATTACTAACGCCGTAACAAACGGTGTTAAAGTTTTTAACGAAATGGATAGATTTGTCACACGATAGTACGCTTTTCTGGGTATTTCGTGTATTTCGATAGTTATGGATATATTTGTCACAACCGTGAAAGTTATGGATATAGAAGTGTATTTTGCCAAAAAAAAAAGTATGAAACAAATAAAATTTCATCATCATTAAGAAAAAAATATTTGTTAGACAACATACTCAAAATTAGTTAAAGGAAAGTTTTCGCCTCAACTTTTCATATGACTTATTACTCTATAAATATTGATTTTAAATAAATTAAAAAATCTAAAAAATTGGTGTTTAATCCCATTCGTGAGGTTTCATAAAAAGAAGTCTTCATTTAGAAATAATCGACAACATGACAACAATATGCATGGTCAAAGTCAAATATGTTAATGAAAATTAAGAAATCTCTCATTTGGAAATGAATATTGCAGATACTTTAAGGAGCTTATGATGCCAAATCTCTGTAAATTGACATGGTTAATAGTAGAATGTGAACAAGAGAGAGCAAGAGAATTATAATCGTTGAGCGACTTTCAAAAGTTAACGAAACAACCAAATGAATTGATTACACAAAATGAGTAAAGGCCTTAGAATTTTTAAAATGTAATCAGTTTGAGTAGCGCATGAAACAATAGAAGAGAGTTTCAAAAGAATGAAATTGAACAATCGATTTGAACAGGTACCTAACATAGAACATGGCATGAATTATTTCAACCTATAATACTTAGAAGAGACTTTCAAGGAATAAAGAATTGAATAATTTGGTATTGTATTCTAGTTAAGCAATAAATAAATCATTTGGTAAGCAATAAAAACTACTAATAACATTTACTTCACCTTGCATTGGTTGAGACTTTTGGCTAATCTGCAATTAAAAAAAGGTAAATACAATTTATTAGCCAAACCTTTCACACTTAAACATAATAATAGCCAAACCTTTTAAAAAACAATTTAATAGCCAAACCGTTAACTTTCCATCCGATCAACCGTTAGTTGACTCTGACGTGGCAAAGTGTCAAATGAGATGTATGGTTTTTTATGATGTGGCACAAAGTCAAATTTTTGACATTGTCACATAGATATTTTATTATTTTACAAAACAATTTTTATTTTTGAAAATTGAAATTAAATTACAAAAAAAAAAAAAATCTAATATCTTTTTGTACGGTTCATCTTCTCCCTCATCTTCTCCCTGAAACTCCCCCACCACCCAAATCCTTGTCCACCTTCCCGTACCTTGACAGTTGCTGGAAAATGCTTTATCCTTCTCATTACTCTTGGTCTCCTTCAACAAAATCCCCAACTGTCGACCTCTTCTTCTAATTTGAAAACCTTATATAGACGAATCAAACACACAATCTTGCTTTTAGATTCGTCCTCAAATCCCTAATTAACAAAAATATACCATACGTAATAAGTCAAGCTAGTGAGAACTCGATTGAAGCGCGATGCAAAAGTTCTGAGATGCAATTGTGAGGCCGGATACGGCCAGCTGGTAATGAATACCAAGCCGGCTCTAGTGTTAATGATGGGACATCGCCGACAATAGTGAAATCGATGAGGTCGAGAGAAGATGGTGGAAATAGGGGAAGGAGAGGAAGCCTTAAGAGCTTGGCATAGAGCAGGGGGAAACATTTATGTAAGCGAAAACCATTCACCGCCGGCGTCGCCGCTGATTCGCTACCAAACCACAACCAGTAAAGAAAGAGGAGATAGCGCCAATGTCGTCGTGCAGGGCGTTGACGGGATTAAGGGAGGAGACGCCGATGCTGCTACTGACAGTGTTTGGGATTGGCAGGAGGAGAGGGAAGATCGAGAGATAGCGCAGAGTGAGCTTGTATATGAAAAGTGTCGGAGTCCGTCGTGGGGTTTGGTTGCTGGGTGGAGGGGAAGGGGCTAAAATTAATCTGCTAACTTGAAGATTCGTTAGTAGATACTAACTGATATCCAAAATACATGTACTAGTATCCAAGTACTAAAATATCTAGAGAGCACAGACTAGTATTCAAAATTTACTAACTGATATCCACCATGAATCAACTATTATCCCAAATTCACAAACTAATATCTAGACAACACAGAATAGTATCCATACAACACATAATTAGTATCCAGATAACACATAAGAGTATCCAAATAACACATAAGAGTATCCATATTGAATACTAGTTGGTTGATTGTGGATATTAGTTGGTATCTGCTATCTGGATACTAGTTTGTGATGTTTTGAATACTACTCTGTGCTATCTAGATACTCAGCAAACTTGGATATTAGTTCATACATTTTGGATATTAGTTAGTATATACTAACGAATTTTCAAGTTAGCAGAATAACTAGGCTGGGAGGAAGGGTACGGGGAGGAGGGGGTTTCCTTTTTTTATTTTATTTATTTTCTTTATTTGAGTTGAAACATTAATAAAAATTGAAATTAAATTATCTGACTCAGCAACTCATTTGCCACGTCAGAGTCAACAACGGTTGACCGGATGGAAAGTTAACGATTTTGCTATTAAATTGTTTTTGAAAAGGTTTGGCTATTATTTTGTTTAAAATGAAAGGTTTGGCTAATAAATTGTATTTACCCTAAAAAAAATTTAGTTACTTTTCCAAGTGTTCACTTCTATTGTTCTCTTTGTTTGTCATGTTTGTTTTGCTTGAAATGTATGATATTAGTGTTCTTATGTAGTCATTGATCTTTAAAACATAAGAGGAAGTGAGATTTGTTACATCCAACCTATAACTTAAAACTTTATATGTATTCTACTGTGTTTATTAGTCCATGATTATGACTTGAAGGCCATAAACTAAGAAGTTCGATATTAACGATAGAAAAGCATTGAAACACATCCAATAAAACAATGTAGGTCGACTCAGAAGTATAAATATATAGGAAAGAAAACGACAAGATTTGATCTGAAAGAAAAAGATGACATCTTACTCAAGCATAATGAACATGTAACTTTCTTCACATGTATACACTACAAGTCTATAACAACTAAGTTTTTGATTCGATATGCTTCCTTCTAATTTCTCTTATTAAGGCACAGATACACACGCACAAAAAGGCAAAGCAATAGATGAATATAACAACACCAAATATGTTTATATGAGGACTACGAAGAAGAAGAAAAACCAAAATTTATACCTATCAATCTTCGTTAAAAATTAATTTGATGGCAAAAGTTTCCAAATAATAGTTTGTTCAGTATAAATATCAGCAAAGCTAAATAAAAAAAAGTATCAAATCGCTTACTAATTGTTTCATCAATTCCAGAAATCATAATTATGACATTCTGTTGCCATAAATATATCACCTATGCAAGGACGAGAAGACCAAATATGTTGAGGTTGTTTAGATGAATTACCATTGGTACATTGTGAAGTTGAACGAATAATACATTACTCTTATACAACAACACACTTCTTACTCGACCGTTGATTTCACCCAAATCTTTCTTTTGTTTGCTAATTTCTTCTCTATCCCAAGCATAACTGGATAAATCTACTGGAGGAAAATGGAATTAGAAGAGGGAAGGTAAGAATATAGAATGAGAGACAAGGGAAGTGTAGGGGCCGACAGTGACAAATTGAAAAATACAATGACGAAATACTGAATGTTCTATTCCTTTTTTAAAGAAATAATAATAGAAAGTTGTCATTATTCACAATACTTTTTACTAATTATCGCTCTAACTTTTATAAAAGACATTCATATCCTTTCTTACATTGGATCACTTACTCATTCTTCCTTCCCCATACACTCATTTCTTCCTTCCCAAAAACTTGAACCACATCAAGACTCAAATTTTCAAAACTTTACTATGAGCTTCATCAATTTCTAACGATGCAAATATCAACTAAAATATTTAAGAAGTTCTCAAGAACAAACCCATCTCCCGCAACTCAGAATCAAGATGAGTAGCATGGTATTAGGGATGTACATGGATCGGGTAGTTCGGATTTGAACCATTTAACTCACCCGTTGTATAGACTACGGTTTGAACAATGTCAAACCCAAACCCACCCACTAATATAAAAAACGTTGTCGATTTGTTTCAGGTTGGGTCTATTTAATTTTGACAATGCATCCATAAAAAACCAACCCAATACAAGATATCACCTTCTTCTATTTAGTAGAAGCCAATTTTAGCAGCCAATACTAAAAAGAGTTCAATACCCTTCCATCATCAAAAGAATGTTGCAACGTACATGATATCTTCTAGTTTTCAATTAAGCTATACAGCAGCAGCAGTGTTAATGTACAAAAGAGCTCCTACAAAATTGTGTAAAGCAACATATAGTAGTATTAGTAAATGAATGAAATTGAATAAAAGTTCTGTAAAATCAAACCATCTAATCACCATTTACGATTTAGACATCAATAATAAGTCCATCATCTTCAGTCAATATGAATGAACTTGCATCCAAGAAATATGGCAGAAAAGGAAAATGGTTAGCTACTTCAAAATGAAAGTAGTCCATGCAAAGAAATAACACAAAAAAATCAGCACATTACCATTAGCTTGATCTTCATTTGGATTGGGAAGAGCTTCAAGTGGATCAGCCTCTAAGTCATTTGTAAGTGGCTTTGAACGCACCAATTTTGAGTAGACACAAGTGCCTCAACCATTCTTGGAGCAAGACTTGTTCTGGAAGGGTCTACAGTGCACCCACTAGTACTGAAAGTTGACTCACTTGCCACAGCTGACACCGGAACAGCTAGTACATCTCGTGTTACTTGAGTAAAAATGACTTTAGTTACTGATAGGTGCATAACCATGGATTATGTATCATATCCGGAGCCGACCCTTCAGCGGCGTTGATATTCTTTCGGTTTGCCCAGTCTGCGGTTGTAAGAGACAATTGAGCATCTTTTCGTCCTTTGATGCATTACATGATTCCAGCAACAACTTCATTCTTGAGATGGATCAATGCAATAAAAGCATTAAAACTTTGTGGTTAATTTTGGAACCAAACAAACTCGTAAAGTTTTATCCAACTAATTTTCCACTTGGGAGATAAGAGCATTTGTCTTTCATTCATCATGTAAATACACGAATTACATAGGTACACATACTAATACCATATGTATATATACACACAGATACATATGTTTACTCCTCAAAGGAGAGTACAATACATATACAAGAATCCTAAGGATTCTTGGGGTCGAAGTCAGGATCAGAGAGGCATTCATCGGCCGCTATGTCGGAGTACTCCTCCTCGTTCTTCGATTCCTCAACTTCCTCTTCTTCCCCCGTACTCTCCATCGAGTCCAAATGGGTGCCCAAATCATCCACATTAGGACCCATTGAGTACCAATCATAGATGGGTATTCCATCTAGAGTCTAATAATTGGTTGGATGCTCTCCACCAATGTCATTATATAGCAAATTCCCGCTATCGTCATAAAAGTCGAACCACTCTTCATTGTCAAACTCCATTTCGAGAGTAGAGAGATCAATGATCTCCGGATCTGATTCGATATTGATGACCTCTATGACATCATCGTCATCTTCATCAACATTGATGGGGTTCTGTAGCTTTGGTATGCTTCCAGCCATCTTGTTCCAATTTGCTTGCAAGATTAAACAAATAAACATGAACTCCATCTTTCACATATATACAAGACAAAGTACGCCAGAGACAAAAATATGCATGCACGCAGGCAAACATCCCATGAAACCTACTGATACTTGCCATTATCTACCAACAATTGTTGAAATATATAATATATAATTCATTATAACTTATCAACAATTACTCAATTTACAAATTAGTAAAGTAACAGATCACAACATGCATTTTCAGCAACATTGATGGGGTTTTCCGCGTTAATTTTTTTTTATAAAAAGGAGAAGCCGGATGGAGATTATTATTTTTGCAGGTCGTCTCCTTTGGAGGATTTGGAAGAACAGATGTGGTGTTTTTCTTGATCGCCAACAAATAATGGTGGAGACTGTAGCTGCTCAATGGCGACTTCAGGTCACGGAGGCGAATCATGCTCTTCTCCAACGGCCACTAGCTCAGGATTTTCGTGCCTCTGCAAGCCTCGACATCTTCCCGTCTTTCCTCATTTTGTGGCTTATTTCGACGCAGCCACAAGTCGCTAAGATTATAGCGCATCAACATTTGCTATACAGGATGATGCTGGCAAATAACTTGATCATTCGTGCAACAAAATATGAAGGGACCTTGGATGCCAACATTTCGGCCAGGAAGAGACTGAGGCCTAAAACTGGATCCTATACCACAAACGATCAAACTGATGTTGCATCGACTTCAAAGATACCACATTCATCAGCAACTAGAGGCAGAGGGTAAGTACTAAGTAGAACCTCAAACCAAATGGAGCACATAATTAATGTATGATCAAAAGACCATAACATCTTAGGGCTCATTACCAAATTGAAAATAATCCAACATCAGCAAAATGCACGATTCACTTCTATGACAAATATCTCAAAACATAGTCTCCAAAAATCCCTTGTTCCCTACCAAGTGAACAAAAAAACAGGCCTCCTTGAATACTCCCAAACGATTCAGCGGCCAATGCCCCAAACTCGAATCACACCGTCGGTGTATCCACTGAACAAGATGCTTCCATCTGCACTCCAGTTCAAGCATGTGCAATGGATGTTCTGCGATCAAATAATCAAAGAATTTGGGTTATAACACAGAAAACATTACAAAGCATTTAGATCACAACAAAAGAGAAGGAACGATTGAAAAGGAATCGTGATGGCAAAAGCTAGGTAACCAAACAACTTCAAACCTGGATATACCACGAGAAAGCAAGCCACAAATCTCAAACAAAATTGCTATCATACAAAACATTCTGTAAGAGATCAAAAAACAGCTAGGACCAACCAGCAAATCCGACAGCCTACTTGTATCATACCATCTATAACCAACTAAAATCAGCATATAGAGCAACTTGATCCAGCTAAATGATTTCTTAGAAAACTTGTGATTTTTTATGCATGTGTAAACAGCAAGACAACAAGAAGAAGAGTCGAACAATGGTGGCTATCATTGAACAGACAACCACAAAGAAGAACACATCAATGGGTTCAATAGAAGAATAACCACATTACTAAAACACAAAAGAATAGCCTCATCAGCACAAGCACAAACGCATAACTAGCAGAACAATCAAGTAAACAAGCCCCATATACGAAATGTTAACATACCACAGTAACTAATTCAAACCCAGTAATTATCAGGGACTTTCGAGCAGACATTATCATAATTCTAGGCTGCTTAAAACATCAATAATATCAAGTCTAAAAGAAAGTGCAAATATACCTTAAGAGTGTTGGGTGCAGCACCCTCAGATTTCTCAGCTTCGGCCTTGAGGTCAACCTTCAAGTCCTCAACAATCGACTTGCTCTCCAAATCCCAGATCTTAATGCTGTTCTCAGTAGCAGCACACAGCCAGTACCTGTTGGGACTGAAGCAGAGCGCATGAATCACAGCACCAGCATCCAAACTGTAAAGCCTCTTACCCTCAGCCAAATCCCAGAGCAAAATCACACCATCTTTCCCTCCACTGGCGCACAACGAGCCGTCAGGGGACACAGCAACAGTGTTCACATAGCCACCATGGCCAGGCAAGGTGTTTCTCAGCTTGCAGTTGGTCAAATTCCAGACCTTCACGGTTCGGTCCCAGGACGCGGAAACAATAGTGGGCTGGAGAGTGTTCGGGCTGAATCGAACGCAGCTTACCCAATCGGAGTGCGCCTCTCCGTCCTGGATGGTGTACTTGCACTCGCCGAGGGTGTTCCACAGCTTGATGGTCTTGTCCCGAGAGGCGGACACGATCTGACGGTTATCGATCGAGAAGGCGACGGAGAGCACGTCCTTGGTGTGCCCGACGAAGCGACGGGCGGAGACACCGGCTGCGAGATCCCAGAGCCGGAGCTCACCGTCCCAGGAACCGGACAGAGCGAACTGGCCGTCGGAGGAGAGGACGACGTCCTGAACGAAATGCGAGTGACCGGTGAGGCGACGGCGAGGGACACCGTAGGTCTTCTCGACCTTGGTGAGATCCCAGACGATGAGGGATTTGTCACGGGAGGAGGTAACGATCATGTCGGAGTTGTCGATGGGTGTGGCGATGGCGGTCACGTGGTCGGTGTGCGCGCGCATGGTGCCGCGGAGATAGAGTGTTTCGCCAGACATGGTGGCCGGCGGCGGATTCTGGGCAGGGCTAGGGTTTGGAGGAAGATAGAGAGATGGAGGGGGCGCGCGAGAGGCAAGAGTGTGAGCTGTGGGAGAAGGGAGAAAAGAGCAGAAATGTTATATTTATAGTCCCGGGTGTTTAACGTGACTAGGGTTTTGAGGAGTGTCGAATGGGCCGGCAGAAGGGTTTAATGGGTCTAACAGGCTTGCTACCCATTCGCCAGTTATATTATGAACACGGCAAAGCCATGGGCCTGGCCTTGTCGCCTTATGGGTCCTTGTTTGGGCTTCTCAATTCGTAAGTAGTGGGCGTCATTGGATTTTTTTTTGTCATTAGTTCTATTGATAAAGTTCGGAACCTATAAGCTCTGCAACTACGAAACATTATCGAACCTCAACAGCGGCTGAGGCGACAAATACAGAACTTTTCGAGCCATCAAATGGGCTGGTCCTGTTACCATTCCTACCAACATACTTGAGAGAAAATTCAAACCCGAATCAAACAATTGACAAATTTCTTGAAGGATTGGCCCTGCCTTCGCATCCTTGTAATCACAGATTCCACATTTGTCCATAAGTAACTTAGCATTCCCCATTATTCCAGCACGAACAAGACATTTATGTATCCTCTTTGATCATAGAACAATAAACAGTCTCGCAACGCTAGAGCTTCCAAAATGAAGGGTACCAGATGCCATCATAGTGAGTGGTTGTAACAACCCGAAAGACAGCTGGCAATGACGTGGACAGAGAGTCATTCAGTATAAATAGGAAGGACTTCTTTACTGTGGTGATCATTTATCGAATAAACAGAAGTATAGTTACTTTACCAATTCGGTTCGATTAGCTGTAGAAATAAAACTCCTTTTCCCTTCTCTGTATCTCCATCTTCTTCTTCCATTCATTCCTTCGCCAGATTTCCCCAACAACGATCCTTACAAGTGGTATTCAGAGCCTGTAATCTGGCTATGGCAACACACACTTCGCGAATCGTCGACTTGGAGACTCAAATGGCAACGATTCAAAGCTCGATTCTCAACACCAGGAATTGAAGGACGCCATCGCTGAGCTTGCGGCTTCGACGAAGGCCTCCATCGACGCTCTTATTGCTTCGTTGGAGCACCGGGGGACGATTCTCTGGTTCGTTCTCCATGGCACGCGACTTCAAATCAGTTCGCCGCTCACCAGCAGTCTCGTACTCTACCGCGTCATTCGTCGGTTCTGGTTCACGATCCTCGCCTCGACCTCTCCTATTTCTCTGGATCGGATCCTCATGTGTGGGTGAGAAAGTGTAACAAACTCTTCCTGCTTTACTCAATTCCGGAGGATCAGAGAATCGATTTGGTTTCGCCCTATCTGGAAGGCCGAGCTCGTACATGGTTTGAGGGGTGGTCTTTCCAACGCTTTCCGTTGATTTGGGGGCAATTCGTCGACGAGCTGCTCCGTCGATTTGAGCATCACGACCAGCTGAATGTTGTAGTTGTGTTCTATCAACACCAGCAAATGGATTCTCTTTCTCGCTTCGCGTCGGATGGTTGCCACAAGAATCGCGGTTTCCTTCAGCCACCTGTGCGACGCAATGCGGAGCTGGGGTTTTTCCATCCACCTGCACTTCCAGGTACCGATCGCCCAAACCTTCCTAAATCAGACATTCCTTTTTCCCTCGGCGACGACCCGACGGAAGGGTTTATGTTTACCAAATGCCATCATAGTGAGTGGTGTTAGCATATATGGTACTACCATCCTGCACCCGAAGACCAAATCTAGAAGACCCATTTTCATTTTGTTGTTGTTGTTGTTGTGTCATCAAAAGAAAGCTAGCGGTGCGAGTCCAACGGTTGAAAGCGCAGCCCTAAGAGGGACAGATTGAGACGAATATTGAGAAAGTCGGAGCATAGCTTGATCGAATTTCCTTCATTGGTGGCCCCATTGGTTCGTTAAAGTATACATAGTCACTTAATGATATTCAAAAGTGTTGTGGGATAATCCAAGTACCACATCGGAAATACAAGGGAAGGACACCCAAGAGTAAAACCTTGCGGGTTTGGCCCAAAGCGGACAATATCGTACTAATTGAGCACCCCGGGTTTTGACAAGTGGTATCAGAGCCTGTGGCCTCGGGATTTGAGATCTGAATCTGGTTTGGTGGATCCGGGAGAGATCCGCGTTTGGGCTTGGCGGATCAAAAAGAGTTCCGCATTTGGGAAGCAGATCAAAGAGAGTTCTTCGTCTGGTAAAGTCCTTGTACCGAGAAGCCCATCGATACAAGGCGTCTGGCGGATCAAGATAATCGCTGAGGTGAGGACACGAAGTTCGTGGTCCTTGTCTTGAGGGGAGGATTGTTGTGGGACAATCCAAGTACCACATCGGAAATACAAGGAAAGGAACCCTTGTATATTAGTGTCCACCTAGCCCAATTAGTACGAGGCCTTTTGGGGAGGACACCCAAGAGTAAAACCGTGCGGGTTTGGCCAAAGCGGACAATATCGTACTAATTGAGCACCCCGGTGTTTGACAAAAAGTTATCGTGCATCGATTCTTTCATGCTCGCCAAAGACCACAGACAATCTCCAGGATCGTGAAATGAGCATCATCCCCTGAAATAGGGAACAAATGCGATCGAAGAAAGACAGTTAGACCACGTTAGTATTTGAGAACGAAAACCAATTTCTCTCTAGAACCTATGGGCAACAAGACAATGGAAAAAAGACGTTCAATTGACTTATCTTTCATGTTAAAAGTGGGGGATCCTTAGTTGGTAAAATGAGGTGAAGACTTGTCAAAGAAATAAAATCAACTTTTTTTTTGTAAAAACGCGAGCGCAGAGGGGCGCTCAGCCCTTAGATATTATTAGTACGCGGGGTTTGTAACCCGAGCAGATCGAAGTACAACCAATGATTTAGTATAGAGCTAGGGATGTCCACAATCTGGATCCCCACAGGAATATAATGTCCTACTGAAGCTAAGTAATGAGCAACATAGTTGCCTTCCCTGGTCACATGCATGATATGAACCTCCCACATGCATGAAATAAAATCAACTTTAGAGGCACCTAAAGATTTCACAACCATTTCCAAATATGACGGTCAATGGCTCAATGCAGATAATCTAGTCTAAGATATATTTGAAGCTAATATTTCAGACATATCAAGCTCATACTAGGTTTGGTATCATGACAATTAGGGTTGGGAAACGACATGGTTTGGTCCAAACTAAATCATAGATACATTTTATGGTCCAGATCGAGAATCTGAAGTATAAACCACAGATCGTACCAAATACTACATGGTCTAAATCGGAACATGCCTATGCAGTTAAGTCTTGTATGGTCTGAACTATGTAAAGCACATTAAGAGAAAAATTGAATAATTTGTTTAGTACACACAAAAATCGAACAAATCGCCGAAAAAAATCTAGTTTTCTTCCTTAAAACATAAATCCAACATGCATGTATTTTGGATTTTTTTTTTAATGTGTGTATTTTAAATCTTTTTTTTTTTTAAACATGTATATTTTGTGATTTTTTCCCTTATTTTCAATGCACCGGCACTCACTCTTTTCAATGTACCCTTTTTTTTTTTTTTTGAGAAATATCTCTCCCTAATTGATTGGCCACTATTATGTGTTCATTTGAGGCTCCGCTTTTGGTCGTGTGTTGGATTGGCAAGATAAGAATAAGGTTTTATTACTAATAATTATACTGAATGGTTAAATGTCGTCCTAAAAATTACTAATGATCGTCCTAACTTAATACATAATTTACTAAAATGCCCATTTTAAATTTCAAATTGAAAGACAAAACAAACACACCCCTACCTCTTCCTTTCCAAAACCCTTCCCACGACCCTCCACCACACCTGCAACCGCCGCCACTACGCCCTCCTCCACCCCGCCGTCAGTCACGTCAGCGTCCACGCCTCCAGTCCCGCCGCGGCGCCAGGCCTAGTCGTCCGCCGCATCACCCGCCAGGCCTCCCGCAGCGCCTCGCCTCGTCGTCCGCCGCACTTCGTCCTCCTTCCGCCGCGTCTCGCTGTCCGCCGCCCCAAGCCTTCCGCCGCGCCTCGTTCGTCCGCGCCAGCACTCGTCGTCGCCGGAGAAGGTGAGTGATCTCGCCGTCCGTCCGCGCCTCGTCACAACCGAAGCAGAATTTCGGTTCCGCCGTGGATCAACCGAAACCAAATTTTGGTTCTGCCTTGGTGCAAACGAAACAGATTTTTGATTCACCCATGGCATGACCGAAGGTGATTTTCGGTTGGTCCATGGTTCAACCGAATTCGATTTTTGGTTGAACCTTGGATCAACCGAAAATTATCTACGGTTTAAAAAAATCGAGATTTTTACCTCGTCGGAGTCGCTATTCATTGTTTGGACGTATTGTCGACGGTTACGACTTCAGAATGTTGATTAATTCGAGAGTGTGGGAGAATGAGTGTTTTTGTTTTCTAAGTGAAGGTGGTGTTTGTTTGCTAAAGGAAAGTTAAAGATGACAAAAGGTTAAAAGTGTAACTTTGTTATTTTTTAGGACGATCATTAGTAATTTTTAGGACGACCTTTATCAACTTCCTAATTATATTGCCGTAGAGTGTTCCACATTAGCAGTATTGAATGCAAATGAAAGAACCACCGTTGAAATGCAGTGAGAGCAGAATCTGAATAAGAACGAACTAATCATGCTTCCGGGGAAGTCCCATTTGAATCCTCGTCGGTCGCTGCAATCCAAAAACTAGCTGTTTAATTTCAAACCCAATTATTGCCTTTGCATGGCAGGAAGGAAGCACTGGTGCGGATAAGATTGGTCATCTCACATCTCTGCTCATAATCCCCAAAACCAGAGACAAAAAAAAGCAGGGGATTCACCATCATTGCATAAACTGTTTGTTCTTTGCCCCAATCAAAAACTAAAACAGGGATGTATTGTATGCCTTTGTTGCACAAAACCGTGAAACCAATAAGACCAATGGGAAACAAAGACAACCAAAGAAAATGGGGCCAGCCATATCGCTGATGAGATGAGGGAAACGACAAGGACGGGGGGAGAAAAATCAGCTGGGAATCTGTTTGGAGATGCTTTACAGATTAAATGCAGCTGCACAAATTTTGTAGAAACCCAGAAGGAAAAGGGGGGACCAATAAGGAAACGAGTGGAGGAGGAGGAGGCGGCTAGCTGGCTGAGTGGCGTGGCAGCGAGCAAAGAGAGAAAGAGCGCTTGCAAGTGTAAAAACAGGGGAAAGAGGATGGAAGAAGAAGAGAGGCTTTTTCCCTTTCATTGAGAAACTTACGTTGCATTGCCAAACAAACAAAAAACTGACGCCTCCATCATCATGAATCAGTCTCTCCCACATGCACCCTCGCACTTGCTCATATCAATCATGTTTCAGCCACATATACCCTCCTTCGCCCTCTCCTTGCTCTGGTGTTGGAAACCCTTCTCTAGGGTTCCTAATCAACGTGTTTGCGAGATAGGGAATTGATAAGTAATTTGGGGTTTAGCGATTGAGAGAAAGAATTAGAGAACGATTGAGAATTGGGATAGGAAGTGTTAGTGTTGTGGTATATGATCCACGATTGAACCTCTTCCAACAACTCGAGTTATTAGGATCAACTGGTTCTTGACCGAGAGGTCTTGTGTTCGATTCCCGGTGACCCCCATTTGTTAAGCACATGATATTCTTGTCTTCAGACCTGTGCAAACTTCAAGCCCTTGTGAGTGGCTTTCGTTTGAGGGGGCGTGTTAGTGTTGTGGTATATGATCCACGATTGAACCTCTCCCAACAACTCGAGTTATTGGGATCAACTGGTTCTTGACAGGAAGAACATAAGAGGAAATTGGAGATCGAGAAGAAGAATGGTCACCGATCTTGAGATAAGGGACGAAATTGGGAGAACAGAGATAAGGATGTTGAGAGATTTTTCTGGATACTTTTTTTTATTGATTATGACGTAAGACCCAAAGTACATATTTATAATAAAAGACACCCAAAACCCTAATCCTACTGGGCAATACTCGAACATCCAACCCTAGCAAAATCATAATAATTATTATTATAATAGTATTAAAGCGGATTTCTAACATATGTCTTCGCCGAGTTTATGATATTGATTTGTAAAATTTAATACCCATCCCTCCCATTATACATTCTCCTAAACTTGAAAAGAGAAAATTCATCGACAAATCGGATGGATTGGTATTAAATTCCTAAGATTTGAGAGATGGTTTAGCTCACAAGTCATTACATGGTTTGAAGCATGCTTCTCGTGAATACCTTGAAGTATTCTTTGACATGAATTATGTGGAACGCTTGAAGTATTCTCTTCAACACTAGCATACCTTGGATATTCTCAAGGATATGGGTGCCACATTTTATTTTCATTTAGGAAAACCATCAAACAATGAGGAAAATGTTCATATCATCAAAATTACGTCTAATAATCTAATGCCATAAAAAATTCTACAACTTTTGCTAAAATGAGTTACTATTATCCAAATATTGTAGTTCAAAATAGTATATAGAAAACCCATATCGTTGCCATCCAAAATTGGAGTAGGCAACATTTTCCGTCATTGGGTGTCTAGCTAGGGCTTTTTATCCTTGAGGCCTTAGATAGAGTTGGAGCATTGAACCCCACTACTAACTGAAAACAACCCGACGTAACATTGGATATCTAGTTTTCCTGCCACTTCGTAGTTTATCAACTTGTAAATCGCGATCTAAAATAATAATATCAATCGGACAATCAGTGAAGGTCCCATTCCCAATCCAGTAGTGGATCATTTTATTCATATTCTAAAACTAAATTCAAAAAATCTTGTGTTTATAATGTAATTTGAGTTAAAGGTATGATATAATAATTTAACATTCAATATATAACAATCAAGTAAAAGAAGTCTAAAACTCCTTTCCTGGAATCTCAGCCACCATTAGGCTGGAAGTTTCTTACGAATATTTGTCATACCGTTTGGTTTTGGTGATAGTTAAATAGATGCATTGTCATCAATGCATGTATAATAATATACATGTATATAAGAAAATCGGTGTATTGTAGTTTGCATCGTTTGGTTTATGTGTGTGTTATTTAAATAAATTATCTTACTTTTTGGGTGAAATGTCACTTTTACCCTTTGTTTGTAATACAAAAAAGCAAGATACATAAAAAGGTAGGGATTAAGTTGGAAAAAAAATGCACAACAATCTCAATCAAACAATCTCACCAATGTTAGAGTTGTGATTGTTGAATACATGTATTGTGCACAATACAATGTTTGGAAGTGTCAAAGTGTAAAACAATGACGTAGGTCCCACCAATGCAGTCAAAAGCGTGATTCTACCTAGAAGCGGAAAAGGGGTAAACTCATAAAGCGTATAAGCGTAAGTTTTTTACGCATACTGAAAAATAACTAAAAATGTATTAAGTAGGACATATGCTATGCAAAATATGAATGTACAGAATTTAGATAAGTCAATAAATACATGTGATTCATGCCTAAAGTAGAACAACTTATAGCATCTTAATAATAAGTTTGTAAACATAAATTTTAACAATAAGCCACTTTTCCCACTATTCTAATGAATTTGGGAAAAGCCTAACGGGTGAATTCAATTCGATTACTCTATCGAAGTTGAGAATGCATACAAGTACCTTATATGTATCTTTTAATCTCAAATGTATCATATTGTTGGTGATTTACTTTTAAAATATACTTTTTATAATTAATTTCATGAAAAGAATACTCATTTAGAGAACTAAAAGCGTAAAAACGTAAAGCATTTTGGAGAACTAGAAGCGTAAAACCGTAAGCTTTTAAGCTTTAAAACGCAATTTAGTCCGATTTTATATACTGAAGTTTTTATATGAAAACGAAAGCGTTTTGGTGACCTAAAAGCGTAAAATCGTAAGTTTTTTAGTTTTAAAACGCTATTTTGACTGCATTGGGTCCCACCAACAATCACAAAAAATGATGCATTATACAACCTCAACTAAAAGTTGAGATTGTTGTGATTGTTGGTTTTAGATTTGTGTCAACTTTTTCTTTCCATTTATATCATTAATAGTTTTTGTCTTATTCTAAAAGTTGAGGGTAAATGTGACATTTTCCCATAAAGAAACTTTATGTAAATCAATGCATAAAATAGAATCTCAACAACCAAACAATGTATTGTTAAGGTTCGCCGCCCAGAGATTAATTCCCAGCTTTTTTTTTCGTTCCCAACCAAAGAATTCCCCCTTCCCTGTCCGTCCGATCTCTTCCCTGTCCCTCCGATCTCACCTTCCATCGCCTCACTACCGGCTTGATTTTGGTCATCGAGGAGAAAGCTTCGATTTCGCATCATTTTGGTGCTCGGATTTATTTGTCCGATCAGCCCTAGTGCTCTCATCCGGTCCTGATTCACTCCCCTATCGTGACTGGCATGCGCAGAAGGTTACAAAGAACCGCACCGCCATTTTTGCCAACGGCATATACTCCCCGGGATGCCCAAATTCGCTACTGATTTTGTTGCGGATCGCTCCTCCAACCTTTTGATTTGTCCTAGGGATTAGCGGCTACGCCGTTGCTGATCCTTCTTCTTGACCTTTTCTTTAATTATTGATTTGCTTTTCAAATTCTGATGTCATGCTCACTCTGAGTTCCTCTTCCTCACTCGACTGCTGGTGATGCTGTAACTGGTCTTCAGTTCTCCCATCCCGCCGTGGTCGCCGATTCAGTCGTCTTCTTCACCGACAATAATAAGAAACCGGCAGAGCTCTGTTGCTGGTGATTGTGTGGTACCGCTCGCTTTTGGACTGCGGCCTCTTTTGCCAATTTGGAGCTTCTGTCGTTTCTCCGTCCAGTATGCAGTCGGCGGGGCGACGGAGAGATGGCGCCAGCATCGACGTCGTGTTTGTGCGATGGAAGTCAGTTCGGCAGTGCCGGCTGCCGCTTGCCTACCCGCTGCCCGGTGATATATTTCTTTTATTATATTTTATTAATTTGTTTCTCTTGTGCTTATCTTGTTTGACAAAGTGCAGTGGTGGTGTCAGATGTCTGGGACTCTTAGGGTCGTTTGGATGTGGAAATGTAATGCAGTAATTGGACCCAATTACCACATAATGCAGTAATTGGGTTAAAAATCCACGTTTGGGAGAGCAAAAAGGGTATGGGAATTGGACCATGGAAATTGGCTTCAATTACCACATTCATGGTAATTGAGAATACTACACCTCCCCCTAGTAATTTAACATTACCACGTTTTCTCACTTCTTTTTCCAAATTCCACACCATCAATTCCCACAAAACTAAACCCTATCCAAACGTGAATTTTTTTCAATTTCCACAAGTCAATTCCTTGGTTTTGTAAACCATGGAAATTCAGACAAATTCCAACGTTTTCAAATTTCCACATCCAAACCAATAAAGCTGTTCTTTTAGGAGTGTGTCATTAAAGTCTAATTGGGATGACACCTCCTGGTCATTCTCTTGGGCCTTTTGGCCTAGTTTGGTTGTTTATGTTTTACAGGCCACACTCCTCGGGTTGTTGGAGTGGCTTTTCTTGGACAATACGGGCCGAGACTTCCTGGAGTTTGCCTTTGGTTTATTTGGATGCCTGCTTCGACAAGCCCAGTGGACTGGTGGCTTTGTGTGTGTGGTTTTGCAGGTTTGCAGGGAAATAGTGAAGATCCATATTTGCAAATATTAGAGGATGTGGGCAGGACACGCGTCTCTAGCAGCTTTTGGCCATTTTTATATGGCTTGTGTGGCACAGGCCTATCTGTATTTTGTTTTGCAGGCAAGCGGAAGTTCCTCTCGTCTGGGCTTTTGGCGTAGTTGGGCCATTCCAATTGTCTCGATTGTCTATGCTTCAATTTTCAGAATCGGCAAGGGTCTGCTTCTCTGCTTCAATGTTCAGCGTGGTTAATTCATGATTTTGGTACTTTTAAGAGAAGAAATCATGATATTGCCCATGTCCTTAAGGTACCAAGGGCTGCCCATATCGTGGCAAAAAGAGCCCTCTTGTCGTTGGATCCTCCGACGCTTCTTCCTTATTTATCTTTTGTATTTTGACCTGTAAAGGTTTTGTACTTATATTTCGTATCTTGCTGTTTCCCATCTTGTGGGATACCTTTGGCAAAAAAAAAAAAAAACAATGTATTGTTAAAATACATCTATTGTATCAATATATGCATTAATATTGTGGTGACTCATTACAATGCAACGATTTAACATTCGCAACTTCCAAACGACCCCTAAATTTAGCTCACAATCTCTGGTGGCCTTTTAAGTTTTATCGCTCTAGACAACTTGCAAGCCTCCATCCAATCCAAGATTGTTTTTCCATTTTTCCTAAGTCACTCTCGTCTATCACTCAATCACTTGTTATTTTCAGAACTCCAAAAAGTGGAACTCTCATTAGTCATCTCTCATTCTCTAATTAATTGAATAAAAGATTCCCAATGACAAGAAATAGAGATAACGACTACAACTATAAAAATAAAAACTATGTGATTATACCACTACAACTCAATTATTATAGTGCTAAACCTTATCGTTAGCAAGTTAACTGAGCCCAACAATCATATACAAGTCTTTGTTGTTCTTACTAGTATGGTGCTAACTCCTTATAGTTAGGGGTGGTAATTGGTAAACGGTAATCCGGTAAACGGTTTACCGTTTTACCGAACCGGTAACCGGCGGTATTGGTAGTTGAGCGGGAAGTTGGGGGAGTCGGTTTACCGGACACGATACCGGTAAATAGCGACGGTAAATCGGTAATACCGATACCGAAATTCCCCCTCCCTACTCCACTAACATATAACATATACATCATTATTCACAAATATAAAATATTACATACATGAATGTAAGTAAGTATAGGCCTAAAAAATATTGTAAATAAGAGTTAATAATAAATTATTAATTACAAAAATGATGAAAAAAACTAAAAAAAATCAAAATATTACAACATCACCCCACTTCCAGAAATTCGGTTTGGTAAATATTCGGTAAACCGACCGAAAAACCGCCCGAAATCGCTTCTCACGGTATTTCGGTAATACCGGTTTGTAACCATTTACCAGTAATCGGTAAACCGGTTACAAACCGGTAAATTCGGTAAACAATTTACCGTTTACCGACCGAATCTCACCCCTACTTATAGTTTAGGTCAATACATATCGAGGAAGCCTATATATAAAAGGAAAAATACCACTTGATAGAGGGAGGTATCATATGCATTAAAACAAAAATAGCTCAGACTGGCGACTATCTATTATGTGCCAAGCTATGAATGGTGGAAACAGGTAAATGACAAAATTTATCGCTCTGCCTTATTCTAGTAAGAGAACTGCATGCACACTAGACCTTCCCAAAGTCATATAAAAGGAGAAGAAAAGACTTCAAGAGACAGCATTTTCCCTCCCATGTTAGTGTTTCCACTTATTCCTGTGACTCCCCCATCTCTTCAACTCCATCACCATCGATCCATATGGCTTCATCGATCGAAAAATCTCAGTTCGGCTCTCGACAAAGAGAAGAAATACCAGATTTGAGTGTAAGAGACTATTGGGGTGTGAGGTCTCAACTAGGCCGTGACAACACCAAGTCCAGCAGAAGGTTCTCAGGTTCCCATATCAGAAGTTTCAGAGAAGAGGCCAATGCCAGGTCTTTCAGATCATCACACCTCACCGTTTCAAGCACTGCTTCCTCTCCAGGCTACCCTTTCAAAGAAGAAATCGACCCATCAACATACTCATTCACCACTGCTCTCAAAGGTTAACTAACACTAATTATGCAAAAAAAGTGCTCACCTTTTCCTTCTTCCTTTTTCCAGCACTAACAAGTCTGAGAAAATGAAAAACGCAGCTCTGCAGACAAGGTCGGGACTCTGCAACAGCTGGGCAGGGGAGTGCTTATCCCCAGACGGGTTTGCTCTGCACTCCAAGTGGAACGAAGCTGAGAAGTACATATGTAACCCTCTCTCAGGACAGGTGCCAATGGAGTGTCTTTCAGCCAAGACACTGAGTGGGAGATCATTCTATAACAAGATTTCTTCTGTGTCTGCTCCTCTTGTTTACTCTTCTTCGTCTACCCATCCGAGGCAAATCCTGGTCAAGCCTGCTGCTGTTGTTGGAGCTTCCCAGGATCATCAGAACCACAATCATGTTACCTCACCGATTCCAGGTTCGATTCTAAGCTCAATGTGAACACTTTGGTTCTCTGTTGTTGTTTCTGAGAGCTGCGATAAGCAAGTAGTTCGGTTTGATTTTTGTTCA
Organism: Linum tenue; assembly: GCA_946122785.1. Classification (NCBI taxonomy): domain Eukaryota; kingdom Viridiplantae; phylum Streptophyta; class Magnoliopsida; order Malpighiales; family Linaceae; genus Linum; species Linum tenue. Next base: position 4,815,149 of record CAMGYJ010000010.1, on the reverse strand, counting down.
GAGAGAAAGACAGAGAGCTGTGGAAGTGGAAGTACTAGAGATATTGGAACACAGAGCACTTCACCACCTGAGGAGATCAGTTCAACAGAAAGATCATCACCATTGAAAAGAAGTGAAGCAGAAGGTGGAGAAGATTCCCCTAACTGTAAGGCGACTGTTCTGAAAGCTGCAGAAAAGGTAACCACCTTTGAATTAAGAGATTTCATCATCCATCGGCCATTAATTAACAGCTAAGTCAAGGCAGGAGTTGATCAACTTATGCATCTACACTTGTCTGTTCGTTTTCCTTTCTTGGCCTAAATTACCTGATCGACATGATTGAGAAATTAGGGGTGCTAGATGGATACTGTGCCTTCTAAAATGGAGAGGCAATAACAGAATAACTGGGTACCTTCGTTGTGACCTGTGGGGTATATAGGTGTGATGTGTCGAGGCCCTCCCCAAGAACAAATGCCACTGAAGGGAAAGAAAACAAAAATATAATTGGTCCCCTCCACCACTCCAAAATTCATAGTCATGATAATTGGTCCCCTTCTCGATATCTAAACACCAGAGATTGCATGTCCCACAAATATAGAGTTTATGTTAAGCATTTCTAGGCGATTGCAGCTAATCAGATGCTAAGGTTACATTATGCATCAATCCCACTTTCTTTCTTCCCTATCTTTCAACCTGTTTTCTCATGCCTCGGTTACAAACCTGTTTCAGCTAAAGATAATAGAAATATCACGAAGAAAGGTAGAAAGAAAGATAGCTTTCTGCGAGTACGTGCCTTTAGTTTGCATTTGTTTTTATGTAGTGCCAACGAAAATGCTTCAGCTGTGCCTCCTATAATGACTTTTTGCTGCTTTTCTTTCTGATTTCCATGGTGTGGAGTTGTCAATGAGAATGCCACATCGCTGTCAAGTGTTTCAGAGGACTCTGCAACCACACCACAACATATATAGGAATCTTAAACTTTTGCTGCACAATTTTCTACATTCACTGCATTTAGAGCCGCCCCATCACGACCTGAAAATCCCCCATGGCAGTTCCGTGAACTTAGTACAATGATGAGGGTTGAACCCAGTTTACACAACAACATGATAGCCAAAAATACTCAGCCTTTCCATTTACCTGCATGGCTTTGGTCTTTCAATCCTGGGATGATTTGTATGCCATTCATATTCCTTGCTGCCTTTTCGAGAGGTCCCTCCCTAGTGGACAACCCAAAAATGGGAGGTCCAATGTGCTTGATAGTCACTGTTGTGGGTGGGGCAGAGAGAACATGGTACTTCTTCCCAGTCTCCGTTTTCGTCACCCAAAATTAGCTCATATCCAGGAACTCTCAACACCCAAAAGAATGAAAAACAGTTACCCACTTATTCAACTGCCTTTTCCCCCTTCCAGCTCAAACTAGCACGTCAACTATCGAAAGAGTGCCCCTCCGATAGGCAGTTTGAGTTCTCTTTCAATATCTCATTCACCGTCATAGTTCTCTAGCTCAAACACGAATGCCTGCTGCTTTCATAAACATGATTAATTGAACCTAACACACGTGGAAGAAGAAGGAAAATTCGACATATTGATGCGCCAAATTTGTGGTGTTCTATGTGCAGCCTCAAATGGAAAATGAGTCTTCCAAAACAGAGGTTATATGGAGGTGCAGTACCTACAGCAGCAGCAGCAGCCAAGGTGGTTGCCTGTCATGGATGAGAAAAAGGCAAAGAGAGAAACACAAACCAACAAGCAAGAAAAACATATTCCTACGCAAGCTCGAAGGCTGCTGATATCGAAACCCGGATAGGCCAGAGAGCTTAGCAGTGCGTAAAGGAACTATGATATTGATGATGAGCTGATCAGATGGTCTTTATGAAACAGAGTTTCAGTTGTATCTTGTATGGTGACAATGTAGGAAGGGTTTGCGGTTCCATATCTTTTGTGGTTCGATCTTGTAGCTTCAGTCAAGCTAAGCTTTGTTGTTTCCTCTGCAAAGAGTGAAATATGAAAATGGGGCTGTTGCCAGCTTTTGGCTTTTGCTGGTGGTGGTGTATGGAAATTGGAGAAGATTCTGTTTAACAGCAACATGGAATTCACCAAATAACTAGTGTGTGATTGAGAAAACTGAAAAGGCTCCACCTCTGTCAAGCAATTCGGAGAAGAAAAAAAACAAGAAATGCACGAGGAACAATGAGTCAGAAGAACACAGAGAAAGGACAGAGGTAGATGCTCTCTGTTTTTGGTGGGACTGGGAGTATTCGTTAACTCATTCCATACAAATCTCATCTGTTCTGCTTATGAAACCACAAGCACGCAGCTTGTCCCATAGGTGTTGAACCACAATTATCTCTCCTGGTACTTCAGTATTTTGTAGTTTCAGATTCGTCGAAATAAAAAAATTAAATAAAAAATTAAATTTGGCTATAATCCAGCAACAGTAGGTAATGCCAACAAAAACATTTCAATCTCAATAATTGAGTAGCGGGAGAGAATACATTTCAATCCAGCTTCACTGTGAACATCTTGGCAGCATACGTTATGAATGACTGGGGCAGGGCAAGTGATTCTGGACCAGTTGCATATGTTTCATAGTTTCGAACATCAACTTTAATAATAGAGATTCTAACTACTCATGTACAATCAATGCCCTGGTGTAGAAAGTAATTCCCTTATATGCCAGCTAGTTGAAGAGCTTTAACATTATTCTCAATTCTCAATAACTGTACATATTATATTGAACTATGCAAATACATTTGCCACATACATATCAGATATCAACATTACCAAATCTTAAGGAAACATAAACATGTGATGGAAATTGCAAGTTAAGAGCAGGGTGAAACTGTATTTGTACCATCAAGATCTTTACGAAGATGATACTTTGGCATTTGAATTAGAATTTGAAATGAGTCGCACTTCAAATACATCGCCTTCCCCCTTCCCTGTGACACATCACATTCTCATTAGCAGCATTACATAAATTACTGATTAATCGCACAAGCAAATCAAGAATTGTGAAGGTTTTAGAATGAAGACACTTAATGTACAACTCACCAACTTCTGCTGTGATATCTGGTCCAAAGAAGGAAGTGAATTTTGCCTGAAAACAAACATCACTTGATCTGAGATTCTGAGCGAATAATACCATTCACAATATTTAATCCTCAAAGGAAATTAAATAAGAGGTGCAAGATCTAAGTATGAATCATTCCTTTCTACCTGTCTTTTTTCGAAGTCGGATAATGTTAGAGCTTTCGCCTCAAATTCCAGGACAAGGCAGTATTTCCCATCATCAGTAACCTAACAGATGACAAGAATATGAGTAAAGCCAGAAAGAAGATAAATCAGTTCAACGTGGAGGATGCAATACAAAAGGAGCCTAGAAATTACTGACATGGAAATTGGCAGTTTTTATATGATTTGCTGGAAGGGTGTGGCAATGCATGCTATCTGAAATCGGAAACTAAATACAAAACTGAGGGAACCTACTTCTTCACGAATCTTTTGTAGAACAGGTGCACTCCTGCGAGGAATTCCTCCTCCCTGTCATGCGCAAGAAAAGGAAAGTTAGAACAAGATATATCAAACATGACCCTAACACCAAAAGATTAATGACAAGCCCAGCTGTAGATCAGATTCTATAGAAGTAATCTGCAAATCTTGCCCCTCATCTTCTACTAAACTGGAAACTTCTCAGGCAACACCTTATTCTTTCATCATCTTAATCATTGTTATTGTTATTTGAGCAAGCATTTATCATGACAATGATAAGTACATCAACCAGAGAGCTTCAAGCACCAAAGTTTATGTGGTTCAAACATTTAATTAGGCATGAAGCCGAATATTAACAAAGACAAATAATGCAAAGAATAGACAAGGTCAAAGTGAACATAGCAGACCTGACCATACTGGAATATTCTCTTCAAGGCTTCCTCTAAATGTTGCTCGTCTCCATATCTGTATCTGATAACATCATTTCTGACCTAATCAAAACAACTAAAAGTCATTCTGGTAATTCAAAGTAATTGCCAACAAATAAAAATTATGCTGATACAAATCTCTTTCTTTAACTGCTATAAACCACTTTCCAGGGGTATCCGGTTAATATGGTGAAGAGAATGTAAAAAGATATGTTCATTAGAGAATGCAATATAAAGTAAATCATGCATTCAGTCTACTGGCTACTGCACTGAGCAGCTATTGACTAAGTGTCATTCAGAGATTTGACTAACAAAACATGCGTGCTAAGCAGTTGCTAAATTGATTGAGGACTAGCATGAAAAAACGAGCCACAATTACATGTCTAAAAACAATAGTGTTCATCAACAGCACCAGATCTGTGATCTGAGTGTGACGAATGATAACAGAAAGATGGCAAGGATATGCTCAGAATTCTCACTTAGTTAAAGCCATGACTACACCATTTTACTGATAACAAAAAAAATCAAAGCTAATGACCTGCTTTAAGATGGGAGTGGCACATGTCTCCCTTAATGCAACAGCATCCGAATAGGACAAACATGGGACTGGTTTAAGTTCCGCGTACTGCACATATTAGTGAAAGCACATATTAAATAACCCGTTTGAAAATGTACCGACTAAACATCAGCTTGAGGAATATCAACGAAACATTCTGTGCCATGTATTACGTCTTAATATTAAATCTTTACCTTAAGAGCCATACCAATTATTGCAAGGGGGAATCCATAAGTGAGCATTAAAGCTGACCATTCAGATCCTGGAAGGATATTGAAATAGGCTCCAAACCCATATCTGTATATCAGAAAGAAGTCCAGGATCAGTGTTCCTCCTAGAACGTACTAGTACAGTAGAGTGTTAAAGAACTCACGACAAGAGTGAAACGCCAATACTAAGCCCAATAACACCAAATGATATCTGCAAAATATGGAAGAACAGTTTGATTATCATAAACAAGGAATGCAGCACAGCAAAAGTTTCAATGTGGATAAAGATATTTTATATTCAGATCCCATCATGTTCTACGTCACCTTTCCTCGGTTCCAATGAATCTATAGGTTAGTACAGACTCAGAAGTCTTAGTTATAGGTTTTCTTAGCCTGATTTGCTAGCAAATATAAAATCTGCTATCCTTAATGGGATGTCTCATATTAGCTTTCGAAGTTCAAACAAGATTGATTATCATAAACTAGGAATGCTGCACAGCAAAAGTTTCAATGTGGATAAAGATATAATATATTCAGATCCCCTCATGTTCCTCTACGTCACATTTCCTCAGTTCCAATGAATCTATAGGTTAGTACAGACTCAGAAGTCGCAATTATAGGTTTTCTTAGCCTGATTTGCTAGCAAATATAAAATCTGCTATCCTTAATGATATGTCTCATATTAGCTTTCAAAGTTCAAGTAACGGTAACAAAACCACAGTTAAGTTAACATTACATCGCATTGCAGCTACTAACAATTACATGGCCACGAGGAAGACTAAATACGAAAAGAGAAGAACCAACTCCATGCTGAAGAAAAGATCCACTGCATAGATGTTATTGAATGAATCTTATTGCAGGATGTAGAACCAGGGAAGTTTTTGGGGTTTAGGTGATATATCTAGTTTTACAGTTTGCTCAGAACCAATTGCATCTCTGAGAGTACTTGGATTGGATGCTAAGGAGTAGTTTCGTTTTTCTCCCTGTTGGGTAAGTTTTCAACCCCGCAACGATTTATATCATAATAGTGCTTCTGAATCACCATCTATCAACGGGAAAAAATGATCCACTGCATACATTATTCACTAACCTTAGCTGAATGTGTTAGTTTCTACTCTTGCTGCTAAGGCAGTGATAGATTCTAATACAACAGAAAACCAAACCACCAAACGGCAAACGCAGAACATCATACTTAAGAACAGAAGTAAAACTACCAGCTTTGCAACCAAACACCCGAATGAATAGAAGTCGGAGATAAAGTTTTTGCATATCGAATTCTTCTTCCCATACTCAACGATGGAAAATGACAACAGGAAGGACAGATCGTAAAAAATAAACTAACCTTCGCGAGAGTGAATCCATCATCAGGAACAAGGGTTTTGGAGGCAACGGCAGAAGTCGGCTGAGTGGAATCAGCAGCTTTGGCGACCAAAACCAACCTGAGGGTTTGCCCGTTTCGCTGGAGACCCAATCTTGCCGTCGACGGTGTTGAGGAAGAAGAATTCGGATGCGAAGAGAGGAAGCAGCAGCAGCAGCAGTAACCACGGTGGGCGCCATGGAGACGACGAGTTACAGGAACACGGGGAACGGTTCCCACTTTTGCCACCGCAATCGCAGATGCTGCTATCAGAGCTTTCATTTTTTTTTTCCCCGGCAGATTATTCAGAGCTCCCTCTCCAATTCCAAGCTTAGTTTCTTGAAGTGGAGCAGCAGGATTAGAACGAAATGAGAGGTTGTAGTGGCAAAAGCTCAAGCAACTTCCAATTCTGATAATCCCAATTTCTGAAACTATACGTGTCTCAATTTTCCCTCGCTCGATCTTCTCAACGGAAAATAATGAAACGACACCTAAGTGATGCGTTTTACTACCATAAGCTCACCCTGTTTTGGCCTTGTGAAGGTCCATTGCCACACCACCAAACCAAGCACAAATGTACAGATTCAAACATAGAGAAGCTTAGAAATGGGAAGCAAAAAAGGAGACTGGAGCAGCAAACCATAGATGGAGGGTTTCACAGTCTTAAACTGAGGTAATTTCTACAAGAACAATATATAATAATAAAAACATAAAGGGAAAGCTTCTCCCATCTAAACCATGTCCTCAAATGCATGACTTCATTCATCAATGCAACTGTCCCCTGTTCTACTTCTACCCCCTTTCCCCATTAACAAAACGAAACCAAAAAAATGGAAACTCTGGATTCTACTTGATGGGGAGAGACGCCCATTTACATCCACATGCATCCGTCCATGAAGGTGAAGCAGTAGTTAGCCTCTACTGCTGGCCAGCCTCGCCATTTTCAGTATACAACAGCGTGTTCAAAGTGCCCTCAAAATATTAAAGGCTGCTGCAGAATTTATGCAAGACATACCCACACAAACAAAGAAAAGGAAGGGAAGTCAGTGACAGGTTCCACAGCATGAATCCGAAACACAATTCACTTGCTTCGCTGTGCTAAAATGCTGTTACTTCTTACCAGCTTTGTACAAATGAAGATGCTGCTATGTCTTTACTTGAAGGAAGCTATGAGCTTTCCTCCATGTTGACATATCTGGCACTGGTTCATAACCTTTTCTGACCTTAACATTCCTCCTAGACCTGGAAACCAAATAACAGCCACAAAGCAAAGCAACATTGAATCCAATCTGAAACAACACGTCTGACATTATGGAAGTGGGCTAAACGTATTTTATTGACATGGCTTGCCTAGTCACAGATATGTATCTCTCAACTTCTGGTATCTGTGCATCATCAAAGGTAAACCACTTCTCACTGGGAGAATCAGAGTCCCAGTCACCCATACCTGCACAACGAAAGCAAATAGGTTTAAATTTAAGTGAACAGATTCTTTGTTGTATTAAAAACCCAACAAGGCCGGATTATGTAACCTTGGAGTAAGATGTATTTGCTATTATTGTAGCTTTTCAGTCTCCAAAATGCACGACCCTTGATATCCAAAAGCATGGGAACACTTCTAACAGCATCAGATCTTTGTGATTCTGTTTTTTTGTTTTGGCAGCAACAGTAGGTGAGACAAATTAGTACTTGATGCTGGCAAACAGACATATATAGAAGACATGCTTGCATGCCTCTACATGCAACATGCATGGCACCGAAAAAAGGATGGAAAACTCGAAGTATTAATCACTACACAACATGAGGAAACGCGGCAGATGGTCTCTTGAAATTGGATCAAGTACCGAGAATAATTAGTACCCAAAATGTCATCATTATGCACAATATGATGGCAGGAGGATTCAGCCAAATGATTACTTTTAGCTAGTCAGACACAAGTAACCTACTATAGGAAAACCGGTTTAGATTGAATAGTGCAGCCTAAAAGTTAACAGTTAGATCCATGCAACTAGCTGACGCTACAAAGCCTAGAACGTTGAGTGGTTCAAGTACTAACTTCTACATTGTCGAGGAAAATCAAACAAACAAATTCATCATACTATAACTCTGGAATCAAGATCTCCTAACTCACCCTTAGACACCATGGCCTTAGCCTCCTCCATTTCTGCATGAGCTTGAGAAGTTTCCTCTTTTATCTGAGACATTAATGCTTCATGCTCAGAAATAGACAAAGGAGCCCCATTTTTTGCAAGTACAGCTTTCGCAATCTCATCCTGCTTCTTCTTTTTCACTTCCTTTTCCTGCAGTTAAGCAATAAGTATTTAACAAATCCATATAATCCAAGGAGCACTGTCTGCATTATAGAGAAAAGATTCACATCAAATCTTCCAGTACCTTTTCCTTTGCAGCAAGAATTTTTGCCTTGGCTTCCTTCCTACTTTCGTCGAATTCCAAAATTTGCTCATCAATGATGTCTCTTAATTCCCTACAGAAGCAAACAATAAAAAAGAAGAGAATTCAAGACATCTTATAGGTGAATTATCTAGAATAACAAACTCATCAACTTATAATTGCTTACATGGTGTTGAGAGTTTCATCACACAGAAAATTAAGGAGTTTGAGCTTTCCAGAGATGCTCAACTCCTCGTATATGGCATTCCCTTTGTTGAAACGATCAGGAGGGAAATCCTTTGACATGAAAGGATATTTGGAGACAAAATCCCCAAGAGATAGCAGCCATGAATTCTTGCCATCTGTTGGACTTAGGGTTGGACGCCTAGAAAAAAGGGCACAATTATGATATATATATAGTCACAGAAAACAGTAAAGACAATACCAAAAGATCTTTTTCAAGGTAGGATCTAGCACCTTTCATCTATATCTTCTTGTATCAGAGACAGCAGCTGGATATGAATCTGGATTACAAAAGAGGATTGTGTCCGGCATCCTCTTCGGCCCTTTACCATTTCCCTAATGGCTGCTTCAGCATGCCCTTTCTTAAGATCAAAAGCCTTTTATATGAAGACCAAATGGAACAAACTAGATCAATGAAACAATTTGTACAACTGTCCAAAATTGGCAAGAAATCAAAGGTTCTAAATGCAACAATCAATAAAGCAACCAGCAGATAATTAATTGTCTACTAAGTGCAAACTTATTAGCGCAATTATCTCGTCATTCAGCAGGCATAAAATTCAAATCATAAACATAACATCTACTTTCTAGACCAATACCTGGCCAAAAGCATTGCAAAATTCCAGGAATTGTAAGACTTGTCCAGCATCTTCAGGGGCCAAGTCAACCCCTGCCACATTGGTTAAAATTGAGCCTCGAGGCAATGGAATCTCATTATGCACCACTTCATTTATCTGCTTCCAGCAGGATTTTGAAGATGGATTCATTATGGTTTCAAGGTTATCATTCCCAATAACATCCATAGCTGATATATCATCATCATGGACTTTTGGAACAACAGCATCGTCATTTTTGGACATTTGTTCATTTATCCTAGGCTTCTTCATCTTAACCATTGAAGCTGCATCTTCACCATGGCCATTGCTAACTTCTTTCAGCTCTTCCCTTTTTGTTTTCTTGAATTTGATTATCTTGGCTGCATCTTCACCATGGCCATTACTGACTTCTTTCAGCTCTTCCCTTTTTGTTTTCTTGAATTTGATTATCTTGGGACTAGGGAATTCTTTCTGCGAATGCAAGGGCAAATCACTTATACCATCCAAAGAATTCTCTTTCCCTGGCTTCCTTGGCGAACCAACTTCAGGCTCCTGTTAAGGACATGAATGAGCGCACAAGGAAAAGAAACTAGAAACCTTGTAAACATCGTAACCAGAGCAAGTAAATCCATACCACTTTCAAAGCAGCTTTCATCGGGGAAGCATCCTTGTCTTTCACCCTATTATACACAAAGTTTTCAGGCCCTTTCACTTGTAGAAGTTCAGAAACAGATGCAAACCCATTTTGTTTTGCTGTATGCGTCAGAATACCAGTGGGTTTGTGACCCCTCTTCTTCCTGAGAACATGATAATTAATTAGTTTTCCTCAAGTAACATAATTAACGTGTTTAAGCTCCCAATACTGGCAAACTTACATGCAGAAGCTGCAATTACAAATACCCCTACACTTGGGACAATGCCAGTTGTCCATCTGTGGAACATTTTCAGCCACCTCTCCGTACCTAATCAAATGTAATTAAACATCAGTGATAAGAAATCACCAAGCAAAATGCATTAGCTATGCCAATAACCTGAAAAGGAACACAATGATACCTGTTCAACAAGCACTTATGACAATAAGTAACGACACATGGTTTGCTGCTTTCTTTCAGGAACCTACACCGAGCCATTACATCCATTGTTTTCTGACGGCACTACAAGGACCAATTAAGGAAAATACAAGAATCAACGCAACAGGAAAGAAGCTCTAACTTGAATGTAGAGGAAACCCTAATTAACTGCTTAAAAGAAAAGACACCGTGCAACTCTAACCCTAAATTTTGAGAAATCCATAAATCATCCATTAACAAAAATCAAATGCCCTAGCAGTTTAGCACCTCATGAACACGATCATCAATTTGAGCTGTTAAACGGATGATGCGGACAGTTTAAGCAAAACCCATTAAGCCAGACAAGTAATCCGATATCATAAATTGAAGATCCGTGTTCGCAACCCTTTACATTTACCCTCCTGGCTTCAATCAGCTAAACGCAACCAAACAGTATTCACAATCTACACCAACAACACGCGAAAAGTGTTCAAATCTAGCCAACCCAAAAGGGGCAAAAGAAAAATGAAGCCCGACCCATTTCGCGTTCCTATCATTTTCTCGTCAACCAAACAGATCGAATGAGCATTCCACAAAACTGAACAAAAGAAGAGCCACGACTAAGCGGGAGCTAGACCGCTTACCTGATGGCAGGTCTTCCCATTGACAGAATCATAAATTCTGCCACCAACAACACGAAGCCCAGGATCCTTAGTCCGACTCTTCCCTTCTTTCAAAGGTGACCTCTGGATTTCCACAGTGGGGCTTGCTTGTGCCGACACCATTGCTGCACTGCTAGCTGCTAGTGCTGACTGACTCTGGCTGGCTGCCTGCCTGTCACGATTTCTACTGTTCCGTCCGGCTTCCGGACAAACAACCCGAGAAAAAGGGACCGGGTGAGAATGGAAATCCAAATCAACCTTAATCGTCGACTGCTACAAAACGACTGACTCTAGCCGCAAAAAAGCGCGAAAAATGGGGTTTATAATGGGAGTCCGTGCTAGCTGATCCAAAGTTTGAAACGAAATACTTTGGGTTCCCTCCACTCCACTGGCGCGCTTGGTGGCGCGGGAGAGTTGAAAAACAATCTGAAAAGTTTTTGAAATATGGTGGAAAGCAAAGGAGATGAATGTCTTTCGAACGGGGCCAATATGAGGCGCCAATTTTTTTGTCGCAGGTGTCATTAGGTGGAAGTTTGGTTTTAGGGTTGCAGGTAATTCGCAAATCACACACTTTATGAATAGTGTGTTGGGTGTGGTTAGCACTTAGCAAAATATTGCTTATTGTAATTTAGTTGTTAACCAATACCCATTACCAACAGTGTAAACATACTAATTATATTCATTTATTACTAATAATTTATAATATCATAGTATGTGAAAATGGAAGCTAAAAATTAAAGTAGCCACCAAAATCAAATACACACTTACTTTATAAAAAAAATCAATAAACAATGTCTGTGTGATATATTTTTACGAAATAGGTCGTGCCCGTGTAGAATATTTTTTTTTATAAAAAAACAAGTCAATTAAAGAAGTCAAGTAAATTAATCGATTAATTAAAGGGAAATAATTAATTTATAGTTTATTTAACACTTAAGTAACTTTCTTTTTTATATGTTTTTGTTTTGAATGAGAAGAAACACAACATCAATATTAATTATCATATTTAATAATGAAATTTTTGCGGGTATCCACAACCAACCCACACCAAAAGACAATGGGTAGTGGTTAACCATTACCCACTGTGGTGCAGATTGTGGGTAGGATAAGTTTGAATTTGTGGGTGTTTAGCTGCAAAATGTGGGGCGGGTAACCACACCCGCCCCAATTTCCACTCTTATATAACGTAAGAGTTACAAAATATAGTTTAAAGCACACTGCGTAATAAGACGCATAAATCGACAAATAGTTGAACTGCCGATTAGAGGTCGTGATTCGCCACTAAATGAGTTGGCCTATTAAATGGCTTGACTTTAAAGTGGCATCATGACGCCTTTTACCTCCTTACCAAGCTCGAACTCCATCTTCCAATTCCCGGGGTAGACATGGAAGATGCTACCCATGCACAGTGCCTCCTCACGTATCAAGTCGTGGTTCGTTGCCATTGAGTAGGCTCGTGAGGTTCGAGACAAGTTGGCTCATGAAGAAGAGACCAAGGTCGCCACCTACTCGTCCCTTTAAGGGGAGTTAGCCAAAGGAAAAACTACATCAAATGAGTGGCCTCGTTTCAAGCTAAGGAAGCCACCCATAAGACACGAATCGCTGAGGTTAAGGCAGAGCTCCAACACTTGAAGAGGAAGAAGCTCAAGAGCAAACTCGAAAAGAAATCCTAGCACGAGATCTTAATGAGTCATTAACCAAAATCCGTGCTCTTCATGGGAAATAAGAATCTCCCATGCCTATGAATGAGATAGCCCACCAACGAGCCAAGTCTAACCAAATTAACCGTGAAAGCAAATCCAAGCTCGCCAAGTTGAAGGTTAGCTTTGACGAGATCCTCAACACCCTCGATGTCTGAATTATCTTTGTTATGTTTTCTTTATATTCTTGAATAGTCGGCTTAGCCATTGTTGCGACTTTTGATTTGTCTTTAATTTTGTTTTATTTATGATTTCATGGCTTGTTTCTCATATGATTCTTTTCTCACCTCTCATAACATCTTGTTCTTCGTGAGAAACTTGCATTGGAATCGAATTGATTACACCTTGACTTTTTGAACAACGATTAAATTAACACAATTCACACATATTCAAGCAAAGCTCGAATGAGGGTGTTCGATGTTTACACGACTCACGAGACAGATCTACATTAAATTACCTCCACTCCTATGGAGGTTCAGTGAGAGCTCCAGATCTAAGACTTTTGGCTAAAATTTGTAGGGGAAAGATAAAATGATAAAAATTTGACAAATGGTGTCGAGTTGTGATTTTTGTGAACCCCTTCTCTGTTAACTCCTCCTCATATAGTAGCCATGAGGTAGTAACCATCGTAGAACACCATCTGGAGAGTAACTTTCAGAAAGAACTGCTTCCCTTCTTCCTCATACGTGGCTGACGTGTCATTGAATGTGGAATAATCGATAGTTGCTTCGTTAACCGCCCAGGTGCCTCACTCTTTTGGAACCGAAGTTTTGGTGCTTGCCTCCTCTCCACCATTGGCTTACAATGACCAAGCCAGCTAATGCCTCCAACGAAACACCAAGCTTGTTTTAATGGCGTGGCTTTAAAATATAACACACCCTCTTCTTTTTCACTTTAATTGGCCGCATTTGCCACCACCCATTACCAGTCAGATACGAGACAACTCTCCCCAATCGCCTTCACACGACCACGCTCCTTCTACGATTCGATAAACAAGTAATGACAAGTCCTATTCGGGACAACATATAAAGGAAGGACGAATTATTAATGTCGAGTTGACCTTATAAATTCATTAAATCTCTTGCAATTACTTGATATGGTATAAACTGATTTTTTTACGGGTAAACAATAAGCAAGAGGGACAAATATCACTTACACGTGAAACTTGAAAGACATATCACCCACAAAGTATATGCTCATTCTTTCTCCATCCAGCCATCCTTATATAAGCTTAATTCTGCCCCAAACTTACAAACCTTGTATATAAATTTCCAAACGATGCTATTTGCACATGAGCACTATAGTTTAATATATATATAGAAAAATACACTTGTATAGCCATAACTTTCACGTTTTTTACAAATATAGCCATAACTATTCGAAAACACGAAATAGCCAATTACGCCCACCATTTTAACGGTGTTACTTAACAATCTGACTAGACTGATGGAAATGCTGACTTGGCGACATTTCGTCAGTTAAAGTCCACATGGATTAAAGGAAAAAAAGCCAAAAAAAAAAAAACATAAAAAATGCTCATTTAGGGTTCTTAGAGACCCCAAATTCGGGGGCCAACTCTTCATCTCCTCACCAGCCGCCGACGAAATTGGAAACAAATCGGAAGCCAGCGGTAAGCACGAAGAAGAATAAACAAATCAGAATCCAGTTAAAAGCACGGCGAGATGAGGGAGAAGGTCGAGCAACCTGCTTGTTTCTTCTCGGCGGAGATACCGCTACGCTGGAGGATTTCGAGGTCGACGAGAGTGAGGGACATGAGGCCGAGAGATATGTGGATGTAGGGAGCGAGCGGAGAGATGAGCGGTGAAGGTGAGTTGGTAGAAGGTCGGCAAACGAAAAGGAGAGAGCTTGGAGAGGATCGCAACAGCTACGATGGAGTCCCGATTGACGAGGGATCTCCACTCTCTTCTTTCTCCAGCCGTCTCCCAACCTGCATCGACGCCGCTAGAGGAAGAAGAGGACTCACCGCCAAGCTGCACATGTGCTACATGGTCTCGCTCCAAATGACCAAACAAGCTTCCATTCAGCAGCAACAAGCTTCAAAGCCGCCAGCAACTACTTATGCCAGTACCAGGGTGAAAACAGAGGAATTGGAGCAAGCCCAGGAAACAGAGTCGAATCGGGTGGGATTAAATATGTAAAAAGGAAAAGGTGAATGGAGGCAGATTGAGAGATGGGAGCAAGTCCATCAATTATTTCATTTGGACCGGGAGGGTTTTGGATTTGGCTGATTATCGAGTGACAATTTGATGGAAGGGTTGCAACAAGAAAAACGGAGGTAGAAAGGGGTTTTGATAGAGAAGAAGTGAAGAAAAGGAAAACGAAGGAGGTAGAAGGGGTTTCGATAGAAGGGGAGTCCAACGGAGGTAGAAGGGGAGTTCATCGGAGAACAGATGGGAAAGGCGAAGGAGAGGAGAGAGGGAGAGGAGACTAGATATTGAAAAGGGGAAATTTTTATTAAATTATTTATTAATTTATTAACTAATTTATTTTTAAAATAAAATATGTCATGACACTTATGTGGCAAGTGTGATTGAGTTGTCGCTGACGTGTGTGATGATTTGGCATCCTAGTCAGCCTAATGTTAACCTAACTGACGGAGTTTCTAACACCGTTAAAGTTTCTAACGGAAATGACTAGATTTGTCACATGACCATCTAATTTCTTGGCTATTTTGTGTTTTCGAATAGTTATGGCTATATTTGTCGAAAACGTGAAAATTATGGCTATACAAGTGTATTTTGTCTATATATTTGCAGATTTTGAAGTGATCTGTCACTGTCACCGTAAACAAACTAATCTGATGATGAAAGGATTAGGATTCATTTAGGAGGTCACCACCAGAGATCATTCTTAGTTCGCTCTTCTCCTATAATCATTCCGACAGACGAAGATCAAGCTTCAGTTTCTAAACAACACGATTGATCACTCTCCAGAGTCTCCACCTCTAACATGCACAAAGCAATCAATTAAATTTATTATTAATAATAATTATAATTCTCCTAAAACAATGATCAATTTCAATTCCCCCTTTTTTTTTTTAACTAAGCTTCATCACCGTTCCAGCTGGCCTTAACTTTGGGCCCAGTGGGCCCTTCTTCCCCCAACACCTCCTTGGGCAAATTCCTCACCATCTTATCAAACTCTTTCTTCAGCGTCCCAGGCAGCAACTTCCTCACCTTCGCCAGCTCCTTGTCCACGTCATAATCAATCTTCGGGCCCCACTCCCTCATGTAATTCAGCCACGGCGGCTCCACCACGCCGTCCTTCCCCAGATACTCCGCCGCCACCACCGCGAACCCCGCCGCCGTATCCACCACCATCCCTCCCGTCGCCGTGTCGTCCCGAATCCCGATGTCCTTGCTCCCCAGCATCACCAACCCCGGGTGCGGATACATCGCGTGCCCGTGGAGCGACGCGTACGCCACGGGCCGGCTCCCGCCCCGGTACTCCAGATCCGCCGACCCGACCCACGACCCGCCGCTGTGCTGCGAGAAGTAGACGCTCTGGAGCAGGCCGTTGAAGTTGCTGATCCGCAGGGTCACGTGCTCCCAGTCCCCCACGTGCTCCCCTAGCTTCCCGAGCTTGATGCTCTTGATGAATTCCACTTTTGCCCTCCCCGGTCCGTTGAACGGGTAGAACACCCACACGGCTAGATCCGTAAATGTGCCTCCCGAAGCGGGCTTCGCGTGTAAATAAACCTGCACGCCCGCCAGCTGTCCTTTCTTCACTCTCTCTTTCGCCGACCCGTCGACCGGCAGGTCCAACCAGTACGCCCCGTCGTTGGAACCGCCCTGCGGGAGGTTCGACCCAATCGGGTCGATCGGGGTCGGGTTCGATTCTTTCCCTTTCTCGTATAGAAGCGATCCGTTTGAGAAAAACCAATCGACGGAAGACGGGAGGAATTCCTCGTCGGGATGGAGAGAAATCCAGGGAGCGTATCTCTTGAAGAGTTCTTCCACTTGCTTTAAATTCGGCATCGAAGAAGAAGTCGATCCGTCGACGGAATTCTGATTCTTCAGACAGGCGACGAGCGTGGGGTGGTCTCCGGGAAGGCCGGAGGATTGGGCGATGAATGTGCCGACGGAGACGCCGGCGGCGGATCCGTCCCCCGGCCCGAGGTTGAAAACGTTGAACCCGGTCAGATCGGGATCGCCGGCGTCGGCTGGGCCCCAGAGCCACGCGTCGGCCTGGCATTGGTCGGTGAGATCGGATCTGACGCAGCGGACTTTTTCGAGCGGGGGCTTGTCAGGGGACGTGGTGATGACGTGTCCCACGGCCCTGTAACCGTCGGGTGGGACCGGGAGCCAGAAATAGGCGATTCCTTGCTGGTTGATTTTTTCGGTGTCGGAGCTGGTCCAAACCAGGGTATAATCGACCGGCGGCTTCAATGCTCCTCCGTCGCCGGCGGCGTCTTTCCCGGCGAGGATCCAGCCGTGGGCGTTAGGGTTTGCGTTGGGCTGGCTGTGGGTGCCGAGCATGTGGAAATCGGGAGGCAGCTGGGTCGGTTCGAAGAAGGATGCTCCGAGATTGTCGGGTCCGCCTTGCTGGGTGGACCAGATTTTGTTGAAGGAAGCGGTCTGGAAGACGTGGAGTCCGCCGCCGAGGTCGATTGCTCCGGAGGCGAAACCGCCGTCTACGGACGGCCATGATGATGGGATCGAGGAAAGGAGATGTCTCGATGTCTTCTCCATTGCGGCGGCTGCTGATGATGACGAAGATGAGAGGAGATTGAAACTGCAGGGGATAAATAGAAGTTGTTGCTTAGTATGATTTGAACACTAAATTAATTGATGAATTGAGCGTGCAAGCAAAGGAATGGAGATGACGCCTCCCTTTTACAACAAGACAAAGTAGTAGTATTTCTTCTTCTTCTTCAATGGAATCCTGTGTATCAACTTGGGGTTTCATTGTTTGCACTCTTACGAGAGGACTGTGACGTTTGTAAGGCCAAGTTGTTAACGGAGGAGGGTCAGCTTTGTGATTGTCGATATGGAAATAATTGGTTGCAGGCGGAGAACCCTTAATTTGGCTTTACTTAACAGGCATTGTTGTTGAGGTTCAATGTGGCGCAGATAAGCTTTAGCGTATCAGTATGATATGATAAGAAGAGCTACAAGCAATCAAAGGCTTGGAGCTGTAGATAACATACTGTGCGTCTCGTCACATTTCAGTTTTAAGCATGGTCCATGAAACCATACCGGAGACAATATCGGGAAAGTCAGCGGTAGGGTATTTTATGGTAAAACCGTGGTTTAACCGTAGTTCAACCATTATATCGGTAAATACCGCATATCGGATTAGCCTCCGATACTGGTATTTCGTGGTTGAACCGCCGGTACGATACGATTTCATGGACACTGGTTTTAAGTAGATGAATTGTTGAGGGGAAAAAAGTCGATAAAAAAAGACGAGTCATTTTCATTTGAAACCAATAATTGAGGTTGATTTCAAGTAAATGAAGATGTTTTTTTCTGCTATCAAGATTCTTGTGGTCTGTCGAAATACAAGAAATTCTACTATCACTTTTAATTGAACCTTTATGATTTCACTTAGTTTTACCATATTACTACCAAGTATTAAAAATGCGAGAACATTTTTAGCCTGACTAGCTGGATTCGGTACTCCTATTTTGACCGGTTCTCTATAATATATAGATTCAGTTGCATTTCTTCCATTGCATTTGATTTTAAGTCATATCTTAACTTTATTAAAAGAATAAGTCATATCTTAGCTCTTCTCTTGTGCAAAATATCAACCGGAGCCTGGAGGTTCTCTATTATTAATTATCTCACTCTTTAGTCATATTATTATCTCACTCTTTGGTCATATTATTACCATTATGTTTTGGCATCTAGAAATTAATTTGTAGCATATATATTTTTAAGCGGATCACATTTCCATACGAAATGACACCATTATATAGGACTGTCGATTTAGTTTGGTTTGGCTAACAAAACCATTAAGTACGAAAAACCAAAAATCAAACGAGGGAAATTCTTAAGAATCAAGATCAAAAGGCCTAATCATTTTTCGATTAACCAACGATTGGTAAGGCCCTTAGGCCTTAACAATTTTGATTTGCTTGAAAAGTCCAAAATGAAGTTAGTAAAGACAAAAAGAACAAGAAGCACGAAATTGTATAAGTTGGTGACAATGCTCGTTGTTAATGGGTATTAAGTTAGTTAGGATGTCACCGATTTCTTATTGAATTCCCTATTAGTTTTTAGATTTTAACATGAACCAATTCCATTTAAATGTTAAACGATTTAAAATCAAAATTCTTAAACTTCTTATTGATTTAATTTTGGTTAAAACCGAAAACCCAAAACAAACTGAAAGACCTACCATCAAACCACCCCATTGTCAATTTGTCATTTGATGTCATAAAACATGGACTGCATAACATCAATTTTCAACTTTCTGGTCATCAACTAATTTAATAAACACTATCAAATTGAATTGACTTTATCACCCAAAAGTACTCAAACGTTTGACATTTGTGCTTTGTCTCCCATCCTTTCAGAATCTAGTAGGTATGGTTTGAAACAAAAAAAAGCGGCATTCATTTTCAAGGAAGAAAGAATTATAATACAATTAATTGAACTAGTTTGGGAAAATTCATAATCATCAAGGAGTAATTCTATTAACCAACAAAAATCAGGGAGTAGTTCCAGACACCCATAATTTGGAAGCGGGGAAAAATATATTGTCTGTCGGGTTAGATGACCTACTCGTCAATTTTTATTTTATTTTATTCCAGTTCCGGGACAAAACTTCAGCCAACAAGAATACATACATGTAGTGCTAATAATAAATCTGAAACGTAAATCTACCCAAAAGAGAAATCTGTTTTCATTTATACCACTAATTAAGGCCGCTGAATCTTAAATCCACTCTGTAAATGAATTAATTAATTTGGTTCTTTGCCTTAATTTCTTGCTGGTGGATTTCTCTAAAATATCTTGATCTCAATTTCCAATATAAATACCTAATCCTGTATCCACTTTATATAAGTAATACCCGCCTCATATATTCAATATTACTGTAATATTCAACATGAATCTTCAATTATAACACTAGATGAAAACTAATAAACCACAAAATCAACAGATAAATCAACCGGATGATTGCGGGGTTAGTTCCCTACTTGTTGCTATGTAGTTTGAGCAAATTTATGTGCAACAAACAAAGATCATAGGAGAAATCACCATATTACTGTTTTTTTTTCTTTTTTTCTTTCTGGTGTTCTGTTGTGGATGGCAATGGCAATGGCATCACCAAAATCAAGATACTTTCTTTTGTAGCGGGAAATGAGCAACTTGAGATTGAAACAACAGTGGAAAAGGGAAAAAGAGAGGCACACGCAAAGCAAAAAGCTGATGGAGGGAATTGAGGGGGGAAAAGTTATAGTGATCAACTGACCACAGTAAGAGGAGGAGGAGGTGGTAGCGGTGGTGGGATAAGAGAGCAGCGCCACCGCCACCGCCACATTGGCGTCGGCAGGAGGAGGAGTCCATCTTTCTTCGGTGGCCGGCTGAGGGTTTCTTTCCCTCCTCCTGCTGCTGCTGCTGCTGCAGCTGCTGCAGGGAGTGAATGGAGAAGGAAATGGAAGGCAGGGGATGCTCTGAGGTGAGATCCCTCCCTGTAAATTGACTGTAAAATAAGAAGAGCGTGGGTGGAATCATTAGCTTTAAATAAATAATAAATGAGATTAATTAAGTTGCTCGCTGGTGATGGGGTGAAAATGGGAATGGGAATGAAATGAAGAAAGCATTTAAAGAGATTCACTGTCTTGCCTTTGCTAACATTTTGAATGGAGGGAGTAAATGGGTGGTAATTTGATTTGATTTGGTGTTTAGGCAAGTAAGTAAATGAGTATAGTAATAATATCATGATACCTGGGCAGGAGCAGGAGCAGGGCAATGAATGAGATTATATTCTTTCGTATCTTTGCTTTGCTCGCCTGGACGACAGCAGCAGCAGAAGAAGAAGAAGAAGACAACGGCGGCGGCAATATGTTAAGAGGCGGTGAGTGGTGGGACTGGAGACAAGTAGTATGAAGGAAGGAAGAGAAGACTGACCCAGCTCTATCTGCTGCTGCCGCCCCCAACTTAATTTCTCATGCTCTGTGGGCAGTGGGGAAAGGGACCATGAATTGTGAAAGCAAGAGAAATGAAAATGAAATCTGGGTGGGACTGGAGAAAGAAAGAAAGAAAGAAAAGAGGTAATGGTTTAAACTTTAATGCAGAAAGCAAGGAAAACCGAAAGAGCAGAGCAGAGCAGGGCAGAGGGCTAAGTCATTTGTCATTGTCAAGCGGGTATAATAACAATGACACCCATCATTTCATATTCATTCATGTCCATTCATTCAATCTCTACCAACTAATCTATAGTGGTAATCCCGTGAAAAAAAAAAAAGAGGAAATAGAAGAAATTACTAGAAATGAAATGAAATGAGAGGAGAGGAGAGAGCAGAGCTTAGTGCTCTCTCTCTCTCTCTGCCGCACGTCCCTGACATTATCACCCCAGCCGACTTATTATTGGTTAGATCTATATTACGTGGCAAGTTGGTATTGCAGCAGGAGCTCTCTCACCACCATCACCGCCGCCACCGCCATACGGTATGCAGCAGATAGACCACCACATTCCTCCCAACCTGTGTCAAAAACAAAATGCAAACTCACCACCATTGCCTGCGGGCATTCACCTTCCACATGGCTTGGGTTTGCCTTCTGTAGTTCGTATTTGGAAAATGGAATCATGCAGCCAACAGCAGCAGACACACTCCCAAAATAAAATAAATAAAAACAGAGAGCACCAATCTCCGTCCTTAGATGCTCGTCCGCGTGAAACCCTGCCGCAGTGCCGCCTGACAGAGAGAGAGAGAGAGAGAGAGAGAGAGAGAGTCATAGATTATTGTATAATTCCACTTGTTAATTTAGACTACTAATTCCAAAACCTGAAATATTCCATATGATAAGTTTCCAGTGAGAGGAAGCTGGTCACCCACTCCCACCACGCACCTCCTCCTTCCTAATCCCTAATAGGGCCGGTAATCGGTCGGTAACCGGTTAACCGGTTAGTGACCAAATCGGTTACGGTATACCGTTTGCAAAGAAACAGCAGCTGAATACCGATACCAGTTTGTAACCGGTTATACTGAAACACCGAGACAAGGAGAGAAAACGACATTTGGGTTCGGTTAATCGGGAAATAACCGGACCAACTGTGGGCAGATGAGAGGTTGGGCAATTTTTAAAAATTTCATGTTTTTTTTTTGTATTTTATGTAATGAATAATGTAATTCTGTAACTCTTATTTACAATATTTAATTTTTTTTTATAATTTATAGCATTACAATTGTCATTTGTCAAACCATAATTGATTTATAACATTAACAAGTTCAAATTCAGAAATTCATTAAGCATAAAATGCATCATCAAATATTGAAATTGAAAGGGACGATAATCAACATAATTGTCAATCAACCAGAGCGCATAATGATTAATGACAATGTCTAAAATCTAAATTCATACAAGTTCAAACTTCAAACTTAATAATAAAAATGGATCTTAGAAGTCCCCAAATAACACAACATAAATAAACGCATAAACTACCATCTCATGCTCCTCCTTCTCCGACAGAACTTGTCCCACCACCAACATTAGCATAACCTTTCTTCTTCAAAGTCCTAAGAAGAGAAACTTCGGGATCGTCATCGTCATCGTCATCGTCACTAATATCACCACTCTCAGTCTCCTTGTCATCTTCCTCCTCCTCCTCCTCCTCAACAACCCTATCAGGTAAGCTATGTGCTCTAACTTCACTAGCAGTTTACACTCGAGCTTGGAAAGTATTAGCCACTAGTGCAAAGAAAAAACACAAATATTAATAATTTAAATATGGAATGGCTTAATAGTAAAGAGTATATACAAATTAGAATAATGAATTGAATTCTTACCATTCTCAAACTCGATTGTCTCATGATCTTCTTCCTTATCATTCAGTTCATCTACAGTCTTTCCACTTTATACCTTATCCAATCTTCAGCACAAATCAATGCCTCTACAATGTTTGGGCGCAAAGATGATTTGAAATGACTAAGAACTCGACCTCCACAGAGCGGCGACGACTGGGGAAGACGAAGCCCGAAGGCAAGCTTCATCGCCGGCCGGCGACTGGGAAAGAGGAACTTGGAAGTCGGAAGGTAGGGCAACAGGGCAGAGCGTCGGGCCGGCCGTCGGGAATGATAGGCAGAGTCGGAGAGGGAAGGATGGAAGGCGGCAGAGCGGCGTCGCCAGGAGGTTGGAACTCGGAAGGCGAGGAGAACGGAAGCGAGGCGGCGGAGCGGCGTCGGCAGGAGCTCCAGGAATCTCCCTGAATGACGAACTGACGATGGAGAAGTGGGCTGCGGGCATTAGGGTTAGTCGACTCGACCCCTCCCCTACTACTAGGGGTATTCAAATGGCTACCATGGTTATAACCAAACCAAATAACGCTAAATTTCATTAACCATGGAATACAAGATCATAACCAAACCGTCCAAACTAATACAACAACCAAATTAACCAAACTAAAGTTTAATCGGTTTTGTTAATTGGTTAGCCAGATTAACCAATATAAAAATCACATTATCATTGACGATGAAAATTTTCCGGTTAATGCAACAATTCACAATTTATATAATGAATAAAACATAACAATCAACACGTAGTTATAGTTGACCCTTAACAAAAATACATGCAACTAAGACAATTATCTTACGATTAGTATAGAAGTATTTGCCTAACAAAAATTTATGACAATGGTATGAGTTAATGAATTTTTGTGTTTGTGTAAATTGACTTAGTCTCTTAGCAATTATCATAGGCTGGAAATGACCTTCCTTTCAAGTTTTCATCCATCATAATGTATGAAATTTATCTAAATTAGGCGTTCATATGTTGTGGTCTACACTTTACATATACAAATATACACTATATGAGCAATATTGAGCTTTATATTTTATGAGTCTAAAAGGGATGGACGTTAACTCTTGAGTGGTTATGCAAAGTATTAAGTATGCGTATATAATATATGTTAGATATATGAATATTTATTTAACTGATTAATTTGGTTTGACTGGTTACTGGTTAGGAGTGTCTGAAACCAAACAAGCTAAAAACTTTAACCAAACCAAACCAAACCAATTATCCAAATTAACCAAACCAAATTATCCTAATAGTACCGGTTAAAACGGTTACCACGGTAACCAAACCGTTTGAACACCCCTACCTACTACGCTGCGTTTTGCGCCTCGTAACGGTTTCCAGTTAACCGGAAAACCGTCGATTAATACCGGGTGGAGAGGCGTTATACCGGTGAGCCAATTTTGCCATTCGACAACCGAGTTTCCTGGTTATAGATATAACCGGGAAATCGATTGTCACCCCTATCCCTAGGGCTGCAAATAAGGCGAGTCGAGTCGAGTTTTACCCCAGTTTGAGCTCGGCTCGTTAATTAATGAGTCGAGCTCCGGCTCAACTCGTTTATTAACGAGTCGAGTAGAGCTCGAGCTACCTTGTTTACTAAAATCTTGAATTTTATTTGGTACTTCATTTTGTATATCATGATACATATGATTTATTTTGTTAGCTAATCTCATATTATACTTTGTTGGTATCATATATCATTTAGTTAATAAATTTAACTACTCCAAATCATATTATTTCATAGTATCGAAGCAATCTATAATACATAATTTTTTAAAAAAAATAGAAAATAAGATACATTTGCTCACATACTCAACGTGTTAAACTTTATATATGGCGAGATATATAATTTAACAACCATATGAATTAAAATCATACGATATAGATTGATTCGTCCATAAGTCGGTAATCGAGTTGGCTCTCTAGCCACATGTTGAGACATATCATGAGCTCTAAACGAGCCAGCTCATGAGTTTAGTTCAACAAGCCACCGAGTCGAGCTAGCTCGCGAGCTTCACGAGTTAAACAAAACTTAGCTCATGTTCGGCTTGTTTATTAACGAGCCCAATTTCGAACGAGATTTTCACGAGTCAAACGCCAAGCCGCTCACGAGCAGCTCGACTCATTTGCAGCCCTACTAATCCCCATTTCACTCGTCCTCCCACTCATACATCAACCATCCACATTCACATGCCAACACTAACTTAAACAGGGTGACCAAAGACAAATACCCATATATATAATGACATTCTCATCATATCCCATAACACAGGGTAAGTACATATATATAAAAATAGTAACTCACAAAGATCTACACATTCCACTACCCATATCTCATAGGAACCCAAAGTTGATGGTGTTCTCCGGTGTGGGTTGGGTGCACCACCTCCACTCACCCCTCTGCCTTATTGCTACATGCACATGGTCCCCTCTCACTTCTTGCCTACTTCAACTTCTGCAGAGTCAGACAACAACCGAATAAGTTTAGAGTCGTTCAAGCTCATGTGGTGCTCCATTATGCAATTGCTCATGTGGTGCTACATGGTCCCCTCTCTCAAACTGTTTCACACGTACAATTATCATGGTAAAAAACCAGGGACGGAGCCAGGATTTAATCATTGGGAGATCCGAATTTTCTTAATACGTTAAGCAAAAGAGGAAAAACTAATAATAAAAATTATTTTAAAAACGTATTATTATTATTATTAAAACTCAAAACTTTTTCACATTAAGTTCACTACAAATCATACAAAAATAAAATATATGCTAACCTCAAGAATCGAACCCATGACCATTGGGTCCTTCTAAATTGCCAATTATGCTAGGCCAACTCAGATTTTATGTTATAATTTGCACGCTTTTTATTTTTATTAAATACTTACTTGTTTATACGTATTATCATAAACCATTTACACGTAAGTTCGAGATTCTCGGGGGGCCTGGGTCCCCCTTGGGCCAACGTAGCTCCACCCCTGTAAGAAACCCAGGTCATTCGCTCTCTATTCTAGTTTTATGATAACACCGTATTTACACATGTTTTCCCACAATTTCTTGGCCGTTTGGCTTAGCTTTTGATCGCTTTTTGACTCGTTTTACGCTAGGTAGTGCTTGGTGATGATATTTCAGGTCCTAGCACGTGAATAGAGGCTGAGGAGCAAGTTTGGGTGCAACTGGAGAGCAAATGGGAATAGGAGGCAAAAGCAGCTAAATCCAAGGTCTGGAAGCTACAACCGTGGATTCCATGTTTTAATTGTGGATAATTGGCAGGCATATTCCCCGATCTGGTGGCTCAATTCCACAACTGGGGATTTCAGGGGTCTGATCGTGGATTTTGCTTCGAGGGCTACTAGACCCCATGCACTGTTTTGGAATTCCACGGTCTGAAACCCAATTCCACGGTCGTGGACTGCAGCGTCTAGGGGGTGTTTAAATGGTTACCATGGTAATTATCGAACCAAACAAGTCAAAATTCTATAAACTATGGAATACAATATCATAGCAAAATCGTCCAAAGTAATACAACAACCAAATTAAAGTTTAATCGGTTTGGTTAATTGGTTAACCAAATTAACCAGTACAACATAACATTATCTGTTGGGCCATAGCTGAGCGGTATTGGGCTTGGAGGCCCACAGAAGGCCCAAGGAGAAAGGCCCGTCGAAGGGCCCGGGAGGCAGGCATGGCGAACAGACAAAGGAGGGAGGCCGCCCTAGGATGGGACAGGCAGTAGGCCGCCTGGCACAAGGAGCCGTTGCTCGGTATAGGGCGAGATCTTCCCAAGATACTCACCTCGAACACCGCAGGACTGAGCATTAATTGCCCGCCGTAGGCGGTCTAGATAAAGTATGGTCGATCTAGGACGCCTGACAATGGCATTTAATGCCCGAAACCCAGGCCAGACCACTATAAATACATTCATATCTGCATTGATGGTAAACCAACTACTACTCTCTCTCTCTAAACATACATAAAAGTCTTCATTCTCTCTCTAACTTAAGCATTGGAGAGTGTCCTGGGCGACCGCCCACGGACCCTTGTTTTGCAGGAGCTTGGAGTCCCCCACCATCTAGAACAGGCGCTTCACTCGTTCTACACAAACCGCCTAGTACATTCTAGGCTCAAACAATTTGGCGCCCACCGTGGGGCGAGAGAGCACTGAAGAAAGGATGGATGGGAGCTCCAACACCCCTGTCAAAGGCGTAGTAGGAAGAAGCAGCCCCCGCGCACCAGACGCACAAATGAGCGGCATCCGAGGATTGGAAATGCCCACTGTGGAGGAAGAGATGGAGATGGAGGACCGCGTAAAGAGCCAAGGGCAGCAAATATCGAGTATGCAAGAGAGCTTAGGCCAAATATTGGCCATGCTCAGGGAGAAAGAAAGCAAGGCGCCAGGAAGCTCAGGAAAGCGGCCAAACAAAGGAAAAGGAAAAGAGAGCGGTCCCGACAGCCCTGCTCGGACAGAAGGCGGGGAGTCCGATGAAGAAGAAGGTGCAGAAGATAGCTTAGGGTTTTTGGAGGAACATCTCAAGCCCACGTATGGCAAGGCCAAGGGTCCCACCATCCTCCAAAACCCGCTAGCTAAGAGCCTATTCAAAACCCAGGTTCCTCACAATTTCTCATCACTCGGGCTGCCCACATACAATGGGAGCTCGGACCCCGCCGACCATTTGAGCGCCTTCATGTTGAAGATGCAGCTCATCAACGCCACAGACGCGGATCTATGTAAGGCGTTCCCGGTCACCTTCGGCGGTCAGTGTAGGACTTGGTATACCTCCTTACCCGAGGGGATAATTGAAGATTTCGAGCAGTTCGCGACCCTCTTCTCCTCGAAGTTCGCATCCCAGAGAAGAAGAAAGCTGACAGTATCGTCATTAATCAACTGTAAACAAGGGGGAGAGGAGTCGCTGACAGATTTCTATGATAGGTGGAACACCATAGCCTGTGAAGTGCAAGGAATCTCGCCGAGTGTGGCAGCAGGTAACCTGCGTATGTCCACGCACAGTTGTGAGCTGCGAAGGGCGCTTATTAAGAAAGAGCATCCGCTGAAGGAATGGCCCGACCTGGACCGCCTAGTGAGAAAGGCGATTTTACTGGAGGAAGCCATGGTAGTGGAGGACGCTGCCAAGCGCACCAATTTAAAGGAAAGAGAAAAGAAGAAAGGGGGGTCGCCTAAGAGGAGGGGGCGGTCCCTCGAAAAAAGGAGTTACAAATCAAGATACGTTCATCGAGATAACAGGAGGGAAGTTTTTACCACTAGCAGAGAAGAAAGCCGGGACCGAAAAAGCGACAGCAATGCGCGCCAGACGCATAGGAGGGATGAAGATCGAAAGTGGTGCGACTGGCACCAGATGCCCACCCACGACACCACAGAGTGCCGGGAGTTCAAAGCAAGCTTGAAGTACTTAGCGCCAGGAGATCTCAAAAGCCGTTTGGACACGAGACCGCACCGTCAGGAGCAAAGACATCACAAGGAGAGATCGCCGAGCCCAAGAAAGAGATCAAGAACACCAAAGCGTGGCAGATCAAGGTCACAAAGGAGAGACGCGGAAGTCATACTCGACAGTGCGGAGCCTGAGAAGAAAGTAAGAATCTCCTCTCACCTTACGGAAGACAAGGCAAGGGAGCTGTTGGCGCTCCTCAAAGAGTACAAGGACCTGTTCGCATGGACCTCTGAGGACATGCCAGGCGTCTCGAGAGAGCTCGCTGAACATCATCTGTCAGTAAAAAGCAAAGCGAAGCCCGTTCAGCAAAGGCGGAGGAACGCTTCGCTCGAAAAGCAAATGGCACTGGAAGAAGAGGTTAAGCGGTTGCTGAAGGCCGGTTTCATAAGGGAAGTCAAATATCCAACTTGGCTTTCAAATCCAGTCTTCGTCCGGAAGGCCTCGGGACTGTGGAGGATGTGCATAGATTTCACAAACTTGAATGCAGCCTGCCCGAAAGACGCATATCCTTTGCCAAGGATCGACCAGCTTATAGATGCAACCGCTAATCACGAAAGTCTAAGCTTCCTAGACATGTTCTCCGGTTATCATCAAATCTGCTTGTCAGAGGAAGACCAAGAGAAGACCGCGTTTATGACTCACATGGGAAATTACTGTTACACGGTCATGCCATTCGGCCTCAAAAACGCGGGAGCAACGTATCAAAGAATGATAGATGCGGTCTTCAAGAGTCAACTGGGAATAAATGTAGAGGCATACGTGGACGATGTCTTGGTCAAAAGCAAAAAGGAGGAAGATCACCTGAAAGACCTGAGAGAGACATTCGAAAGCCTGAGGAAAGAGCGCCTGCGGTTAAACCCGCTCAAGTGCGTGTTTGGCGCCAAAGCGGGAAATTTTTTAGGGTTCATGATTACCCGGAGGGGAATAGAGGCAAACCCAAAGCAGATAGAAGCCATCACGAGCTTGAGACCGCCTCAGAGCGTCAAAGAAATTCAAGCGTTCAATGGGAAAATGGCCGCCTTGAGCCGTTTTATTCCCAGAGCTGCATACAAGTGCTCTCCCTTCTTTCAAATGCTCAAAAAGTCAGCGTCTCGTTCGCAATGGAGCGCAGAATGCGACAGGGCGTTCTTTCAGTTAACGGAGCAGCTCACCTCACCACCGGTGCTGAGTGCCCCGCGTCCTGGCGAGTCATTGTACCTCTACTTGGCGGTCTCCGATCAAGCGGTCAGTTCAGTTCTGGTACGAAGGGATGGGGACGGCTCAGACCACCCCATCTACTATGTGAGTAAGGCGCTCCTTCCAGCAGAGAAACGGTACATGCCTATCGAAAGAGCGGTCTTAGCGGTGGTAACGGCCGCTAGGAAGCTCCGCCCTTACTTTCAAGAGCATCAGATAGTCATCCTCTCAAATCTCCCGCTAAGAAAAATCCCAAAGGGAATGGACGTGTCGGGTCGAATGACCAAGTGGGCGGTCGAACTCAGTGAGTACGACATATCGTACGCCCTGCGACCCTCCATCAAGGGCCAAGTGTTAGCGAATTTCATCGCTGAAGGCTTCAGTCTGAACAGTATGGAGGAGACCGAAGTTTGGCCTCTATTTGTCAACTGGGCTGCCGTAAAAGGAGGGGCAGGAGTAGGAATAGTCATTGAATCGCCTAAAGGAGTAGTCCATGAGATATCCCACCGATTCCTCGAGCTGAAAACTAATAATGTAGCGGAGTACGAAGCGCTCCTCACCGGATTGAAAATCGCAACCAACCTAGGAGCCTCACATATACATATATACTCTGACTCGTTGCTGGTGGTCAATCAGGTGCTGGAGAGTTACGAAGTGAAAGAAGAAGCGCTCGTCAAGCTGGCAGGGGCGGTCAAAGGAGTATTGTCTCAGCTAGACTATTGGAAGCTGGAGCATGTGAAAAGAGAAGACAATCACCATGCGGACGCCCTCTCCAAGTTGGCGACCGCCATGGACTTTGAAGGGGAGCGTCAAATAACGGTGACAAAGGAAGGGGCCACAGCATGTGAAATACTGGCTCTGGAAGAAGAAAGCCCCGACTGGCGGTCCCCACTGATCAACTATTTACAAAGTGATGTCGTTCCTGACGACACAGTTTCAGCCAAGGCGCTAAGAAGAAGGGCCACCCACTACACCATGGTAGAGGGGCAGCTGTGCAAGAGGTCTTTCTCAGGTGCATACTTGAAGTGCCTTGGTCCAGAAGAAGCTAGGTGGATGGTGAAAGAGATTCACCAAGGAACATGTGCGACACACTCCGGGCCGCGGAGCCTGGAGCGGACGGTCTTGTTACAGGGGTACTATTGGCCGACAGTGAAAAAGGATGCTATGGAAGCGGTTTAGAAGTGCCATGAATGTCAAATCCATGCGAGCAAGCAACACTTGCCAAGCGAGCAGCTGAAGAGCATCACAGGGCCGTGGCCATTTGCACAATGGGGCCTGGATCTCCTTGGGCCATTCCCTACCGCTCCATTAGGCAAGAAGTACCTGGTTGTAGCGGTCGACTACTTTACGAAGTGGATTGAAGCGGAACCGCTAGACACAATCACCAGTGCCAAGATCCAAAAGTTCCTATTCAACAATATAATGATCAGGTTCGGAACCCCTCACACCATTATAACTGATCATGGCACACAGTTTGACTGCAGACCGTTCGAAAACTTCTGTGCAAAGAACCGCATCATTTGCAAGATGGCATCCGTGGCGTTTCCTCAAGCGAACGGGCAAGTGGAGTCGTCCAACAAGCTAATCCTGCGAGGATTGAAGCGAAGGCTAAAGGAAGCAAAAGGAGGGTGGACCGCTGAGCTTCCTCACGTCTTGTGGGCGCATCGAACAAACTACAAACAGGCCACCGGGGAAACGCCATTTGCTCTGACTTATGGCTCAGAAGGGGTCGCGCCAACAGAGCTAGCATTGCCATCACTCCGCGTCCAGGCCTACAGTTCGGAGGATAACCACAAGAAGCTGCTCCACCAGCTGGACATGATTGAAACGAGAAGAGATGCGGCTCTGGTCAGAACTCTGGAGGAGAAGCTGAAGGTGGCAAAGGCGTACAACGCCAAAGTGAGGCCAAGGCCGCTGGAAGAAGGAGATATGGTCCTAAAGAGGAACTTCGAGCAGAGAGAGGGGCATGGAAAGCTGGCAGCCGGATGGGAAGGTCCATACCTTGTGGGAGAGAAGCTAGGCACGTCGACGTACATACTAGCTACAATGGAGGGAAAGCCAGTAGCAAAGACATGGAATGCTATCCACTTGAAGAAGTACTTTGAGTGAAAGTCGTTGACCGCCGAGTCTTTTTGTGTTTAGACGCACATCCGTAACACGGGTCTACTTTTGGGGGAGGACCCATGTAAGCCTACCGCTATCATAAGTGGGGGCACAAATCTATGTTAGGAGCGCCACCGAGCACCCATTTTCTTAACTCATGAGCTACGAAACATTCTAACAACCGCCTCCGAGCGACGGGTTAAAAAGCACAAGGCGGTAACACGGTCGTAAAAATTAAATCGCTACTCAGCATTAATAAACAAACATGCAGCCGCTAACGGGCACTCCTAGCCTAGGCATGCATAACAGCTCCAAAGCATGAATCGCCGACACAGGCGACACATTGCAAAGCAGTGGAATACTTAATCGCTACTCAGCGTTAATAAATAAACAGGCAACCGCTAACGGGCACTCCTAGCCTAGGCATGCATAACTTAGCGGTCCCAAGGCATGAATCGCCGACACAAGCAACATATCGCAAAACATCGGAACATGAGCGACTGCTCAAAAGATGATAAAGATAATCCAAGTACGATACGATAAATAGACGAAAACATCCCATCAAAGGCTTCTCGGAGAGAAGCCAAAAATATCCACTGCCCAAGGCAGAATTAGTTTGCAAAATAGAAAAGGAACAAGGTAATTAAACGGTCTCCACTTGAGATGCACCGTCCTGGCCACCGTCCTGCTCCGCGACATTCT
The DNA here is from genome assembly GCA_946122785.1 of Linum tenue. Taxonomy (NCBI): domain Eukaryota; kingdom Viridiplantae; phylum Streptophyta; class Magnoliopsida; order Malpighiales; family Linaceae; genus Linum; species Linum tenue. Next base: position 4,783,073 of record CAMGYJ010000010.1, on the reverse strand, counting down.
CAGTGGCGCCCACATTCTCGGCGGTTCTCGTAGGCTCGACAGCAGAGCTGGCAACGGGGTTGTCAGGCGCCTCCGAGTTGACGTCGTCATCTCCCCAGAACTCGACAGCGTCCCATATTGAATTGGTGTCCCACACCACCTCGGGATATTCATGGCGGAACCAATGGCGAATGGCGGCCACGGTGTCGCGGAGCAACTTTTGATACTTCTCGTCGTCAGCGGCCTGATACTCTTCGGACGTCCAAAACGACTCCCTCGCTTCTTGGGCGGCCTTCAGCATATCCGCCTCTCGGGCGTCCTGCAACTCGGATTTTTCAAGCCGAAGTTTAGCTAGTTCGGCCTGAAGAGCGCTCTCTCGAGCCAGAGAGTCGTTAAGTTCAGATCGCAGGCGGTCGACATCTTCCAGAGCTTTCTTTGTTGACTCCTTGCCCGCCTCAATCTGGGCGTCCTTGTCCTTTACCAGCTGCTCCTGCTCCTTCAAGACCTCTTACCGCACTTCCGCCCTTAACCCTTCGCGACCTTCTTTAGCCTGATCCTCCATCTTAAGGACCTTGGTCTTCACGTCGTCGATGTCACTTTAGGAGGCGGTCGTTATGCAGCATTATCTGGTTTAAACCAAATTGGGCCTACAAAAGGAAAGTTTTTAAAGTTAGTCCAAATTTAGTGAAGTACAAAGAAAGACCAAGCAAAAGAGAAGCGCAAACCGCAAAGAAGTAGCGGGAAGTCGTCGCCGCCAGATGCTTGGTATCTGAAGTCAGCACAGGGGTACCCGCGACGTGAGTGAAGTCCTCAGGGACCGCCAAACCCTCAGCGATCACGTGCATAGCACGTTTAGCAGCAACAGGGTACAAGGACGCCTGCGAAGAGAACGACACTGAAGTGTCGACGGAGGTCCTCTTTTGCTTCTTAGGCACGAGGTATGCATCGATTGGGGTGACCGGCTTCTCGAACGCGACCCCCTTCAGCCTTCCCTCCCCAGCAACTGATCTCAGGTCCTTGGAGGTGGTAATGTCCAAAGGCCGTTTAACAGAAGTCCTCTGTGCGGGCTCGGACAACTTCAAAACCCCAGAGCGGCTGGCGACCAGCTGCTTCTGAGAAGGTGAAAGCGAGAGGGCGGCGGCCGTCGCGGGAGGGTCAGAAGGAGCCAGACTTGAAGAGACAGGGGCAGAGCTCCCGGGATTAGGCGGTCGAGCAGCAGAGGCGTACCGCCGAGTACCTGAAAAGTAAATACATAAGTGAAGCACATGAGAGATTCGTCCAACACAAGAAGGAAATAACTAACCGTGAAACCGCCGAATAATCTCAAGGGCATTATCGTCGCCCTTCGGAGGGAGGCGAATTTGTAGAGCGCTCACAATCCGCTTTAACAGCGGTTTGAAGGGCTCCAGGCCCTCGGTATCGGTGTTCCAATCCTTCTTGTCGCCAAAAGCGAAGCCGGTCGGCGGTTCAACCTCACCCGAATACCATGTACCCTGGGGGCGAGCAAAGAAATACTCCTTGAACCAAGGAGAATCTAGATTGGGCGCTCCGCTAACAATGCCGACGCGCGACTCTCGACGATAACAAGACCAGCAGTTGTCCGAGCCCCTCATCTTGTATAGCTGACGGAACGCATCAAACGAAGGCGTTTCACCAATTTTCTCACAAGTGGCTCGGAAGGCTATGGAGTGGAATATTATACCCGGAGATAACCTCCCTAATGTGCAGTTGAGAAAGAGGAGCGTCCGAGTAAGAAGGTTATCAATGGGGAAAGTCAAGCCCATTCGGAGGTGCTCCACATGAATGGGAATCCAACCGCCCGGACAGGAACCGGACCGCCCCTTAGGAGAGGGAGCCGCATAATCCCAATCGGTAGGGAGCCCGTGCGCCTTTAACTGTCGAAGAACTTGGTGAGGCTTGTACGCGGCCTCGTTAGGCGGTCCCTGATCGTACGCGCTGCGAGGAACAGCCTCTCCTTCCCACATATCCTCGTGCAACCTGACCCGGTAAACGTCGTCGTGGATCGCTTGGAAGGCCCCCACGGGTCGTGCGTCGGACAAAGTCAGAGAAAGGGACGATTCCCCCTCTTCGTCCTCGCGGCGGTCTTCATGGGCATCGTCAGAAAGGTCGATATGAGACGGGTTATGGGGCGGTTCGCTCTCGGCTTCTGAATAACTAAAAGCCTCGAGGTTATCGCCAACCCGGGAAGACGCCCCACGCCGAGATGTGCCCGCATCAGGAACCAGATCCAGTTCTACTCCTAAAAGGTCATAACGAAGACCGTCTAAGAATCGCTAAGGGAACCGCACCAAACTCCACACGCTCTGAAAAATACTAAGTCCTAGTTCTGGAATCATGCGCGTAATAACAAGAGTAAGATTATACCTGGAACTGTTTGCCGGGTCCCAGATTGCGGTCCGCCAGAGCCGCCTCCGGACTTCGCAGACGAACGAGGGACGCTCACGCTAGAGGTCCTAACGTCACCAGAAGTAGCGGCGGCGTCACGACGACGACCACGTTGCCGGAGAGATGCTGGTTCTGGCTGTCGGAAGGGGCAGTGCTGTGCGAATCCATCGCCATTTGTCGCCGGAGTTTTCTCTTGGCTCGCTTCTGACGTCGTCGGAGTTTGGCGAGGAAGTCTACTCGCGACGGAGACAAAGAATTGCTATCGCGCAAGTAAGAAGAGAGGGAAAAACGGGAGCACCGAGCAATCTTGGCGAGAGAATCAGAGGAGAACGAAATGAAGTTTTCGGAGAAAGTAGAAGAATGGGGGAAAGAAGATGGGGCAGGTATAAATCGGCAAGGCAAGAAGGTAGTGAGGCGACGGTTGAGTAGCCTAGGGCAAACTCTAACCTACAAAATTCAAAACGCGGGCAGGTGATTGGACGTGATAGCTGCCCGATGTCAGGGCACGAAGTCCAAGGCCGACACGTGGCAGAGGCTAAAGGCGGTGCGAAGAAACGCGGAAGACGAGGAGGCAAAGGGCAAAGCACAAACAAACGCGGTCGCCTAGTAGTTGACTGGCTCGGAAGGGACGCGAAACAAAAAGGGAGTGGACAGTGCAGAGGGTAGCAGTCACACCATGAAAACATGGCAGTAAAAGGGGGTGGACAGCGGAATCGCTCAGACAAGCGTCGGTCAAACGGAGGGACAACAAAGTCGCTCGACGAGCAAACAAAAAGGGGGTGGACAGCGCAGAAGGTAGCAGTCACATCATGAAAACATGGCAGTAAAAGGGGGTGGACAGCGGAATCGCTCAGACAAGCGTCGGTCAAACGGAGGGACAACAAAGTCGCTCGACGAGCAACCAAAAAGGGGGGTGGACAGCGGAATCGCCTAAAGACCAAGCGAGAATAGGCGGACAGGTGGACAACAACGTCGCTCGACGAACGCCCAAAAAGGGGTGGACAGCGGAATCGCTCAAGACATTCGGAAGCGGACAGCGGACTTCTCAGCGATTAGTAAAGATACACAGTGGATTTCCACAGCACAAATCAACGTCTGTCAAAAAGGGGTGGACAGCACAAACTCTCCGAACGGTTAATAAATAAACGTCGACCGCTTAACGGGCGACAGAGTAACGGTCGTAGAAAGGAGCACGAGAGAGGAATTAACACAGGAAAGAGACCGGAATAGTTGTGAAAAACGCATCTCTGTGGCGGCCAGGGGCAGAAGGGTAGACAGCGGTTATTATGAGGACCGCTCAGCCATTCGGTATAAAAAGTAGCCGCCAAAACCCGCTGCTTTTCACGACTAAGGGGCAATTGTTGGGCCATAGCTGAGCGGTATTGGGCTTGGAGGCCCACAGAAGGCCCAAGGAGAAAGGCCCGGGAGGCAGGCATGGGGAACAGAGAAAGGAGGGCGGCCGCCCTAGGATGGGACAGGCAGTAGGCCGCCTGACACAAGGAGCCGTTGCTCGGTATAGGGCGAGATCTTCCCAAGATACTCACCTCGAACACCGCAGGACTGAGCATTAATTGCCCGCCGTAGGCGGTCTAGATAAAGTATGGTCGATCTAGGACGCCTGACAATGGCATTTAATGCCCGAAACCCAGGCCAGACCACTATAAATACATTCATATCTGCATTGATGGTAAACCAACTACTACTCTCTCTCTCTAAACATACATAAAAGTCTTCATTCTCTCTCTAACTTAAGCATTGGAGAGTGTCCTGGGCGACCGCCCACGGACCCTTGTTTTGCAGGAGCTTGGAGTCCCCCACCATCTAGAACAGGCGCTTCACTCATTCTACACAAACCGCCTAGTACATTCTAGGCTCAAACATTATCATTAAATGAGAAAATTTTCGGTTAATGCATCAATTCACGATTTATACGATGAATAACACATTACAATGAACACATAGTTAATCCTTATAGAAATACATGCAACTAATACAATTATCCAAATTATATTAGTCAAATACTACCGAACCACCTAAACCAAACAAGCTAAATTTTTTAACCAAACCAAACCAATTATCCAAATTAACCAAACCAAATTAGCCAAATACTACCGGTTAAATAGTTACCACGGTAACCACACCGTTTAAACACCTCTAGTGGCGTCGGGTCTTCCAAGATGCAGCTGAAGGGATTTGGTTGATTATTCGGGTTTTGCAACTTCTAAACAAAGAGAGAACCCTAGAGAGAAAAAGTGACGAAGAAGAACCTTGGGAAAGGATTGGAGTGATTTAAGGACATTGGAGCTCGATCTTTCACCCTCGGAGTGACAATTTCCAGCGTAGAGCAGATTCGCATCCCTCACATGATGATTTCTCTTCCAAGCTTTGCGTTTTCTCTTCTCTCCATGGAGTAAACTCCCTTTTCATATGGGTATGAAGAACCCTAGTCTTGTATGTTAGGAATGGTTGTATGAACCTAGTTTGTAAATGATTGATTTGATATATTCAATTGAGGCATTAATCAGAATGGCATGAGTCCTGATCAAACTTTTGTGATTCTTGCTTTAACCTATAACTATAGTCTCTACATAGGTTAATACTCGCCTCAGATGGGCGCAGGATACCCAATGTGTGAGTGTTTTGTCTTAGATAGGCACATGTTACACGTTCATTCTCCCCATTGTGAGGGTAGTAATGTAAAGATATGTTATAACAAGTTTACCGGACGGTTGCGCTAGCTAAGTAGAGGGCGGGGCCCCATTATAAGATAAAACATGTAAGCAAGTAATAACGAAACCCCTTTCCTAATAAACTGTGCATTTTATTCATACGACCACCACATGTGCATGGCTCTACGTGTGTTTGAGGATGATTATAGGATTAGGACCGACCCCACGCCCACACTCAGGAGCTGAAAGGAAACGGAAGCAATTGGATCACTTATCGGGAGGAAGCTGCTGCTGAAGATGTCATCTTCACAAGGGTTAGTGATTGCAGAAGCTCCCAAGTGAACTCCTTCACTTATGTACTTTTATTAGTAGGCTTGAGACTGATGCTCATACATGATTTGTTACGAGGAATTTCCTACGGTGATTTGAAATTATTTTTGTTATTCTTTTCATTTTGAGTTATTTCGATTTCTCAATGGTATTTTGGTAAAAATAGTGTTAGGCCGAGTTAGGGTGTTACAGATAATTTGTATTTTTGCCACCATTGTATTTTAACATCTTTTTCCCATATAACAAATATTCGATAGAATTGAAATCAGCCTCAAGAGTGAAAGGGTATAGAAAGAACCGTGCATACGATTAAAAAAGCCAACACCATCCACACTATCTCAACCCGATTACCAGGAGCTTTCGATAAGATGTTGAGAATACAAACCGTCAGTGCCGGCTGGCCACACTAGAGGAAAGCATAGATGGAGTTCATATCAAATCAGAGACTACAATTCCCCATATCATGGAATCCATGGTACGACATCAAACGATAATAGCACAGAGAAGAGAGTAGACATATCATCCTAGAAATGAACACACTATTGCTGACCCTCTCCTGATTCATGCTTTGTTGATGCTTCCTTGATCTCGTCCCCAGCATCGTCCTGCAAAGGAAGACAACAAATTAGTCTCACTTTCCTAAGACACCAGCGAGATACAACCATCAAGAGCAATGGACCGAGATTGCGAGTGGGAATTTAAGCACATTCTAACCGTAACGTTGAATTTTGAGATGCGAGCAGTTCAACGAATAATAGGTAAAGACAGGACATGAGAGAAACTCACCGTGATATCAGAAGTCCATAGTGTTAAGTTGTCACGGAGTAGTTGCATGATCAAAGTGCTGTCCTTGTATGACTCTTCACCTAATGTGTCCAGCTCGGAGATGGCCTCATCAAAAGCCTGCACAAAGCAAAAGATGAGACTTGAAGATATATGATAGTATAGGAAGTATGAATACTGCAAAGCGATTATAAATCAAGAAAGTCAAATAATCAACTGAACAGCAACGTAAAGCATCAACATGAAATATAATGCAAGTACTACAGTAAAAAGGATAATTCAACGACAAGTTAACACACAGGTATTCTCCAGCAACAAGTTCAAGGCCATCACTTAAGATATCATAGCCAAAATGGCACCCAATAACACTTTCCTAAATGCCAATTTCCAAAAAGACTAAACGGTCAAATATATTGGTAAAAATTAGATCTTCCTTCATACAAACAAGCATCAAGAGGATAGTTCTGCAAGTTGAACAGATGAAAATATACCTGTTTCGCAAGACTGCAGGCACGATCAGGTGAGTTCAGGATCTCATAATAGAAAACAGAGAAGTTGAGTGCCAGCCCCAGACGGATCGGGTGGGTAGGAGCCAAATCAGCTAGTGCAATATCCTATACCAAGGAAACAATGAGATGAATCTTCTGAAATGTAATAAAATACACATAGCCGTATGAACACTGAACAAGCACAATAGAGAACTTTGTGGCCAAGAAAAACCAACAGATGACTGAAACAAACATTATAACAGCAAGTACTCTTTCGAACGCACCTGTGCAGACTTGTAAGCCATCAAGGTGCTCTCAGCAGCTTCCTTCCTCTCTGCACCAGTCTTAAACTCAGCAAGATACCTATGGTAATCACCCTTCATTTTGAGGTAAAACACCTTAGACTCAGCAGCCGAGGCAGAAGGAACGAGATGTGTCTCAAGAAGGTTCAGGATGCCATCGCAGATCTTGCTCAGTTCGGTTTCAATCTTAGACCTGTACTCTTTGATAATAGAAACGTGATCCTCATTTCCCCTGCTCTCCTCTTTCTGCTCAATGGAAGAGATGATCCTCCATGAAGCTCTTCTTGCTCCAATCACATTCTTATAAGCCACGGAAAGTAGGTTCCTTTCCTCGACAGTCAGCTCCTCAACATCAACTGTCTTTGCAACTTTCTCCATGAACTCCACCATTTCCTCATAACGTTCAGCCTGCTCAGCCAACTTGGCCATGTACACATTCTCCTCGCGGGATGCTTCAGCAGACATATTTTCTCAATCTAAAGAGTAAAAACCCATGGAATTGGTTTATTAATGAGCATCATTAAGATCGAAACAAACAGTTACAATAGTAACCAACTTTCATTCGCGATTAAATAATCATTGAAGACAGACTACCATCACTTACAAACAGAAATGTGCCAAAACATATGGGCACGCCATATCATTTCTGTTTTACCTTGAAAACCAACAGAAAATCTGAAGCGACAAAGCAAAACCAAGGGACAAGGAGGATATCATTTCACCTCTTATCTTCCTCCGGGATGATCCAAACTATGCTAACTAATGTTTATTTATAAATAAATAACACAGGTTCCAATCTATGTGTCTTTGTTCTTTCAAAACATATGAAAACCCCACCACTACTATCTTCCATTAAATTGATTCCATACAGTTGCAGATAAAGTCACACAGCCGACCAGGGAAGCAAGTACAGCATCTCGGAAGATGTAAATTCAGAAACAAAACCCCAATCTGGTACAATATTAGGATTTCCTTGTATTATTATCTTCTCCCAAAAGCCAAACTAGCAGATCAGAATCAACAGCAGGAAAAGTGCAAGTCAACGCCTAGCCAGAAATTTCCACAAAACCGTTTTCACCAGAGTAAAAATCCCACCACGAAACCAACTCAACAGCAGTTAGATCCCGCAACAAAGAAATCGACAAAGCCATAAGAAAGATTCAAACGAAGAACCCTACAGCCGTAATCAAGCAGCCTAAAAACACTCGGCAGATCTTGGGAAGGGAAGTCGCGAATCAAGATTGGAATAGCATAGATCGATTGAAATGACCTATTATCAATCATCAAAAATGGATTTAGTGATGGGTTAAGAAACTAGGGCTTACCAATAAGAAACTGCGCGCGGGCGGGCGGGCGGGAGGAAGATCGATGCGGAACTATGACGCCGGAGAAGAAAGAGAGAAAAATGAGGGGAGAAGAAAAATGAGGTCGAGGGGGCGGTTAATAAAAAGGGGATTGAAAGGCGAGTGGAGAGAGGGAGGCTTGAGGGAAGGAGGTCCAATGAGGAGCTGACAGGTGGTGGGTGGCGGAGATGAAGAGAGAGAAGGCTAGGGGTTGACGGTCAGCGCTCTCACACGAAAAATACAATCAAATTGAAGTTGACTATTTTTTAGCCAAATTTTTTTTATGATTTTGAAATATTAGCCAAATTTTTAAAATTATGAAATATTATCCAAATCTTTCATAATGCTACAAAATTATAGCTATCTATTGTTAAAATTAACGTCAGACTTAACAGAATTACATCTAAGCTAAATTGTCGGTCTAAGTTTTTGACACATCAATGCCATGTCAATTATAATATTTTTTTTAATTGAAAAACATAATTTCCCTTCTCCCTCTTATTTTTGGTGGCGAACATAGCTGGAGTTCTTTCATGTTGCGGGTTTGCCATCGGCTTATCCTGACCGCCCGAGCGGTTGCCGCGAGAGGATTTACTCACCAGAATTTAAAAACGACGGCGACGGTTATCTCTCCTCTACGAACAAGCAGATCTGGATCGAGACGAAGTTATCTCTCCTCTGCTTCGCGTCCTATCACCAAGAAGAAACGACAGTCCTCAGCGAACAAGCATATCTGCTTTACGTCCTTTGTCTGTGAACAGATTAACTACTCGTTAATTGACCCGATGTCGCTCAAATACAACCATGGTCTCTTTCTTCTCTTTCTTCTATTAAAAAAGCTTTTGTGTACCAAAAGAACACGCCAAAGATTCGTCTGTAGCAAAGAGAATCATGATCGTGCTTTGCCATAGGAAAGAGCGGCGACCTACGATTCCACCCCCAACCCAACCCAACCCGAGGACTCTCCTTAGGGGTTGAAGTCACTCTCCTCGTACTCCCTAAGATTTCTATATCCAAAGCTAGCCGCAATTGAGGATAGCGGAGAGGGCCCCAGAACTAGCGAGCTGGGGGCGGAGAGAAACGTCAAATTTAGTGAGCTTGACGAGGTGGGAGAGGGAATCGAGCTTGGAATCGGGAAGTGAGGAAGTCACTACAATTTGTTTAATTCCCTTTGTCACAGTTTGGGGAAGTATAAAAACATTCATCCAATATTGAGTTAGACTATAGAGTACAAATACTATCAGTTCAATCTTGCTTACATTGCTAAGAGCTTTAGATTTATAGTTCTGCACTCTAGTAGTGATCCTATCAATTACATGTTTACACGCCTTAATTGATAGCTTCCTTGCTAGTAGAGACACCTCGAAGTATCTCAAGCAATTTCCTTATCTGACAGCCTGACCAAAAAAGTTACGGGCTATTTTGCTGAGTTTCTTAGAGAGAGTTGTCTCGCGCCCTTGCTAATGTATTATGATTTTCTATGGACACCCCAACATAAAAAATTCACATTTTGCTAGATTAGACTTCGATACTGATAAGCCTTGAAATATGTTCAGGATTTGTTTAGTACAACCAATGTAGTAAAATGCGTGTATCTAACCAGAAGCGGAAACATGAGTAAGAATGTAAAATGTAAACGCTTAGCGTAAAAGCGTAAGTATTTGTGTATAATCTGATTAATCTTAAGTATTTGTGTATAATCTGATTAATCTTCAACAAACTATCTATCTCATTTAAAAAGGTCACTACTCACGCAGATAATCTAATTTAACAAACTTTTATTAGTGGAGAAAACGTACAACTAAACCAACAGTACTACAATAAGGAAATATCGAGGCTTCTTCATCCATAAAAAAGTATAACCAATTAACAACTATATCTCATTATCAGCCGTTTGTTTCAATTTAGATGTCAAATTAAACAAGATTACTGAGCCTTCCTTTATTACAAGGTTCTTCATCTATTGAATGCGAGGAATCAAATTATAAGTAAATATTAACCACTTAAGTCGCACATCAAACAATAAAGTTATCACTCGATGAAGCTGTGGCGTAACATCATCGCCCGGCTTGAACACGTCATATGTCATGCTCGCATCAAGGTGATGTCATCTCAATATTTGGGTGAATTTTAACTATGGCATGAGGAAGGTGTTTGATTAATTGGATTATGAAACTCATTTTAAATAAAAAGGAATGTGAAGTGAGTTGAAAATTGAAGGGCTTAATTGTAATGTAACTAATATAAAGTTGGATGATTTAAGTGGAAACCAAGTTTTTTGAGGAGATATTTGGATATTTGTGATCGGAGGAGAAGAGAAACGGGGAGAGATTTTTGGAGAATGAAGGTGCAAAACCCTGCACGCTCATTCATCTCCCGCCCCTCCCTTTTTTCGGTACTTTCTTTCCTCTCCCACTCTCCATACCCTCATCACCACTAACAGCAAGCAAACCTTGAAGGAACCATAAAAATTACGGGGAATTAGATCTGGGGAATTGTGAAGCAAAAAAGAAGGAAAAGGCGAGAGAAATAGAGGAGTTACCGAATTTTCGTTTTGCAGCAAAGTAATGAGTTCAAGAGGGGATTTCAATAACCCATCGTTGGATCGTCCTCAAATTTGGGTGATGCATACTTTATGGGATCTAACGTTGGGATCGTCGTTATGATTCTGGTTCGTCGAGAAATGTTGCTGGTCAGACAGGATGCAACACTGCTTTCATGTAGTTGGGAAGTTGGTTATAGGGAGGATTTCGGTGAAACTAACCGTTGGATCGTCCTCAATCTTTGAAGACATGTTAAAGACTCGTTGTGGGATGATTTGTCCATAGGGATCGATGTTTTGTTTCTGTTTGTCAGAAGACAAGGTGTGAAATTGGTTGAAACTCATTCAACTGGAAACGTAAAAAAACGAGTTAGAAACGTGTTGTTGACCATTTTTACCGCTTTTTAACATTTTCACACAAATACATTTTTATATAGAAATTGAAGTGTTTTGCCAAGTCTGAAATATAAAATCTCAATCCACAATATCAAAAGTTTTCAATAGGAATTTTTTTGTTGCTATATTTGTGCACCATTTGAGGAGCAAGTAACATGTTTCCCCTGCTACTCTCCTCCTTACAAAAGTTGTTTGGTTCGTCCCTATTACTAAAGGCAAATAGGACTCAACCTAGAAGCCATAATTTTTGCACTCAACCTAGAAGCCATAATTTTTGCTATACACTTATAAAGTGTATTGCAGAAAGGGATAGGACGAAAATTCTTCATGTTAATATGGATTAGGAACTTTAGGAATTAATGCTATGATAGTCACGTTTACCTCTCTTGGTATAATGATGCTCCTGAGTAGGGATGGCAACAAAACCCGAACCCACGGGTACTCACCCGACCCAACCCGGTCAACGCGGGTAAAATTCGTGTTGACGGGTTTTGGGCCGAGTTCGGGTTTAAATCCGCTACACTATTCATCGGGTTGGGTTGGGTTTAGGTTTAGGTAAACCCGCCTCATGGGTACCCGCTCACACATATAATTACTTTCCTGGTATATTTAATATTCTAAATAATATATCTTCTTTAAACAACTAATATTATTTATTTTTGTGGATACATGTATAATTTGTTCTTTCTAATTGTTTAGAATGAAGTTGATATTATGGAGTGGAGAGTGAAGAAATTTATTTGACGAGGAAGAAGATTTCAATTAATCTTGTTGTTTATAGATGTTTATCTTTAATTTTGAACAATTTGTATTGATCATTTCCGGTTTGCTTGTATGTTCTAGATTGGTGTTTTTTGTATGAATAATTTGTATGCGAAAATTGATGTTAAACTTTTATTTTGAAAGAAATTTTTTATTGTAAATTTTTTATCACAAAAACCCACGGGTACCCATGAACCCGCGGATACTCAACGGGTTGGGTTGGGTTTGAGTTTTTCAAACCCAGCGGGTTTTACCCCGAATTTTTTTGACGAATAAACCCATGGGTTTGGGTTTGACAAAACCCACCCAACCAGACCCATTGTCATCGCTACTCCTGAGTGACATTTCCACCTACCATGGGCCAATTGTTCTGGTAAAAGGATTTTGGAAATCCACGTGGCCGTGGACTCTTGTCCCTGTGCATCCCAAGTACTTGGATTATCATCCAGTCCTCTAATACTTGGATTAGGTTTTCAATCAAATTAGACCAATGCGAATCGCTAGCCACGGGTGATCCTTCTCACCTTCCGATGACCTATAATGGACGGCATTTTATTAGTTGGAATGTCTCCCCTATGCATTGAGCTTCCTAACTACATGACGTTCTAGGTCTGCAATCGACCTTGTGCAGTTGTGCTATGTTGGGAAATCATACATCTATACAAACTCAATTCTTAACCAGATATCCAAGATCTTGTTGAAGAGTAAACATAAAGAAGACGAGAACTACTACTTGCATCATCCATCATTTTCCGAAAAATCTCCAGATTGTCATCAATACTGATGACAACAGTTAGAATCTAAGAGCAAAATTCCACCAGTCGACTTTAAGACAAGATAATACTTAACAATCCCCCAAAACCACAACTCTCCTACATCAAATCAAAACGAAGGCCCCAATAAACTTGAAGACTCATCCAAAGGCAAGGAAAGAAGCTCTGCCTGCCACCTAGGTAGGTTTTCTCATGTTACGCCCAGCTCGAATCACTTCATCCACCAACAACAGTTGAGATGCAATCACAGGCCTGCAAATTATTGAGAAAATCGCAAAACAAAAGCCATGAAGGGAGGATGACGAAAGGGAGAAGTCATAGTGATGCATAGAGGTAAAAGATGCGTAAAATACTGACAGTTCGAGAATAACAGAAAAACAAAACATAGGTGCATACCCTGAGTTTAAAAGCTGGCGTTTGACTGAGTAGTTATCAAAAATACCCTCCATCTGAGGGTCAAGGGGCCCTCCTGTTTGGAGGTTGATTCCGACAATGTTATCGTTATCATGTTCTCCCTGAACAAAGAGAGCAAGATTGAATCAAGTTCCACATGTATATTTAATATTTATCTTGAAAGTTGAAAAAACTTAAGTATTTGTAAAAACAATTCTATGGGTAAATACCGTAAGGCAAACTATCTCATCCTGAGTGTCAAGCCCAGAGTTCTCAGCAAGAGTTTTTGGTATCACAAGAAGGGCATCAGCAAAAGCTTCAACACCAAGTTGAGCACGCTGCAGCAAATTTATTATAGGCACCAACCATCAGTAGTGAATGGAGAATGAGAAGACAGTCCAACGTAGAAAAGTACAGTTCTAGTTACCCCTTTAACAGTTCTCTTCACTTCACTGAGTAGGTATTTTCTGGCCGCAAACTCGAAAGCTCCAGCTCCCTAGGCAAGAGAAGAGAACACATTGGATCATCAGAAACTTGTAGACAACAATGATTCACCCATGTGATAAATCTTTTATGGTTATTGTCACTAAATCAACAGTAAGTTCTAATGGATAGTTTCAGGTTTACTTTTCAGTACAATTTACATTTGTACTTCCATCCAAAAACGAAATCCTTACCTATAGGAAAATAAGAACATTGTGTGAAAACTAGATTTGGCAGGTAGACAAACAGGACTACATCTATCATTCATATTGCAATTAGGTTGCGCGAGTGTTAGGTTACCCGGTAAGTATAAAGAGCACTAAATACATTTCCCAATGCAGAAAGTGAGTAAAGTACACTGTTACCTATTTGGATAGCCACTGGCAGACACCAGCAGCCAAATTAAACAGATTACTAAGAAAGCATAAATAACGGAAGCTGTGGAGGAACAACATATTTGCAAGAAGAACTTACAAGTACAACAGCTTCATCCTCAATGGTGTTCTTAACTGCTCTCAGGCCATCTCGTACTGCATCTTTTATTTGGGCAATAGTGTGGTCATTGGGGCCTACAAGATTATGGGAGCAAGAACATATCTTTCATCGAGAAGCGAACAGAAAACCCATATAGTGACAAAGATTGGCAAGGATGAACATATACCTTTTATTAAGATTGTACAAGAATGCGGATTTCTGACTTGTTCAACAAAAGTATATTTTTCTTCACCAAGGATGTGCTCATAAACCAAACCAGCCCATCCAAGGCAATCAGGAGTCATATCATCAACAGAGTTAACAGCTTCTCCACCACAAGCCAATACCAGGCGTTCCATATTCCTACGCTTTGCTCTACGGAGGGCAATAATCTGTGAAAAACCAGAGTCAGCATTTCATGGCATATATTATTTACCCCAGAGTACTATAGTCATGTAAGTTAACTTAACAACTAGTAGTCACGAGTAAAATAAATTAAGCAGCCCTCAGTTGACTATCTCTCAAATAGAAATTAAGACAGGACTAGAAATTAAAGACAAACCCCTGCACTCAACTATCTCTCAAGTAGAACATAAAAAATTTCCTGTGGTAAGGATGGGTAGCCAATGAACACGGGTTGCATTCCAAACTTATATGCGGTGGACCACTCAAGAAAACTGAAAATATTTAAAAAATGAACTTACCCCTGCTCTTGCTAGAAGATCCAGAGATGGAGGGTCGATGCCCTTTTGATTAATAACAACAAAGTTATTGTCATTACCAGAACAAACCTGCAAGTTACCAAAAAGCATATGCATAATTAGAAACCAAAAGAGCAGAGAGAAAGCATAAAATTGGTTGATGTTGCACAACCTGATTCTTTAGTTCTATAATCTTCTTCACTCTTTCGTCAACTTGACGCCTTTCAGCAGAAACCATCGCTTCCCTCTGCTCAGCATTTGAATAGAAAAACCCTGCATTTATCTCACTGGTTTTTAAAGGGAGTTTGGGGGTCAGCTTAACTCAGATATATATCAGTTTTAGTACACATTTTGCATGAAATACTACCTCTTATCATATTCCAGAGAGACATTGCACGTCAAGATGTGACAGTTCTCCGCCCGCCGCTTCATGTCAGGATGTCTAGAACCATGATCGAGGACAAGACCTTCGACCTAACAGAAACCACAATTTAGTAAAATGATTCAGAGGCTATACATGAAGAATAGGTTGCTTAAGCACATCCAATAAGGGTAGAATTTTACACACAAAAACATTAAATATAGATGTCCAATATAGAATACCATAGAACAAACTACTTCATCAGGTACAGAACAGTAATCATGAAAAGACCAAACTTGATAGAGTTAAAAACACACCTATGTCATAGAATGGACCATGACCAGAGCAATATAAACATCCCGCAAAAATACAATTCTGAATGAGAAATAAAACAAAACCTACCAGCCGTGTATCAACATCAAACTTATGGCGCATGTGCATAATCTCCACCATGAATAGGTCAATAGACTCCTCGGGTTTTCGTATGCAGAGAACCTGTCATTCAAATAAACTTGCTGTTAATGACAAGGGACTTGGACTAGGACAAGTTTCAGACTATTAGGTATTAAACTACAAAATAGGAACATCAACAAGCAATGAGTAAACTTACAGCATTTACAACTATGTCAGTCAACTGATCAGCCAAAGATTCATACAGCTGGATGAGAATAAAGAAAAATGAGCATGGCTACAGAATAAGTTATAGACTATGAAACAAAGAAAGAATTTTATAATTGTTCACCCATAAACACAATACCTTAGTTCTCACGGTAGTTCTCGCAACCATCTTTAGAATCTCCTTATCAGGTTCATCACCAATGACAACAGGAGTCTTAAATGTTTCAAGAAACTTGAGGGTGGCCCTTTTGGCAATTTCAAAACCATCAACCAAAACCCTTGGATGCATTCCTGTGAGCATACAGCAATCCCGTATCAGATGTGTAAAGCTTGTATCATATGGAAGCCAATGACTACTTGCACATTATTTTGAATACCAATAAACTTGCAGCCTCAAATACATAAGACACAGGCTAACACACATAAGACCATGAATACTGGCACTTTATATCAAGGCCACCGATGCATAAGCCGTGGCTCCAAAGAACCAAAACCCGAATGACATTGAAGGTCAGAATGACAAGTTTTGTTAATATCAAGATGATGTATCATCAAAGAGAATGGTGGAACACCCCATCGCCCTCATCAGAGATGAAGCAAAACTAATGACAAATATAAAGATTCAAAAGCTGACAGGGTCACTGAACTCTCATCTTCTACGTAATTGTTCCCAAAAAATGATTAGAAGTATGACCATGACCACAAGCAACCGTCAAAACTAAGCAACAAAATTACAGATAAACAGGAAAAGAAACAAGATTTCTGAACGAGAAACAGATCCATTGCCGCAGAATAACAGGTCGAGGAAATCAAACTTTAGTGTAAAAAGGTTTTTGTTGCTAACCTTCATCAATATACCGTTCAGACTGTTTCATTAGCTCCCCAATAAAGATTACAGTAGAAGTAGTACCATCGCCACTGATATCATCTTGGGCAACAGCCGTCCTTGCAATCATAATTGCTGTTGGATTTTGAATTTGCTGCAACCATTCAACAAAATAAGCAGATTCATCAGTCCATGACTCTAATGCTCCATGACCTGCAGTTAAGACACGTCCATAAGCAGCGAAATGGAAACCACTCTCACCCTCACATCTAGTTCCAAGTAATCTAGATTGCAACTAGAACTCTCCAGTTCAAATCAGATAAACTCCCACCGACTGTCCAAACTAATGCATTTCCAGAAATGAACAAAGGACTAGTGAGCTAAGATCGAGATATTTTTGTTTGACGGTTTCGATCGAGATATTGAAATGCTAAACTAGTTGTAGTCTTCATAACCAAAATCTAGGAAGTGAAGGAAAGAGGAACAGGACGGAAAGATGGGATTATAGTACACATATCAAAAGATCTCATAAACCCTACACTCTACTCAGCACCAAATTTAGGCATCGCAGACAAAGAAGTAAAGAAGAAAGTAAGAAGTCACCATTTCTTTAAGGAGAGTGTTGCCATCCTTTGTAAGCTTAATGTCTCCCGCCCCGCCAACGAGCCTGAGTCACAGTAAGACAAACTTCATACACGACGAAATCGAAGAAGGAGAAGGAAGCATGGAAATCGGAAAAGAACTAGAGAGAAGATTTACATTTTGATGGTGCCTTTAGGACCGAGATTAGTCTTGAGAACGTCCTGCAAGCCCTTGGCGGCATTGATGTTCATGTGAAGTGCCGCCGATTTGTTGAGAACCTCCGCATTAGGGTTTAGTACTCGGAGCGACATCTTTTCCCTTTCTGCTACGGCTGGTTTACTGGACGGCAAAAGAGAGGGAATAGTTCGAGGAATTTTCGAGTTTCAACTTACAAAGTCCAACGACAAAGATCTTGAATAGGCGTTCTTTGGTAGGTTAGGTCTTTTTAGTGACTGAGGGGTCGTTTGGAAGTTGCGATAGTTTTGTTGAGATTGTCATTATGCATGTATTGTTTACAATGCATCGTTTTTTTGTTTTTTTAGCAGAAACAATACATGGATTGTTTCTGTGATGTGACAGAAACTATCACTCATTTTGAGTGATTGTTATATCTCAACTTTTCGTTGTGATTGTTGAGATAGTTGAGTTGAGATTGTTTTGTCTCAGCTTTTAGCTGATGCGACATACACAATCACACATACCAAACGTTGTATTCTACAATGCATCAAATTCGACAATACATGTATAATATTATACATGCATTCTCAACAATACATCTATTTAACAATCGCAACTTCCAAACGACCTCTGAGGTCGGGTTTGGTTTTGGCCAATGGCGATAGATTGATGTATTGGGAGGGAATTGATAAATATAACGAATTGATAAATAGAAGTTTATATTGTTTGATTTTTGAGATAGTTATTACTTTTAAAATTGTATTAGATTGTTTGGTACCATATGAATTAAAAATCTATTTTATTGTAAAATGAATTATTGTTTAGAATTCATTGTCAAAATGAAATCTTGTGTTTGGTATGTTATATTCAAATTTTTAGAAATAAAATGAATTGTCGTGTAGAATTCATTGTCAAATGAATTCCTGTGTTTGGTATGTTATATATATATATAAATAATTTAGTTAATAAAGAGGATAATTATGTCATTCTATTATAATTAGTAAATAGTTGTGGAATTCATTTAGAAATTTCATCTCAACTCCTCGAAATTGCTATAACTAACTAGTAGCAATTCCATAGAATTCAAAATTTAGAATTGAAAATAAATTCTTTTACATACCGTTTGGTATAAATGAATTCCATAAGTTTTGAGTAATTCATTTTGAAATGAAACATTTTTGTGTTTGGTATTTAAAAGAATTCATTTTCAATTCTAAATTTTGAATTCTATGGAATTGGAACTAGTTATAGCAATTTCGAGGAATTGAGATGGAATTTCCAAATGAATTCCACAAGTATTCACTAATTATAATAATATGATATAATTATTCTCTTTTATTAACTAAATTACTTATATACATGACATACCAAACAAATGAATTAATTTGAGAATGAATTCTACACGACAATTCATATTATTTTCAAAGATTTGAATATGACATACCAAACACAAGATTTCATTTGATAATGAATTTTCGATTAATTTGGTACCAAACAGTCTGTTAAATACCAAACACAAAAATGTTTCATTTCAAAATGAATTCCTCAAAAATTATGGAATTCATTTATACTAAACGGTATGTAAGCATCAAGAATCCCTAAAACCAGGATTCCTCTCAAATGTATTTTGTTTAAAAATCAATAAACCTTGTAATTAAACTAGGATTCCTCTCAAATGTATTTCGTTTACAATCAATAAACCTTTGTAATTAAAGAAATACATAAACCATAATAAAAAGCTATCTAACTCTTACTGTAGGGCAACAATTTCGGACACTACACAAGCAACCTCAGATCGAACGCGAGACGCTAACTGGGAGGGGGAGCATACTAAACCAGACCCTTCATCATACATTCTCTTACACCTTTCCTTTCACATATTACCCATCAACATTATCCAGATCAACCTTCATGCTTAAGCTTGACTACTACCCTCGCTTCCACTTCTCTCATGCCCATAGCAGAACAGAATCCCAGTATGCAAAGACAGGAATTGTGACAACAAAGTAAGCAACCTGCAAAACAAAAGAGGAAAAGAAGCAACAAGCAAAGAGGTGATCCATGCTCTCTAGTGGCGGAGCCAGGAATCTGAATGAATGGGGGATGACTTCAGCCGTAAGAATTGGGAGAGGGGGCTAATGCTTTACTGACTAGTCTATTTCTTAAGTTGATTACAACATTTTCATTTAAATTTACCTACATTTTCAATTTGAGCGCTATAGCCCTTCATGGCTTCAACCTACCTCTTTTATAGCCACTAGTCTAGCGTCATTGGTTGGTAGAGCTTGTGCTTTTGTCCATTTGGAGACATAGTCTACTGCCACAAGGATGTATATGTTTACAAATGAGGATGAGAACGGTCCCATAAAATCAATGCCACATTCATAAAAAAAACTTCAACGGGTAGGAAGATGTTTTGTGGCATTTCATTTCTTCTTGTGATAGTTCCTAGTCTTTGGCATGCGTTGCAATGCTAGGAGTAAAGGTTGCGATCTCAAAAAATAGTTGGCTAGTAGAATCCACTTTCAAGTATCTTTCTTTCCATCTGGTTACCACTATGATGTCTTTCTGCAGGCCTTGAATGGCAGTGGCGTATATAATCTGTTGATTCTTTGAAGGAGACACATCTTCAGATGATGTTGTCATATACTATGCGATATAGAAAAGGTACTTACCAAAGGTAATACTTGAGATCTGCAAAGAACTTCTTCTTTTTTGGTAGGATAATCTGTTAGGGAGTTTCTTAGTGCAAAGGTAATTGGTTATATCACCAAACTTTGGTCCTTGATCAATCTCGAGAGCAATCATCATCAATTGTTCGTTAGGAAAGGAGTCATTGATTTCTCTTCTTTCTGGTTGGGCATCCTTTGACTCCTCAGATCGGCAGCTACGTTCTCCGCCCCTATCTTATCTTTTATCTCAATATCAAACTCTTGAAGTAGGAGTATCCAACGGATTAGTCTTGGTTTTGCATCTGTCTTAGAAATTAGGTGTCAGACTGCTTGGTGATTTATGGATACTATTGTCTTTTCCAAGCTAAGGTAAGACATAAACTTGTCGAATGCAAAGACCACTGCTAACAGCTCCTTCTATCGTCATGTAATTTTTTTGTGTCTCGTTTAGTGTTCGGCTCACATAGTATATTGGGTGAAATATTTTATCCTTTCTTTGCCTTATGACTGCCCCAACTGTATAGTCGCTAGCATCACACATTAGCTCAAATTCTTGTGACCAATATGGCGATGTAAGGATGGGTGCTTTCGTCAACTTTTTTTTTAAGAGTTTGAAGGCTTCAAGACACTTCTCATCCATATGGAAGATACCATCTCTCTTGAGAGCTTTGTAAGGGTTGAGTGATATTGGAGAAGTCATTGATAAATCGTCTATAGAATCCAATATGTCCCAAGAAGCTTCTATTGTATTGACAAAGGTAGGTGGTGGAAGATTGGCGATAGTTTCTATCTTTTCTCGATCCACCCAATGCCTTGGCTCGAAATCTTGTGTACTAACACAATTCCTTCTGCTGTCATGAAGTAACTTTTCTCCCAGCTTAGTGTTAGATTTGTTTCTTACCTAATCAACACCTTCTTGAGGTTTCTTAAGCAGTGCTCTAATGAATCCCCATATACAGAGAAATCATCTATGAACGCCTCCACTATATCATCTATGTAGTTAAGAAAGATGGCTATCATGCATCTTTGGAAAGTGGTAAGGGTATTACATAGACCAAGAGGGATTCTTCAATAGGAAAAAGTACCATAGATAGGGATGGCAATGAGTCGGGTTGGGTCGGGTTTTGTCAAACCCAAACCCATGGGTTTATCTGTGAAAAAAACCCGGGGTAAAACCCACTGGATTTGAAAAACTCAAACCCAACCCGCCCCGCTGGGTATCCGCGGGTTCATGGGTACCCACGGGTTTTTATCGTACAAAAATCACAATAACAAATTCCTATCAAAATTAAAGTAAAATATCAATCTCCCAATACAAACTATCCATATATAAAACACCATTCTAGAAAATTCAAGCAAATTACAAATTAACTATACAAATTGTTCAACACCAATCTAGAAAACTCAAGAAAATTGAAGCAAATCACAAATTATCCATAAATAACATGATTAATTGAAAGCTTCTTCCTTTCAATTAAGTTTTTCACTCTTCACTCGATAACATCAACTTCATACTACATAACTAGAAAGAAAAAATTAGGCATGTCTCTACAAACATAAATAAGATTAGTTGTTTAAAATATTAAATATGTCGAGAAAATTAATTATATGGGTGTGGGCGGGTACCCATGGGTCGGGTTTACCTAAACCCAAACCCAACCCAACCCGGTAAATAGTGAATGGGTTTAAACCCAAACCCGGCCCAAAACCCGTCAACACGGATTTTAAGTGCGTTGACCGGGTTGGGTCGGGAGGATACCCGTGGGTTCGGGTTTTGTTGCCATCCCTAACCATAGAGGCATGTGAGAGTTGTCTTCTCCGTATCTTCCAGCGCAATGGGTATTTGGAAATAGCCACACATTCCATCAAGGAAATAGTAGAAGGCGTGCCCAACCAATTTCTCTAGCATTTGATAAATGAATGGTAGAGTGAAGTGATCTTTTCTTGTTACGTCATTAAACTTCTAATAGTCAATGCATACTCTCCATCCGGTTATTGTTCTTTATGGGATCATATTTCTGTTGTCATTGGGTATGACAATCATTCCTCCCTTCTTTGGCACCACTTGAGTAGGGCTCACCCACTTGTTGTCCGAGATGGGATACAAGATTCATGCTTGAAGTAGCTTGATCACATCCTTCTTTATGAATTCTTAAGATAAGGATTCACTCATCTTTGAGGTTTTACTACTGGCTTATGATTGTCCTCCATTAGTATCTTATGCGTGCAGAATGATGAATGAATCACTTGAATACCAGTTATGGACCATGTTATCACTTTTTGGTGTTTTTTTAGTAGTTCAATCAATTGGTCCTTCTTTTCTTGGGACATGGCTGAATTGATAATAACTTGCAACTTCTTCCCATCGGCCATGAATGGACATTCTAGATTTTTAGGCAAAGCCTTTAGCTCTATCTCTGGCGGTTCTTCGTAGGAAGTCTTTTATTCAGACAGGGACTCTATTACGCATGGCTCCGGGTCATCCTGACCTTCTGGCTCGCCTATCATGGTAGGGCCGATCCAGTTCATGGAAGTTGACTCGCTAAAACACTACTCTTAACATTGACCAAGTGTAACCAATGAAAGGTACTGCAGTATAGTAGCACAGGTAATAAATATCGAATCCTTGGATCTCTAGATGTACTATTACTTAGATTCAATTCATTATCTAGCAAATCGAATTGAGGTTTGATTAACTAAACTACTCTGCAACCTAAACTAGGTTAGACTACTAATTAAAGTTTGGAAACTCACTTACGTATGATTCCACCTTGCCACTAGCCAGATTGAGGATTGATGATCTCTAACTTATTTCACTTTCATTCACAATGCGGAGAATCCTTGACTAGACCTTGAATCTAGACTAAAGAAGTCAATGCCCTCTTGAGTCGATTGCCTAGAGGGATGTATCCTTCTCTTAAACAACCGATCAAGGCGTTCTGAACTAGATTCCCTCTATCAAATAAGGTTCTCAGTCGATATAAAGCAGTCAATCGACCCTCGACCCGAGTTTCTTCCCCCAAGTAGCCAATTGATCTCCGATCGACTTGAAACTTGCGCCTATACTTCACTTTACGTGCTAGGACCTGAAATATGACAAAGAAACAGAACCTAGCATAAAGTATGCCAATTATGTTTAACACCAAGCTAAACAATCAAGAAATGAGGGGTAAAAACATGTATAAATATAGTGTTATCAGAAGTATTCTCCTCCCTACTTGTAGTAAGCATTGTTCTGGTGGATCATTAGTTTTTAGATAGTTTACGGAGAATGCTGGCTCAAGGTCGACTACTCCTAGAAAATCCTACCCATCCATGTTGAGAAGCTATGTTTGTGCTCCTTTCTTTGATCGAAGGCAGTGACTTCCGTCTCTATCCTTAATGTCAGCTTCTAGTCGTGCACGTCCACAATGTGTCTCTTAAGTGTGGGGGGAATGCATTGTATGCTTTAAAAGTTCATGATTGAATGTGCCATGAATCGTAGTTGCCTCCCTTTATTATGAATGTAAGACGTTAATGATTGCTTGTGGTAGTGCACATATCGATTGGGTGTGTTTGTGGTGTTGAGTGGCCAAATGATAGTGTTTTGAAAACTTTTATACCCAATTTTTTCAAATTTGAGGGTTCCAAACCATCTTGTTTCTTTCAACTTCCTACTCAATGTGATTTGAATTGATAGATGATAGATGCGTTGTGCTCACTAGAGAGTAGTTGCATGATTGGATTACCAGTGTATGAGGGATTTTACTCTCTTCTTCCTCTTTGGTGGGTCAATAATGTTCGCTATTTTAGGAAGAACATGCGTGTGAGATTCTCCATCATTTTTGAACTCTCAACTTTTACAACGAGGCTCTCAGCCTCTCACGTGAGTGGCAACAGAGCATAGAGTTTGAGATACACCGTCAAATGGTTTTTCTCTTGGCTCTGAGTGCCCTTCGAGGATGTGTTTGGGGTCCAGACAACTTTATTGCATCCCAATCATCTCTTACTACTTACCATGGTAACGTTTCTTGAACCCTACTTTAGCTCCCACATTAAGGGGTAAAAACATGTATAAATATAGTGTTATCAGAAGTATTCTCCTCCTACTTATAGTAAGCATTGTTCTAGTGGATCATTAGTTTTTAGATAGTTTATGGAGAATGCATTGGATTTGTATACCTCAACAAACAATAGTTTTTATCAAATACATAATGCTTGATATTTGTATCCCAAATACAACACCCAAATCCCACAAGCAAACCACCCCTAACTTTCCCCCCCGCTTCTGCGCTGAGTTGTTTTCCAGGTAGTTATCATAAACGGTCATACAACTTGTCACTTAGTACAAATCGGTCACTAAACTTCATTTTTGCACGTTTCAGTAAAACATCTTTAGACGAATACCAAAACGGCCATTCTGTCCAATTTCATGCAAAAAACCGTCAATTTAGTCCAGTCAGCTTGACATGTCATCCCAAAAAATAAAAATAAAATGAACAAATCAGACTAACGTAACCAACCGACCCTAACTCGCCCACCCAACCCACCCGATGAAATAGAGTAGCTCGATTGGGATTGCAAAATAGGCGACAACGATTAAAAAATCTCGGACCATTTAGCATCCCAGGTTCTATGCTCCAGAAACTGTCCTCATCATCGCACTTGCATCTCGTAAAGTCGTTGTCGGCGACGATGAAGGATGCAGAGGAGAAGAGGAAGAAAGTTATCAGCAGCAGCCTTAGGAGAAAATGATTTGAAGATTGCGGCCAGATTAAGTTGCCGACTTTGTTTCAATCCATTAGGGGGAAGCCAAGGCAACCCAAATTTTGAATCTTTCAAAGATATAGATATTTACCTAGTTCCAAGTTTAGACTAGGGCGGCTAGAATGAAAGAAGAATCAATCGAGAAGAAGAAACCTCCCACCCTTCAATTCCTCACCTTTTCCATCTCCTGATAAGGAAAAAGGCAAACCCTTTTTAGTATTCCAATTCCAAAAACAGTCCTCTCACTGGGAGTGACTTCTTTTGTAATTAGAGCCAATACCAAAATTGGGGATCTAAGAACCATTGGATCCAACCCAATTGCCAACCAAACAGATTTTTCTCCAAGTTCATAACTACACGACATATATATTGTTCTTATCAAACTGCTGCCATTCCATGAATTGTCCATCTTTCCCTTTCAGATGGTGCGATTTTGCGGGCTCTTTTCGTCGGACCATAAGACAAAGGTTTTGGGTGGGGGAGGAAGCTTTCGGAAGAGGCAGGAGGAGATTGTTATGGGGAGGTGTGAGTTTGCAGGTCTCTAGTGAAGGGAGACAACAATGAGCGATGAAAGCAGTCGGGTTGGAGAGGAATTGCCCTTTATCTAAAAAGAGAAACGATGGCGACTGTCTGTCTTCGCCAGCCCTAGTCCCCACATTGACTTCGGGTGGGTTGGGGTTAGGTCGGTTGGTTAGGTTGGTCTGATGTGTCTATTTTTATTTTATTTTTTGGGGTGACGTGTCAAGCTGACTGGCAAGGTTGTCAACCCGGTTTGGCCCGGATTAGCCCGGATATATAGAAACATTCATTATATTGTGCACAAGTCATGCTTAAAATTCACATTAAAACAAAATCATGAAAGGCAATTTTTACGGAATAGCAGATATCTAGCTACAAGGTTAGCTAATTGGTGGTTATCTCAATGGAAACCAGTACAATGTTTTTAAATTGCTAATACAGATGTTTAATTTCTCATCCACTACCATTTGTACAAGTGGAGAAAGGCAGAGTTCAAAACCTTACCGTGAGGAGAGGTAGTGGGAGGTAGAGGGTTCAGATGGAGACAGAGTGGCAGATTTGCCGAGCTGAAACTTCATCTATGTGACAAGCCATTCATTGTCCTTTTCCTCTCCCCCTCAAACATAACACATATAGTATGTATATGCAATGAACACCAAAATGATAAAACGTAGTCGTCGTTGACGATATGGATAGTGTCTGAGTAGGAGATCCTTTCCCAAGTCACCGATTGTAGCAGAGCAACACAAACAGCAGCGCGCAACACCAGGGCATCATTGAATCTACCATCAGATTTAACATGCATAACTATCAATCATAAATTCATAATGATATATTTATCAATTGAACACACTGAAAACCTCTCTCTAGGCAATTGATTGACGACCACACCTCATGGCGGCGATTGGCTACCAGGAGCGGCTATGCGAGAAGGATGGAGAGGCAATTGAATGACGACCATGCCCCACGACGGGTGAGAGTTTGGATGGCGTCGTCGGTGTGGGAGAAGGAAGAAGGCGGAAGCTGCCGCCGGCGTGGAAGACGAAAGGAGGCAGAAGGGCAGCCGGAGCAACTCTGCTGCTTGGGGTGAAACTCTGCGAGAAGGATGAAGGAAAATAATAGGGTTAGCGGAACCGGGGAAGGGGAAAAGACAAGGCCGTCGGCCACCTGCGCGACGCTAAATCTCAGCAGAAAGGAAGAAAAGACGATGTGGTCATCTCCCACCCGGTACCCGTGGTGTCGGGCCAACCGCCTGGGTTTGCCAGGTTTTGACTGGATCAAGGCGGGCTTATGGGCCGTTTACTTGTCATTCCATTTCTGTTAGCTGCCACAACAGAAAACAAAATTAAAATGAAAACGAAGCTGTCATTTCCTGGAAAACAAAACCTGAAAAAACCTTGTTTAGCTGAGAATTTTGGTGAGTTCTGAAACTGAGTTCTGAAAATGAAAACCTGTTTAGTTGCTTCATTCTGTTTTCTGATTCTTGATTATCATACAACCCTAGCCATGATTATAATTTTTAATTCGAAAGGAGGCATATGCTTCAAAATGGGAATCTAGCCTTCAAAACTCCAAAACAACGCTCGATAACATTGCGTAGAGATGAATAATAATAATTAAAAAGTTGTTAGCTCTTTTCTACCCCTAATAAAGTATTTATTAAATGCGTTGGATTCTCCATATATAAAAGGACACATAAATTGCTTGTTATATATCAAATTCAAACACACTCATTCACTCAAAGTTTATCGAAAGTATTAGGAAAAATATTTTTTTTTCATAAAAACACTCCTTAATTAATTACTAATTTCCTAATTAATATTTTCTATTGGTCCTTCCCGTCCCCGCCGCCAGCTCCCGCCTCTTCGAAACCACCACACGCGCGGCCGCTGCGCCTTCCTCCTGCTCTGCCTCTTCCTCTTCGTCTCGCTCTCCATCTTCCTCTCCCTCTCCCCGAACCAACTCCTCCTCAGCACCTTCGATTACTCCCCTGCAACCGCCACCGCCGGCCCCACCGTCGTCGTCGTCGCCCGCCCCAACTTCTCCGCTTTCCCTTCCAATAGCGCCGTCCGCGAGGTCACCATTGGTTGTCTTTAGAGATTTTAACGAACTTGTGAGGATGATGGTGTAGGAATGCTTCAAGGAACTGTCGCTGCCGATGAAATTGTCGTCCTGGATCTGGAATCGTTTCTCCTTCTCCCCGAGAGCATTGAAGGCCTTGACGTGCGCCGCGGGAAGAGAGAGAATCTTCGCACCAGACTTTTTGGGTCATTTTCGCGTTTGGCGACTGGCGGGAAGAGGAAGAAGATTGGTCGGGTCTTCTTCGTGTTCGGCGGCGGGGAGAGGAAGAAGAGAGGAAGGACTGCTCGTTTGCTGGAGAATGAAGGGAAGATCGGCTGTAGAGATATACAACCCTAAGAGCTGCGTTTGGGTCTAGCAAAAGAAAAATGAGAAAAAGGGGTTGGGCGGATTCGAACAGGGGATCTCATTTAACAACAGTGTCATTTTCCCTCTGGAATCGGGGGGAAACCCTTCCCTCAATTTTCAGGAAACCTCTTTTTATCGTTTTCTCCCAGCTTTCTCAATATTGTCCCACCGTTTTCTCAAACAAAAACGAAACTACAAGTGAACACGTTTTTTTGTTATTTGTTTCCTGATTTTTATTGTCACAACAAAAAACAAAAAACAAAATGACAAGTGAACAGGGCATTAACCTAAACGGGCTAACCCTCCATTGGCTGTTTGGAACCCGTTTATACCACCGGGGCCGAGTTAATCCGGGTTGATCCGCGGTTTAACAACCTTGTTGACTGGACTTCAATGACGGGTTTTTGGATGGAATGACCGTTTTGATATTTGTACAAAGATGTTTTACTAAAACGTGTAAAAATGAAATTTAGTGACCATTTTGTACTAAGTGACAAATTACGTGACTATTTATGGTAATTACCCATTGTTTCCCCAAAATTTAACAAAATCACTAGTTTCCGCTACCGGCGTCGGGTTCTCCTCTTCCTCGCGTACACCCTACAGTTCTCTTTCATATTTCCTACACCTCCAGATTCTCTCCCGGCATCCTACTTCTTCTTAACCCACTCACTAGTCACTTCTCAACTCTCCCGGCCAACAGGCCAGAGATAAAGCTAGTTACAATAAAAATACAAGTCAAAGATCCAAACTCATGATTTATTCAAACCTTGGCAAAAGTTGTGATTGTCGATAAAAAGTTATTCAGATGAGTCATTGAGTACTCTCGTCTTTGCTCCATCTCTTTGGCACTGTGAAGTAGCTCTTCAATGGCGAAGAACTATGCGAGGGAGAACATACCACTCTCCCACTTCGGTGTGTTAGTGGCGCAGTTGGAATCGCTGGTCGCTTCCGCATCGCAGAAAATCCCCGAGCCTCTCCTCTGCTTCGATCTGCTCTCCGATCTCATTTCCGCCATAGATGAGGAGCCCAAGGTACTTCTGCCTTCCTTTTCTTTCCTTCATTTTTATTCGGTTGCCTCGCTCCTGAACGGTAAAGCGAAATCCATCTTAATTCGAAGTTAATTGTGGCCCTGCCAACTTGAATGGCTCTTCAAGATGCTGCTTACTGGATGATTTCACTGTTCTTTTTTGGATGAATTGGTTCAGTTATCCTCTGCAGGACTTCCCATTTATTTGTTTTTATGGAAAGGACTTTACATTTATGTAGTGTAGAATCATTTGATTTTCACTGAGGTAGTGTGAACAGCTGATGATGGTTTAGTGTATTGTTCTTGGGGTTTGTGTTGCAAACATGCTTGCAGCTTAATGTCAGAGTCGTTGATTTCAGGATTCGATCCTTCTATGGCAAAGAAAATGCGAGGATGCATTATACGCATTACTTGCTCTGGGGGCAAGACGACCTGTTCGGCATTTGGCGTCAGTAGCCATGGCAAATATAATATCTAAAGGAGATAGTATCTCGATATACTCAAGAGCAAGTAGTCTCCAAGGGTTTCTTGTTGATGGAAAGAAGAATGAACCTCTGAAAGTTGCTGGTTGGTTGCGATACATCATATTCCCTACTCTTTCTGTTCCTCACATATGTGTTGGTTTAGTATTATGCGACTGTATTGAAATACTGCTAATGCAATTATAGATTTGTCTGAAATTATATCTTGTTTCCTGGTCAAAAATTATTGTGAGGACATATGAAGCCATTATAGTTTGGAGATGTACCACTTGTAGCTTGGCACCTTATTTGATGTTGATTATCATTCTTGATTCTTCTCTATGGTGTTAGAATGTTTTCTCCAAACATCTGCGATCCTGTAAATTCTGGTTTGTGCTTCAGTTGTTTACTTATTAACACTCTGCAAGTTTCTCTTCCATTTATCGCTTCCCAAATACTTGCAGGGGCTGCACAATGCTTGGGAGAACTATATCGGCGTTTTGGAAGAAAAATTACTTCAGGCGTGCTTGAAACAACATCAATTGCGACCAAACTGATGAAGTATAGTGAGGTAATTGCAAGTAATATGCAATTCATCCACTTATAGCTTATATTTGACATATCTATTCCGATGTGCTGTATAAATTTTTGTGGCTGGGATATGCAGTAAGAAGAGAAAATCGAAGATGGTATTTCCTTAGATGACCCCAGTATTTTGGAGTTCGTTTTAGGACATACTTTTAGGACATCAGACCCAGTTTGGTATCCACTTGGACTTCCACCATCTAAAGTTTGGCAATGTGTTTGGTTTCTATCTCACTCAAGTATTGGAAAATAACGCCATGAAGCACTTGCTGACTTTTCAGAACCAGAGGTGTGTAGATATAAGCCACTTTGTCATGCTAATGTCCAATATTTAATCTAGAATCCCGAGCTCTAGTCCAACACCGAAAAGCTTTTCTTTTAGTTATATATTTTGGCCTAAGTTTTCTGTGAACTCTGCCAATTCCACTCCTATCCCTCTTATACTATTGTTTGCCTATTGGTGATATAAAGTTTGCTGCAAAAAGTATTTTTTGTTTTTAATATCTGCTGTTCATGTTAAAACAATTAACTTTTTCTTTCATGACAAAGATATACAAAATGAGAAGAAAATGAATGAATAGGGACTAGTGTGCGAATAAAATTATTGGAGTCAAGTATTCATTTTACGTAAAAAAATATTCAAGATAAGGTATTGTTAATTCACTAACTGGTTTCTAGTTTACAGCTAAGGAAGTAGACCAGTTTTCAACTTTTCAGTATTCATAATTAAGGCTGAAAAGGTGTTATTTTAATTTACAGTTTTTGATTCGATTTTTTATTTTACTTTTAGTTTTCAATTCCTTCCAGTTTAGGGAGTCATAGCATATGGTGGGTGCTTGAGAGATAGCAATGTCCCTTTTTTTTATTATATATACTGTATTCCTTGAGATACACGTTCCTCCTAGTGATCCTAGCTAGATGACACTATCTAGACCATGAATAAATAAGAGTTCGGGGTATGATATTATACCCGAACATCTATTTCGTGAACTTTAGACCTAATTCCAAACCACTAGATCAGTTCAATCACAAAAATAATTGATGTTTCTGATTGGTCGAAGTTCATCAGAGTACGCTGAATGGCTAGATCACTTGGAGTTGACTACACTCCAGGAGTACGCCAAACTTTACCACATATATAAAGATTTTTAATGAATGCAGGACTGATGTTGTGAAGTAAAATAGGCTGTCTATTACTACGTTTGCTTGAATTTTATATATTTCGTTGAATTTTAACACTTCATGGACAAAGGATCCAGTTCATTGCGCCATCATGAATGTTTGCTTCATTCAGGTGTTCGGTAAAAGCCTTTATCTTAGCTTTCTGGATCCGTTTCTCATTCCTTCAGTTCCTTTTACTTTTTCTTTACTGAACATCTTAGAGCGTCCCCTGAGTCATGCTTGATCCTCATCTTGCTTTTCTATAATATAAATGTTTCTACTGTTCAGAAATGAAAGTGAAACAAGAAATTGAAGAGCTGTTAATGGGATTTATTAGGGTTGTTTTCATTTAATTTTGGTTCTCTCATTTGATGTGCTTCCACATATAATATATCAGGAGTTCGTGAGACAAGAGGCTCTCCTTATGCTTCAAAAAGCTTTGGAAGGATCAGGTGGTAGCGCAATGGCTTCAGCATATACTGAAGCATACCGTGTTATCACACGCTTTGGCATTACAGATAAGTCATTTATAGTCAGAGTTGCTGCGGCTCGCTGTCTGAAGGCGTTTGCGAGCATTGGAGGTCCTGGTTTAGGAGCTGGAGAACTTGAGAGTTCCGCATCTTATTGTGTTAAGGCAGGTTTTTCTTCTGGGTCATTTGCTTTCTCTTTGTTCTCATGTATTTCCTGATCAATTTTATCTGCTGTTTAGAAAAAGAGGAAAAAGGAAGTTATTTATTATTGCATTTTATAGGCTCTTGAGGATCCTGTATCGTCTGTCAGGGATGCGTTTGCTGATGCTTTGGGTTCCCTGCTTGCTCTTGGAATGAATCCTCAAGCACAGGTATCTTTGTCTAGTGATTCTTTTTTCCAGGTCCTGGTCTCCTCCTCCCCCCCCCCCCCCCCCCTTTTCTTTCCATCCTCTTTCTTCTCACTTTCGTCATGCTAGGTTCAACCCAAGGGTAAAGGTCCTTCCCCCCCTGCAAAAAAGCTAGAAGGATGTCTGCAAAGGCATTTGGCTGTGCCCTTCACGAAAGGTATTCACTAAATCTTTTATGTCTTTTTCTGCTTTCATTATCTTGTTAATTCAATTTTACTTAGCTTGATACTAGAGTTTTCTTTCTCTCATTACTATTAAATGTGATCAAGTTTGCAAATTTGGAGGTTTTGAGCTCCGTTTAGTCGTTGTAGATCTCATTTTGGGAACTGAATTCCATAGGCTGTACCAGAGTTTCAGAACCTCTGTTGTGATTGTTTAAGTTGTCTTTTCATACCAGTAATAGAACATTTCTTTCTTTTTCCTCTCCTCCTTATAGTTAGTATTGAATTGTAATGAGAATTTCCATTTGTGGGTTTCCTGATAGACACTGAATGTCTGTGTCAGTAGAATGAACTGCTCATCCCAAACAGGGAGCCAACCAACATCCCAATGGGAGAATCTTCTAATGGTTTTCATAACTTCTTCCAACATCTTTTGTTCGTCTTATTTTCCAAGCATCAATGGTTAAAAAGGAAAAGGAAAGCAAACAATAGAGAAAAGAAAGAGATACCTAGGCACCCACTCCATCTTAAAACTCTTCAATGGGTTTTCTCTGTAACAATCCACTCAAGTTTCTCTAAGGGTCCACCTCAGTTTCTAGTCATGTAGCCCCTCAAAGCTTAACTTAGGGGTGGGCAACGGGACGGGACGGGATACCCGTCCCGTATTAAACGGGTACCCAATCCCGTTTGGAGACCAAAGTCCATCCCATATGGGAAACGGGTACCCATTTCCCGTACGGGACGGATAACGGGTACCCATACTACCCATAAATATCCAAAGTTTAAACCACTAAAATTTTAACAAAAGTTTTGTTTAACAATCACAAGACATAAAATACATCCCAATCACAAATACTCGGTTTGTAAATAACACATTCATGAACAATCACAACACAAAGAAATAAATCATTCCAAGCACCAAATTATCAAATAAGAAGTTTCATTCAACACAACCAAATGGGAGGCATGCTGCTACTTTTCTTGTGTTGCTGAATGCAGAAAGTGTCCAAATTTTTAGGTTCATGGGAAGCTAAAATCTATAGCAGAGAAGCTGAGTCTCACTGAAAGGGTAAGGACCCTGGGCCCAAATGGCAAATGGAATTGAAATTGCAAGGGTGAGGGCCGAAATGGCCAATAGGTTCTGAATTGGGTTGGGCTGCCTTTGTATTGAATGGGTATAACGGGTACCCATATTACCCAAACGGGTATTCGCGGGTAACCCGCGGGTACCCATATTAGAAATGTACAATCCCAAGTCCCACCCGTTTATAATATTACGGGTAATATGGGTACCCGTAACCCTTAAAAAACGAGACGGGTACGGGTATTCCCAAATACCCGTTTCCCGTTGCCCACCCCTAGCTTAACTATACACATGAGTAAATAATACAACCCATGTGTTAAAGAACCAGAAATATAGAAGTAATCAATTTTTTGACTTATTATTATCATTATTTTTTTATATGGAGAAAATGAAAGAGAGAATTTGTAGGTTTATTCTCTAATATTTTTATCTGAAATTGCTAAGTGAAACTATAATGGGGCTGTTGATTTGGGATTACAGAAGACGTTCTACTTCTATAGTTTAAGTACTTTGTCTTAGCACTAGACTTGCAGGTCATCCGGTTTTGATTTCTTTTAAACTGCAATAATGATCTTTAATTTGAAATGACGTTCTTTTCACTCTCACAATCACTTCATTTTTTTGTATAAGTATTTCTCATTTATGATACGATGAAATTTCTGAAGATTGACTTGATTCTGTACAAAAGAATCCTTCCTCGAATTTACTAAACTAATTCATGGGACGATATGGACCCAAAATGCAGCTGGTGGAGCTCGTTTGAAGGATGTGCGGATTGGTGTCACTTTATCCTGGGTATCCTTTTTGCAGGTAAACATTTACGATACCCTGTCAACAATGAACCTTGTTCTGCCTTTCATTCTTCGAGTCCTGTTTCTTCGATATCTATTACATGGTAGCCACTGTATGGAGCAATTGCCCTATTGTTTTTCTGCTGATACTTTCTGATTGACTTAAAGGTCTTTTTTAATTGCTTCATGTGCATCAGCTGTATTCTGGATTTTTCTGTTTACTTAATCTATTACCAGTCTCTCTATTTGAAATATTTCTCTTGTCTATTTGGAAGTGAACTTGGAATATCTTTCGTTAAAAGCTATGACATTTCAGTGTGAGTTTTAAGGTTCCATAAATTAACTGGATGACAAATGCGGGGCTAATAATGATGTTCCCTTTGAAAGTGCAATTGTAATTGGCACTACTACAACATTTCTTTTGGTTGCTGATGCAGAGGAGAGAACAATAGTTTATTTGATGGGGAAAGATAAAAATGATAGAAAACTAGTCACAGGTGTACACATTGTTGGGGAAGTCTAATTTCATTTTGATGTAATACTGGCTGATCTGATGCTGTTGGATTGAATTCAGTGTTTGACTACCGACAGAGTATCTTATTTCGAACTTGGCCTCTGTCTCTTTGTTGATTTTGAATGTCCTTTGCTTTCTGCCGATATTTCTCTCTGGAGATCATTTATCAATTCGGAACTGTCTGTGGCAAAGTCAACCAACAGCATTTTCTTAAAATATTGAGTTAAATATCTGATTACTTCTTAAGGGAAGCATTTTTTTTTTTGCGCTGAGTGACGGGCTTTTCAAGTGGACCATGCTTATTCATATGAGTTTGTTCTGATGCCAAGTGTTTTGTTTTATGCATTAGTGGTGAAGCTTTTGAAGTGACCTATGCTGAATGATTAAGAAATGTTTTCTTCCCTTACAGGTGATACGTCTGAAGTATTTGTATCCGGATAGCGATCTCCAAAAATATGGGCTGAGGGTTATGGAAATGCTTCGCAATGCTAGTTCAGTTGATGCCCATGCGTTGGTATATATCTGTCAAGCTGTGATGTTCCCAAGCATTGGTGTTCATATTTGTCCAATAATGTGATGCTTTCTTTAAAGAGCTATTATCAAAACTTAACACAGCTTGATGTATGCTTTAGTTTTAATCCATTACATTCAAGTTCGGTTTGAAGGCTACTCAATTAGGAAGAAGGATAAGGTTCACGAGACAAAGTGGGATGAGATAGTCCCGGAAATTAATGAATG
Source organism: Linum tenue (assembly GCA_946122785.1). NCBI lineage: Eukaryota > Viridiplantae > Streptophyta > Magnoliopsida > Malpighiales > Linaceae > Linum > Linum tenue. The sequence goes on along the minus strand of CAMGYJ010000010.1, from coordinate 4,747,919 downwards.
GCTGATGATTTATGCAGCTGATCTGTTTATCTGATTAAGCTTATAGATTTTATCTGGTATTTAGTTCATTTGATATTCCTGAGGCAACCTCAGAGTGCTTCGATGTGGTCAGCAGATGTCAAATGACTGAAATAAGCATTATAATTAACTTAATTTGCCTCTAATATGAAATGACCAACACTGAAGCCTGATTGAGTTACTGACTATTTGGTGTCTGGGTGTTTTGAAGGCATGTGTGCTCTATGTCCTGCGAATTGGGGTGACTGATCAGATGACAGAACCAACTCAGAGGGGGTTCTTGGTTTTCCTAGGAAAACAGGTGTGTAATGGAGTTTTAGTTAGGTATACGATTCCAGGAACTGGTCCCTCATTTTATTTAGTCTCGTGGAATTTGCAGCTCAGGTCTTCTGGTGCCAGTCCTTCGATGAAAATTGCCGCTTTGCGTACCATGTCGTACACTTTGAAAACGTTGGGTGAGGTAGGCCACGAAACTAACTATATGCCCACCCACACCATACATAGAGCCAAGTACTCACATGCCCCAGGTTTTCCATGTATATGCTGACATGCACGAGCACTACGGTTCATTTCTCTGCCCTGCAATGCTTAGCAATTTGTTTTAGCTTGGCGCTCGATATTCTTATTGTTTCTAAATCAGAATGCATGGGTTTGGAGTGTTAGTTATGCTTTGTCTTCCAAATAAAATGGATTTTTCATTCATGATTCTTCTTTGTAAGATCATTGATTGGCAATGGATATTAATTTTTTGCATGCAGCCTCTAGTTTGATCAGAATCATTCTTTTCATCCACCTGTTGACTGAAATTAACAACTACTCTGGATTGATATTGGGATGCATAACTCCTAGTGCCTGGTTTGTTGACAATAAAAATGTCAAGCTAGGGCGTGAAGGGAAGGAATTGTTGTGTTTACTACCATAAAGGTTGAAAATGATGAATGTAGATGTTGGCGTGCCCTATGCACCAATGTGTGCTTATTATTGCTCTATACAGGTACCCATTGAGTTTAAAGAAGTTTTTGATGATGCACTTGTCGCTGCAGTATCTCACCCTTTGCAACTTGTAAGTACCTCCAGGCTCCAGCTATAGATGGGTTTTCAACATCTTTGATTTGGTTTTGTTGATTCTCTAATTTATTTCCATTTGCTGCCTTCATGGATCCTTCTGTTGATGATAGGTGCGAGTTGAGGCTGCTTTGACATTGCGTGTGTTGGCTGAGGTTGATCCTACATGTGTGGGTGGTTTGGTTTCTTATGGGGTGACCACACTAAGTGCCTTGAGGGAAAGTGTTTTATTTGGAAAGGTGTAGTCCTTTTTGAAATCTCTCTAAAGCTTCTTTTTTTGTTCACTTATGGATTCTCTTTATTAACAAATTCCAGTGTACTTGTTCAGGGAGCCACTGTGAAAGTTGAGCTTGATTCTTTGCATGGACAAGCTACTGTTTTGGCGGCTCTAGTTGCTGTATCACCAAAGTTACCTCTCGGTTATCCGGCAAGGTAAAGGGAGTTCTGTATCTTTAGTGTGTTATAGTTGGTGTAATCTTATGTTATTCAGATGTCTTGTTACTTACAGCCTTAAAATGGGGGATCGTGTGCATTTCATTTGTTTGTGTGGAAGGTATATTGTTTTCTGGATCCTGATTGAGTTCCTTGAAATTTTAAAACTGTAACACTTGGCTTCAGGGGCATTCTCTCTGTCCTCCTCTCACACACATTTTGTGTGTGTGTTTTGTGTGTTGGGGGGGGGGGGGGGGGGTGTTGGTGTTAAAGCTTTCCATCTGTAGCAGAATCTTTCATACAAGATCTATCTGATCAATATGCCTTTAATCATCTTCTCAATGTGTTTCCATGGAGAGTGATTGAAAATATTTGACCATGGTCAAGTTTGTTTCGAATGGTTTCGTTGTGAAGAGCATAAATAACCTTGTTTCTTTAGTGACATATTTTGTGGATTCTTGAAGTTTGACTGTATATGGCTTGTCTTTCGTTTGCTTTTGAGAGTCATCGTCACTATTTTGGTGATCTTCCTTGATCTTACTATTACAATATTTTGCCTTGCTCTGATTTCAGATTGTCCAAGTCAGTGTTTGAAGTGTCCAAAAGAATGCTGACCGGATCTAGTCGGAATCCTACTGCTGCGACTGCTGTGAATGAGGCTGGTTGGTTGCTTCTGTCATCACTTTTGTCTTCCATGCCAAAGGAGGTATGACTTTCACCTGTGATCTGTATGAATCGGTCATAAGCACTAATATGCTCATTTATGGTACTATGATTTGCATTCAGGAACTTGAAGATCAGGTATTTGATATTCTTTCTCTATGGGCTACTCTCTTTAGCAAAAGTCCTGAGCATGAAACAAAGCAGGGAGGAGATTTGACATCTAGGATCTGGTGAGCATTTAACTTGAAACATAATCTTTTGTTCATGAGGGACATTTACAAGCACTTATTGTGGAGGACTTATGTCTTATCAATCAACCATATACCGTACACCTAGCAATGCACTTGGAATTAGGAATATTCGGTGAAAGAGTTATGACTTAGCTATCCCCTATCTATAATATAAATTGATGACGCCATTGGCCTTGTCACAAAAAAGTGCCTGAATATATTTTTTTCTTCCATTTGTCTTTGCACTGTTTGCCTAAATGACAGCATGGAGATTAATGAACTGTTTTCATTGTTTGTGCATTGATGAAGTTGTTACTTTTTTATTACTTGTAGCGAGTTCCATAATTATATCATATAATATCATCAGGCTATTTGCATTTTCATTGCCTGGTTTCTTCTGACTTTTGTAGTGTGTGGTCTGCTGCTGTTGATGCGCTTGCAGCATTTGTAAGATGTTTCATAACTTCCAGTAGCGTTGACAATAGTATTATGCTGCAGCCAGTTTTGGTTTACCTTAGTAGGTATGGGTAACATTTAAGAGTTCCAGTTTTTAAATTGGTGAGAAGTGCTTTGTGTCATCTACTAACTGGTTGGACTTAAATGTGGAATCAGTGCTCTGTCTTACATATCGGTGCTACAAAGAAAAGACCCATCAAAGATTAAACCAGCAGTGGACGTATTCATTATCAGAACTTTAATGGCTTATCAATCCCTTCCTGACCCAATGACATATAAGAGGGACCATCCTCAGATTATGCAACTGTGTACCATTCCATTTAGGTAATTCTCTGCGACCGTTGACGAAAGAAGGTCTTGTTTGTCTTTGGCTCATTTGTTCTATGTTCTTTTCTTTATGGTTTACTGGTTTAGCGGGCTCTTTCATTCTCATACCATCCATTTGTGTGTCTTAAAGAGAGGCATCTAGATGCCAGGAAAACTCCTGCTTAAGGTTGCTATTGGACAAGAGGGATGCGTGGCTGGGACCTTGGATTCCTGCAAGGTGCCTTGTTTTCCTTCTGTTATCTTTGCCATGCATTTAACGCTTTCTTAATAAACTTATTCCTTTTCCCTTGGCATTTGACCTTGGCCTGGCATAATGCTCCTTAACCATTGAGCCACTTGGTGGTCCTTGGCCGCTAGGAATTAAGGTTGTGTTGGACAAGTTCCTCTATAAATTGTTCTTAAACCAACCTTTGTCTGGGCACTTATCAGGGATTGGTTGGAGGATGAATTACGTGCTTTTCAAGGCGGCCAAGATGGCCTTGTTCCTTGTGTATGGGAAAGTGAACTTTCCAGTTTTCCTCAGGTAAGCTTTTACTAGATTGCAAATGCTTTTGTCAGTTGCCAGTTAAGTTTCCTCAATGGCGTAGGTTGGTCAGCTGCTGCTATCATAAACCTGTTGTCATTCTATGCAGTGAAAAGAAAAGCTTTTAACGTTTGAATATAAAATTGTTTTTTTATTCCTGAAAAGACTTCACAGTTGGGCAACATTACACCTGGCGTTATCGTAATGATATTTTTATGACCTTAGTTGACTACCATCGTCCACACCAGCATCAGTGCTTGCATTTATGTATTTGTGTTGAAGGTCCTTAGTTTCTTCTTGTTCCTCTGTGGATTAGGTCATATGAGAAGTGTTATACCTGGTACTCTGACATAACGGCGCTGTGCATAAGGGTTTTTGAGATTTGAACTTTGATCACTCAAATAAAGAAAGAGCACTTGCATAAGGGTTTTTAATTTCCATTATTATTGCATCTTCTTTGTACTTTATTTTCTTGTCTACCTAGCAGCCATTGCTGCTAAGCGACTGCCTTTCATGATTGAGTGATACTGCTAATCCTGCTCTGAAATACATCTGACGACATGTGCACGTGTGTGCATCTGTGTGTTTCTTTTTGAGTTTGCCTTATCCTTCCTGGCTTTAGAGGTAGGTTGGTTGTGCTGTTCATTTTCTCTGATACTGAGTTTGATAACAATTTTCTTGAAGCCTGAAACAATAAACAAGATGTTGGTCAACCAGATGCTACTCTGCTTTGGGCTCATATTTGCCACTCAGGTAGGTTTTATGATAATCTGTTTGCATGTCTTAACAGGTTCTTTATGACTGAAATGGGTGGTTGTTTCTAATATGGCAGTGTTTCCTCTCAGGATACTAATGGGATGGTATCATTTCTTCAAATGATCGAGCAGTGTCTAAAAGCAGGGAAAAAGCAGATATGGCATTCAGCCAGTTTGAGCAATATATGTGTGGGGCTTCTTTCTGGACTGAAGGTACAAAATAGTGTGCCAATAAGCTTAATGCTATTTATGAAGTCATTAGCTTCATAGTGATGATTTGATGCTATCTTCAGGGTTTGATTGCTTTACGTCCTCGACCGTTGGCACTTGGGATCTTAAGTCTAGCGCATGGCATTTTTCAGGTATTGAAGTTGTTGTAGAATGCCAGGCCTTGACTTAACTGCCAACCTAGCTTGTGCTATCCTGTACCTTCTCTTCTTAATACTGTAATTACAGAGTATTCTGGCAGAAGGGGACATCTGTGCATCCCAGCGCAGAGCATCAGCAGAGGGTCTTGGTCTTTTAGCTCGCCTTGGAAACGACATTTTCACTGCCAAAATGGTGAGTTCCTCATCATGACTTGTAGAGACGAAGGCTTCTAAAATCCAGGTCCTTAATGCTCTAAAATCTTGAGCATAGGTATGGCTTTCATCCATTGGTCTTAGCTCTTGCTGTTGCTCTTGTGATCTTAAACAGACTAGGTCACTTCTTAGCGAACTGGCAGTGGCTACAGATTCAAACTATGCTGGATCAATGGCTTTCGCTCTTGGCTGTATCCATCGCAGGTGAATTGGCAGATTTCAGTTGTTTTGTTCGCCTTGGCTGCTTAATACACTTGTCATATCTTGGTGCAACACAACCAACTTCAGCTTCTTTATATGATACTTGTTTATGAGGGCTTAGGGAACCACTTTAATGTTTGATGTTATCGATGTACATTTGATGCTTGCAGTGCAGGAGGGATGGCATTGTCTACTTTAGTGCCACCAACAGTGAACTCATTGTCAACATTAGCGAAAAGTCCTATCACTGGATTGCAGATTTGGTCTCTACACGGACTTCTTTTGACCATTGAGGATGCAGGATTCTCATATGTATCTCATGTCCAGGTGGTGATTCATGGAAGATTATTGCACTTCTAGACTTTCAAAATTTTGCTTTTCCTAAATTTTGTTGTTGTCAAAATGAATCGTAGGTTTATTGGAGTATATGAGATGATATATAACATGAATATCAGTGATCTGAAAGGTTACTGGCTAGCTGTATGCAAGCTATAATAAATTCTCTTTCCACTGCAATGGAGTGTTGGCAGGTTTATTTGCATGAGGTTATTATGAACTCATGAGTAGTTCCTTAAGTCTTGGTTTCCTTCTGCCTGTGATTTCTCCTACTTAAAGTGGCATTGCTAAGAAAAGATCTGCATTGCTATCCAACCAGGGTTGGTGCATGATTGTTGTTGTGCTTATGCTATTTTGTTTTATTTATTTAGGGCCATATTGTAGATGTGCATAACGAATAATCCGCCTTGTGTTTAACCTTTATCCTTTCTGATAATGTTATTCAGGCTACACTTGGCCTTGCTACGGATATTCTCTTATCTGAAGAAAATGGATTGGTTGACCTTCAACAGGGAGTTGCTCGCCTTATCAATGCGATTGTTGCTGTTCTTGGTCCCGAGCTTGCCCCTGGCAGCATTTTCTTTTCACGCTGCAAGGTATTGTTTTCTACTATCTAAGAATTTAGTTTATGTTTTTTCTTCTTTTTTATATTTGTAAAGATTTATGCACAAGAGTCGATCTTGGTAGAAGGATGTTGAAAGCGTTAGTCCCGTTGCTCATAAGGTTCTGATGCGATGCGTTGAAAACCTAATTGTGGACCTTCAAAAAAGGCCTGGAGAAACCTAGTACATCCAAAAAACTGGGAAAATCTTGCTATCCTTGTAAACAAATTGTTAGTCGTATTGCTATTAATGTTCTCCATGTTTACAAAGTTGCCGAAGTTGTAATGGCCCCATCTGTTCAACACACCTTCAGTAAGGGTGTTTTCTCCCATTGATTGGGATACGAAGAGGAACGTGTTCATAGTCTACACTGATTATGCTAAGTCCCAGCTTGCTCTTACATGCCATTTATAACTTTTGGGCTATAACCTAGAGTCTTTCTAACATGTGCTGCGATTATTGGTGAGGTAGGACCTACTGTTAAGGTTCACTATGGAACATCATGTCTTGGTAATAGCCCTGTAGCAGGAGCTCTTAGTGGCTCCTGAAACGTTGTCCTCACATTTTATTAGGACCTCCTGGAGTTTGTAGAGACTTTAACACACCTTTGGTCTACAATGGTGGGAAGTCAGATGAACCCTGTATAAAACTAGATACAATGCGTTTGCACCATGGCCTGTTTGGAATAAACATTTCTTGTTACCTTCTCAACTCTCTATTGTAGCCCACCATTACTTTCTTCTTTTGAGTTATTCAGTCATAGTAGTGAAACTCATGTAAACTTCTGCTCTCAGTCTGTCATTGCAGAGATAAGCTCCTGGCACGAGACGGCAACGCTACTTGAGTATGCAAGCCAACTATTTCTATTATTCCTATTTGGTGCTTATTTTATTTGCAATTGGAAAGTTCTTCTGCTTTACATTCAGAAGTCGAACACTAATTATAGTTGGGAAACAAGTCTTTTGTTCTGTTTAAATTGTTCTTCCAACATTTGTTGTATATTTTACAGGAGTGTCAGGTTCACTCAACAACTTGTTCTGTTTGCCCCACGAGCTGTTTCTGTGCACTCCCATGTGCAAACTCTTCTATCGACTCTGTCCTCAAGACAGGTCTGCTTCCTTGATGATGGGTTCTCTTCAGAAAGTTCTGTTCATTTCTCTCTTTACTTTTTGCTTTTTTCTAATTCGTGTTTGTTTGGAAGCAGCCCACCTTAAGGCATGTTGCTGTTTCAACCCTAAGACATCTCATTGAGAAGGACCCAGTGAGTGATCAACAGTTTGAACCTATTTGCTGTTTGTCTCTCTTAGTTGACTTTAATGAGTCTGTCTTCATGAATAGGATTCTTAGTGGATTGTATTTGTCACAGGTTTCAATTATTGATGAGCAGATAGAAGATAAGTTATTTCACATGCTGGATGAGGAAACTGATTCTGAGTAAGTTAATAGTTATCACATGTCACCTTACATTAAAAGGTGTAGTCTTCCCTCTGGTGCCTCATTTAGGTTCTTCTGGTAAATTAGGTGTCCTACTTTCACTTTGATTTCATCTATGTTCTTTGTTGTAACTTCTATTAGGATTTTATTTATTTTCTGTTTGCTTAGCTGCAGTTTTGAAAACAAAATACTAGAAACTTTAGGATGTACATCTAATTTCATTGATTTGGGTTGGTCTTCATGGTATAAGTTCATCTCCAACCTAGACTATGCATTTGGTCGCATAAGCCATTGAGCATAAGTTTCATGTTCTGCTTGTTTTAATAGGACAATCCTCACTCATATTTGAAAGGAATTGTGCAAATTCAGGAACTGTCCTATACTTTTCCCCCCCAGCGTTTTGTCATTATCTCCATCAGAATAAACCATGACCATTTTGGTATTTGTGTTGGACTGAAATCTTACAATGTGTTATCCATGACATTTCTTTTTTGTTGATGCGTTGTGTTCTAATAGAAGAACAGACTGATTTTAACTGTCATTACTTAGGCGATGTCTTGTGCCCTTAAAGAATCCACTTTCCAGTCACTTTAAAAATCTCTTTTTTTATACGACCCAAGATTAGTGATTAATTTTCCGATTATGAGATGTTATAGCTGAAATGGAAAGTATAAGACTTGTGTTTCAAACTATTGCAATTAGGGATGGCTAAAAGCTTTTAATCACTTAAATTACAGATCCTGACCTTGTGGTTTCTGTTGATGAGTACAGCAGGCTTAAATATGTTCACTTTAAATGTCGGTGTTTGCTTTCTACTTTCACCCTTTGTTTATGGAGAGCAGATGTGGACCATCTTTTTATGGTTACCCAAGTTCAACGTGACCATAACCCTATTTTCTGCACAATGATGTTTGTCCAAGCATCATCTTCACTGAAATGTTTTCTAGATTAAACGGCACAAGTTAGATGAAGAATAAAAGTTACCTCTAGATTGGAAGTATGCAATACTATGTCAGGGCTTCCTTATTATTCTCTTCTAACTTGCCACTCCTGTGTCTTTTTGGTAAAATGGATGTTTATTCTGCCCCGGGCATGCGTTTTAGAATGGGAATGCATTGGTTGGTTGAGGAGGGTTTGTGCACCAGTATCACGTTGTCAAAGTCAGATTTAGGACTCCCTCTAACTTACTGATCATGTTATTTCATCTCGTTCATGTTATCTTTGAATTGATTACTGCTTATGTGCAATCAATAGCATACTTTCCATTAAATAAAGGCAAGTGGTTCTTCTGACAACCAATGATGTGGCCATGCCGACAATTGAATCAATTCCATTCAGTTATAGTAAACTCAAAGTTGCACTTCAGATTTGCTGCATAATCAACTTCTATTATTCCAGTGTCAATAAGTCTTCCGTTTTAGTTTTTGCTGCCTGTGCTAGGCCGCTAGGATGAGGTGGTAAGTCATGCTTTTCATGCTAAGTCATAGCTCGCTCTTCCCCAGATGAATAAAATTACCCTTAGATATCATTTGCTTTTGCTTGACAGCTGACCAACTTGTTGGCTATGGTAGCAAAAGGAGATATTCTGGGTCAGAGCAGACCCCAATACTTATTTTCAGGAGCCAAATAGACAAGTATACATGTAGTATGTCTTGGGTTTTGGGGTCAGGAGATATGCCTTAAAAGATAGTTTAGATTATTATAGTGCAAATTACAGAACTGAGGTACCAAAACTTATGTTCCTCCCACTCCCTCCACTGTTTTTTCTGCTGGGTCATTATGCATGAACTATGGTAATTACATTATGGGAATAGAGTAGGAATTTTTTTAGGTAGGTGATTGTTGGCCCCAAGGTTTGAACCTAATTGTGGTGGATGTTTGGGATACAATACAAATTTGATTTAGCTAAGTCAATAGCGGTTGCAGAATTATTTCTGAGCGTGGTTTCTGATTGTTACTCGTTGTTTTTTGTCAACTTTATTTTAGGATTGGGAATCTGGTACGTGCCACTATAATGCGGTTGCTCCATTCCTCCTGTCCTTCAAAACCATCTCACTGGATTTCAGTATGTCGTAAGATGGTGAGCTCCTTTTTTTTTATGGCAGACTAGAATTAACCTGTGCTGTGAAAGGGATGTCTTTTCATTTTACTTAATCTCCATATAACACGAGAATATGCTATAATTATTGAATTGAACCTTTCGCGACATCGATATCTGAAGTCTGAAGATTTCCTGTTCTTTTTTCATGTATAAAAGAATCTGGAATGGGATTGTTTGTATCATGATTATGTAACCATTTCATTATAGTTATTTCAAAATTTAATATGATTTTAATTGAACCAAGTTATTTCTAAGTTTAGAGGCAAATACTCCTTAACCGAAGGAATAACAGATTGTTCCATTTAACAGGGCATTGAGCTCCAGCTTTCACATAAGAGATAAAAAGAACATTCTTTTCCTTTGTCTTTAGATACAGGCAATTTGATCCTTTTTCTCTCCCACCAAAAATTTAGCCACTTGCAGTTGAAGGCTCGAAGCTACAGATATATTAACTGAAATGAAAAGAAACAAAGAGCAAACTTAGTGTTGTGAAAGGAACTCTATGTTCGTGTGGATATTCCTTTGTGTCTATTCACATTGGTTCATGATATACATATATTCTGTGGGGGTATAAATTCACTAAATATGACAATCGCAAAAGGACAAAATTGCTTGCTTACTTGTACAAGCAATCATACAAAGAGTAACAGTTTCTTTGTTGTTATCAGCTTTTTACTAATTCAGTAGAAAGATCATTGAAAGAGTACAAACTTCTTTGTTGTTATCAGCATTTTGCTATTCCAATGGAAAGAATAGACTGCATTGTGGTATGTCATTCTGCATAATTTTGCTCTATGCCCTTGCGCACCATTATAGAACTGAAGAGGATCACTGATAGGTTAGGGTAATGCTTTATTTGAATGCTGTCATGTAGTGCCTGCCTCTTTGATATTGTTGTCAATAAATGATCACCTCATTTGCTGATGGGAAGAGAAGGCCACATAACAGTTCTTTTTTGACAAGTCACTTACTGGTTCTAATTGGACATTTACAAACCTCCCCCAGGTTCTTTCTACTTCAGCAATGAGGGATACAGAAAGCAATCACGTGGGAAGTAATTCGCTCAGTGGTCCAGACAACGATTCAAAGCTGAATTATGGAGAGGATGACGAAGATATGGTATCTAACTCAAAAGGGACACCAGATCCTGGTTATGAATCGGAAACCTCGGCTGTAAATCACAACAGAGTCAAGCAGCTCAGATATCGGACCAGAGTCTTCGCGGCTGAGTATATTTGCTGTCTATTCAACCATTCTCAGTTATTTTTCTTGCACGGTTATTTGTTCATGCCATGAAAATAAAGACCAAAGTTTATGTTGGCAGTTCTTGCTAGTTGTTTTTCATCCTCTATTACCACTAGGCCAACTCCTTGAGGTGAAGGTTCTAACTCATCTGTGTGGTAGATTACAGGTTTTATCTCAGAATCTAGTATTGTTTTATTAGTGTCTAAACTTTGAGCTGCTTTATAGAAAATGATGCAGAAATCTCATGAGTTATGGCTATGATTCATTCGTGGTATTGTTGAAAAGTTAGTCTTTGAGATACTGACTGTTGAGACATGAACATAAATCTAAGAGTGTGAACCTTTCTTTCACTGTAGCCTAATGTGTTGTATTTGATTCCTTTTTCCTGATTGAAGAAGTTTGCATTCAGTTGATTTAGCTCATTAATATATCGTTCTCACCTAGATGCCTGATTCGTCTACCTGATGCCGTGGGAAAGAACACTGCTCATTTTGACCTCTCCTTGGCAAGGAGACAAAATAATGAGCAGTGCAACGTGGATTGGCTTGTGCTCCATCTTCAAGAACTAATTTCACTCGCTTATCAGGTGCAAAATACATCTCTGTGGAGTTACAAGTGAATTGCGAAAATACCAATTTCTCATACACTACTAATTATTGCTCATCTTTCATACCGTAGATAAGCACTATCCAGTTTGAGAACATGCGTCCAATTGGTGTGAGATTGTTAAGTACTATTGTGGACAAGGTAAAGTAAAGCTGCAGATCTGTCACTGCGAAAGCCATTGTTCTATACTATTGCTATCTGAGCTTATGACAACTTCTTATGACTGACCTAGTGACTACATGCTTAAGGGCAGTCAGTGACTCCGTGTTGCAGATTAAAAATTTTGACAACATACATTATATAAAAAAAAAGACAATCTATCATAGTGTTTATCTTGACAATGATCAGTCGCATGATTTTTTAGCATTCTAGATGCCGCAGTGTCACATTGAATTCAAGAGAAATCATGAACATGTTCTGCAGCTGCAGTTCATTCTGTTTTGAACTCTTTTCATTCTGTATGCAGTTTGAAGCTGTGTCCGACCCGGAACTTCCAGGTCACCTTCTGATGGAACAGTACCAGGTACTTTCTTTTTCTTTTGAAGTGCATTTTTCTCTTTATTTTGAAGCCCGCCCAAGTTACGGCAGTATTGCGTTGGCTTAAGAAACCATTTGGCAATACTATTAGTTGCTAAAGCCCAATTTGTTAGTGTTACTCGATGTGTTGTGTTTGCTTATTGAACATGAACAGTTCCATTGTTGTTTGTATTTCCATAGAAAGTGGATTATAGGCCTATGGAGCACTTAAAGACTTAGCATATATTGCATACATATTGTATTACCCCTTTTCTTGGTATACTCACTAGAACAACAACAATATCATTGATATATCTCACCAAGGCACTGTCCGTTGATTACTTTATGTTGTTTGATATGTAGGCACAATTAGTATCAGCTGTTCGTACTGCACTAGACATATCCTCAGGCCCTATACTTCTGGAGGCAGGGCTGCAATTGGCAACTAAGGTTCTGGCTGGGGTTCTCATTCTCTTAAAATAAAACTTGTTAAAATAATTTTATGCTTCAATAGATCTGCTAACACATGTTCTTCAGATAATGACCAGTGGGATACTGGGAGGTGATCAAGTTGCAGTTAAGAGGATATTTTTATTGATTTCTCGACCTCTGGATGAATTCAAGGACATATACTATCCTTCATTTGCAGAATGGGTCTCATGCAAGGTATGTCTTCCTAAAGATTACTAAAATATAGTGTTGGGTGGCATATGCTTGGTTAAGAAGGGAAATACCTCCGGGTTTTCTGGAAATGAAGATTTCTCCATCATTTATTATGTCAGTGACACAAGCAAGGTGGAGATTTGTGGTCTTTTTCACTGCAATACATTCGCCTAATTTTTGGAATATTAACTCGCCTATTTTTTAAATGAGGGAAATTTGGGGGGAACACATCACGAAAGAGTTTATAAATTCATTTCATGTATTTTATTTCTATGTATTGTTTTTTAAATCAATAAGAAAGCAATTTTACTGTGCTTCTCATACATGGTCTTCACACGTGGAAATGATTTATTATCTATTTTATCACCCTAGTGTTCCCTTTTCCTCCAAAATTTCCAATAGCTTAAAGATGTTTAACTGAATTGTTTTAGGTAAAACTTTGTAGTGTTTGTTTTGGCTATAAAGTGACTTCAAAAATTAGTTGCTTAAAAGTTAAAACAAACACTTCCCTAAACTAACCATTTAGAACCACTATTCACTCGTAATCTCACAAATTATTAAAAGCTAAAAGCTACCTTATTAAGACAATTTTATTTTCAACCTTTTCCCTTTATAATTTTATATTCACTCATTTTGTTATTAGTAAACAAATTATCTACTATGCTATTAATTTATTTTTATTACTATAAAACATCTCACATTGCATCAACCTAATTCTTTTTCAAACCCAACATACACATTTCCCCCTCTTCCATTATTGATTTAGAAAGTCACTTATTTACCAGCAAAAGTTAAAACAAACACACCCAAGTCTGTTTTGTGTTGTCTTGGTAAAAAAAAAAAACTCTGTTTTGTGCATTTTTATAATGTGACTACATGCCTTTCTTGGCACTCCTTCCATCATGTTACAGTGATATGGTGGAATGACAGATTTTCTTTGTGTGAAATAGATCAAGATACGACTTCTGGCCGCTCATGCCTCCCTCAAATGTTATGCTTATGCTTTTTTGAGGAGGCATCAAAGTGAAGTCCCAGACGAGTATTTAGCACTACTGCCATTGTTTTCAAAGAATTCCAGTATTTTGGGAAAGTACTGGATCCATATTATGAAGGATTACAGCTACATTTGCTTACAATTGAAGCTTAAGAAACAGGTAAGATGAGAAATTAAAATAAATGATCTAGTCTAATGTAACAGGGATTTCCTTTGCAATAAGTTTATATGGGAAACTTACTAATACCCATTCTCCTCTTACAGTGGAATCTTCTTGATGAAATTCAGTCACCCCTAGCTTTGGCAAAATTGCAGCCAATTCTGGAAGAAGTCTGGCCAATAATTTTACAAGCGCTTGCACTTGATGCAGTTCCTGTAAACTTTAATACCAATTGTGCATCGGATGCTGAAAATGTGCCAAACAACAGTTTGATATCAGGATATAGCATGGTTCAACTGGATATGGAAGACTATCATTTTGTCTGGGGGTTCGCTTTACTTGTTTTATTCCAGCGACATCATGTTGCCCAATGTAGAAGAATAATACCAGTGACTTCTGCAAAAGTTACGCATGGTGCTGATTTGCCTGTTGATGAAAAAAATTTGACAACCTTAAAGCTGCATGAAGTTGTTCTTCCGGTGTTCCAGTTTCTTTCTTCACAAAGATTTTTCGCTGCTGGGTTCCTTACTGTGGATGTTTGCCGGGAACTCCTGCAGGTGGTAATCTGTTTTATGCTTTATTTTATTTTATTATTGTAGCGGTGTAGAAAGACGCGTGTCTCTACTTTTGTTATGCTTTTCTCAAGTAGATTCAGTAAGCATACTGTGGAAAGTCCTAAAAAATTGAATATTCAATCTTTACCTGCATTAGAACACTTCCAAGACAGTTATCTTGTTACTGGTCCTGAGCTTGTGATGGCCAAAGGAAAAAGTTACCTTTTTGCTAACGATTCCCTGGTAGGAAAATGGTACTTGAATTATCAATTGTTTGTGTGGTTCGTTACTTGCCATATTTCTATCATGTGTTCACTCAGTTTAGGAACATGCTTTATAGATCACACTCTTCTAGTCTGAATATGGTTCTTTTCTACTTTCAATAAAAAGATTTCTATCTTGTGTATAATAGTGCTTGAGATATGCGTGGACTAGATTTGAGGTCCTTGGGCTTCAGCATGGTGCTAAATAACTGCTGCAGGCGTTGGATACTGATTTTTCTTTTTCCATCATAATTGGAACTTGTTTGCAACAAGTTAAGGATCCTTCTGGTAGATTTCTTAGCATTGGTTTTCATATGCTTAGACTAGATCTATGGTAGTTCAGCTTCTGTGGGGGCTGAATAACTGCTTCAGCGAGTGAATATTAATAGTCTTATCATAATGGGACCATTTCTTGCACCAATTTGTTGATTGCAGGTTTTTTCGTATTCCATTTATATGGACAGTTCTTGGAGCAGTCTTGCGTTATCAGTTCTTTCACAGGTATGAAGTATATGGACAGTCATGCTTTTAGTACAATGGTTTTGACATGCATGGTCTTGACAGTTCAACAGTTCAAGTTTAAGATATAATTGAAGGATGAATTTCTCATCAGACAAGTCCATAGCGACTTCAGTACACCTTTTGATTTTATTGTCGATGAATTCTGTTCATCTTCTTTAAACCTGAATCAAATATTTAACTAAGACATATATTTAAGAGGAGACAACTAGATAGCTAAACCAAAAACCATGTATCATTCAACTGTGGGAAGGTAGTAGGGTTATTCTGTCGCCTGGCTACTTCACTATAAATACTTGCTTAAATGCCTGAACATCTTATTTCTACTACTTGCTGTTGTTTTTCTAGCTTGTCCAATGGGAGTATCAATACTTATTTCTTATTTTCAACCATTCTGTTGAGCATTCTCAACATTTCTCTGTTTCCTATACTTGGATAAAGGCATTTTTCTGCCAATTTTTGTTCTCAGAGATTAGTTACCTTGTCGCACAGTTTTTTTGGTAGAAATTGCTCAGTATTTTCGTTGCGCTTTTTGTACTGGGCTATTGCTGTCATGAGGAATCATTTATGCATATTATCTCATGATTTCATTAGAGTCAAGTGGTATAGCTGAAGTACGATTTATACAGCATGATCATGAGGAATATGATGCTTTGGCTAAAGCAAATTTATCTTTTATCTTATTAAACAGATTGTGCTGAACTGTCCTACAGAGTTTTTTGAAGAACAGAGTTTTGGTAATCTAGTCATGGAACTTATTTTCGCATACATCTTCAATATTTTACGAAGGTATATCTCTTACTATGTATATGATGGAGTAATTAGCAGTTTTGCACTTCCAAGCGAGAGCATTGACTTCAATATGCTGGCTAACTCTTCTACTTGTCTCGTGATCAGTTCCGAAATTTCTCCAGAGCATTCAAATTGGGAGGAATTAACATCTCCAATATTCACTACAGCTAAAACTGTTGTTAGGCGACTTAGCACGAAGGTATAGCTTTTAATTTCTGTCCAACCTTTCTGGATTTGAAATGTGGTCTTTCTAGTGTATCTTCTTTTGCTTCTAGTGCAGTGTGCTTATAATGTGTTGCTCGGCCTGGTTTATTTTCTTCATCTTGCTATTTCTTGTTGGCTGCCATGGGTATGATTACTACTGTTATTGATATTCAGCATTTACTGTTACCAATTTAAGATTTTTATGGATGCTACCCTCACTTTTTATCTTCAAGATGCAGAACCAACTGAAGTCGATAGTGTTGCCGTTTACATTAGTCAGCTGTAAATGTGTTAGAGAAGTTGCAACTGAGTTGTCTTTTTCAACAATTAATGACTTTTCTAAGTGTACCAGTCCCTTGCTGAAGGCCCTTGTCAAAGGTGAGCATCTTCACAATGAGATTGAAGTTGGTTCCTTTGTCTGCTATGTTATCATTTTCTGCTATTTCACTTAATTAATTCTATGAGATAGTCATTTTGTGTGCATGCATGAATCATCGTTACTTGTCCTTAAGGTCTCAATCTTCCACATTGAAGTTAGTTGTGAAACTCAAATTTGGACTATAAAAGCCATTGAAGTTCATGGTGCTCAGAAGCAACTACGTCAATACTAGTAAGAAGCGGAAATGAACCAGGGTCTGAAGTTCCACCAGATTATATTGGTTGTTTGGATGTAGGAACCATGCATGGACTAGTATTAGATGACAGTGAGGGGCTTGCTACTGAATTTGTTACTTATATGGATCATTCTGGACAAACATAGGGCCTGAAATCAGGTGAAGAATGTGAAGTAAACGTCCAGAGTCGCATGAATGAATATATGTATCACTGGCAGTTGGGGTGCTTAGGCTTGATATGTTGGAAAACGGCACGTCGCCATTCATCAGCGTTGAGGTTGAAATATTCCTGTGCCATTACTGTGCTCTTATTCTAAAGCTAAATGCCATATGCTATGAGCAAAGACAGATTTATTTGATTATAGAACCTAAGTAATTAGGATATCCTAACTTGCTTAAGTAGATAGTTTATTTGATATTTTCTGCCCAGTGATTTTTTGCTCTTCATCCTACCTTCATTATGTGAATCGTTGCCGTAGCTTCATGCAAGGGCGGCGGACTAAAGTATACATGTTATATGGCTTTTGGATTTGAGAGATGCATTTGAACAAAAATGAAGGACAAACAAAATATTAATTAGAATAACCGAACTTGGAATAGCTCTTGAGCTACTGCACTTGATGTTGTCATTACTGACCATTGCCGTGCTTTGAGCAGTATTCTCCGAGCTTTTACCTCGTGGAAAGCGCTGTCCATCCTCTTTTTTACTTGAGTCTTTGTAGTACTTTTAAGTCTAGCCTCAGCCATTTCAGAGGAAAAGGGTACTTCACTAATTTATGTGCATGATGTGCACTCAGATTATTCAGCCAAATTTTCAGTGAGTTTCACAAGTGAGGCATTATAGAACTGGCTTTAAGTTTTATATGCTAATGTATGTTATAATAACAGATTCTTTGAAACAAGGTGATGACCATCTGAGAGCTCTCCTTGCAACTTCTCAGCATGCTATCACTGTCTTGGCCAAAGATTGTATAATGGGCATGCATCATCTGAAGGAGAGCAGCTCTGACTTACGCAAGCTACTGCAATTGAAGTTATCTTTTTCTGTTGAACAAACTGTGTCGATTGCCAAGCTAGCCCACGAATCTTGCCTTGGTGAAGAAATTGCAGAGAAAGGTTCCATCTGTTTCTTGGTGTTCAGTCGTTGTATAGACTCTCTCCATGTGGTGCTCAATGATGCAGATCTGCAGGTGACAACACTAAAATCTTTTAACCTGAACATACTGGCCTAGTTGTAATGGGGATGGAAACAACTGATTCATTGCAGAGTCAAAACCTTGGGCCAAAATTCATCTATATTAAAAAATTTGGATTTTTTGTCTGTGAATGAATTCAATTTTTATCACACTAAGTAACCGTCTTGAAAATTTTCCTTGAACAGGTGCAAGTAATTGGACTACAAGTGCTAAAAAGCATGCTACAGAAAAGCACTAATGAAGATGACAGAGCATTCCTCATGCTTCTTAGTGGAGAAGTTATCTTGGATGTTTTCACAATAATACAGTCAATGTTGAAGGTTTTCGTTTCCGCAGTGAAATATTTTGTTATTGGTGTATGATTTAGAAACTTCTCATCCTTAATATGTTCCTTTATCATATTGTTTGACAGAAACCTGTAAGTAAAGAAGCAGTAGCTGTTCTCCCAGAGTGCTTGAGGTTCCTGGTGCTTCTGCAAACACTCTCAACATCCAGTGAAAGTCAAAGAAGCTTTATGATTTTGTTTCTGAGAGCTATCATTATGATCTTCTTGTCATCCGAGAATGATTATTCCCAGGTTAATAGACTTGAAGAATTTAGATATAAGTGAGACTAGAGTTGGTAATTCCCTCTAAATTATTGACATTAGTTTGGAAACATTACTAAATGCAGGAATGTGATGATGTGAAAGCCACAGCTATAAGGCTTGTGTCCCAAGTTGTTCAAATTCCTTCATCTGCTGCTCACTTCAGGAACGTTTTAGTGTCAATGCCTGTTGCACATAGGCAGCAACTTCAGGTACCTACAATTATGCTTCAGATTGGTTATAACCATTTAAGGCCCTTGTAGTATTCTTCATTCCTTAAGCTGCCAGTCTGTTTATGCATATTAGAAACAGAACATCTACCATTTGATTGCTTCTGAATTGCCCGATTATCAACCTGTGGATATTAATGTGATGTGGAGGGCCCATTTCACAACTATCCAACATCCCTTAATTTAGGCTTCTTGTGCAAGTAGTGGTAGAGATGACCAGTGTCATTGAATCAAATGTTCTGCGTTCACCGCAAAATAAAATGTCAGCAACGTTTTCTATGGCATTCTGGCTTGCATTGTTTTCATTGATTTTGCGAATGATTTCTTTTGAGTTGATGAACTTCCTTGTTGCTCACTGACTTGTGATTTAGATAGACTATTACATGGTTGGATTCTCCATGCTTCCTTTTAATTTAGTCATCCAAGATTCACCAAAAAGTAGGTCAGTAGTCAGTACCCATAAAACAACACTGCTACATCTGATTGGTTCCGGATTTTTTAAATATGAATGCCTTGACTCATTATCTGTATATGTGAGATGGGGCATGGTGGTTGCACAACACGTCGTTTTACAAGCCCTGTGCTGCTGCTCTTTGTAAGTTGAACCCAATGATTCAAAAACTCTAACCTGATCAATCCATGTGGTTTGACTGGAAAGCTAGTTGCTTCATTTGTAACCTGATGGCTGCGGGTTACATCAATCTAGTATGACTGGCGCATGACCCTGTTGATTTGCATTCAAGGTCTTTGTGCTCTAACATTTTGTCAAAATTTTGCTGTTTAGATCCTTCACAGTGATTACTTTTCTGTCATTCACTTCCCATTATGCCGTGTTTCAATCCTGTAAAAATCCTTTCCCTCCTGGTTGCACATCAAACAGCTTTGTTCTCTCTGCATGATGTTTAAACATCAAGAGCTGACTCTTGTCTCCCTGTTATCGGTAGGGAATTATTCGTGCATCAGTAGCACAGGATCAGGGTGTGTCTCCGATGAAGTCCGCAGCACCCTTGGAAATAAAATTACCAGTGCCAAAGGATTCTCAGCCTTCAGTTGTGAAGATACCCGAAGCAACAAGTACAG
This sequence comes from Linum tenue, assembly GCA_946122785.1. Lineage (NCBI taxonomy): Eukaryota > Viridiplantae > Streptophyta > Magnoliopsida > Malpighiales > Linaceae > Linum > Linum tenue. The sequence goes on along the minus strand of CAMGYJ010000010.1, from coordinate 4,727,973 downwards.
TTAAAGCTTCTGTGCCTGCTGAAATTTCTAACCAAAACACTGCACTAGAGGATGATGAAGAAGAGGACGATGATGACTGGGATACTTTCCAGTCTTTTCCTGCCTCCAATGAGGAAGCCATAACCTTCTCAAAATCAGATGACACTGATGTAGAGGAACATATAATAGCCGACTCTGAAAATGAAGCATCTCAAACTGAAAACGATTGTAAAGAAACCAGCATTCTGGTGGATAATGACTCGAGCAATGCAGAACCAAGTTCTATCAACAATCAAGGAGTAGTGGACCTTGAATGCCCAGGTGATAAAATCAATGTAGAGGAGCATGAAGAAGCTAAAGAAGATGCTGTTGTATACACAAAGGTAACCACAGATGAGAACAAAGACAATGGCATTAGCCCAGATATTGATGACGGCTCGAAAGTGTCAGAAACAAGAGATCATGAATTGGGCAGTCGATCTGACAGCAGAAAGCCACCTGATGGGACTGAGGAAGTCGAGACGGCTACCTGAAAGTACGAAGCACAACTTATGACAGGAGATCGCTTGATTGGAGTCTTGTTTCCTGTTGGCACACACGACGAACCCTGAACAAAGAAATGGTTCCTTTGCATCGAGTGTATTGCTGATTTGATGTAAAGTTTTTAGATCAGGAGTTGGCTTTTACAAGGTCCAATTTTGCAGGTGGAGTTGTCGATGTTCTTCATAAGCGCTGTAGGATAGTATACAGAATACGAGGGGTTTTAGTGTGAAATGCATACGGTTTCAACTGTTAAGGACCCAGAGAAAGACGGCTGAAATCCAAGAACGAAACGGAACTTTTAGGTCGGATGAGTCTATTTTAAGTCTGTAATTGTATTAAGTGTTTGTACTTGGCCAATCCAAGACTGAGTGAGTACTATTGTATAACGATTTTATTGGATCAGCTGGGCTTTGTGATCTCATGATCATGGTGAATTTGCCATAATTTTATTCATCAATTTTGGACCATTAGCTTCGATATTTCAGTTGGATAATTGGTACGGAGATCCAAACATTCGATGGGACGTGAAATCCCATTGGTTGCCACCGGTTTGGGTTGGCTCTTTCAGAACTTGCGCAACTCTAAAGCCTCGAGCCCCCACCAATCACCATGGATACCCAATTTTACGGGTGAATTCTAAGTTTATTGGGTTTACTACTATCTCATTAAATTTACTACAACATGTTATGTTTGGTCACTCTTCATTAGTTTCCGTCCAACTCCATTAATGGAGTCTGTTCAGTGCTGACATGACAAACAGAATCGCCTAATCAGTCGGATTTAACCCAACAAAAGCAGAACGCGACCTAGCATGTCATTAAAACCCGCCACATCATTAAAATCAACCTAACCCATAACACAACCCTTAACCTTTTTTTCTATTTGACCCAACCCGAACTTTCTTCCTCTTTTCCCCAAATCCACCAAAGCCGCTTCCTCCTCCTTCCTCCCACAATCTAATTATCCTGCTTACAGCTCTTCTAGTAAGTATATACTCACACGGGCAAATGGTTGTCCACGTCGCCGAGTCGCAATCGGAGGTGGTGGAGCAATGTCGCCGGAATGTGAGGGGGAGGAGAGGGTGACCGGCTCAGCTCGTCCATGCCAATTCCACCTATCAAGAAAAATGGGCCCACTTTTTTTCAAATTTCACCCACTTTCTCAAATAAACCTACTTTTTCACTTCTCTCTCCACCATTCAGTTCATTACTTTTCTCTCTCCAAAAATAAAAAAGGTTCATCTTCCCTTTCTCTCCCAATTACGAAACCTTCTCACCACCACAAAATCTCTCCGGCGAGGTGACGACGACTTTAAGTGAAGCGGCGACGATGGCTTTAACAACAACGGCGACGACGACTTTGAGGGCTGCAACGATGGCGATTTTGACGGCAACGTGACGATGAAGGCGGATTCAACTACTGTAGCCGTCGCTGAACAAAGAATAAGAAGACAACTGATGCCGTTGACAGGCTTGGGATTCTATTATATGATGATGTGGATATTAGTTGTCTTAAATTAGTTCTGTATCTCCGTCAAATATTATTTCGCATGCCTGAAATTTTAGTTTGAAGGCCTGGTATATTAGTTTGATGTACATTAGTTCGTTTCATGGTGAATATTAGGGGTCGTTTGGATTGATGATTTGAAAAACCTGTAATTTGAGGCCAAATACCTACCAAATACTACATAGCCAAATACTTGTTATTTGATATATGATATTTGTTCCAAATATCATGTTTGGAAAGGATTAGAGATGTGTTATTTTGTGATGTGCTATTTGGTACACAAACTTAGAAAATACCAAACTACCCTTTGTAAAGATGTAAAAAAATTAAAGCACACAATTGATCCCTTCCTACACTTGTTCATCGAGAGTTCCAAACAAAAGTGTGTTCTGGCTTCTGTTTCTCCATCTTCTCCTCAATATTTTGTTTCTACCTCCATTCATCATTCATTTACAGTGAGCCAAACTGGGGGCTACAGTCCTAGAAAGATTCATACGTATGCCAACACAGTAAAGCAACAATCCCTAAAAAAGAAAAACACAAGCTGCAATTTATATAAATATATGCATTTCCATTCCATTTACACCATATCTACCATAAGTTTCTGTTTTCTAAACCATCTAGCACTTTACAAAATAGATGCTTGTCATAGGTTTGCAAAGACTGTCATTACAAGTGCTTTATAATGACAGATACATAGGCAAAAGACTCTTTGCAAACTGGACAAAGACATCACTAATCCTAAGACAAGCAAACCACATCTTCACATAGACAGAATATCAAGCACAAGGGTCATCTTGTCCTCCTCTGTTTCCATATTATAGAAGGTCTTCAAGTCTCCCAGACTGTTGTTAAGCCTTCTGCAAGCAAGTACCATTTGAGACCTGGTAAGACCCTCTAGCTTCTCTAAATTCTTCATCAAATCGAGTCGCATACTGTTCTGCAACTCGCTCTCACCCAAAGCACGAGCAATCGTCTCAGCTGATCGGTCTATGAGTGGCCTCATCTCTCTCATCTCAGCTGCAACTTCAGAGGTACTATCATCGGCTTGCACTTTCTTCTTCTTTTTTGTCGAATTAGGCTTTGATGAGTGCTTCCTCTTGCTGCAGTTACGAGCTTCAACCCCTTCATTTATTATATCCGCCATTACTTCCTCTGTAGTGTCATTGTTAAAGTCCTCGACGTGAAAAGGGACAGACTCCTCAAAGCATTCTGGTTGCGGCTCTTCACCTTCAGCGCTAGTATAGGACGAGTTTCCATCATTTCCGGTGAACCCAGTTTCACCATTAGCACGACCTTTGGCAAACACTGGCTCGAGTGCCCAAAATTGTGGAAATGGTTTTTTGTTCATTCCCTTGCAGTGTGTATGGACCTGTAAAACAAACACATGCAGCTTGTAAAGCAAATAGTGGTAGCATTTATAGATGTAAAGGCCTTCATAAATACAAACCTACCAACTAAGAAACTACCCCCCAACATACAGTGTGAGACATTTAATGGAAAATTCACATTGACAGTCACTAAAAGATACAATAAACAAAAAATAAAAACAATTACCTTCACATAGTCATCAAAGGACTTGTCATCAGCCAATATATGGCAGCGTATAGGGTCCCAACCCCACCCGCTTACCAAACGCATCTCAACGGTGGCATGATACTTCTGTTTCCACTTCTTGAACTTATTCAGAATCGTGGGTTTCGACTTCACTCCACAACCAGGCACTTTGGCTTCCATCATACGTTCTAGTTCCTTGTATGCACCATTCTTGCATGTGCCGTCACTAATCTGCCCTTTCTCAGTTAGTTCCAATAAACATTGCAGAAAAGGCTCGTCGTGTTTCGAATCCCACACATTATACTCCCGTGAAGGACCACCAGCATTGTCTACAACTTTCCTCTTCTTTCCCATACCTACTAGACAAAAGTGTAAGTTGTATGTATAATGAAAAATACGTTGCAAGCACCTAGTAAAGAACATCCCCTCCAAGATAGTAACAGAAAGAACATCCAACATTCACATATTTAAGTACAAACTTCAATAACCATAAACAACATCCATACCATACAAACTTCAGTACATAATTAAGGTCACAGAAACATCACATTAACAAAATAGGGGACTATTTCATCTATTAGGCCTATTTTCCCACATGGAAATTGCTATTTGGTTCATATATTGTGTCCATTCCGGACAAGGATGCATGCTGCAAGTATCAATTGTCTCAACCTCAGTTGAAGGATGATGTTCCGGTTCTTCATCTTGATATGTTCTCTCAAATTGATCGGCTCCTTGTTCCCTCTTGATGAAGTTGTGTATAATGCAACATGCAACCACAATTCGAGCAACCTCACGAGGAGCGAACCATGATGAGTCTCTTAGAATAGCCCATCGCATTTTTAAAATCCCAAAAATGCGTTCTATGACATTCCTAGCTGATGAATGCTTCATATTATAGAACTCTTCGGCAGTTTCAGGTGGATTAACACCCCATTCTTTGAGGTGGTACCTTTGACCACGATATGGGGTCAAAAATCCAGGACTATTTGCATAACCAGCATCACAAAGATAGTAACAGCCTATAGTAAAACAATACACACCAAAATCAGTTTGTTTAGAGGGGTTTCTTTTTTTATTAAGTAAACTTGTACGTTAACCTAGTACTATCATTTACCTTGTGGGACAGTAAAACAATTTTGCCTTGTCAAGGCATCTCGTAAGACCCTTCCATCATGGGCAGAACCTTCCCACCCGGAAAGACAGTAGATGAACTCCAAATTTGGAGTGCACACCCCCAACACATTCATAGAAAGTTTCCCTTCTCTGTCTCGATATCTAGATCGGTCCTCTTTCAATGGACGAACACGTACATGAGTACCATCTAGGGCTCCTAAACAACTCTATAACACACAAGAATAACCATTTTAAAGATCGAATGAAACCAACTTTTAAGTATTGAGTAAACCCGTTTAAAAAAATGTCCAAACCAACCTTGAAATATTTCCATCTACTATCGGTAGAGTTTTCAGGAATCGGGACAGGCTTCTTCATTAACATATCATTTAGGCGAATGACAGCCCTTAGCACCCGATGTATAGAGCGAGAAATGGTCTCTCCCGATCGTCGCAAATTCAGTATTAAAGTTCTGTTCTTCTCGTTGTGAGAAATAGTGCGAAGAAAGGTGTAAACCATCTCATCTATGTCAACATTCCTAGTTCTTTTCAATCCTCCTTCAGTAATAAGAAGGTGACAGAAAGAGTTGAATAGGGTTCGGTTCATCCTAACCCTATCATACGCATATGTGTCACTCCTACGGATTGCCAGTTCAAGGTGTCTTTGCCTGTCATAATGTCTAACTAAGTCGGTGTCCATGGGCTGCCTACCAAGTCTTGGGTTAGATTTTCGTTTTTCTATGAGCTCGGCTAATCCCATACCTAAATTTACGTAAATCATAATCAAGTTTAAGAAAGAGCTAATTGCTGCTACCACATGAAGCCTACGTGTTGGAGACAAGGTAGGTAAGCGTGCCATCCCTATTATATGAAAATAAAGAGACACTTTATCAGTTATATATTCACAGGAAATTGACGGAACCAAACATCCAACCCTATGCTATATCATTCATACAAGTTCAATGCCTTCACAAATTACCCAGACAAGCAATCACAAGCTAACAAACAAAATTGCATTTGAGAGAAAGCAGATGAACAAACGTTGGGTCACTTTATTGGCCAACTACACATATAATTCCAATCAACCAACAAATAATAAACAAAAGAACACCCATTTAATCAATTATGTGACTATCATCTTTGGAAGAGATATCTCGTTCCAAGAGGTTGGATTAACTATTGAGAGAAGCCCTTTTCACCGACCTAACAATTATAAAATAATCACAATATTTTGGGAGAAGAAACAAATACCCAGAATCTCCAAAGAAGCAAAAAGGAAGGATCGATCATTATTGGGGAAGTTCTGATCGGAGCAAACCCTATTTTCCCTTGGAACGAGAAGGCGTACCTGATACTTCAGATGCTTTCTGCGTAGAACGCAGCACCACCAAACGAGTTGTCTAAGCCTACGCCAACGCCGACGAACGCAGAATCAGACGGTGACTATGCTCCCTTTGCTTCAGCTGCTTGTGTTTCGATAAGAAAAGAGGTATGGAGAAGACAAGTTAGAAGAGCATATTCGTTTTTCTTTGGAGAAGGAAAGTGAAAAGGTGCTGCAGATAAAGCAAGGGTAGTATGGGTTTAGCAATAAAATAATGAGGATAGAATCGGAATGAAAAATACAAGAATGTGGTGTTTGGACAATACCTGGACCCCCTCAGTTATTTGGCAAACACCACAAATGTGTTATTCTCACAATAACACACTCCAAATAACACACCAATTTTACTCCATCCAAACATGTTACTTGGGCTCAAATAACACATTTTGTGTTATTTGGGCCCAAATAACACCCTCAAACAATCAATCCAAACGACCCCATATCCCTCTTGTATCTCAGTTGGATAGATATTTTCAGTTGGCCCAAAAAGATCCCACCAGTGCATAAACCAGTTGGGGAAAATAATGGGAGTTTTGTAATCCCAGAAAAAACTCCAGGAGTGTCGGTACATATGGTTTTGCTTGAAGAAGGCATTAATTTAGTTCTTTTCATGCTTGATATTAGTTTGATTCATGCTAGTATTAGTTCGTTGTATATTAGTTCATTATATTGTTGATATTATTTTGTTTCGTGTTGGATATTAGTTCGTTGTATATTGGTTCTTTTGATGGTTGATATTAGTTCGTTTCTTGCTTGATATTAGTTCTTTTCATGTTGGATATTTGTTCGCTGTACATTGGTACATTTTATGGTGGATATTAGTTCATTCATGCTTGATATTTGTTAGTTTCATGTTGGATATTAGTTCTGTAATTTATTGGCGTGATATTAGGTATAGAACTGGTGGATGTTTTTTTTGGTTTGCCTAGATATTACCTGGATATTTGTCTGTGCTCCAAGGATATTAGACAATGGTAAGAACTAAAACAATTGCGAAGAGACCGCGACTAGGAGAAGGACCATTTCAGCTCCGTCGTGGCATGATCGAAACGTGGGGGAAGGGGGGGGGGGGCTCGGAGGGACATGATAAAAAAGATTATCGAGACTTTGGCCAAGCAGGACAACATTTGAACTATTCCTTTTTTGTTTTTTATGTGGTTGTACTTTTTCGGATTTTAGATTATGGGATTGCCAAGTTGGAAAGCCATTAAATACTAGTTGTATCGCGGTTTGTCGAAAAATGACTTTTTTTATTATGAATTTGTTTAAACTAAATATCAACACAAACAAACATAGATAAAAACCCACACAAAACAAATATCCAAACCACCTAGACTAATATTTGTTCACCATAACAAATATCCACACCACCCACACTAAACCCTAAACTCAACCTAGAAACCCTAAACCAAAACACGAACCCTAAACCTGAAACCCTGACCCTAAACCCTAAACTCTAAACACTAAACGCTAAACCAAAACACGAACCCTAACCCTAAACCATAAACCCTAAATTGGTGTAATTAGTTCTTCATCATATAAATTCAGTAGATAAACATACATACAAAACAAATATCCTAATCACCCAGACTAATATCCGATCGCAAACTAATACATGTTCACCATAACAAATATCCACACCACCCAGACTAATATCCCACTGTCACAGACTAATAATCCCAAAACTAATATTATCGCCATAACAGACTAATATCCACCACACACGGACTAATATCCGACTACATAGACAAAAAAATAAATATCGAACCATCCTACATTATGTTCATAACCATTTTCGCAATATCGTCTTCTAAACCCTAAAGTCTAAACCATAAACCCGAACCCTAAACCCTAAGCCACAACCCGAACCATAAACTATCATAAACACTAAAACCTAAAATCCAAAACCCCAAAACCTAAACCCAAACTCTAACCCCTAAAGTCCAAACCCTAAACCCTAATTTGGTGTAATCAATTTCGGGTAGTAGAGTTATTTTGGGTTTTCATATTAGTTGAATGATAGATACTGGGTTGGTTAAGGATGAATATTGGTTTTGTGAAGGATGGATAGTGGTTTTGGTAACACGAAATGCTAATTCATTTCAACAATGATACAAACTAATATCGGATGAAACACAGATAAATATCCACACAAACATAGGTAAATAACCAAAAAAAAAAAAAAAAAGAGAAGCTTAAGGAGAAAAGAAGTGGTCCAAAAATGAATTCCCACAATCACTCTCCTTTTTTCTTTCCACTTTTTCGTCACTTCACTTTTCCATTTTTTATTTCCACTTTTTCGTCCCTTCTTTCTTCCCTCCAATGATTTCTCCTTTTTTATTTCCACTTTTTCGTCACTTCTATCTTCCCTCAAATTATTTCTCTCTTTATCTTTCTATTTTTTCGTCACTTCTCTTTTTTTTTTTTCTCTCAAGTGGATCCGAAGCCACCTCCATAAGCTCAATCGGTTGGGTCTGCTTGTGGAAAAAGCTCACAAAAGCTCACTTGAGAGAGCTAAGAAGAGCCCCCCAACCTTCAACCCTTAGATCACAGCTAGGCCAACGTGGAGAAGATCTAGACCGTAATATGCTTACAAAGCACCTTGTAAGCATTTTAAGTTGGGTAATATCTATTTTTTATTCAAACCTTTTTTCAGATTCATTTACATAATCCAATCTATTAAAATTCTATTAATTATCCAAATCTTTCATAATGTATCAAAATATTAGCCATTATTAAGTTATCGTTAATAATTTTGTAACTCTTTTCTTAGTTAAAAATACTTAAGTTGGAATGTTGAGCTTCCCGAGTCTCTTCCAAGTCAGTATCATGTTGCCAAGTCAATATTACTAACAAAATTACTAACTAAAAGTTAACATTTGGGTAATTTTTAGTTTTTCGATAGGTTTGAATAATATAAAGAATATGAAAAAGGTTGGGATAAAAAATAGACATTACCCTTTTATGTTTTTCGAATATAAGATCTCTTCAATTCATATCTATTGTAACCTCAAAATCCGCATCATTGAAGGAATCCCAGACTGTGAAATCTTGTCCAAGTTCGTCGGGCACAGAGAGGAAGCTGAGGCAGGGCCGCAGGGGGTTGAATTTCGACGATGAGGATGACGAATCAAAGGTGATTCCAGTGTTAATCCTTCGTTGATGCTCTGGTGTTGAGCGACGAAGCGACGGTTGAAGATGATGGGGTCGGAGATCAAGGTGCGCCACTGTTTGCAGACGAGCTTGCAGAAGCAGGCGGGTTTAGGGTTTGAGAAGCTGCGAACCAGAATCTCCACAAGGAGATCGTCCTCCAATTTGTCAATCCCCACATCGTGAGAGGAGGAGGAGGCATAATGGTTTGCTTCTGAACCGACTACTCGACCTCGCTTATGCATTGCCCTAATAATTAATAAAAGTACTCACTCTCGTAGACCAAAAATGCCGAATGCAGCTCTATTTATAGGAGAGAGGATCTGGTGACTGGGGGTGCTTAGTCACTTGACTAAACCCCTCCCAACCCTTATATCTGGACACACAAATCTGACGGTTAAAAAGTGGAAAGTGTTTTTTAATTAATGACAGGGGTAATATGTGTATTATGGAAAATTACGAAGTATACAAATTGGACCTACAAACAGTACAAACCATACAAAAATACGAACAATACAAACTAGAGCGACAAAACATACAAACATATTTACAAACAATACAAAACATACGAACTATACAAACAATACAAACTAGACCGACAAACATTACAAAACATACTAACAATACAAAATGCCACTACTTACAATACAAAACAGTAAACTTGTATTACAAATCAATGAATACATAATATACAAATCACAACATAGAGTATACAAACTAGACAAACAAAACATTACAAATGACGGGGAGTTCTACGGTACCCTGGGTGAAATCCGGGGTACCGCATACCTTGAGTAAGAAAACGCTATCCAGAACTTGAATTGACTGATCTTTCGGACACGGTACTAAATCTTATACCCCAAGATCAATTTAATTAGAAACAATAATCGATGGTTATGATTCGTCCAAATATAGGCAAAAAATCAATGCACCATCTTAGAGTTTATAGTTTATTATTTATATAATTAGGACCTAGGGTGCTCTCATTAAGGGTTAGGGTATAGTATCATGCCCAAAAATCCTGCTAATTCGAGGTCTAGATAGCGTTTTCATACTCAAGGTATGCGATACCCCGGATTTCACCCGGGGTACCGTAGAAGGCACCTATAAATGACAATATATACAAATTAGTCATATAAACATTACAAACATAATAGATAAAAATGACAAACTAAAATGATAAACGATACAAACCGAATTTATATAAAATCACAAAACATACTTATAAACATTACAAAATCGTCCAAAAAACATAACAAAACAGAAGCTGTCGTCGAAAATCTCCGATAGCCAGAAAATTTGCCGGCGACGAAAAATCATCTCTCTCTCTGAGCGAGGAACTCCATGGAGGTAGGGGTGAACAAACACACCCGTAAACCGACCCACCCGTCCAACCCGATCCAACCCACCCGTATTTATCGCTAAAACGAAGGTTTTGGGTTGGGTGAGGGTTTTCTTTTGTACAACCCGCCTCTTTTGGATTGGGTTTGAATTTTGGATTACACAACCCGTAGAACCCGACCCAACCCGTGTTCCAACTATTAGTATGAGTTCGGATCTAAAAAATATTTATGTCGTATATAGTCATATGCTTATGAGAAAATTAAGATATTTTGGCATGTTTTTCTATCATGGTCTCCCTAATCTAATGCATTCTTCGACTTAAAGTTTAGACATAAATTGAATATAGTTATGATTCACGTAATCCTTTTTCTTGTGTACAATTTTAATAGAATAAGATATTATGGGTGCGTTTGTTTATAACATTTTTAGCCTATTTCAACAAATATTGTGAAAAAAAAACAAGACATATGTTGAAGTAGATCACATTTTATTAAAATTCAAACAACATTTGTGAATTTTGATACCTTTCACCTCGGTTCATTCGTTTGAAATTTTAATTAGTTATAAAATATTTTTATGATATAGAATAATTATATATTTTATGTTGGGTTGGGTTTTTACTTAAAAATATCGTCAACCCGACCCAACCCAATTAGAAACAAACCGTAGGGTTTAAATTTTTTTGGGTGGGTTTGGGTTTGATATTTCCCAAACCGTAGTGCATGGGTTGGGTGATTAAAATGACTAAACCCGAACCACCCGACCCATGTACACCCCTACATGAAGGGGTAATATATTTCCCTGGCCCCCTCTTTGGGGAAAATTGCAATGGCGGCCGCCGCCTATTACCGAAAAGAAGCGTCGGAAATTTTCTGGATCCCTGACCGGCGGTTCTGAATTCCTAGTCGGCGAAACAGAAGGGAGACGCCAAGAAATTCCGGACGGGGAAGAGATGCGACAGACAATAGAGTTTTTAAATTAATTAATAATTGAAAATTAATTAAGTCATGCAATTACTACATGTGACTGAGACATTGGATTTTAATGAGGTGCAAGGGCTAAAATTCACTTAGTCATGTGACTAAGGGACGTGCAGCTGTCGATTAGGGTCATTAATTATATAGCTCGTCCATATCCTATAATTAACAACAATGATGTGTCATGTTCAATGTATATGTTTATCCTAATCAGTGTGAAGCCTTTCATTTAATTTGATCCAAATCTTCCATATCTAACATATTGGTAATGGAGGCAAAAAATATCAAAATACACATGTTTTAAAAAAAATTCCCAAAATACACACGTTTTATGAAAAATTCCCAAAATACACATGTTTCGACATCACTGCGGTCGTCAACAACAGTGAATGCATTCATTGCGGCAGATGAAAGCGGTGAATGCATCACCGCGGTTGACGGTCGCGGTGAATGCCTGACCTAACATTGAAACTTCAAACGGACGTAACTTTGCGCTCGGCTATCTGATTGTAGCGATTTTTTTTTATTCCACATAAATTTTCAAATATTTCAAAATGAAACAAGTCTTCATCCCAAAAAATTTCATTTTCTACCACGAACGAGAAATTTTTCAATTTCGACAAACTTTGGAAGACCATCACTTTCTACTCCGCAATCTGAATGTCATGATTTTTTTTATTTTGCATAAATTTTGAAGGACTACAAATTTGATCATAACCATAATTTTGGAATGTACGTGGATTTTTGAAAAGTAAAGGCAAAGTTATTCACAAAATCCCGAATACCCAAAAATATTTTTTTTTAAAAAAAAATCTTTCTTAGTAAAAGTTGTAGTTCTTAAAAATTTATGCGCAATAAATTTTTTTATGACGTTCGGATTGAGGAGAAAAAAGTTATGGCCTTCTAAAATATGGTAAAATAAAAAAATTGTTCGTTCGGGGGTAGCAAACGACATTTTTTTTGCGACGAAGGCTTTTTGCAGATTGAAAGATCCTGAAAAGTTAAGAGGAATAATTTTTTTTGCTACAGTCGGATAACAGAGCTCAAAGTTCCGTTCGTTTGAAGTTTCAATGTTAGGTCAAACATTCGCGGCTGTCAACCGCGGTGATGCATTCACCGCTTTCGTCTGCCGATTCACTGCGGTTGACGACCGCGGTGAATGCATTCACTGGAGTTGACGACCGCAGTGATGACTAATGCCCAAACATGTGTATTTTGGAAATTTTTCATAAACATGTGTATGTTGGAATTTTTTTTTAAAAAACATGTGTATTTTTAGATTTTTCAGTAATGGAGTGATCACTTTCGAAAAGAGTACTTAATTTTAACAAATGCCGAATTTACAACAATAATAATTCAGTCCAACACATTGTACTAATAATAGAGGTCAGCTGAACATCTAAACATCAGTTTGTCACTTGTATATAAGTTAATAACACAAGCTATAGGTAAAAGCGAAGTGTGAATGGATAATCGGTTCTGTTGTCAAAGTTGGCTTCCTAGCTACAAACAAACAAAGGACTTCTCCCAAGTTCATGATGGACTGGACTTGGAACCTAGGAGGGGCTATAGTCCCCCTCGACAATTTTCAATTGTATATGTCATTTATATATAAAATTTGTAACAATATTGGAAAACGGATTAGTTCGTAAGGCTCTAGTCCACCCTCCTCAATAATCATGATTCAAAGTCTCAAAAGCGTACTATTGATTCAGATTTCTAGCTTCGCCATTGACTGATCAAGGCCAAGTTCATCAAAGCAAATCGAACTATTTATTCTGAATCATTTTCACGAGAAACCAGTGGCCAATAATGTACCAACAATAGTACACTGGAGTGAACTCATAATCCCTCATCATTTAACATTCTCATTAGTCTCACATAATAAGATGAAAGACTCATAAATCAGTCGTCTGCCCTGTCAGATTATCCACCACCATAGCAACTAGGATGGTATTAAGTTATGGCACAAAAAGAAGCTTGGCAAAATCAGTATTGGTAAGCTCCCTGCTGCGTACCCTTATGGTAGTTGGCGCCTTGTGGTGTACTGAAGTTAGAATAGCCGTTGCCTTGGAGAGCAGTCATTTTATAGGGACTCTGTGGTTGTCCGATTGGTTGATGATGGGCGCTCTGCGGAGCATTATTGTAGTTCTGGTGGTACCCACTGGGTTGGGCGTTATAGTTGCTAAATGTGGTACGAGGATTCGCGTCTGCAAACTGCTGAGAGTGAGAGTTCGGGTACGAGCTCTGCTGAAAATTGTTACCTTGGCGAGCATTCATGTCGGGTCCAGCTGTTGTCATGTATGGGTGCTGACCAATACCTCCATGTGTCGGGGCAGCCAAGCGATGATCTGAAGACATGCGTGTCTCGACAAAAGTTCCAGAGCCCCCAAATTGGATGTCTGGAAGGGTCATCCTACCTCCAGAAACCTAAAAGTAAACAGAAGCTGTCAAGTTAGGATTTTCCTGGAGGCACTAAAACTGAAACTGAAGGGAGAATCGGGCCCCCTTCAGATGATTAATTTCTCGAAACATAGTGTTGAATACAGTGGTTAGTAACAGCACAAGGAAATATCATGTGGTAGCTCAATACACAGATTTCCACTCATCCATCACAAATTATGTCAGACAAGACAGAACAGCTGCTGGGTCAACCGTCTGTACATGGTGAATACTAGATTTCTGTGAAGAAAACTAATATGATGCCAGCTAGTTCTCTTAGAATAAAAAAAACTGACGGCAGCTAGTCCACGAGTAGGATCATTTTAAAATTTTCTAGCCTCTAGAGGAAACGAGGATAAAGATAAATTATAGTCCTTCACCAGGAAAAAAGAATGGTAAATTTGGGTCCAATTTGCCTAACTTAACGCATTCCTTCCCTACAATTTTCTCCTTTGACTTAAGCCAGTTTTCTGGCAAATTAAGTTGTAACAACTACTTCAATATTGTGAACGATTGGATCATTTTGTAATAGGATCAAATTTTAGGGCTACTAAATACATCACTCTGCAATAAAATTATTGAGATTGAATGGTATATCTAGCATACCTCGTTAACATTTGAAACATGGTTTCGTCTGTTGTACGCTTCAGAATAAGCTCCATTACTCGAAATACTAGGATCAAAGCCATTATGTCCATGCGAGTATCTAGCACGACAAAAGAATAATAAATCAAAATCCAATCTCAGAATGATAAAATGTTATGCCGAACATAAAATATATGACTAAGACCTTGGAGGAATCGGATAATTCTGAAGCTCATGTTCACGTATCCCAGCCTGCAAAAATCATGAGAACAATTATTAATTTTCATCGCAATGGAATCGAGAGACAACAGTAGAGCCACTTATATGCAACCAGCAGCTTAAAAATGCATAATAATAATTTCAGACCTTTGAGATGCTTAAAATGGCAGCAGAGTGCTAATAAACAGCACTAACAATTCCACAACATCAAACATTTGCTTACTTTGAGTTATACAGATTGGGTACAGACAAGAGAGGGAGGCTTAAGGTAATCTTTGAATTTTATCATACACTGAATGTGGAGGAAAGCCGTACGAGGACTAAACATGACAGAAAACCTCATCCTTCTAATTAACTTTTGGAGAAGACACTCATCAGCACATAATTAGTACCCAAAGGCCACATACAGTGTCTCCAGATTCAGAAAAATAAATCAAATCACAGGCTGAAAAAATAAGAAAAATACCCTAATGACTGGTTCATATCCACTGGAGCCGACATCTCCTATGGAGCCAGACGGAAAAGGTCTTCTGCCTGGCATGTTCCTTCCAGGCCCGAATCCCAGGTTAGGTCCAACAGGCCTATTATCTTCTCCCCCATTAGTGTCTCTCAAAGTTCTAGCCCTAAGTCTCGATGCTATCTCTGCCAAAGCATCTTTGGCAACACTAGTATTTCCAGATATCTGAAATAACAAATTGAGTCAGCCTCAGTAATAAAGGCTAACAGCAGCATCAGAGACCAGTTCAACTACTGTAACAGTAGATCACAGCACTGGCGTACTGGTTCACAAAAATATCAGAGACAAGTTCACAGATTGAAAAGTTGATCCTTAACCATTCAACAGAACCATCACCTGTATAAGCTCTTCATCGTCAGATGCACACTTGGGCTTATCATCCTTGGAATAAACGCGAATGTCCGCCTGGGTCCTCTTCCTCATTTCGTTGATAACTTGCCCTCCTTGTCCTAGTATACAGCCAACCTTATTGGATGGCACAAGAAGTTTAGTTGTAATGGTTCCCTTTTCAGAAAATTCACTAGTTTTACTCTGAAGCTGAAGAATTGCTTCTATGGTTTGAGATCTCGGGTTCCGCAGAGCCTGAAACAGTTGCAGAAAGTTCCAGTATCAATATTTTAGAAAGACAAGCAGAAGGTTTCTAAATAAAAGAAACATGCAAAACCTCAAAGGCAGAGACACGGATGGCACGCTCATCCAACTCTGACAGAGCATCCTCAACATGAATGCTAGCTCCTGTTTCCTGCTGGATGAGTTTTACATTAGAACCTCCCTTGCCAATTACCCCACCAATTTTTCCAACGGAACACAAAATTTTCATCGAAAACTCTGCTGAAGGTTCATCTCCATGTCTTGGGGGAACATCGCCTTCCACCCATGGCAAGGGAGGCATACTATGAGAAGAGTTCCGATGAGGCCACAGTGAATTTTCTGGGGGAAGCATTGGACCCCGAGGAGGATAAAAGGTTTGACCACCAAAAGGCACAGGACCGCCTACAGATTTATCCTTCCGTGGATTTTGATGCAACAAAGTGGAGACTTCAAACAAAGCCCTCTTAGCCACATCCAGTTTCCCCGATATCTGGAACATGCACCACAGTTTGATTTAGCAAGAAATTCCAAGAATGAATTTCATCCACCAAAACTGCTTTAACCTAAATCCCGTGAAGCGTTAGTCGAAGTCAACTCGTGCATAAACATGAATATTACATGGCAGCCACAGACGCCAGAGGACTTAGATAAAATGATACCAAACAGAAGCTTTCTTCCAGATAGCTCGATTACGATGGGTTCTGTTACTAGGTTCCCGGATCTAAAATCCAATATGACTACTTGAGGTGATAAGAAGCGGAAAGCTGCTTGAGTAGTCTGAAGGACACAATAGAATAACCATGTGGATTTAAAATCTACCAACGAGAGTGACCTACCATTCAAGAGTTCAATTCTATAGCCTAAGACTATCAAAAGGAAGAAAACTGGCAGACTCAAAATTACCATAAATAGAGCAACTCTGACACCATGACAATAAAAGACATTTGCCACAAAAGCTAGAGTGGCAGTAATTAAATATAAGTCAACTACAGAAGTCAATTGATCAGAGTTCATGCATCACGACTTTGTCTCGTCAAGCAAACATCAAAACCATTAAAAGTAGGCTTCGCAAACCCCAAAAAAAAAACAAGTTCTTCAGTCGGACATCAACACTGAAACATCAAATACTAAATCACTTAAAATCCAGATTACTGATTGGTTTCGAAGCCAACTGTTCAAATTAGCACAAACAACCCAAGGGGATACCATGGTAAGTTGGGAAGACTAAAGGTCAAGGGGCACTTAGAACGTTTGGTCGAAGAAAGTTGTGGTCAGATCATATGAAACTTCTCCTGAAACGGGGATAGAGTAACTATAGGCTAAGTTGCTCAACTCCATAACATAGAGCAGTTAATTTAGTCCACACTACGGAGCAACATTGGTGGTCTTTACTTCAGACACATAAATCTGAAACAATTCAGAAGAGAGAAGTGCAGAGCATGGAATTCCAGCTCAATTTAGTCCATTTAATCATTTTGTCCCCTGATAGAACAATCTTCCAGCACTTGCACAAACTGTGGTAAGAACAGATTTCCCACCCACCTCTTCTGCATGGCCTGCCACATCCTTTGCAGCCATCACCAATCATTTGTGCTTGGATGTTCCATGTTCCTTCACATACCCTTTAAATATGATCCAGAGCTTTGAAACTTCAACACGTGTAAATGCTGCCAATGATGACCCACACAACCTTTCATCACAGCTGCGACAATTTCACCTGTCTCATGATAGTTAACCGGCAGTACCTATATCAGCTTATCACATGTGGCATATAAATTGCAGAAGACCTGTATTCCACCATGCAGAAAACCAGCAGTGCTTCGAAATCAGCAGAAAGCATAAAGATGTCAATACTCAGATGATCACAAAAGCTCTTGAGAAAGAAAACGAAAGGTTCTCACATCCTCTACACCAAAGAACACCTTATCCATTAATGAGCTCAAAACTCAGATGATCACCAGTGTATCGTACATACAATTTTATCGAACTATCTCCCATACTCAACGAATAAAAACTTGCATTTGGTTTCTGGCATGAAACCAATAGTTTGAAAAGTCCCCTGACTCATTCAAATGAATGTTTCGCTAAGTACTAAGGTGTCCTCCTGCTAGTGTCTACACGAGACAAAACAAGGCCATGGCATGGTAGTTACAAACATGGTCCTTCAATAGATTAAGCTCTGCCACATTATCCAACAGAATGGCATCAGCAATCAAGCAGGTCAGACAAGGCTCCGACCCTCGATGTTCAGTTCTTCCAAGCCCCTAGCAAGAAGGGGTGCCAAGGCACATTGGACTTACGACAACAGACTCTGATGAATACATGTGCCCTGATCTTAGACCCAGTCCGTGATATCAGAGCTTGCCATTAAGCACATGTACGAAATTATACATATTCAAACTAAGTCCATGGTAAAGTTGGCTCTCAAGGAATCAAGTACCCTTCGCAGAATCAGGGGCGCGAAAATAGCTCTTTCAAAGTATAGTTAGGTTTCTGTATCAATAAGCAAGGAGGTCTATGCCTCAATATTCTGCTCCTTTTTCATATGTTGTGAAGAAATGGCATCACTTTTTTCCTCGGTACAAGATGTTCGATTTGGTGACTGAAAGAAGTTCAATATATTTCTGCAAACTAGCCATAATACCATCTATATACAGAACATAAGCTCTCCTTCAGAATTTAGTAACAGAATCCAAGTGAACTTTATAAATGAAAAAAGCAAAAGCAGACATTTCGATTCTTTCTTGAGGGGTGAATCTTGGCCATATGGCTTGAACCTAGGGTGAATTGAACCAGAGAGTCCCATCCTCCCTATTCCTACAAGAATCATACACACACATATATACAGAGGCTTCTATCGTACCCAGGGTAAATCTAGGGTGCTACATACTCTTAGTAAGAAATTGCTATTTAGACCTCGAGCTAACTGGATTTTGGAGCATGATATTATACCCTAACCCTTAATGAGTGAATTCTAGATCCTAACTATCTAAATCATAAACCATAAACCCAAGATGGTGCATGTATTTTGTTGTATATATTTCAACGAATCATAACCGTCAGGGGTGGAGGGAGAGGGTTAGAGGGTGGGTCCCAGGACCCACCCTAACTCGGGAGAGAAAATGGTAAATTACGTATAATAATTAATCGGGTATGAAAATAACACATATTTAAATGAGAATGATTGAGCTTCCATATTGTCATCAATATACTAAGGGTACGCGAAACCCTCCAGATTTACCCTCGGTACGATAAAACTCTCAACATATATATGTAGCATCTTATAACAAAGACTAAACCCACAAAGTTGGAAGTCGAAAAGGAGGGATGCAACAAACTCATTTCTCTGTGGACAACAGATAATTAGAACAAAATTATTGAACTCACTCTGGAATGGCTTCTGATGACTAGCCATAAGTTAGTTCTAGTACACGACTAAGAATGAATGAGCACCAAAACAAGTTCCAGAGTTCTATACCTCTAATTCCATCATCAAACTAAGTTCTACGAGACTTTTCATGATAATAGTACTACTACTACTAATAATAATAATAATAACATATTAACATGTACTCGCATATTCAAGTTCTTAGGTTGCTAACTTGGAATTTTGTTATTATTAAGTGAACACATCAGACAAGATTGAGTTGGACTCGTTTTCGAAAAAATAAGAGAGCCACTACTAGAAAACTAGTAACTCTGGGCAAAGCATCTAATGAAACGCACACATAATGAAGATCTGTGGTACCAAAAATGGTTACTCAAGCAAAAAGAGACATTTGAAAGAGCATATATTTACCTGGACCAATTCATCCGTACTCATGGCACAGGTGGGAAGTTGCTCTGGGGGAAGAACACGAATGCTAGCACCAGTTTCACTACGCAATCTTTTGATAACATCGCCACCTTTACCTAAAATGCATCCTACCATATTATTTGGAACAAGAAGCCGTGCTGAGACAACATTGCTTTCATTCACATCGCCAGATGCCATGCCACCAATGTGATCATCCTCTACAATGCACTTATGAACTTTCAGGAGAGCATCCTGGGCAGCACAATGAGGTACCAGGGTTCCAAGTTCATTCTTTTCTGCACTTGATTCCTCACCATTACTCTCTTTCCTAGAAACCTTTTCAGGAGAACTATATATGATAATTACTCTCTCATCTAAACTTGGAGAAGCAACAGGAACAGTGATCTTTGCTTGTGTTTCTTCTCTTAGAGCTTTTATTATGCTGCCACCCTTTCCAATGACACCTCCAATTTTCTTTGCAGGACAGAGTATACGATATACAGTATCAGAAGGTTGTGAAGTCACAGGAGATTTAGCATTGGGGTTGCTCTTTTTTACTTTTTTGTTGGGACCGTTATTCTGGAACTGTTTATTTTGCTGCTTATCAAAAGATTTCCGCTTGTTCCCGTCCATAACGCCAAGGTAACAGCTCCTGGTTTTGAAAGGTCTGGAACACAGAACAACGTTCTAACCCATTAGCAAACAGAATGACCAAAACCCGACTCCTAAAGCCTAAAACCAACCACCTAATCTGGAACATAACGAAGTCAAAATGAAGAGCTTACAGGAACATTCAGAAAGAGTAAAGTCTAGCGAGAAGCATCACATTAACAAATAACAGAAACAACAAGAACAAATTTCTGAAACAAGACCGATCAATTTCTATATGCAAGATATAATCAGCAAGGACAAGACAAGCTGTAGAGACACGAAAGTTCCAGACAGAAGAAAGTAAACTCAAAGGTTAACGCATCAGGAAGCAACTCAAGCTCGCAAAGGGATGCAATTAGCAAAGGGAATGTTCGATCAACTATTAATTCTGGAAAGAGAACCCCGAGGCTAGCTCGTATAAGGTAAATAAATTTTACGGAAGAATTCTAACCTAACAGATGGGTTCAGAAACAGGAGCTTGCTAGGGTTTGGGGATTGGGACGATGAAGATAAAGAGCTGGATACTGAAAAGAGAGAGTCATACCTAGGAAGATGGCGCAAAATGAAGCGATTAAGAGGGTTGTAGTGAACGAATTGAAGGAAGAGAAACGTTCGGCTTTAAGGGAGAGTTCTATGGCAGCTTTCCAGACGGTGGCTGCAGGCTGTCGCGGTGGTCGTTTTCGTCGTCGTCGTCGTCGTTGCCGTTGCCGTTGCCGTTGCCGTTGCCGAGGTGAATTCCACGAGTGGAGACGGACACTACAATCTTGGTTTTGGTCACTACAGTTTTGGCTGTCACGTTTCTCGGATTGGTAACTTTTCTACCGTTTTCAGTTTTCCCTGTGTTAGAAGATGTTGGACTTGGCCCATTTTGCATATATTCGGAATGTTTGGACCGGATACAGTTGACTTTGGACTGGAATTTAGATCCAAAAAGCATATATTTCCACCAAGACCATTTTCAACACTAAAGAAAAAAGAGTTTTTTTTCCGGGTTAATTGCATGGTTGGTCACTGAGATTAAAAAAATATTTAAGTTTGATCACTCAAAATATTTAAATCCATTGGTGGTACTTCACTTTACAAAAATCGTTCACGTTTGGTCACTCTCTGTTAGTTGCCGTCCACCTCCGTTAAAGGAGTCCGTTAAGTAATGAAGTGGCAGACGAAATTGTCTAATCAGTATATTTAACCCGAAAATAATCTGACCGACCCGCCACGTCATTGAAACCCGCCAATGGATTTGGTTAGAGGGTTGGGTAGGTTTAGATGAGCTGGAAGGTTTTAATGACGTGGCGGGTCGGGTCAGACTATTTTCGGGTTAAATAGTATTGATTAGACGATTGATGATTCCGTCTGTCATGTCATCACTTAACGGACTCCTTTAACGGAGATGGACGGCAGCTAACAGAGAGTGACCAAACATGAACGGGTTTTGTAAATGAAGTACCACCAATGAATTTAAATATTTCGAGTGACCAAACTTGAACGGTTTTTGTAATCTCGATGACCAACCATGCAATTAACCTTTTTTCCCTTTCATATTTTCAAGATCCTTTAGTCCACTAAACTCGAGTATATAACGATACTTCACTAAGCTAACTTTTGATGTAACTAAAGCATTAAACTAATCAAAATAATACAAGGTTAATTTTTCTGGTAAAATATCTTGAATGCCACTTAAATTTAAGAATTAGGGTAGACATATCACTTAAATTTGAATATGGCGTCGGATACCACTTAATTCTATTATACGTGCACCCGGTACCACTTAAGTTTACTGATAAGTGCATTTCGTTAAAGTTGACAGAATATGTTTGGAATATTCCTTTTTCTAAATTTCATAATTGGTCCTTCTACTTTTCTTATTGTAAGAAAACCATTTGGACTTATGAAAAATATAATTTTTTATTGTTTAGTTAGAATCCTCTTTAAATACTTGATACCAAACCAATTTTTGAATAGAAAATTTAGAATCAATTATCATTATTATTTTCAATATCATTATGTGTTCTAATGATTGAATATTTCATGAATGTTGTTACTAAACAATGTTGTAGCTTTTATAGTCATATTTTCTTTTCTACAGTTTTTACCGAATGTTTTAGATTTTATTTATTACTTGGTTTCTTTCCATCTCTTTTCGTTCTAATTTTTTCAATTAATGGAATATGTTTAATCTTTTTTATTCTGTTCCATTTATCCTTCTTCAATTTTGATGTATTGATAATCAATTGGGTTCTATTTTTACTATTTCTAATGGTGCTTCTAATTGAATTATGGGATTTTAATATATATTCTAATATTAATTTTAAATATTTATTATTATTCTAGTATATTTATTATTCTTCTTGATATAAGTTTACTATTTTTTACTAATTTATCTATTTTATTGAGAAAAAATTATTAGTCATTTTAGTATTAATATGTTTAGGTTTTCTAATTGTTATTAAGTGGTATGCCTACCCCAATTTTCAAACTTAAGTGGCACCCAAAGTATTTTACCCTTAATTTTTCCATCCATCATGTTATGACGTCATTAATTTCTTCCGTCAAATTGATGACATGGCTTTATTTAACTCAGAAAATGCCAACGGTGTGTGCCACATAGGATAAAGAGCTGAGCCACCATTTAGGTAGTCAAAATTCATATTGTAAACGATTTCCCCGCTATCAGTATAGACTTATTCGAAAGCAAAGAACTATATTTGGGAACCCACCTGCATTTCACATTCACCGCAATCTTTCTTTTTATGGAGTGAATACTGAATGTGTTAAATATATAAAAACAACATATATCACCGTAACACCCCAAATCTGAATGGTGGTTCAACCGACTTAAATTAAGGCAAAATACACTTTGATATTCATAACCATTCGCGTTGTGACAAATATAGCCAAATTTTGAAAAATAGAATCATATTGTCATTTCATCCAAAAGTTTAATGACAATGTCACGACTGCTGACTGGACAAACGGTTGTTGATGACGTGGTGATTTTTTTTACGTGGAATATTTTTTTAATTTCATTAATTAAAAAAACAAAAACCTACTCTACCCTTTTCACCCACCCACCCATCCATATTCATCTTCTTCCTCTTCTTCTTCTTCTTCTTCTTCTCCGCGCCATCAATCATCCACCCATCCATCTTCATCTTCTTCCTCGTATCCCTACTAATTTCGAAATCCCTAACCCCAAATTCAATCGGAAATAACTCTGCAAATAGAAAACCCCTAATTTTGAAATCCCTAACTCGGCGGGTCGATGAATGAAGCGACGTCGTGGGAAAGGTTCCGCGGCGGGGATTATTGTAAAGGAGGCGAGCTTGCCCCCTCTGCTCCCTTATGTGAGCCCTTCTTCAACCACGGCGGCGGGATGAAGACTGATTTTCTGGGTTTCGAATCCTGAAATTAATCAGCGCTTCTCTTCTCCGCGCCCCAGCACCCAGCGGTACTCTGCTACCTCCCTCGAATCCCTCAAATGCAATTAATCAGGTCTCAAGTTAATTGTTGATTCTCAATTCGAGCTACATATTCAGCGCAATTCTTATGCTTCGCCGCTAACCGATTCACCTGCTTTCGGAACCCTCCATCTCTCCATCTTGTGTGTCATTTCCTAAAATCTCAATGAAACCCAGAAATTTCAATGAGAGAAGGAAGATGGGGAGATAGAGCAGGAAGACCCCGATGGGGAATCATCTCTTCTTCATATTCGACGTGGAATCGACATTAGGTAAGTAGCGGCTGCGAGGGAATCTGCATATTCCGCCTTCATGCTCCCGTATCTCTATGTTCGTCGATCGTGTTATTGGGAGAGAAGGAGCATTCGATGCGAGGTTTTGGATTTCTCGGCGGCAGTGGCGGTTGAAGAGGAAGAGGAAGATATGGGTTTTTTTGCCTGTTGTGTGGGTGATAGAGATCTAGAATCTCTGGTAGACGAGAATGGTGAATTATGTAATAATTTTTTTTTAATATGTTGGTGGAATCCAAGTCAGCGATGACGTGGGCAAACCGAATCTAGTTATCGATGACATGTCGTCCAGGTGGAAGCCACATCACTTAGTGTTGACGGCGTTTGTGACGACATTAACGGTAGTAACAGAAATGGGTATGGTTGACAATAAAGTTTTACAAATTTTTAATATTTGGCTATATGAGTGTATTTTTCAAAATTTGGCTATCTTTGTCACAACGCGAATAGTTATGGCTATTAAACTGTATTTTGCCTTAAAATAATAAGGTGCGTAGTTTAAGGGACTAGTTAGTATTCCATTATGAATTACTTTATCACGTTTGTTACTTGAGTTAATTGATATGCCTTTCTATGATATTTATGTTTGAATTATGAGTTTGAGAGTCATGTTCAAGTTTATGAATTATGTTCATTCCAGAAGCATAGCACGACATCGCATCACAAATTTACAATTTAGTTAAGCCTTCAAAGGGCTTTCCTCACCGTCTGGAGTACCATTTGAGGATGTATTTGGGGATCGGGTTGTTTTTTGTCTCGGTCATCATTTACTATTTTCCATCCCCAAACACCTCTCCTTCTCACAAACTTGTATGATAAGGAGAAAGTGTGCCTTTAAGCAAGTCATTGAGACCTCCACCTCTCGTTTGTGCCCACATGTGTGGCAACTCGTTTATCGTTCAGACGCGGAGTGCAGGTTGGGAAGTGGTGCTTGTGCAAATGAATCCAACCATCATGTTCCCTGCATGAGGCTTTGAAAGAGAAGGCACTGTAATTTTGCTCTTAGCCCGAAGGAGAGATCGATATGATCCCAAATAGGTCATTATACAAGTTTCAATTGCTGGATAAAGAAGCAACTCAAGCTAGCAAGAAAGGAACTAAAAATTGGTTGTGTGTTTATTATGTTTCAGGGTACCTACTTTGTAAGGTTGGTTCTCTCGATGGGATCAACCAAAACGAAAGAAGAAGGATTGGAGGTGAAGTTCAGATGTTTCTCTACATGTTGGAAGGCTTGGTTGCCCAGAACAAGTCATTATACTCATTTTACTAAGCCCTCAAGTTGCTATGTCAAAACCGAAAATCTGCCTAATTTTGGCCAAGTATGGGAACCAGTTCGGATACCCAACTTTGCAAGCTTATTCGAGATAAAGGTTTGAGAGTCGAGGCAAGAGGGTTGTGTCACATGAATGTCCACATTTTCTTCTACAACCTCAAGGCATTGGATGAGCTAAACCATACTTCTAAGGCTTCGAACGAACAAGAGCAAGATCGCATGAAGCCTCGATATTCTGCCTTGCCAATCAAGAAAATTGTTTCCTTGTTTCACTAGGATTACTTTCCTTTCTATTTTTGAGCTTGATTCCGAGTTATATTGTGTTTAGAACTTCTTTGATTGGTTGTTAACCCAGATAGCTTTATTTATAGTCGTTCTTCTGTATCGTAACACTTAGTTTTTTTTACCAATTGAATACAAACCTGAGTTTGGTTCATCAAGCATCTTGCTTCGTGAATTTGATTGAGCAACTTAGTGGATTCTAGGTTGTTTGTGAGCTTGTATCGATCAATTACACACATTGATCGTGGCCAGGCATCGACTTATACTTATCGAGCCTCTTTCCCCTTGTGAAAGTTGCACAAAAGTTCCCATCCCAAACACCTAAAGCTGCCCTGTTTTTTGTGTTAATAAGCGAGAAGATTCAATCTCTTGGATTGATCTTCAAGCTGCGTGATTCTGAAACAAATCCAACTTTTTAGGATTGCATCAAAGATGCCTAAAATTTCAAAAATGTGGTGCCATGTACGACAAAGGTTAAGTCGAGCCTCGAAAAATCGGGTCCTCTTTTGACAAAGTAGAAGCACCACCATGGAGTCCTTTGATTTTCACATTTTTTCTATGAGTTCCCCAGTGCACACGAGAAAGTGTCTAAACCTCCTTAGTTAACAAGGTTCTCATCCGAGAGTGTGTGTTGATACGAAGAAATGGAGATAAAGTTTACCCGGTTTTGATTGTTTTTTAGGTACCATCGATGATTGATAGTGCGTACCATTGTTATTGTCCTACAAGTTGTACTAGTTTGAGCAAGTTTGCTTGGGGACAAGAAAAAAGTTCAAGTTGGCGGAGTTTGATTTAGAATAGATTGTACACTTTTATACCTTTTGATTTGTGTCGTTTGACTTGGTTTTCATCGTTCTTGGAGCTATTTCATGCTAAGTTTGGTCTTGTTTTGACATGTTTCAGACCTTAGCAGCTAGAATGGGCACCGGGATGGAAAGTCAGACAAAAGGGAGAAAAATATACAAAACTGCAAGAATCACAGTTTGGATGATATTGTCACTGGCAGTAACCTTGAAGTTGACAAGGAAACCGTGAAGATTGCACACTTCTAGGAGATTTTGTACAATTCGCGGAAATTTCAAGGACCACGATTCCATACTGTGAAGTCAGCAGGCGACTCGTGGAGTATGTCAATGAAACGTTGAGATCACAATTTCATTGAATACTTCACGGGCGTGAAATGTGCACTCGCAGGCTATATTAAGAAGAGAGCAGAATTTGAGGAGGGATTTCTAGAGAGACTTGAGAGTTGTTCTTCAAAGCTAGAGAGAGCTACTAGCAAGGAGGAGTTGAAGGCGAATTTGACCTACCCAATGCAATTGGAGGGCATATTGCATCTCCAATTATCCACCCAAGCAACTAGGAGGAGAAAGTATCAGTTTCCCATGGGGGTTTCTTCTATTCTAGTAGTTGTTTCTCTTCTACCTATGAAGTAGTTACTCTATTCACTTGGATCTTAGAACCCTAGTTTAGGTGGTTGTATATTGCGGGTCAGATCAGGTCCTTAAACCCCCTTATTTAAGGAGGATCAAACCAATTCCAGCCAATAGGAGAAGGAGAGAGAGAAACAATAGTAATCATTAGCTAACTACCTACAAGGGTAAGACTGGAATATAATAAAAATTTAATGATATTAATGATTAAAATTAAAAAGGGTAGAAACCCTCACTTTCAAAAATTCATTTCCGTAATTTTGTACTCCTCCCACCCCTATAACAGTTTCCATCGAAGCCACGTCTGCGATCCCGGCGTCGGCTTCCCGTCTGCAATCCCGCTATCGGCGTCCCGTCTTCACGTCGCCATCTCGCCGTCAATGTCAATACACCTTGCCATCACGCCGTGTATTCCATCGATTCCTCCCGTCATCAAGTCTTCATAACGTCGTCGATTCCTCTCGCCGTCGTGCTGTTGATTCCGCTCGCCGGCTTCCCGTCCTCACGACGCCATCTCGTCGTGTTCCAGTAAGCAACCTGGCCACCGGCGTCTCGACGACAAAGTGGACTATGTACCCGGCATATGGAATCGTCGAAAGCTTTTTGTGTGTATTTCATTTGGTTATTATATATTGGCTTATGTTGGTATTAAAGTGTTCCATTGAAAATGTTAATAACGTAAGGGAAAATGATAATAACGTAGGTGAAAATATAGATAATCCATTATGCTGCAATTTGTAGATTCGTGGTGTGTTAATAATTAAATTGAATATAATTAATAATAACTTTATGGTTTGTTAATAATCGATTAATCATCCATGAAATACCTTGGTTTGTTAATAACTGAATTGGGTGATGATGTAACTAACTTTGCTTATAATGATAATAACGTAAGTAAATATGTTAATAACGTAGGTGAAAATACGTTAATAACCATTGAAAATATGAATAACGTAAGTAAATATGTTAATAACTTAGGTGAAAATATGGATAACCTAGTTTGTTGACATTATCACTTGTACAAAGCTTTAACCTCGTGGTCTATTAATAATTCGAGAAGGTATAATTAATAATAACGTCATTGTTTGTTAATAATTGACAAAGAAATATCTTTGCATGTGGATAAGTGTATAGGTGAAAATGCTAATAACACAGGTTAAAATGATAACGACGTAGCTGAAAATGTTGATAACGTAAGTAAATATGCTAATAATGTAGGTTAAAATATAGATAACGTAGTTTGTCGACATAATCACCGATGCAAAGCTTCAACCTCATGGTGTCTTAATAATTTGAAATGGTATAATTATTAATGACGTCACTGTTTGTTAATAATTGACAATGAAATACATTTGCGTGTGGATAAGTGTACAAGTGAAAATGTTAATAACAAAGATTAAAATGATAATGACGTAGATGAAAATGTTGATAATTTATTGCGTTAATAATTTAACAAGATATAGTTAATAATAATGACGTAGTGAAAAGGTTAATAATTAATAATAACGTCATTATTTGTCATCAACTCTGGGTGCACCTGCCTTCTTCTCCATCCTCTTACTAAGCACTGCAGGCTTACACGTTGTATTATTTGTAAGCGGCATATTGTGGATCACTGCTAAAAATTACAAATTGCATATAAATATATTAATAACCCGTGTTTGAACAACGAAAAATACAAACGAAAAATATTAATAACATAAAACGAAACATTAATAATGCCATTTCACAAAGTCACAAACAAAACCTAAAATTGTTGAAAATGTATCACTTTTTTGTATGGTTGTATACTGGGGGTAAGAAAAAAAACCATGAATAACATACATGTTATTTGATAATGCGTTATGAGAAATGTACAAATATAGAACAAATCGTTACAAATATAAAAACTTTAACCATCGCCCTTGGAAATTTTAAAAACCACTGCGACATAATTTTCGAATGAACTTTATCAGTAAACCAATTTCGAATACAAACAAAAAGATTGACAATGGCGAGAAGCACGTTACTGATAGTGTCGTGTTAAATATTACTAACTTAAAAAACCCGTTAATAACGAGCATATTAATTATTAATAATATAGCAGTTAAATGTTAATATCCGTGGAAGAAACGTTAATAACGCCGTCCTAAAACTGTTGAAACGATAATTTAACATATCGGATAAACATATTGACCATCACCATCCAAAAGATTACAAATCATTCAACCTTAAATTGATTTGAAACTGTATAAGTAAAACACCCTAACCACCCATTAAACAAAACTTACCAATAGCATATAAAATAAACATCAACGCAAAACCCTACACCCATGCAATGCCAAAACCTACATCCATGCGGGGCCTGGAAAACCTTTACATACGAAATAAAATATGGACACAAAAATCACCTTAAATTAACTTTTTTGCTCAATGATTCGCATAACTAATGTGTTTGTTACCAATGCTCAGTTAGTTACGTTTTGTTATAGGGTATTAGTTTCATAAAGTTTATTCCCTTTCAACATTATTAATAGGTCTATGATTGAATGTTAATAATAGTATATAAGAGTTTTATAAGAAGCAAAAAGAAACTGTTAAATACAATTCTGATGATCGTACAACTTAATTAATGATATGTTGTATAGGTTGATAATAGTATATTATTTGATTAATAGGAGGTTTAAAAAGCGTTAATAGTCCAAATGTTATTGTTGAAAAATGTTAATAGTATAAAATCTGAAGTTGAAAAAGACGAATTTTTGTTAATATCGTGACCCTTAATGAACACCTTCTATTGATATGTAGTATAGGTTGATAAAAGTATAGTATATTAGTAATAGGAGGTTTAGAAAGAAGAGTTTTTATTAACAAAAAAAATTGTTTCAATTATTAACTTTTTTGGGAGATTATGAACCTTACATTATATGTTCGTTAATCTTGACAATGTTCATTATTAACATTGGAAAACGGTGGTAATGTTTTTGTATATCGTTGATAACGTCATCCAAGGTAATGTTATCAACTTTTATAATATGATCTATCAACAAACCGTTAATAATTGAAACAATTTTTGTTAATAATGTTATTCAATTGCAATCATAAGTCAAACAAAAAATATAATAATAAAAGATCTTATGGGTATGTATATTAGCCATTTTTGTCATTTTTATTAGGCAAAATACACTTTCATAGCCATAACTATTAGCGTTGTGACAAATATAGCCACTTTTTGAAAAATACACTCGTATAGCCACTTTTGAAAACTTGCTTGACAACTTTAGCCATTTCCGTTATAAACTTTAACACCGTTAACTCTTCAATGATGTGGATGTACACGTCATCAAATGTATGTCATGTGTCAGCCACCTCAGTTTAAATTATTATTTTAAATAATTTTCTTAATTATTTTTTTCACCACTATTCTAATCAAAATGAAAAATCATTTAATTTTTTCTCCCAATTCTCCTTTCCCCTTCCCCATGGAGAGAGCAGAGAACGAGATCCGATCTCTGCCTGTCACTCTCCGATCCATCGCCCCGTCTCGCTCTCCGTCGTTTGGAATTCTTTCTTTTCTTCTTCCCCGAGCCGCCGATCTCGTCGTTGCCGGCTTCATCCTCTGTTTTTCATTGGGTTGGTGGAGAAATCAGGGGAAATCATCTTCCCCTTCATCTTCTTCCTCACGCCAGAAACAGAGGAAATCATCTTCTTCTAGCCATTCACACATCAAAGCAGAGACAAGCTCATAAACCCCAATTTTGAATCAACCAAGAACCAGCACTGAGATTTGGGAGAATCTCCCAAACCACAATAACGATTTCTGATTTCTCTCCTCAATCTTTGTCATCCTAAACCCTAGAAATTTCCCCCCAAAATATGCATCCCAATTCGCGCCAGGTTCTCCTCAGAACCCCGAATTCTCGCCGCCTCCAAACCCTAACCTTCGATCCATCCCAGCCCCAAATCCTCCGCTCCCTAAAGCTCTCTCTGATCCCCGACCATGGAAACCCCGACGCTTTCTACTTCACCGCCAACGGGAAGCTCCTCTCCGACGACTCGATCCCCATCGGAGGCCCCCAAATCCCGGCTCTCTCCACCCTCACCCTCCGCCACCGCCTCCGCGGCGGCGGAGGCGATGGCGGCGCGACGGGTGTCGAGTCCCTCGACTGCTACCTCAAGATGTACGCCGAGAAGAAGCCGGACAAGGTCGACCCCAACGAACAGCGGCTTTCCAAGTGGGTGAACTGCGCCCTCTCCTACGAAACTCTGCGGCAACCCTGCGTAATGGACAGGGAGAATCTCAGAGCAGGTCGCCAAGAACCAGCACTCGAAGACCCATCTCGTCGGAGTCGTCGACTAAGCTCAGAGCGGGTCGTTAAGGATTCTTGTGGCCGCCGAGCCACAGAGGTCGGTACCCATCGCAGCGACGGGCAGAGGCTGAGATGCAAAGGGATTGGGGAGAAGGAAATAGAAAAAGATGATCCAGAATCCAGATGGGTCTCCTGGGTAGATGGAAAGAAGGGGAAAAGAAGATGATCGATTTTTCATTTTTATTAATTGTTATTTTTACTTTTTAATGTAATTATAATAATAACTTAATAAGAAATGAAATTTTCCACCTAGGATTGGTTTAAACAAAAAATTGCCACGTCACTAGAAAACGTTAGTACAGTCAGCATTTATGATGTTGCCGTTAAAGTTTTGGACGGAATGGCTATACGAGTGTGTTTTTCAAAAAGTAGTTATATTTGTCACAACGCGAATAGATATGGCTATGAAAGTGTATTTTGCCTTTTTATTAACAAAATACATCAAAGAATGATAATCATCTTTGATATGTTAACAACATTATGATTGGTTTCGTATTGCAACGTTGAAAATGACAACCATACAACATTAACGCGAAATATAACTTCATACACGTGTTCATCATTCGCGGAAAAGCATTAAAATTCTTTTTAATTTCATTAATGATTACATATTAAAACATTAATAACAATTTTTCATACTAGAACATTGTCAATAGAGTAAAAACATTGCAAACATATACGTAAACAAAACCTCCAAAATTATTACTACTTTCGCATATACGTAACCCCTAAAATTATCTATTAAAATCGTCATCATACTCATAATCAATCAATCATATACTAAAAATACAATCTACAATGTACGATCGGTAACTAACGGATCTAAGTGGAGGCCCCTAATATTCGGAGGCCCTGTGCCGGAGGGCGGGCCAGCACACCCTCTAGGCCGGCCCACACCAACTTTGTTCTCTCGCTTGTGACCTCTAAGAAAACCCTTGAATCGTGGGCATCGGTTCATCACTGACACTCACAGTCCCCCTCAGAGATCCGAACATTTTGTCTGGAAGTAGTATAAATCGTGTGGTTACTGATAGTATACTTCCAACGGCAACCACAAGACGTAAAATATCCTGGCGACCACAGACAGTGGAAACAAATAGAAATAGGGAAATACAATTTCGATGACGTGCACGAAAACCCCAAACTATAAATTTGATGCAACGCCCACAACGCATGACTTGTGGGCAAAATCGTATCAAATTTCAGATGCGGTTAGTATGAAACGACAAACCTGACTAAACAATATTATACATCCCCATCCGCCATACTTGACCTGTTCATCATATTCTTCGGCTGCATGTCCAAGAAAACACCCGACGTATTGAAAATGAAAGCCAATCAATAAGAATGAAGCATAATAAATTATACTTTGACCAAGCCATATCCCAAATTAAAACCCAAAATACATTTACAAGGGGGGGTTTGTTGCAGTCACACTGACCAAAATTCAATCACCAGCACCAAAGGATTTTTCTCCTTCCCTATACAGAATTAAGAATAGCATCTCCAATGGTGATCACCAAAAACGATACTGTTAAATAATAGACACAGTCCCACGAATCTAAGCGTGTCTTTCTTCCCTTCTTTCTGCATTCCTTCTCTTATATTACAACAGAGCTATCTAGAGCACCCAATTAAAAGGGCTTCTGCACCCTTCTCCTAGGGCCTTCCTGCCCTTCTTTGTTCTTCTTCAAAATCCAACTCTCTCTACTTTACAAAACAGATATCATCAGCCCAAGATGAAAGATGATCACCTGGTGAAAGAACAAAAACACAGACATCATATATACACAAGGAACCATTACTAATCTTCCCCCTTCCAGCACTTCGACTCTTCTTCTCCCAAAAAGGTACAAACTCTTCCCTCTTCTTGTTAATTATAAGTCTTCTTAGGTTTCCTTCGAGACTGATGGGCTTTTTTTTTTTGGTAGATCCCTCTCCCTCTCTCTATGTACACTTGGCGATTTTTTTCCCCTCCTGTTTATGTGACTTCTAGGCCATAGCAGGGATGCTTGAATTCTGGCGATCCCTGTTGAGGCAATCAAAACCTTCTACTCTAACTGCAGCTGGCTTAAACCCAAAGTTCATTCTCACACAACCTCCTCCTTTGCGTGCTGATGCCGCTGATGGAGACAGCATTGATGAAGGAGAAGGTTGGTTTTGGAAAACCTTATCATCCCTAAATTGAGCATCCCGAATCAAAGGATTCGCAGCCCTTGCCGGAGGAGACCCACAAAAATATGGAGGTGATGAAGCCACCTGAGCGGCGGATTTCTCAGCTCCATAATCCTCCTGTTCCGAACACAACAAACCCATATCGGTCAATGTGACAAAAACTAAATCCAGAGAAGATAAGTGCACTCAAATTTCAGTACAAGACCAGGAGAGAACAAACAAAAGCAAATTAAGTCATTCATAAGGAAAATTCCAAAATGAAAAACAGGTTCACCAAAAGAAACACCAAGCAAATCAACAATGTGTCAAAGGTCAATGCAAGGTGGTAATGAGTACAGGAAAGAAATTACCTTCTTAAGGATAATGTCCAAAAGCTCTGACCCGGCACTTATATCGCTCCCATCCGCCTGATGACTGACATTAACAGAACGCCAAGACACAAATGTGAGATTTCACAGTTCAGAATAGCAAAGAGCAGCCTCAATAGCAAATCAAGAAAAAGTGGCCATACCACAGTTGCCACCTTAAAGGGCGGACAGGATTGTTAGCCAGGATTCCAACTCGGCGAGGCTTGGGGCAGACAACAGGACCCCTGAGATCAGACATCGATACCATACCCCTTGCTTCATCACAAGAGGCAACGACGTTCTGCTGAAGATAAAATTGACTCATCTTCGAAATTTGTTGAATAAATCAACAGTAGACCGCCTGCCGAATTTTGCATAAGGAAAAAAAAGGTAAGGAACCAATTGTGACAACATAGAGCAAAACCACACATCAAAAGGCCCCCTTACCAGGAAATCAACAAGTTATTAGTACATCAAATGAGCTCAAACCAATTCGTTTGAAGGAACAAGCCCACATCAATAGAAGGATTCAGCAGATCCCATAAAAATTAACAACTTGAAAAGAAAAGGACAGAACGAAAAGGAAATTCATCATGCTCTTTGACCAAACCAGCTGAAAAGAAACCTTGGATCCAGGCAACAAACTACAGAAAGAATGAAACTTTTATATATCAGAACCATAAATCCTCTCCAAATCATATCCTAATTCAGAAATCAGCTCACGATGCCACGAAATGGAACTCTTACTCTAGATCCACAAAATTAAATAAGATGGAACTGACGGGAAAGACACATATATATGCAGTAATGGATAAGAATTAAGACGAGGGGGGAAAAACTGACAGCCAAATTCAATGCGCAGAAAAGAAAACGAACGAACAAACAAACAGAATTAAAAAAAAAAACAGCTCGATGGATCTGATCCAGAGCTAGAGACCGAGAAAATGGAAGATTCAACGCACCGCCGACTTAAGAAACAGGAAGTAAATCCAGATCTGAGCCGCCGTAGTAAAGAAGAGAGCAGGAAAACAAAGCCACGGCGGAGGAGAAAGTACCTGTTGGAATCCTCCGGGGAGAAGAGAAGACCTTACGGGAAGAAGGACGCCACCGCGACGAGCAGAGGAAGGTGGTGGAGAGAGAAGAGGGACGAGGCGCGGCGGAGGGATTGGATTTTATAGGAATGGAAGTGGCTGATGTGATGAGGAAGAAAGAAACCTATGGTGGTTGTGGACTTGGTAATAAAGAGTGGTGGTCACCACACAAACGCCTCCTCCTTTCTTTCCTTGCTCTCCGTTTTAATTACAAAAAGGAAGACGAATAAAATATTTTCAATTTTTTTTTCTTTCCTTTTGGTAATTGGTATCATCATCAATCATCATGCTTCCAAGTCGGCCTGGCCTGCCTGCCTCCGATTTTTCCAATGGAAAAGCTTAGGGTGCAACCCTTTTTTTCTAATTTGTCAATAAACTATAGAATGTTTTTAAAACAAAATGTTAATGTGAATATTTTTTGATGTGATATTTTTTAAAATGGGTTATAATAAAGGAAAAAAATGTGCAAATCGCAAAATAATGCGAAACGAATATGGTTGTCACGTCGGTGGAATGTCGGTTGATTAAACTTGGTATGATCATTAATTGTAAAATAGTATAGTAATTTTTACCGAAAAAAGTTAGTGGTAGGGTATTTTGTAGTAAAATCGTGGTTCAATCGTTTCGTACAGCTAAAATCGTCTACTGATTAGGGTTCAGTAATTTCTATCAGACAATCGGTACGGTAGGGCTTCTACAAATATTGGGTATTACCGGTTCCAATCATGAAACTGGCTACATACCATCGGTATGGCTGGAATGATCAATTTCCGACCTCTTAACAAATATGGTTGTCACCGCAGTGGAATGTCAGTTGGTTGAACCTGGTATACTTAATGATAGTGAAATCGTATTTAAAGTTATACCCGAAAAAGTTCATTATAGGGTATTTTTTACTAAAACTATGGTGAATGGTGG
The DNA here is from genome assembly GCA_946122785.1 of Linum tenue. Classification (NCBI taxonomy): domain Eukaryota; kingdom Viridiplantae; phylum Streptophyta; class Magnoliopsida; order Malpighiales; family Linaceae; genus Linum; species Linum tenue. Next base: position 4,692,004 of record CAMGYJ010000010.1, on the reverse strand, counting down.
TTGAACGTTTCGTACAACTAAAATTGTCTACCGTTTAGGTTCCTGTAATTTATGTCATGTCAGCGTGTACGGTAGAGTTTCTTAAATATTGGGTATAATCGGTTCTGGTCATGAAACCGGTTAGAATACTACTGGTATGACTAACGTGATCAATTTCTGACCTAAAACAAAATGACATCATTTTAGTGTATTTAATTAACAAAAAAAAATAATTTTATTTATTTATTTCATGATATTGAAAGTTAAATGTTGATGTTATTTTTTGGATTCAAGTATAAATATTTGGAAGTGAACGTTAAATATTATATTTAAATATGAGTATTTGTTATTTTGTTTGGAACGTTTTATTTTATTTACATACGAATGTAAACTGTAATAGATTCTCTTCAAATGTGTTTTTATGATGTTAATGATTTTTTTCCACATTTTTACATATTGTTTTAAACCAACTATACCAAATCAGATCATTGTATAAACTGGATTGAGAATTGTGAAACAAAAGATCATCGTAATTATAAAACGGGATCGGTTATTACTATCTTCAAATGATTCCAAATGACCAACATAAAAAAAAATTATTCATTTAGAAATGAAATGAAATAAAATAAAATGTTTTTAACTTGGTAAAAGGCAAGGCCGGCAGGAGCCTGTTAGTATTTTTGTTATGATAGTATATATTTCATGCATTACCAGAAGTTGTCAGTTTTGAAAATTTGTATATACTTTGAATTGTTTTACGTGAGTTGTCATCTTTCCCTTCATTTTGGGCGTTTTGTGGCGTGAGATCAGGAGAGAAAGAAGAACTTCATTGTCTAGGATTTGTGGGAACCAATTATCGTAATTGACAAAACCATTGGAGACCATTGTTGTCAATTTGCCTTACTTAGATCATTATCTCTTTAAAAGAACAAGTTACAACTTTACTGTTTCTTAGAGTCACATCCCGTTACTGTTACTTTTTTGCTTTTTACTTGTTCTCATCATTTCTCAATTGACTATACTTGTTTTGCTTTTTCTGACCAAAGGGAGACTTTTTATTACTTATCCCTTCTTTCTTCCTCATGTCTAATCCCCCATTCCTCTCTCCATCTTTCTAGATCTGCTTTCTCTCTCCTTCTCTCTTTTGTGTTGAACGACGAAGAAGAAGCAAGGTGAAGAAGAAGAAAAGGAAGATCGAGACATGGGTGAAGCAGAACATGGAGGAGATGACAGAAGAATTCGGCGAAATAGAACACAAACCGGAACTCACAGATTATCCATCAAGATAAAGTCGGTTCCTTTCTTCTAGATTTTTCTGGGTTTTTGTTCAATATCGTTCTTGGAGTTCTTCCTGCTTTCTGTTTTTGCTTCTGATTCTTGCTTTTAGTGATAAAGTCGTTTCCTTTCTTCTAGGTTTTTCTGGGTTTTTGTTCAATATCGTTCTTGGAGTTCATCCTCCTTTCTGTTTTTGCTTCTGATTCTTGTTTTTAGAAGCAGAACATGGAGGAGATGACAGAAGAAACCGGCGAAATAGAGCACAAACCGGAACTCACAGATTATCCATCAAGATAAAGTCGGTTCCTTTCTTCTAGATTTTTCTGGGGTTTTGTTCAATATCGTTCTTGGCTTTCTGTTTTTGCTTCTGATTCTTGTTTTTAGTGATAAAGTCGTTTCCTTTCTTCTAGGTTTTTCTGGGTTTTTGTTCACTATCGTTCTTGGAGTTCATCCTCCTTTCTGTTTTTGCTTCTGATTCTTGTTTTTAGTGTTGTTTGCGGAGATGGACGAAGAAGAAAATGGCGTCGACGGGATCGATGATGCTGCCTGGTGCGGACACAGACAACAGCTGCGCAGTCTGTGGTCATAAGCGGTCAGCAGCAACAGCAGCAGCAAAACCAATCAAGTCACAGGTAACCACTCCAATCCCAAAGCTTTCTCGATCGATATATAACTTCTTAAGTACTGGGTAACTTCAATTCAACTCTGCTGTGCAGGCTCGGAATCAGAAGCCTGGTGCTGGAGTCAGCACCGAGCTTGAGGGTTACTGGGTTTGCTCTGGCGACATGGACGAATGCTTGGAGAGCTCTGGATGCTCTTGGGTTAGGGGACGCCCTTCGCCAGCAACATAAGCTGATTGATGGGTAGGGTAGTTAGAGCATTTCGAGATTTTGATGGAATATTGGGTTTCTGCAGAAGCTTTTCAGGCTTTTTCTTTTGAACTGATGCATAGATGGTGTTTGATGAAATGCCAGAGTGGTGCTTGCTTCCACGATTACAGAACGGACCAACGCAGAGGTGCCTTTCTCTGGTAACGGACATGAAGCTCGGTGTGTGCAGAGGAAGCTGTTGCTTGAAGCCATGGAGAATGAGCTTCCGGAGGGCACTATCAGGTACTCATCAAATGTTGTTTCCATGTAAGATTCGGGATCGGATTCTGGGTGCTTAGTGAAGTCACTGCATCTTTCTGATGGCACCGTTATCAAAACTAAGGTAAGCAAGAGATGGGGAACTTTTGTATAGTGGAATCAATAGTTAATTATGCCTCTGAAGCTAAATTGATTCATATATGGAAGGTGTTGATCGGCTGTGATGGAGTGAATTCCATGGTGGCTAAGTGGCTAGGATTCAGCAAGGCAGCATTCACTGGAAGATCAGCAGTTAGAAGCGTTGCAATATTCCCACAAGGCCATGAATTCGTCTCTAAGTTCCTTCTGTTTGTTGGGAAGGGCTTTCGAGCTGGTTGTATTGCTTGTGATGACAAAACCTTGTACTGGTTCTTCATTGATAAGGAGGTGGAGACGGTGATCGTAGGGAATTATGTACAGATGGAGAGCGAAGGCAAAGTCAGAGACGTGAAAAGCAGAGTCTCCAACTTCCTGTGGCACGGCGGCTCTGTTTACGACGCCTGGTTCAGCTGCGCTTCGAATCAGGTCTCTCCATCATCCCTCACTTTGTTTTTTTTAACGATACTTCATTGGTTCCCCTGTTTTTTTGCATTCCTGCACAGCTGGTGTTTGATGAAATGCTTGAGTGAATCATTTCTTCTTATGTTTGTTTTTAACAGGTGGCTCAAGTGCTACTGACCCTGCCCTACTCCTTTTCCCAGCTTGGGATGCTATCCGGGATCATGTTCCAGCTTTTCTACGGCTTGCTGGGGAGCTGGACGGCGTATCTAATCAGTGTTCTCTACGTTGAGTACAGAACCAGAAAGGAAAGGGAGAAGAAGGCGGATTTCAGAAACCATGTCATCCAAAGGTTTGAAGTCCTTGATGGGCTGTTGGGGAAGCACTGGAGGAACGTGGGTTTGGCGTTTAACTGCACGTTTCTGCTGTTTGGATCTGTCATTCAGCTCATAGCCTGTGCTAGGTAAAGTACAAACCGGTTGAATTGTTTAATGCTGGGTAGTTTGGTAGTTAGCTGCTGGTGTTAATATTTGTTTATCTGTGGGGATTGAACTTAATGTAATACTCTATATGGTGAACTTTGGGGTCTCTCTGCAGTAACATATATTACATAAATGACAATCTGGACAAGAGGACATGGACATACATATTCGGAGCCTGCTGCGCCACAACTGTGTTTATTCCATCCTTCCACAATTACAGAATCTGGTCTTTTCTTGGCCTTGTTATGACCACCTACACTGCTTGGTACCTCACCATCGCTTCCATCCTCCATGGCCCTGTAAGCTACATCTTTTATTTATTAAGCACCAGTCACACTTTACTGCCTTTGTTGTTTAGCTGTCATGTCTATCTACTTCAACTTTGGATCCCCATATGCCCCTGACCCCTGTGAACTGTGATACAACTCAAATGCATGCATGTGTTTATTAATCTGGTTTCTTAGGCTCTTATTTCTTAATCATCTTGTTTGAAGTTCGATCTCATGGGAATACAGCTCAGTTTGTGATTAATCTGCTACTGATTTGTGGGCAACCCGATAATAAAAAGTGATTTCCTTTGTTGTAGTATATGTAGTTAAGAGTGCGGTGACAAAGAAAATGAATAAAAGAGGGATGGAAAGCATTACCACCTTCACATGTTGCTTCTTGTCTGAATGTATTTTTGTATTTTTGTTGGTATGGGATGAACTCAAGATGGAGGGAGTGAAGCACTCGGGGCCAACGAAGATGGTGCTGTATTTCACAGGGGCCACCAACATCCTCTACACATTCGGAGGACATGCTGTTACTGTGTAAGTAAAAACCCCAACATATCACAATCCCCTCCAAATCTTGTATATACTCGATGCTCCATATTTCTGTCCCTTTTAACGTTACTTCCATTCACTCATTTTCTACATGTGAACACATATATGTATTTGTTTTTACAATATTTCTTACTCTAGAAATCCGAGCAGCATAGGGATACTTTACATGACTGAGTAAAGAATACGGGAAAGGGGTTCTTGGTCATGTCAACTTCATTTTGTTTCTGATAGTGACTTTACCTTGACTTACTTAGACATTGCCCTCCTGACCATGGAGTAGTCCCATAAAGCCATGACCAATCCATGTTCCCAAATGTTGGCCTTTTAACCCATATGCATGGAAAATTGCTCTGCTTCCTCCATTATTTTGCTTCTTAGGCGTGGGGTGAGGAGACCCAGAAAGCAGTTTGTCATCAAGAGCTTTCACAGCTTTCCATTGCAGAAAAAAGCCAGTCCTCTTTTTTTCAATCCATTTCTCTCTTTGATGGAAAGGCGCATGGAATATAAGAAACCCTTTTCCTCTCTTCTTCCTAACTTTTGCTTTTATCATGAAAGGGGGGAAATATAATTGAAAGTGGTCTGTTTATGTCTGAACGAATTACCAAGTTACCATAACGTGATAATGCTATAGAGTAATATTAGTACAGAGAAGCTTTTCCCCTCCCCAGCTTTTTTGCAGTAGCTGGCAGGTTATAGTAATTCATGATTCCAACTAAAAAAGAAGCCTTTTAATCACACTAATCCATCATTAATCATCGACACAATGAAATCCGAAGTTTTGTTTTACTTTTTCTTCTTTTGGGAAGAATGAAAATGAAATCCAACGTTACTGGTAATTACCATGTGCAGGGAGATTATGCATGCGATGTGGAAGCCTCAGAAGTTCAAATCCATCTACCTGCTGGCCACTCTTTACGTTCTGAGTTCTGACACTCACACTCCCTTCTGCCTCCGCCGTCTACTGGGCCTTCGGCGACGCCCTTCTCAACCACTCCAACGCCTTCTCCCTTCTCCCCAAATCCCCGTTCAGGGACATGGCCGTCGTTCTCATGCTCATCCACCAGGTTCGTTAAACTAAAAAAGTGACAAAGATGCAAACTTTAGGCTCTATCTCATTACGAGGTTGGGAATCTGAATCCGATTTGAGATGGGTTTTTGATTTTGTTGTTGGCAGTTCATTACTTTTGGGTTTGCTTGCACGCCTCTCTACTTCGTGTGGGAGAAAGCTATCGGGCTACATGAATGCAAGAGCATGTGCAAGAGAGCGGCGGCGAGGCTGCCGGTGGTGATTCCGATCTGGTTCCTGGCCATCATTTTCCCTTTCTTCGGACCCATCAACTCCGCCGTTGGATCAGTGCTTGTTAGCTTCACTGTCTACATCATCCCTGCTTTGGCCCACATCTTCACTTTCAAATCCGCCGCTGCCCGTGAGGTAATACATATTCTAATAACCCCATAATATTCTACATTAACATTAAGAAATTGTTTATTAGCCTAATAGTAATTAAGTAATACGAATGTGATGATCACCAGCTGCACTGTTAACTTTTGACCAATTGGACTGGTTGGTCGCTGTTCTAGCAGACCAGACCCGGTTGCTTCTCCTAAATCGATAACAACAGCAATAAATTATTACAGTAAGTAGTTTTACATATCAATGGAAACAAGTTGAATATCTTATTCCACATAACATAGTTTGCCATAACCGTGTAGGAAGTAATGTATGCTGCTGCTATATTTGCATTGGGTGGTAAAAAGGTGAAAAGTGGAAGGGTAAAAGCAATAGGGGCTTTATTGTGCACAATGATTGTGAAACGGTATTGGAAGTTATGTCGGAAAACTTAGCAGTAGGTATTTTGGATTAAATCGTGGTTGAACTGTAGGTCAACTGTTTCATAATGCTAAAACCGCCTATCGTTGTGACAAGATATGACAAGGAATGAACATGGTGTATCAGCAATCAGCATGCTGCCATTTTGTTGTGTGTTGAATTTGTAACCTTAGAGAGATGGTGATAAAAATCAGCTTATCAGGATGCCATGGCTAGACTTGGCACTATTCTCATTAACTCTAAGTTTACACGTTCATAATAATTGCTATTTCCCATTACAAATCTTTTATATGTTCTTTCTTTGTTTTATTTGCTCGACCCATACAGTGCACTGCCATTTTCATTCTGTTTGAGGTTCGGTGAGGTTGATTATGCTTTCTTAAGCTGCTCAGTGAACACTGATGAACTCCAGGTTTACATCTATTCGTGGCTCTTTATATCTAACACTCTTTGCTTGCTTACAATGTCAGGTCAGAGCTTCATTACAAATCAGATTGCTTGCTTTTATGCCTGGGTTTGCAGGTATGCATTTGAGGACTTATAGGCTGAACTGTAAGCATCTTATTCTGCACCATTTAAATTGGTGAGATTTCTAGGCTGAAATGGACTCAATTTCTTAGCATTCTGTAATTGAATAGAAATAGAAGTTTTATTGGTATTATGGAATCACAGAGGAGGATTAAAATAAAGTTCATTAAACTAAAGCAGCCGTCTTTCATGTCAATTTCTCCTCAATCCACAGTTTCTTTCAATCGATGAACATATGTTGCCATGGGATGAAGAAACCGAGCTTCCTGTGTCGTGTAGTTCATAAATTCTTCTTTAACCTTTAATCAATTTCTTTTTGATTAGTAAGATGTTGCCTTATATATAAACACAGGTTCATGATAGTTACTCCTGCTGATTCTGTAAGTTGAATTGCTATAGTGTTTCAATAGGTTGTTTTTGCGCCCACCTGTTGGCTCCATGGTGTAAGGAATATGAATTGTGTGTTTGTATTGACGTGACCGAGCTGTTGTCGGACATGTTGGACAGCAGGCGACTCGACGCTGATCGTGGGCGCTGAAATTCTAGATTGCAACGAAGAGCTAGGGTTTCGGGATTAAAGCTGTAAGAATGTGAATCGTGTGTTTGTATTGACATTGAGAAGGGGCATTTATACCCACAATTGTACAGGTTCATGTAGGAGAAGGAAACTTACGTCAATATGAATAAAGATTTATCCCTAATACATGGAACTTACCCTCTACTATCCATTTATGTCTATGGATGCCATACATATGATTTTTGATAGGTTCATTTGACTGTTTTTTTGGGATGGATTTCTAACTAAATTCTGTAATTGCTTTCTAGGTAGTTTAATTATCACCAGCTGAAGTTCAATCTATGCCTGATCCCCGCTCATCCATTTTCACTTCCTTTTTAGAATTCTTGGCTTCTATATATTGCTGTATCCAGTGTTGTTCGAGCCGTGTAAAAGGTGATTGTCAAGGGAGTTGTTGACGATAGCTATCTTAATTGAATATCAATATATTATGTCAATTAGGATGTTTTTCGCATCATTCTAACTCAGAAATCCCGAGATACTGTCCACTAGCCGAAATTGTAGTCGGCCAAATAATAAGGTGTTTACTTCAGGTGCTGCAATTCAGTCCAAACAATGGGTTACGATTTGGTTGGGTAAGAGCCTCTAATGTTTCTTTTATCATCTTCAATCCATTTTGCAGCCTGTTCTTTTTTTTCTTTTCTTCCTATCATTGTTTCACATTGTTCGTTCATCGCGAAGCAACGCGAGCGGGTCTACCTAGTATTTAATAATTTGAGATGCCATAATTTATTCACATTTAATAATAGTGAACGTGCCGGCTCTCTGTTTAACTTCGGCTTCTGCATAGTGACATCAAACAAGAAGGAAAAAAAACAGAAGCGTGCATATATGATATATGATTCATTTAGAAATGGCCAAATAGAGATGGAAAGTAGTACTAGAGTTCTTCCTTCTTTCATGAACGTTATTCATATTTGATAAATTGTGAGCTCAGTTCTGCTCTCTCTTTTATCCGACAAAGGAAACATGATTTGATTTATTTTGGGTTAATATACTACTAAAAATACTAACTTTAGCGAAATTATCATTTTTGTTACGTAATTTCAATAATTATAGTAATGTTTCAACCTATTGATAGTCAACGTAATTTGTGTTCTGAGTTTTCAGTTTACTGTTAAACTTAACGATTTAACATAACAGAAGTCAAAACATATTCACTTTTAATGACATGGCACTAGTTATTGTCCACATAAGCGCCACATAAGATAAATTTATTATTTGTGCAATTTTATTTAAAATTTCACAATTAATTAAACGACATCGACCTGGTCTCCTCCGCCGCCTCACTGCCTTGCTCCAAGTCAAGGTCGACAACCTGCTCACTTGCCATCGCCGCCATCGAGCAACCGTGCTCCTTGTGTTAGTGACCGCATCTGGCTCAAAGGCGCCCTGAACATAGGGGTGTCTATTCGGGTTTCCCCAAAACCGACCTGATTAGATACATTTTTGGGTTTTGGGTTTTTCGATTTGGGGTTCGGTTTTGCTTATCGGTTTTTCGGGTTTCGACTGAAAACCTTCAAGAAATAGCACTCAACCCGTATTCTTAAGCGTTCGAATTTTGGTTTTGCTTTAACTGAACCCGAACCAGAAACCGAAAGTCCTTATCAGGTTCAGTTTTTTTAATTTCGTTCGGGTTTTGTCGAGTTTCGGTTCGGGTAACCGAATCCGAACGAACACTCCTACCTGAACCCCTGACTCGCCCCCGAATTGGCCGCCATTGCCTGAGCATCTCGATCCGCAGCTCTCCCCTGGATTTCCTTGTCATCCTCGGGTCGGGCGTCGGCCAGAAGCTCGCAGACATCGTTTACCGTCGCGAGGCATTCAAGCTCCATAGTGAGAACGCCCGACTCAATTTCATGAAGCTCTTCCTCGACATGGAAAAAATCCTTATGTTTTTCTGTGTCTTCCCTTACTCCAAATTGAGCAGAGGAAGGAGAATATATAAGCCCTAGGTTTAATTGCAGCCATCCCTCCTTCCTTCAGTACCCGCACCACCATATCAACTGTCTGCAATCACAATTCAAACAACAATTCGTTCCGTACAATCATCAATTAAAACACCTGTCCCAGGGAAGAGAACCTGAGTTGTGCTGGATTTGTGTGACGTGTCCCTGGGCGATGGATCGAGTTTCTCGACAAAGCTTGGGTTGTTTCGTTACGGCGGAAATTCAAGAAAGTGAAGGAAAGCGGGAGTACTCTCTGTCCACCTGTAAAGAAAAGAGAAGAGAAAGAGAGATAAAAGAGGAGAGAAATTTTATTCAATAGCTATTCGTCGTTCTAATATTTTAAATTTTTTCGCCCTAAACCATACTACATTGACGTTTATACCCCTATTTTCAATATCAATCCCGTTAGAGTTAGTCAATAGAGTTGTAATGCGACATTGATGGGAGAAGTAAAGTGTAAAGATGGAGTCTTTTGACAGTTTAATTAATTAATTAACGTTTGAATATTGTGAAAAGAAGTGTCCTTCCAGAAAGGTAACTTCTTTTTTCTGTGAAAGGATGTATCCTTCCAGAAATGTAACTACCTTTTTCTGTGAAAGGAAGTGACTCTTCGGAAGGTAACTTCCAATTTTCACAATTATAAATAGATGACTGCCAATCTGCCATAACTCTATTAGACGAAACATGAACGTGAGATTACTTCTTCTTCTCGTTTCCCTTCTCTATTCCATAAACACAGAAGTCTGCAAGATTGCTGCTTCCAGACTTAAATTGAAGGTACTCCTGGGGATGGTTTGCTCGAGCCTAGTAGCAATTTGTAGTGAGGGCTAATAACACTCTAAGATTGTCAGGAACTAGTAGGAAAGAATCGGATTGTTGGAAAGCTTTATTTGATTATGAATGTTTTTGTATCTGTTCTGCTGTTGGCACACGGGTGTCATAATTTGTGTTAACCATTGCATGTTCCCCGAGATGATGAAGGGTCGTAGAGGTTAGGGAAAAAAATTGAACAGATGCAATCTTTCATCAGTTGGAAGTTACCCGCGGTCTCTGGTCACTAATTGAAAGGTTTTGAAGTAATGCAACCTTCTGTTGCATGGACCAATCAAATGGCGGTTGAGTCATGAAGCATGATGTATATGAGTATTGGATTCATGGTTCCTGTATACTTCAATGGTTGGTTGGTTACCGGAAAAGGGAAAGATGTACTCGACTGTCATTTTCGAAGTCGGTGGAATGGTTAACCAATTCGATTTGGTTAATGGTATCAAATCTTCAATGGATGGTTGGTTACCGGAGAAGGGAAAGAAGTAATCGGCTGTCATTTTCGAAGTCGGTGGAATGGTTAACCAATTCGATTTGGTTAATGGTATCAAATACTTTTGTAGTATTTGAGATGTGAACGAACTCATAATTCAGATTATGAGAAGAGTTCAAGAAAATTCAAATATATTTGAATTTGAAGAATTCACAATGTATTAAAGGCAGCCCTTTGTGGACTAAAAAGTGGTTTGGACAGTTGTAAACTATCCAGTGGGAAAATATAAAAAATCATAGGTGTGCAAATCCTATGGGCCTGGTTACTTTCATTTCTGATTCTTGTCTTTGAGAAAGCATATGATTCTGAACATGCAAGGGCTAAAAGGACGGTTCCCTTTTGATTGTCGATTCTGATTGAGAGTGGGGAAACGACGGTTTGTGAGTAGTCTTGTCCAGTAATGTGTTGGTTTGTGACCAGAGTGAGAACTTTTTGTTTGCACGTTCTTAATGCATTCGAATGTCATTTGTGGTGATTGTCAGCATTGCTTGTAAATTATCCATGTGTTGGTGCCCAATAATCATTGAGATTCATCCGCTTTGAGCCCTTTGATATGTCCCCAAGACATTGTTTGTAGGTTGAGATATTACCTTGTTTGAGATTGGTTTGCTTGGGGACAAGCAAACATCCAAGTGTGGGGGAGTGATTCGGGTCTAATTGCACATGTTTTCTTCCCATGTTCATGAGGTGTTTGAGGCGTTTACATCACTCGAAGTTCGATTTTATGCTAGTTTTTGCATGTTTCCAGCATGTTTCAGGTTCTAACAGGTGATATTGGCATTCAGAGCAAAATTTGAACGAAAGAGGGCGAAAGCGGATCGAAATGAGCAAAAATGAGAAGATCGCGGTTCAAGCAACATTATCACGGTCAGTTGATCGTGAAGATGGAGACCAGACTGTGGTGTTCGAGGAAACCAAAAGAATTTTTAGGCCTCGCGGGCCTAAACAATATTACAGTCACTAGACTGTGATAATCCGACCCCGACCGTGAAGACCTTAAATTAAACAGTGCGCTTTTGCCCGAGATCACGGTCCGGGCATAAAGATCACAGCTGTGATATTGACTGTGATGTGCGTGCGATCTGGATATAAAAGGAAGATGGAGCTGAAACTTGAAGGGGAGAGCCTAGTGAGAGATTGTCTTCTTCTTCTTCTTCAGATTTTAGAGAGAGAAACTGATGGACCAAGAGAGAAGCAGAGGTCTAGGGTTTGCTCCAACCTTGAGGATTGAGGTTTTTCATCTTCCAATGGTGATTTCTACAACAAGAAAGGAATGCATACACCACACCATGGTTCTTCCTCTTCTCTTTATTGTAATCTCTACTTTAGTTGTGGAGTAGTACTCTTTTTCACTTGGGTATTGTAAACCCAAGGTTTATATTTGTGATAGATTGTATGGAATGAATGATATGTGTGTGGGTTTTTGTTTAATGCAAAGCTTGAGGTATTTTCAGAATTCTTTTGTTGTGTTCTTCATTTCTCACCCACCTAAGCATTTTGGGGCAAGACTCAAGTTTCGATTTAACACTTGGATTTGGTTTTTATTTTGCTGTCTAGATTAAGTTCCGAGGGAGTAGCCTTAACAACCCTTGTGGCCAAGAGAGCTAGTTCGCTAGCTTCATTTGTTGTTCCTTGACCTATCACCCAAGAGAGTGAAGTTTCTTCACTAGTTGTGCCCTCCTTACGGTGAATGAACACGTTCCTACAAGTTTGAATTCTATTCGGTCGATCTTGATATACAGCTAGGGGGAGCAATACTCAAGGGAAGCTTTCTCATATAGATTCTAAAACCATTTACTTTCTTGCTTGTTTTAAATTATAGTTCTTAGTTTTCACTAAAAACCGATTGCTAGATAACGTTTTAAACAGTTGAAGTAAGAGTACATCGACCGACCCGGATTAATATTTTAAAACCCTTGTCTTATACTGCACTCTACTAGAGTTTATACTTGGACTCTAGTCGGGATTTTATTGTGGTAGTTGGAGTGAGTCAAAAGTGATATAGTGAATTACATCAGAAGCCAATGATTAATTCTCAACATATGGCGTGACTCTACTTATTTTGGAAATAAAGGTGTCTACACTTGTATATCATTCACAGAAGCAAACGAAAGAGTTAGTAATTGGGACGTGGGAAATGGCGTAGTAGGGCTGTTAATGAGTCGAGTCGAGCAGAGTTGAGATTTGCCTTGTTCATGTTCGGCTCGTTTATAAACGAGTCGGGCTCGAGCTCGACTCGTTTATAAATGAGCCGAGTCGAGTCGAACACGAGCCTACTCATTTATTAAATCTTGACACATCATTAAGATCGAAAGTTCGGCTCGAGCTCAACTCTAAGATAATTTATAATATAAATACCCTTATATTTATATGTCATATGTGATACATGTGATTACCTAATGTTATGTCATATATGAGACGTATTTGCTTACATATACTCAATGTATTAAACACCATATGAGGTGATATATACAATTTAATAATTATATGCATCATTAACAAACCAACTCATAAAATACAGATTGATTTTCTCAGTTGTATTCAACGAGCCACCTAATCGAGCTAGTTCACGAGCTTCACGAGACGAACAAGTTAGAGCTCAAACTCGACTCATTTATTAACAAGCCAACCTTTTTTTATAATCGATCGAGCTTTTATCGAGTTAAATACCGAGCCGCTCACGAACAACTCGACTCATTAACCGCCATTGGCGTAGGTAGGGCAGGGAATGCAGGAAAGTGGGGGACAAACAAAGCATGAAGGACTGACTATACGTACCCCATGCCTTCCCAAACTGGGATACTCTAAAATGCCACTTTCCACGGGAGTCAGCTGTGTTGTTTGCAATTTTGGGCAACTAGCCAACTACAATTAACACTGACCAAAATTTGACGGTGATGGGAGGCTCCGATTCAAAGACCATCATAGCCTCTGACCTAACCCTTCCAAGTCCCACCAAAATTCATGTAAAACAAAACATGTCTTGATATATTGGCCATAATGCTTTTACTCATAGATATACGGCAATTTAGTATGAACACAGGTATTTCTACTTAATTAATAATGAATTAAGTTCAGTTTGGAGCTATATCCTAAACTCTAATTGGTTAACATATAACTCTAATTCTCTTAACCTAAACTAGAAGATCAATTTAATAAAGAATCCTAATCGACGACTCTGATTTGCCAAAGGTCAATAAAGTACATCCTCCAAAAATAAGACGATTTGGAGTATGGTGGTATAGTCCAAGGGTACAACAGTCGTTGTATATGGTAATAACTATCCTACTCCTAGAGTATATCATAGTCAAAGTGATGATCGTTAGATATGCAGTTCGTTGTATTAGAATATTTTATTATTCATCTTATTAAATTGATCTTCAAGTTTTAGTTTAGGATCATATATTGAAGGTTTTTTTTTTTTTTTTACATCTTTTGAAGGTTAGTGTATACATATCATACGCCAAAATCGATTTAGTTTATGATTTGCATGGAGATAGCTCACTATAGACTAGAATATACTCTGGAAGAATACATCAGTCATATATTTACCTCTCAAAAACCTAATTTCTATTGTATAACGTTTCGTCATAAATTAGCTAAACAACTCTCAAGTAACGCAATTTCATCTAAAAAACGCGGATATCATCCAACTAACAATTATATTGAAGTGATCAATTTTGCACATTGTGTAAGCCCTCCCTTCTCTCCCGGACCTGATTTAGTTAGCATTTCAACACTAAACCTTGAAATACGCAACACCAAGCTCCCGTTCGAGACCAGCCGTTAGGTTCATATAAATAATTATATCATACGGTGTACAATGTGTCCTCCCACGGCCTCTTCAACCCCACATATATAAAAATACATTTTGGTGGAAAGCACGTACTTTTTACATGCGTTTCTCCGCCGGGCTGATGGCGTTCCCTTTGTGCTTCTCCTCTCCTCCTCTGTCTCCTAAACATCATCATGATCACGAACTGATGATGATGATGCCATTTCAAAAGGCGCCAAGAAGATCATTCATTTCGTCTCCAAAGGTCATCACCACTACTTGTCAACCAAAATTGAGCAGCAGCCTCTGCTTTCATCATCAGAAAAGCTCGTCCAGATCTGCATCCGCCGCCTCATGTACGTACGCCGCCAGCGCCAGCACGGTGTTCAGCTTGGCAACAACAGCAGTTCTCCCATTCTACGTGCTCATGCTTCTCGCTCCGAAATCAAACATCGTATGATAATACATAACGTTTTGAAATTGTTGCCTTTTCATCTCATTATATAATCCAAAATTTTCGTTCATTCAATTAATCTGCAGACAAGGAAGTGTATGGGAAGTATGATACCGGACGCAGTGCTGGGGCTTGTGTACGGATATGTGGTGTACCTGTCTTGGACGCCGGATACGTTGCACCTGATGTTTGGAAGCAAATACATGGTGCCTCAGGTTTTGTGCTCTTTTACAGTATTGTGCTGCATGCTACATAAATCAAAATCATAGCAGTGGTTTCCAAGGAGCTGTTACTGAAATGGTTTGACATTTGAAATCCATCAGCTTGTTGGGGTAACGAAGATGTTTGCCAGCGACATGAGGCTGACTTCGGCGTGGATTCATATGGTGGCGGTTGACCTCTTCGCGGCCAGGTACGTAGTCATTTCATTGGGATTGTTATGTATTTAAGTTAAGGGTTAACTACGAATATGTGGATTGTTATGTGTTGTTCATTATATAAATTGCAAATCGATGCACTAACTGAAATTTTCTCATTTAATGATAATGTGGTGTTATATTGGTTATTTTGGTTAACCAATTAACCAAACCGAATAAACTTTAGTTTGGTTAATTTGGTTGTTGTATTAGTTTGGACGGTTTGGTTATGATATTGTACTCCATGGTTAATTAATAGATTTTAGACTTATTTGGTTTGGTTATTACCATGGTAATCATTTGAACACCCCTAAGTCTGAGCTGCTACGGATCGGGAAATCGCTGGAATCGAGAAAGTAAGAATACAAAAACAGAAAGCACACGACACATTATTTACGTGGTTCACTAACACAATATGTGTTAGCTAGTCCACGGGCGGGCAAGAGAGCCAAGTTTCACTATATCGAGGAGATTATAGATTACATAGGAGATGAGAAGTATTTATACTTCTCCATGTGGGTCTAAACCTAATCCAATCTAGTAAAGGAAGGTTACAAACCAATTTGCGAGACTCCCGTGGCTTCCAATCGTAGCGGCTGATAGTCCGATTCAAATCATATAAAGCGTATACAATGATACTGGCCTGAAGAAATTAATGTTTGATATCATGTATACGCAGGCAGGTGTACAAGGATGGGCTGGAAAACGGGGTGGAGACGCGACACTCGGTTGCGCTGTGCCTGCTTGCCTGTCCGCTGGGAATTCTCACTCACCTCATCACCAAGATCTTTACTGCCCGGAGTCCACATCAGCAACCACCAAGCTAGTTAAAACACTACTCTTTTGTATTGCCCGTGTCCTGTTAATGTACTTATAGCTAGTTTTTTTTTTTTAAAATGTTTCTTGAATAGATAAATTTCACTATATTTGGACGAGACCCATCTCCTATAGCTACATTTCATAAACAACAATGACACTTGTTCGAAGTAACATGCATATTTATTTGGTACTACTAAAAGAGGATCCAAATTGTTCCATTATTGGAAAACTCGACAAAGGAACATATATCATAATTCAACCAATACGTATCTTGGTTTTGCTTTCACCCCCGAAGATTTAGAATATATGAGACCGAAGGGCGAAGTGAGATATGTTTACGACATCCATGTCGATCGATTCATCAACAATATATAGTTTTCACGGAGCGTAAAAACAAAATGTATGCAAGGGAACATACTTCTCAAAAAATTATAAAATGACATTAATTTGATACTAGCAGTAAGAAATTACTCAAAAAATATAAAAATATTTTGAACTTCTTTTGCGATTGCTCCACCATAAAAAATATCAACATCTTCACAAATATCTTTCTTTTTATCTCGTCCATGTTATGAGCATTGTCCGAGATTTAATTTTTTTCTCCCCTATGAACAGTCTCCTCGTTCTCAACTATGTCATTATCTCCACCGTCAGATCCACTACTCTACTATTAGCATAATACTGTTTTTTTTATTCCCATGCATTTCATTAACAACATTTTAATGATATTTGGAAATATGAAATACTCATGCAAGCAAAATTTACCTAGTCAAGATCATGAACATTGTTTTATTTTGCTCATTCTGATAATTTCTTATCTACAAAATAGTGTATTCAAGGCGCTCTCGGCTACTGTACATGGAGATTGCCCAACTGAAAGCTAGATTTGATGTTATAAAGATCTCACATTTACTAGGACTACACTTCAGCCTCGAAATGTTATAAATTGTTGTATAGTTTCTGCAACTGTCATGACTCCATGCACTGTGCTTTAATGAAAATGAGGTCACCTGCAAAACATAAATGGGTGAGTTGGCCACAATGACATTGTTGATAAACTGTGAGAAACTTTGTAGCAATAGCTCGGTTAAGCGTGCAAGACAGGATTTCCATTGAAATGACAAGGAAATGGAAGAGAGAGCGGATCCCCTATTTGAGCCCTTCTTAGCAAGAAAAAATCGCACAATCCTCATTAAGAACTTACAGGCCGCGAACAAGATCGTGGGCTAAGTAGAAGATCAGGGTTGGGTCTCAGATTGCCAGGACGTGATCGTGGACAAGCAATGAACGAAGAAGACAGAAGGAGTACTCACGACCTATGTCGCGGTTATTTAGCCAAGAAACTGATGACACTCAATTTATTGTGTTTTCAACTCCCTATATTTGATACATTTATCTATGTCTTCTCCCGAAATTTAGAGTTCACTATTAAGGTAGAATATCCAACATATGCATTACAAATTAAACATGAACCAATTACACGTAGGCCCTCCAATGACTAGAGACTATTCACATTCACGATGTAATCCTTAACCATCCAAGGAGTATGGCTAAGGTTTTTGGTCTGATTAGCCTAATAGGCGTTTCATATACAATCGCAGGAGCATCATAAATTCACAATGCCACATTGCATTGACTAACCACTGCAGAATCTCCTAGTTGAAAGGATTCAGGGAGAAAAACCGGCGAACCAAACGCAGTTGGTCCTATTCAAGAAGAACCACATCAGCCACATCAAAATCAATCACATGGTCAGGATCCATCAAATCCATACTCGACACCATGCATCGTACATAATTTTTGAAGAAGTAGTTGTGAAACCAGAGTAAGAAACCCAAAATGACACAACTTAACCCAGAGACTAACCACCCAGGGATATGAGTAGGAAATTGTGGTGAAATGAAAACAAGTTAGGGAGATAATTGAGAATCCCAAATGGTATAATGCCGAGGAAAAAAGCACAATTCCAGGCGTGGGGGATGCCCACAGCTTCTCATTGGCACAGACCTCGAGATCTTATTGTGCATAATGGAAAGTCGCGACTATCTCGATTAACGTTGTCAACCTGCGGGTCGATGAGTCGACCCGAATTAATCAAGTCCCAACGAGGAAAATGGGCGCCATACACATGTGGGTTGATGATGTGGAATTCATGCAAGGATATTCCTAGATAAGCCTAGTGTTGTATTCCTCGAGATCTTCTAATTTATAACTACTCACACCAACCATCAACACATACACGAATTGCAAAAGCAAGCGAGAAGAATAAATTGTTTAGAATTTTTTATTTATAGATGTATGAAAGTAAATATACGTTATTGTACTAGATTATGAACTCGAAGATAATCATGCAAACTAGAGCTCATTCATATCTTGCATCGATGGTTCATCTATTTTGATGCCCTATCTCTTCCTTTAAGGAAACTATCTACCCGTGCATGCGAACTTGTATTGATTTGTAAACATGATGAGAACTTTTCGCTTGCACGTTCTTAATGCATTCGAATGTTGTTTGTGGTGGATGTCGGTATTGCTTGTAACGGTTTATGTGTTGATGCCCAATAACTATTGAGATTCACTCACTTTGAGCCTTTTGATATGTCCCCAAGTTATCTTGTCAGGTTGAGATATTACCTTGTATGCAAAGCAGTCAAAATCGGGATTTTGATCGTAAAATCGTAGGATTTTAGGATTTTACTTAGGGATTCTGATCCTGATTTTACTATAAAATCGGTGGACCTTAAAATCGTTTAAAATCGGGATTAAAATCGTTAAAATCGTAAAATCCTACCAAAATCGGGATTAAAATCGTATGAGAACAAAATAGGCTGTTTGAGCAAATTTTAAAAAAGCGGAACTGATTTGGCAGAAAGGACAATGATGAGGATCTTCTCAAATATTTTTCCTATTAAAAAACATTTGAAAAGAAAAAAAAAAACCAAATTATGGTTCGTTCATTCTCTTTCCCTTCATCCGTTGAACCCAAAGGCAAAATAGCTTTCCTAATATTGTACGTGTGAAAGAATTAATATCATTATTAACTCATTAATTGATTAATGAGTACATTTTTGCCAAGCCACTAGCATTAATTATTCAATTGGAGTTCATATATTATTAGTTTTAAATCATGATTAACAGACAATGTTGAAATTAACCTGACCAGAGTACTACTTTGAGTTAAACTACCTAAACACAACATGAAAAACAAGAGCCAAGCTCCATGAGCTCTATCATTTCCTCGTGAACTATTTTAGTTACGCATTAAATAATAATTAAAATGATGATCTTGGAACATTAATCTTGAGAATTATCAGTTTCAATGTTATGTGCCTTTGTGTTGGTAATGGTTTACCTTATTAATATAATTATATGTTAGTTTCTATATGGAACTTAAAATCCTACGATTTTACGATTCGATTTTACGTTTCCGATTTTACCCCAGTTTTCGATTTTAGGTAAAATCCCGATTTTGACTGCTTTGCTTGTATGGAATTGGTTTGCTTGGGGACAAGCAAACGTCTAAGTGTGTGGGAGTGATCAGGGCTATTTGTACACTTTTTACCCCCATTTTCCTTAGATGTTTGAGGCATTTTTACTCCGTGAGGATAGTTTTACTCTAGGTTGTGGTTTTTTTTCCAGTATGTTTCAAATCCTAGCAGGTGAAAACAACCCATGGAATGAAAGTTACACGAAAAGGGGCGAAAACCGGTCAAAAGGGAGCAAACAACAGCAGTTCACGGCGAAGGACAACAGATCATGGTTAGCCAGACCGAGAATAAGGGGCACAGACCGTGAAGCGCATGAAGTCCAGAGGGTTTTGCACGCCTCCTGGGCATTCAGCAGTTCACGATCATTCCACCGTGAAAACCTGCTCCAAACCGTGAAGCGCCTAAGTGAAACGACGCGTTTTTACTTTGTATAACGGTCCAAGCTCAATGTTCATGGCCATGAACTTGGATTGTGAAATACTATCGATCTCGGTATATAAGGAGGGTGGGCTGAAAGAGAAAGGAGGATAATCAAGTGAGAGATACTTATTCTTCTTCTTCTTCAGACTTCTAAAGAGAGAAAGTGACGAACAAGAAAAGTAGAAAAAGTTATGAGATATTTTCATGAAGGTTGTGTTTTGTTTTTTCATTTCCAACTCCTATGTCATTTTGACCTAGGTACTAGGTAGAGGGAAATCCCCTTCTTGCTAAGAGGCTTGTAAAAGCTGGAATTCATTAGCCAAATTTTGTCACCTACTTAGGTTGAATTAGGGAAAACCTTTTAATACATATTAGCACCTTGGGTAGGTTGTGTTTCGGTCGTTCGGACTACGGTTTGAGGGAGAAGCCCAATCAACCCTTAGTCGATTGGCCAAGAGAGCTACCTTGGTAGCTTGATTCTAAATCCCTTGGCCTAGTGACCATGAGAGCGACGCTTGCTCACTTATTGCGCTTCCCTATGGTTTACAACCGCCTCTACCACACATTTGCATTCCATCCGACAAGCCATGATTATTAGCTAGGGGGAGCAACACCCGGGTGAAGCCTTCTCAATAAGTGTTCAAACCATTTATGTTTCCAATCGCTTTAGCTTTAAACCACAGTTTTAACCAAAAATTATTTGCTAGATAATGTTTCAAACAATTAAAGTAGAGGTACATGGACCGGCCTAGGTTTGACTTTTAAAACATACTTGCCCTATATTGCACCCGTTAAGGTTTATACTTGGGCCTTAATCAGGATTTTTATTGTGATATCCGGAACGAGACAAGAAGAATAAGAGTCCGAGAAGGATAAGGATGTCGAGGCTAGGAAGACAGTGTTGACACCGCCACACGTGGCTGAGTACAAGCCTCCCCTTAATTTTTCACAAGGATGTACAAAGACCGACTTGAAGTCTAGTTCGGCAAGTTTATGGATGTCCTCAACAAGTTGAACGTGACTGTACTATTCTTGTATGTTTTAGCTCAAATGCCAAAGTATGCCAAGTTCATGAAGGAAATGCTTTGGCAGGGAATGCTCGACCATCCTCCAAAACAAGCTTTCTCAGAAACAACAAATCCAGGTAGCTTCACTATACCTTGCTAAATAGGATCATTGCATTTAGAGAAGTCATTGACGGACTTAAGGGTAAGCATCATATAAGGTTTATATGAAGCTAGGCCCAGGTGAACTAAAGCCTCCTGCTGATAGATCGGTAATTCTACGTAGGGGAATAGTAGAGGACATTCCAGTACAAGTGGGAAGTTCTACTTCCCTACGGACTTTGTAATCCTTACTAACCTAATGATCTTCTGCACAAGCAGATGAGCTCCGATACAATGTTCTTTGATATCAACAAGGATATCGAGGTCCCATTATAGTAAGACGCCATTCTCTAGCCACCGCCAATACTTTGGTCAATGTAGTTGATGGTATAATAATATTGAGAGCGACTGATGAGCGTATCACCTTCTCTATTGCTCAAAATATTGATTATATAACACTGAATGAAAGCTTTGACACTGAAAATGTGAAGGAAAGACCTAAGCCCTTGAAGGGCATGTTCACCTCGAATAATTCTGTGACCCATGAGGTGGACATATCTTGCTTGTTTGCTTCATTTGACATGGTGAATGTTGAGGCTCTTCCCATGGTGGCAATAGGTAAGACCACACAAGAGTGGAGACTGAAGTTATTGAGCTCTAAGATGGCTCATGGAAGGGCGAGAGGAAAGGAGAAGGAAGAATCGTCAAAAGATTGCCACTTAAAAGTTAATAAATGGATGACATGCCCTAGGAGTGTGGTGAAATACACCAATTGTGTCTAGTTAAAGATATAAAAAGTAGAGCTTGTTGGGAGGCAACACAACGTAGGTTTGTGTTTCTTTTTCTTATTTTGTGTGTTAAATTCAATATTTCACCTTCATTTGGTCATTAAATGTGTTGTGTTCGAGTTTCGAGCACGCACAAGTCAATCAGGTTCAAAAATTGACGAAGTCATGAAACTGTGCAGAGTTGACAGTTTTAATGCAATGTTCACGGTCTCTTGGCCGTGACATTTGCACTAACCTACGAGATGCATAGAAATTTTCGGATTGATAGCAAACCTCACGACTTGAATATAATTGTCACGGCCTCAGCCTATAACATTTTACATAGCCTTGAAGTTGATTGACCCAACACTCATCATTTTGTGTCGGAATCACGATTTAGTGTTGATCTCACGGTCTGGCCATGACTTTTACACTGAAACCATGAGGTTTCTCATCGGACAAGGACAAAAATGACTAAATGAGCATGAACTCCCCAACCAATCGTGAACATCGCCCAGACCGCCGGAATCCTTTGTTACGGAGATGACCCAAAAATATATAATAAATTCAATATAAAGGAGCATTATAGTGGGCCAGCAAGTAGCCGTAGGGCTGTGGCCTAAGTGGTAATGGGCCTTCGCCATCTCCGCCAACTATACTAACACCAAAGTAGACCAAAGGAGCATGTGCATTGTGCAGTGCATTGTACATAGCAGTAGGGCCGGAAGTTTGATACTGCTATTTGGGATATACGGAATATCGTATCGAATGTCTATATTTGGTATTACCGAATACACGTATGATTTTTTGGGACTGGGATTGAGATTGAATTTCAATTGTTATTCGGTATTAGAGATTACGGGATTGGAATCAGTATATACCAAAATACCGATCAATATCGAAATATAAGCTAGTGTGTATTTTATCTTATCAACTAGACTCTCTCATTCGCTACTGCATGACCCTCGACCACCAGGAGTGTCATTTAATTAAACACAGATCATTCCATCATTATTAATCGTCGTCTCTCAACCTCCAATTCGTCAAATTAAAGATTACCAATGACAAGAACTTGAGATGTCTCCCCTCCTCCATTCTCCTTAATAATATCCTAATTCAAGACTCTTTGCTTAGTAATTTTCCCCTAAATTAAACAATAATATCTAATTTATATATTTCATTATTATTGCAAAGGTAATTAATTTCGTATTCTATAATACCGATTGGGATACCGAAATATTTAGGAATTGGAATTGGGATACCGAAATTATTTAGGGATTGAGATTGTGATTGACTTTATGATGTAATTCGATATTCAGAATTTCTATATTTAGTATTGGAATAAGGTGGAAATCGGTACGGTATCGGTATCCCAATACCAAATACCGAAATCCCGAATACCGAATTACACCCTGAAATCAATCCCAATCCCAATCCCTAAATAATTTCGGTATTCCAATCCCAATCCCTAAATATTTCGGTATCCCAATCGGTACCTCGATATCCCAATCGGTATTATCAAATACAAAATTAATTATCTTTGCTATTAATAATTAAATATATAAATTAGATTTTATTATTTAATTTAGGGCAAAGAGACTAAACAAAGAGTCTTGAGTTGCCTAGAGCTAACATCTCAAGTTTTTATAATTAGTAATCTTTAATTTGATGAATTTGAGGTTGAGAGACGACTAATACTAGTGTGAAATAGTGATGTAATGATCTATGTATAATTAAATGACACTATTGGTGGTTGAGGGTCGCATAGTAGTGAATGAGAGAGTCTAGTTGAGATAATAAAATACACATTAGCTTATATTTCGGTATTGATCGGTATTTCGGTATATACCGATCCCAATCCCGTAATCCCTAATACCGAATAACAATTGAAACTCAATCTCAATCCCAATCCCACAAAATAATTCATGTATTTGATAATACCAAATATAGACAAATTCACTACGGTATTCAGTATATACCAAATATCGGTACCAAACTTCCAGCCCTACCTACAGAGTAGCAGCACGCCGTATACGAAGCGTTTCAAGCGTCAAGCTCCTTTGTACTTGTCTGAAATTAAAAGAAGAAGCGGTTAGCAATAGCATGCAACTTGCAAGTGGGTAGTACTTGGGCAGTGGACCCCCCACCATCAAGATCAGGGAATAGGTTACGGCAGCAACAGCTTTTATTCCGGAGATGGATAAAATTGATGGCTGCTTTCCTCAGGGGCCGGTCATGTCTTCCTCTTCTTCCCCCAAAGTTGCGCCATTTCCTTGTTTCAGTTCGAGTGAGTGGCCAACGCAAAACAGTGCCCATCATCGCACTTCCTTTCTATTTCAATTATTCAACCCTTTCTTTCTCCACCACCACCACCATCATCTTTCTTTGTTTACCTTTTTCCACCTTCCTTTCCTTCCTCAGCACTTGCCTCCCTGTCTCTCCAAATTAGTGGCAACTCAGCTTACCATCACCTCACCTTCCCCCAACCCATTACTTCTTTTTCCTTTCTTCTGCATTTCCATTTCCTGTACTCATATTTACTCTCTTGTTTGTGGTGTTGTTATTATTATACTCAGGGTAATGAAGATTGCTTCATTCTATTGTTGCTGCTGGGTTTCTTTGGCTTCCACCAATAATGGCATTCTCTGCTCGCTTTTCTCTCCCTCCTCCAATCCCTCGCAAGGTTCTGTGACCAAATTTCTTTTGTTTTGCCTTCAAGCTCCAATCTTTTCCCTATTTGCTCTTTTGGGTTTGATCTTCTGTGTGTGTTTAGCCACCTATCTCAGTACTCTTTTACTTTTCGTCTAATGATTTAATTAATGTGGGTGCCAACTATTGTTCACCATTGAAATTGAGAGCTAGTTGGGTTCTCAACGCAATTCAATCATCTTGTTGGTGGTTTGTAGCTTAATTTGGTGTTTGGATGTTGCAGTGATTTTGCTAATTTCTACCCTTCAAATTGGGCCATGGCGCTTCTTTGAGCTGCAAACTCACCTACTTGATCATCCACATTTTTTGGCCTTGTTTGTCATTTTCACGAATGGTTGCAGGTTTAATATGTGCAATCAAATCAGTCTGCTAATTTTTTCCCCCTGAAAAATTAGTCTAGCTGCTCTCTTTTCTATGCTAGTCTTATTAATTACTTCAAGTTGAGAGTGACCACAAGGTAAAGGACCATATTTATGCGCTCATCTGGGTTCCCTTCCCTCTCATGTTCGTTTCACAAACTTGTGTAGATTGATTGCTCAAAGCAACAGGCTGTGAGATTGACTTCTCTCAGGGCACTTCACAAACCAAACGCACTGTCATCTTCACTCAACAGTAAGAACACTGAACTTTTCGGGCAGAGGCTTGCAAGTGTTGGAGACAACATAATTAGGAACTGGACTTTTGTGGGCGGTTCAAGAATCGTCATTCAACCAAAACTAGCCAGACTCTTTGTTTCCCAGAAAAGCTCGTCCACAGTATATGCCTCGTGTAATTCCCTTTCTCCACATTGCACTCGCTCGTCAAATTGCTTCTTACTAATTTTTACCTGCATCATGTCCTTGTATTAATTTGTATAACTTACATATATTGTACTTATTGATTGGTATCACAGGGTGGACAAATTCTCAGATTGCAAACAATGTGTTTACATTGGGAACGGCTGCTGTTCTCCCATTCTACACCCTTATGGTTGTAGCACCAAAAGCACAACTAGTATGCCCTCAATTCTCTTTCTGGTCTCCTATTTCTCATGCTTTCTGGGATGTGAAGTTGATGGAAATGGGTAATTGTTGGGAATGCAGACGAGGAAGTCGGTCGAAAGTAGCATACCTTACGTAGTGCTGGGGCTTCTTTATGCTTATCTACTGTACCTTTCATGGACACCTGATACTCTGCAGCTGATGTTTGCCAGTAAATACTGGCTACCTGAGGTCCGTATATTATGATCACCACTGGGAATGTTTCAAGCAAAAGAAGGAAAGAATCCTAGCAGTTATCTCTCTAAAGTTTTGATCTTGTTTCTGAACTCTTTTCAGCTGCCCGGTATAGCAAAGATGTTCTCCAACGAGATGACATTAGCTTCAGCCTGGATTCATCTTCTCGCAGTGGACCTCTTTGCTGCCAGGTTACCACTTCCGCTTTCTGTTCTTTCTATTCCCCTTTGCTGCGTGTCTTACTCACAGGGAGTAATGAGGATCATAATTCATGAAAAGAGGATCAACAAATGAATTTATATATGAATGCAGGCAGGTGTATAATGATGGAGTGCAGAATGGAATCGAGACCCGGCACTCGGTTTCACTTTGCCTGCTCTTCTGTCCCGTGGGGATCCTGACTCACTTCGCCACTAAAGCACTAACCAAGGGTGCTGCAGAGTAGTACAAAATGCTAACTGCTAGCTATTTGTTCGTTGCTGCATTAGAAAGCAGTCTGTTTTGTTTTGTGTTGAAACGACAGCTCCTTTGTTTGAGTGATGTTATATGTTGCGTTTGCCAGTTTGAATGAAAATTTGGGTTCAAGATCGTATGATTTATGTAGCGTTTGCATCTGTTCTTTGGCTGTACTTAACACTGGAAATGGTCACGTTTAAACAGAAAAAACAGAAAATTATAATTAACAAAACTGGAAAACAGAATTTAACAAAAAACGCCGTTGCCGGGGATCGAACCCGGGTCACCCGCGTGACAGGCGGGAATACTTACCACTATACTACAACGACAAGTTGATGATATGTATTTTACATGTTTGAATTATAATTAGAATATGCCCCTCTACTATGACATTTTATCAAACATGCCCCTCTACTATTTTTTACATCAAACAATGCCCCTGTGCTTTGTAAAAATGACCAAACATGTCATTTTGTTAAAATTTTCATCTAAAAACAGTTAACCAAAGCCGAAATTTAGTTTGGGCGACACAAATGACTAAAATATCCCTAATAAATTCACTTTAAAATTTTTTTGGTTTCTTTTGTATAGTAAAATCATTCAAATAATTTCACTTTGATAAAACCCAAAGAAATAAAACAGGGGACAAAACTGACATTTTCCCTCCCATTTATCGATGTCGGGTCGTCTAAATCTCAATTCAACAATGATTGACGATTTTTTCAATCGAAATTTTAACAGAAGGGCATGTTTGATAAGTTTTTCAAAGTACATGGGCATATTCGATGTAAAAAATAGTAGATGGGCATGTTTGATAAAACGTCATAGTAAAGAGGCATATTATACCTATAACCCTACATGTTTCTATTAGTAATTAACACGAAAGGCCATGCAGACCCTCAGAATACAAAATCAGTATTTCTCTCTCAAATTAAAATCAGTCCCTAGATGGAAAGCAGTCGTTAAATTTCAAGAATACCTAAAATTTGATTTGTGTATATTATGTTTCAACGCGAAAAGGTAAATGGATTGTTAAACATAATTCCAAGGCAACATGAAAGATGAGCTTCTCATTTTTAAAGTTTAAACGCAGATGAGCTGTGTAAATGAAAATACAACTTGATCACCGTAAGAATCCTTCCATGAGCCAGCAAAGTTGGTGTATTACACAAGGTCATCAATGGTACAGCTACTTTCAAGGCTTTGGCTTCCTTCAAACTCAGATCTACATGAGCTATATACAAGCTTTTAAGGAACAATCAGATGTGGGTTAGCAAAACGTTTGGATTCTGATTCTAACCTAACTCCTTCCTTCCTTTCTGGTCATTTGCCCCCTGCCCCCGAGATTCAGCAAAAAAATATCTCTCAACTCCCAATTCTGTGAAATGCTTGCTCATGGTGATTCTGTTCTTCTCTAAGGCGACTACTCGGAAGTTGAGTTTTCAAGTTGGGAGAGGAGACTTCATGTCCTCGAACATTTCTTCTGACGGATCAAAGTGTTCAGTTCCCTTCTTACTACGCTCCAAAGCTGTTGCCTCGTAGATCCCTTCACCAAACAGAAAAGATAAGAGAATCACAAACCTTAGTTCAGCCAATATACCCTACACACGCCATTTTAGCAATCACACAAACATGCTTGTTTTTTCATTTTGGTTTTTGCTAATAAGTTGAAAAGTGCTAGATTCAGTGTTATTAAGGAAACTAAGAATTCTTTTACTTCTACAATACCCGAGTAACCAGCCAGCCCTATAAAGCAACAATGGAGATACATCCAGATCAAAACAGTTTGAGGAATTTTGCAACAATCAACTTCGTAAATACCATATTACCTACCTAACAAGATTCAACCTCTGATTCTAAACAAGGATTCTTATAATGATGATCGAACATTGCATATGGGTGCGAAGTTGTTCAGCAAGCTTTCTTGTTCTATTGTCAATCTTTGCTCTACTCTACTACTTTACACTTCACGCTAGAGAGATCCTCCTACCAAAAAAGAGAGGAGAATAATAATCAGCATACTTACCGAAACCCAGAATTAAGCAGCAGATTAAGAAGCCGGGCAGAGAGAAGTCCATCTGATAGAAAATCTCCAGGATAATCATACAACCTCCGGCCACCATTAAGTGCCTTGGAGAAGAGAAAACCATATGCAGCCTGCAAACATACACTTCTTCTTTGTCATTCTGAAATAAATGATCCACTAATATAGCCATCTTGAGATACTTCTCCGGTGGAAAAGCCTTTACACAAAATGAGAATGGAGAACATAAGAAGTAATATATTCCGAGAGGTAGTAAATAAATCCAAGAGTAACATAAAAAGCCCTGACCAGCTTATATGATAAGAGTAGCTAGTGTGGATGGAGGACATAATCACTATACATGATGATGGATTCAGAGAAGAGAACATGAGGAAAAAAAGGAACCTAGTAATTATGACAAATGATACACTACCTTTCTTCTGCTATGCTGTCAACGTAGAATATCAAGATAACTCCAAAAAGAATAAAGCTCCCGAATGCCCAAGCCGAAAATGGAAGTTGACTTGTACTACCAGAAGTTGATCCCTGTAATACTCCAGTTATAAGAACACAACGAGTGAGAACTCACTAGCAATCCTTCCATTTAGAGACCAAAATGAAGTAAACTGCCCGAAATTCAAAAGAAAAGCTGGTGTCTGTCTGACCATGGTGCTAGTAATATGCTTTTTCACGATTAAGAGTTTCTAAATCCGTGTATCATCACTTACTGTGATGAAGTCCCACATAGCCACGGGAAAAAGGAAACATGTTGCAGAGGTTATGGTTACAGCATGCAGCCTTCTTTTCAGTTGATTCTGAAAATAAATAATCAGTGAAGTAAGCAACGGCGTTCATTTATCAAGCAAATCAGTATCAATAGCAGAGCCAACGGCAAGAAAGGAGATGAAGAGACACCTTGAGTGAAACACGTCGTGCAATCACCCTTCTTAAAGCTGATAAGATTCCAGCAATAATTGGAACTATCATGTCTTTCATACCCAAGATTTCTTCCGGATGAGCTTCTGTATCAAGGTTTTCTTTGGATCGTAAGTTTAAGTGAAGGCAACAATACATTTCCTCACAAGAAGCACTTGCAGGAAATCCTTACCATGAAAGAATGACCCAAAGAAATAGGAGAAGTAATGCGTATATTTATCAAATCTAACAAACATAAACCCACTAGAAACTAGGAACTGAGTGGCAAAGGATATCAAAAGGTGAATATGTGGCCATGGCCCACCCTCGAGACAGCAAGTAGAAAGACAGCATCATTGCAACAAGTCCTCCAACCTAGTACACAGAAAAAGGAAGTATTACAGTCACATACAATCTTCTGACTTATTTATCTATGCAGACGATCATAAGTGAAAACCCATGTCATTCCACAAAAATACTGTTACAGATATATCTGCAAGAAAAAAGGAACAATGACAACAAATTAATTGAATCCTGCTTGATATTCAATGACATCTACATATGAGTATTCAACAAAATCATTCGGTAGAAAAGGAATAAAATGTGCTCCCTATCAGCTTCAGTGTAACGCATTCAAAAAGTTTCATAAAGCAAGAAATTCTAGATGACATTTAGTACAGATTAAATTGATTGGCAGTGCACTTATTTCCTATTCTGCTTTATAAACAGACATGAAGTTAGCCCATCTTCTCAGTCAACTAGTGATTAGGTGATGGAAAACAAGATCCTACCAGCAAATCTCACATGACCAAGAAAGTACCGAGGAAAATATTATGTACAATAACAAATTTATGATGTATATCAGCTACTCTATGATGTATATCAACAACGAATAGTGAATTCCTATATTTTTGTACTTTTAATTCCATATCTTTTGCTTCCTAATCCCAGTTCACTATCACCGCACCCCCCCCCCCCCCCCCCCCCCCCCCCCAACCAACCCCAAATATTCATCATTAGCAAAGCATGAGTAGAAATAATAGCCAAATTTTAATTCTCTTTTCCATTTTGACACTTTACTAAAACATGAAAGCCATTCACAAGGGCACTCCAGTGACAATGAAATGATTCACTAGAAGCAATGTAAGAAAGAAAAGACTATGAGGTAGAAAAATAACGATTTTCAGCATAAAAAATCAGATCTGCAGTTCCAAGTCATAATCCAGTTATCTCTATAACTGGATTTACCATAAGTGATCTTGGAAGGAAAAAGTGAGACTAACTGAATTATTTTGAACTAGTATGAAAGCAGAACCAAATGGCATAGTAGAAACAAATCCACTCTTCTTTGCCCAAGAGGAACAGACTGATTTACAAATCCACTCTACAACACCTATAAAGCCTTTTCTATTGAGTTACATCAAATGCATTTTTAAACTCCTAACCCAAGAACACCAGGGTAAAGAGAAGTACCTTTTTCCATAAATGTTTACCCTGTCCATACAATGCTGCTGATAAT
Organism: Linum tenue; assembly: GCA_946122785.1. NCBI lineage: Eukaryota > Viridiplantae > Streptophyta > Magnoliopsida > Malpighiales > Linaceae > Linum > Linum tenue. Next base: position 4,661,532 of record CAMGYJ010000010.1, on the reverse strand, counting down.
ACACCAAGAACAGCACCGGCATACTCTGCCAAGATGGTTCTAGAAACCAAAACCAAGATTTAGTTGGTTCTAAAGCTCCCTAAGGTTCTAAACCGGAAAAGCAGTTGATAATTCTAAAGACACAATCAAAATGTTTGAGATGCAAAAACCTACCGCACTGGGCCACATGACTTGAGGCCCTTCCCCCACATACTGAAATACAAAGCTGTTATGACACCATTGATGATAGAAGGCACAACCTGGAAAATGTAGCAAATACCAGATTAGATAACAAACAACTTTCAAATATTTTAAGTTTGATTAAAAATATATTGGTTTCATCCTAACCTGTTGACTAGAGAGAGGCCTTCCCTTCCAAGGCCTTTGCATAGCCAGAAACAACAATGATGACGGTAGAAGGCAGCAAAATATGAAAAGACCCACAGATGCTCCAGTCTGAGTCAAATAGCGGTACATGGAGTACACCGACCATATTCTAAAAAAGTTGCCAATTACATGTATTATCTGCAAGGGAGTGTGCCTACAGCAGAGCGAGTGGGGGAAAAAAAGATGGAAGGTTGTGTTACACAAAGGTACAATATCTAAATACTTATTTAAGTTCAAGATTAAAGTCCAAACTGTAAGAACTAAGAAACTTATTAGGGATGAGCTTCTACGACCTCATCGTGTGCATTCTTCTCTCGTTTATGTAAATCGGAGCATCTAAAGAGACCTTTCGCCCTAAGGCTACTCAAAATGAATATCTCTCCATTATAGCACTAAAGCACTCCATCAGCCTCCGTGAACTTTATTAGACCTAATCTAAACTAAGAAACAGTCCGCAAACAAATGAGCAAATCTCCTAATTTGCAAGGGAAAACCATGTCCAAGCTTAGTTTAGCACATTGCAAATAGGGGATATCCCACTACAGCCTCCTGCATTGCCCTTGTACTTCATTGTATGATCACTTGGAGAAAATAGAAGTGAAAGCAGAGAAATGGAAGAATGGAACTCATCCAACCATACATTTTCCTCGACTAGAATACAGCAGGTATCAGCCCGAAGGACTCGATTGATATCGACCCTCTTCAACATTTACGCAGAGAAGAGACTACAAATATTCAATCCACCATTCAGACACTAGTTTCTTTCTTCATTTTCCCAGAAACCAAACTGAAATGTTAGGTTTACAGAAATGGCGCACCTGAAATTGGGAGATCCTCGATCATCACCGATTGGTTTTGGAGACATCATCTTTCCACTTCCCCTCAGGCTGAGACACCAAAATGACGGTGCCGATCTTCTAATTTTTAACGCGAAAAGGAAATACGAGCTCCCTCCTTCTCTCCCTCCTGCTGAGCTTCAGGCCCCTAGCTATTGTTTCGAGCTTGGTGAGCATTCACGCAAGGGTACAGCAACGACGATTTCTCCTCCGGGAAGAAAATATTTCGACGGTCAAATCGTGGTCTTTGGGAGCTATTACGTAAGGTTGTGTTCTCTTTCTACATTCATCCAGTCGATGGGTAGGCCGGCTATCTCAATATCCATATTCCGCCCCATGCTATTATGGGTTGGAGCGGGTAAAACCTGCATAGGTACGGATGGGACGAGTCGATCCACAGTTACATGTTATTTGGAAAAAACACACGCAAATTTTGCTTTTTACAATAAAATAAAGAGGAAAACACTTTATGAATGAAAAATAATAATATCATAATAAATAATTAAGTCTAACCAGTTGAAAGTTCGACTCTAACTAGTTGGAAAAAAAGTCAAAATAAAAGAAATATGTATATATATTGTAAGAAAGTGAGGTAGAATGGGCCAAGAACGGGACGGGGCAAGGCAGGTCGAAAGTAGATACCCATGCCCCGCCCCACGCTACCGCGGGGCGGGTTTAAATTGCCATCACTACATTCATCTCATTCATAGGCAAAAAGATTAGGCTAGCCATCGAATCGGTGGAGTTCAAAAGAGATGATTATATTAGCCCAACGACCCAATATCATCGTCCAGGGTGGGCATACAGTTCGGTAAACCCGAATCAAACCAAACAAAAACAGACCAAAACCGAAATTGAGGCTATTCGGCTCGAAAATCAGACGGGGAAATGCCACATGTCGATTTTTGTAACGGAGCTGGCCACGTCAGACGCCATGAAGGATTCCACGTTGGATTACTATTAACTTTTTATTTTCTTAATTTTTTTTACCACTTTTCACCCTTTATCAATTGAAAGCTTTCTCCTAAAACCTAGGCTGGCTAACGAGCTAGGACAGTGCAGCGACGACACGAAGTGAGAGGAGTTCGCCACCATTGCTACCGTCACCGCAGTCGCTTCCCGCCGGTTCTGCAACCTTCCCCCTTGTTTCGCCCCTTCTTCCCCATCCATTGTCTCGGCGGCAAGCAATTGAAGGAACCTTTGTCTTCAAATCACGAGGGTAAGTTGTATTAACCTTGCCTCTTTCCATCTTCTGGTTCGAAATAGGTTGTAGATTGTAAAGGAAGGTGTTGAAACTGGATTTTGGTTTTCAAATGGGATGTTTGTAGTTAGTAAGAAGAATCATGTCTGCATTGGATGGCTCTTCTGGTTCGGCCAACACAAATGACGTTGTCGGGCCTCTATGCGAACATAACAATTCTTGCATCGTGAACAAGTCCGGTACTAGTAGGAATCTAGGAAGCAGTTATATTGATGTTCATATTGGAAGGTATTCAATTAGTTTGTGACGTTGCGTTGTTTGTATACATATGTATCATCTTAGTAATAGCTTTCTTTTCATTTGTAGACGGATGATTGCCGATTCTTCCTATTGGTGGACACATATATGAGAAGGAATGCATCAGTGTGGTCTGCACATGACAATGAGAAGGGTGGAATCATTGCAAAACTTATGGCAGTGGAAGCAAGCAATCGCAAGCTGTTAGAAGAGTTGATTAGAACTAGAGAAGCTCATGCAAGGATGATTTTCGAGTTGAGTAGAATGAGCACTGTTATCCAAAGTCTTGACAGCAGGATAACAAACATGATCTTCTGTATATTTGGTGTCAAAGCTTATGCTGTATTTTGTAGATTCCAGGGAATTTGAGTGGTGTAGCAGTATGTAGAAGACAAATGTAGTTCCATTTCAGTATTGTTTCCTAATATGAAACTTTGTTAAGTCATTGCAATTACTAGAACAAAGTTTGAAGAGTGTTTGTTCATTCAAAGCTAAATTGTTTCACAACAATGTGACAAAGTTATATACTGTTTAGGACAAGATGAATAGAGCCCGAGGTCAGGTACCAAATCTTTGGAACACCTTCATTGTCCAAGTGCACCGTAGCCAATGCTACAAGTCCAAAATATGACACTTGATCAACATCAACGTTGAACTTCTCACAAAAACCCCACATATATCATGGTGCATCACTAGAGAAGTCCATCTCGCCTCCGTGATGGTAATCAATCTCCATATATTCAATCATCGGCATGGTCAAGTAAAATACATGTTGATATTGTGATTGGAAGCAAACAAGCACAGTAAAAGATAAGAAAGTTTAGCCAACAACCAAAAAGGAGGGCTTTTTCGAAGGATGCAGCGAGCAACAGTAAAATATTCCCATTCACATGTGTTGGCTGTTAAATGATGGGCAAATTTGGATTCCTTACCACTGCAATTTACAATTATATCCACTAATTCCAGTTTCTTTCATGTTCATACAAGGACAATTTCGTGAACAATCTGTAAAGGTCCCACTGTGGTCCTCACAACCAACTTGCACTAACAGTTTCGAAGAATCAAACTATAAATAGTGGAGAAGATTGCTAGATTCGCGAAACCCTAAACCATCAAAATGGGTAATGTTCGAATTGGAGAAACCCTAAACATTCAAAACCTAATTGCGAGTTTTCTGGTAAGATTTCGACAGAAACCAGTCAGAGCCACCTTACCTTTGTTGAACAAATCGTCACTTCCGACTTCGCTTTATTTACCCAAAGCCCTCACCGCTTCGACAGAACCCAGATCGTGACTATCTTTTCCCGCTTTGATTAGACTTCTAGTGGCGCGATTTCGTATGACAAAGTGTGGGAGAGGGGGACTTTCACAGGCGATGGCAGTCTCGCCGCCTTCCCTACAAGACGTGTAGAGAATCCTCGCCGGCGAAGTTCGCAGATGATCTTCAAAGACGAAGGAGAGACATACGAGAAGATGAGGGAGAGGATAAGGCGGGTGGTGAGTGGATGTGAGTGAGGGAGGTAAAGTAAATTTTTTTTTACACTTATTATTTTTCATAACTTAGGTATTGCCACGTAGACGACCATGTTGTCTATCCACCGGGGGCGGACCTAGGGCAAGGGGAGGGGTGTCGGACGACACCCCTCTGCCCCAAAATTTTGTGAAGGACCTCCATTTTTCGGTACAAATTTTTTTAATTTGGGACTTCCAACACTTCTCTAATAATTATAAGCGACACACTTTCATTATACGAAAATAGTTTTAATGTTATAAAGTTATTCATCATAATTAGTAATTAAAAATAATAAGTAAAATCAAATAAACATGCTTGTTTTATGTAACCCACAACCCAATTTAACTTGTCGATTTGTAGTTAATAGGTGAATTGCGTATATTTATGGGAGATTGTGGTTTGATTTTGGTTAATTGATAGAACTAGAGAAAAAATGCTAATGATATTACTTTAGGCATACTTTATTTTTTCTAAAATAGCCGATTGGTAGCAAACTAATTTATTTTAACTTAATTTGATTTCAGACGTAGGTCGATTCTCTTTGGTTGGGTGACTAATTTATAAATGATTATGTAGTTGTGTATATCGAAAAATGTTTGATTTGCAACATAAACAATGAATGTATTATAAAATAAATCTCAGGATATGAAAAATTATCATAATTCATAGTAAACATGACGTTGTGAACTTATAAATGAATTTCAAGTAATTTATATTAAATTTATATTAAATTATTTTATTTATTATAATTTTTTATAGGCGACACCCCTCTTCAATAATCATGGGTCCGCCATTGCTATCCACCTCAGCTTTTTTAGGCCAGCTCAGTATTGCGGACAGACAAACTAACGGGTCATTAACGAGCAACTAACGATTAGCTAATAATTTGTAATACTATAGTTGTTGCTATAATTCCCTACTTTACAATAATTATGGCTAATATATTGTATTTATCCTTTTTTATGTTCAAGATAAACCTCCATGGCATGGCCAAACAACAAATTTACAAAATTGATAATAATAATAATAATAATAATAATAATAATAATAATAATAAAGAACGATAGCCCCGTAAGCACCCGGACGTTATTATTAATAATAAAGAACGATAGCCGCGTAAGCTCCGGACTCCGGGGTTGTGGTTGGAACAAAAGGATTTGTGTTTGTCAACAAAACAAATACCTTTTTCTTTAGGCAAAATCCATCTGTATAGCCAAAACTTTAACGTTTGTGACAATAATAGCCACTTTTGGAGAAATACCAATAATAGCCAGAATTTTGAATGTTTGATGACAATAATAGCCATTTCCGTCCAAAACTTTAACAATGTTACAAAATTATGTCTGTTAGGTTAACGGTATGCTGATGAGAATGCCAAATTATTGCCACTTCAGCGACAACTCAGCCTTAATTGCCACACAGATGTCATGTCACAATTCACTTCTAATATATCTTATATTTATTTTTCATTTAGAAAAAATAATTATCTTCTCTTTCCTCCCTGCCTTCTTTGTCTGTTGCCTTCTCCCTCTTCACGAACCAACCTTTGTCGATTCCCCGATTCCCCCGCACTTCTTCACCAAACTTCTCCCCCGAATCCCCCGCACCCACCCATCTGATCGTTGCTCCAGCCCATCCCTTCAATCGCTCCAGTCGACTGGTCGGGCATCTCTAGGAGTCTGGGTTTCGCCTCAACCCTAGAATTTGGGGAAATAGGTTTATGATTGACGATCTCGACACCGCTAACTACGCAAACGACGAGACTCACACAACAAAGTGTTCCATCTCAGATCCGGCTATGATTGATGACGACCGCTTCCAATTTGACGACGGCGAGATCGAGAGATGAAGGGAGGCGGTGGTAGCGATATCGAGAGATGAAGGGCGGCAGCGGCTAGATCAAGAGATGAAGGGAGGCGGCGGCGGCGAGATCGAGAGATGAAGGGCGGCAGCGGCTAGATCGAGAGATGAAGGGCGGTGGCGGCGGCGAGATCGAGAGATGAAGGGCGGTTGCGGCTGAATCCTTCTTCTCTAATTCTCTCGACCAAGAGAGATTGAGGGCAGGGTCATAGCGGACAAGAGCTACGGCGCGACGACAATCCAAGCAACAGCCGGAAGGGTGTGGGGTTTCAAAATGGTGGTGGTGGGCTGGGGGTATCGACGACAGAAGATGGTAGGGATGGATTGATTGATCTCAATAATTAAGGGTTATGGAAGATTGATTAATGGGTTTGTTCTGGGTAGGAAAAGAGATGGGAGAGATTCCGCTGGGAAGGGGAAGGAAAAGAGATGGGAGAGGAAAAATAAAAAAAATAATTTATTTTTATTTTCCACCTCACACTTTAATTGAATAATTGTGGCCAACTCAGCCTCTCCGTTAGTCCAGTCAGCTATTTGGTTAACACCGTCAAACAATTGGACGAAATTGGCTATTTTTGGTATTTCGCCAAAAGTGGCTATATTTGGCCAAACCGTCAAAGTTTTGGCTATACAAGTGGATTTTGCCTTTTCTTTAACATTGTCGTCCATAGCAGGATTATTTGAAGGTCCCCGGAAGTAACAACTGTTGAACTCTTCATGAAACAACCGTGAACCTTCGAACTCTTCTGCAACGAAATGGTTACTATGAAGGAATCGAAGACTTCACATAGTCCACAGCATCAAAATGGTGTTGAATTTCCTTGCCACTAGAACTTTTGCTATACTTTTCCACTTCATTTACATACGCTAGCATCTATTATAGTACATGGTAACTAAAAGGTATAAAGGTTCCGCCTGTAGTCAATCGAGCAAAACCAAAGTTAACCACTAAGTAAAACTCTACTCTTTCACCCTAAAAAGAAAACTGGAAGTTAACTTTGCTGTGTATCGTGTCTCTGAATTCAACCCCACTGCCGAATCTTTCAGAGTGTTTGGAGGAATCTACTATTTACTCCGGCTCTATACATATGCAACTCTGATACCGTCTTCACGTTGATCTGGGTACCCGCAGGGGCAAATATCACATCACCCTCCATCACTACATCTCTAGAAGATGATGACCCTGCCTGCATTGCTCCCTCTCCACCTATTACCACAAAAATCGAGGGGCCCTCCACCGCCGGAAACACAGTGGATGCACCTTTTGGGAGGAAGCAACGGTCCATCTCGAATTCATCAAATGGAGGTAGGTACCTTGTGATGTATGGAGTCAATGGAAACCCTTTCAGGATTTCTGGGAACCCCTATATTCGGCAGATCAGAAACACCAATCAATGAATATCGTTCAAAACGAGTTAACACTATTGAGTTGACGAATCGATGGTCAATAGTATTCAGGTTTTTACCTGTTTGTAGGTGAGCATAGAACAGAGAGTTTGGACATCCCGATGCTTGGGAGTAAGGCCAGCCCTCACGACATTGTCTGATGTTGCCATGACTTCAATGCACTCACCCGAGATATATGCGTGCGGTTCATTTGCACCAAGATACAAAGCTTCACCAGGATTAAGTTTGATATGATTAAGAAAAAATGCTGATATGACACCAATATCGTTTGGATATTCCTTCTCCAACTTCAAGACCAGGTTTTCTTTATCAGTCAACCGCCGCACCTGTTATAGCTTAGGGGTTAGAAGGATGCAAACACAGAGGGATAATATTTGACTCGTCATGGTTTGGAAGTAGGATCGATCAAGAGACAAGGTATTGTTTAGGCAAAAATCCTTCGTATAGTTTTGAGACAGCAGATTGCAACAAACCTGGCTCTGCATCTGCAATCTGATTTTCAACTTGGATACTGCTTCAGTTGTCATCTCCTTGCTAGCTGACATTAGTTGGGTGAAAATGGATCGAAGTATTGATTTCACCTTCTCGCCCTCCACTTGATCATTGATATGCAATAGCTGGCTTGTGTCGTTACTGTCAATCAGTTCTACAACCTCTGGAATATAACGGATGACATCTTTAAGCTCCTGTGGCACAATGAGAAAAGATACTTAATTCCAGGCCTTATATGATCATACGAGCTTCAAAATGAAATGTTATGGGAACTAATTAAGTTTTGCTGAAGGTGCATTTGCAAAGAACAATGGCTACCGGAGGCTTTTATAGAAACTCTATGTTCCAATATGTGGGGCCACATCTGGCTAACCAGATTAAGCAATAAAGAAACGCGACTTCCCAACAAGGTCAAAAGCTTCCCACCTAAACCAAAAGAAAAAGCATGCAAGACATAGAAGCTTCATTATTCTGTGGTAGCCAGCCAAGCTGTAAACTACTGTTCAGACTCATCATACTGATCCAGCCAAATTGCAGAGAATTAGAAAACCCAAAAAAGGAGAGGAGACTTCTCCAGGTCCTTGCGGAAATCCCATTTTAATATAATACAATAGGGTTTGTCCTAGATCACTAAAGGAATTCACATGAAAGCAAGTAGCTTGTCATGGATCCATCACGTGCCATGCCACCGACAAACAGGAAAAACAGCTAACTCCAAAGAATTCCCTTTAGTGATGATGAACAAGAGCACAAAAAGGGATCGAGATGAAGATGAAGGAACTATACCCCAAAAGAGACGAAACCGCAAAGGGCCTCAAACTCTGTTACGGCCAAAGCCATCTCAGGCTTGTGGCTGTCATCCTTGTAAATATTTGGGTGCAATTTATGGAGCTTCTTTGCCAATTCTTTATCAGGGTGCGCCTGGATTGAAAGTGCTTTTGCCACAGAAAGTATCTGGAGAAACCAAGGAGAATTGAATGAATCAATGGGACTCCATTAAGCTGATTCTTGTCAAGGGGCAGGGGAGATTTCAGAACTAGTGTGCCCAAAGACGAACTTCCGTTCAGTCACATTATCAAACACTTGGAGTACATCATGACAGCCAAAACGAATTCACACAAGTTCTAGCTACTCAAACAAAATTCACAAATCAAAACTGCTAAATCAGGAATTGCCTGGACACTAAAGGCAATGCAGTGAATTGCGAGGGCTGGAATTCATACCTTGAATAAGAAGGGGAGATCAGACCCCCACTTATCCAAAACCTTATCACCGAGGACGGAAGGGTTCTGAACGATCCAGTCTTTCAAACTCAACGCAGCGCCGGAGTGGGAGTGGGAGTGGGAATCAACAGCGGCGCCATTCCCATTCCCATTCCCATTCTCAATCCCTGTACTACCGACAACGAAAGAGGGGCCGGAGGCATGGATCCCCATCCAGAACTCAGCATAAGGCTTGTTGAGTTGGATCTCGGAGCCAGAATTCAAAGCACAGACCTTTCCGACCAGGGAATCCCGTCCGGTTCTGCCCCAATCGTAGTGCTGGACGGAGCACCTCAGGCGGCGGAGGGGGCGGTGGTTCTTGACCAATTCAGAGGAATCCATGGAACCCAGCTCTGGAAATCAAAGAAGGATTGAAGGGAGGGGGAGTGAACAGGATTAGGAGCGATGTGGGTTTCTTCAGAGCAATGTGTGAAGAGAAAGGGTAGTGGGTCTGGTTATAAAGGAGGAGGATTGGGATTCGGTGGCCATTGGAAGGTGAAGGGTGAATGAATGCGCGGGGAGGAAGTTGAGTGCTATTGCGGGTAAAATTGCGCAGGCTTTACAGAGAGGAGGGGGAACGTGGGGAAGAGAACGGAGAGACTTGAGGAAGAAACAAAGGAGAGGAAACTTGAGGAAGAAGAAGAAGAATGGAGGGTGTGGGGTTGGCTGATTCTCTTGATTCTGATGCAAAGAGTAATTGACTGCGGCAGGCAGGGAAGCAGTTGGGTTTTCTTCTTTTCTCGCCTTCCTTCTGCTATGCTTACCGTTCGGAACGCCTTTTATACCTGTAAAATGTAAATTGGATCCCACGGAATTCTCGCTTTCAGTCATTACCTACAACAAGAACGCTTTCTTTCTTTCAGACTTTCCCAAAGTCCTACTCCTATCGCCTACAAGAAAGGTGCGGAGTTAAATGCAGACAGCGCTGGGTTTAAACTTTAAACCCACTCTAGGTCACTTATTTATTAGGTTCTTCCCTTTTTGGTCATTCAACTTTTGTAATGTTATAAGAATTTGAGAATCTTCACTTTTTTTGTCAAAGTAATCCTTGCGGAATAACTAGGTAAACGTGAAGGAAGTCACAATGATTACCGCTCCGTCTTATACTAAAAACATACCAAAATATGAGAAATCAAACAACATAGTAGTGAGACCAGGATAGCGTAAGGCATTGCGCGCCACACAATGGGCAGCCTGATTCGCTTCTTAAGGTGTGAAAACAAATTCTACTAACGATAAATCGGAATAGAAGAGCATACTACTGGTAAAATTGCATCAAATCGATCGTTGTGATTGTTGCGAGACACTGATTGTGGTATCAGAGCTTGGCTCCATCGATCAAAGTTTAACCACCTCTAAAGAAGATGGGTTCGGGGATAGCCAACACGAGTGGAATATTCATGGATGATGGATTTTCTCAAACACGACCGCCAAGGTTTGAAGGAGTTAACTATGGATACTGGAGAAATCACATGGAGTTGTTTATAGGATCAATTGGTCCGGGTCTATGGAACATAGTTATGGACGGACTACTTGAATTGAAGGAGGTTCATGGGAAATGGTATGATAAAGACAAGAAGAATTGTCAACTGAATTCAAAAGCAATCAATCTAATGGATTGCACCTTGGGTCTTGGTGAATATCACCAAATCTCTAGATGCAAGACTAAAAAGGAGATATGGGATAAGCTGCGTATCGCTCATGAAGGTGCATCCCATGTCAAATTTCTACGACCAATAGTCTTAAACAAGAATTTGAGTCCTTTGTGATGAAACTGGATGAAACAATTAAGGAAATGCATGATAGATTCACTGCAATAGTGAATAGCCTAAGAAACCTGGAAGTTGAGTATGCTAGTGTTGATCTAGTATGAAAAGTTCTTTAGGCTCTTCCTAAGAGGTGGACACCAAAGGTTACGAAGATTGATGAATTCAAGGATCTGACCAAATTAAGCCTCAATGAGCTTATGGGATGCTTGGTTACTCATGAAGATAAATTGAAGAGAGAAGAGAATGAGGAACCAAGAAAAGAAAGAGGAGAAATAGTTTTCCAGGTCACTGCACAGGAAGAGGAGATGAATAATCTAGAATACATGGAAGATGATGAACTAGCCATGCTGAGCAAACATGTGTCCAAGTTACTGAGACTATGAAAAGAATAAATAAAAGGAGTTTTCATCAATCAATCCAAAAAAGGTGACTGAGGAAAGGATCAAGCCAAACAAACACGACCAGATTCAAGGTTCATAAAGAAGATCAAAGGAGATGAGAAGACTCTAGCACAGTTTGGATGTTTCAAATGAGGAAGGACTGGACACATAAAAGCCGAGTGCCCTCAACTGAGATGTGAAAAAGCTTATGCAGCCATCTGGAGCTATAGTGAAAATGATAATGAAGAAGGTGATGCAAGTGGCAAACATGAGCTTATATGGCAAACAGAGAAAGTGATGATCACTGTGACATGTCCTAGGCAAGATCATCAAACTGCTACTCTAACTATTATAGGAAAACGATTAAATGATGGAAACAATTTGAGATATTCAGCTTGAATTTGAAAATATAAAAAACAAGCATTCTAAACTTGAGTCGGAATTCGAAAAACTAAGAAAGAGTCATGAATTGATCAACTAAAAGAAGAAAAAATCGCTATGGAAATAAGAATGAATGGTGTCATGACTAAGAATGTTGAATTAGAAATTAAGATTGTTGAATCTAAAAGAAAATAGCAATTTCGACGAAGCAAAACTTAGTAAAAGGAAAAGATACAAATCAAGTTCATAATAAGATTCCGAAGTTTAGACATCCAAATGTGTCTAATACAAAAAGTTTTTACTATCATCGGAAAGGACATTAGATTGCGCATTGTAAAAAGAGAATTGCTAAGGAAGCTAAAATGAAAACTACAACTTGCTTTACTTGTCAAAGTATAGGACATATGAGTTATGGTTGTAACTCAGCAAAACAAACAATTGGGGTATCCAGACTAGTGTGGATACCGAAAACCAAATAAATGTGTTAGGTCTATTTCAAAGTGAGCATGGAAGATAGTGAATTGATTTTGTGGAAAAAATCCCAGAATACAACAATTATTAAAAAAAAAATCCCTAAATACAGTACTTATAAAACTAATTCCCAAAGTACAGCAGTTTCAACATCACTGTCTTGGACAAAGACAGTGATACTAATCACCGCTTTCGTCCAAAACAGTGAAGCAGCGGGGAACGTATCACCGCCGTAGACAAAAGCGGGGAACGTATCACCGCCTTGGACAAAAGCGGGGAACCTATCACCGCTTTTGACAAAGGCGGGGAACATATCCCCGCTTTTGACATCAACAGGGAAGGCATCCCCGCTGCAGTCAACAACAGTGATTGCCTCACCGCTGTTGTGCAAAACGGTGATATTTACCACGTTTTACATAGCCCTGGTAGGTGGAGAAGAAGGTAACAGCTACCTAGCTATCACCGCTGCTGACTAAGGCGATGATGCTATCACCACTGTTGACTGAAGCGGTGATTAGCTTTCAATTTTTCCTATAAAAACTGACGCCCACTTCCCTCCTGCTGCCTTACAACTTTCCAACACAAAAATTATCGTTTTCTTAGTCGTTTTCTCAGCTGGTTCCTCCGTAGTTTACTGCTCAAGAAACTCGTCGGGATTCGGTATGTTAGAATTATGTATTGTTTACATTTTGATGATGTGTTAGAATTAGGTATGTTAGAATTATATATTTAGATTAATTATGATATGATAGATGTTAGTTAGTTACTGAATTTAGATTAATTTGTTTAGTTTTCTCATGATAGATCGGGATTGAGTATGTTATAAGTATGTATTTTTTACATGTTGATGTGTTAGTAATTATATGTCTGTATTTAGTGAATTGCGGTTATTGGAAAATATGTTATGATATATTTAGTTTAATTATGATATGATAGATGTTAGTTAGTTAGTTATGAATTTAGATGAATTTGTTTAGTTTTCTCATAATAGATCAATTAGTTGCATTTTATTATCGCTTTGGATGATATTGTTTTTTGTATCCATAATGTACTAATTATATACTATACTTAATTATTATAAATTGCAGACATGGGTAAATTTAAGAAGTTTCGGCTTATTATTTATTGGAATGGTCGGGTGACAAACTCGAACATTGGGATCGACTATGAAAATGGCGAATCCAGTATGCTTACAATTGAGTCGAGATTCTCGTGGCAAGAACTCCATGACAGGTGTGCAGAAAGGACTTGTACGGGCGGGCAAATGAGAGTTCGTCAAATTACTTACCGGTATCCCAACATGAGTGCTGACGGAGTCATGTACGAAAAAGTTGACATAAATGATGATGACGACGCGAACATGATGATACAGTTCATATCTGAGAATGGGGTGCGGCTTGCAGAGGTGTATGTCGAGACCGAGCCGGTCGGTGAAACTCATGCTCACCAGTATTCTTATGATGATGGTTTTGCAGGAGGGTATGGCTGGGGTGGTAGTTCAAGTAACTACGGAGCAGGTTCTTCTGCCGGAGGTTATGGTTGGGGAGGTACTTCAAGCAACTACGGAGGAGGTAGTTCTGAAGGAGGTGTTGGGTGGGAAGAATACCTGCCACATGGTGGTGAGACTGCCGTCGATATCGTTCCCCCCGACGGTGATCAATGGCCTGCTTGGGGTCCAGAGTGGGGTGACATTGAAAACACCCTTCGATCTGGGCGTACTTCGCATGACCAAGAAGGCGATGCTGGTTATGCTGGTAACGATGACCATCCTGAGTCGAGTTATCCATTCGCCTCCAGTGACGATGAAAGTGAGGAAGATTTGAGATCAGTCAGTGAGGAGGAAGATACGGACGATATCGACGAGATCGATGACAGTGAGGTGGCGTTCCGTCAGGCACCAACGCCTTACTACACAGAGGTTCCTGATCAATTTTTATATGGTCAGAACGATGCCCCTGACTTTCGGCCCATGCCTGTGTATAATCCGACTGCTAATTTGGAAGTGGGTATGGTGTTCACTTCGAAAGCCGATGTGCAAGACGCTTTTAGCTAAGAAGCCATGCGGCGTAACTTCGAATGGAAGGTAAAATATTCTGACAAGGGACAACTGCATGTCATTTGTAAGAATGCTGGAGAGGGTTGTATGTGGCAACTTCGTGCTGCATATATGAAGAGAAAGGGCGTCTGGGTCATGCGGACAGTAGAGAACAACCACAGTTGCTCCTCAACCATACTTTCACAGGATCACCGGCAACTGAAGGCAAAAAAAGTGGCAAGAACCATTAAGCACCTTATCGAGGCACAACCAGATATCAAGATAAAAGCTATCATGGCGGAGGTGAAGGATCGACACTCCTACACCATAAGGTATAAGAAGGCGTGGCATGGGAAGCAGAAGGCCATGGCTGAGGTCTACGGTGATTGGGATGACTCGTATGCTTTACTCCCCAGACTAATGTCCGCAATGGAGGAGTCCAACCCTGGGACGGTTTTCGTGCCTTGGTACAACAACGTAGAAACTGAAGATCAAGTTCGAGTACAGAACGAGTTGATGTTTCATCGTCTGTTCTGGACATTCAAGCCATGCATTGACGGGTTTCCCTTCTGCATGCCAGTGATTCAGGTATATTACGGACTCAAAATATTGTACTATTTCATTACTTTACTAATTTTAATTTTTACTAACTCATTATTCATTTTTAACAGGTTGATGGGACTTTCCTTACTGGGAAGTATAAAGGAACTCTTCTTATTGCCACTGGGGTTGATGGAAATTTAAGTATTTTTCCACTCGCATTTGCATTAGTTGAAGGGGAGAACAACCTAAGTTGGGCATGGTTCTTTGACCAGCTACACGCCCACGTCACACAAAGAATGGGTATTACAATTTTATCAGATTGACATGCCGGGATTAAACACGCCGTCCGTGGTTTCCCGGACGAATGGGGATGGACATGGCGTTGGTGTATTCGTCACTTCCTAGCCAATTTCCAACACAAATTTGGCAAGAAGAAAGACATAAGAGATCAATTGTGGAGTGTAGGTAGTAATGTAATTCAGTGCTTGTTCATGGTTTATTGTTCAAATGAAATTTCTTATGGCTTAATTATTAATTCTCCGGTTTTGTAGCGGTTGCACATCAACCAAAAAAGTACGAGCAGAAGATGAAGACGATCCGTCAAATACACCGGGCGGGAGCAGTATGGGCAGAAGGTCAAGATCTGCACATGTGGACATTTCACTTGGACAACGGTGCTAGATTCGGAATTGCAACTACCAACCATGGCGAGAGCATAAATGGAGTCTACAAGGGCATTAGGGCAATGCCTGTATCTGTCCTAGTTGAGATGACATACTGGAAGGTAAACGAGTGGTTTGTGAAGAGACGGGATGCTGCTATTGGGAGGGAGCGTGCTGGTCATTCAATAGCTAAGCATATATTTGATGGCATGCAGAAGATCGAAGAGAAATCAAGTAAGCACAGAGTTGTTCTTTTCAACCGCAATGAAGGTATTTTTGCTGTGCAAACAGGTATTTGGGGTGGAGGAAGACGTGGGCATAATCGTCAATCTGTTACTCTACACGTAGAAATGCGCACCGGAGAATGTACATGCCAAAAGTATCAAAACAGAAGAGTACCTTGTTCACATGCAATGGCAGTAGCTAAGTCGATAACCCTCAGCGCTTACAGTTTGGTTAGTCCTTACTACACGGAACAGGCGATCAGGAACTCCTACTCGTCAAGTTTTAGCCCCCTGCCGGATGAAGCTTATTGGCCTGTAGACAATGGGAAGTTGATTATCCCACCGTTACACTTAAAGCGCACCAAAGGTCGTCCTAGGACCGAAAGGATTCACAATGAAATGGACCAATCACAACGTGCCCGACGGGGTCCAAAGCGTTGCTCAAAGTGCAGACAACCGGGTCATGACAAGAGGCGTTGCCCAGGTCCACCTCTAGAGCAAGATTCGGGGCCAATTCCGAACCAACCTTGATGTTGTTGTTCACTTCCTTGTTTTAATCTTATTGAGTAGTTTTCGTTGTTGTGATGTTTAAGTTGGACTCCCTTGTTTTAATCTTGTTGAGGACATTTCGTTGTTGTGATGTTTAATTTGGACTTCTTGTTTTAATCTTGTTGAGTGATTGTAATAAAGGGCGTTTGTTGTTCATTTTGGTACAACATGGGGGTTAACAAGCCACGGGATCGATACTTGCCCCGCATTCAGTGGTGGATGCCCAACCCCTTCGACGGGCGTGGTGGTCGGCATGTTGAACCCCAAACGTTCCTGAATCAATGGCCCCCAACCATCTTCTGGTTTTCTCGAGTTGTCGATGATGGCATCTCCGGTGATCGGGAGCCCGGTGAGGATGGCAACATCTTTGAGGGTGATCGTCATTTCACCCTCGGGAAAGTGGAAGGTATGCAGCTCAGGGCGCCATCGCTCTGCCATTGCCGTCAGCAGATCGTTGTCAATATCAAGCCTCATAAAGTGCCTCAAATTGTGCAATCCCGCCCTCTCTAGATAGGGCTGCAGTCGAGGATGCCAACGGGGCAATCGACATGTCCCTCGATGAATGATGGGAATAAGTGATTCCTACAAAACAAAAAACACAATATTGTCAGTCAATAGAAAGCAAAATAAAAACTTAGAAAGCAAAATAAAAACTTTAAAACTATTGAAATAATTTTAGTGTGTCTACCGGATTATTGTTCCAAATTGAACGAGAGCGATGTTGATCTTGCCCGGTTAAATACCTTCGATCCCTTGGGCCAGGATCGATATACAATCTAGGATCGTATATCTCAACACCCATCTATAAAAAAAATATGAAATCAAATCAATTTAAATTTTAGCACCCATTTAAAAAAAATCACAAAAGAATTAAATAAATTTACGTACTCTCAAAGCCTCTTCGTCCATTTTTTTCCGAAAAGCTAGCGAGAGTATCGACAAAACAACAAAACAAAAACTCTAGTAATTCTTTCTGATGTGGAAGATCGGACTTAGCCGCAACCACAGAGCATACTTAGAACGAAACTAGAGTGAAAAATGGAGGGAGAAAGAAGTATAAAGTGGTGGTGTGGTTTGGAATGAGGGGGGGATGGGTATTTATAGTGTTTGGGGGTGGGAAAGTATTGGGCATTAATCACCGCCCCGAAGAAACACAGTGCCATCACTGCGTCCAACAAAGGCGGTGATGGCGCGGATAGGTGACGTGGCGGCGTGTGATGCGTCGGATTGTGGAGAAAAATCACAATCCGCGCATGACTGCATCGGACGGCAGCGGTGAAGGCGCGGGTGAAGGGGCGGATCGCTGAGGTGGAAAGCGGGGCTATCACCGCTTTGGTCTTCAGCGGTGAAGTGCCCGCGCGCGTCCACGTCAGCGATCCGCGCCACTTCACCGCTTTTGGATCCAACGGTGAAGGCCCTCACTGCTTCCCTCATCAACGGTCATGCTATCACTGTCGTCCTTGAAAGTGGTGATAGCATCACTGCTTTGGTCAAAAGCGGTGATAGCATCACTGCTTTGGTCAAAAGCGGTGATAGCATCACTGCTTTTGTCAAAAGCGGTGATGTATCATCGTTTTAGACCAAAACGGTGATCAACATCACTGTCTTAGACAAAGACAGTGATGTTGAAACTGCTGTACTTTGGGAATTAATTTTATAAATACTGTATTTAGGGAATTTTTTTTAATAATTGGTGTATTCTGGGATTTTTTCCTGGATTTTGTATAATGGATGCTCACATCACATGACCAGGAATGAAAAACTTTTTAGTAATCTACTCAAGGACAAGAAAGGTAAAGTTTACTTTGGTGATAACTATAATAGCACTAATATTTTGGGTAAATGACAAGTTGGAACAACCCCTTCAATAAAAAAAAAATGCAATATTAGTGGCACAACTGAAACATACTTAATTTAATTAGTCAAATGTGACGTGAAATAAACATAGCAGTATTTGAGTCAAATGGATGTTATGTTGAAAACATATTAAACAAAATAATTATGTTTACTAGTTAAAGAAAATAAAATTTATTTTGCATAGATTTAAGCAATGTTGTCAGAACCGAACCGGAGCATGACCCGGTAATGCGAACGGCTCGCACTTTAGTGGTCCAACCGACATTAGACCGTTTAAAAATCGTTTAGAGAACCGGTACCTAATAAATATTATCAGTATAAATAGTGGACATTTCTTAGTCAGAGCTCGTCTCTTTTCTTTGAAATTGTGAAATGTAAATAAGGATTCAGTTTGAGAGCCCGACGTTTTTGGTTTATTTCAATTTTTAATTTTCTGCAATTTTTTTAATTAAATTTAACGGCGGAATTGCAAAAACCGGAAGAGCGGCTCGATCAGCTCGAGCGGTTAACCGCCTCGACCTCTCGTCAACCGCTACATAAAACCGGAGCGTCTTTTAGACTGTTCCGAGCCGGTTTTATGACCGGGTGGCGGTTTTACCGGTCGGGCTGAGCGGCTCGGCTTGGCTTTAATAACACTGGATTTAAGTGATAAGAGTATGTTTAATTAAATGTGTTTGGTTTCTGTTAACAAAAACAATCAATTGTAGTGGTAGAAGGTTGGGTCATGTAAGTGTGGGAACTTTGTCTAAAACTCTAATTCGATCAGTTTGGATCTAGTATCTGGGCATTCCTAAAATAAACAGAAAAAAGAATTTTTTTTTTGAAGCTTGTGCTAGAGGAAAACAAGTCAAATCTTTATTCAAAAGTAAACTTGTTATTTCCATATTTAAACCCCTAGAGTTCTTATATCTTGATCTTTTTGAACCAAGCAATGTCATGAACTTAGATGGTAAGTACTATTTGTTTGTCATAGTTGATGACTTTTCATGTTTCACTTGGGTACTTTTCCTTGCTAACAAAAATGAAGCATATCAAAACTTCAAAGGTCTTGTTAAATGTGTTGAAAATGAAAAAGAAACTAAAATTGTTAGTATAAGGGAGTGATCATGGAGGAGGTTTCATCTCGGAAAATTTTGAACAGTTTTGTGAGGAATCATGGATCTTTCACAACTTTTCTGCTCCTCGGGCAACTCAACAAAGTGTGATGCTAGAACGCAAAAACAGAACACTGATAGATATGGCAAAAACTAGGTTAAATGATTATGGGCTACCAAGCATTTTTGGGAGAAGCCATAAACTCTGCTTGCAATACTAAAAATCTTACCCTCCTTGGATCTAATCTAAATAGCATACCCTACGAGTTATGGAATTGAAAAACCCAATGTGTTCTATTTTCACCCCTTTGGATGTAAGTGTTGTACACTAAATACAAAGGAGAGTCTAGGAAAATTTGACTCTAGATCAGATGAAATTTTTTTCTAGGGCACTCCACAAATGGTAAGGCTTATAGGATTTACCATAAACGGAATCTCAAGGTTGAAGAGTCCATATATGCTGTATTTGATGAGTCTACAAGTCAGTGTGCTGATCTAATCAAAGAAGATGATGATATCGGGCTAGGTTGTACACAACATGCTTATGTGGAATCACAAACATAATCAAATGAAGCGGCTTGTTGTGACTCCGTTGTTGCCAAAGTAGAAAATAAGGACGATTTGGAACTGCAACCACCTCCTCATATCCAAAAATGACACCCAGAATCTCAAGTCATAGGAGATTTGAAACAAGATATGCTCACTCGTTCTAAGGTACCATCTGTGCATATTGCATTCGTTTCAATGGTTGAACCAAAAAAGTGTTAATAAAGCATTACAGGATGAATTCTAGTAAGAAGCTATGCTAAGAATTAGGACATTTTGAAAGAATTAATGTTTGGGAACTTGTGCCAGATCTAGAAGACAAAACTTTATTTGGAACTAAGTGGGTTTTTCAAAATAAAACTTATGAAATTTGGAATTTAACAAGAATAATGTAGCACAAGGTTATGATCAAGAAGAATGGATCAATTTTGATGAATCCTTTGCTTAGTAGATAGATTAGAAGCTATTTGATTATTGTGTGTTTATGTTGCCTCTAAAACTTCAAACTTTTTCAAATAGATGTTAAAAGTGTCTTCTTAAATGGATATTTAAAACAAGAAGTGTATGTAGCACAACCACCAGAACTTTAAACCACAAATTTCCAAATCATGTTTATAAACTAATAAAGCGTTGTGTGGATTAAAGCAAGTTGCTAGAGCTTGGTATGAAAAACTGAGTACCTTCTTAATAAACGACGTACTTCATAAAGGATGAGTAGATAAGACTTTGTTCATTAAGAGCATAACTGCATAAATAATCACACTATTTAAGTTCAAGTATATATTGATGACATTATTTTCAGGTCATCTAGTCAAACATATTGTAATGAGTTTGAAGCCACTATGAAAAGGGGTTTCGGATGAGTCTCATGGGCGAACTCAATTGATTCCTTGAGTTGGAGGTTAAACAAACAAAGAAATGAAAATTTATAAGTCAAACAAAATACCTGCTGAATATGCTCGACAAATTGACTTAGGAAATCCCAAACCAGCTATAACCCCCTATGGATCACTTATGTATTTGAATGCTAGTAGTTCTGGCATTATGTATAGCGTGTGTGTGTGTGTTTGTGCAAGGTTTCAAAGTTATCCTAAAATGAGCCATTTGTCGGTTGTTAAGAGATTTTTTTGATACCTTACCAGCACTCAATACTTGGGGATTTGGTATTCATGTGAATCTAGCCTAGAACTCCTTAGCTATAGTGATTCAGACTATGTTGGGTGTATAGTTGTCAGAAAAAGCATGTCTGGTGGTTGTCAATTTCTAGGTACTTCTTTGATATCTTGGTCAATTTAAAAGCAAAGTTTTGCAGCTGTATCTACTACTGCCAGTGCATAATATATAGCTGCAAGACTCAATTGCTTCCAGCTTTTGGGGGTAAAGTATCAACTCCAAGATTATGGACTCTACTTAGGCTCTCTTCCCATGTTTTGCGACAATATAAGTACAATTAACATGACCAAGAATCTCATTCGACATTCTCGTACTAAGTGATATGATCCAAATTGGCTACTTCTACAAGTCACAATTACTTGCCAAAGAAGCTATCAAGGTTGGAAAGAAGAAGGGCAGAATTTGGCTAAGTCAAAATCCGTGTTCAGGGTACATACTTTGGAGGCATGGTTCTCTCAATATGCTTGGTGGAAATTCAAGTTTAAGGGTTTGTTTTGCAGATCAAGTTACCAGCTTTCCAATGGTATGCTTTATGGAGCCAGATGATGTCATTAAGGTTGTTTTCCAAGGCCTCAAAGTTGCTACCTCAAAACTGGAAAACTGCCAGAAAATGGCTAAGGCAGAAAACTGTTTTGTGAAGCCTACTTTGGAGCTCAATTCAAGGAGCATGGATCTGATTCGAGATCAAAGGCTTCTACAACATGAAACTAGGTATGTTTATCTACCAAGGGAAGGAATCGGATGAAAGATCGGAGTTCTGGAAGGTCTCGAACGAAAGGCGCGAAGTTAGTATTAAAGCTGCCTTTTGACTGTTTTGCGGGCAGCTTACTTGTGCTTCAAGAAAGGAAGTTTATGGCCGAATTTAGAGTCCTTTTTAGAGTTTGTTTTTACCTTAATTGTTTCCTTGTTCATCTAGATTTGTATTAGGTTTTATTTGCCTTTAAATACCGTTCTATTTACGTTGTAAAACAGAAGACTTTGATTAATCGAAAAACAAACCTTTGGTTTTGTGCAAGTTGCGACTTGTTTGAGTTTGGTGGATTCCAAGCTTGTGAGCTTTGTATCGATTGAATATCCTCTTCAATCGTGGTCGAGCAGCTACCCTTTTATACCATACGAGCTTTCCCCAGGTGTGGAATTGTCCGTTGGTTCCGTTTTATCCCAAGTTCGTATTAAGAGCGCTTCGTTCTTGATTCGAGCTCAATCGATTCTTCGATTGAGTCGTTGCTGCGTTACTTTGATAAAAATACACCCCCCAGGGGCGTATTACTAAGCACATTGAAGTACAATATCATTTTATTCGTAATCTTGTTCAGGAAGGTAAAATACAAATAGAGTTCTTAAGTACCGATATGCAGTGGGATGACGTCTTCACCGCGCCCCTTGGGGATAAAAAATTCTTACCAATTCGTAATGAATGGAGTCTTTTCTTTCTCGATGAAATCGAATCCCTTTGATTTCTCGATTCTTTGTGTGTATGCTTGCCTCTTTTCTTCACTCTGCGCCCATAATAAAATCATACAAATTAACTCTGTACTTTTCTTATCTTTATAACCTTCCTTCTTACTCGTATTCCCTTCTCTATATAACTCGTCTATGTCTCTAAATGTTTTCTACCTCAAGTGCACTTCACAAACCACTTCATTTAACTATGTGCATCACCATGGCTTTCAACAATGCACAACTGCATCCTGCTGTTGTCTTCAAAAATCAAGGGTTCTGAATGTTACTGTGTAGTCTAGGTATCTTTATAGATTCAGAGATCGACCCATCTACCATTCATTTTCCCTACAACCATATGTTTTTACCAAGTATGACATAAACATCCCATCCCTTTTCATGGTGTTGGATGGAGCTCATTGGTTGAAAGCGTGCACTTCACCCACTATCCAGAAGTTTTGAGAATGTTTTATGTAAATGTGAAGCGTGGGCATGGCTGTGATCCATCCATGTTTACCAATATGATTTATAACTATCAAATCACAATCACCCCTGCTCTGCTAGCTATTATCCTTAAACTACCTCATTCAGGCCATCAAGGCGAGAATGATGGTGAGTGTGATGATCTTGGTTTCAACTTTGTTATTTCTGTGATGCTTTAACACGTTACACTAGTCATCATTGCCCTCTCTGCTCTCTGTTGGCCATCTTTCGAACAACATCAAAGTCCTTCATTTCTTCATTACTCGCTGCTTCTTGCCTCACGATCTCTCCAGTGCAGAACTTATGCATCCATCTTATATCTGGATCTTATCTAACGAGAAGGTAGGTGCAGTTATTATCTATGCCTCTCTCATGTTTACACATATGATTCGATATGGTGATGACAACTACAACTTTCAGCTCCCATTTGGACCATAGATTACCAAGTTCGTTTATTGCATTGGTCTTGACTTGCGTAACAAGGTTTAGGAATGCAATATCCTGGACGAATTGTGTCCGCAACATGTTCTGGCTCGGTTGGATGCGGATATATGCCCTCGCAAGCTTGTTAGTGGCTCAGGGGGAGAAATAGCAGTAGCAACCTCACGTCCTACACCTGTCAATCTCATCGATGCGCTTGTAAATGCTGTAGTTATGGCTATCAATAAGGAAATCAAATCGTCTCAACAGGCTTCAACCTGCACAGAAAAATGCATGGTCTCTCTAGATGTGTTGCACTTCAAGGAACGTATGAAGATGCTGAAGGATCAAGATGCTGGGAAATACTTGATGATGCCTAAGTGTTTGTATAAATCGATTTGATCAATGATCCAATTAGTCATGATTCAAAATCTGGAAAGGAAGATGTTGTTTCCAGTTATGCATCCCCACCAGAATATTCATTATAAGGGACAATTGTTAGGAATATGGGGAGCTTCATTACCTAGGAAGCAACCAATCCTTCTTATATGGGGTTGTCTTCTTTTTCTTTAGGATTTTCATGTTTTCAAACTTTCTAGTTCCCTTTGTTTCGTTCTCTATTTTTTCTCAGTTGATATAATGAATTAAATGAACTTCCAAGTTTTATGGTTTTGAGCAAAATCATTTTAGAACAGGTTGCACCAACTGCGTGTTAAGATTGTACAAGATCAATAGTCAGTGTTCAAATGGAGCCATTAACAAGTTTAGGGGAAGCTTGTTGAATGAAACTAAGTCAATAACTCCAAGAGAAAACATAGAAGGAAGAAACAAAATGACACAAAGAAGCTAATAGAGGAAGGTTATTGAGCCGATGAAAATAATAGATATACAAGAATCAAGAAAATCAATATCAATTGATCAAGGGACAAATCTGCATACAATGACCATCTGAATGAATAGTATAAAGGAAGAGCTCTAGGTAGGATATTTGGGCATCTTTTTTAAAAAATTTCAAAAGAAACGAACAATAATTCTGTAGTGGTATTGAAAATAAGAAGAAGTTAGCAATAGGGTAGAAAGCTTAATCTAATGTATTAGGGAAATACTTTGGCAGGATTTTGGAGAGTGAAACTCTGATAGTGTCTCTTATCAAGTGACAGGAAGTCAATCTGAGATCGTTAGCTGTATTGGGTGCTTCATAAAACATATCTTCATAGTGAAACGACGGAGGACTCATACTAAGATCTTTTGATCTTGGACTAGTCGATACTGAAATTTCAGTATTGGAAACCACATAAAAACTCGTGGGCCAAGTTTGTTTTATTGCATTTGTTTGTTCAAGTGAAAGATTTTTATTTTGGAGGTTGACTCTATCTTGAAAGTTTGAAAGAAGCAGGAAGAAGAAATATGGGAAGAAGAAGACTTCTTGAAGCTGGTTAATCGATCAGCTTTTGGGCTAGACCGTCAAGCCCAATTGACAATTTTCCAAATTGGAAATAGGCTGAGTTAAAGTGAGAATATGGGCCTAACTTATCAGAGATATTGAAAAGCACAAAATCCATCTTGATTTATTATTTTAATTTAATTCATAAAATTTGAGAACAATGTGTTTCTTAAGTGTAGAAAATGATTTGCATGTTTTTTATTTTATGGATGATGCCAATGTTCGATTTGTTTGCTTCTATGGTTATGAATGAAATCATTTACGATTTGTCTGTGAGAATCCAAACTTCAAATGAATATGTATCTTCATGGTTGGACAGGCATGATAGAACCTTAGTTGGAACCTAAGTTATTCTCCAAAAAATTTCAAAATTTGATGGTCCTAAGTAGGCCCTAATGCTTATTATGTGATTTCATGCTTTGAATCGTCGAACCTAGCTTCTTGTCGACTAATGTTGAAGAGCGTAGTGCACGAGATGCTTCAAAATGAAGTAATATTGGTTTATTTCTTGATGTATGTTGGTTCGATTGTTTGAGTAGTGAATGAAGTAGTAGGTTTGCTTGAGTGCGAAACTCTATTATCTTGTATAGTTCCACTGGACGATGTCCGATTATGTGCTTTCCCACAACCAAAGTTTTAAACAAACCAAATAAATTGGGTTGTAGCTTTTCAAAGGTTTATGTGTGAGGCACCACCAAATGAACATTTTAAAGAAAAAATCTTCACACTAGTTCATAAAAGATGACTACTTCCACTCGCATGACAATTAGAGGATGATGTACGTGGCGACCCCGCTCGGATTTGGTTTGAAGTCATTTAAAGGTTGGTCATCTTCGTGCAGTGGTCCCTCCACACTGACTGAGGTATATGTAGGGGAAAGAAATAAAAAAAAATGCATATGACCCCTACTTTCCTAGTAAAAAACACACAAAGTTTTCAAGGTTTCTACAACCCCAAAGAAAGAAAATCTCAAAAGACGAATAAAAAGGTTGTGTGGAAGTGTGGATTGCTTCTTTAACCTACACCGAGAGTTTCGATTTGCGCCTTGCCCTTATCTCTTTTCACTTGAGAAAATTCGTAGCAAGATTTTTTAAGTAAGTCAAGCATGATCTTGTAAGTTTCATACATATATAATAACTTGGAATGTGCCTCCGATGATTCATATTGAGGAGAGAGGTCTACGGGCTTCTATACACGTTATAATTCCGTGGTTTCTTAGGGATGAGCAAAAATCCTAAGTGTTGGTTGGGGGGGGGGGGGGGGGTTGATAACACTCAAATGGGTGTTATTTATCTTCTTTAATCTTGGTGTTTTCATGTCAAATTATGCATCAATTAGTATTTAAATCCACATTTTAGCCTTCATTGGTTTCTTATCATGCATGTAAATCCTATCAATTAAGGTGTGTAGGTAAAAAGAATTTAAGGAAGAATAGGGCATCAAGTGTAGGGAGAAAGGGCATGAAGAGTTTGTGGGCAGAATGCAAAAAATCACGACAAATAACATTCGGCCATGATCTCAAAGTTCACAGGGCATGTGAAAGTTTGTGACCGCGATCTTTGTCCTAAGGCCGTGAGATTCAGCAGACCAGAGCCAAGAAGAAACAAAAGGTCTCGAAGTCCTTCAGTCTGGGACTGCAAGTTAAGGATCACGGTTGGGAACTCCATGTCGTGATCTCCGGGCATGAACAAGGCAGAACGACGCCGCAAAGAGATCATGAGACAATTCACTAGGGCAAGGTTGTGAACTTTCCCGAAGGAGTCCATGAACTTGTTTGAATTTCAATCGTTATAAATAGAAGAAGACTCCAAGAGCTAAGAGAGCTTAGTTTATAGATATAATTTTTAGTAGAGTTGGTGAAAGAAATATTATGAAGCATTCTTTGTTTGCTGTGTCATCTCTTCTGTACATTAAAACCTTTACCACACAGAAGCTCAAAAATGGTCTCCACCAAATAGCTCGAACCCCGTTTTCTGTATCTCCTCCTTTTACTTCTGTGTTTTCTTGGTTTATCTTTTGTCGCTGGAAGCTGTCAATTCCAGTATCATAATTAGCTTGCTGTTCGGACCAAGCTTAGAATGGAACAAATGCCTGTTTTTGTACAGAGTTGAAGAACTTGAATGGCTAGGGTCTTT
Organism: Linum tenue; assembly: GCA_946122785.1. Classification (NCBI taxonomy): domain Eukaryota; kingdom Viridiplantae; phylum Streptophyta; class Magnoliopsida; order Malpighiales; family Linaceae; genus Linum; species Linum tenue. Next base: position 4,634,692 of record CAMGYJ010000010.1, on the reverse strand, counting down.
GAAAGCACCCTCGTTCTGAATGGAATGAATATGAACTGAACTAAGAATCTAAGATTGCGTCGTTAAAGAAAGGGGGAGAGGACTTGATTGACAATTCTGTGCTTTCTTCTGTGTGTTTACCAAAGAAAAGATAGGAAGATTTGCAGAGGAAGAACAGCAAGTATACTACATATAGGACTAATTGGCATCCCTAATAATCCATCATGGCATATACAAATTGTATTCCTCAATAGTATATATTCTCTTTTAGTCTAGAAACTTACATTGCATTGGTTTACCACGTATATTAATTATGGTCTTTTGTACTTCAAAGCATTAACGATTCGTCCAATTTTTCAGGACCTTATGTTACAGTTCTTTTGCAAACCCAATAGTGCATTCTTGCATTACAAGAATTTTTATAATCTCATTTAAAACGTTACATTATTTTTTCTCTTAATACAACTATTATGTAGTTTTATAATCTCATTTAAAACGTTACACTATTTTTTCTCTTAATACAAATATTATGTAGTTTGTACCTCAACCAAAGGCATCAACAATTCAACGAATTACAAGCATGAGGCCTATTCTACATTACATGAATTCTTATTGTTACTCACGATACAGGCATAATATGTTATATATATAGTTATGTCAAATTTTTACGTACATTATATTGTTTTGTTGATACGAACATTATGTGTTCCGTACCTCAACCCATAGTATAAACAATTAACCCAATTATATGAGATCCTACATCATAGTTCTTAGAAATTAAATAACGCTTCGTGATTGAAGCTCGCTTGGAATAGAGGCCATCGTAAGGTCCATCTCAATCTTGATTCCATGACGCCTATCAGTATTATCAAGAATAATGCGGCTGATGATGATCACCGTCATGGGCTTTTGGCCAAACAGATTAGTAGTTTACTTAGTAGAAATTGAGAAGTGAAAATCTCTCATGTGTATAGGGAGAGAAATTTTGCAACCAATTATTTTGCTTCTAAAGAACATGATTCACTTTTTCGACACACATCCACTCCATGTAAGTAACATGAGCCTTCTGTACAGGCTCTCGTATGACATTCATGGAAGCTCCCAGAATCGTAATGGGGTTCTGGTTAAGCAGATTAGAAGTTTACTTAGCAAAAATTGGGAAATGAAGTTCTCTCATGTATATATAGAGAGAGCAATTTTGCAACCGATTATTTGGCTTCTAAAGAATAGGCTCTCGTATGACATTCATGGAAGCTCCCAGAATCGTAATGGGGTTCTGGTTAAGCAGATTAGAAGTTTACTTAGCAAAAATTGAGAAATGAAAATCTCTCATGTATATAGAGAGAGAGCAATTTTACAACCGATTATTTGGCTTCTAAAGAACATGATTCACATTTGGCACACATAAGTAATAAAAAAAAGTGACCGTTCGGATCGATAGCCCAGAGCGGCTCGACGATCAAACTGTGCTTGTTCCTTCTACCTCCAAACAAGAGACTCAACCCCTCAAGTAATGGCTAGAGCGCGGGACTTGACCGCCGGCCGAAAGGTTGAGCGTCCGTCTTATGGGTTCCGGGGTGCGCAGTTATGTTAGACCGTCGATCCTCTCACAGCGGGAACCAGGGACACTCCTCAGTCGTCACTGGGAGTTTTCTGGTTAACCCATATGGCTGCCCGGAGGCTAAATTCAGGGCCGGCTAGCCTCCGGTGGGAATTGGGAAGGGTCCCATCACTTTATTGCCTCCACTCGGATCATAGGCTCTCGTTAGTGAGCCCGGCGATTCAAAACGCCTCCGCCGGGCAATATGAAGTGCAGCAGCCGGTTCAATTCCAACGATGTGGGAGCTCCTGTCGTCTATATCATTATGGTTGTGTTTATTCTCCTGATATCTAAACGCAACTGCTGATCATAATTCATAATGGCTCTTTCACCATTTGGTTTCGGTGGGGTAAAATCGCCGGAGTTGATTTGAATTATACACGTCCTCAGATTGGCTATAGATTTCGGTGTTCTGTTTAGAAAATTCGACATTGGACTCATTTACTAATGAGTTGAGTTAATTCTTGTTGGGCTTGTAAGGCTCGTGAGCCGGCTCGGAGGCTTGTTGAGCTCAACTCATGAACTATGAGCTAGATTGTTAATGGATATGGAGAGCCACCTCAACTAGCAAATTATGAGTAAATCGATTAACACCTTATCATTGGCTTCTTGATAATTTATAGGTTTGTTAAATTTACATATCTCACCACCTATGATGTTTAAGAAATTTGAGCACGCGACCAAATATATCTCACCTACAATTTAGAAGAGAAATTGTATATATCATAAATTGCTTAGAGACTTATTATCATTAAATAACATGATATGAACAATTAAAAATTATGAACTAAAATTGATATAGTGCATGCGCTCAAGCCAATCTAGTGAGCTAACCAATGAGTCGCGCTCTATTAGAGGTCATGATATCGTTAATGAGTCAAGCTCGAGACAAATACAAGCTAAAATTTTCGTAAGCGAGCCGAGTTATCCCTCAACTCATTTATTAACCAATCCAACTCAAGATAAATCAAAACTCACCTCGACTCGGCTTATTTGCAACCCTACACCATTCATTTTCAAACTGCATATATACTAGAGGTTTCAACCCTACACAGCATGATGATGATCCACACTTGCAACTCTTTCGCGATAAGAACTCTAGAACAATTTTTCTTAATGCACTAGCTAGTGACATTTATTTTCACCTTCTACTAGGGCCCGTTGCCCAAACATACAAAATTGAGAAGGTAAAAAAAAAAGTGCTAAGAACTCTAGAACAATTTTTCTTAATGCACTAGCTAGTGACATTTATTTTCACCTTCTACTAGGGCCCGTTGCCCAAACATACAAAATTGAGAAGGTAAAAAAAAAGTTATGGTCCAGTTGGACGGCCCAACAGGCTATGCGGGCTTTAGAACCACCGGCTTGTTATCCCTCTACTGCCTGGAGAGAGGAGCCGCGCTGCACTGTGAAACCAGCCTGACGCTTTATCTCCCAACTCTAGGAACCAGATCAGCTGGGCCTTCGCCCAACCTGTCTGGCCCAACTCCAAGCTTAGAGCGGGCAAGCCAGAAACTGGATCATCAAGCCCAGCCCTTGAGGCCGGCCCAATGTCCCACAACCTTAGTGCCTCCACATGGATCACAAGCTCCCGTTACTGAGCTCGGCGGTGGACCTCGTTTTCCGCGCATTAATAAACACCACCAGCAGCTTCATTTCCAGCAATGTGGTAGATATAGTCTGTATGACCAGTAGACTTTTTTGCATTGTGACGCAAAGCTCAAAAAATGATCTCCACCACCAAATAGCTCAGACTCAGATATGGCAGCTCCCTTCTTCCTTTACTGCTGCGATTTTCTTGGTTCGTCTTTGTAGCCGGAGGCTGTCAATTCCAGGACACCATTCGCTTTGCTGTTTGGACCAAAGCTTGGAATGGAACAACGGCCTCTTTTGTACAGAGCTGAGGAAATTGAAAGGACAGATGAATAATGATTCATATTATTGGGATCTCATATCAAATGGAGAAAAAAGAGGACCGGTCCGGTTAAAAAAAAAGTGATGGTTCAAGATCCATTGCCCAGAAGCTGGTCGGTGGTCACTGCACTCCTTCCATCTCCACTAAGACTCTACCGCTCAAGCTATGACCGCCGGCGGTCGAAACCCTTCCATCAGTCTTTTATCACCGGCGACTCGTTTCGGCTCTCCGGCCAGGATTTTAACCCCGGTTTAGGACATATGGTTCGGCTTCAGTGGGTGGCCACCCCAAAGCTCGGGATCCAACAGCAGGTTGGGTCTTTTTTGGTTCAGGATGTGAGGCAATTGTTGACCGATCCTTGACTAAGTGCTGAAGAGAGAAAGGCGTGACCACTTGAGTTAACGTTCGTAGTATGTTAGTTCTCTTTAAGTGTTAGCAATACCTTACCTCTAAATCATTTAGGTTACATAAGGACAAAACTAAGAAGTAATAGCAGATTCCATCACCTACTGAATACAACATTGGTCACCACTGTACTACATCGCCTTACTAGGTTATACTTGGTCTAGTTAGCGTAGTAGGATAGTTAGTACCAAGTTTTATGACCCAGGTATGCACTCATCAGCCCACACAAATTTTTTAGTGGATGGATGGATTGGATTCAAATTGGGGACCGGATAAGGTGTTAGCACCATGCTAACAATAATTCGTAAGGGCATTTTGGTAATTATTCTCGATTCGAGGCTACTTATACATGTTTACCCTTCATATCTTGATTTTTTACTTGGTATTCGTCGTTCATCAATCCATTTTACGCAAGGCTGTGTTTTTTTTGTCACATTTCAGGTCCTAGTACGCGTGGGAAGCTGGGGGATGAGTTCCAAGACATTTAGAGGTCAAAACGAGCCAAAGGTGAAGGACTTGCATTGTTCACGGGTTAGAGCAAATGTTCATTGCCTAGAAGGCGTGAAAATTCCTCAAAATCGTGAACAAAGGAAGTTTCCAGCAGGGTATCTCGCGGGCTGTGCACACTTCACTGCCCAGGGAGGGAAAATAACACAAAAACTGTGAAGTCTACACAAAATGGTGTGTTTTCAGCTGAGATCACTACTTGCACAATTTACGGACGCGACGCTACACCAGGGTGTGATCCTTGTACTGCTACGAGTATAAACTGACACCAACGGGTTTTTATAAGGAGAGTTTGGTTTTTTACCTCAAAACGCCAAGGGGAGATTCTAGAGAGAGAGTGACCTAGGATGGTTCTTAGAGCTATTTTGGAGGTACAAATCACCATTAGAGCTTGAAGATCATCCCCAAGAAGATGAAGATTGAAGATTATAAACTCTATATTGTATTCTATTTCTTCTCTGTGAATTAAGTTTCCTTCACTTAGGTTGATGAACCCTATTTCTAGAAGTTGGTTTGATTATTGATGTATGTGACAAATTCTATGATTGACTACTCCTATTATCTATTTGGTTGATGCTTATGATTAATTGCATGAGTCTTGATCTCACTGCATGTCAATTGAGCTTTTGACCTAGGAGAGAGAATAGGTTGAATAGAGTACCTTTAATCACTCATTATGGATCTTTGAACGAGTGTGATACGATCCGTAGTGTCGTATTTGGTCTTGTCCAATTGTGGGAGTTGGTTGTGAACACCTCAATAGCCTATTTTGTGGTACGCCCCTCTAGGTAATGCAATCGAGCGGGGTTGGATGCCTTGAATAGAGAGTCCAATCTAGTCTAGAATTCTTCGTGGTAGAAGTATCGAGTCAATCCATCTGGGATTGTACTAAACATCAACCAAATGACTGGGTTAGGAGGATTCATGCCTAAGTGATCATCAAGTACTCTGACTCTGATGTTACAGGATGTCAAGATAGCATAAACTCTACAACAGGTTACCTTTCAGTGTTGGGTAGAGTTCAAAGCATATCTTGAGACTTCCAATTATGGTTGCAAAATTTTGTCACTAGAATGACTTTTGTAAGTCATTAAAGGTCAACCGAACAATAATTTGATAGTGATACATTATCATTACCACGGTTTCAGAAGTCAAATATATTGACATCAAGCTCCCAGTGGTTAAAGATAAAGTTCAAAATAGACAAGTTTCTATTGAACATTAAGAAAATGACTAATGTTAGCTTATCCATTAGCCAATGGTTTGACACGTAAAGATTTTCCATGAGCCTATTGCTCGCATGATTGTTATTCCAGATGGTAACTTGGTTTAGTGCGAGTCACTTAAGTAGTTCAATAGATTATGACTAAATCAATTCTGCATAATGAAGTGATGGTTTTCTAGAGTCTATTTTGGAATTTAAAGTCCCTTCAGTTATACAGTGGTCACATTGTATGAAAGAATTTCAGTTGATAAAAATAAGGACTAAAGTTGGACCAGTTGAAAATAGGCATGTTAACGATCACATTGCATGTAATTTTCATGCCACTCATACATATTTGATCTATGTCACTAAATGTATTGGTGTGGTGATCATGGTGGTTTAATCATTAGCATATTGTGATTAAAGTCACATTGGTTCCATTATTGATACATGAGGTGGACCAGAATGTTTTAGGAGATGTCTAAGTGCAAATAGCATAAAGTTGCGCGCCTACGGAATTTTGTGATATAATTGTTTTAAGAAAAATATGCAGTCCAAGTGGGAGATTGTAAGAAAATTTCATTTCCTAATAGTTTTGTGGGCCACATATATTTTATTTACAATTATATGAGCTATTTGGTTATGTGGGCTAATTGAAAGTGATCCACATTAGGAACCCAAAGATGTCTTGTTTTGATATGGAACTAAATGGGTGGAAACCCAATCCTTACTCACCTTGGGTTTTATGGGAGCCCATGGTGATTAGTATATAAAGGAGCTTGAGGTTGTGGTTCCCAATACACCAAGACCAACACTTTTTCACCTTCTCCCCATCAGGAAGATGACAGCTCTCCCGTAAATGAATTGGGGAGGCTTGATTGAGGAAGACTACAGAACCTCCCAGGTCGTGCACTAAGAGGCATCGGTTATAGATCGTCCAATATTCCGCATCAAGATCCAGACGATCTATATAAGAAATTCAGGTAACTCTATCAACCTTTGATAATCCAACAAGATGAATTTCTGGGGAATTATCTATGTTAGATTTAATTCTTACAGTTTATACCAGTGGCGGACCCATAAATTTTATATGGAGGTGTACTTTTTCAAAAATTATATTAATAATTAAATAAGAAAATATCTAATTAGTACAATGGGTCATTTAGGGGTGGGCAATGGGCGGGTTGGGTGGTTTTGGTCTCAAATTGACCCACCCGCTTACTAGCGGGTTGGAATAATTGTGACCCGCAATCCACCTGCATATTTCAACGGGTTGGGTGGGTGGCGGATGGGTGCGGTTGGATTGCGGGTCAACCCGCAAAGCAATTCTCCAACTAGCTATTAAGAAAGTTGACTAACATTTATAATAAGTTCATAGCAAATTAGTTAGATTGTATCAATAATTTGTGATTTTGATACAATTAATAATTTATAGTTTGCATCCCAATATTTAATGGTTATTAACAATAATTTGCATACCAATATCCCATATCTAATGGATATTGCACAACACAATGACCAATAATAGTAGTCAAAACTATTATTTACTCTCCACCTTTTGAAGTATATGGTCAGAATGTAGTGGAGTTCGAAAATATGATGAATATTCGATATTATAAGAAACAACATTTTTCATGTAAAAATAGGATGGGGTCATATGGGTGACATGCAATCCACCCACCCACATAAGTGCGGGTGAGAGATTTACCAATCCGCAATCCACCCACATCAATCACCCACTGTGTGCGGGTCGAGTTATTTGCAGGTGGATCGATATCAATCCGTGAATTAACCACCCACGTGGCCACCCCTAGAGCCCTTCTCCGTGAGCTGCGCGCGTTGAGGCAGGAGTATCTAGGGGTAGGGCTGGCTATTTGGTCCGAGTTTTTTGTTTTTACCCGAAACCGGACCGAGACCGGACCGGGACAGGATAGTAAACAATCCAATCCAATCTTTAGGCTTAGATTTGAGGTAAATAACCGTTTGGGACCGGATCGAAAACTGGATAAAGACCGGATAAGAGGGCTCAACACCCAAAACTTAAGGGTAATTTGCATAAACGGTCACAAAAACCTTTGCACTTAGTACAAAACTTTACCAACTCCTCACCCTTTCAGACCTTAGGCCACTCAAATCCCCACAAGCTCAATATAAAATCAAGACCAAATTGGGACCGGACCGGGTCAAGACCGGACTGTTCCAATCCAATCTTTGGTCCTTATATTTTGAAAAAGACCGGACTGAACCGGATCAATTTGGGACAATTTAACCGGATCGGACCGTATAGCCACCCCCTATCCAGAGGTGGTGGTACAGTTCGTTGGAAGACAACATAATAGAGTAGACCATTTGGTGCACGAAAAGCTCTCATACTGTCGAGTAGTGATGTACTTGGTTTTGATTTTTGTGCTTGGCTCAGTAAGGAGTTGTAATAGTTTGATCTATTTTTTCTTGGTAATGCAAGTTGTCTTTGGACCGAACCAAACTTGATCGAATAGGTGAATATAATGCTAGTCTGATTCTTAATCCTAAAATATCTTTCACTATTTTACTGTGGTTTCTTATGAATTTGATTCGATCCGAACCTCTGACCGGTGCACACCCTAAATTAAACATTTATAGTTTATCAAATTTGAGATCGTCAAAGTTGTGAGGATTTTATGCATATTATATATAGCAAGAAAGACCGAGAATTACTTTCTTGGAGTTGAAGCAAACAAAAGTTTCCTATGCATGCCTCGGAAGACCTGTTTCTTAATTATAATGTTTTGATTAATGGGCTAATTTGTCTCGGTAATCTCTGCACTTTTGGACCAACCCAGATCAGAGCATTGTTAATTAGGCATGAGCTACAAAAAGAACATGTGTCCAAATTCCCTAAATCATCTGGTATGCTGCCCGGCGACGAACAAAGCGCTTCCGCCTTTGACTTCCAACTTTCATCTACTTCACGTACGGGGAAAAAAGCCACATGCAAGTTGCAACTATAGGGTCGGGAAGTGGTGCGATCCGGTTTAAACGAGACAAAATATGTTTCATTGATATTGGTTCAATCTTTAGTTGAGTGAGCTATTGAGATGAACTGGAAACAGGAAATTATGTTGTGTTTGCTCTAATTAGCATGCTATATCCTTTCATATTTAATTGTTTAAGAATGTTATAGATATTTTATGTTGAAATTGTGGTTTAAATGTAGTCCAATCATTTCATACTACTAAAATCACTTACTAGTTTAGACTCTGATCAATAGGAGATTTTTCCGGTCGACCGCCAATTACAGTTTCACGAACAAACCGTATTACATAGATTTTGGGTTAGTTGAATTTACTAATATACTAAAAATTCAATGGGGTATATTTTAGGAAAAACCATTAGTAGGTTTTGCCAAAAGTTGACAGAACGCAACTAGATCATAGTTTTAAGGTATCGAGAACAAAAAATAGGAAGAATACTGTCTTAGCAATTATTTATTTCTTTCTTATTTTTAGAAATGAGACATCAATATTGGGATTTGCACCAGAGTCTCTTCAAAAAAAGATTGAGATTCATAACCAATTACACTAAATATATTTGTTGTGTATTTCTAAATTAAAAACATACACAAAGCTAAATTCTAAAATTCAAAGGACATTTTCACCACGGTTAGTTAGCCCACTATGTCTTCCGTAAGTATTTACTTGGTGTTGGATACTTCGATTTTTGAATTTTTCATACTTAATTTAAATTTTTATCTATCTTATAAATGGAGGATAATTTTAAAAGCACAACTCATATATCTTTTGTTTGAATATTGCATATTGAATTGGAGTATTCAATATGTAGAAGTGACGTAGAATTCTTATATAAGTATTAATTTCCAGCCAAGTCAACCACTAGCATTAAACCTCTTTGTTAAAATGACACGATTGATCCAACAATCATGTGACGACATTGGGTTTAATATGTTGGTTAAAACCCATTTTCTATGTGTTAATGAATTTGTACGCCAAAGACATATGTAAATGAGTGAAGATGAACCTAATTATGTATTTTGATTCTTTTAGATAAATAAAATGGTTTAAGCCATGAACAAATTGTACACTCACTTCATTGGTTGAATGAGTTTTGTTTTTAATTTTTAGTAATTAGTTTATTCATAATAGTTGTGATGTTTGAAATCTTTTATATGTGATTTATAAGTGTTTAATCTCGTTTGACTTAGTCGAATTTTTTTTTAGGGATAGAAGCCACTACGGTCAATCTCGACCTGCGATGATTCGAGATGGTTTGGATTAGAGGGAGAGTAGGTGAATGGGTTGGTATTTGGTAATTAGTTATGATAGATAAGAAGAGAAAGTATCAAGAAAGATATACGAAAAATAGGAAGAGAGAGAAAGAGGAGTCGAGGCGTAGAAGTCTGGGTGGGGCTCGGATATTGAATGATTTCAGGATAATTGTTTGGGGAAAATGTGTACTAATGTCTGCCCTCACTGTAGACATTGACACTATTTATACTAGGCAAATAAGGTTAAATATCAAGAATGCTAAGTACAGACACATCGAGTCATATGTTTGAGCGCTCTCAGCGCATTCAATAATGGTCCAGGTGCATGTCTGTTTATTGCACTCATATAAACAATCCCGAAAAATGGTTGCATATCATATCAACAATCCTTAATAATTCCCAAATGGTAATTTCAACTAAAGCATTACCAAACACTCTTGCTGGAAGTTGTTGCCCACATAATAGATTTTATGTGTTTCCCTTCTTTACTTTTCCCCAACTCTCAAAGAAACTACTTGTGACAAGTTGTTCCAACAACGCCCTATGATCATAAATTCTTTTCAAACAAATAAAACTAATAGCAAATCGAGTAGCTCCTGAATACACAATCTGATTCCAACCCTCTAACTTGTTTAATTTAAAATGATAAGAGAGGAAGATAACTATAGACAACGCACTAATCTTATGAGCTAGAGAGACTAAACTTCAAACATGTTTCATTTTGTAAGTATCTATCAACAGAAGATTGAGAACAAGTGGCATACATGGATACCAAAATATTGTGTTTCCCTTCTTTACTTTTCCCCAACTTGTGAGATGCAAAGGAATTGTTTGTGAAAAGTTGTTCCACCAATGACCTATGATCATAGAGCAAATAAAACTAGTAGGAAATATAGTAGCTCCTGAAGGCACAATATACTTCCACCCTTAACTTCATTAAAAAGATAGGAAAGGAAGATGAATGTAGACAAACACACTAATCTTACGAGCTCGAGAGACTAAGCTTCAATCAAGTTTCATTTTGTAATTGACTTTCAATAAAAAGAGTGACAAAATGTGACATACATGGAGACCAAAGTATCGAATTATACTTCTCATGAATTGGATCTGAAAGAGTAGATGGATGCAGAAATAAAAAATTCTAGGTTGAGGCCTTGAGGGTCGTGTTCGATTTTGGGAGGGGGGAGCTGCTGCCGGGAACAGACAGAGATGGGCGGCTCTCGACTCTCGATTGCTCATTATTCCTTGTTTTCTAGTAAGGGTTTGGGTTAGGGCTTCCAAATGCGATACCATTATTTCTAAGAGCCGGAAACCGGTCTATCCGATTAGAGTACCAATTTTCACGATTTTAATCGGCCATCGACTATCAGTCAAACCGGCTTGCTGGTAAGGGTGGGTATAAGTCGATTCGGTCTAGAACCGGATCGAATTGAGATAGGACCAAACCAAAAATAAAGAAAAATTGAGGACTGAAATTGAACCAAAAGCATGTTTGGTTCATACTTAAATAATTCATGGGACCAAGGCCGAATCGAAATATATTCGATCTGATATATGATTCTGTACGATTCGGTTCAGTGTGAACCGGATGGTTAACCACCCGTAATTGCTGGGACGGTTTCCAGGACTGGTTCGGTCAGATTGCAGACCAATCAGAACCCCGACACGCCACCACCTACCCTTCCTTTCCTTCTCCCGCATCTCTCTCTCTCCTCTTTCACAGCCCCCCAGCACTGCAGGTTAGGGCTGCAAATGAGCCGAGCTGAGCCGAGTTTTACCCCAGCTTGAGCTTGACTCGTTAACAAATGAGCTGAGCTCGAGCCCGAGCCATTTATTAACGAGCTGAGTCGAGTCGAGTTCGAGTTAGGCTTGTTTACTAAATTCTTAGATCGTATTTAATACATTCATTTTGTATGTCGTGTATGGTACATGTGATTGATGTAGTGATAAAAAAATAATCAAATGTTCAACATTAATTAATCTTATATTATAATTTTTAGGTGTCATATTGTTTAGTTAATAAATTTTAACTAGTTCAAATCATGTTATTTCATAGTATCGAAATAATTTTGTACATAATTTCTTTATAGCGTTAAAAATAAGGCATATTTTCTTACATGTTCAACATGTTAAACTTCACATGATGTGAGATATATAATTTAACAATCCTATGAATTATGAAAGTCCAAATTAGATCGATTAGTCCATAAGTCAGTGATCAAGTTTGCCCTCAAACCACAATGTTGAGACATCTCATGAGCTCTAAATGAGCTAACTCACGAGTTGAGCTCAACAAGCCACCGAGTCGAGCTAGCTCGCGAGCTTCACGAGCTGAACATAGCTAGGCTCAAGCTTGGCTCGTCAGTAAACGAATCGAGTTTCGAACGAGTTTTTCCCGATTCGAGCCTCGAGTTGCTCGCGAGTAGCTTGGCTCATTTGCAGCCCTACTGCAGGTAGCAGCAACAGGTCGGCCGGCCGGCCGGCCCCGCCTTCTCACAACACCACACTTCACCCAAAAACACCAACCGAAGCCGAAGCAGCAGCCCAGCCCAGCTCATCTGTTCTATTTTAATATTTCTCCTCTCGATTTTTGCCATTTCCTTTTGTTCTTCATCACCACCTTTTCCCACTTTACTCAACTGTCAGTACACTCTCTCCTCTCCTCTCCTCTCCTCGACCTTGGCATAGTAAGACAACAATCGAAGTCCCACTCCCGAATCTCCAAAATCCCATCTCCTCTCTCTCTCTCTCTCTCTCTCTCTCTCTCTCTCTTCGCTGGTCCCTCTGTTTCTGTTGCTTCTTTTGATGGCTTTCCCACTCCCACCGCCAGACAGTAGCTCTCTGCAGCTCACGCCTCACTCTCCCGCCAAGGCGCCAAGCCTGCCTTCTTCTTCTTCTTCTTCAACTCCAACCCATTCACTCAAACAGAGCATCAACGGCTCTCCACACCAGACAGACATCCGAATAATGATCAACTACTGAAGACAAAGCAAGCAAGCAAGCAGTATTGAGCACAGAAGTAGCAGTGTCTCACATTTCTGTTTCCCCTTGCCTTCCCCGGCTGTCGTTTTGTTTGCAGCAGCACAGCACTGCATTCGTCGTTTTGCATGCCTTTCTCTCCGTCTCGTCACTTTCACAGCTTTCTTCGTACTAACCTCTCTCTCTCCCCCCCCCCCCCCCCCCCCCCCTTTCTCCCTTTTCTTGGATACTTGCCCTTTTCAAGCAACAGCCTTACCTGGCATTAAATTTACCCTTCACCTGGATTTATCAACTTCAATCACTCTTCTGCGAAATTCGGCAAATATTCGCCTCCCCTCCCTCCCGCCCAGATGCTTCTTTCTTCCATTCTTCTCCCCCTACGTACAATCATGCCACTGCTCTACTTCATTTGATCCTCTTCAAAGGGTCGATTGAAAAAAGTGGAACCTGCAGAAAGGAAACAGAGAGAAACAGGGTACTCTGTTTTTTTTTTTTTTATGGCGATGGAACAAGGGATGGAGCAACACACTTCCAACGCCGTCGCCTCCAACTGCCTCACCGTTGCCGACAAACGGCCTCACCGCCCCGGCGGATGTGTCGGCATTTTCTTCCAGCTCTTCGATTGGAACCGTCGGTTCGCCAAGAAGAAGCTCTTCTCCACCAAACTTCTCCCTCCAGGTTCCCCCCCTCTCTCTTCTCTGCCTCTCCAGTTCCAACTACTCGTCTCACGCCTAGTTAGTTTGACTGAACAATGCTGCTTCCTTTTTTTTTTTTTTTACACAGCTCGAATGAAGCAAGCTTCCAAGAAGTTTGCAGGGGATGAAACGATGCCAAAGGCCAAGCCCCATCTGGTAATCCTAACTTCTTTGTTTGTCATTTCCTTCTGTACATATGTCTCTAAAACCCTTGTGTGGGCTGGAGCTTGCAGATTGTAGATGAGAACAGCGGCGGTTTCCAAGCAAATGCCAAGAAAATTAGCAGCAACCGGAGCCTCACGGAGTTTAAGAAGCAAGAAATGCGGTCTCCTAGTTTGGTTGCTAGGCTCATGGGTCTGGACTCCATGCCTGCTGTGCAGCGAGATAAGCACAAGAAAGCTTCAAACACCGATACTTACTCTGGTGTTAGGCAACATCAAAGTTCTAAAGATGGGTCTGATCATTTAGCTGATTTGAGCTCGGATAAGGTAAGCACAAAGCTTGAATCTAGGCCTCCAAAGCTTCAAAAGACTGGACAGTGCGACCAAAGAGCAGTAGTAACTCCTAGGCTCGGAGCGGAAGCTTTGCATATAAGGAGTGTTCTGTCGAGGTCTAGGAAACATGGTAACCCTCCCGCCAAACTTGCTACCCCGGTTAAAAGCCCCAAGCTTTCGTCGTCCGGACGCCATGCATCCAGGACATCTAGGTTGATTGATGCAGCTACAAGAATCTTGGAGCCTGGGATACAAGCTACCAATAGAGCCAAGTCCACCATTGCTTACTCGAATTCGAAACGTTATGCTCCCAACGACGAGGCTTTAGGAGGGATTTTTGGACAGTCGGTGAAAGAAGTGCAGAAGAGTAGTAGTGTCACTTCTTGCAAGAATTGTGGCAATGTGGTTGATGTGGTGGTGCAATCCAGGATGGAGGAAGAGCCGTTTCATTATCGCGCAACATCGCTCGCGTCTCATTTCGCTACCCCTTATACCGATCAGGGGAGAGATGTAGCCTGCAAGAGGAAACAAGGGCAGCAAATAAGTAGTGATGTGGAAATGCATGACAAAGGGAGAGCATGTAGTAGTGAAGTGGTTGCGTTTAGAAAAGACATGCTACACGAGTTTGGAGCTAAGGGGCAATCAAAGGGATTCCAACATGGCTACAGCCATCGAACGGACGATGAGACATCTGCTGCTGTGGGTTTCAAGCAGAGAAGCCAAGGCCAGAACAGAATGCCAGTGGTAGGGAGCGATAGATTAACGCAGGCTTCCAAGTTGAGTTCCTTTAGTGGGACTAAAGATTTTGTTGCTATGAACAGAAGTTTAAGTGGCCGGTCCAGGGTCCGGGTGTTGAATAGGATGGATAACCCCACCTTCAACATGGAGAGGAGATTCTGTAACAGAAGAGATGATGTCTTGCCACAGTTAAGGAGCCCAGGGGTTAAAAGGAAGACAGTGAGTGCTAGAGCACAACTTCAAAGTAATGGGCATGGTACTTCAATTCCGCCTGTAAGACAAAGGAGCATCAATTTTGACGCTGTCAATGAGAAGAAAATCGGTTTAAACCCTTTTCGTGCGAGAACCAGATTTGACAGTCAAAGTGAAAGCAGCATACCCAATAAGGGCAACATTGATCTTGCTTCTTTTACATTTAGTAGCCAATCAAGGGTAAGAACTGGTTATGACAGCAGGAACCCGATGGGGAAAAACAGTTCAAACCGAAGGAACATGGTGGGTGAAAGTGAAGGGAAAGGATGTGTGCAAAAGCGAGTATCGCCGAGAAGAGATGCATTAGGCTCCCTTCTGCAACAAAAGCTGAAAGAACTGATCTCACAAGAAGAGGATGAGTTGAAAGGTGGCAATGCACTTCCAATAAGATCCACTGCTATGATTCTCCAGGAGTTGATATCTGCTTTGAGCATCGAAACTGTGATTCCCACTTCTCCACCAAGTAGTTTTTCCATTGCCAATGCACCTTTCCAGGTGTGCTTTTGTTCTATAGCCCTTCCTCTTTTCTGGACTACTTCTGCTGGACTGCTAGTATTCGTTACAACCATTTTTGTGATGAAAATGGAACCTTATTAATGGGCAATATATATACTTGAGAGAGCCGAGTATGCTAGAGTCTGCCCCTTTTGTCGTATATAGCTTTTCTTCTTTATTACTTGCATCTTCTTTCTATGGTGTCATCAGCAGCCTTCCATAGCTTCCCTTTTCAATGTTACCTTTAAACTTTAAAGTGTTCATTGACCAATCCAACTTTTCTCCTATTGCTCCTTTTTTCAGAATGGAAAACATTATCTGAGTCCTGGATCTGTTCTTGATGCTAGCTTCTCAAATGAGAGCTGCTTCTCCAGCAGTCTAGATGACAACTCAGGTATCAACACTGAAACACCTAGTCTTACCAAGTTTCAATGTTTCTATGATCACAAAACTGAACACCCATTTTCTGAAACAATGCACAGCTTCCTCGATGCTTACTTGGGATTCTACTACAACCTCTACCACCGAAGGCAGGAGATTTTCGAAGCTGGTGACAGATCTCCATGACCACATCTCTAGAATGTTGCAGAGCATAACTCTAGCTGGTGGGTGCCAGTTAACTAGCAGGGACCTTGGCCATGCAAAGGAGACTATCTTGACTGCTGAGCTCTTGTTCGGAGCAGCAAATCACCATGGTCCTGACAGAACGAGGAGTTCAGTTTTGGGATCTTTCCTTCTCGACGAGCTCAGTGCTGTTGCAGTTTCCATGGGTAGCAAAGAGGCCAGTAATCAACTCAGGAGGCTACTGTTCGACTGTGTGATAGAATGGTTAGATTCGAGACGCAGCAGGTATTGTGATACAGGGTTCAGAACATGGAGGCAGCAGCAGCTGCTGGTGCCATGGTGCAAGGAGACAGTGATGGAAGAGGTTGGAGAGGAGGTGAAGAGGTGGACGAACATGGCCGGGTTGATACCAGACGAGATGGTGGAGTTGGAGATGGGACCATCATTAGCGAAATGGACCGAATTCGAGGTTGAATCTTATGAAATTGGTGGCGACATTGGCTGTGAGATAGTCGACGTTTTATTGGAAGAAACCATGAGAGACATGTGGGAACTCTAGCAAAAAAGGGAGGCAGTCCATTTGGAAGTTTGCTGCCATGGCAATAGTAAACCTTAACCCAGTTCATGATGATATGCGTAAAGAAATGGCGGTTTGGGTAGTTAGATGGTTTGTAGCTGTATCATCTTCTTCTGTTATGTGTTGAGAAAATGGCAAAAAGCGCTTGGACTTGGTTCGCATCTGGTAAATTTTAGGGCGAGCCGAGTCTTCCATCCTCCACAGTTTTTGGGAACTTTATTGGTGAGGTTAGCAGCCATGAACTTGTCGAGTAAGAATTAGTCGAATATAACTCATTGTGAACCTTTTATAATAATAATCGGCTTAAGATTTTGTATCATGACAATTTGGATTCTATAAAGACGGACATTGAATCATGAAAGGTGTTTATATTACAGGGATGAAATTGCCTAAAGCAATGAAACAGAATCGTCAGGGAAAGAGCCAAATGAACCAAAGAACACCAACCATAACCACAGGCCACACAAGCCATGGCAGAAGGGCAAAAAGAAGAACTAGAACTCGCAACGGCAGTAAGAATCGTAATTCGAGAAGGAAAAGAAGAAACCCACAAATCTTTAGTAGTGGTGTCGGTATCCAAGTACAGTATTTCCATTTCCTCTCCCACCATTTCCCCTGCTACTACTGGTCAACCCTCCCACTCTGTTTTCCCCATTCATGATCGAATTCGACGCCGCCGCCGACAATCCCTTCAATTCCTCCACGCTCGCATAGCTCTTCCTCGCCATCAACCCACTGCCACCGCCGTTCCCAACCCCTCTCCTCTTCTCCCCCGACCCAACAGACTTGCTCCCTCTCGAAGACAACACACCCTGCACCTTCGACCCGCTCTTGCACGGCGACGGAGTCAGGTTCCCCGCCATGGCCGGTGAAGGCGGAGGCTTCCTGTTCTCCTTCCTCAGCGCCGCCGAGAAATCCGGCACCGACTGAGCCACCATCGACGCGCCGTACCCGGAAGCCCTTCTCGAAACAGGGGAGGGGAAAGGGTGGAGTTGGTGTTTGAATTTGACCTGTTTCTTCAGCGGCGGACTAGTCTGCTGCCTCCAGGACTCCGTCTCCGACTCGGGTAAGCGGGAAAATGCAGTTCCCATCGCCGCCGTGGTGGTCTTGGTACGGAGCTTGGATTCCCTGAGCTGGGCATAGGCAGTGTAGCGAGGCCCCCGCTCCATGGCGTAGGTCTCGGCCGTGAGCTTGAGAGAGATGGGTTCGCAGGAATTTTGGGAGAGAATGAGGGAGATTGGATCGAGGATGTTGAAGACGGCGGTGGACTGGAAGGTTGGGTTCTGGTGTTGCAGAGCGCCGCTGATCGATGCCATGATTCTCCTTCCTCCGATTTTCGTTTCCTTTGCTTTCACCTCTATGGGTGTTTTTGATGGAATGGAGGGAGGATCTGATAAATGACGGATTGAACGATCGATTAGCGGAGGCTACTCTGTCTCTTTGCTCTGGTTTTGGGGTTTGGGGGATTTTGTAAGTTCGGCGGCAGAGTTGTGTCACGCAGGCAGGGGATTCTTTCCTTTCATTATTTTGATTTCTTTTTTGGTGTGGCCTTTCCCTCCAACGGTCCAATTAAAGCAAACTCCTTTTCTCTGTGAGTTCGGAATCTTCTTCTACCTTACTATCCCTTTGGCCTTTGCCCTCTTCCTTCAAACGTTAATTTGGACTAGCAACTAAGCCCGCGCTCCGCTGCGGATAATGCGTGAGTGACTCCAAGTTATCATATGAAAATTATAATTAGTTACAGATTTGACAAACAACAACGTAAACATTTTAATTAATATCATAATATTAATAAATAAACACAACAAATAATTATAATAATTAAGAAGCAACTACATATAAATACATATATGCAAAGTACAAACCATTTTACATTAACATTAGATAGAAACACAATAAATTATTAACAAAACATACAAAATATTTAAAAAATGCACTCCAACAAATTCGAGTAATAGCACTTGAAATGCTCATTATTAATGAACCGGATTGTTTACAACAAAAAAAAACAACGTTCATTGACAGACAATCATGGCATATACATAATAATACTTTCTATGTCACAATTGCGTATTGACAAAAGGAAGAAAAAGTTGCAATTATTATGAATATGAATTTACCGACAAAAAAATATTAACAATTTACCAATAAATATTTTACCTGATATGATTATTCAACAAAACAACAACCAATGTGCGCACACAGTAACGGACCATGGTTCATGACATCAATCCTTAGTTGTCCAACTCCACGCGGAGTCTTCAATTCCACAAAACAAATCCTCAAGATGAGATTGTTTTTTATACCAAAAAATGTAACATGCGCTCACAGTATGTTGACAAATTGGTACCTAGAATTTAAAAAAATTATTTTAAAATAGGTAAAAGTAGGAACATTACAAGATTGCATTTGATCTTCGATAAAATAAATACTGTTGCATAGAATATCATTGGAATTAGTGCATAACATAATTTAATTTTTTTTCTTTGCAATGAAACGAACAAATCTATATCTATATATTGTTAGCAAAGTCATTCTACAAGTATCATAAACATTTTATGCCTATGCCAGCACAATCTTTGATACACCAACAAAAACATATTACTTCAACCACTTGTGTCGCAGGATGTCAGATATTCACGAGGGTCACCCTTACCGCCTCCACCCAAATGATAATCATTCTATGGTGTTAATATCCACGACTCTCAACGGAGAAAACTATGGATATTGGTCTACTTCAATGCAAACAGCATTGTGCTTGAAGAATAAAATTTCATTCATTGATGGAAGCTCCGAAAGACCGTTAGGCATCGACACGGTGTCTCTTGCATGGGATGAAGCTAACGCAATGGTAAAAGGATGGATATACCAGTCCATTGATCCTAGCATCGTAAAAAGCTTGCCATGGTTTGAATCTGCCATGGAAGTGTGGGAGGATCTGAAGAGCCGCTTTATTATAGCAAGCACGGCAGAGGAAGCAGATCCTTGCAAGATGAAGGATTACACAATCTTCGTTCCATGCTCGTGCTTTTTTTGTAACCATAAGCCCCCAGTTCCTCACCCAACATAAAATGGTAAGTTATTTTATGTTATATCCTTTTCTATAGCAACGCACCCATGTCGTCAAACTTCCATAATTGGTAAAATTATAACTCTGAATCGTCTGATTTTGTGACACCAGGATATTCCATTGAATTTTACTCACAAATATGGGTCGGAGCTCTCATCACCGACAATTTTTCAATTACCAACGGGAGATTCTTGGATAATCGGAGTTAACAGGGAAGCAGACACACAATCATTATTTTTCACTGATAATTTGCACCAATTTATGCAACATTATTCAGTAACTATTGGTTGTGTCCTCCATTTTAAATACACTGGCATGAGTAATTTTACAGTCAATATATTCAACCTCAATGGTCGCTCGTTCTTTAACTCCGATATCGGAAAAAAGAATAACACAGAAGTCATCAGAGAAAAAAATGTGGCCACTCTAAGCAGCAATCCAAAAGATATTGGCGCGACTGCACGTCATTCGATAAAGTTGGCGGTAAAAGGCACAGAAAGAATTCGACAACCAGATGATGGTAAGTACACTATCACTATGGTTCAACCATATTTCTCTTGATTTTTAAACTACTATTCAATAACGGCACATCTTCATCTTCACAATTATATACGTACTAATGTTTTGAAATAATACATTACAGAACATTTCAGCGCGGTCATGAAACTTGGAATAGAGAAGGGAATCTACTCAACTCGAATCCTGCGTCTATCAATGTACGATCCACTCATAAGGTGTAGGAGGCCAATAATAGAAGCAATACTATCAGACCCCAAATATCCGTCATACATAACAGTCATGACCCGTACACAAATCACAGGCCGCACAAAACCCGTAATACAATTACTCTACATCATATCAAATATTATCAATTGCACACGTTGAATTAATTTAATTAGTTATATTTCATTGGTGTAGCTCGTGCCTCGTGACTTCGTAAAAAAATACATTACGGACGAATGCGACAGTGTATTCCTCGTTGCAAGGGGTACCAAGTATAACATAAGATTGAAGAGAAGAAGCGAGTCCAGTGTAAGGCTCATTGGCAGAAATTGGCTTTCATTTTGCTACGAGCATTCACTACAAGTTGGCGACGTTTGTCTATTCCAGAAAGTGGATTCCATTGATTTTATTTTGGAAGTTAACATTTTCGTGCTTAGCAGATAATTCATCAGCGCAATGAACAGAGATCTGTAGTGGTTTGGTGTGTCTGGTTCGAAAGTTATGTCGGTTACAATAATATACAATACCATTCTCTTTACGTGCTTGCAAAAAAATATGATGCATACGTATGTACCATTCCTGTCACGCATATTTATGTAATAGCTGAGGAAAATTTTAGATAACAAACTATGAAAAAATATTGATAATTAAAATGTTTATCTCAAGAAATATAACTTGTAATTGTTTAAACTTTTTTACAAATAGTTGTAGTCCACTACGATAAACTGGTATAATTTTCACTGGTCGAAAAGGCTAAAGCCAATACCATGATTGTTTGATCATTTATACTCGTACATGTACATACACATCCACAAAATGTCGTGATTACAATCAATGGCTCAGACCAAAATGAAGGAAAAGATGGATGCCAATATAGACATAAAACAACAACAGTCACGTCAAAATTAATTTTCATCAGATCGACGCATTTTTTAGCAAATACAAACAGCATTACATGGACAAAATACAATATAAAGTAGATACAACCCGTACTACTACAACCAAAATCACAACGACTAACCAACCTACCAAACTGAATAAAAGATACCCTCCGAAGGAACCAATATCCTCAAAGGACATTCGACACCCACAGAAGCCAGATTCATGCCCACCTTGCAATGAGCAGTGGTTCACGGATTTAACTTACGACGACACGTTGAACGATTTCCAACAACAATTAACATTCTGGTTAAACGACTAACCATAATCGTCACATATATAATGAAGAAGCAAAGCAAAAATGTAAAAAGTCAATTCCCAAAAACAACAATTCATACACGAAGATCATCGTTCATTGACAACAATATTAAAAAATATCCCAAAGATACATTAAACAACAGAAAACACGTACTACCAAACCCCCTCCAACCATGCTCTAGTTCTGAGATCTTTGGATTGCCAAAATTGCAACCTCCATCTGGAAATAAAAGGACGAGCTCAATAAATTGTCTATACTTTCAGAAAGTGTAAAATAAATATATAACGGAAAATTTTCTACCTCAAGTACACTTCCTAACTTGTTGCGAAGAATGCAATATTCTCGAGTGACATCATTAGCAACACGTATACTCCTGTAAAAAAATACAGAGATGCTTTAAGGAATGAAACTATGCAACCCACACACCCAGAAATTGTTTTGATATTCAAGAATACGGTGAACTAACCTATCCTTGTTTCTGTCAATGCATGCTTGAAGAAGTTCGTCACAAAAAACCTTCAGCCGACGTGCCCCAATGCTAAAAATACAAAACAACACAGATTAAACTTTACAACACACACTGAAAACACCTGTGGAAAATGACGAACAACATTAAAAAAAGAAAGTTCAAGATCCCAACGTGGAGCTACTGTATTGCCTCTAATTTGATGCAATGATTCTTCCATTTTAGAAAAATTCACGTCAACAGCACCTCTGCAAAACGCACGGTCAAAAATTAATAACCGGCGTTTTAAAATTTTGGCGACCATAATGACACAAAAAAAATAGACGGAATTACAATACAAGGTACGAAAAATAGCCAAACATCATACAAATCCCTGTTGATCTCCCTGACGATCCTATCACCATCGCGACAAAAAGAGTTGATAACTTCAGCTACGAATTCAGGATTAGTAGCATCCTGGAGAGCCCGAACCTTGGGAAAACTGATGGTCCAAAATTCCCTTCAACACAACATGAATTTACAAAGATTGAAAAAAAACGAATCAATGATGGGCTAAGTAACTAAACCAAAGAAATAAAGACGTGTACCTCATCGATCATAGATTGCACAAAGTGTTTTAGCTCCCTCATGCGAGAAAACAATGACATTTTGGTGTTTCATGTTCGCAAATGAAGCGTTTTTTTACTGCAAACTGACATATGCACTACTCTGGGATATATTTCAAGATCACGAGCAAAATATACATTATTATATAGCAATACGTACATGAAATTGGCCATCCAAAGAAAGATGAACGATTTGACATGTTCGACAGGATACTTTAATCAAATAATTGCAACTATTTTTTTTACTCTAACCTTTTTAGTCTTTCCTATGTCGATCATAGACTCACAGCGAATAGTAGCACTACTTTTTATATGGGATGCCTTATAGCTTTCCCAGCATACTTGTTTCTTCTTTTCCTTTCCATCAGTTCCCTCTTCTCTTTATTTTCTCTTTTCTCCCCATCCCCAATAGATGCACTAACTTTACTAAATTTTACCAAACTATTTCTTCATTACAAAAAAAAAGAGCTACCACAATAAGTGCACCACATGCACCCCTTGTCGACCACGCAAACCGACAATCCATGTAAATCTACATGTACTTTTCGATCCATCAATATTCGGTCAATGTTAAAATGAAAAAGCATAAATTAACAATATTATAACCTGTATACTATTAAAATAACCATAAACTTTGCTAATTATCCAAATTAAGTTGTAAAATATCAAAGGTAAGTTCACATGAACTTTTAACGTGACCATCCGCAAGAAAAAAACTTCAACTACAACTCTACAAAGAGGACCATCTCCTAATATATATATATATATATATATATATATATATAACATTTGATAAAAAAATGCCATAAAAAACACAAGGTCACCAAATTTTGACAGAAAACACACAACAATAACAACCGCTTACAATGTGATACATAACAAAAAGACATAACCACAGAAAACGAGGAATTACATCAAGATAGTACCGTCTACCACGATTGATCATTTGGATACCATGCCTACGTTGACAATAAAGATATAAATAATGGATCCCATATACAACATACAATATATGCAATAAAATAATCATATGCCCCAATATGTACCCAGGTCATCTGATTCAGTAGACTTCGCAACCAAATTGCTAACAAAAGTCAGCACAACAGAAGATAATAATTCACCTATGCCAGCAAGTTCTCCAATATAATGATCATGTTTACCAATGTACTCATTGGTTACAAACCTATTCCTGCACATCAATTGGAAAAAATTAAAAAACATCAAACGACAAACATAATAAATCACCGGAAGTACGAACAATGACCTTGAATTCTTGAGAACAATATCAAATGACATGCATCTATTTGAGATATTGTGTTAATCCGACCAAGAAAGAACACGCCTACTTACATATGAAAATAGACAAATGTTAGCGTCCAATTAAAGATATTTAAACTTAACAAACGAAAAAATCACCTGCCAAGTGTTGCGAATCATAACACATTTGTACCAAATCCTCAAATTGTGTGTCCCTAAAATCATCAAAGGGAAATAAAGCCAATCTCGGCGGATTGTTGTTAGGAATTTCGACAAATGACTGGGTTCTTGTCAAACGAAATCGCAAATCACACGGAGCATTTCGCAGTGGATTTCCTGTAGTCCTGGCCAGGATCAAGGGCACAAGTTTCATGTTGTATATCCCACCAACAGGAATAAGGGCACCAACAACACCACTATCCCCAGGGACGGCAACACCTTCAATGATGTCCTCCTGCATCCGAAAACTCATACAAATCATCACAATAACAAGCAACTCGAACATGTAAATAAACCACAACAGAAACACAACCTCTCTGTCAACCTAAAATGTATACATAACAGGATGACTGTTCATACAGACACACTCTTTTGCCGTCCACATATGAATAAGTCTCGCGACAATATGAGTATCCACAACAGATCCACCCAGCTGACGAATGATCACCGAAGTTATGATAGGATCTACAAAAATACAACATCCATTATTTCGTGGTTGAGACAGACAACAACATGTGCCACATACACATGTATTCCAATTAAAAAAATTTACCTTGCATCAAAGTTGGCTAAAGATAATCCATCGACATGACAAGAAACAATCTACCAAGATACAAAGTCACAAATGAACATACATTTAAAGAGAAGGGAGCTGCTGTGAGATGGCAAGAAAGGACGACACCTGAAAAGAGATGACGGTTATGGAGTGAGCTGCTTAGAGAAGCTGAGAAAGAAAAGGGCTTTAGAGGGTTTGTTTGGGTAGAAAAAGACAAAAGCATTTGAGGAAAATAGGAAATATTAGGGTGGGGTTTGTAAATAGAATAGTATATTTACTGTTGTGGCCATAATGGATTTGGTTGACACGCTAAGTAATCGATGAGTCTTTATAATTACTAATTAGATAATTAGTAATTATGAATTTGTCTATTACATCTCACGATTTGGTCGTAAGAAATTTATTATATAATTTAAATTAGTATTTGATTTTTAGCGATACAAAATGGTTGAACCACATATAAATCATATTTTCAACATAAAATATCACGTCCAGACTTTTCCTGCACGCCTTTCAATATAATTTTACAATCTTTGATTTTTATGCTCATTGCAATTAAAACTTGATTTCATATGTTCAAAATTCCATTGAACTTCACAAGCAAGGATTACTTGGAAACTAAATCCTCAATTACTAATATTTGCTTTACATCTTACAACGGATCAATTTAATTTAGTGATCTCCAACTTAATTGGTTATTTACCACTCTTCATGTCAATTAGACGTATCAAATCTAATAGCAAAGAAATTGTGTGGCAAAACTTTCTAGTTATTCATAACAACCTTACCTTTTTTATATAGCTTACTCGAGAAATAAGTGAAGAGCATACCACAAAAGGAGGTGAACGTCAACTACAACCTTACACATGTATATTTAATACATAAACATAACACCATCCACACAAAATCGAGGTATTGACGTAAAATACTATAAAATGTACGATTAAAACAATTAGAACAAACAGAAAACAAATGTACAAATCCTCCCATGCATAAAATGTCTTTGAGAACTGTTTGCTTTATAATAACAACCATATTTCAGAAACGTACAACACACTGTTTATAAATAGTAAGTTGGACTTATCATCGTCCATAATAAATGAGTTTCAAGTCTTAAACTTATGCTTGTTTTGTCTTCCTATGAGCAGTACCGCAACATGCAACATAATAATTGACCACCGACATTAACTTGCTGAAATAGCCAAATTTATTTTCTTTCTCCTTCCCTTTCAGTTCTGTCCCTTTCTCTCCACTATTTATTGGGCCAACATGGGTTGGCTTCAACTTGCTACACGCATGTACCCCAAGACCCAAGTTAGAGAAATTGTGTGGCAAAACTCTCTAGTTATTCATAACAACCTTACCTTTTCATATAGCTTACTCGAGAAATATGTGAAGAGCATACCACAAAAGGAGGTGAAAGTCAACTCCACCCTTACACCTGTATATTTAATACATAAACATAACACCATCCACACAAATACGAGGTATTGACGTAAAATACTATAAAATGTACAATTAAAACAATTAGAACCTACATAAAACAAATCTACAAATCCTTCCATGCATAAACTGTCTTTGAAAACTATTTGCTTTATAATAACAACCATATTTCAGAAACGTACAACACACTGTATATAAATAGTAAGTTGGACTTATCATCGTCCATAATAAATGAGTTTCAAGTCTGAAAATTATATTTGTTTTGTCTTCCTATGAGCAGTACCGCAACAGGAAACATACTAATTGACCACTGACGTTAACTTTCTAAAATAGCCAAATTTATTTATTTCTCCTTCTCTTTCGGTTCTGTTCCTTTCTCGTCACTATTTATTGGCCCAACACGATTTGGCTTCAACTTGCTACAACGCCTGTACCCCAAGGCCCAAGTTCGAGAAATTGTGTGGCAAAACTCTCTAGTTATTCATAACAACCTTACCTTTTCATATAGCTTACTCGAGAAATATGTGAAGAGCATACCACAAAAGGAGGTGAACGTCAACTCCAACCTTACACCAGTATATTTAATACATAAACATAACACCATCCACACAAAATCGAGGTATTGACGTAAAATACTATAAAATGTACAATTAAAACAATTAGAACATACAGAAAACAAATGTACAAATCCTTCCATGCATAAACTGTTTTTGAGAACTGTTTGCTTTATAATAACAACCATATTTCATAAACGTACAACACACTGTATATAAATAGTAAGTTGGACTTATCATCGTCCATAATAAATGAGTTTCAAGTATGAAAAGTGTGCTTGTTTTGTCTTCATATGAGCAGTACTGCAACATGCAACATAATAATTGACCACCGACGTTAACTTTCTGAAATAGCCAAATTTATTTTCTTTCTTCTTCCCTTTTGGTTCTGTCCCTTTCTCTTCACTATTTATTGGCCAACACGGTTTGGCTTCAACTTGCTACACGCATGTACCCCAAGGCTTAAGTTCGAGAATTCAAGCAGAAAAAAGATGCGATGCATGGTTTCACATTTGATGGGTCCGACCGATCAAGACTTTTTGACCATTTTGATCTGTAACCATTGATTTATTGGTTGGTTGTTGCTCTGCCCGTCTATAGACTGAAGACTGTCCATCCACTTGCCGTCGTAGATGTATAGGTGAGAAATACCTACATTATGATGGCATTTGTTTCTTATAGTAACAAAAAAGTTATAACCATAGTTTAGAGTTTATGTTACGTCGATTTATTCTACATAGTCGCTTCTGCTTTCTTTTACTAACTATTATTTGACGAACGATACCTACTATACATCTTCCTCCCTTGAATTTATTGTAACCAAATCGGTGCAATCATCCCCTTATTCTTGTTGGATTTAACTGATCTTTTTGTATAGCTCATGGTTTTCTTTCGAATAAAATAACTGTGTCCATTAACATTGTACATGGGCCAGACAAAAGAAATTATTGATATTAATTCATTTTATTATATCTCCTTCCAGTGAAAAAGGTAATCTGTTTTGCTAAGAGTTACTCTCAAGTCAGTGATCAAAATTTATATCAAAAGTCACGTTTCGATATTCAAGCACCAAAGAGACCGATAAGAGTAATAAACCTTTAAAGATAGGAGCGTTTTATAGGATAAAAATGGACAGCTATTTGGTGGTACAAGCACATGCAATGGCATTACACGTATCTAATAATACTTGTATTGTACATCAACAACATACACCAACCATAGGGACCCGAGCATAGTATATGTCTTTTTCGCATTGAGTACAAGCAGATAAAACAAAAAAGAGCTCACCTAGACGACATCAAAAGCCTCCTACAATGCATGTACGGGAAAACAATAGTGCACACTGACTATAGGAACCCAATAATAGTGTACGTCCATTTCATATTGAATACAAGAAGATAAAATAGAGAAGAAGACCCAAACATAGTGTACGTCCCTTTCATATTGAATACAAGCAGACAAAATAGAGAAGAACTCACCTAGTACCCCAAGGCCCAAGTTCGAGAATTCAAGCAGAAAGAAGATGTGATGCATGGTTTCACATTTCGATGGGTCTGACCGATCAAGACTTTTTGACCATTTTGGTCTGTAACCATTGATTTACTGGGTGGTTGTTGCCCTGCCCGTCTATAGATTGAACACTGTCCATCCACTTGCTGTCGTAGATGTATAGGTGAAAATACCTACATTCCGATGGCATTTGTTTCTTATAGTAACAAAAAAGTTATAACCATAGTTTAGAGTTTATGTTACGTCGATTTCTTATGCACAGTCGCTTATGCTTTCTTTTACTAACTATTATTTGACGAACGATACCTACTATACATCTTCATGCCTTGAATTTATAATAACCAAATCGGTGCAATCATCCCCTTATTCTTGTTGGATTTAACTGATCTTTTTGTACAGTTCACGATTTTCTTTCGAATAAAATAACTGTGTGTCGTAACCTTGTACATGGGCCAAACAAAAGAAATTATTGATATTAATTCATTTTATTATATCTCCTTTTAGTGACAAAAGTAATATGTTATAATTGCTAAGAGTTTTACTCTCAAGTCAGGGATCAAAATTTATATCAATCTTAATACATACATACATACATACATACATACATACATACATACATACATACATATATCATTACCTCAATTTCATATGTCACTCACTACAAGAAATGTTTGGCCAAAAAGAAAGTCTGACAAGAACAAACAGAGATTAGGAGACATGATCTTATCAACCTGGAAGGGAAAATAGTAGAAATGAAACAAAACACAAAGAGATCGACAAGAGTAATTAACCTCAATAGGCCATGGAAGAGCGAACAAAAGAACAGAAAATGAAAAATAGGAAAGAAGCGAAGAACAATAAATCATAATCTGATCGAGAGGCCACGCAAACATGACAGCACGACAAAGACCAGAACGGTTGTTCTTATCCGAATCAATTTCTTAGTTGATTTTCGCTTCGGTCGCTACCTCCAAATATCACAGGGTCACAATCCATCGTCGATGCTCTGTGCCTGGGTGTTCCTTTAGATTCAAGCTTCCCTGGAAGTAGATCGGTGGCGGTTGGAAATTGGAAATTGTTCGTACGATTCTTTGCTCTAAGTTCAATTTGTTGTTCTCTTTTGCATGCAAATTTTAGCCAAAGCGTTTCTGAGTTTTTTTGAACCATGAATTGGATGTTGATCGCGATTCATGCAGGTTCTAAGTAGCTGGCTAAAATTTGATTTGAGTAAGTACCCAGAATATTTAGCATATTTATCCAGCTACTGTAATATTTAGTTTATGGCTGAATCTTGATTTAGGTAATCGAAAGTGACAACAACTTTCATGTACATTCACCATAGCACAAGAAGTATGAGCATATTTTTTGAATGATACAGTGGACTTTATTTGGCAATGAATAAACAGACAACAAAATTGCGCGAGTTCGGCGAAGAAAGCGAACTCTTCGCCAATCTCCAGAAGAGTGGTCAACGAGGACCTGGTGATGAAGCACTCCGACCAGCTAAACTCCGTCGTCAGGTACCGGTCACGTCGAGACGTGCCTCAGCCTTTCTACATGCAGCTCCATGCTACCACCGTCACCATGTGCCCTTCATGCTAGTGCGTCACCACGGCCAACACCTCCACCGCTTTCGTCGCTCGCGCATCCACCTCCCCCAGCCCAATCACCATCGTGGTGGCTGTTGCCACAGACGACACCAACAATTCATCAACAACATTGTCTTTCGGTAAACCTGGCGGTGGCGGTGAAAGAAATGGCAGCAACAGTATTGTGTGCATCAGCTCCACAGCAACAGCAAC
Source organism: Linum tenue (assembly GCA_946122785.1). NCBI lineage: Eukaryota > Viridiplantae > Streptophyta > Magnoliopsida > Malpighiales > Linaceae > Linum > Linum tenue. Next base: position 4,604,622 of record CAMGYJ010000010.1, on the reverse strand, counting down.
AGCCTCAACCTACCCAACCAGTCGCGTCATGACTCAAAAAGGAAGGCTACAGCTCCTGATAAACCACATGAAATGGTTGGGGATAATAACAATGAATTCCATGAAATGAACATCCCATGTACAATTATGCAACCGTAGCAGAAACAAGTAGAAAAAGAAAAGAACGAAAGAGCACCCAACGGCTCGAGAAAGGATGAAAATTGTGGGAAATCCCCTTGAAAGATATGAACGGTTTTATAGGAATGGAAATGGACAGCTATGTGATGATACCCATTCACATTGTAAGAAGATAAAATAGTGAAGAAGACCCAAGCATAGTGTACGTCCCTTTCATATTGAATACAAGAAGATAAAATAGTGAAGAAGACCCAAGCATAGTGTACGTCCCTTTCATATTGAATACAAGCAGACAAAACAGAGAAGAACTCACCTAGTCGCGTCCGCAGGGGAGAATCTCCTCCTTAGCTACAGTTCGCTTCCGTTCAAAATTATATGTTATAAGGATACGATGAAGTAGGACCAGATAGTGCCCTATTCCATCAAATGTTAATTTATAGGTAACATGCTAATTATGAATAGTAGTAGTTTAATGTGGAAAAATAATATGAAATGTAGTTGGCGTTTGAATTTTATCTTTACAATTACAAAAATAATTATTACAATGTTTAAAATAATTGATTATAATTACGATTGCGTGTGAGTTTTAATTTTACAACTGCAAAAAAAGAAACGACTATACAAATTGATTTTACTACTACAACTCATCATTATTACGATGCTAACTCTCTTAATTAGCAAGCTAACCGATCCTGGAAGTGGGTTTCTGATCAGAATCAAAATTAAATTTGATATAATTTCATTTTGATCACTATTGTAATTTAGGTTTCAAATTATAGTGAACCATTTGGGGATTATGTTAGTGATATGTTGAAATTATATTCAAAGAAGGCAAAGTATCTTAATTGAACTTTGAGTTTGTAAAATTTAATGAAAACTATATGCTCATTTAAAAAATACTTTCAACTATATATCGACATTCTTCTTTGCCTTCATCGGAAAAAAATTTTAGTAAATTTTAATGTGCTAAGAAATTTTCTTGTTTTTGTAGCCTTTTACACTTAATACTTTCTTAGTCTATGTTGTGATTCAAATATAGAATATTCGGGTTGAAAATCAACAATAATATCACTAAATAAAGTATATAGTGATTATTCCTTGGCACATATTCCGGAATTTAGAAAAAAAAAATTTGGTGAGAAGGAATTTAGAAATCTTAACCTCAATTAGGACCAATTTACTATTATTCCCTTTTTTAATTTTCTTCTCCCTATGATGATGAACTAATAGTCAAATATTGGGAAACACAAAAGGGTTAACGAAATGAATTGCATGGGGGACCCGCGCTAGGGATGGCAAAAGTGGCCCGGCCCGACGGGTTTGGCCCGACCCAGCCCGTTTTGGGGCAGGTCCTACCCGACCCGTTCATAAATGGGGCGGGTCTTGGCCCGACCTGTCACAGTTCAGGCCAGGTCCGGATACCAAGCCCAGCCCGCCCCGTCCCCGCCCCGGCCCGCATCTTCTCTCCCCCTAAGGCCCTAACACACCCCAAGTTTCCAACCGCCTCCCCAAATATAGAAGCTGCTGAGTATTTACTTTCACACTTTCCCAATCACCTCTCTCTCCTCTTCCAGTCGCTCACTCTCCATTCCCAATTTACATCATCAATAATCCATCCTCGAAACCACACACAGAACTCACGCCTACCCTTCCCTTTGAATGAAATTGATATGCTTACCTTCCCAAAAATCATCTTCTCAATCTCTATTGGTTCTGAAATATGAATCTAATTTTCATCTCCGAGTCCCAAGTCCTAACCCTAGGTTGTAGCTTCTCATCTTGTCCATGCCGATAGTTTCAATTTTCACATAAATAGGCGACTGACAGCAAAGAGCTACTCCAAGTCTCACCCCCATTTGGCCATTTCAAATCCTAATCACCCATCTGCTTCACATCTCGTCCTCGTCAAGCCAATCACTCATCTTGCAGTTAGCGCACAGGTAATGAATCTTGAACTATTTGCTGCTTTTGTATTTGTTTGCATGCAAAGTCTAAATTAATTTATTGAAAGTTTGCATATCAAGTTGCTACATATCAGGATGTGATAATGTGATTTGGATAGAAATAGAGTGGATGGCAAAGTTGCTGCATATCAGGTGTGATCATATGATTTGGATTAATTATTAATTTATTATAACTCTTTCAACCATTGTTGTTTGTTTCTAAGCAGCAGAGAACCCGCAGAGCAACTGCTGCAAAAAAACTTTGCTCTATATTTGAGTGCTAATCCATGGACATATTCTTTTTTTTTTGTCAAATATCCTCGTTAATTGGTTAAATGTGCTACATGCAATCAGATTTATAGTAATTAGTATTGAATTAAGCTGGTCTCTATCTATCACCCATCTATTGCTTGAATGTTTTGTATTTGCACGTTGTAGCTGCAGCAATGGAAGAAGGTGGATCTGTACGGAGAGTTCAATCTCCAATTTGGTCTTATTTCGAAAAAATCCAAATTGGCCTTAAGAAAGCTGCCAAATGCAAATCTTGCAACAATATAATAGATGCAGATCCGAAGCTTGGAACAAGCCATTTGTGGAGACACTTGAATAGATGCTCTGGAAGACAGCCTACAAATATGCGAGTTGTAGTTGGGAGTCAAATTCGTCCCGAAAATAGAAGCAACAACAATGATGATAATAACGATTGAGGATTTGAAGTATAAAAGAACTGAAGTTTTGAGATTGCGGTAGTGATTGTGTAATTGAAGCAATTTCTGTTTTTGCTTCTTTTCCCTTTGAGTTTGTTAAGTGGATCGTTGATTTGGGAGGCTATGATGTTTATTTTAATGTTCGCAAACCTTGTTTTGGGGGATTTGTCGAGAAAGCAAATCTTGTTTTGTATGTAAAAAATGTAGTGTTGGGCCAGGGCGGGTTTTACCCGCCCCGTGCGGGCCAGGTCATGGGTCAAAGGATGGGAGCCCGTAGCGGGGCATGGGGCAGGTCGGGGCGATTTTTAAATAGGCAGGGCAGGTCCGGGTATCATGGTACCCGACCTGTTCTGGACCCATTGCCATCCCTAACCCGCGCGAAGTGAAAAATGAAGACAAGTTTGAATGGATCAATGAAAGATGCGAATTATTATTGAATTTATTGTGGGCATCAACCAAGGAGAGAATTCCTTAAATATTATTTTTTTTAATTTATCACGAATATAGTGGTTTAAGAACTATTTACAAGAATATTGTGTTTTTTTATATGTTTAATGCGCTGAAGTCTTAGACTCAGGCGCCGCCGCTAGGTGCTGTTTTAACAAGAAAACACAGCGGCGGCGCCCGAGACTGGGGTGTTTGGCCTTTAAAAATCATGAAAGTGTCGCCGCCCTAGACTGGGCCTTTGTCGCTTTTAAGAAAGTAAAGCGTCGGCGCCCCAGACTGGGGCTTCGTCGCTGCCATTTTTTTCCACTCCAAAACCTCCCATCACCATATATATTGCACCTTCTTTCGGTTCTTCATCACCAAAAAACTGAAAGAAGTTCTGAAAGAAGCTCTGGTGTTGCTGTCTGGTTGCTGGGAAGATGGCTAATAATAGGTAAGAGTCGTATTTATTTTTTTTCATGTATTCATCATAATGATTTTGTCCAGTTAGTAATTAGTGATTTTTGTTTTTTATGTAGTGGTTTTAGAAGATTTGAACTAGCTGTTCGGTGGCGATCAGAGAAAGTAGAAGACAATTTGGGTGTCCATTTTGTTGGTGGTGTAAGTTTCCAGATGACTATTCCATCCAGGGTGAACTATCAGAAACTTTGTGATCATCTAATTCGGAGAATACGGATTAGAGGCGAAACAGTACAAGATAGTGTTGTGATTACAGGTTTCACCTACTGTCTTCCAGAATGGCAGAATGATGTTTTATTTCATTATGCAATGCCTATTGTCGATGATGATAGCTTAAATGTGCTTTGGAATTTTATGGCACAAAATCCTTATTGTTTGGGTGCTGAGATACATGCTGAGCTCAGTGAGGATCGGGGTGGAGAGGAAGAAGATGACACATGGAGCATGCCATCCGATCATGATTATGATGACGGTGATGACGGAGATGAGGAAGACGATGATGATGATGAGGAGGAGGACGACGACGACGACGACGGGGAGGGAGGAGAACAACCTAATTATCCTCCATATTTTTACTTGCAGGGTAATGAAGAGGACGAGGAATTATCATATGCTAATTCATATGGCGTAATTCCAGGGTCTACTGTTGGTGGTTTTGATGGAGAATTCTACAAGGGGCAAATATTTCACTCGAAACAAGCTGCACAGGTGGCGATTAAACACTATGCACTACAACGCAACTTTCAGTATAACGTGGTGGAGTCGTCACCTTCAATCTGGAAGATCAGATGTTTGATGCACAAGGAGGACAAATGTCCTTGGATGGTGCGGTTTGGATGTCGAGATGTGGGAGGCGATTGGAGCGTGAGAAAGGTCGAGTTGGTGCATACTTGTAGCAGTACGACTCAACCGACGGATCATCGCCGTCTTGATGCTGACGTTATATCTGAGTCCGTGAAACACTTGCTACGTGCTCAACCAAATTTGAGTGTTCTAACTGTGCAGGCCGAGTTGAAAGATAAGTTTAATATGCAAGTTACTTACAAGAAGGCTTGGTATGGGAAACAAAGAGCATTGGAGAAGTTACATGAAAATTGGGAAGAATCCTATGATTTTTTGCAAACATTCTTGCCGGTGGTCAAGAGAAAAATGCCAACATCGGTGATTGATTGGGTAAGAGTTCCTTCGACTCAACCAGGTCATTCGATATTTCAGCGAGTATTTTGGGCTTATGGACCTTGTATAGATGGATTCAAGAATTGTCCAGGCGTCATGGTTGTTGATGGAACATTTCTTACTGGGAAGTATAAAGGAGTGCTACTCATGGCGAGCTCATTTGATGGCCGGAAGAAGATTTTTCCAATTGCATTTGCCATAGTGGAGAGTGAGAATACTGATAGTTGGCCATGGTTCAGAAGTCACGTTCAGGGTTTGACTTATCGAAATCATGTATGCATCATCTCAGATTGACATGCAGGACTCTATGAAGTCATGAATAACATCGGAAGAGGTTGGGAGGGGAGGTGGTGCATGTGACACTATGCAAGCAATTTGCAAAGGAAGACTAAAAGCAGAATCATGTATAAGCAACTATTTCGAGTCGGTAAGTCTTCTTCATTTAATTTTGTTATTTATTTTTTAGGTAATTCTGTCATGAATTTATCTAACCCGTGTCGTTGATTATTTTGTTAGCCGGAGAAAAATGCTTGGAGAAGTTCGATCGTCAAGTTGAGCAATTTAAGAAGGTGGCCACTGATAGAAATATTTCATGTGATAACTGGGTGGACCAACATCAGATTCGTTGGAGTTTAGCACATGATAACTACAATGGTGGGCGTCGTTGGTCTATCCTGACATCCAACATGGCAGAAAGCATCAATGGTGTTTTCAAAGGTATTCGTGCACTTCCTATAGCTTCTCTTGTGCAACATACCTATTGGCGATTGGTGGAGAAATTCGATAAGTACAGGTTGTAGACAGGAGCAGAAATTAGAAGTGGTCCTTCACAGTACTCCACCAAGTGCGAAAAGCTGATGAAGCCGTGGTCACAAAAGGCAGTTGGACATTCTGTGACAGCTCTTGATCGACGTCAAGGCATCTATGTAGTTCAGACTCTCCCAACAATTTCAACATGACGGGGTCAAACACACTCACAGTGCACTTTGACGACCCCAACCGGACGGGATTTTGCACTTGTGGGAAATTTCAAGGAAATAAAATTCCATGCTCTCATGCCATTGCAGCTTGCAACCGAATGGGGGCCAATCCATATAGGTTTGTAAATGACGTATACAAGCTTCAAACAGTGCTGGCTTGTTATGGGACAAGTTTCACTCCTCTTGGTGAACCTAAGGGTTGAAAAAAACTTACCTCATTTGCCCAAACTGCGTCAATCCGATGGTGACCATGCCCCCAAAGAAGTTCCGGATCCATCGGAGCAGTATTGATTGTCGCAGGGGGTGGTCTCATCGAACAAGGATCGATAAGCCTAGGAACTAGAAAAAAAGAACATAAATTTTTTTTGCCGCCGGCGAGAAGAACCCGGCCGAAGTCTTACTCCTGTAGCGTTCGTTGCCGCCGCCGCCGCCGTGACGTCCTCGCCGGCCTCGGCCTCTTCCTCTGCCATCGGGCACCTGCTGCTGCTCGTCGTCGGACATGGCAGATCTGGTTGCGTCGCCGCTCTGGTTGTGGCGCCTTCGTCAAGCTCCTAGCGCCGCCTCCTAAGACTGAGGCGATGCTCTCTTTTTCTCGGCATCGCCGCTCTTTCTTTTGGCGTCGACGCTAGGTTGGAGGAGGTGAAGGAGGAGGGAGGAGGGGAGGGTCGGGGTGTGTGTGGTCCTAGTGCGAGAGGGCAGGGAGGAAGGGGATAAGAACATAAAAGGCCACTAGCGACGGCGCCCGAGTCTCAGGTGTTGGCGCTGTTTGAAATTTCAAATAGCGCCAACACTTGAGACTCGGGCGTCGTCGCTAGCTTCTCCCTTCAAAACTCGATTTTCTGAGTCTCAGGCGCCGTCGCTGCCTTCCCTCCATCAAAACACAATATTCTTATAAATAGTTTTTAAAACACTATATTCGTGGTAAATTAAAAAAAAAACAATATGTAGGGAATTTACCCCCAAATAAGCATCCATCCAAAAATGGGATTGGGGGTGGCTTCCCCGTCACAACTCAAGCAGTGGAGAAAACCAGAGATGGGTAGGTTCTCCATTTGCACCTATGTAGGCGTATTTGATTCAGGTGGCATTGGCCTTGGGGTGGTTGCGAGGGATGGAGGTGGAAATTTCTTGTTTGCGGCGGCGAAGAAAGTTCCTGGAGAGTGGAGGCTGGAATTAGCTGAGGCCATGGCAGTTGAGCTTGGGATTCAATTGGCGGTCCAGTTCCAGTTCACTGATGTGGTATTGGAATCAGATTGTTTGACGTTGATTCAGAAGCTACAGAACCCAGTGAGGCAGCATGATAAAATTGGTGTTCTTGGACATAGTATCCGATGTTATTTGCAGGAAACTGGGCGGGGGGAGTGGAAGCATATTTGTCGCGAAGCTAATGAAGCGGCACACGTTATGGCACATGCATACACAAGGTGGAATGAGCGAATAGTTTGGGTGGACAGACCACCAATTTATCTTATTGATCAACTGTTGCAGGACAATGTAACCGCCTCACTTGATTAATAAAGTTCCCGCAGATTTCAATAAAAAAAGGGATTGGGGGCAGCTAATGCTTTCCTATGCTCCTCTATTGTACTATTATTAGTCATGAACTGGTAAATTTTTATTTTCCTGAATGAACTACTTATTGTTTACATTACACCTAAAAAATAATCTCATATCATATCAATTAATTATAATGGATTTATAAGGCCAGTTCAACATTAATCATTAAATGAGTTAGTTGTGCCTTATTGAGTTGAGTTTTTGGTCCTAAGTGGGAATTAGTGCCTAAGCTCTCTTTCCCTGGCCTTGGCAACCAACCGACCCATACCTCGATAGATGATGTTGCCTGAAAACCGTGCACGCTTGGTAGCCAGTTAAGAGAGTACCAAGCCATCAAGACATGATTCTTAGTTCTTACCAATACATGAAATTTGACTAAGTCTGTAACAAGACATGCTTGATAGTAGGACAACGGGGTACCAAACCGGTACCAATTAGAAAGTCATATGAAAACTAAGTCTGGATACCAATCCCGAAAGACAGGATTGGTGATTCGGGTTAGATTACATACTTTTATACCCCCTTGCCTTGCACGGTTTTTCTTGGTTTGCACCATCCTTTGAAGCTATTTTACGATAGGTTTGCTCGTGTTGTGTCTTCCCGATGACCGTGAGTTATCATTACAACATCACGGACATGGGACGAAGGGTTCTTTTGCTTTAAGTTGTAAGGATGCAACCTTTGCCTTTCCCCGTCCTCAGGCTTACCACGACTATCCGCAAATTCTCGTAATGCGTCATCATCTGGTCATAGTTCGGATGCTCATTTTGATACTCCAGAATTAGGTTCTAGGATTCTTTGGGGACGTGACAGGAGCATGCAAGGGTTCTCAAGAATCCGTTTTCTTTTGGCTTTAAAGGGGAAAGAAGAATTTCCAGCTACTAAATCTGAGGTCAATACAGAATGGTTTGATGAAACGTATCAAAGACAACAACCATGTTATTATATTGCGTACCCTCACTATGTTTATGACCAAGTAGGTAATCTTGGCACCGGGATCGAAAGTCGGACAAAAGAGAGCGAAAAAGGAGCAAAATGGACAAAAGTGCGAGGATCACGGTTTTGGTGCTATCATCACAGGCGTCAAATTGTGAAGTGGATAAGCAAACCGTGAAGTCTGCACACTTACAGGAAGATTGTGTGGCTCGTTGGCATTGCCAAGATCAGGGTCTCCAAACCTTGAAGTCAACAAGCAACTTGTGAAGTTCGTTAGTGAAATGGTGTGTTTTGTGTCAACATCACGGTTTCATTGTCGACTTCACGGGCGTGTGTTACGTGGAATAGATGATAGAAGGACTAAACTATTAAGCTACTTGGGTTCTAATCTTCTCATATCGTTAAACGAAAGAGTGAGTACATATTTATAGGCATAAAACACCTCATTTCTCCTACCCAAAACATGACTACTTCTCCCACAAAGAAATAATAACCAAATCCTAGACAAGTACTAAAAAGCAATCCAAATCCTACTAAGACTAATAAACAATAATAATATCCCAAATAATGCAAAATACAGACTAAGTAATAAAACTACTAAAAATAGATGAGCCTATAAATTCCTAGATTATTATGAATGACTCGTATCATAATAGCGTGATATAAGACCGTAATATGTGCACTTGTGAGCTATATAATGGAGAGTGAGTTGAATTTGAAAGAGAGAGTTCTAGAGAGATAGTGAAGGGTTCTTCTTCAAGCATAGAGAGAGAGAAAGCTCCGAGCAAGAAAGCAAGGAGGAGAAATTGACTTACCTAAGGCCATTGGTGGGGGAGATTTCTACTCCAATGATTAAATCAAACATCTAGGAAGAAGGAGTCACTTTGCTATGGATTTTTCCTCTATCTTATTTGCTATTTCTTCTAGATATGGAGTAGTCCTCCTTGTCACTTGGATGATAGGAACCCTAGTTTGATATGTTGTAGATTGTAGGATTGTGAAATCTATTGTGAATGGGTATTGTAATTTATATATGTGATTGAGGCATGAAATTGGATGTTCTTGATCAAATCTTCCGATTTTGGGGCAAATTGAACTTGGAGGGAGAAGATCGCCTTAGGCAATTTGGGTCAATCCTCAATTACCGTAGAGTGCCATGATTTAGAGTGATTGGTTACTTTGTGTCGTTCCGGGTTTAACTAAAAAGAGTAGAATTGATCGTTTTGATTGTCTTTTGTGGTTATGAGGTACGTCCCTTCGATTAGTTCGATTGAGCGGGCTAGGATTGATGCACTCGAATAAGGGGTTCGAGCTAATTTAGCGCTCCTTATGGTATATGAACACTTACCTATCACATTAGAGTGTCACAATTATATCTCAACATGAACTAGGGGGGATATCGTATGAGTGATCCTTTCTAATTTAAATTCATAAAGAATACTTAGCTTGCTTGTTTAGTTTCTTTAGTTTAGAGTAGAAAGACATGAAATTTGGCTAAGTATGGAGTCATGATCGCTTGCTATCAAGGCGACAGGGTACCAAGCCGACAAGACAGCCTTAGTAGTGAGATAGTCATGGTATCAAGTTATTAAAATTCCAAAAAACTAAGTATAGAGATTAAGCTGTTACGGGGCCAACCCAATGAGGAGGTGACAAGGTGGCCAATAGGCCGCCAAGGTACCAACTTGACGAGCTCTAAATAAACTAAGTCTAGAGACCATCTGAGGTGGCCACCCAGATGGGGTACCAAGTCGTCATGGACAATTCCTAAATTCTCAAGACTAAGTATGGAGTCTCGGGGGTGGAGGTAGTTCAACCAAGGTACCAGGCCAATGAGATTAAGATGAATTTGATGGTGATTTGGTAGGGTACCAAGCCGGTAGGGTGAAAAGGTACCAACTTGATGATATTCCAAAAAAGTATGGAGACCAAGCCAACATGGCTGACTTGGTAGCAGGGGCCAACATGACTAGCTTGGTAGCAAGGGTATCAAGTCAGAGAGACGACAAGGTGTCAAGTTGATTACAAGCTGGAGAGACCTCAACCACATCCGGTCATGACGAGGCGAGAGGCTTGACTACCAGGGCAGTTACACCTGATGGCTATAAATAGGATAAAAGAAGACTGGAAAAAGGTTCCACAACCAAATATTTGACACCCAATATCAAACTTTATCCTATCTCTGCAATGTAGCTGTAGCTTTTAGTTTATGGAGCTCTCATTGAACCTCCATAAGAGTATAGTAACTCAACGTAGCTTGTTCTCATTCATACATCAAAATATCAAACATCCTTGTTCAAACATTGTTCGGAGAGGTATTGACTTTGTTATTGTCGTTGTTGAAGAAGTCAAAGGTGCATTCATTTGAAACACATGAGTTTCCTCTCTGGAAAACTCTAAGACACCACATTCGGTGATGCTATCATTAGGCAAATGCTAGGGCTGCCAGTCTTTAGTCCAGGTGAGACTGAGATGCTATTATGCACCAACTGATCGATGGCGTGAATTGAACAAACAACATTGTGTGTGCTAAACCAACAAACCCGCCAACTGAGCTACCCCTCTTTCGCTTATGTGAACTGGTAATTAATTCATGGAACAAGGAAAAACTGTTGTGTAGAGAAAAGGATGGTGAAAAGATTTGATCGCCTTTCACAAAAAAAAAAAAAAAAAGATTTGATCCCCTTTTCAAGAGCAAGAAGAGGTGGTCCAAGGTTGCTCACACCCTGCGGGGATGCGAACTGATCAATATAAGGTTCATGGAGACGCAAATTATCTAGGACGTCGACAAACAGTAGACAAGGAGTTATGATAAGTGGCGTCCATCATCGAGAGGAAGGGATGCAAGGAGGGTAGCCAGGTTTAAGTAAGTAGGGCTAGAGGTGGTGCCAACTAATGCGGAGTTATGATGAGGGGTTCGAGAGATCCTACAAGTTACACTAGTCACGGGAGGTAAAAAATCCAAGGGATACAAGTAGCATCGTCGGACCAAGGTAGGTTAAGAGTCGGAATCTCGAAACTTCCCTAAGAAAAGTCAACAAGCCCGCTGATGACAAATAAGAAAATAGAACGTTCAATCGAAGTTCTAATAAATGTCAGAGAAAGCAAGTAGACCCTTCGAGGATGAATTTCAATGGACATGATAAAGAGGACTTACGTAGCATAATAGGAGAGAGTGGGAAGGTAAAGAGATAGTTCGATGTGATTCCAATTTCAAGGCCATAACGGGGAATGGACATTAGTAACCTTAGGAAGAGTATGAAGTGTGGAAGGACATGTAAGTCCTTAGACAAGGAGTTGGAATGAGGACTACAAAGGGGAAAGAAGCAATAACTAGGAACCGAACTATGAATAAGCCATTCACCACGGACATCTATGTCAGGGAATTCAAGTAGAGGCGTTAGCAGTCAGGATATGGAGAGCATAGTTCAAGGTCTGGGCGCACTATGAGATGAAGTTATGACAGGTCAGGTCCTTAATTTATGTTTCAACAAAGTCTACTACGCATTTTGGCATTTGACTGTAATTAAGCTGGAAAAAAACCGTTCCTATGAGAAATGAAGAAGAGTTACTCATTGTCTCTACAACATTATCTTCTTCAAATTTAAATGAGATTCACAAAAATGACCATCGAGCATAGGGATGACATAAAAAATTCAATATTTGGTACACCCAAAGGTCCCAAACCCAACTTATTATGAGTTATATCAAAATTTGGATAATTTTACTTTTGGAACATATCCATAACAAACATTTTAGTTCGTGTCTAAATTATTTTAGTGTTGGATACTCTAAAGAAAATTGATATAAGATTCGAATGTAGTTTTTGCCTTATTTTCGTTATGAAACAAACGAAAAGATGGAAATATCAACATTAAAGGTGTGGTTGAATCAAATAAAGTTAATGTGTATAATAATCTAGACCCAATCAATTCAAACTAAACTTAAAAACCATTAACAGTAAATATAAGTTCATTTGAATCCGACATAATACCCACATAGATAATCACAATTGTATTAAATTACTAAACGAATCAACCACTCGTCATGTCACTGTAACCAAATCAACGTGCAGCGTGGCATTATCATCATCGTTGAAGGTTTGAAGCATTAGAGGAGCAAGTAGAAAATAAATACAGAAACAAAAAAAAAAAAATCACACCGAGTCTCAAATGCCAGGAAATGTACAAGTCTAGTTGGCCCAATAAGCTTCAATTCCACACTCAATACCCATTACATTGTAGGCCTGCAACCGAGCGCACTCATTCACGACATCCAAGGCCCAAATGCAAGTCCAAGCCCAATCCATTGTCACCGCGAGCTGGCCCAGCCTCCTCCCCGCCGTCGAACTCTCCCCTCCACGCCTCCCTCGAAATCTCAAACACGTCGGCAGCACCACCGCCAACCCACCCAACTCCGCGCCCCGAAATATCCGGAACCAGATGGCCCGCGTACAACAACCACGGATCATGCGGAGGCGGTGGGGGTCCCGGCTGCCGGAGTTGATGCTGCGCCGCCGCCGCGAGGAGGTGGCGATGAGACGCGGCTGCGAGCGTGGGAGAGGCGGCGGTGGGCGCGTAGCTGGAAGCAGCTGCGAAGTGGCGGGCGGCGTGGAGCTGGGCCCGCTTGAGGAGCTGCCTCTCCCTCTTGTGAGCGTTCTGGTGGCCGCCCAGCGCTTGCGAGTTGGCGAATTCCCGGCAGCAGTAGTGGCACTCGTACTTCCGCCCGTCCGACACGGCGCCGGCGGCGGCTGGCGGCAGGGAGGTGGAAGACGGCGAGGATGGCGATTCGGATATGTCGAACCCGAAGAGCTTCAGGCCTGCGGTTGTGGCCGTATGGTGTTGATCATCAGGATGATCTTCTTCAGCCATGGCTGTGACTAGAGGTAATAATTAGCTAGTGTTGTACGTTGTTGCTTTATATTAGGTACGTAGTGTAAGTTTGCTTTGAAATGACTTGTGAAGTTGAGATTGGGACAGACAGATGGAAGAAGATGATCGACGACGAAGAAAGTTCAAGTTAGCTGATGTTAGTAGTATATATGTAAGTAAGAGTGGTGGTTGTGGAAAAAAAATGAAGAGCAAGCAGAAGAAGTGAGCGATACAGCACAAGAAACCTACTAGACTCCCACTTTTTTGTTACCGTCCTAAGGATTGAAAAATCGTACCGAGTCGATCGATGGTTCGACCAGAAATTCCACCTAACTGAAGCAAAAGCGGTAGGCGATATTTGATAGAATGGAACGATCAAACCATAGTTAAACCACAATATTCAGTATAAAATACCCTATTGTGCTGACTTTTCCGGTACGCGATCTTTCAATCCTTTCCTGCATACTTGCTTGTATGACTGCGCTGTCGGAAAATCGTCGGAATTGAGAAAGCGAGAATACGAAAGCGAGAATCGAAAATAGACACACGATTTACGTGGTTTACTAACACGATGTGTGTTAGCTACGTCGTCCGGTGGGCAAGAGAGAGAGACAATTTCACTATATCGAGGAGAGTACAGATTACAGGAGGAGATGAGATCAAGTATTTATACTTCTTCATGTGGGGTCTAAAAACCTAATCCAATCTGGTAAAGGAAACGGTTACAGACCAGACCCAAAACCGACCCGTGACTTTCAATCGTAGCGGCTGATAGTCCGATTCGAGTCACATCAAACCCATGCATTGCATGTAAAATGTATGCATGTGGAAGATTGAGAAAGGTCAATGATTTCTATCATTTTGAGTGCATGCCAGATACAAACTACAATAGGAGAGCTTTATGTAGTTAATCTAATGTGAGAAAATTAGGGTCTTTCTCAAACCGGCATGGGAATACGTGGACACAAAACGTACGTCGCTTTCCCTATGCTTTACTTGTCAATTATTATTATTATCATACTGATGATGCTAAATTAGGGAGGGAGCGTATCTAAAGCCCCGGATTCGATCCGCTTTTCGGGCGAACGAAATTCAAACACTTTACCTCACCAGGAACAGGACAAGAGAGTTAGCTTAGAAAAAAAAGACCAAACCTAACCCCAAGACGGAAAAGACAGATTGAGTGGGGAGGATTGTTGTCGACTGGTTCTCTTAGACTCTTAATTAATCGCCTGATCAGGATCTACCACAATTAACTTAAGTCGCTTATATATGGACCCACCAATGTCTATGCTTTATTTAATCTTAATCTCAGCCTGACCGATCGATTCTTGCGTGATTGAAGCTTAATTGCAGCTCATCAGTTACACTTACGTACGTACCTCCTTATAATAACAAGCTTTCTTGGTTTCCAACAAAATAAAATAATAATAATTATTATTATTATAAAAAGGTTGATAGTACGGTTTTGCTACTATCTCATATTAAGAATCAAAATAAATTGTCGTATATAAAGATCATGTTGGTTTTCACTTTTCCGACTACATGAAGAATCAACATGTACAATTACATGGGTTATGGGTATGATTTTATTTCCATTTAATTTATATAAAAATTATCGTATTTTGTATAAAGTAAAAAGATATATTTATATGGGTACGACTATGATGCACTATCATCACCGACGGAGCTGTGTAAGAGAGCTGGGGTTGTGGGTGGGTGTGACAATTTTTACAGAGGTTGGGGTATAGGATTTGAACCTCCAATACCAATTCAAGACCGTTTATGTCACCATCTATGCTGATAAATCTTATTATTCTTTCATGCATACACTTCTATTCAAAACAACCATCCATCCTGAAAATAAAACACCCTAATAGACATCGTATGAAATTTCTGAATCATAAGTTGAATTTATATTTTTGTCCATTCGATAACAAGTTCAAATAGTTATAACTTACAAGGGGTTGCTAAGTTAAAGAAAAAAAATAGCTGAAAATAATACGCTCGATTTTTAATCCTTTTTAAATGATGAATTATTTTAAAATCGACACAACGAAAAATTTGGACAAAATCAGCATTTAAATCTCTCATCCGAACAATCCCAAGTAAACACTTAGCATCACTTCATTACTCTAAATGCTTCTTCATGCGTTGAATGAGTGTGTGTGTTCATCCAGTCAATCGCAATCCATGCTTCCTCAAGTAAGCTTTACAAAATTACATTGGTCTAGTTTCAACTTCTCTCTGCCTCCCCAGCTGCTTCCACCCACAATATAAAAAAAAAATCAATTCCAGGGATAGAGAACTCCAAGTCCTGATCCCCCATTTTACATTAATAGCTCGATTTTACACTTCTAGATAATACTGATTACTAGATGGATTGATCTATTCTTTTAGCACTAGCTTATAACCGGTCCGTTCGCCGGAATATATATATTTTCATATTATGTTTAAGTCTATCAACCCGTTTAATTTATTGACAATCCTTCGATTGAGATGATACATAAAGAAGGAAAATATAGATCGAATATTTGGAGAAATCTAAAAACGTATCATTGATCTCATTTTCAAAATAATAATTAAGTCCCCGATAAAATGCTATTGGTTAGTTGATTGTCAAGAAATATATAGTATAAAAGCTCACTGAAATTCCCTCACGAACCATAGATAGTGTTAAACTAAATCTTAAACTTCGCAATCCTACATAAAGGTTCAATGCTCTCCTTTTAGGAACAATATGCCACTAATCAAAAGAAATGAAGAGTTGTTGATTCAAGTCAACTATATGCTAACAACCAGCTAACAGGGGACCATCACAACTTGAGAGCAAACGCCAAAATTAGGGTTACCTCCAATATACTAATAAATTTGATCAAAGTAATAAGGAACAAAATTAGACACTCCTTCTCTATAAGTTCCAGTAGGTTGAATAAATAATCGACCGACCTACTTCAGTAAATCAATTGATGATTCCTCGTTTTAAGATAAAATTAGGTTGCGATAGCTTCAAAAACCATAAACCTAAAGATCCAATAGCCACCACTCTCCCTTGTACAATAAAAATTTTAACCCCTTTATCTTCAATCTCAAGAGGCGTATGTTTCAACCAAAATTCAATTTTTGATCCTCCTTCAACACCTCCATATATTGAACTCCATTCTATTCGCCATGGATTGATATTGGAGTTGAAATTTTTTACTTGCCCAGTTTAAGTCCCCAAGAATAAAGTCGTAGTGCCAAAAGACCAAAAGATTGATTTTCAAAGACGGCCTTGTACTGTGAAGTGAGGGGGCGCAAACTATTGCACGATGGAGAGAATTTCAGAGAAAGTTAGAAAGAGATAATAACAAAGGTAAAAAAGTACAAATTTAAATATAAATTAAAAAATGAAAGGACAAAACACGTAGTAATAGAATTAGTTTATTCCATGTTGGCTAATTACCCATTCACCTTTAGCGAAAATTAAGGAGAGACCAGTGATTTTAGAATTGAGAAACTACATGAAACTCTGCTATGAAAATTGCAGTATCAAGCACCATAAAAACACATACGGTATACTTAGTGGGCTAGCTAATCATTATGAAAAAGTTCTCTGGTTTTCAGAGTGTCACTTCGTGTATATTATGTATGAAAAAAGATACATAAAATTTGTTTAGTGTAGTTGGTTGTGATTGTTGTCTTTGTTTGAATAGACTCGGGTTCAAATCCTGATATTGACATTTTTATATGGAATAAATAATTAATTGTGCAGACAAAAATGCCCTTCCTACATTCATTCTCGTGGAGGATTCAACTTAAGAAAGCTCTATAAAACATTCTAAAATCTAAATAAATGGGTAAATGCCAAGTTTGGTCACTGGGTTTACTAAAACGTGTCATGTTTAATCACTGAAAAATCTAATATTAATTTTGGTCACTCGAATTAGTCAAAAAGTCCACATTTAGTCACTCTTTGTTAACTTTATCTGATGTGGTGGTCAATTCTTAACAGTTAACCGTTAAATGTCTGACGTATCCATTAAAAATTTAATAAAAAATAAATTTAATACTTTTAATATTTCAACATCATTAAAATAATAAACCAAAAAAATCCCTTCCCCATCTGATCTGTCCCCAGGAAAATATCCACCACCGACGTCGAGAACTTCCCCAATCCGCTGAAGGTATTTGGCGAATTGCTGAGAGATGCATCCTGTTCTTCTTTCTCCTGGAGAGAAATTCCACCGACAAAGGTTTTTGGGGAACTTACCCAAAAACAGGGGAGCTTCAGAAAGACCGTCGATGATCCTGTCTTCAACTTCAAGTCTCCAATGTACATTTGCCAGGTCGAGAAATCTGTCAAACCCAATAGAACGAACGAAGATTTTTCATCATGATGAATTTGCTGAATGTGATTATTGATTGGAAAGCTTGAGTTTTGTATAACAGTTACTACTCTATTTATATAGAGGAAAGAACAACAAACATTGTATAGAAAATGGAGTAGCATGGGTTGTCTGTCTGAAGCACATGAAGTCTACAGAAAATAAGGACCGTTGGTACGAGTGAGGTTTAATGAGGATTGGTGGATTAATTGTGTTGTCACCAGTCTTCAATGTTGTAGTTGGGAGTTGGATGATGCAGTTGTGGTAGTATTGATGATTTCCTACACTCCCACTCAAACTAAAACATTAATGTCAAGAATGTCGAGCTTGAAAGCTACAGAGTAATGACATCTTGGATAAGGTTGATTTGGAGACTGTTGACTGCTTATCTCTGAAAAACCTAATAGGGATATGTAGAGTTAAATCAACTCACTGGTTCGGGTTTGCGCCGTTTACAGCTCTCAGGAAAAGTTGTTGCTTCTCAGCTAACTTTTCACTCTTTGGAATAGCGGCTGCTTATTGGCTAGCTAGCTTGGGGCTAAGAACAGGTGACTAGAGGGGGGTCCCTTAGTCATGTGACTAAGTGAATCTCAGCCCTTCCACCTCATTAAAATCCAATGGTCCTGATTAATCCAATTTAATGAAGAGCAATGTAGTAATTTGATTATTTAATTTTTATTTACCAATTAAAATAAATAAAAAATACAGCCCGCCAATTGACTACCGTCGTGGTAGCTGGCATCCGCTCCCTTCTCTGGCGGACTGGCCATTTTTTCCAGGAGAGGCTCGACCCAGTCCCGCCGGCCGGTCCTTTTCTCCGGTGGCGTGGGAATAATTCTCCGACATCGTGGCCATTTTCCGCAGGGGGAGCGATGCCCATTTTTTCCTAGGGAATTCTCCCAGCAGAGAGAGAGAGAGAGAGAGAGAGAGAGAGAGAGAGAGAGAGTGTGTCTTCCGGTGTTGGCGGTAGAGATTTTCCGACGATGGAGGGTTTTTTTTTGTGGCAGCGCCAGTTTTGTGATGTTTGTGCGACTATTTTGTAATGTTTGTAAGTCTGTTTTGTAATGTTTGTGTCGATTCTGTTTGTATCTTTTATCATTCTAGTTTGTAATGTTTATATGACTAGTTTTTATATGTTTTAATTTGTAATGTTTGTTTGTCTAGTTTGTATACTTTTATGTTATGATGTGTATGTTTTGTATTCATTAGATCAATCCGGACCCGCTAGCTTTCCCTTCAACTTTTAGCTGGAACATCAATTTAGGATATGCTGCGGCTTCTTGGCTAGCTAGCGTTCCTTACAATACCTTCCCTATATATTCTCCCCCTCAAGATGGAGCATGAAGATTATGAATGCCCAACTTGAAAGGTGATGAATAATTAGTCTTTGCCCAATTTTGAACGTCGAGGGGATGATCTTTTCTTAGATCGCGATTGCCTACTGAACGCTAAAGGGATGATCACTTCTTGGATCATGCTACCGTCTGAACGTCGAGGGGAAGATCTGACCGTGAAGCTTTGGGAATGATCTTTTTTGGATTGTGATTGCCTTCTGAACGCCGAGGAGACAATTGCTTCTTGCATCGTACTACCATCTAATAACGCCAATGAAACGACCTGACGGGAAATACCTCGCACAGACATACATTGCCACTAAAAAAAAGGACGAAAGAACCAATCATAAGGGTACAACGATTAATCAACCATGTCGATCAATATCAAGGGACTAATGTAGATAGGCAATAATCTGCAATTTAAACCTGGTCTAAACGGAACAAGATGGCCCATTTTTTTTTGTCTATTTTTCTGCAAATAACAAAACCTTGTCAGTTGAATGAAGAGATTAGTAATCCAAAAAAAAAAAAAAACGCTCTCCCCTCTCCTCTCAATCGTGGGAAGTGGGAGCGAGCAGTTCGCCGCCTGGCGACTCGCCGTAACTGGCCACTCCGCCTTAGTGCGGCGCCGGAAACGGCTTCCCCTGATGGGGCTTATAAAGGCCTTGGCCTGGAATCATTGCAGCAAGGTGAATTGGCACTTCTGCAAACCATTTTCGCGTCTGCTAGCGGAGGACTCCTCAAATCGAAATCCCTTCCTCTCACCCATGGCCGCCGTCAATCGGGTTGTGTTTGGTGATGAGGATGTTGTTGCGGGTGCGCTTAGGAGTGAACTCTCTCTCCTGGGCCGGGTTATCGACGAATCGCCCCCGATTGCTAGTCTTCAGCACACTTTGGGGCGGTTATGGAGATGCCATGGGGCGATGTCGATCACACCAATGAGTGAGGGGGTGCTGCAATTCACCTTCCCCTCTGTTGAGGACAGAGACCGGATCCGCCAGATGTCCCCCTGGTTCCTCCCCAAGTGTCTGGTTAACCTTGCTCCATGGGTAGCCTTTTCTTCCGATGTTGCAGAGCAGTTGTGGCGGGTCCCGCTAGGGCTCCATTTTTGGGATGTTCCCATTGATTGCTGCACCAAGAAGATCGCTATCCTCCTTGGCCAGGCTTTGGGGAGAACATCCTCCCCCTCGGTTCATCGAGTCCCGGAGACTAGGGAGATCTATCTTCGTGCCCTGGTCGGAATTGATGGTCGCCTCCCTCTGCCGCTCTCGGTCCCTGCTGCCCACGAGAAGGATGGGAGGGGAGAGTTTGAAGCGACGGTGAAGTACGAGAAGCTACCGCAGTTCTGCTACCTCTGCGGTATAGTCGGCCATACTGGGCAGGTGTGTCCACAGCGGGAGGCACTGGCCTCTGCAGAGCCTGTCTACGGAAGGCATATTCTGGTCCAGGTGAAGGGCCCCAAGGTTCACGAGCAGACTCTCATGCGTAAACAAATGTTCACCTGGGTTCGTAAGACGGACAGCAGCCCCTCTGGTCAGCAGCTACGCCTCCTGGTGGGGACTGATCGGAACTCTTCATCGAGGCAGCGAAACTGGGACGAAGTGCAGGGCCTACGGGCAGATTCCCCTGTCGCCAAACGCCCTCGACAGGCAGAAATGCCAAGTGATGCTGATTCTGGAGCAATGGTGGTGGTATCCAGCCAGAACTGGGCCCAATCCCCCAAATGAGTATATTGGTGTGGAATTGTAGGGGCCTCGGCTCTACCCTTACAGTTCCCTCGTTGTTTGGAGTCGTTCGTCGTTTCTCTCCGGCAGTTCTCTTCCTTAGTGAAACCAAGAGAGATGACGATTTTGTAAATAGCAAGTTAATGCGTCTAGGTTTTCATTTTCGTTCATTGCGTTTCTGCTGTTGGGAGGTCGGGGGGTTTAGCAGTAGCCTGCTCCCCCAATGTGAATTGTCGAGTCGTAGGAGAGTCCTCGTCCTTTATCTACGTGGAGTGTCAGCATGTAGTCTGGAGTGTTATGTCCTTTGTGTTTGTTCACCTGCATTATGATGTACAGCGTAGGCTTGAGCAGTTTAATGAAATTTCGGATTTGATTTTGTCGTGTGCTACCCCTATTGTCGTTATAGGGGATGAAGCTCCCTTTTAGGTTGTGCAACTATTGCTAGTAACATTCTGACTAAAGAATGTCTCATCACTGGTGAGAAGATCTCGTTGTGATTAACACCTTCTCTTTGTGTGACCCTCTTGCAACCAATCAAGCTTTATATTTGACACCTTCTACAGACAATGGCGGATACATGTAGTTTTAGGGGTGTCCCGGGACACCACTAAAATTTGGGAGAACGATTATCCAACCCCCGATAGTAGTTTTGTATGTATAAAAAAATTATAATTGGTAATTCGGGACACCTCTAAATTTTTTTTTTATAATGGCACCTCTAAAATTTGAAAAACCGATTATCATACTTTCGGTAGTAGTTTTCATAATTAAAAAAATATAAGCGGTAGTATGTATTATTCGAACCTAGGACACTACTATTATTAAACATATTCTCCATTAAATTGCAACTCATCTATTGTTTGATTTTAAACATTATGCAATAGTAAAAATGCTATACCGCAAGTGTATAATTGTAAACATATTCCCAACTATTTCAAAACCTAACAATTAAACTAATTATAGGCTACCCTAAATTTGAATTTATTTTATGGTTACACAACAAGTGTTGAAAGAGTTTTTCAATTTTGAGTTACACTAAGAATAGGGTTAGAAATCGAATATGCGATCAGTTCGTCAATTATTGTCAGATTTGTTGAGCAGTGTAGACACATAATCTATTTTATATCTTTTTTTTAGAATTCAAAAACATGTTGTGGCTTTTTGTGAAAATTTGTACTAGTTGAATATTTTCTGATTTATGAATTATTTATTTTTAATTTAATTAATTTTTGAAAAATGGCACCTTTATAGAAAATTCCTGGATCCGCCACTATTTACAGATGATATCCCTTCCTTCTTCTTGAAGATCCACTTGCAAGTAACTTGCCCAAAGAGTATTCACGTTATTTTTCGTAATGGAGCGAGTAAACCCCCGACTCATGCTAGAATTGTGTGGGTCTTCACCCAACCCGCATACATAACAAGGCGGGAATGGGTGTAGC
This sequence comes from Linum tenue, assembly GCA_946122785.1. Lineage (NCBI taxonomy): Eukaryota > Viridiplantae > Streptophyta > Magnoliopsida > Malpighiales > Linaceae > Linum > Linum tenue. Next base: position 4,582,562 of record CAMGYJ010000010.1, on the reverse strand, counting down.
TAATGCTCCGCCCTGTCCCGCACTTCCACGCCCTCTTAACCTTAATGTGATATGCTATGCATACATAGAAATAACGGGTCGTTTGCTTGAGGGTTTTGGTGATGGATTTGGTCATGGAAATCTATTCATCATGGACTTTAACGGAAATCCATCGTTTAGGGAATTAGGGAGATGGAATTTGTGGGTCCCGCCACTTTTGGGGTTCCAAATCCGTGGACCCCACGGACTTGGAAGTTCCACCTCTTGAGGTGGGATTTGGGTGATGGATTAAAATCCATGATGGTAAATTACCTTTCTACCCTTACTTATTACTTTAATTACAAAGTTGTCCTACTTTAGTTCAATGGTCATGCAATTATAAACTTTTATAATGTCGTATTTTATATATATGAGAATTTTTCATTTCGTTTTGTAATATCATAGTTTATTTAAATATGAATGTATATGTGATGTTAGATTCAACTATAAACATCTTATGCTCGTCTTGTGCATTATTATTTGATTGATTGTCGGATTCCAAAATCGGGGAGTTAGCAAGAAGTTGATGAGTTGTAGCAATAAAGCGAGCAATTGGTTGCAATTGATACATAATATTGCGCACATTATTAGATGAGTTGTTAATTGGTGCCAAACTATAATACATTTCTATATTTGTAGTTGAATTATTAGTCCACATAGTGGTAAAGAGTTTAAAATTTCATTGTATGCGTTGGATTTTTTTAATGAAATTTATGGATTATAATATAGAAATATAATTAGATAAGATAAGGGTAACAAGATAATTTGAATTTCATATCCACAAATCTATTCAAACAAAATCTATAATCAAATCCAACAAGCAAACAATAGACTTGGTCAAATCCATAATGCCACCAAATACATCATATATCCATGGTTTTCCAAAACCCTCATTTTTCAAATCCATGAAACAAACGACCCGTAAATTCCCTTAGTTCCCACAAATATAAGCCTAGAAGCTAGAAATCATTCACATATCGTAATCCCATCCCTTCATCTTCCCTATTCTTCTTCCAATTTATCTTCTTAGTCATTTACCTTCTCAATTCCAGCCTTTCCTTTCCCCAACGTCAAACTCTTTTTAAGAACTCCAACCGTTAATGTAGGGAATTGCTATTTCAACTCTCGTTTGGTTATCTCTGCTATCAATTTACATGCTACCTGCTAGTGCTCATCGACAATTCAATGCAAACCCAGAAATGTGAACCTCGAGAGCGGGTGCTCATCGACAATTCAACACATCGATTAAATTACTAACAGATAGCCTTTTTTTTTTGGGGTAGAAAAGATGGCCATTTTATAATAACAGTTCTTAAGTAACCAGCGATGAAGGGTAGATCTTATAATTTCATAGGGTTTTCCTAACACAACCTCATCCTGAACAAGTAAATCAGATGATTATGCTCAAGCAAAAGTATACGAACTGATTAGTGTCTTGTATACATCTCAAACGGGAAAGAACACTATTATTTCAAAACACATCATTTGGAGGTACATGGCAACCCAGTGGTGATAATACAGGACAACTACAACAAACCGCTATTACAACTCAGCAACACAAAGAACATCCTTCAACATTCAAAACACCATAAGAAAAGCTCAACCTTTCAATTAAAACAAGAAAAATGCAAATCTTCCGGAAAATCGTTGGCACTGCAGCTAACAGAGTGCGTTCACTGTGATATGAGCGGTGGTTTGATGTTATCAGTATGCAACTGTGCCAGTGCATCAGCTAACATTGTCGTCGTACCTTTGGCCAAGGTTTGGTACTGAGATTGTAGTGCTGCAGGAGGTGGAGGAGGCTGAGATTTGTATATCTGGGCATGCGTTGCATCTCCGTCATCTTCTTCTCTTCTGTAACTTGCTTTATCCACTGATGAAGCAATGGCAGAGGCTGGCTGAGTTTGAAGATTCATTGGCAGACCTAACTCCTGTGGTGATGAAGCGGGCGCGACCTTGTAACTCACTTGGGCAGGGCTCATGGAAGAGCTTGGATGCAATGGAGGCAGATTCCCTGTTGAAGAGCTAACCAAACCACTTTGCATAGGGGCATTGCTATAAGTCTGCGTTGCAGGCACGAAGTAAATCGGCTGAGGTTGATTGGTCTGGTGGTAGTAAACTGGCTGCTGTGAAAGTGGAGGATTGTTCATCATGTAATATGAAGGCATCTGCATCTGCATTACTCCAGCTGGGTTTGGAGCCGCATACTGTAAGCCGCTGGAATGGACATAATGCACTTGCCGTGGCTGATCGAATTGAAACGACGGCTGAAATGTGGAGGCCTGAACTGCTCGGTGAGTATCTCCCTCAAGCTCAGAGTGATTAGTGGCAACTTTTCCATCCATTGTTGCAGCAAAACCAGCTGAATCCTGGTGAGGCTGAGAGATCATAGTTCCACCTAAGCCTCTATCACTGTACAAACAAACACATCAAGCTACATAAGCCTAGAACTAGTTCGACCACCAACTAATCCAAAAGATTTTACAGATTTCGTGTTGCAAATTCTTACCTGAGAATTGATTCTGGGGAAGACAATTTCAGCTTGCTATTATCAATTGGACGAGCCCCACATTCGTCGATCTGGGCTCTGGCAGGCAAATTAGATGAAGAAGTGGAAGACGAAGTCGATCCAAATGACGAGCTGGTTTCAAGAGCCATCGACTCTGCTCCACAAATCCCAACAATCGGTTCACAGCCATTGTTGCTGTGACCCTCGCCAGCATAGCCCGCCCCTCCTCCTCTCTGCATAATCTTGGCGCTCTCGAACACATCGACGAACCAGCTCTCCTTCTTGGGGTGAGTCAACTCGCTCCCGCCGCCGCTTAGCTCCGCCGCGTTGGAAGCCGGCTTCGCGCCTGCCACGGTGGCGGATTTGGCCGGAAAGACGAACAATCGGATTCGTGCGGGAGCAGGGAAGACGCGGTTGTGCTCGTCGAGCATGATGGCGACGTCCTCGTCTGTGGAGAGCGTGATGAGGGAGTCGAGATCGTGGAAAGGGAGCTGGTATTTGAGGGTGAACGGTGTCCCGAGGCGGAGGGAGGCGGCCAAATGGGCGGCGAGAGTGGGGAGGGTGGGATTGGCGGCGGTGGTAGGGAGTGTGATGATGCGGGTGTCGCCGCCGGCGTAGAAGAGAGACTTGGTCTGAGGTCGCGGGATTATCTGGCCTCCGTAACTGCACATGAGACGTAGCTTAGCCCCGCCGGTGGAGAGTGAAGGCTCCATTTCCAGAGGTCGGCGGACGGCGGTGGATGGAAGAGGAAAGGGAATTTAGGGATTGTACTGAAAATTGTTAATTGTTAAGACAAGGAAGGATGTTGACAATGACATGGTGGGCGTAGTGGCGGGGGTGGCACTGTAGACGAGGCACATGTTAGCAAGAAATTAAATGGGTTCACCGGCCCATAGATATGGGTTGGACATGGGCCGGGCTAAGAAGGACTGGACAGTCGTAGCGTAGTAGTAGGCAATGATATAAACGTGGGCCGGCACTATCCCAACATATGTGATCCAAACGTGGGCCGGTACTATCCACTATGTGAAAAAATCAAGATCGAAAATTATTTCTTCCTACAATAATACATTTATCAAAAGAAAGAAAAAAAATCTAGAGCTATCAATATAGCTAATGTTAAAGAATACTCAAATGAAAAAAAAAAAAGATCTTATGAATTATGATCATAGAGGGAAGATCTCGTGTCAATATCTTCTGAAGCTTCATTTTGGGTTGTTATCTTGGATAAGTTTCTTAGACACTGCATACACATCTCTCTTGACTTAGGTTGGATAGCTGCCTGTGGCAAGTGGCAACTACTCCTTCAACTAAGCGTGTACGCTATGTTTACGATCAAATCTAACGAAACACCGAATATCTTCAATTCTATCTAAAACGGGATCTGAAGAGAATGTGTAAAAAACTGCAGCTCCACAGGGCATCATCGTGATAAACACAGCTGCAATACTATATATCAGTTCACTATGCCGTTGGGTTGTTGTTCCATGAAGGAGCATCACCACATTGTAGTAAGCAAAAGCTTGCAACACGACTGCCACCATGTTATCGCTTACATGATAATCCAAAACCTTCCATCGGTACTTAACGAATATGTGAGTTTGGATATTGAAAGCTATCAATCCAAATAGAATCCATGGATCCAGATCACGTCGATGACTGGAACTATTATACCCAAAGACGAGAGAGACAAGGATGACAAAGATGAGGTCTGCAGACCTAGCGTAGCGCCCCCATACGCAACCCGGAGATTTTTCACCCCAAACAAGGGCAAAATGGCTTAGGATAGATGGAAGAGATGTGAAGGCTGTTATATTAGCCATGAAAAAAAGAAAATGGTGGCCAAGCTTCCAAAAGTCTTGAAATGTTGTAAATAGCAGAAAGGAGAACTCAAAGTTCACGAGTGTACTGATCAGTAATAGAAAAATCCAAGATGCGAGTACCTTTCCTCTTGTACTTTGGTTTCCTTGTTCTTCCCCTACTGTTGCTATTACTTCAACCTTTCCCATATCCATCTCCACTTCAACGGTACAAAGAATAGTTAGCGATTCAGAAGAAACAAACGATCACTAATGATCAGACAAACCCAAATTCCTTACTTTGAGATTCTCCTATTTATTAGGTTGTTTATGAACTCGTTAAACAAATTAAGAAAAACCTGCACGCTTATTTCTCATATCATTGGAAGTCCTGATTCATCGCCGTTATTTTTGTTTCTTTCTTGTGCGAAGAAAGTTGGTAAATAAAAACAAAGAACGAAAAAATCAATGAGGTATAGATGAATTGCGATCCGAAATAAAAAAAAATTAATGTTAACAAAATACGAACTAAAATTTGTGTGTACAAATCTTTATGCTTGTATGTGGAGTGATATATCATCCATATGAACTCATATCACACACTAGTTTTGATGCTTTTCTATATCAAGCCAACCCACATAGTACATGGAACAATTTATGAATTCCCCTCTTACCATAATATAAGCCACTAGTTATACTTGGCCAAATATCATTAGAAAACTCGAACTATAAAAAAAAAAGAGTCACTTGTATTCTAAACTATTCAATATTCCATTTCGGTCCTGAACTAATATTCCGTTATTGAGCGTTAGTATATAACTAAAAATCCAGTCAGCGTTGACGTGGCATTTGACATGGAATTTTAATTTTTATTTAATAAAACAATTAAGATAATAACAATAAAAATAACTCTTCAACATCTTCTCTTCACTTCCCCCGATTCTCCGCCGACAACGAGCTCAATTTGTGGGGGATCGATTACCCCATTTCACATTCTATCGGAAAAAATCCCAAAATACTCTAATTATTAAAAAAAATTCCTCAAATACAATACTTATAAACTTTCCCCCCAAAATACAGCAGTTTCAACATCACTGTCTTTGTCCAAGACAGTGATGCCTATCACCGCTTTTGACAACAACAGTGATGCTATCACCGTTTTGGTCCAAAACGGTGAAGCTATCACCGCCCTAAACAAAAGCGGTGATAGTTTGACCGTTGATGAGACAAACGGTGAAGCATTTATCACCGTTGATGGGCAAAACGGTGAAGTTGGCGCGGATCGCTGACGTGGCGAGGAGCGGGGACTTCACCGCCTAAGACGAAAGCGGTGATAGCCCCGCCCCGCCACGTCAGCCATCCGCGCCATCCGCGCCCTTCACCGCTGCTGTCGGATGCGGTGAGGCGCGGATTGTGGTTTTTCTCCACAATCCGACGCTTCACGCCTCGCCACGTCAGCGATCCGCCCATCATCGCCTTTGACCAGAGCGGTTATGTCACTGCAGCCGAGGAAAGCGGTGATTTGCCGCTTTAAATTTCCAGCGCCTCCTTCCCCTCCCTTCATCCCTATAAATACCACTCCCCCCCCCCCCATTCCAAACCACACCACCAAATTTTATACTTCTTTCTCCCTCCATTACTTCACTCTAGTTTCGTTCTAAGTATGCTCTGTGGTTGCGGCTAAGTCCGATCTTTCGCATCAGAAAGAATTACTAGAGTTTTTGTTTTTTGTCGATACTCTCGCTAGCTTTTCGGCAAAAAATGGACGAAGAGGCTTTGAGAGTACGTAAATTTATTTTATTCTTTTGTGATTTTTTTTACATGGGTGCTAAAATTTAAATTGATTTGATTTCATATTTTTTTTATAGATGGGTGCTGAGATATACGACCCTAGATTGTATATCGATCCTGGCCCAAGGGATTGAAGGTATTTAACCGGGCAAGATCAACATCGCTCCCGTTCAATTTGGAACAATAATCCGGTAGACACACTAAAATTATTTCAACAGTTTTAAAGTTTTTATTTTTCTTTCTATTGACTGACAATATTGTGTTTTTTGTTTTGTAGGAATCACTTATTCCCATCAGTCATCGAGGGACATGTCGATTGCCCCGTTGGAATGCTCGACTGCAGCCCTATCTAGAGAGGACGGGATTGCACATGCTGAGGCACTTTATGAGGCTTGATATTGACAATGATCTGCTGACGGCAATGGCAGAGCGATGGCGCCCCGAGCTGCATACCTTTCACTTTCCCGAGGGTGAAATGACGATCACCCTCAAAGATGTTGCCATCCTCACCGGGCTCCCGATCACTGGAGATGCCATCATCGACAACTCGAGAAAACCAGAAGATGGTTGGGGGCCATTGATTCAACAACGTTTGGGGTTCAACATGCCGACCACCACGCCCGTCGAAGGTCAGGGGCATCCACCACTGAATGCGGGGCAAGAATCGATCCCGTGGCTTGTTGACCACATCCAGATGGAGGTTAATATAGGCCCGGATACTCCTGAAGATCAGGTGGAGCGGTATGCACGTGTCTACCTAATTGGCTTGGTTGGTGGGTTTCTGTTCCCCGACAAGTCAAACCGGTGGATACAAGGCATGTGGTTAAATATGCTCCTCGGTGACTGGGACGAGATCGGGCAAAAAAGCTGGGGGTCGGCCGTCTTGGCTGGGATCTACCGAGAGTTGTGTACTTGCTCGAAGTTGGGAGCGAAACAAGCTGGTGGTGCGATGTTCATACTCCAGCTCTGTGCATGGGAGCATCTTCCGTTTCTCGCACCTCGAGACCCTCGGGAATTCTGGTTGCCAGATGATGAGCTACGATTTGTAGCAAATCCCCCATATGGTTTCAAGTAAGTTCAATTTAAGTTGAATTTATTTTAGATATGCAAGTGAATTTAGATCTATTCCAAGTATGCGAATTTAGTGACATTTTAAGTATGCAATTATAGTATTTTAGTGAACTAAGCTATCTTCCAACTAAGCGAATTTAGAGACATTTTAAGTATGCAATTATAGTATTTTAGTGAATTTAGATATCTTCCAAGTAAGCAAATTTAGATTTATTCTAACCAAATCGTATTTAGCTTATTTAGATTATTGCCAAGTAAGGAAGTTTAGTTCAATTTAGATGCTTCCATACAATCATACTTAACAAGTAAACATCTATGCTTTAAAAATTGCTTATATACGTACTTTTGCTTAATTAGGTGGATCGGAGCAAATACAAACGACCACCAGCCCGAGCACTCTTTACTGTTTTATCGTGCTGAATTTGATAAGCCTTGGTGGAACCAGGTAAAAATATAAAATTTAATGATTTTCAATTTTTTAGGTGGAGTGGATATAATTTTTACTAATTCCATGACTATAATGATTGTAGGCGGTATGGGATCCATATCCAAATGAAGTGGTTGAGTTGCATCGTCTTAGACATCCTGAGGATGAAGAGACATGGTTGTGCAAGGTGCCCTTAATCTGCTGGCACATGGTGGAATGACACCTGCCTGATCGATCTTTGAGGCAATATCGATTGGAGCAACCAATTCCAGCATCCCCACCTCAAGGGTTCAGGGAGCTCCACGCCATTGACCTACACTACACCAAAAAGGATTGGACCCGCAAGCATGAATTCTACATCAACATATGGGAGAATAGAAATCAGTGGGTTGTACAAGGGGTGCCGGAGACGAGGCCAATGGGGTACCACGATGGCTACATGCGGTGGTATCGGAACTTCACGCTAAGATGGGTGTCAAAGCAAGGTGCTGTTTGGGGCGCAGTGGTAAGTGAATTCCATTTTGGCCTATTTGTTTTAATTTTTGTAGTATGATTACATGCCTATATTAGCTAGAATGTTAATTAACATTATTAGATGATAGAAATCATTATTAGATTTAATGTTAGTTAATTTTGTACAACAATTTATTAGGTTGACGGTTTGGAACATGCCAAGCACACTGTCGAGAGTGCACCCACCATGGATGAGCGGAAGACATCTTTTTTGCGCAGGCTTTTCAACAACCTGCTCTGTTGTACCAGAGAGCAAAGGAGGGATGTCGGGTTATACCCTCCAATGCCTGCTCCGGCCCGACCTTCATTCCGTGCTGATGAGAGGATCGTGCCCCCACAAGAGCCCCCAAGGAGGAGCAGAAGAAGGGTGAGAGAAAACATTGAATAGCTTCGTCCGTCTCAACAAACTCAACTTCCTGAACCATGGCCACATTGTGAGTGGGCTACTAGTACTGAGGGCACCGGAGGGTCGTCAAGCTATGTCCCGACTCAGGAACATGACATGTTCACCCAAGGAACCCCTCACTTCCACCATCAGCAACAAACTACTCAGTATCAGACCCCGCAACAACAACATACATCATCGACTTTCTACCACGCTTCTGGTCCATCTCAGGCACCTCCACCCCCACCACCTGTCTACACTCCGGTGGGTGGTCGGGTTAAGAGGAATCCGCGAGCAGTTGTCCAGCGGGCTCGTGAAGAAGGAGGAGGTAGAGAGGGTGGAAGAAGGGGCCGAGGAGGTCATGGAGGAAGAGGAAGAGGAAGAGAAGGGGAAGTGGAGGGAAATGAAGACAACGAGTGAACTATCTATGTCGTTTAAATTTGGTTTCAGATTGTGTTGTTTTCCATGAACTACCTATGTTTCTCAATTTGTTTTCCGATTGTTTTGTTTTCCATGAACTACCTATGTTGCCGGATTTGGTTTCGGATTGTGTTGTTTTCCATGAACTATCTATGTTGCCGGATTTGGTTTCGGATTGTGTTGTTTTCCATGAACTATCTATGTCGTCTAAATTTGGTTTGGGTTTGTACAGTTTTACCACCCATGTTGTACCAAAATAAACATCAAACGCCCTTTATTACAATCACTCAACAAGATTAAAACAAGAAGTCCAACTTAAACATCACAACAACGAAAATGACAAGGAAGTGAACAACATCAGCATCAAGGTTGGTTCGGAATTGGCCCCGAATCTTGCTCTAGAGGTGGACCTGGGCAACGCCTCTTGTCATGACCCGGTTGTCTGCACTTTGAGCAACGCTTTGGACCCCGTCGGGCACGTTGTGATTGATCCATTTCATCGTGAATCCTTTCGGTCCTAGGACGACCTTTGGTGCGCTTTAAGTGCAACGGTGGGATAATCAACTTCCCATTGTCTACAGGCCAATAAGCTTCATCCGGCAGGGGGCTGAAACTTGACGAGTAGGAGTTCCTGATCGCCTGTTCCGTGTAGTAAGGACTAACCAAACTGTAAGCGCTGAGGGTTATCGACTTAGCTACTGCCATTGCATGTGAACAAGGTACTCTTCTGTTTTGATACTTTTGGCATGTACACTCTCCGGTGCGAGTTTCTACGTGTAGAGTAACGGATTGACGATTATGCCCACGTCTTCCTCCACCCCAAATACATGTTTGCAAACAATACATAATTCTAACATACCGAATCCCGACGAGTTTCTTGAGCAGTAAACCAACTCCAAACCAGCTGAGAAACCGACTAAAAAAACAGGGTTTTTTGTATTTGGTTGCTGTAAGGCAGCAGGAAGGAAGTGGGCGTCGGAATTTATAGGAAAAAATGGCAGCTAATCACCGCTTTCAACAATGGCGGTGAACACATCATCGCTGTTGTCCAAAGCGGTGATAGCTAGGTCGCTGTGACCTAATTTTTCCACCTACCAGGGGTCTAAAACGTGCTCAATTATCACCGTTTTGGTCAACAACGATGTTATCACCGTTTCCCATAAACGCGGTGAGGCGATCAATTATCACCGATTTTGTGAAAGGCGATGATGTAATCACTGTTGTGGCCCAGCGGTGAAGCAATCACTGTTGTGGTCCGAGGCGGTGAAGCGATCACTGTTGTGGTCCGAGGCGGTGATGTGTTCCCCGTTGTTCTCAAAAGCGGTGATACCTTCCCCGTTTTGGAACAAAGCGGTGATCATCATCACTGTCTTGGACAAAGACAGTGATGTTGAAACTGCTGTATTTTGGGGGAAAAGTTTATAATTATTGTATTTGAGGAATTTTTTTTAATAATTAGAGTATTTTGGGATTTTTTCCCATTCTATCCACCCACTACCACTAGTATCCAAAAACATAATGCTTCTGCACGCACGTTTGCAAAAACTTCAAACCAGTCCCTGCAAATTTTGTCGGACTAGAGGAGCGCCCAGATCTCCCTTACTTCGTCGACAGCTCTTCGATTCGAAGAAGCAGACCGAAGGATTGTCAGAGCTCTAGATTGCAGATCCACCCACGTTTCCCTTCTCTGAGCGACGATCCTTCTCCTCCATCAATGGGTCAATTTCTGAGCTGGGCATAGTGTGGTGGCGCTAGAAGGGCGAAACCGAGTTCAGGGGTTTGGGAAGGAGAAATCTGACGGTAGGGAGGGGAGATAGCAATGGCGACCCACTCATACTTTATGAATGAAAAATAGTGATAATAGAATGGGTAATTGAGTCTAAAAAGTTGCAATGATCGACTCTAACTAGTTGACGAGAAAAGTCAAAATAAGAGAAATATGTATAGATACTGTAAGAAATTGAGCCAAGAACTAGGTAGGGCGGGGCGGAAGTAGATACTCATTCCCCGCACCACGCTACTGCGGGTGGATTAATACCCGCCTCATCGTGGATCAAGTCGGGTAATACCCGTAGGGCGGGTTCAAATTACCAGCACTTCTTTTATGACCACTATTGTCTTCATGAAATTTAACAATTGTGACGATGTGACTCAATAAAAATGTATATGGTTTGCTACATAAATTTGGTCACGTATACCTCTTTTGCTGCATAAATTTTTTTAGTAAAATTATGGGGCGTGAATCTAATATTAGTGACAATATTTAACCAAGATAGAAAAGAAATTTCTTTAACCACAATCTCAACAATGTTTTTTTTTTTTTGAAAAAAGATATCAGATATATTGATAGGAGAAAAAGATATTACATCCGGGAAACCAGCCAGACCTGGAAATCAAAAAATCGACATGTAGTCGGGTACAAAGCGAGGGTCTTTCCAGCCACCAAATGAGTTACCCTATTGTTACTCCGACCTACAAAACGAACAGAAAGCGCACTATGACAAGTAAACACCAGAATAATCTCTTCAAGTAAAGCCCCAATCCGATCATCTCGCACATCCCGCCGATTGATTTTATCAATAATGACCTTGGCATCACCTTGAAAACAAACCGCATGGAAACCCAGCTCCAGACACCACAACACCGCTTCCCGAAGAATCAACATCTCTGCCACTAGAGGGTCATCCGTATCGGGAAACTGAACTCTACGAACCAGAAGTATGTTCCCGTCCAGATCATTAATCACACTCCTACCAGCCGCGTGAGACCCAAACTTCGTCGCACCGTCCCACCTACAGGTAATAGACTGCACAACCATAGTCGAATCAGACGAGACACTGGACCGGCAGAGATGCTGACCTCGTTCACCGGGTAGCCTCATCCATTCCTGGTATTGTTGATAATACTGTCGCAGTAGCGCTGGAATCCCAAATTGTTTGCCCTCAAAGACAACCCCATTACGAGATTTCCAAATCCGCCACAAAACAGCTACAACTGCCATGAGTAGATGAGGTTGGTGGATGGCATTCATCAGTTTTTTCATAAACAGCGGAAAGGTATGTCGTGGCAACCCCTGACCAAGATGCTCAAGGCCCGCCTGATCCCAGAGCGCTCTGACTACCGGACAATCGAAGAACAGATGCTCCATTGTCTCCTTTCAGTCCAGCATACAGGATAACGAGGCTGGACCGTAAATACAATGATTTAAATCTCAACAATAATTTAAACTAAATACAATATAAACTTTTTTATAGTAATAGTGTAATTTTATAGGTCAAGAAGGACACAATTCTCTCTTCTCTTCCTCATGCTTTGCTAGTATGTGTGCAATTTTCTTTCTTTTCTTTTGCTAACTTGGCTTCAAATTATTTGTGTAGCTTTGCTTCTATCTCATCTTTCAACATAGCCTTATCTACCCCACCTCTTATGGCCCTCTTACTATTTCGAGAATATGGTTTTCCTGAGGCAAGAATAACTGTGGCTTCTAGGACAATTTATATCCTACTCAAACCAACTCTTTTATTTTCTCCTGCAAAATACTTTTAGTAGCTCTCTTTGTATTCGATCAAAAGATAATAATTACATACATCATAATTTAACCTTGTATAATTTGATTTCCATAAAAAAAAACCTTGTATAATTTTATATAATGATGAAAACAATTTATATAAGAGGTAAACGTACGTATATTGCCTCTCTTTCTTTGCTCTGCTTGATATGTTGAGCATAATAAACCTCATCATGATACTTCTTATTTCCAGTCAATGGACGTCTCTGAAATTTAAAGTCAAGTGATTAAATTTATAGTTTAAGAACACTAGGTGAAATAAAATTGGATAGGAATCATATTTAACCTAATATATTAGATTATTAATTACCAAAATTTAAGTACAGCTAGAAAACTCATTACCGTAGTTTCTTCCATTTCTTCATGTGTTGTTGACCCACATGTATTTTTCCCTTGCACCTTTCCTCTATTTTGTTTATTCCTCTTACTCATTTCCTACCACATATGTTAATAATAATCAAAGATCTATAAATAATTTTAATTTTTACAACATTAGAAGTAAAAATATAGACACTTACTTTGAAGTCAGCAGGAGCCCAATATTGAGCATGTTTTGCCGAGTCATCAACATCAAAACCTTCAGGAATATAACCACCTCTTTGGTTATTGGCAAGGGCAAGGAACTTTTCACGCCCATGATATTGTCAAGTTGAATGTGCTAATCTCATTTTGATCCACATAACATTTAGGACTTTGCTACGGTGACATGCATGTCACGGTGACATGCACTTTTCGGTCGACCTCATATAGGATCAGGTCGAGCTAATATGTTGTTTCAGTGTAAAAACAGTTTCATGGTGCCTACTTTGGAGATTCATATCTTACAATTGGCTAGATGGAAATTGGAAATTAAAGGCTTGTTTTGAAGCGGAAGTGTCCCTCTACACATTAAAGTACTTTGGAGCTCAATAGAAAGTCCAGAAGACCATTTTTGAACCTGACCAAAAGGCTATGCCAAAACTGGGAAACTGCCTGAAAATGGCTAAGTCTGGCAACGTGTTTGTCAAGCCTAATTTGGAGCTCAATTTGAGAAGCATGGATGCGAGTCAAGTCCAGGGGCCTCTACCACGTTAAATTACATATTTTTATACAAAGGCAAGGTATTGGATGAAAGATTGAATATCTTTAAGGCTTCAAACAAAACGCTCGAAGTTGCTACGAAGGCTATTTTCTGGCCGCTTGCTTGTGCTCGAAGTCTGCCAGAAAAACAGCCTTCGTAGCAACTTTGACCCTTTTGTTTGAAGCCTTACAGATATCCAATCTTTCATCCAATGCCTTGAATTTGTATAAAAACATACCTAATTTAACGTGGTAGAGGCTCCCCGACTCGACTCGCATTCATGCTTCTCGAATTGAGCTCCAAAATAGGCTTCACAAACACATTTCCAGACTTAGCCATTTCCATGCAGTTTCCCATTTTTGGCATAACCTTTTGATGAGGTTCAAAAATGGTCTTCTGGACTTCCTATCGAGCTCTCAATCACTTCAATATGTAGAGGGACACTCCAGCTTCAAAACAAGTCATTCGTCTTCAATTTCCATCAAGCCAATTGTATGATATGAATATCCAAAGTAGGCACCATGAACTGTTTTTACACTGAAACAACAGATTAGGTCGACCTGATCCTATATGAGGTCGACCAAATTCTAAATGAGGTCGACCAGATCCTATATGACGTCGACCGAATTCTAAATGAGGTCGACCTAATCCTAACTGAGATCGACCGGAAAGTGCAAGTCACCGTGACATGCATGTCACCGTAGGCACACCCTAAGATTTATTACTACTAGTAAATTTTTTCTACATACAAAAACATAAAGGATTAATATATTTATCTGGCCAAACAAATATATATATTAACCCAAACATAAGCTTACTTTGCGGAGAGTTTGTAAACACAAAAATGGAAATGAAAATGGTGAAAGATATAAGAAAAATTTACCTCCACCAATTCAAATAATTTATCAATCTCAATTTTGTCTATCTTTACCAATTCAAATATGTATTTTCCTTAAAAGTCCATAAATCCTCTAGCTACAGTTGTACAGTATATTTTTGTTCTTAAATATACCTCTGCTTATCTTATTAATAGTATTTCTTACTATTATTATTGTTATTGTCATTATTATACATCCTTGAGAATATACGTACTTCTCTAATTAATAAACATGGCAAAGTAGGATCTAATTTGTGACGACGAGATCACTCATAAATTGATGAGATGTTTACAAAAAAATTCGTAAGAATTTCAAAGACAAGGTTGGAGTGTAAAGATAATCAAATATCATTTGTTTCTTGTATTAGTATTACTATCGTAATTATTTTTTTGGCGAATTGTAAAATTTGTATTTCTTTTCATAAGCATGGGATAATCTGAAAATATGTTAATTGATATTTTTTAGGTGAACCATTGTCGTACATATGTGAATTTGGATGCTTTAAAATATATGAACATTTTTTATATGGCTTTTGAGAAAGCTCATACCCCGAAATGAACCAAAACTCGAGCATAGAGTTTTTGGGTAGAGTTAACATTTGACTCGAGATCAGCCTACCAAACATAACCTGACCTGTGACGACCTGTAATTAGAAGACACCAACCCGAAATTATCTAACTTGACCCGATTGTCAGGTTAATTATCAAAGTTCGGAAAAATGTGATTGTAGTATAGTCTTTTCAACTAAACGATTTACATGCCGTTTGGTAATAAATGAATTCTATAAGTTTTGAGGATTCAATTTAAAATGAAATCTTTTGTGTCAGGTATATAAAAGAATTCATTTACAATTCTAAATTTTGAATTATACGGGATTGGAGCTAATTATATCAATTCTGAGAAATTAAGATGGAATTTTCAAATGAATTTCACAAGTATTTTACTAACTATAATGAAATGATATAATTATCCTTATTTATTAATTAAGTTACTTGTGCATATATTATTTGGCGTCAATTGACAGATTATGGGCGCCTATGTCTCCTCTTTTTGCCGGTAACCTAATATATATAATTTCTCTTAAACCCTGTTATTTGACAACAAAACTAACTCTCATGCTATTCCCAAACTACATAGCCAACGACATCATAAGGGTGTAGTTGTTTAGTTCAATTCATTTTATGCAAAAAGATTAAATATAAGATACCAAACACAAAAATTCACTTGATAATGAACTCTACATAGTAATTCATTTCAAAATGAAATGAATTCTCGATTCATTTGGTACCAAACAATATGTTGTCCTCTAATGGCAAGACTTTCCTTGTAAAATACACTACAAAATTGAAGAGCTTTAGGGACAAAAATAAGGGACACCTTACTTAGTTTGTCTCCGGAAATGAAATGTAAAGTTACATAGAGGACAAGTTCTAAAAATCATCCCCGGATATGCAGAGAGATCATAATTATACTAGTGGGCTTTTTTTGTTTGCCGTCCCCGCGCCCAAGGCGAGATTAATTTGCCGCTCAATGAGATATGCGGCCTAATTTTTTACATTTTAGATTTAAAATATATTTCCAATTTTTTGGAATTTGATTTAGCAATTAAATAAATAGAATGAGCGAAGGGGTATAACTAGGGTTTAATATTTTATTTCTCTTCAGCGTTGTCTCCTAAGGAGCAAATAGTAGCGGCCGTCGGCAGACAGGGCAGAGAAAGCAAATCGAGTCTTCTCTATATGGTGAAAAATAATTGTTGCTATCGATTACAAGGTAAGAACAATTGATTTGTTTCTCTTTAGAGATAAAACTCTGTTCTCTTGTGATTTACAATAGGTAGTTTTCGATTTTGGTTCTTTGTCTTGAATGTTGAATTATAAAAGGGGCTCAATTTTGTGATTCTTCGTCGGGTATAGGTTTTGTTTGGATGTAATCGTCTGTTTGATTTTTGTACCCGGGGAAGGGTTATACTCCTTTACATCTTATCCCTATTTTGGTGTTATAGTGTTGTAGTGGAGGAGATGAAAGTTTGTTTCTTCACCTTTTTCTCTCTTAAAGTTTCGTGTTTTTTAGGATTAGATGATACATGAATCCATGCAACACATTGCTCTTGGCAGAGTTAGCTACAGGAGTTTCAATACTGTACGGATAATTTTGGAGGTAATATCATTAATTTTGAATATGAAAGTTTGAAATTCTAATAATTTCAGTAGCATCTAACAATAATAATCAACTTATATTATCTTTATAAAAAATATATTATGTATGGAGAAGAACATGTTCTTCTTCCTACTGCAGGTCATTGCCTTTGTCTCTCGTGCAATGAATTACTAGAGAGGAAATTGTTCAAGTAACATGCATATAAGGAAAAATCAAATGGACACATACTTTAACTTGGAGTATGATGTCCTACTTGGATTTATCTATGGCCTGAGGAAGTTAAAGATATCAAAGTGGTTCATGTTCTAGTATTAAGATCTTCAAAATAGTTGAATCTAGCCATTTCTTTTTTTGAATGCTTTTATCCTCACTCTTATTCTTGCTTCACACGAAGATGTGGTTTTTGATTGGCCATAAAGTGACTCTTGACTAATCTTTGATTCTACTTAGATTACGACAATTTGATGGGTGGATGAATTTGAAAGCGAAGCAGGGAGCCAATGTAAGTGTTTTTAGTATTATAGTTTGGTCATTATTTTGAGTTCTCACTCCTTATGTTTGGTTTAACAAGTTGCCCAAACCCTTTCATATTATAGTGTTGACTGTTGAGACCCTAAGCAGATGATTACATTGCCTTAATATGTTCACATGCTATTTGAATTTTTTCACTTCGTTTCCCATGGCAGAAGGACTATTTATTACTTCAGCAATTTGCGTAGTGGGACAATGAAGTAATTGGAAGATTGGAAACTGAAGAAACAAAATTGTCATAGGATTAAGAGTACAAAAGCAAGCCGAGCATGTTTGTCCATAACAAGGAGGTTGAACATCAGAGGAAACATTGTTTTTGTTGGTAGCAAGAAGTTATCTTTCATTTTAGTTTTTATATTTTTTTCTGAATGATCCCTTTTATCTGAAGTATTATGTATTGCCCCAAAATAAACATGTAAGACATATAATTAGTAGAAAACTTGTTAAGCGAGTGATGTTGGTTCCTATAAGCTACATGGATGACAATTTGTTATCCAAAGATATAGTATAAAAGGGGTCAATATAGCGTCTCCAACTAGTCGCGGTACTATCTTGAATTTGATTTTAAGAGACAATATTTTGTCCTTCGTACTAATGTTTATAGGGGACGAATTTGATTTTAAGGGACAATATTTTGTCCTTCGTACTAATATTTAGGGGACGACTTAGTGTTACCGAAGTTTTTGGTTATAGGGACGACACATTGTTCCTCATGAAAAAGAAACTAGACTACAACTCATAAGTATGGGAGACGACTGTCGTCCCTAGTATTAGGGACGACCTAGATTTTTGTCGTCCCCATAAAAATAGAGGACAAGAGTATAGGTGACCAAACATTAGGGACGACTATGTCGTCCCCAAAAACTATAGGGACGATTTTGTCTATTTCCGGGGACGATTTTTGATGTCCCCAAACCTCCTCTTTTTTGTAGTGATAGTTCATTACACTATCTTATCGTGTTATGTAGTCCATGAGAATCAGAATTTCCTCACATTCAATCCTCTCTAGTGGAGCCAGTGTGTCATATGGATTAGTCTCACATTAATCCTCTCCATTTGTTCCTTTCTGAACTCATACTTTCCTCTTCAACTATCATGTTGGGTAGAATCACACATATTAGTATAACGTTTCACATTGTTTAGATATCCCAAAACCGATTAGGTCCTCTAACTATGAGTCCAGGCTCTCTTAACATCCTTCTGGTATGCCTCTTGTCATATTACAAACAACCTTTTTTGTGTTGGGTGACAAATGGTCTTAAAAAATGTAGACCATTCAGTGTAAATCCCATTAGCCAGGTAATGACATTGATCGTAAATGATATCGTTTACTGTATACCTAACCCACAAAAGATTTCCTTTAATAGGTTGAACGAATAGAGAGGAGACTCCAAGAATGTTTATGTCATTGCATTGTTCGATTTAACATTTCCGAAAAAGGCATGCCAAATACTTGTTTTCTAAGACGCTACTGCTTCAAGAACTATGGTTAGTTTTCCTTTATATCCAACTCATTATGTCAACCATACAATTAGTAATGGCAATGAGGCATTGCAGGTCGTGTAATATAAGCGTGGTTATCGATTAGGGGCATGTCGGCTTATTCTTATATATAATGTGAAGAAAACATTTATATTTAACTATAAAATTAAAGCGGAAATAGTTCATAAATGAAATATAGAGATAATAGGTAGATTAGTTGAGTAGAATTAGTTGAAAGATGAAGTCTTACACTCATCTAAAGTATTATGGTTGAAAATATTATTTGAAATAAGTCCAGATAAGAGAATTCAATTAACTATTTGGACAAATCAAGATTAATTGGGTCAAGAACAAGACGAAAATAGCAGTGTTGTCAAAACCGAATCAGACATCAATCCGAATTAATGAGAGGTTCACGATTTATCGAATAACTATTGATTAACCAGAATTGGAAACCGGTCATAAACCGGTACTTGACTCCAAAAAAGAAGAAAGAAGTACATAAAAAGAAAGAAAAAAAAATCAAAACCCAAAAAGGGAGCACGGGTAGGCTTATTTTTAGGGTTTCCTTTACCCAGTTTCCCATTTTTTTAATTAGTAATTAAAAGACAACAAAAATGGTAGGCCCTAGTTTAATTTACAAGGCTAGCTGCCCGTTTTCTTTCTTCCGTGGCCCGGACTTGTGTCCGGGTCCGGTTTTTATCGGACTGACCTGTCGGTCCGGCTCGATTTTAATAATAAGGGAAAATAGTATCATGCTTCATCGTCTCACGCGGCTCGATTTTAATAATAAGGGAAAATAGTATCATGCTTCATCGTCTCACGCTATTGCGGGTTGGGTATCAATCGCCCAACGCACTGATAAAGCCAGATAATACCCACCGATACGAATCAAATATCTATCACTACATGTGTCTATATATATAATAGTCAGGTGACCAGTTGTTGTGCTTTCAAAATTATATGATGGCGTTATTGAATATTGACTAACAAATTGACAGAATTAAAACAAAACCACCCTCTCTTTGTCATTATCAGTTGTCGATAGACACAACACAAGAGGACATCCAGTCAAGTCTGTAAATACATCCATTTTAGACTAGACGCCGCACTACTGTGCTCAGCTTTGAATGCACTACGCCGCCTGAATTTTTATATCCATTTTCTTAACAAATAATCGTATATATCAACTGCATGAAATTTCCTCGCCTGTTTTTGACCGACGTTTGCGAGTAAAAGAACTTTCATTAATTGAACCTCTCCCCAACAACTCGAGTTATTGGGATCAACTAGTTTTTGACATGGTATCAGAGTCTTCGGTGACCGTAAGGTCTGCTGTTCGATTCCCACTGACCCCATCTGTTTCCGTTTCTGTTAAGCACATGATGTCTGGACCTGTGCCTGTCCAAACTCCAAATATAAACGATATATGATCCACGATAGAACCTCTCTCAAACAACTACTACATGGGATTCAATTCATGAGCCGCAGAAATGTTCTTGAACATCTCGTAGATGATCCTGTTCCGAAACTCCTCGTTGGTGCACGTGCTCTTCACGTGCCTGGCCTTGGGAACCCTTCTGTTGCCGAACACCAGGTTGGTATTCAAGTAACCCACGCTCCCGGCCAGCCTGACCATCAAATCCAGGTAACCGTTCTTCAGCTTCGCCGCCAGCTTCAGCGGCGCCGCCATCACGATTCTCAGCCGCAGCTTGTGCACCACCTTGATCCTCCACGCCAGCTTGCGGGACGACGACGAGGAGGAGGAGGAGGAATTGTCGCCGCCGAGCCTGGCGATGCGGATGTTCTTGTTGCGGATTGAGCCATCTTGTTGTAGCTTTTGGTATCTCTTCCTTCGCCAGTGTCTGTCCCCGCTGCTGTAGAATTTTGTGCCGAAGATTTCCATTTCTTTACAGAGAGAGAGAGAGAGAGAGAGAGTAAATTAAATTGGAGGGCAAGTTGTGTGTGCGTAATGCGTATTTATTGGGAAGTCATAAATCAAGCAAGCAGCAAGCCAGCAACGGAGACAGCATGAGGGAGGAATTATCCGAGAAGATGCATTTCTTTAATTTGGGCCTCAAGTAATAATAATAATAATAATAATAATAATAATAATAATAATAATATACGCTGTTTAAACGTTTAGAAGTCGGGGGTCAACAACGGCAAGCGGTCAAACGTTCTTCACTATTAAATAAAATATCTTATTAATACACAAGATATAAAAGGGCTAAATTACACGTTTTGTCACTCAAATTATATAAAATCTTCATGTTTGCCACTCGAATTACTTTTCTTTCGTATTCGCCACTAACTTTACAAATCATTTCAGCGTTAGTCACCCGTTGTTAGTCTCTGTCAGATTTCGTTAACTCCGTCGGTTTTGTAATGACATGGCAAACGGAAATGCTGACTGGACCGTCAACTTAATGACATGTCAATTTATAAAAAAAAAAATTAATTAACCTTTATCACTCCTCCTTGGCATGGTTTTCTCTTGGGGGTTTTCCCAAAATGCAAGAGTAATTAAAAAAAATTTCCAAACTATGACACTTAAATAAATATTTCCCAAAATACATAAGTTTCACGCGGTTCGAGTCAAAGGAACTTGATCCACTGAAGGGTGCGAGTCAAAGGAACTAGACACATTTTCATTACAAAATCTGATTAATTTAGGGCTTTACCATTCATTCCATTTTAAAAAGGGATTTTGTTGTAATAAATAAGGATTTTTTTTTGTAATAAAAAGGAAGGTTTTTGAACGTTGGATTATAGGGTGAGAATTTCAGACCGCTCCCACTGAATTAAAAAAGACTTTCATTTTCTTTGCTAAGAAATGATGCGTTTATTTTCAAAATAGAATAAAAAAGGTTAAACATTAAATGATAACATTTATGTAAGGTAATTAATGGAATGTTTATGGTAATTCCCCACGATTTCGGTGGACGATACATCTTCCTTTGTTATAGATCGAGTCCATCACCCTCGATGTACGCGGATCGCGGCGCTAAAGCTCGATCCCTGCCATCAGATCTCCGTCAATCGAGTGATTTTATCGCGATGCTAGTGGATCGAGTCTCTGTCACTCAAACCCCTCAGTATATCGAGGTTGTCTGACTCGAACCACGTGAAACTTAAGTATTTTGGGAAATATTTGTACAAGTATTGTAGATTGGGAATTGTTTTTAATAACTCGTGCATTTTTGGATTATTTCCCTTTCTCTCTCCTAGAAATCGCTCATCACCACCTCCAACACATGATTCCCCTTTGTCCAATCTGCCTTGGAGGCCGCCTCCCAAGTGACTCCCGACGACATTGATTGTCTCTGCTATACCAAGGGCCTTCGGGTCGGATGGACGCGCCGTTGCAGGTGCCTGCCATGGTAGTTCTGGTTCTCTCACTGCTCTAGAAGAAACCAATTGTTGCGGTTAACCATTGTGTCGCCCAAATTGAGATGGGTCGGGTTGTGACCGGGGTGCACAACCTGGTTGTGCTCTACGTCAGTGGTGGGAACACACAGGTGATTGTTTCATAACGGGGTAGCTCAATTAGTACGATATTGTCCACTTTGGGACAAGCCTGCACGATTTTACTTTTGGGTGTCCTCCCCAAAATGCCTCATACTAATTGGCATGTGGTGGTATCATACTGTACAATGTTTTAAATTACAATACTGGTACCATATGCCATATGGTATGATGATTTATAATGGGGCAAAAGAAAGAACTTGTAGTGTGATATAGTATATTGTATGTTGGTACAAGATGGTATGATATACTATATTGGTGTTTTAACAGGGAAACAAGCCTATAAACTTGAATTACAATACTGGCACCATATGGTATGATGTGGCAAAACAAAATTTATTGTGTGATATGGCATATAGTAGGCTGTTATCATATGGTATTATACTAAAATAACTTCAACTCAAACTGAATGGTGATATATTCATTAAACTTGAATTACAATATTGATACCAGTACCATTGTAACACGAGGTAACCATAAAAATACATCTAGTTACCACACGATACCACCATGGTATAGTATCGTAACCACAACATACTTCTAACTAACACATACTTTACATGCTAGTCTTATGCATCTTTTTTTTTCCTTCTCCGCAACTGAGAACATAAAAAAGAGATCCAAATTGAAAATCCACAAACAAATATTAAAACATAAGACATACAAACTCGACTCACCTGGATCTATTCCCTTACTAGTCGATCTGGATCGGAGCATCACCAAATTTTCAAGAAGAGGACTAGATAAAGATAAGAAATATAATGAAAGAGGGGGCTGCACTTTTTATTCGTCGATCGATTTGTGGAGAAAAATTTAAGTAAGAATAAAAAGACTAAGTAGGTTGAGAGAAGAAGGAGATTGAGAGGGAAAAAGGAAGAACAAATGGAAGCAGCAGATCGAAAGGAGGAGATTGAAGGATTTGGTAGAGAGAAATGAATAGAGATGAGAGAAGAAGAGAGTTTCAGGTAGAAATCAGATTCTCTCTCCTCAAACCAGTTTTCGCTCTCCCTCTCTCTCCTATAATGAAAGTCATCTAATAAATGTCGGAAAAAATTAAATAAAAAGGGAAAGAATTAAAGTAATCGGCAAAAACACCCCTCTCCCACCCACATCCATCTCAGTCGCTCGATGCCTCCGCCCAAATCAACGGCTAACAGATGGTTACTAATAAATAAGTAATCTATGGTTACTCACCTGATCCTGGCACTCTATCATTCCAAATTCCATCTCCTAATTACAACAATCACATCCAATTCATATTTACTAAACCAAACATACCAAAAATAGCTTCGCGAGCAGAAGAGATGAAAACCCTAGCGGGAATCAGCGAGTAGTACGGACTAGGGAGTGAGAGCTTTTCACAAGTTTGAGTTTTTAGATATGGATTAATAAGTCATAAATTCTGTCTCTTTGAACCGATAGAAAATAATATTTTCTCCTCTTAAATTTAAATTTATTTTTGCATCTTTCTACTTTTTCTCTTAAACTACAATTTATATCTCAATTTACTTTCCTTTTAAATTTACTCCCCCACAATTTACACCTCAATTTTGCACTCCTTGAATTTGCACCGCTAGTTTCCAACTGCTATGAAAAATTGATTTCAGAATACAGAGATAGCTAGCTGCTGGTTTTATTCATTTCGTTGGTAGCTGACTTTGAAAATGAAGGACCACAGGCCTTTTTACATAATAAGCGCAGAAAGTAATAAAACACCGAAGAGATGAATGCTTCCAATCAAACACCGATCGGCAAATTAAACGACTCTGATGGGCGCGCGAATACAAGTGAAAGCGCCATTGTAATCTCCAAGCGACACAATGAGCTCGTAGTTGCCCTGCATGCATGTAGCGACAAGGAATTAAGCTCCACCAATCATAACGTACGTAGGCAATCCAAAGATTTGGGACTACTTGCACACGTCAACTTACCGGTACGATGGTTGGAGGTAATTGGCCTGTTTGAAAACTGAGGTTAAAAACTGTTCCACGTGTGTAAAAGCTTTCCTGTTGCGAGAACACGACATCAAGAACATCCTGGTAAAGCTGTACGAAGATGGTGTTCAAAGTGTCACTGGGGCCTCCACGATCTGTTATAAATAAAAACAATGAGCCACATCGCAAAAACCTGGTTAATCTGGAAACCATATCCAAAACCTGATGAATTCAATCAGTGGCACAAACAGGATTTCGTTTAAAGTGGGTTCAAACAATACACATGATAAAATAGTTTTTGTTAATATAAACTTAAATTGAAATTTTGGTAAATTAAAATGCATTAGTAGCAAAAAATATCAAGAATATCATTTTGCGTACCAAACAGTTATTGATTTAGTTAGTCGTACACTCGTACTGTTTCAAATGGTGTTATTTGTCAAGAACTGTTAGTATCAATAAATCGAGTTGTTGATAGAGGTTTAATAATAAATCTTACACCAATCAATAATTCATGATTTAGCTTTCGAATAATGTTCTTTGTAAAAAAACCATTTAGTATCAACAAATCAAGTTGTTGGAAGAGATTCAATATTATATATGATACCATTTACTAGCAGGCTCCCTCGTAAGAAAATCAACTTATACGAAATTGAAGTTTGCACAAATATGTATATCGTATGTTTAAGAAATAAGGTTGCATAGATTCAAACACAAAACTACTATTGTCAATTAAACGTGACCTAATTTTTTATATCAATTAATTATCGTACCTAATTTAGCCGTTTTCCTCCCGAACCAGGGTGGGTCCCGGGACCCACCGTGTTACCCTCTCCCTCTGCCACTGAATTCAATGTCTAAATATTATTTTTCCATCAAAGAGTACGTGATACCCCCTTGATATTCACGAGGTTTAGGATGATCACTCTCCTCGACATCCAGGAGCGTAGCTAGAATTTTGATGAGGGTGGGTTCATTTAAGAAAAAAAATACATACGATCAAATAATTTTGTTTTTTTTAAATCATTCATGATATAATTTTGTATTTACAAAAACTTGGTAAATTAAATATATGTCGAAACTATCAAGAAATCACTCTATACGTATCAAACAATTATTCATGACTTAGTTAGACATTTGCTTTTGAATAATGTTCTTGGTCAAGACCGTTAAGTATCAATGACTCAAGTTGTTGGGAAAGAATATTATATAATGGCTCTTATACTATTTAGTATTTAGTAACATTTCCCGCTAACGAAAAATCAACTTATAATGGCTTTTTATCAGGGCGTTATCCGGTTTTCTGTCGAGTCGTGAACGATTTTTACCTCAAATCTAAGCTCCGAAAAATGGGATTCAATTATTTGCTTTCTGATCCTGGTCCGATCTCGATTCGTATTATACGATCCGATTTCGGGTAAAACCAAAAAGAACGGACCAAATAGCCACCCTTGATTGAGATGGATACCGGGATCCATCTTCTCCTTCCGCCCCTGCTCACATCTAATCGATATATTCCTTTTTTTTCCCCCTGAGTTATCAAGGTGACCCACCTAAAAAAAACAAAACAATATGGCCCATCGAGGAGGCGAGAGAGTCAGTAGCAGCAGCACGTACCTTTTCCACCCTCGATGCGGACTAAAAGAGAGTTGTTGATCCTCAAGGGAACAGGATCGACGTACAGAGAGGTAATCGCCGCCGTGAAGGGGGTGCCGTCTTCATCTGCATGCAATGCAATCATCATCCAATATATATTACGTTTACCAAACCCAGATCCAATATATACTTGGTAGCCAACCATAATCCGCTCATGCATGCATGCATATATTAATTACATTTGAATATTGTTGTTTCACTATTTTCCAACTAAACATGTTTTCAGCTTCGGTTTTCACATATGAAAATTGAAGCCGAAAATGATATTAAAAAGGACATAAACCTTCTACCAGTATTAGTACAGTTCCAGAAGGAGAGGGACTGTTGATCATCAGCCTTCCTCGTCTTCTTTGCCGCCAATGAGGGTGCGGTGAGAGCAGAGATGGTGGCAAGGAAGACGAGGAAGGAGATCCCTGCTGTAGTAGCTGTCATTTGTAGTTAGGAAGCTGATGGATCTATTTTTATTTTTATTTTTTTGTAGAAAGGACTGCAATGGTGTGCTTTTTTCACGAAAGCGTCCTGGTCCTATATATAGGGAGAGTAATATATGTGACTTAATCACCACTCATAATTATAATGCAAATTTCTTTATTCTACGAATTTTTTATAATGCAAATTGTTTGATGGGATTCTTGAGGGAAGGGGAAGTGAAATGTACTATAACTTGGTCTTGAATTACTAAAATGAAGGTCAACGATATGCCTCCCCTTATATATTTTAAACGGGAGGCTTTGTAACGCCGTAAAGGGAAGAGAAGGAATTCCCCTAACCCACTCCACAAGACTTGGTTTTGCGGGCACCAGATAGTAGAGGGTGGCATGTGGGTTAAGGATAGAAGAAGAGAAAGGGAGGGAAGGAGAGTCATAAAGGAAGAGAAAATTTGTTTAAGGGTCGGTTTGGAGAAAATGATTCAAGAGATGGATTCACTGAATCCGTAGATTTTGTAGAAAGTTATGTTTTTTTGTTGCTTTTTGTATTGTGGCTTCTAGCTTTAGAGATTTCAAATCTCTAAAATCTGCGGATATCAAATCTCTCATAATCAGAGAGATTCTATATCTTGATTCGTGAGATTTTTTCTCTCCTAATTTTTCTCATCCTTTTATTTATTTATCACATGAAATATATTTATCAACAAAGTTTTTTTATATTTCTCGAACCACTCTAATTTTTTATTAAGGATAAACATGTTATTTAATATAAAATTAAATTTTTTATTTTGCTTGAATGTTAACAATCACAGTTACCAAACAATAAACATTTTAAAATATGTTTTCAACAATTCGAAGAGTTAGAATCTTTAGATTGTTGACAATCTATAGATTTAAACTCATATTCTCCAAACGACCCCTAAGGTTTTTTGATTGGGTGCTTTCAAATTAATTAGCCAATGACTTTCTTTAGTTGCCAATTTAAGAAATAGATGGACACATAATGTGAGAATTTATTGCAATTGAATATAATATTATTTTTACCAAAATATAACAAAATGAATATAATTTAATGTAAATCATAATTAATTGAATTTCTAGATTTTTTTTAAAATTTAGAGTAAAAACGAAAAAATAATTAAATAATTTAAAAATTAAAAGAAGTAGCATTAGAATAGTCAAAAGTCTCCCCTCTCTCACGAAAAGGGATTGGTCTAGTGATAATACCACTAGACTTGAACCCTGAGATTCCAGGTTCGAATCCCTTCAGTAGTACCTAATCACAAAAAATAACATATATCACCCTTATCTAAAAAAAAGTCTCCCCGATTTAACTATCCGCCCTTTTTTTTTTTTTGAATTGTGAGCGCCATCAGATCGGAATTTATTGGAAGGCTCCAAAATTATGATTTTGTGGAGTTTCTGCTTTCATAGAAAAAGAGTTTCACCGATAATTTAGATCAGGGTATGTAGAAACGTTTTAAATATATTTTATATAGATACACCATCACCCAAACAAAGTCTTGGGTACCTCAATTAGAAAAATTGTGTTGATTTATTGTCCTTCCGTTTGTGTAAGTGGATCATGGAGATCTCTTCAATTTTGAAATATAAGTATGCTAATTTGCATACCGCCAATCGGCATTACCTAAAAGCGCTTTACTTACGTATCTAGTGATAGTCAAGTCAACTGTATTACTCTCTACTAGAAAGTGTAGACATCTTGTCATATTCTCCATGGCGTTCGTAGGCTTGGAAATTGAACCATCGACTCGACAATATTAATTCTTGGCGATGAGTGCATCCTTCATATCCAGGACCCACTCGCCATAGTTAGATGCTACCGTGAGGACATCTCCAACTAACAAATTTCCCAGGGCTATCAGACATAGCCAACCGATCGATAGAAGGGAGAAAGCGATTCCTCATCAACCTTAACTGAAGCAGCACCCCGCCAGACGGGCGTGCCTTTGAGATCTTCACCCGTTGAGACTCACGGAGGGGCACGGTGAACGAGGTGTTGATGCTTAGCACACAGCTCTGATACCATGATAAATCCAACTATAACAAAGAGACCCGAGGGAAACCTCGTTTGGGCACCGAGGGCCCTTGTTCTTTAATTAACCGTTGCGATTAACCAAACTTTTGATTTGTCACCATGAAACGAATAAAGGAACAAAGTGGGAAAGGACAAATAATGAAGAAAACCGGACCTACTTAATTTCTACATGGGATTCAATTCATGAGCTGCGGAGATGTTCTTGAACATCTCGTAAATGATCCTGTTCTGGAACTCCTCGTCGGTACAAGACATCCGGACCTGCCGCGCCTTGGGAATCCTCCTGTTCCCAAACACCATGTGGGTATTTAAGAACCCCACGCTGCCGGCCAGCCTCACCATCATGTCCATGTACCTGTTCCTCAGCTTCGCCGCCAGCTTCAGCGGAGCAGCCGCCGCCACTCTCAGCCGCAGCTTCGGCACCACCTTGATCCTCCACACCAACTTATTACCTCCACTACCGTTGTTGTTGTTGTTGTTGTTGTCGCCGAGCCTGGCGATGCGGATGTTCTTGTTTCGGCCGACGGCGCCGTCTTGTAGCTTTTGGTATCTCTTCCGTCTCCAGTATCTGTCCCCCGTGCTGTGGAATTTGGTGCCGAAGATCTCCATTTCTTGGTGCTTTAGAGAGAGAGAGAGAGAGAGAGAGAGAGAGTGAAGAGGTTGGATGCAAACTGATTTTGAGTACAAGTTTGTGAGTAGTGTAACGTGTATTTATTATCTAGCTTGTGAAAGCAGGAAATTAAGTTTGATATATATATATTAATTATATTGTGGAGTGGAGTCAACATGGGCAGGCGCGGCTCAGCATTGGTGACTGTGAATTATTATTATTATATAATCAAGATCTGTTATCAGAGAGTATCTCTTGTCATTCTTGCGTCGTGAGGAGAATTAATACTTTTATCATTTTCTTCATATTTGTTGTTTCGTGAGGATATTATCCTCATTTGGCATCTCGTCTTAATATATAACAATAACAGGATGCTTCATAACTCGATTGGTTGGGATACTACAGATGCTTGTTTGATGCACAAAAATATATATATATATATATGGTGGCGTCTTCGGTACACTCACTTTTTTGGGTGCGTTCAGTGCACTCACTTCATAACCATCATTTTAAACATGCGATTTATGTAAAAATTATGTCAATCATCACTTGTGATGTGATGAACAATAACGCACATGAATTTGCACAAAAACCATTGAAGATTTACTTTAATTTGAAGGATTTAGAGTTTAGAGATTTAGGGTTAGGGTTTACAATTTGGGGTTTGTGATAGAACTCAAAATTGGAGGTCTAAGGCTTAGGGTAATCGGCTAATTAGTTGTTATCATACGTTATATCATCATATTACACTGATTCTACAAATTAAAATTCAACATCCGACACCTTAAGACTAATTTTTGAGTTGGGTGCATTGAACGCACCCATTTTTGTGAGTGCACCGAAGTAGTCACCATATATATATATATATAACCAAAGGATTTTACATATCTTCGAAACAACTTATAATTTAATGAAATGAAATTATTCCCAGAAAATTTTTTCATGCTCGTTGGATTGCGTTGAAACTAAATGTTATTCACTCTTTTCGTCTTGCTAATAGCTTAGTAATTCCTGGTCCGATAAAACTCATCAAGTCAATGCCTAAACCTTTTTTAGTTTTACACTTGAGTTGTGGAGGTAACCCGAAAAATGGGGCTTGAGGCACCAGCTGTATGGGGATGGGATGCGGCCATTTACGTCAAACTGGACAATTATTCAAGGCGCAATTTCATCGCCATGCACATGTTCAAGTTCAACACGATGTTTCTGCTCTAATATTTTATTCAGCCTTTCACACGCCACCTAGCTGATTCGGCCGGGTATTGCTGCATGTTCCACAAGCATTCTGTATGGGTGATCCAGAAAATATAAAATTCCGATTTGTCAATGAAGATGATCCTGTACATAACTACATAAGTACATTACCCTTTCATCTAGAAGGCGACTTCTTTCATTGATTATGTGGATAATTAGCAAAAAAAGTAATAAAACTTTGTACTTCATACAAAATGATCGCTAACTTTTGATTTCGTTCAATTTGGTAATATAAGGTTGAAAATATAATGAATCAGATAGTCTATTCCGTCCATCTCTATCCATAATTCTCCGTCCTGAACTTTTCTCATATTTAACATTTTGTTCAATCTTTTCGATATGTAATATCGTCACCTGAAAATTCCTAAAGTTTACTAAATTGGTCAAATTCGAGAGTTGACCGTTATGTTTGACAGACAAGACCATTGCTGATGGTCAACTCATCACGTCACTGCTCAATCATCCAACATTGATGATGTGGATCCCACGGTATAAAATAATTAAAAAAATTCCCACCAT
Organism: Linum tenue; assembly: GCA_946122785.1. Taxonomy (NCBI): domain Eukaryota; kingdom Viridiplantae; phylum Streptophyta; class Magnoliopsida; order Malpighiales; family Linaceae; genus Linum; species Linum tenue. The sequence goes on along the minus strand of CAMGYJ010000010.1, from coordinate 4,551,962 downwards.
TTATTTTCACTATTTTCAAATTAATTTTACACATAATATTGAATTTTCAACAAATCTGAGCAAAGAGAATAAAAAAAAACGAAAATGAAAAAAAAAAAATGGGTTACCGATCTTAACTGAAATGACACGTTTTGGAATGAAATAGAGTAGTTCTTAAACGTGCTCACTATAGAGCACTGCAAATATGAGTGACTTTATGGAAAGTCACATTTATATGCAGCAAAACCCTTGAGTGTCTAGATGTAAAATGAACTATGATTTATCGAGAAAAAGGTTCGAATATTACAAATAATAAAACGCCAAAAAAAAATTATAAGTAAACTCCAGAATTTTTTTAATGATATTAGCGAAAAGAAATATGAAATATCACCCCCCTTTGGAATGCATCTTTAGCCCAAATTTATACTGGGCCAAGTAAAGCGCGTAGTAAGGGATTCCCCGGGGAGGCCCAGGCAGCTCTTTGGTGGCGCATCGTACCGAATCCGAGCGAGATGAGGATTGGCCACTTTGGTCCCAATTGGAGTTGGAGCTTCATTGTCATGCCAGCCCACTTGAACAGAAGACAGCAAACTTTGTAGTTTGTATTCATTTGCGGGCGGACCCTTCATTGACTTGACTGCTCGGTCCAAAGAAGATCCCTCTGGCTCTGTCAATTATTCGCCCACGAACCCACTTGAGCTGCTGTTTTTACTGGATTATGCTTCCTGCTCAGAACTTGCCATGTTGGGATCTGGAATCCCTTTCTCGCTTTTGGAATCTCAAAGGGATCAATTTCAGGTTTGTGGGTTTCTTCTCCTGCCCAAGCTTTTCTCGCCTTTCCCTGCCTTCGCAATGACACTGAAAACTGCAATGGCTTCAAGTGGTTGTGTAATTGTTTCTGTCTGTCCGCTTTTGGAATGTGTACGATGGAACCTTCAACTGGCTGTACGTTTGAATTAAGCATTCTAATGGGGACTCAGTTACTCTTTCTTTCACTTCTTCGTTGTGCTTGTTGTACGATGAAACCTTCAATTGGAAATCTGTTCCCCCCACTCGGTGAGCTTCTTGTAAGGAGCAGTTGAATGAAACCCATTATTGCGCTACGCCGCTACCCAGTTAGTCTTTTCTTTCACTTCTTGGTTGTTTAGTTGCTAGGAGCGGTTGAATGAATCTAAACTCTGGACGACGAAGAAATTGAATATGACACCCAAGTACCTATGAATCTGTTTTCCTTCTTTGCCATTGATAAGAAAGTGTTCTAATTTTTCGGAATCATATTTCCTTAAATGTCTGCTAAATAGGATCATTTGTGTTCCAATTAAGAATGTGGGCTATCTCTTGTGTTGTAATTATGCTCGGGTTCATGAAAGTGCTCTGCTTAGATGCTTGTTATTTCGTATTTTGATTTCTAATTCCGCTCTATGGCATGAATGGTTGATTTTTTCCCCATCAAGAGTTTTCTTCAATCTGACTTCCAGCCTGATAGTTGATTTCCTTAGGTTATCTAGGACATGTTCAAGAAGATGTCAGAGATCACTGCAAGCAATAGCCAGTCCATCCATCTTCCTCTAATAGAACACAAACATGAAGAGGTATAATCATCTTCATTCTTTTCCTTCTTTCGAGTATTGTGGCTTCCTCGGCATTTAATTCAATATGAGCTTTGTTATGTCTTTGGAAGATTCATCAGCATTTTACTTTGTTGCAATGTTGCTATAACCAATATTAAGTTTTAGAATTTAAGCGATTTATGGGTGTTTGGTTTTGAAAAAGATGAATACTGAAATGAAAATATGTTGTTGCTTTCCAAAATATCTCTATAGCATTCCTTATCTTTGTGTACTGCAGTTTGAAATTCCTTTTATCCTTTTGTTTCAAAGTTTTATTGGAGATGGGAGTCTTCTATTGTTTCGAGTGACCAGGCTGCTTACGTGCTGGATACTGGAAGCTAGCGAGCAGGTTTTTTACCATTTCAAAAGACTGTTAGCACATAATTTGTCTCTAGTGCAATTACATGAAGTGGTTGGTACCAGCTGGCCACATCCTTGATTTCAACAACATTCTCCATTTCAATTTACATGCACAAATGAATGAATAATTCTCCTTTTGTCCATTTCCGTGGACATGAAATGCATTTTTTTCTTCTGGACCTCTGATATGGATCTCTTGTCACTCTAAGAATATGTTATCTGAATGTATGAAGCTGTACAAGAAGGAGCTTGGAATGCACACTGCCGCTTCACATGGAGTTACAGTTGCTAGGACACACATGCATGATTGGCTCATATTGGCTCTTCTGGTGGTGATAGAAGTCATACTTAATGTCATCCATCCTTTCTATCGCTTTGTTGGAAAAGATATGATGGCGGATCTCAAATACCCCTTGAAAAGCAATACAGTTCCTGTTTGGGCTGTGCCAGTAAGTTTCTGGGATTATATTGTGTTGAACATGAAATTGTTCCACATTAGTGAACTCATGCTTTTTTACTACCAAATTTTATTCCAGATGTATGCTATCATTATACCTATGGTGATTTTTATCATAGTTTATTTTAGAAGAAGGGACATCTATGATCTCCACCACTCAATGCTAGGTAATGTTCTTTTCTTTACTATGTTCTGTCAACTTCACCATGCTAACTGCTGGTAGGAATATAGCACTGAACGGCATGCTTTTGAGAGATGCAGGTCTCTTATTTTCCGTTCTAGTGACAGCTGTCATCACTGATTCAATCAAAAATGCTGTTGGCCGTCCTCGTCCTGATTTTTTCTGGCGTTGTTTTCCTGATGGAATGGATGTATGGCTTCTTCACGCCTGCTGTCGTTTCAATAACTTGTACTGTACCAAACAATTATCTCATAAAAATTGAATCCATTTTCAGTTAGGAACCTCATTATGTAGTATTTTCAATTCTCTTTGGCTCTTGGACATGATATCTTGTCAACAACCTAGTTATTTTGCAGGTTTATGATCAGTTGGGGAATGTTGTTTGCCATGGGGATAAAAATGTCATAAAGGAAGGGCATAAGAGTTTTCCAAGTGGGCACACTGCATGTAAGTTTTGATATACTTGCTCTGCTGTTCTGGTCCTGGAAAGAGCAGTGGACATAAGCAAATGAGCTTTAATTCTTGGTTCTACTTTCCAAATTGTTGAGGAGTTGATCGGCCCGAGTATGTGAACATAATCATAATCTAGTTTGAAGATGGATAGCTTGATTCTGCATTTAATTTTACTCCTGTTGTGGTCATATTGACTTTGATTTAACTTTTATGATTTTCCATATCTAGGGTCTTTTGCTGGTCTAGGGTTTCTGTCGCTCTACTTATCGGGAAAACTAAAAGCATTTGACTGTAGAGGACACATTGCAAAGCTGTGCATCATTTTTCTTCCTCTACTGGTTGCATCTCTGGTCGGCATTTCTCGAGTGGATGACTATTGGCATCATTGGCAGGATGTTTTCGCTGGTGGTGTTCTAGGTATTTTCTTTCGTTAATTCTTTTTCGTTTCAGGCATGCTGGTAAGTTGCACCCCATGCTTTACTGACACTAGTAAAGATTTTTCTGTTTAGGGCTTACAGTATCAGCTTTTTGCTATCTTCAGTTTTTCCCCCCACCATACCATCCTCAAGGTAAATTCTTAGCAGATTCTGATTTTTGGTTCTTCCTAGTTGAATGACTAGTTTCCTCATTTATTCTGTCTCCAGAACTAAATTTGTTTGTTTTCGTGACTCCAAGACTCTCACAGCTCATTAATTTGCTCGTCATCATTCTCGAGCTATTATATTACAGGGTGGGGGCCTTATGCTTACTTTCGAGCGCTGGAAGAGGCACGAGAAGGAACAGCTGGTGCCACAAATCCGGGAAATGCTGAAGGTACTGCAGAGAATGTGTTGGGAAATGAAGAAGCTGTTGAAGACAAAGGTGTTATGGGGCTCCAACTTGCGACTGGTGATCCCAGCTCAAGAATAATAGAAGATGATGAAGAATGCGGTGGGAGGTGCTAGCTAGCTGCGCTGGTCATTGTTGACGTTGATGCTACTGCGAGAGAGTTTCAGAACATAAGCATTGCAGAATTTCAGTCATGCTGAACTGTAAATATGTGATCTGTGGTGGTTGGGCTTGGGCAAGTCACATTTGGATCGAGAGATCCATCCAAATTGTTTGAAGAAAACCTCCAAATGTAACAACATTTTTTGGTAGCCGTATGTAATGCATTCTTTCAACTTCTTTCTGGCTACTTCTCGGCGATCCATCCATGGAAACTGGAGAATCAATGAATCATAGCACTGAGTAGTTGAATAAAGGGAAGGAAACCGCAAAGTTTCTCAGGTCCCTTCCATTTCCATTTATACCGTAGAATAATCCCTCCAAAGCCAATGGAAGCCCACATTGTTGAGTTAGGTAATTCAGGGGTGCAGCCCATGACGTTATTCCATGTAACTAGTTAGCGTATGATAGAAACGCGTTTTCTGGAATCGATATTTGGGTATTTAGGGATTAGACGATAGAATTGAGGATTTAAGGATTAGAGAAGATAATTGGAGAAGAACAAGAGAATGGACAGCGGTCTAGGCTAGAGAGAGACAAGAGATTGAGATGATTTGAGAAAGTTGAGGTTTAGGAGACTTTTCTTAATAATCTTGTTGATTGATTATAATGTAAACCCAATGTACATATTTATAGAAAATACTGAAAACCTTAATAATTAACCTAATTTGACTAGCAGAATACTAACATTAACAAGACTTTTCTTAATATTCTTGTTGATTGATTATGATGCAGCAGCTAGCTTGTTTATGGAGTTGGCTTTGGGACTTGAGTTTCTTCCATTCAAAGTCACTGCTACTTTGAAGGCAACTCCAGGCCTTTACTCTATTTGTTCGACAATAAATAAGGAGGTAGGCGCCTGGACAACGAGCTCTATAACAATGGGAAACTAGCACTCATTTGGCACATCCGTACAAGCATGAAAAAGAGAAAAGAAAAGAAGGAGAGAATAGATAACTGTAAGAAACACGGATCTAAGAGTATAGGTCTAGGATTCCGAAGATTGAAGATTTGATTGAGAATTGGGGATTGAGATAGGAATTAGAGATTTGGGGAAGAGGAGAGATGAGAATTGTGGAAAGAAGGAAGAAATTGGGTCTCTAGAGAGGGAGGAGGCCGACGGCAGTTAGAGGGAAAGAAAGAAGGAATTCGAGTTGGTAGGGAGAAAAAGAAAGACTTAGGTTTATGAAATAATTGTTGTGTTATTACTTAATGAGAAAACCCCTACTAAATACAATATATAAGCCGATGAATTCCCAATAACCACCCTCGGTCCGCTCTAGGTGATCCAGGGTCAACCCAAGTCCCATCTTGGTCCACAAGGTTGGGCTCATCTTCCTCCATTGCGCGGTTTGGACCTAGGTGGCCCGTTTCACCACCTCGAGGGCTCCCGAACATGGGCTCCCCTTCGAAGCTAGTTGCCCTCCACTTTCTTCGAGCCTCCATCATTTCTGGGCCAGGAGGAGTGGGCAGAAAACCTAGCCCACTCCCCGTTTGCTCGACCCTTGGCCCGCACGACTAGCATTTTTTAGGACCTCGCTGCCTACATCAACTCCCGTCGGCATCGTCGCCCTCGCGCCAGACCTGTTCAGCTGCAAGTCTACAACTGCTGCATGGATCAGCTTTGCCGCCTGAGCGTGCTGCGCTACAGTCGTCGCCGCCAGGGCTTGATTCGCAGTATCAGCTAGCTCGACGACATTACTCGCCGTGGCCATCTTCTCTTGGAGAGCCACAGTCGGCTACCCTTGGCTAATCATCGCGATCGCCTCCAGCATCGATCGCCCCAACTTCTCCGCCGCCTACAACCTATTGCCAACCCCGCTCACCTGTTCACTTTACCTTGATAGCCCCATCATGGTCTGGTTTGCAGCATCCTAAGTTTGTGAGGTCAAATCTTTCTGCTTTGCTAGCATATCCATCAGAATCTGGTGTAGGTTTTCGTGTTTGCTCACGTCCTTGGTCTGGCCCGCCTCCTTCTGCCTCTTCTGAGATTTGTCAGCCATCTTCAAGAACCCCACGCCAACTAGGCTCTGATACCAATTGTAAGAGACACAGATCTAGATGTGTACATCTAGGGTTCCAGAGATTGAGGATTTGGTAGAGAATTGGGATTGAGATATGAATAAAGGATTTGGGGAAGAGCGGAGATGAAAATTTTGGAAAAAGGAAGAAAGCGAGTATCTAGAGAGGGAGGATACTGACGACAACTAGAGGGAAAGAGAGAAGAAATTCGAGTTGGTAGGAAGAAGGAGAAAGACTTATGTTTAGGAAATAATTCTTCTCTTATTGCTTAATGAGAAAAATCTCACTAATACAATATATATAAGCCGATAAATTCCGTATAATTACCCCAAAATAACACCTCCTAAACAATCACCCCCTAAAATAACAGCCGAATATCCAAATAGTCATAAAACGACAAATAAGTCCAACACAGTAAATGAGTAAGAAACCATGTTTCTAACAATAACAACGGTCTATCATAGCTTCTGTAAGCCCAACAAAGGTCAGGAATCCACACAAACCTGATTATAAAACCAAATCATCAAACCAAGCTCACGAAAGTTCTTTCGTCGGAGCTTTTGCAATATCCTTTTAGTCAACCAAATCAGTGCCACCAAATGCAATATCAGCTTGGAAACTTGATATTGTTGCAAAAACACATCACTACGAGCGTCACGGAGTTTATGGAATTGAATTTCGAGCTTAGACGAGGGAGAAACAAGGTTGAGAAGTTGGTAGGTGAGGTAAGGAATTTCCGGCTTTCTCCAGATTTTGACAAGCAGAAAATTAAGAATTACTACCTAATTTTGTAATATCGGTATTCGGCTCGCAGTTTATAGAAACGAGGATGATTTTTGGAGATCAACCACGGGAGTTTTAGAACTTAATTCTCCACCCAAAATCCACATAATAAAGGGGACATTAATTATTGCATCGATTGTTTATGATTGATTTGTATATTTGGATGGATGGATTAGCTTGGTGATGACTTGTTGGCATATTTGATGATTTGGTGATTGTTCTTGATTGTTACGGGTTTTACGGTATAAATATCGATATTTGACAAGTTTTACCGTAAAAATAGTTAGTTGCGTTTATTGAGCTTAAAGCTTATCGATGTAATTTTTACGTATAAAACGATTTTTTGAGCAGATTTAGGAGAATGTTTGACTGGAAAATGGATTTCAGATGAAAAAGTGCATAACGGTGAATTTTATGAAAAGATTGGTATAAAGGTGTTTTGATAATCGTTATAATTTTGATGGTTCCAAAATAGTTAGTTTACTTGTGAAATTGTTTTCGGTATTAAAATGAAGGATTAGACAGTTGGTGGAGCTTTTATCCTTAAAATGGTGGATATGAGCTTAATACTAGATTTGCGGTAAAGACTCCGAATGTAATATTAATTTCATGGTTTTGAGTGGTTGAAAATGGTAAAATCTAGCCATGCTATTTCATGTTGATAAATGGATGTTGCGTTATTTTTGGAGTTATCATTTTATTGGAATTTAAGTTATTGTAAAACTTAGGGTTAATGCGAGATTTTTGTATTAATTTTGTCTAAGTCTCTTTTTATGATAAAAAGTTAATTAAATGGACTTTTGTGTAAATAAATTCATTTATATGTGTTTTATGATGATTTTAATGAAGAACCAATAATGATGATGATGATTTTTTCTTGAGCAGGGGTATGTGTATGGTGACCTTAGCGCCCATTAATAATAAACTAGAGTTTTCATATATGCATTGATTGTGTGTTCGTGAAGCTATGTGATTATAATTATGGATAAATTGGTTCAATGACGATGAGCTTATGAAAAATGATATATTGATTGATCTCTTGCTTAAGATGATTGAGGATTGCATCTAGATTTTTGAAATGCGATTATATGTGAGAAGGTGATTAGCTGAATATGGTCCCGATAAGTAGGTATTGTAGGTGAGAAAGATCCAAACGCACAACTTAGTAGCTGACCCATGTGTTTTTAGATTCACTGGTGCAACCAAGATCGAACTATTGAGGCAACCACATCTTTCTTTACTACCATCATGAGGCATTTTGGCATAATGTTCCGCCATGGTCACTTATGGTTTCTGCTCTGAGTTGTTTTGAATAATAACCCAGCAAGTGGGTTGGGGTTTGAATAATGAGTTTGTATTTAAATTAGATGATTGACTTGCTAAAACCAACACACTATGAAGTGGCAAAGTGTAACCACAACTCAGGATGCAATATAGTGGATCAAAGCTTTACTTGTTAACCCGGGGCCCTAGAGTTACTATTACTCGATGATTGACTCTGTTATCCCGTGTTCAACTAGTAGGGAAGATTACTAAAACTAAGGGAAACACAACCAAGGAAATGTTGATTCGATTCAAATGCAAAAGTCACTCGGGTATGCGTCCCCGTAGCCAGTAGTTAGGTCAAGTAGTAATTCTCCTTAATTCATTTCCATTGATATTTAAACTGCGAAAAGTTCTGAGATCGTATGGAATCTCGACTAAAGCAATCCAGACTCTCTTGAATAGAGTACCCGGAGGGAGATTATCCTCAACAAGAATAAACTACCAAGGCAATTCCATTAAACTTCATCTACTTGGTTTTGAATCCACTACAAAGTAATGAATCGATTCACTTTCGGGCAATCGCTTCACTACTTGCAATTCAGGATGCTCTATCAACCTAATCATATTTTATCTATCTTAGATTAAATAAAATTTAAATAATGTAATCAAGACTCAATCAACTCTGAATAATGCCTCAATTGCGTAAATAATGCCAATATTCAAGAATCAATGGTTCATACAACGATTATCCTAACATACAAAGCTAGGGTTCTTGATACCCAAGTGTAGAAGAGGTTTACTCCTGGGAGAGAGAGGGAAACACGATGGTTGAAGTAGAAATCATCGCGCTATGGTGAAAATCTGCTCCGGGTAGCTGACCGTCACTCCTACGGAATGAAATCGAGCTCCAATAGTAATTAAATATGCCCCAAATCGCTCGAAAGATAGTCTTTAGTCACCTTTTCTCTCCACAAAGCTCACAGCTAGATTTTTAGGTTCAAGAATCATATCATCTTCTGTTTTGCCCAAAATTCCATTTTACAACTCATCTGGGCCTTTACACGGCCAGATTACAAGGCAACGTAAATTGGACACTAGTCGTGTAATCACAAAACGTGGCGTTTCACTTAGCTCGGCGAGGGAGTTCGCACTGTCCCCTGATGGTGTTTGCATGGTCGTGCAATCGGGGATGCTGACCGTGTGAACACTCTGTTTCCTCGCACGACCAAATATGCATTTATACGGCTCCGTGTGAACTCGATGGATTCACCCAAAATTTTCCTCCTCTTTTACGTGGTTGTGTAAACTCAAGTGCCGACATTGTAAACTTCTTCTGCCTTGGTCCTAAGTCCCAAACATCGTCCAATTGTTGCAAAACTCTGCTTCTAATCTCTCATTAATGTTCTAGGACCTGAAACTTCACATATAGACACAACTTGATGATATGAAGACTTGATTTCATAAAAGAAAAAGAATGTGTACAAACCTTTTCATTTTGTAATAAAATGGTTATAAAGATTTTGTTGGGTTCGAATCAGTCGAGTTGGATCAACCGGTTAGTTTGGATGATGAAGTGAAATTTGTTATCAATATTTGGACGATGCAAAATGGACAGGTTTGATAAAATGGACTATCCAAATTCCAAACCTGTGTTTTAACGAATGATGCAAAATAAAAGTATTTATACGGTTTTGTAATTTGACTTGTAAAGGTTTTGTACTTATATTTCGTATCTTGCTGTTTCCCATCTTGTGGGATACCTTTGGCAAAAAAAAAAAAAAAAAAAAAAAGTCTGAAGTTTTAATTGATCCGGGCTCCGGGGGAATAACCGAGTAACAAAAATCACCAGAACTGAAAACTCCACCACTACCAGTATAGCACCGCTTCCGCTTCGGTTCCTGGAAAGTTTGTGCACTTTGCAGATCCAAACGGCTTGATCAAATTTGGATCACGAAGGCCGGACGAACAGATTGGGGCATGGTGATCGAGTGAGAATAACCGGCTAAACGGAGAAATGATGGACGTGGAGAGATCGTCGCTGTGCAATTGCGTGGTGAATTTCTTGCTGGAGGAGAATTATGTGTTGACGGCGTTCGAATTGCTCCACGAGCTGCTCGACGACGGCAGGGATCACCACGCCATTCGGCTCAAAGAGTTCTTCTCTGATCCTTCCAACTTCCCTCCCGATCAGATCTCCCGCCTCAACTCTCTCCGAGGTTCTCTTTCTTCTTTCTAGTCCCAAAGCTCTAGTTGCCTACTATTTGATTGCATTTGCAGACGCACCACTGTTACGTTGCCGGTTTTGAGGTTTGCCATGGCTTGTAGACGTAAAGGGTAGAATGATCATTGTTTTGGCATGATTCTCTAATTGAACTAGCTCAGTGACTCTACATAACTCGGATGAAGACTTGTCATGCAGCATTTGCCAGTTAGGGCTCTGATGCTAATCAAATTGCATCGTGAATTTGAGGTATTCCATTCTTGTGCTCTTCTGTTGTGAAAAATTCAGTTGCAGACCCTCAGAGTTTGCTGGAAGAGAAGGAAGCAACGCAAGAAAAATTGGCGCTCAGTGAATACGAGTTGCGCTTGGCACAAGAGGACATTTCGAAACTGAAGTCCGAGTTACAGAAGAGAGTGGACTTACCTCCCCCTCAGTTGACTGGTAAGGAGGCCCCTTCTTTATTGTATGAACTTCCTGTGTTTCGATTTCAACAAGTATTCATGAACGTGAAATGCTAAACCATGAAACTTGTCTTTGTTCCCCCTCTTTTTGGGGATAAGTTTGTTGAAACTGTGTGGTTGACAGAGTTGTTTACCAGGCTGTGCATCCATGCATTATCTTTGTGGATGAATCTTTTATGGGCCCAGTTTTGCTGATTCTTATTGCTATTATATACTCGATCTATGTGCAGACTCGGCGCCTGATGCATCTGGGAGTCCAAGATCGGATCTTCTAAGGCAAAAAAAGGATGGGTCTTCCTTTGACTTAGGTGCTCTGAAGAATAATGAGCGTAGAGATCTTAATTGTGCCGTAAAGGAATATCTACGACTGGCGGGATACCGTCTTACTGCTATGACATTTTATGAAGAAGTATGTAAGACTTCACTATGCATTGTCTTCTGTTTTGATTTTGGTATTTCTTACCTTTTCTCAAGCATTTTGACACGTGCATAGACAGAAAAATCTGTTTAGAGGATATTTTGTACCTGACGTTATACGGGTGTTTTCCTGTTCTTTGTTTCATTTTTCCAACTTTTGTTGGGATGCTGTGTATCTTATTCAGAAAATGCAGAAGTCATTATAATAAGCTTTTAAGGCATTTCTGAGCTTAGGTAATTGTTTTTTGTGAAAACCAAGTATCACAATGAAAATGTATGCAGCAACTTGAGAATTTTGCTTGCCTGCTTACTAGTTACTACAGAAATGAATGCTGTCAGAAAATCTCATTTTTGTTTTTGCTGGTGAAGCTACTAGTATATTCTGTATTAAGAGAAATGAGGCTATGACAATATAGGAAGTTGCTTGCCTTTTGTCAACCATTTCATTCAGCTTTTAAAAAGGTTAGACTATCATAAGGGTTGAGTATATCCATTTCCTGTTCTAAGAAGAGTGCAGTGGAGAAGGTGGTGAAACAGCTGTATTCTCAGTGTAAATTTTTTTTATGCTGACAGTATTCTTATGCATGTTTATAGTTCATTGTTGTCACCAAATATGAACCTAAGGAAGGTTGATTATTTTCCTGCTGTATCTACCCCTATGTCGGCCCCTTGGATGTTCACTTTCTTGTGCATGTTGATAATGTTTTGGCTCATCTTTGTCTCATTGAATTAGTATGATGAATCATTGGGTTGATTATTCTCGCTCTTAGGTTACAGATCAGAATTTAGATGTTTGGCAGAACACACCTGCTTGTGTGCCAGACGCCTTGCGCCATTATTACTATCAGTACCTTTCATCCACATCAGAGGCAGCTGAGGTACATCTTGAAACATGTTTGATGAACAACTCCCTGCTTATCACACTTATGTTCAATTATATTATCGAGAGATTGTTTTTCGTTCTCGCCAATGAATACAGGAGATTATCATTTTGGTGCCTTGCTTTATTAAACATGACCCCGCCTTTACTTCGCTAGGCCTAACGTCGGTTCTGATTGTTTAACTGATGAAGTGGTATTTATGTTTTCGAATTTCATAAACACTCTGTATGAATTAAAAATTGCCTTAGAAGTCACAAAAGTCATGGCGGTATGTTTTTCCTGTTCAATTTTCAAGCTGCCGAGAGGGTTACTCAAACTTTAGGTTGTGTTTGAGGTGCTTATAATTGGGTTAAGAGTCGGTATTTGCAGTAAGACATGTCAGGAAACCTAGAAGATGAATGTGCCTATGTTTCCAGAAATAATTGGGATGCTGAATTATTATTGTGCTGATTTAATTGGAGTGATCTTGCATCACTGTGCACCAATTTATGTGGCATCTTCAAATTTCTCTGAAGTCGCCATAGCAATTATTTATGCTCTATAAGCGGCTCATCTGGATGTCCGTTTGATAAATAAGTGTTAGGAGGTTACGTATGATGTACTTGAATGCATATGCAGGTATTCGAGTTGACCTTGTATTTTTAACATAACAAGTGAATACGTAAGGAAATGTATTAAATGCGTTCCTAATGCTTTAACCGACCTCATGAACTTGAATCTGAGGTGAAGCGTATCCCCAGTTTCCATCCTCCTGAAATATAAAATATAGTATTGTAGGGGGGGGGGGGGGGGGGGGAAGAACTGAATATGGCCTGTTACCAATCCATAAATATGAAGATTAACAAAACAGACGACAGTGAGAAAAGTTTTTAGAGTTGTGTGCATGTTTTTCTTACTGATGGACTAAGATATGAATGGTAGTACATTCAATTGTAGTTGCTAACCGTCGCTATCTTAGCAACTTTTACAGTTTGCCATGTATGTTCTTGAGTAGGATTGTAATATGTTGTATGGATCTATCTGGACTACTATGCTGTTATGCTCGGTTGGGATGTGTTGTTATTAAGGTAGTTACTAGTTATAGGTCAAATGTAAACAAGTTGATACTTTGCATTGCAGGAAAAAGTTGCCATGATTCGAGAAAAGGAATCTTTACTAACAGCAAGCGGGAGATTGAATGAAGAAAAGGACAGGCTGCTGAAAAACAAGGAGTTGGCTGATAATCAAATAAGTGGTTTAACTAAATCATTAGAAGCCCTTCAAAAGGATGTCAAGGACAAGGATAACCTGGTACAGCTATGCTAATAAATTTATTCTTTCGTGATTGGATAAACAGTTATGTAATGCAGCTTTCTCCCAGATAAAACGGTTGAAGCAGTCACTGGAGCACCAAAGAAAGGAACTCAATGACTGCAGGTCAGAAATCACTTCATTGAAGATGCATATTGAGGGATATCGTTCTGGTAGGAATGTGGCGGCTAGTGATACTGACACTGCTGAAACACAGTCAGTTGGGAAGTACAAGGAAGAAATAAAGATTTTGCTTCTAGAAATTGAGAAGTTGAAATCTAAAAATACCACTTCTCCTGAGTCTGAGGAAAGCACGGAGTCTGGTAAAGAGTCTGAGCAACTTGAAGAGAAGGTTGTTGAGATTGACGAAGAGAAAACTCTAATCTCTCATCCGACTGATGCTGCAAGGGTTAACCAAGATGTTCCCCCACCTGATGGAGACATGAGTAAGCCTGAGGGAATTCCACAGGATAGTACAGTAAGTCTTACTGACAGAGTTAACTCTGTTGATGAAAGTCCAAGAATCTCGGAACAGAATGGTGATGTCTCGTTACCAGCTCCTGGTCTTCCTGTTAAATCAGACAACCTAGGTTGTGATGGATCATTAAAAGATACGGTAAATTCATATCCTTGGATTCAAAAAATGACATTTGAATCTGGCTACCAATGGCATTGACCTTCTTTCTTTGTTTTTCCACTGAAAACCACTGTGCTCGGCTACTTTACTTGTGAAAATTTTGAGCTATGCTTTGGTATCACAAAGGATTTTCTGGAGTTGTATTGTGTTTTTATTTTTCTCTGGAAGAAGAAAATGTTGTAATTTTCGTTGTACAATTACCATTTTTTATTGTACAATGCGCCTAACAAATTTCAGTTTTCAGGGTTCAGAGACTATTCAAATCCTTGCTGATGCTTTACCCAAGATTGTTCCCTATGTTTTAATAAATCATCGAGAGGTGTGCTATGATCAAATGCTTGCTCCTGCTTCTTGATCAGAATGATTATTTTTTATAGCTGTCTCTGGAACGAAAGGGAAAACAATCTTTAGTTGATGTTCTTGTTTTAATCTGAAACAGGAGCTCCTCCCTCTTATGATGTGTGCAATCGAGCGTCATCCAGACGGCAGTACTAGGGATTCATTAACTCATACATTGTTTAATTTGATTAAACGTCCGGATGAGCAGCAGAGACAGATCATAATGGATGTAAGCCCCTGTCCCCCTGTTTTAGAAATGGAAGAATTTGCCTTTGTGGAAACATAGTAATTAGTTATATGACGGGCACAAGAGGTGTAGCTATTATAATTGGCCGAGTATAATCTGGATTTGAAGTTTTCTTTATGAAGAAAATATGAACACATAAACTCTGTAGGTCCACCATTTGTGTTATGATGTATTTGCTTTTTCATAAATTTATTTTTGGTCTTAAATTAACCAAAGAGGATTGAATTTACTCGATGATATTCAATTAACTTTAGACGGAGGACTTGTCTGGAAAGTAGTAGTTGATTTATTTTTTGGCTTCTGTTTACATCAGGCATGTATTAGCCTGGCTAAGAATGTTGGTCAGATGAGAACAGAAACAGAACTACTTCCTCAGTGTTGGGAACAAGTGAGTTCTATTGTTCTCTATATGTTTTCCCAGATTACCCTCCTTCATTGGCCTACTGGCTTGTTTGTCTTTGTCAATTTCACCAATTCCCAAGTCTTGTGTTATTATTTTCCAGATAAGTCACATGTATGAGGAGCGCAGACTGCTTGTTGCTCAATCTTGTGGACAGATTGCAGAATTTGTGAGGCCTGAGATCCGGGATTCTTTAATTCTTTCTATAGTGCAGCAACTGATTGAAGATGCTGCGACTGTTGTTCGAGATGCTGCTGCTCATAATTTGGCTTTGCTGCTTCCACTATTCCTAAATGCGGACAAATATTTCAAGGTCAGCATCACTAAATATGCTTCGAGGCAATCAGGGAGAAGAAATCTCATTTGACAGAAATGTAAGCTTTAGACAGGTTGATGGCACATTGTCTAGGGAATGAGGCTTTTTCCTCATGCCATGATATCATGACTTGGAAAAAACTGTTGAAGTACTGAAGAAAAATGAAGAAGGATGCAAATCAAGTTTTACAGATTGTGTTGGTTTCTGTGTTGATAGGTTGAAGAGTTGATGTTCCAACTGGTTTGTGATCCCTCTGGGGTGGTGGTCGAAACTACACTCAGGGAGCTGGTTCCTGCAGTAATAAAATGGGGAAACAATTTAGAACACGTTTTGAAAGTTTTGCTGTCTCATGCCTTAAGTTGTGCTCAGGTATATGCTTAATGCTTGTTTCAGTAGAGTTACTGTTCAATTCCTGTGTCTCTTTTTTCTCACACGTTATTTGGAAAAACTTTATCCCCAGCGTTGCCCTCCTATTTCTGGTGTTGAAGGCTCACTGGAATCCCATCTACGGGTCTTAGGAGAACGTGAGCGTTGGAATCTTGATGTTCTACTGAGAATGCTTATAGAGTTACTTCCACTAATCCGTCAAAAGGCAGCAGATACTTGTCCATTTTCTCCTGTTTTGGAGTCAAATGACAACATCTTTTCCGATGCCTTGCTGGAACTGTATGCAGGGTGAGATAGATTTTTTTTGCTTTCCCAACTTTACCGTATAACACTTCCACTGCCCTTGTACAAATTAGAATCCATGATATTTCGGTGCATATTCTTTCGCATCACTTTTCTTTAGCATCTGCTTTCCCGTTATTGCTTCTGAGAAATCTTTAATATTTCAGTAGGGGACATGTGGAATGGCCTGCGTTTGAATGGATGCATGTGGATAGCTTTCCTGTTCTGATGCAGCTTTCCTGCATGTTACATCAGAAGGAGGACAATCTGAGAAACAGAATTACAAAGGTAGGTTTATTCTTTCGGTATTCATACTGTTTCCTCATATTTAATTTTCCTTTTCATTGAAGAATTATGCTATCCTGCAATTTTAACACATGTTTGGTTTGTAGTTTTTATTAGCTGTAGGACAAAGTTATGGGGATTCGTATCTGGTTCATATAATGCTGCCTGTATTCTTGGTAGCAGTCGGTGATGATGCTGACTTTACCTTTTTCCCTTTGGCTATACATTCGAGAATCAAAGGTATGAACCCACTTCATTTTTCTATTTTTTGAACAGCTTCCATGCCAGTAGGTTTGTTCTAAATGGTAATACTAATTTTTTACAGGTTTGAGGCCTAAAAGTGCTGTTGCTGCCAGACTGGCTACAACGTGTGTTCTACCACTTCTTTTGGCAGGCGTTTTAGGTTCTCCCAGCAAACGTGATCAGCTATCAGACTACTTGAGAAAGCTGTTAGTTGATAACTACCTGAAGGAGAATCCATCAACTAGACGCTATACTGATGTCATTGATGCTGTTCGGTGTCTGTGGTTTGTATACTACACTTGATTTGACTGGTGTTTAACTGCTCGACTTTGAAGTTTTTGCTCGACTAACAAACTCAGTTGATTTGACTGATTTGATGCAGTACTTTTGAACAGCACCATGGCATGATATTCAACATCTTGTGGGAAATGGTTGTTAGCTCCAGCGTGGATATGAAAATCAATGCTGCCAATCTGTTAAAAGTCATCGTAATTATTTTTGTCCCCTGAAAGGCCATCGTTCACAGCTTATAGCATGATCTGTTTTGGAAGATCTCTTAATTCTATTCTGGTTTCATTCTTAGGTACCATACATCGATACAAAGGTTGCTTCGACCCACGTGGTACCTGCCCTGGTAACTCTAGGGTCTGACCAGAACCAGAATGTGAAGTACGTCAGCATAGAATCATTTGGAGCTGTGGCACAACATTTTAAGAATGACTTGGTATGGAGCAGGGTTTCCCTTCGTGTGAATACTGGTTATTGTGGTAACTTTTGGTCCGCCCAACTATTTATTTAACTTAATCATCCTCTTTCAGATTGTCGATAAGATACGAGTTCAAATGGATGCCTTTCTCGACGAGGGATCACATGAAGCTACCATTGCTGTTATCCGAGCACTATCAGTAGCTGTGCCACATACAACTGAGCGACTTAGAGATTATATCCTCATCTTTAAGAATCGTCATTACTTACATCAATTTGTGTTCTGTACAAATTACCACTGTAGGCTCGTCCACTTGTTTCCCTAACGTTTCACACATCTGCTTTCAAAAATTTCCCACTTCTCAGCCGTCCCAACATCACCAAGTGACATTACCCGTCGCGGGGAGAGGGCTAATGCATTCTGTGAAGCAATTCGTGCCCTGGATGCCACAGGTTTGACTTACTCTGTCAATCTGTCGTTATTTGAATATGAAATACATATATCAATAACAGTGTGTCCAAATCCTCATTTGATACATTCATTATGATCTCTCTTACTGCAGATCTCTCGGTAAACAGTGTGCGGGAGTACCTGCTGCCGGCGATACAAAACATGCTAAAGGACCCAGAAGCCCTGGACCCAGCTCACAAGGAAGCCCTTGAGATAATAATGAAGGAAAGATCAGGGGGGACCTTGGAAACCTTCAGTAAGGTGATGGGAGGTCATCTGGGGACTGGGATAGCATCATCAGTAACCAATTTATTCGGGGAAGGCAGGCTGTTAGGTAAGAAAGAAACTGCAGAATCATCGCCACAACAGTCAGCGCCTCCATCCCCAAAGGATACCACTGTACCTCCCCAACCAGCAGAAGACACGAGATTCATGCGAATCATGAGGGGCAACTTCACTGGCGTGCTGAGGGGTAAAGGGAAGAACCCAGATGAAGCACCTCGTTAGGAGCTGACATTGACTTCTCTTAGTTCTCTCAGACAAGCATGAAAATTTTGAAAGCCTTTTTCTACCTATCGCGCACAGGAATGTTAAGGAATAGATGTCGATGATTTAAGATTTGAGAACGTAGACATGAAAGGATCGATCTATACGAGAGCACCTAGTGCTTTATTTGTGAAAATTCCTGTCATAAGTCGGTGTTCCTTTTTCCAGCATTCATTTATTGGACTTCCTGTGCAGCCAGTTACAAATGTTTAGTTCCTTGTGACTATCAGTAGGTCTTCTTTCTGAACGGTCTTATGATAGTATGATTTTCTTTTATCAGAACCTTACAATGACTTTATATCTTGGTTAGTTGATAATTTGATTGGTATTTTTGGTTTCTAGTTAACATATTTATTACTGTCGATGTCGTATCTAAGCTGAATGTATCTAATTTCTAATAACCTGCGGTTCTTCTTTTGATGTATCAAGGCTAGCAATGCCTCTCGAAGCAATCTGGAGTTGATATTTGATTAGAAACCAAAACAAGAGCAACTGGATTAGAAACTAAAACAATATCAATTCAACCCTGTCCGAAACAAGCTGGAAACAATGTCCATTCAAGGCAACAAACAACCCAGATCACACTTGAAACAAACACAAGAGCAACTCAGAAAAAGAACCAAATTTGTCAGGGATTTGATGTAGTAAATAAAAACAACTTGTCACTTGTCAAGAATGGGATTCGAACCCATGCCCTTTCGGACCAGTACCTGAAACTGGCGCCTTAGACCAACTCGGCCATCTTGACTTCACGGTTTCTATATTATTTTTAGTTTATATAAATTAAGCAGGATAGTCATAGGGCAGATATGACTCAACCTACTATGGTTAGAACTCCTACATTGTACTTTTTTTCAATCATGAAAGGAAAATTGGTCAATTAACTTACCTTCTTCCTGATGCTGATGAATTCTCTGGACGCTCTCGCTAACTCGCCATCGTCGACAATATTTTAGATTTCGGGACGCCCGCCGAAAAGCACTCTTGCCACACCGGGAGTAGATAGTGTGACAACACTATATTTGTTGTTATTGTAACAACACTAGTCTCCAACCAATAGGAAACTAGAGTTGTAATGACTTTTTATTAAATGAGTTGACCTAGTGTAAAATCAAACTAGGGGTATAATTGTCATTATGAAAAATCTATTTAAATAATAAAAAAATAAAATAAAAATAAAAAAATAAAAATTTATTTTTTATTTTCGGCCCAAAATTTTGGTCGGCGGTCACCGGAATATGCTTTTTGTCGCCGGAATAAGCTTACCGGCATCGGAATATGCTTACCGGCGTCGGAATATGCTTACCGGCGTCGGAATCTAGTCATCGGGGCCGGAATATGCCTATCGGCGCCGGAATCCGGTCAATGACGGTCATCGGAGTTTGGTCAACGGTTTTCGTTGACCGGTCAACGACCACCGGATGTTATGGTCTGCATTGTGAGATTTATGGTTTGGTTTCTCATATTTTTGTATGCCTTTTGTGGTTTGTTTTATCGTGTTTGTGGTTTGTATTAAGAAGTTTCTCGTTTGTTTTATCGTGTTTGTGGTTTGCATTAAGAAGTTTCTGGTTTGCTTTATCGTGTTTGTGGTTTGTATTGTGAGGTTTCTGGTTTGTTTTAATATAATTGTGGATTGCATTAGAAGGTTTCTGGTTTGTTTTTGTGGTTTATTTTACCGTGCCCGTGGGTTGCATTATGAGGTTTCTGGTGTGCTTTCGCAAATGTTGTGGTTTGCTTTGTGAGGTTTGTGGTTTGTTTTATGAGATTTGTGGTATGCATTAGGAGGTTACCGGTCTGCATTAAGAAGTTTATGGTGTGCTTTCGAAAAATTTATGTTTTGATTTGTGAGGTTTCTGGTTTGTTTTAATGGATTTGTGATCTGCACTAGGAGGTTTTTGGTTTGCTTTTTTGTGGTTTGCTTTACGGTTTTTGTGATTTGCGTTATGAGGTTTCTGGTGTGCTTTCAAAATATTTGTGGTTTGGTTTGTGGGGTTTCTGGTTTGTTTTAGGGAATTTGAGGTATGCATAGAGAGGTTTCCGGTATGCATTTTGTGGTTTGTTTACCATGTTTGTGGTCTGTACATGAAATATTTGTGGTTTGCTTTGTGAGCTTTCTTGTATGTTTTAGAAGATTTTTGGTGTGTATATCAAATAATTATGGCTTGCTTTTTGCTTCAGTTAGACTTCATTAAAAACCATTCTTAAACACTTTAAACAATAGTTAACAATTCCTAGCATTGGCTTTCCTTTATGTTCAATTATCCCCAACTTTTTCACTTCTTTTCTTAACAGATCTGGCCATCTCACTTTCAGAGCCTAAAAGTACCCAACAAACATACTGAAGGTTTCAATTTGATGCTTAAGATTCTCAAGACGCTCATCAAGCTCTTCTTCACGGCCTTCCTCTTCTTCTTCCTCCTCCTCATCATCTCCGCCGTCGTCGCCCTCCCTTCCAGGTCCCCACCGCCACGCCCGCAGCCGCCTCTCCGATTTCACCCCCTCGCGATCAGATGGCCGTCCCCCGCCATACGACGCAGCGCAGCCGAAGCACCTAGATTAAGGAGTCGGTTAATAAGCAACTCTATGAAGATGATGAATATTAGTATACTAGATTGATAGAATAGCTTATATGTATAGGTAAGAGGTTATAAGGAACCTGAATGGTGAGGACAGAATCAGAAGTCGTAGCCAAAACAAGGTAAGTGGAAGAAGAAGAAGCAGAAGAAGAATGTGGTGATGATGACGATGATGGTAATGGTGGTGAAGAGAAGAAGTAGTAGAAAGGGAAGCTAATGGAAGCCCTCTTTCTCCATCTCCTTGTTGTTGTAATTCTGCACTCTTTCTGCTGTCATTACTATTATTACCTACTGATCGATTCGATAACTAGAGTAGACTGGATTTGCCGGAAGTTCGATGCGTACGATGTGGATAAGCAAGCTAAACTCAGCGTCTCCGGCGATGATGCTTTCGCTCGTCTCTACGCCGTAGTCGAGGCCGAACTCGACTCCTTAATCGAGGTGATCGATTTCTTCCTCCAATCTTTTATTGTTTGGTTCTTTAACGAGATTCTGAAAACACTCAGTTGCTTGACGAGATTCTGAAAACCCTCGCCGCCGTCAATCCCATCAAGTCGAAGTGGGGGATTTCGTCATCCAAGATTACAAGACCGTCGTCGCAGGCCACTTCGACCAGCTGGCGCGGAACCCCTCCTCGGTCATCAGCGGGAAAGTCGCCACCGGTCGTGAGGTTCCAGCAACGCCAGGCCTTCCACGTCAGCAACGCCGCTGCCGCGACCCACAGACGAAGCGTTTGCTGTTCCTGCGAGACGACGTGGATAGGTTCGAAGGTTCAGATTGGCCGGCGCCGGCGCCGGGGAGAGTATTGGAGGAGAAGGAGCCGACAAGGAAGAAAGATCTACGCGAGGAAGGAGATCAGTTGCAACTGAATATTGTTTTTTTTGTAATTTGTTAGATATTGTGTTAATGGACCCTTTTACCCTTGTTGTTACTATAACAACAAAGGAGGTGTTGTTATAGTATCCGCACCCTGCCACACCAGTGGGGAAAGCAGGCTCGACCTTCACGACCGCTAATCAACCTTTGCACTTCAAGCCAGCTTTGGCAGGGATCAATCAAGATACAGCCAGGAGTTTGTCTCAGTGGACTTTCGTGGGTACAAACGACATGGAAATATGCCTCTTCCAAGGGGATCCAGAATTGAAATTATCTTCCAGATTCAAAGAGAAGCTCTGCCGACACTGGAAGAAGACCCTGGTGGTCCGTCTCCTGGGTCGTTCTATCGCTTACTCCTATTTATGTTCTCAGCTAAGATGGAAGTGGCAACCGGTTAGATCTCTCGAGATCATGGATCTCAATAACGACAAAATCTTGGCAACTTTTGGAGATGATCAAGACTATCTAAGAGCGCTGACGGGAGGGCCCAATGTCATCTTTGAACATTACTTAGTTGTTCATCAATGGTCACCCTCGTTTCGTACATATGATAAGCCTAATAGATCGGGTGTCGCTTGGATTCAGTTTACGGAGTTACCTGTTCACTTCTATCACAGGGAAGTTTTGTTTGCCATTGGGAATCTTGTAGGAAGAACTATCAAACTTGATTATCATACTGAGAGATTGAAACGGGGCAAGTTTGCTCGCCTAGCGATAGAGTTAGACATGACTAATCCCCTTCCAACAAGAATTCAGCTCGACGGAGCCTGGCAGCAGGTTCTAAATGAAAATATCTCGACAATTTGTTATTCTTGCGGTTGAATCGATCATACGGAAGATGATTGCCCTGCGAAGTCACTTGTACCTCTGCTAATGCTAGCGACCTCGACGGATCATATCAACAGCTTGCCACCGATCAAAGATACACCGGAACCCCTGCCGGTTTTGGGCCATGGATGCAGATTGTCCGCAAATCACAATGGAATAGCAAATCGGCTCGAAATGAGGAACATACGCAAGGTGCTACATAAGAAAAGAAGCAAGATCTCACCCGGGATTTTGGTGCAAATAAGGGAAGATGAATAATGAGAAAGGAATTGTGATTTGTGACACAAAATGAAAGCAGGAGCTTCGTGGAGGGGAATGGATCAGGTCAGTAACTATGAGTAACCTGTCTACATCAGCATGCTCCTATTTAATACCATATGGTAAGAAAGCTTACCATGATGGTATGAACATACCAATATGGTAAGAAGGTTGAATACATGATAATAGGAGTATACTAACTATCATTTACGACTTTCATCATTGTTTACTACAAGTTACCAATGGGACTAGTACCGAAAAGTGACTTTCGTCATTGTTTACTACAAGTTACCAATGGGGCTAGTACCGAAAACCTAAGAGTGAAAGAACAAGAAATAATAAACGTCACCTAGAGCACATCTCTCCGTGGACTAGTCTCGTTCAATCTAAACGAGGAAACCACATAAATACTGGTCTTGTGCTTGATTTCCTTTCCGCGATTCTCGAATTTTACATGGTATCAGACCTGTGCTAAGATCCTACAACTTTCTTTTCAATGGTAGAGGGTGTTGATTCCACGAGCAAGGTTTCCCAATCAACCATGGAAATCATGGCTGAAAATCAGATTGGTCTTCCCTCTCATCTTCAACTCCATCAGTCTGATAGCCCTAGCAATCTTTTCGTCGGAGAACTCCTCACCGACGTCAATTATGGTGAGTGGGTGATCGATATCACACATTCTCCTGTGGCCAAGAACAAGATATGCTTTGTTGACGGTAGCCTCCCGCCCGCGCAGACGCCGCTCGAGCACGATGCCTTCCGCCGTTGCAATGCTATGGTCAAAGAAGTACGTAATTGCATACTAATGCTTCAACCGCTCGAGATATTTGGGTCGATTTGCAAGTTCTCTTCGGCCAAGGGAGTGCTTCTCGCATATACGACTTGAAACGACGCATCAATTCCCTACGTGGATTCTGGGATGCGATGCAGTCAGTGACTCCTTCCTTGGAGTGCACATGTGCTGGGTGACATTGCAACGTCAAACGTCGACAGCGGGAGGTGCATGAAGGAGAGCATTTATTCGATTTCCTAATGGGCTTGGACGATGCCTTTTCCATCGTCAATTCCTAGATTCTTGCGATGAAGCCTGCCCCGTCGCTTGGAGAAGCTTATCAGCTTGTCATTAACGATGAGCAACAGCGGCAGATTGCTAGAAGCCGCGTCCCGAAGCAGTTGTCTTCCAGGCTTAGGGAGAGTGACGTTCGGATCTCCCTGGGAACCAAGGAGACTGCGACCAGGAGCGTGATCGTGATCCTCATGGGAAACCACGTTGTACTCATTGCCAGCGTGTTGGCCACTTTCGCGATACCTATTATCGCCTTGTGGGGTTCTCGTCGCGGAATGGCGATAAGGGAGACCCACCTCGTCGGCAACCAGACAAGGGTACACGTTCGAGTCCTCAGGCTGCATAGGTGGAGTCGGGCGACAACCCCTTACCAGGCCTCACGGCTTCTCAGTTTGCATAGCTGAAGGCCCTGCTCGGTGGTGATGTGAAACAAGCAGCCCAACCTCTCTCGAACCAGCTTCGAACATGGCTGGTACGTTCACTTCTAACTCGTCTTCTTGGGTTATAGACTCAGGTTGCAATGAACATATTGTTAATCAGAATTCTTTATTGGATGCCAAGTTGGACTCGTCACCAAACTTACAGGTTAAAATCCTAAATGGTACGGGTGTCAAGGTTCACCGTATTGGCACAAGTCGTTTATCTAATGATCTATTATTATGTCGGGTTCTGCATGTACCTTATTTCCAATGCAATCTACTATCGGTCAGTCGACTTACAACTGATCTCCTGTTTGCATTGATCTTCTTTGGTGACTTCAGTGTGATTCAGAACTTACCCTCCAGGAGGCTGATTGGGATGGGTAAGCACGTCGATGAAATTTATTATCTGAGGCTGTTCGATGATGGAAATCCAATGGCATATTCGGTTTGGCGGTCTCTGAGCGATATAGAGTTGTGGCATGCACGTATGGGTCATCCATCCATGACGAGGCTTAATTTTTTGGAGAAACTTGTTGATTGTTCCTTTGTTCAAAATTCAGAACCATGTCGGTCTTGTCTGCGTGCTAAACAGACTCGGAATTCATTTGATTCTAGCATTATTAAGACTACATCCTGTTTTGAGCTCCTTCCAATTGACATTTGGGGCAGTTATAAAACTGTGTCTATTTCAGGCGCATACTATTTTTTAACGATCGTTGATGATCATAGTAGGGGTGTCTGGGTTTTCTTGATGCGAAATAAGTCAGAAGTTGGACGATATTTGCTACATTTTTGCAATCTAGTGCAGACTCAATTCAACAAACAGGTGTGCAGGATACAAGCGGATAATGGACTAGAGTTTGCGACCAATGTTCTGACATCGTTCTATGAAGACAATGGCATTGTTCTTTAGACCTCTTGTACTGATACGCCACAACACAATGGCGTCGTGGAACGCAAGCACCGCCATCTACTTGATACAACTCGTACACGCTAATCTTCCCATCAAAGTTCTGGGTGAGTGTATACTGATGGCAGCTTATCTCATCAATCGTCTACCCCTTATTAGCATTGACAACAAGTCTCCTTATCAGGTGCTTTTTGGGCACGATTCTTCTTATCGTCACATTCGCACCTTTGGGTGCCTCATTTATGCTCGCGATACACACCCGGGTATTCATAAGTTTGGTGACCAAGGTCGTGCGGGTATTTTTATCTAATATCCATCTAATCAATGAGGATATTATATATATGATCTCGAAAAGCATGCCATATATACTTCTTGAGATGTAAGGTTTCTTGAAACTATCTATCCGTACTGAGATGTTCCAGAAGGGGACTCTCTCACCCCAGCGATGGTCTCTTTTCCTCGAATTGGTGAGCAGCCTCGGGTTTTCCATGATGATGATGATGATGAGCATATTATTCATTCTCAGACTTACCATCCTGTACAGCAGCCGCAATTGACAGTGACACTACCTCTTCTCACGGTGACGCTGACAACTCCCAGCTCTCCCCGAAGTCCATTTCCCCCATGTCGCCCTCTCTGCCATCATCTTTAGCTGAGTCGCCGCCAGCGGACTCGCCCTTTGCTGAGTCACCGCCAGCTGACTCCTCTTTTTTTTTGGTAGAAAGACGGGCGAGACGCCCTAGTGCATAATATTAATAGAACGGGTCGTGGAAATTTCCATGACATCATACATCAACCAATGTTCGAGGTTAGGATCGTACACATCGAAACAATGTGTACCAAAAGGAAGGGAATGACCCTTGGATGCCAAAAAATCAGCAACAACATTTCTTTCCCTATACACATGGCTAATAACCACCTCCCAATCACGACACAGGAGGTTTCCAATTTTTCCAACCAGCAAACCATGTGAATGGTTACTGTCCTTCCAATTCTTGATAATGCTGATGGCGGTGGTGGAGTCCAGATTAAGCTCGATCTTACGAAATCCAAGTTTCCAAGCCCTGTCTAAACCCACAGCAGCACCCTTCAACTCAGCACAAGTAATAGAACATTCACCAAGGTTGCACGCAAAAGCATCGAAACATCGTCCCAGGGAATCCCTGATCACGCCGCCTGCAGCCGCCAAACCAGAGGCCCCCAGAACCGAACCATCCGCCTGGACTTGGTACCATCCTTCTCTTGGAGGTTTCCAGGAAAGCTCTTTCTCCACCTGAACAGAGCTTGTCATCACCAGGCTCCTGATGATGTTTTCTTTTGCATGACGGTGTATATTGAGCCACGCATTAGCTTTGCAAATCAGACCCTCCTCCGAGTACTTTTTACCATCAAGAGCCTCCTCGTTTCTTTGTTTCCAGACAAGCCAACACAGGATGCCAAAATCAATTCCTGTGTCGACAGCCTTAGTGTTTCTATGGATCCATTGGCTGAAAGGAGTACCATTGCCCCTGTCTTTGATCTTGCAGTTGAAATGTCGCCAAAAGCCCTCCGTCTTCTTGCATTTCTTCAAGATGTGCTCCACCGTTTCTTCTTCGTCGGTACAGTGAGCGCAGCTCCCATTCTGTGTCATTTGCCGTTTCTTTCTTTCAGCGTTGGTGAGAAGTCTGTTGTGTGAGACAAGCCACAGGAAGAGTTTAACTCGGTTGGGGCCGTCCCATCTCCAGAGGTCTCTCCAGTGTTCCTCCGGCCTGTCTTCAGTCGAGCCCTCCACCAGCTCGTAAGCGGATCGAAGCCTGAACCTTCCATCTTTTTCCACTCCCCAAACTGTTTTGTCCTCTCCAAGCTCCGGGTCTGGTGTCTCCAACCCTGCAATACGAATCAAAATCTCATTAGGCAGGAAGTTCTTAAGTCTATCCCAGTTCCACTCACCGTTCGTGTTAGTCCAATCCGCCACGCAAGAGAGCCTCTCCTCTTCGGACAAGGGAACGAGTGCAAAGTCCTCAAGGACAGTTTCCTGATCCAGCCATGGGTGCGTCCAGAATCCGGTCGACCTCCCATCCCTAATGCTCCATGCCATTCCTCTTCGCATCGTTGGCATTGCCTTCAAGATCGCTCTCCAAAGATTAGAGTGATTGCTGGTTTTCATAGCCGTGATTTTTCCATCCTTGTGGTGGAAGTATTTACCCTGCAACACCCTAACCCACAAATCTTTCTCATTATTCAGAACATGCCAAGCCAACTTAACCATGTAAGCAAGATTCAAGCTCTTAGCAGTTCGAAGGCCAAGGCCACCTTGATTTTTGGGTTTACAGATTGTTTCCCAAGAAATCAAGTGGACTTTCCTTTTCCCCACTTGAGACCCCCACACAAACCACCTAATTTTCCTATCAATCGTGTCACACACAGAGGCAGGTAAAAGGGTGGTTTGCATAGCATACGAGGGAATGGCTTCAAGAACAGCCTTGGCGAGGGTGACTCGACCCGCAAGAGAGAGGGTACGAGCTTTCCAAGCCGTTAGTTTGCTGTCAATTTTATCCAAAATATACCTGTAGGTAAGTTTAGTCAGTCTACCATGGATAACAGGCACCCCAAGATACTTTCCAAGGTCATTAGTAGATTGAATACCAAGCCTAGAGCAAATATTAGTCCTAGCATGCATCTTAGTGTTCTTAGAGAAGAAAACACGAGACTTATCCTTACTAACAAGCTCTCCTGAGGCAACACAAAAATCATTCAGGCAGAACAAGATGCAGTCAGCTTGTTCAACGCTAGCCTCGGTAAACAAAACCAAGTCGTCAGCGAAGAACAAATGAGACAAAGGAGGCCCACCAACAGACAACACAACAGGCTTCCATTTTTTATCCCTAACTTTCCTATCAATGATATGGCTTAATCTCTCAATGCAAAGGGTAAAAAGGTAAGGGGAGAGAGGACATCCCTGCCGGATTCCCCTGGTTGGGGAGAAAGGATCGGTCTCTCCTCCGTTCCAAAGGACCTGCATCTCCACCGAGGTCACGCATTGCATGATGATGTTGACACATTGTGGGGGGATACCAGCCAGCATCAAGGTTTCTTCGAGGAAGGCCCAATCAATACGATCATATGCTTTCGCTAGATCCACCTTCAGGAGCATGGTACCCTTCTTTCCACCTTTACGAGCCATCGAGTGGACTGTTTCCTGCAAAATCAGAATATTATCAGTGATATGCCTATTGGGAACGAAACTGGATTGGTTAGGTTGAACCAAAAGGGGCATAAGAGATTTAAGTCTATTTGCAATCGTTTTAGCTACCACTTTGTACCCCACATTGCACAAGCTAATGGGACGAAACTGACTCATGGATGCAGGAGCAGCAACTTTAGGGATGAGAGCAAGCAGAGTTTGGTTCAGGGATCTAATCACGCTAGGGTTACTAAAGCAGCTAGAGATAAAGAAGAAAAACTCCCTTCCAACGACATCCCAACACTTCTGAAAGAAGATAGCGTGGAAGCCGTCCTTCCCTGGCGCTTTGAGACCCTTCATATCCATGAGGATTGCTCTGACTTCCTCAAAGGATGGGGGTGCTCCAAGCCTCTCGGTCAACGATGGTGCCAGCTCTGGAAAATCAGCAGGAAGATTGGGATGGTGCTCCTTGTCTTCCTTGGTATACAGCTTCACAAAGAACATTCTTGCCATCAGAAGGATAGAGTCAGGATCAGAGATCCAGTTCCCCGAATCATCCTTAAGGCAAGAAATCGCATTCCTTTTCCTTCTGCTCAAGGTACTCTGGTGGAAAAATCGGGTGTTCTTATCGCCGTGGACAATCCAGTTTGCTCTGGATTTTTGCAGCCAAAGAATCTCCTCTTGCCAAAGCGTCTCCTCCAGCTCTTCTCGGGTATGCTTCTCTTTCTCCAGGGAGTGAGGAGAGGCCGATCGTTCGTTGAGGATCTCCAAACTTTGGAGTTTCTTCATCAAGTACTTCTTCCTGCGGAAAATGTTGCCAAAAATTTCCTTATTCCACCAGGCGAGCTTTTCGGAGAGAACCTGCAAGGAGGAAGGGAAATCAGAGCCAAGATTCCACGAAGAAGAAAGAAAACTAGGAAAATCATCATGCGCAAGCCATGGAGCAAGAAATTGGAAACGTCTCACCGGTTTATGGCTTGGAGGGATACTTGTTGTGCACGTCAAGATAGGCCTATGGTCGGACTTAAGCTTCGGCAGGTGGAAGACGGTTGTTCCAGGGAACTTTTGCCTCCACTCCAAGTTGCAGAAACTACGATCCAGTCGCTCCTTCAGTCTTGATGACTTGGTGAACCAAGTGAATTTTGGACCCGAGAATCCAAGGTCCACCAGGCCACAGTCATCAATACAATCCGTGAAGGGTCTCGCTCTTGCAAAGTTAAAGGGAGCCCCTCCCTGCTTATCCTCAGGGCTAGACATGGCGTTGAAATCCCCTGATAAGAGCCAAGGGCCATCAACCGACTTCTCAATCCTTCTAAGACCGTCCCATAATGATCCCCTTTCGAAATCATTAGGGCTCGCATAGATTGCAGTAAGAAAACCAACCTCCTTCCCCGCACTAAACCATTTCAAATGGATAAACTGTTTTTCCTTGTCAATGACCTCCATATGCATATGACTACTGTCCCACAAAACCCAGATGCCCCCACTGAAACCCACTGCATCAGAAACAGCCATCGAGTCAAAACCAATGCTTTTAATGATGTCTAGGGCATCATTACCACTGACC
Source organism: Linum tenue (assembly GCA_946122785.1). Lineage (NCBI taxonomy): Eukaryota > Viridiplantae > Streptophyta > Magnoliopsida > Malpighiales > Linaceae > Linum > Linum tenue. The sequence goes on along the minus strand of CAMGYJ010000010.1, from coordinate 4,522,090 downwards.
CTCGGTTCAAGAATACAGATCACATCAGGCCTGTATGATGATCTATAAAAATCTAAGGTTGAACGAAATTTGGGGTGCTTTGCACCCCTGCAATTCCAGGCGAGGACTTTAATCATCAAAAAATGAGAAAAGTAGCTCTCCCACTTTGATCCCTGTGGAGATCAGCAGTCATCAACAGCCATAGCTGTCGCATTCTCTCCCGGATCGCTGCAAGCAGTCATAGTGCATAGATCCTTCACATTTTCAAGCTTGGCACAAGCCACATTTTTCTTAGGACTGGCTACATTCTTTTTCTGGGCACTTCTTCCTGAATCAGAAGTGGGGTGTGGCTTATCTGGAGCTTTCACAAGCTTACAGTTAATCTCAGTCTTCATCTTAGGTTGATGGCCTGTGTTGGCACCATGTTCCTTAGTCTCTCCTCGTTCCTTCCCTTGCTGGCCATACTTTAGGATGGAATGGGGAGAGAGGTTTCCTTTAGGTTTCGGATAACCCGGGGCCACTGCTCTATTCTCCTGATCACATCCCACCAGGAGCTTTGAGTTAGGTTCCTGCAAGCTCTTATGGGAGGCGGGCACATCCTTCTTTTTCGAGTTCTGGGTAAGGGGGGAGCATTTTTGATTCTCTTTCTTAAGGTTGTTTCCATTCTGTGCTTTCTTTCCCTGATTTTCCTCTCTTGCTTTACCCACATGGCCATCCTTCAAAGGTGGAATAGGCTTCTCCACGTTCATCCCTTGAGAGCTGTTCACTTGATCCGGCTTAGAAGCTTTCTCCCCACTGCAGCTTTCTGGGACAGTATCCTCATGGGCAGGATCTTCCGTCCCCATAACCTTGTCATCCTCACTCAGCTTGGGATTATCCTGTTCATTCAATCCTTCTTCATCAGACAGTGCATCAAACCTCGAGCCCGACGGCTTGACACCTCTAGCTTTTTCTTTGAACCCAACTTCTGCTTCAGCTTTCTTGGTTTTCTGTTGTTGTTTTCTTCTTTTAGGTCTGGACGCAAGCATCCAAGGCCCGAAATCCTCCATGATTTCAGGTCTGACGTCCTGAGTCCTGCCTTGGCTGCTGGGTGCTTTCGATCCACTCTCTGCCGGCGGCTCATCTGCTTTCAGTTTACAAGAGTCCTCAAGATGGCCATAATGCCCACAGGAGAAGCACACCGTATGGAGTCCCTCATACTCCACTCGACGCACCCTTCTCTTTAATCGATACTTGGACACCAATCTCTTTGTGAGATCAATTTCAATACAGAGACGTGCATAATTCCCTCTGAACCCATTGGATGTATTGTAGTCAATTTTCTCTACCCTGCCAAGTTTGTTCCCAATATCCAGCAGAATTTCCTCATCAAAATATGCAAGAGGGAGGCGAGGTAAACGTACCCAGACAGCTGCTCGATTAATCTCGTCGAAATCGGGGTCAAAATCAAGGCGCCACGGTTCTGATGCAATGTAGTGGTCATCGACCGTCCAAGGCCCACCATAGAGTGCTCTACTGTAATCGATCTGTGAGTCGAAAATGGCTTGGTAGTACCCATTACCAATGTCACCCACCTTCACTCCGCCGGTTTTCGCCCACATACTCTGAGCTCTCCGCTGAATGAAAGCGAAGGAGAAAACCTTGCCCAGCACCCGGAACGTGCCAGCTGACTCCTCTCATGCCTAGGTGTATGTCCCACCTCTACGTCGTGGTGATCACATACGTGTACCTTCTACTCGACTTCAGGGGTATGAAGTTGATCTCCCGGGTAATGCTCATTCGGCTCATGTTCGTTATCCTATTGAGGATTATTTATCTTATCATTGCCTCTCGCAAGCTCATCATGCCTTTGTGGCCGCTGTTACGGTCGTTGAAGAGCCCATTTATTTCTATAAGGCAGTTTGTCATAAACACTGGCGTGATGCAATGCAGCGAGAGATCGATGCCTTGATTGCTAATGAAACTTGGTCACTCGTCGTTCTTCCTCCAGGCAAACGTTGCATTGCCTGTAAATAGGTGTTCAAGGTGAAATTCAGACCAGATGGATCAGTCGAGCGCTACAAAGCGCGTCTTGTGGCAAAAGGTTACACACAGGTAGAGGGTATCGATTACCATGATACTTTTGCTCCGGTTGCGAAATAGGTTACTGTTCACTGTTTGCTTGCTATTGCGGTCACTCAAGATTGGAACATTCATCAACTTGATGTAAATAATGCCTTTCTTCATGGTGATCTCGACGAAGAGGTATATATGGTAGTTCCTCAGGGTTTCGCTCGTCCAGGAGATGCTCGTGTGTGCAGGCAGGTTACATAAGTCTATTTATGGGTTACGCTAGGCTTCGCGTAATTGGTATCAAAAGTTCACTCATGCTCTTCTCGAGTTTGACTTTGTTCAGAGTCGAGCTGATCATGCTCTTTTCACTTACCAGCGTGGTTCCACGTATGTTGTGGCCCTTATCTACATGGACGGCGTCATCTTGGCTGGTACAGACTTTGATTTCACAAGCAAATTCAAACGCTATTTGTATGAGCGTTTTACTATTAAGGACCAAGCTTGAGTCTCCTCTAGTGCTTATGATCCAGATTAGTATCCATATTTCATAAGTAAAGTGAAACACTCGACATACTAGAAAATTGAAAGATAGATAATGAATAAAATCTAGTGCTTATGATCCAGATTAGTATCCAAATTCAAACAAAATAAAAAAAAAGCAAACATAAAAGATAAACGTAGTCCACCATTATATAGAAAATCCTAGAGATGTCTTGGTCCTTGCTTGAAGAAGTTATCAAACTTCTGACCTAACTCATGCATCCAATCATGACTATACTGTTGGTGTGCCTTTTTCTTCCATCACCAAGCTTGAGTCTCCTCTAGCTCCTGTCTATGACCATGCTCGAATGCATCCAAATGTTGCTCATTGATGGACTGGTACTCGAGAAAGTTCTCCTTGTCTCGATACGACTTCTCTCAAGGATGGTATCTCAGCTCAAAAGTCATGGTATTGTTGCAGTGGTGGCAAGGAAGATTGCCCAACTTCATATCTTTGTCGCTCATGAATCATCTAAAAGTGCACAAATGGCTTCCTTGCCCCTACCTAAGTAACATGGCTATGACAATCATCCCTGATGAGGTCTACTCCAACTTCAGTCAACCTCTCCCTCCATAGATGAAAGCTAGTTGTTTAAACATTTGTCCATGCATTGCCATGGTATCCCATAGAACTAATTTGAACTCATCTTTGTGGCCATCGAATTAATGAGAAATCGTACTAAAATAACCTCATTTTGGAAGTACGTGATGAGAAGAGATGGAGTTGGACCGACTAAGACAGTCCATTACTAGCCAAGATGGATGCAGCCACCAATCATGCACAAGTGCATGATAGAGTATCATGTCATTGCATGTGACCTTGCCTGCATCGTCTCTTTGCCTCATGTGAAAACTGGTTCGGCCAAAGTAGTGCACGACCTCAAAAATGGTAGGCGGATCGTTGTAGGTCTAGCATAACCAGAAGTGTACTAATTTTTTGTAATATTCCTCCAGAAAGCTTTGATGATTTAATTGTGTGATGATGAGTCCCAAAAGCCTCTCAGCCTAGCATGAGAGAGAGAACCTCTCGTGTGGTGTGGAGGAATCCCTAGCTTCAGTACGAAGCTATCATAACTGTCAGTGAAGCGCCTCCACACATGAACATTTCTTCAGTGATCCACTATGCTCCTCCTCTGGGTCTCTAGTAGAAAATTTGGTAGAGGATGCATGGCCACTTGTCCTAGCTCAAGAATCTCGAGCTCATGGTCTGTCTCTTGCACCTCTGGCCCCTGGTGCATTTTTTCACTTCAAATCATTAATCTCCTGCTATCCAAGGATAGTTGTCCACTACTAGTGCTTGAGAAAATCCGAGCAAAATCGATATAAGAAGTAGAGTTACTTGACTCAGACTCCTCTTCCTTTTCTATGATGGGTTTCCTCCTATTGAGACAAGATCTTCTCCTAGGTGGAGCAACTGCCTCCAGTTCTACTCTTGGTGGGCTCAACCTTCTAGATTGTCGAGAAGATGATACACCATCATCCTTCTTCTCCTTGTGACGTCCTAAGAATCATGGAAAAGGGTTCTTCATTTATGCCATCATAGAAGAAAAAAAAAACAAAGCAAATAGATAAAAATGGCTTCTTCTATAAGCTAACTATAGGACTTCTAAGATACACATTATTAAGATAGCCTACCATGACATACCCATCTAATTCCATCATCTGTTTCCTCGTCAACAACTAAGCCAAGTCACAACCTTTTGGGTCACACTTGTCAGCAAGAGGTTGTTTGAGTGTTATTCAATTTCAACCTCGACATTCAGGTCATTCATGTCTTCGTTTGAGGGGGGGTGTAAGAGCAGGGGCGGACCTACTTCCGACACCCTTTCGCCCGAAACTTTTGTGAAGAATCTATATTTTTTTGGTACAAAAACTTTTAATACGAGATTTCCGACATCTCTTTAAATATTATAGCCGACAATCCTTCATTCAGCGACACCCCTCTTTAACAATCCTGGGTCCGCCACAGTGTAAGAGTGTGGTATAAGATCCATAATAACCTTCTCCCAATAACACGAGTTATTTGTGACCAGTTGGTTTATGACATGGTATCAAAGTTGGTTTGGCCAAGTGGTCATGTGTTTGAATCTTCAGTACCCCCAATATTAACAGTTAATTAAAGCACAATGTATGGTGGATATGTGCAAACTTCAAACCCGTGAGTTGACTTTCGTTTGAGGGGGCGTGTAAGAGTGTGGTATAAGGTCCATCATAACTGTCATAATTGGGCTGCTCAATTAGTACGATATTGTCCATTTTGGGCCAAGCCCGCACAAATTTACTTTTGGGTGTCCTCCCCAAAAGGCTCGTAGTAATGAGCTTGGTAGACACTAATATACAAGGATTCTTTCCCTTGTATTTTCGATGTGGTACTTGGATTGTCCCATAACAATCCTCCCCTCAAGCCAAGGACCACGTACTTCGTGTCTTCACCTCAGCGATTATCTTGATTCGTCCGACACCTTGTATCGATGGGCTTCTCGATACAAGGATTTATTCAGACGCAGAACTTTTGATCTGCTTCCCAAATGTGGAACTCTCTTTGATCCGCCAAGCCCAAACGTGAATCTCTCCTGGATCCACCAAACCAGACGCAGATCTCAAATCCCGATGTCACCGAATAAGGGTTCCACCAAACTGACGTCCACCGCCCCGAACCGAACCAAGCTCTGATACCACTTGTCATAACCGGGCTGCTCAATTAGAACGATATTGTTCGCTTTTGGCCAAGCCCGCACGGATTTACTTTTGGGTGTCCTCCCCAAAAGGTCTCGTACTAATTGAGCTTGGTGGAGACTAATATACAAGGGTTCCTTTCCTTGTATTTCTGATGTGGTACTTGGATTGTCTCATGACAATACCTTATCCCAACAACTCGAGTTATTGTGATCAATTGGTTCTTGACATGATATCAGAGCTGGTTTGTCCTTGAGATCACGTGTTAAAGTCCTCACAACCGTCAATATTAATCGTCCTCTTCAAGCACATGGTATGACGGGTATGTGCAAACTTCAAACCCATGAGCCGGATTTCTTTTAAGGAGGCGTGTAAGAAAGTGATTAAATACCATTAATTTCAGATCTAGAGTAGCACGTACTGATTATTAGTTGGGCAGAAGCTGCTGCTGCAGGCTGGTTTTGATCGTTAATGTTATGGTGTCCCTTTATAAAGCGGCAAAGTCTGTGCATAGAAGGAATCAATGCCTTAACAAAATACACATATTATTATCATTATTTGGATTATATGTTAATTTCTGCAATGAACCTCATTCTGATCCAGTTTTGTTCCGCAATAAAATAAGCTTAATTAGGAGATAGTTGACAATTTTTTGTTGATGATCGAACAATGAGCATTTGCTTAACTTCATATCCGCCAGCTGCATGCCACGAATTGTAACTTGTTTATTTATCTTTGGGCTTCTTCCCTTTGAGTGTTAGCATTTGGCACACAGCCAGTAATATTGATAAAAGAATAAACGTATCCGCTCCTTTCTCCGATTCCTTCATTTTCCCAAATCTTTCCGAGAAAATAATTGTTCAATGTGGGATAGGCATCTGTAAGTATAATAATGCACCAACCAGCAAGTTGAATTGTGATGATTGTGCCCTTTCTCATGTTCTTGATAACCCAATAGAATTGATATATTACGATCATTGACGCGAACAAATTACCGTGTATTGGCATTTATCTTTGATTTATTTTTGCAGTGGTACTGTTTTTTTTTTTTGTAGTAGTATCGTTTTATGTTTATGGTATTGGTTTGAAGATACTGATGTTATTTTTAATTTGTTTTACTCGTTATAAAGGTGTTGATATTAGTTTGTTTTTGTAGTGGTACTAATTTTTTGTGTAGTGGTTGTTGGTTTTATGCTTCTGATATTGCTTTTGAGATACTTGTAATGTTTTTGTATTACTCGTTGTATAGGTACTGCTATTGGTTTTGTTTTTTTCCAGTGGTATTGTTTTTTGTATAGAGATACTGATTTTCGTACAATGGTATTGTTTTCGTGTAGTGGTACGAGTTTTTATATAATGGTACTGATTATCGTATAGTTGTACAAGTTTTCTTAGTTGGCTAGAGGAAGTCTGTCGCAAGGAGTCTATCAGAGAAAGGCAGAGAGGCACAAATTTTGTTCTCTGTTAACTTTGACATTTAGTAGTTAGCTGTCAACTCCTTTAGCGTTGATGTACCATCTGATTTGGATTTATTTGGTATTTAAAAATTATTGAAACAAAGCAATATTTTTTATAAAAAAATCAACTAAAATAGAAAATAAATATACAAAAGAAAACTTGTATTAATATGTCTTTTTTATCAACGAATTACTTGACTATTAATTTTAAAAAATATTTATTCTCATGTTTATATTGTATAAAGGCCACATTTGTTTCAATCTTCTGATTCCACGAATGAAATGATTTACTCAAAGCTTGGAGCATGGAGGTCCACTATTGGTTGATCGTTGCTCAATAGTCCGTACTCACTCTACTATACGAATCACGAGTCGAGTCTAGGAGTCTTTTCACAGTTTGATGGTTAATATCATTTCGAACTCGTAGTCATCTCCACGAGTCTTTTGATTTGTCTTCTCAGCTCATAGTAGTACTTGTTTGGTGAAATAGTAAACTTTGTTAGCCGGGTATAGTACGTTCCTCTAGTTAGTTCTCGAATAAACACACTTGAGAGAATTTACATTGAACAAGTCCAAATCTTAACTCGATTTTTTTTAATTACGAACAAAAAACACATTAACAAGTAACAAAATGAGTAAATGACATTCTCTTTTGATGAAAGAAAACAAAATGTCGTTTTCTTTCTACAATGGTGTTTTGGAATTGGGAATAATAACCTTTCTTTGTGTTGGGACTCATACAAAGGCATCCCATCAGCAACCCTTCTACGACCGCCACGTGCAAAGCTGAAAAGCCTTCTTCTTCTACCTTCCTCTTTCCCCTTTGCCGTAAATACCCCTCATCCCCAATCCAAACGTCCCCCGAATTTCATCTTCATCCCCTGATTTGAGATTTCCAATCGCTCTCACTTCCTCATCTCCACTTGCAGTTCAATTGAAACCGCCACTTTTCCAGCCGCCGGAAAGCAATCCGATTCCGAATTCCCCCCCTGACCTTATGGCTGATTCACTCTCCGGCGGTCAGATCTCTCCTCCCCTGAAACCATAAAAGCTCAATCCCCCTCCTCTTCTTTCCCCCCCCCCCCCCCCCCCCCTTTCATCTCATAAGAACAAGACCCATCTACTTTAAGCATCCAAAAATGGCGACGCTGCAGAGATTCAAGCATTTCGCCACGCAGTGCGGAGCGTCGTCGACGGGGAACCCGACGCAGAGCCCCACCACCAGCCCGGTCGTCCACCTCCGCCGCCGCAAGACCCTCCGCATGCTCCTCTCCCGCGGCAGCCCCGCCGCCGTCGACCACCATCGCCGGGCTATGGCGATGTTCGACGGGGTCCAGCAGCGGGATCTGCCGTCGGATTCCAAGAGGGCCAGAAGGAAATTGAAGGATTTGTTCGTCGCTTCCCCGCCGTTGGAGGATAATAGCACGAAGAATCGGGGATGCGACGAGGTCCGGCTGCTGACCGTCGGCCCCGGTGGAAGTGACGGGGGTATTGGGAATAACGGTAATAATTGTAGCTTCAGTCGCGGCGGAGGTGGAGGGTTCTCCGGTCGTCGGAGAGGGCTCAGGCAGGGTGTGGCGACGTTTCGGTATCGGTTACTGAGGAGAGCTTGGCGGCCTGTACTGGTCACCATTCCTGAGTAGTTTTTTTTGTGTGTTTTGGTTGGAATCTGTACGGATAATGAAATGAAAAGGTTTCATTTTCTGAAAATTTTGTTCCCCCAAATTACCCGTTTAACTAGCCCCTCGTTTTCACAGGTTGAGATTATATTTTATTAACCCCAATTTTGGACGGAGAATTCAAATTGTTTTGAGATTTTTGAGGGAATTCAGAATTGTTACCAATCTAGAGGTTTTCTCACTCGTCCCACTAGGGTTGCTGGTCGGGTTGCTTACTTGCTCATTTGATGATTGAATCAGGACGAAAAATAACGACGTGCAAAATTGGATTAAGAGTACACTTGATAGTTTGGTTTGATTTAACATGATATCGAAAGTGAAATGTAATAGGTATTGTATAAAATTGAACTTGTTGACTCGTTAGTAAATTAAACTCATTCAACAAACATCTGTAGATTCGAATTCATCCATTTTATTGAAGTTTTGTTGAAACTCATTTAACGAGAATTACGAATTCGAATTCATCACTTATACGAGATTGTCTTCAAAGTACTATTATGCATACGAGCTTTCTCATATCGGCACGAAAATAATCATTTGAGTGAAAGACAACTACCGACTTAACTTTGGAGTGTTTGTCTCTTTAAAAAGTATTGGAATCCATATGGAGGTTTTTTTTTTTACAAAGAGAATCCATATGGAGGTTGATGCATTTCAAAACTGGGGATTTTGGTCATGGCACCGGAGACTAGAGCTGCAACTGTTCCCTCCCGTAAAGACGTAAAGTAACGGTCAGTATTTCAGCCCCCTCAACAATGGGGCGTAAAAGTCGGGCCTGCTGTCCCGTAGGCGCATTTTAGGAGATGCGCTAAGGTGTAATTATATTATTTTTTTTACGTAGGAAGTAATATATTATTTGCAACAACACTAGTGTCAGGAAACTGGTAGGAAAGAATTGGATTGAAGGCGTGATTAATCACTCTCCTTAGAGTGTTATTTGCCCCCACTAGAAATTGCTGGTAGGCTCGAGCAAACCACCCCCAGGAGTCCCTTCAATTCTAAGTCTGGAAGCAGCAATCTTGCAGACTTCTGTGTTTGTGAAATAGAGAAGGAAAACCGGAAGAAGAAGTAATCTCTCGTTATTAAAAGAGTTATGGCAATCACATATTTATAGTTGTGAAATTTGGAAGTTACTTTCCCGAAAGGACACATCCTTTCACATAAAAGGTAGTTACTTTCCCGAAAGGACACATCCTTTCACAGAGAAGGGTAGTTACCTCTCCCGAAAGGACACATCCTTTCATAATATTCAAACGTTTATTAATTAATATAAAAAATTAATTAATTAATTAAACTGCCAAAAGACTCAATCTTTATACTTTACTTCTCCCATCAATGTCGTATTACAACTCTATTGACTAACTCTAACAACTAGTGTACCGTTTTTTTTATAATGATTAAAGGGGTTGTGGGAAGAATGCATTCGAGTAGATCAGGCGAGTAATCACTATGCATAATTATTTTTTTTATCAAAATATCCAACATTATATTTTTTTATGATTAAATTGAAATTTTTATTAACATAAATGAATCTATTAGGGTTGGAAAGCGATGCGGTCTGATCCAAATCGGACTAGTATCAGTAAAACGAAGCAATCCATTCATCAATGGCGCACAAGAGGGCATAGGTTACGATCTTACCATAGCACTGCAGAGGGAATGTGAGAGTGGTCCAGTAAACCACGGTCTAGACCAGACTTGACTAAGAAATACATTTTATAATACAGACCATGGATCATACCATTCTTAACATTCTACGGTCCAAACCTAACAGAGCGGTCCGGTTTGATCCATAGTTTTTAAAACGGTCAGGTATATTTTTCCACTCATAGAATTTACAAGTTAATTATAAGGTTGCTTTTAAATTTTTTTACAGAAAATCTTGTTTCACAAAATGACATCTACTTTGATATAATGTAACATCCCGAACCTTTTCCCGACAAGATATTGTATGTTATGAGTCTAGATTCTCACGGCGTTTGTTTTGGGGTGCATATCAAGGTGACTTCTCGAAAGGTCATCCATCCTTCTAGTGCTACTCAGTGGGCATGTGTGTTGTCAGTTAAGGCAGTTTCTGACTTATGAACCATGATTCTCTCTCGTGCTTTGTTGATTTGAATTTCGCCTAAGATGTTACAAACACCTCCTTTGAAACCCAACGTCCTCGTTAGCTTTGCCCCATCATCGTTCAAGAGGGACACGAAGAAGCTCTGATACCGCTTGTAACATCCCGTCATCCCAAAACCTTTTCTCGACAAGATATTGTCCACTTTGAGTCTAGACCCTCAAGGATTTCGTCTTGCGATGCAGATCAAGCCGACTTCCCATAAGGTCACCCATCTTTGCAGTGCTCCATAATGAGCACAATTAACTTTGGAGTTTTCACAAGAACTCCTCCATTTCACCCTAAAATGCATTTTGTCATTTAAGTTCGGTTTCTTACTTATGAATCATGAATCTCTCTCATGCTTTGTCGATGTGGGATTCACATAAAGTGTTATATATATATTTTAACAAAAAATGTTAATTGAGTAATTTTTACTAAAATATTTCATGATGTTTAGTGAAAAAACCCGGTGTAAAACTCAATGGGTTTGAAAAACTCAAACCCAACCTAACCCGCTGAGTATCCACAGGTTCATGGATACCCATGGGTTTTTGTCGTAAAAAATTTACAATAACAAGTTCCTATCAAAATAAAAGTAAAATATCAATCTCTCAATACAAATTATCCATATATAAAACACCATTCTAAAATATTCAAGTAAATCACAAATTAAACATATAAATTGTTCAACATCAATCTAGAAAACTCAAGAAAATTGAAGCAAATCACAAATTATCCATAAACAACATGATTAATTGAAAGCTTTTTCCTCCTTGTCAATTAAGCCTTTTCACTCCACTCGATAATATCGACTTCATTCTACACAATTAGAAAGAAAAAATTAGACATGTCTCCACAAACATAAAGAAGATTAGTTGTTTAGAATATTAAATATACCGAAAAAGTTAATTATATGGGTGTGAGCGGGTACCCATGGGGCGGGTTTACCTAAACCTAAACCCAAACCCAACCCAGTGAATAGTGAATGGTTTTAAACCCGTCAGCACGGGTTTTACCCGAGTTGACAGGGTTGGGTCAGGTAAGGTACCCATGGGTTCGGGTTTTGTTGTCATCCATACATGTGAGTGGTTAATATGCGACTTGATATCGATCCACTCGTAAATAATCCGAACTGCAGTGGGTAAGTAATTGATGTGGGTGGATTACAGATTGATAAATCTCCTACCCGCTCTTAATCGGGTGAGTGGTGGGTGAATTGCGGGTCACCCAAATGACCCACACCATATTTTCACATGACAAAATGTTGTTTAATATTTATACTATCGAATAGTCATAATATTTTCTAACCGCACTACATAGTGCCCATCGGCTTCCAAAGGTGGAGACTAAATAATATTTTTTTACTACTATTATTGGTTACTATGTTGTGTAATGTCCATTAGATATTGGGATGCAAATTATAAAATATTAATTGTATCAAATTAAAGTCCCAAAGTGCGTCGATTTTCTCTACGCAATTGGTTGATAGAGTAATGAAAAATATAATGCAAATACTACACGGATCCACATTAGAAAAAGTGGAAAGTGTTTAAATTGATAGTATTAATAACTTGTGAGAAACTTATTATAAATGTTAATCAACTTTCTTAATGGCTAGATGAAAAATTATTTTTATGAATTGACCCGCCGCAATCCAACCGCACCCATTCGCCACCCACCCAACCCAACCCAAAAAAGAATGTAGGTAAATGACAGATCAAAATTATACCAACCCGTTAGTAAACGAGTGAGTCAAGTTGAAACAAAAACTCATCCAACCCGACCATTACCCACCCCTACACTAATTTGGGCATGCATAGAGTAAGTAGTTAGGGTTCCCAACTTCCCATTCTTTGATTTTAATGGGCCGGCGTGGAAACGATGGCAATAATTAACCATAGATCTGATTATCATGCTCTTTGAAATTGGTTTCCAGTTTATGGTTCACTCATCATTGCTTCACCATTTCCAGTAGCTAATGCTACCATTTGGCCCACTACCATCGACGTTCCTCATCACCTTTTCTATTAGGTGGTTTGTGTTTCTTCTTTTAAATTTTTACAATCGTTATAACAAACAACCAATCAAATTGAATGATTGTTAAATCTTCACTTTTAGATTAGATTGTTAAAATAAATTAGTTGGGATTGTTGGACCTTTATCTTTAGAGTTAGATATACCTACACCAATTTTGTTTTGCTTTTGGGTGCAGGTAAATGGAAAGTGGGTTGAATTTTAGAAAAACTCTGAACCCACTCAATTGGCCAATTTTAAAAGTGGGTAAAACCTACGACTAACCCAACACTGGATTTCATCTGTTTTGAGCATATTCGATACCCGCGGGGTCAGTTCCAATTACCACCTCTAATTCCAAGAGATTTAATTCAAGATGGTAGAAAAGATGGAGCATAGCTATTACGAAATAGTAGTGTAGTATGAGAGTATGAGCAATAGATCATGTTGTGATGCTATTGGTATTGACTTTGGAGAGGAGCCCTCTCATTTTGATCTCTACTAAATTAATTTGTATTCTCTTCAATCTAAATCTTTCAAAAAGTAAACAATGGTAGAAGTCGAATAACTTTTTTGAAACGACAATCCCTAATTAATTGTGTGTAGTATGTGATGTAAATTTACCTAGTATGGAGACCATGGTCGTATTGTCTAAGATCTCTCACAACCACTTACTTCGATGGTGAAGGAAGAGTTCTATGTGGTTTGAAAAAAGAATGTGGAGGTTGAGGTGTCTATGGGGCTGAATTTACCCTTGGTTTTAGAAAAAGAAAGTAAAAGACAGTTCAGGGAACAAAATCTACTCTACTGGCAGGTGAAGGAAGTGAGAGGTGAGGTGTTGCATATGCAAGCTCGACCTAGAGTTCTTTTGACTCCCAACCTTGATCCTGACATCATCTGAGCTGCTTGATCCTTGCTAGGTTTATTCGTGCCATATGACATGGCATTTACCAGGACTAATAGACAACGATGTGGACCCTACAGATGTCTCCTTTGAGGAAGTCAATGCAGTTTGATCGATTGAGGGACTTTCATGTCTAGTCTCATCCACCCACGAAGTTGGGTTTGAGGATATATACTTTGAAGATAGTCCTAGTATTACCTATGCAATTGAATCAACAATAGATCAAACAGATAAATCAAACTTAAAAGATAGATGAAATCAAACTCATATATACCAAAATCCAGAGTTACATTGTCAAAGAAACTCTAGGGTTTGCCCACCTACGCAACTAAGGAACTAGCTGCTCATGGGCACAGGATTCAGGGGGGAACATTATTCAAAACGAGATCCCTATATCACGCGCTATATCCAAGAATCGGCGGTTAGACCACAGTTTCTGGCACCGATTCGCCCTATGGGTTTGGCTTTGCTCTATGAGGTTTCTGGTCAGCTTTATGAGATTTTTGGTATGCTTTATGGAACTTCTGATGATCATTTTAATGAGATTTATGGTTTGCTTCAGGAAACTAGTTAGCATTGTGGTATGCTTTTTATATTTTCTGGTATGCCTCATGAAACTTGTGGTCAGCTTATCAGATTTCTCGTGTGCTTAAGGAAACTTGTGGTGAACTTTGTAGTGTGCTCTCTACAATTTTTGGTATTCTTTATGAGGTTTCTTGTCTACTTTCTGAGTTTTGTTGTGTGGTTTCTCGTGTTTCTGATGTAGTCTATGTTTTCTAGTCTGCTTTATGAGAGTTATAGTCAGTTTTATGAGTTTTCTTGTCTGCTTGGAGAAACTTGTAGTCCGCTTTGGTTTTTCTAGTATGATTTATGAGCTTTCTGGTTTACTTTATGTTTTTATGGTGTGATTTTTCGTGTTTCTTGTGTGTGTTTTCTAGTATTTTTTATGATATTTGTGATCATTGTCAGCTAACGAGATGCATAACAAATGAGCCGAGGCTGATTGGGTGCCCCCTATAATTAAAAATGAAAAGTGTTCCCCTCCCTTTAGAAATCAATAATAATTGTGGTTAACCACTTAAATATAAAAGCCATCAAAACGAAATACTAGAGATAGTGTTAGTAGTTAGTATCATGCTAACAAATTAAATGATAACACCCTAAATCGATAAATCACCATTCAATATAACAGAAAATATTGGTTAATAGCATAGTTAATAAAATATGATATGAGTAAGTTACATATAAAATATGTACGTGCATTTTACTTCACCTTTAAACTAATGGTACTTTTAATAGTACGTCAATAATCATAAGGTATATCAAATTAATTATTTCACAAATAAATAAAAGTTAAGTTAAAAATTCAATTTATTAAATACATAATCGTGTTTTACAGTTTTATACGTGTTTAATATAAGAGTCATCAAATAAACGGAAAAAATAAAATGGATTTACAATAATATGAATACACAATTTTAAACAAATAAACTATTTACGGTCATATATACATGTATTAAACGAAGTATTTAAATAGGTATAAATATTCAAATAATTACAATTTATATAATCAATTTTTGAAGTATTGAGTTGGTTCACAAATTGTCGGCCAATGCTCCAACTGAAATGAAAACAAGAAAAAAGGGATGAGGTTTTGTGGAGGTGGCCAAATGGCAGCAACATTCCATATTTATGGGCTTTGCTTGTTGCAGTAGCTAGGAGAAACAAAGGTGATGAATACTCTATTCTCCTTATAAGGAAATGAAAACTTTTTGATGCTTTTGAAGCATGACTTCTCACCAGATTTGAGTTCACTTCAGTTAGGGTTTAACTACTTTGCTTGCTACCCATTCAAAGGCACCCATCCCCATGAAACATTCTAGTTTTATTAGCAAAATTCAAAATCGTTTATCTCATGTGTGAATGAAATAACAATGAATGATTTTGGTTTAGTATGAGTTTGGCTAACTGGCGAAAAAACGATTAGGGAATGGTGTGCCAAAAGATTTACATTTCAATTTTTTCATTGCTATAATTGGAGTCTAAAATCGAAGGTTTTGACTGTACATGCAGCCATGTTGGTTTGTGGGCTTTTATATTTCTTTAGACTCTGGATATTTGTATCATAAATTAGATGAGGTAAGGTAGGCCTATTTAGCCTCGGTTGGGCATAATTTACCTATGGGGATCCATGTGTTTGAGACTCGGGATCAATGTTGAGCGATTGGCTGTACTTTGATACTTTGGAGGTTCAGACCACTCGTCCTGTTAATATCCAAGGGTTATAGTGCCCCTATGCGCTCTGTATCTCACAAAAAAAAAAAGATGAGATAAGGTAGCAGCTAATTAAAATTTATCCAAAATAACGAAACGGTCGTATTATCAACTTGATAGAGGTGATTTTATTAGTTGCAGGAAAAATGCATTTTATTTCATGTACCACGACACTCTGGACCTGGTTTTTAATCTTTTATGACAAATATGTCGTTGAAGTCAAAATAAACTCCGGCAATCATAGCTATAAGTCTATAACTAGTTTATTATCAAATCCTTGACCAGATGAGTTTTGGTTTTTCGAACATGTTTAGGTTGTCGTTGCACATTCCTAAAGAAATAGTTATCTCTTAGGTGTTATCTTAATATAAGTTTATTTATGAGAGTCTGATTAAATACAACTTGATTCGTCAATCAAACAATCCTTGCTCCATCAATAATTTTTAATCATTTACATGCATATTATATTTTTATAAGTTAAGATATTCAACCATTGGTTGATGATTAAAAACTCTTGGTTAAGTCTACAACAAATCCATCTTGAAACTTCCCTATATTCATAAGTACCCACATATATACTAGAGGGGAGTCCCGCATTACACCCTATAGGAGAGTCGCTTTAAGAAGGCTCTAGCTTCGTGAATACTTCTCACATCATGAGTAGTACTATAAAATATAGATTAGTAAACCAATCTAAGAAATGATAACCCCATACTACAGATGAAACTATGATCCATTGTAGAACATAGTCAAATTTACATGGTTGGTAACTAGGATCGTTGTTATGGGACAATCCAAGTACCACATCGGTAATACAAGGGAAGGAACCCTTGTATATTAGTGTCCACCAAGCTCATTAGTACGAGGCCTTTTGGGGAGGACACCCAAGAGTAAAACCGTGCGGGCTTGGCCCAAAGCGGACAATATCGTACTAATTGAGCACCCCGGTTTGACAAGTGGTATCAGAGCCTTTGGTTGCGGTTTTGGGAATTTGGCGCTGGACTGAAGTTTTGCTATGTGGAGTTTGGTTGGAGTTTGTTTGATAGTAAGAATGACTGCTATCAGTATGAAGATTGAGAAGTCAATTTGGAGTTGCAGGCTTGGAGTTAGCAGTAAATTTGATGTTGGTGTTATGCACGGAAATAACACCAAGTTGGTTCTGCATGGCAAGTCCCAACATGGGTTGGACTTGCTGCATGTTTTGATTTGTTAACCGCCCTTAGGGGCATTTGGAGGCAGGGGAGATTCTGTTACAGCTGATTTGGAGGAGTTAGTACGTTTGGCAATTCTGATTGCATCTGAGTTTGGCGATTTGCATCGCGTTTGAGTTTGGTGATTTCGATCACATCTGGATATCTGGCGATTTCGATCGCATTTGGATACGTCTGGCGATATGTATCGCGTCTGGGTACATCTGGCAACTTTGGTTGCGTTTGGTACATCTGGCAACTTTGGTTGCGTCTGATACATATGGTATTTGAGAGAGAATTCAAGTCAAGGTGGAGATTGTTAGAATATGACTTGAATTTGATTTGAGTTTGTTTTGTGTTTTGGGCCTATTTTGTTTGGGTTTGTGTTTGGGTTTTGTTTTGACCTTTTCCTTGTATGTTTGGGAAAAGGTATTTGGTTTTCTGTTTGGGATTAGGAGAAGAGTTCTATAAATACTCTTCATCACCCTAGTCTGTAGTAAGGTCAGTCAGGTTAGTTTGTTTGGTTTGTCCGTTTGGAATTTGGTTTGTAACCTGTACTCTCCTCAAATTAGTGAAATTTGTCTCCTCTGCCCGTGGATTAGCTAGCACACATTGAGTTAGTGAACCACGTTAAATTTGTGTTCGTTCGTTTTGATTTGGATTATCGATTGCACGCTTCTATTCTGACAATCGTAATTCTCTTTGGTCCTCTCGTGTCCACTTACTCATTCAGTAAGGGACTTGTTCTTGAATTTGAAAACATAATGTGAATGTTGAGGATAAGAGAAAGAAACTAAAAGGATAAGAAAACAACTAACTAGTAGACGATATCAAGACATAAGGAGATGGGTTGAATAGGCAAGTTCCCCTGCAGTTTCCTTAGACTCGCTTTATTTGATATTTTTCATAAACATATATGGTCAAGAGAAGTAAAGAGTGGATATCTCCAATCATTGTGCTCTTATGTGGTCTCCTTCCCCTAATGATAGTAATAGTGGGTTCCACGCTTAGCGGGCCATTTGGGTTAGTCAGCATTTAGATTGCATATGTCATGTTTATGCAATAAGGTTGCTTCCAAACGTGTATTGCAAACAACGTAAAAGTATATAAGGCTTAATTTCTGTCACACCCACCCATATATAGAAAACCAAAAGAAATAAACATAATAAGGAGGACAACAAACACAGTATGTATAATCAAGAATAGAAAGTTACTATGTCATACGATCTGCTTAATCCTTGCGATAAGATTTCATCATGCCTTGTCCTAGCATTTACAACATCTAGTAGGCTACAAGGACCCTACATATTTTTCACGAGATTTCACGTAGTTCAATACATTGAGGAAAGAATAGGAAGGACGATCATGCACATCCAACACCAATTCAGATTTTGAGCTATATCACGTCAGAGGATAGTTCTGGTTAGGCATGTAATTGAATTGACAAGAAATCAACCGAAGCAATTAAAAAAGCACAATACTCATATAACAATAGTCAAATAATACATATTCTAAGGACCCTCTAGGTTTTAGAAAACTATACAAACGAAGGATAACTATTAATATCCATAGGGGGATTACATAGGTTATAATGGAGAGATCTAAATTCCATCATCGAAATTGGCGGCCTAAACCTCCCAAATAGCAACCACGACACCGTTTTTATGTTGTTTTTCTCCTCTAAGTTTTTTTTGAAGATAGAACAACCGACTATTGAATTTTGTCCAATTTGGAGCTTGTTAGGATGTATATATAGCTCCCTAAAGTAGGATTTCATCAGAGTTTTCTAGGTCTAGTTCGTGTTCTAGAGCCTACTAATGACACCTAGCACCTTGGGTTTTAATTAGGAGCTGTTAGGCTTCATAAATTGATATTTGGGCTCGTCTTCCTAATTTGTGGCTTCCGTGTAGATTTGGGGTAAATTGGCCCTAGGCCACTAATTCCGCACTGCTCTACTTGTTCAACTCTTTTCTCCCTCGTACAACCTCCGAATCAATCCCTTATGCTTGTGATCTTGTCCGTTTTCCTACCATGATGAGCCTCTACGATTCTTAGGCTTGAGTCAGATTCCAGCTGATTAATTAGCAACGAGACCCTATCCACTCTTACGCATGGCTGCTGGCTTTGATTTGTTGGCGCCTAGCTTAGGATTGGTTGGTTAACATTGTTCACACATGTCAGGAAGTGAATAGAGTCGCATACTAGCTCTCGAAGCACAGTCTTGTCTATCCCTACGGTATGCAAGAACTTGTTACCCCCCTAGTGAGCTTAGTAGAGTTTTACAGGAAGACAGTCAGTGGATCTCTTTTGAGTGTCGGGTTGTGGTGCCCCCAGATAGCAAAATTTCTCTTTCACTCTCTCTCTCTCTCTCTCTCTCTCTCTCTCTATCTCTCTCTCTCCCATTGCTCTCTCCTTATTGGTTGTGGCCTCCAGTAATGCAAAAAAAAAAAAAATCTATGCTTCTATCATTTATTGCTTGAGTCATTCGATGCTATGATCATTAGGCGCTTTAGTTAATGGGTGCTTATGATTATATTGTATGCTACTATATGCATTGTGCTTAGTATTATCTAGGTTGTTAAGAAATTACCATCTAGTGTTACCACATTAATGTTAGGCGTGTATGGGAGGAGTAGCTAACCATCCATGCATCGACTAGTACAATGCTTGATCATAGATCATTAATGCTATAGATCATCGATCATGGTTTGTAGAAGCCCAATTAATCATGTGATATCCTAACTTCCTTTTTCTTCATTGATTGGATGATGACATGAAATGAAAGCACACATTAGCTAGTCAAATGTCTATCGCAAGAGGCGCATGCATGGGTAGAGAGTGACCTTAGTGGAAGGGATAGGGCACCTTAATAAAATAAGCATTGAAGCATATTGTTAATGAGAATAAATGCATGATCATCTAGAGTTACTACCTAAACATTAATTTTTGTTGCTTGCATTGTTTGTCTTCTTGTATGCATTGCATTGTTTGTTTTCTTTGTTTTTTTCCTTGCATTATTGGCTAATAGGGAACCTATACCCACATCATATTTACTTTTCCTTGCATATCAATTTGATCTCAATAGGTTAGGTTTCAGTAGTTACTATCAAAAGACCTCATGAAATACGACCCTAGTGCATCCTAGGATTTATAACTTGTTTCTGTATCAATATCTATCACTCGATATTACATCAAGTTTTTGGCATCGTTGCCTGGGATTTTTCACCAGAGTCCTCTTCGTGGCTATCATCAATGACATGTGCCGGTTTTCAATATGATTTAGATAATGGTGCCTCCTATGCTTCTATGGATAGCATCTCTGTGTTGGTAATAGGAGAATGTGGACGGGATAATGCCCTGACATTGCGAGAAGGGCAAAGGAACGAACCTTTGTTCTTGGTAAGTGCTTCATTGTAGCCAAGCTTCGATTTATCGTCACTTTTGGCTACCTTATTCTGTCAACCAAGGGAAACAGGCTCCAGAGAGTTGGCAACAACTGATTGACGCTCCCTTGGGAAGAGTCCACAGAATTTCCGCCACGGCTGCTTCGAAATATGGAAGTCCACCCATGGCTATTAGTATTTTATGATCTAGTTGTTTTTGTTTTGTTTTTGCATCATTCATATCGATAAAACCATAAAAATCCATCCAAAGATATGATACCAAAAAGAATGAGAAAAGATGGGCCGAAGAGAATCAAAGGCTGAAGCAAGCACCATCATTTCCCTCCACTACACTACTCTGAACAAAGGGCTCGTGTTAAATTGGATTGTAAAGGAATAGATATAGAAGATTCAAAGCTAATAAGAAAGAAGTATGGAGATTACCCTACTATAGAGAAGATGGAACAAGCTTGCGAATTTCTCCTATCAAGCTTCCAGATCGAGTAAAAACCCCTGAGAGCATCGTGCTAGTATCCAAGATGAAGAATCAAAGCAACTTCTTAAAGATGTTCAAATCATCATGGAGCCTCCCAAAGCCGATAAAGGAAGTTCGAATGAACTGCGTGAAGATTTCAAAGAGATGAAGGTGGAAGAAGGTACCGTGAAAACAAGTGACAAAATACAAGGATGCCTATGGTCGTATTCCTTGAGATGTTCTAATGCATAACTACGCACACTAACCATCCATGACAGACGAAAATATGAAAGAATTTTATGGGTTTTCATTCAAGTAGCAAACAAAGAAAAGTAATGCAAGAAGGGTAAAGTTGTTTAGGTATTTTTTGATTTATAGATACATAAAAGAGAAGAGGCCAATTGCATATTTCAACAGGTTGAGTGGAGCTACACTTAATTATCTGACCTATGATAAAGAGCTCTATGCACTAGTTTGAGCTTTGGAGACTCGCAACATTACTAGTGGCCAAAGGAATTCGTTATCCATATGGATCATGAGTCTCTCAAGTATTTGAAGGCCCAACATAAGTTGAACAAGAGGCATGCTCGTTGGGTGGAGTTAATCAAATCATTCCCCTACGTGATCAAGTACAAGCAAAGTAAGGAAAATATGGTTGTTGATTCCTTGTCAAGAAGATAAACTTTGATCGCGACTATGGATGCAATCTAGCTTGGATTCGAGCAAATCAAAGGGGTATATGAAGAGGATTCTAATTTTTGAGAGATATGCAAGCTATGTGAGAAGCATGGAGAAGGGAAGTACTATCAACAAGATGGCTTTTTGTTTCGTGGTAATCAGCTTTGCATACCACGTACTTCACTTCAAGAATTTCTATTGCGAGAAGCTCATGGAGGAGGATTGATGACACACTTTGGTGTAGCCAAAACATTTAGTTGCTTACAAGAGCATTTCTACTGGCTTCCTATGAAAAGCAATGTGGAGAGCTTGTGTGCTAGATGTGTGGAGTGCAAGCAAGATAAATCGAAGGTGCAGTCGTCTTGATTGTACACACCACTACACATTCCATCGGCACAATGGGTCGACATATCTATGAATTTTGTGTTGGGATTGCCAAGGACTAGGAGAGGAGAAGATTCAATATTTGTGGTGGTGAATCAATTTTCGAAGATTGAACACATCATTCCATGCCATAAAACCGATGATCATGTTGATGTGGTCGATCTGTTCTTCAAACAAGTTATGAGATTGCATGGAAATATGGAATTCCATATACTATTGTGTCTGATCGAGATGTGAAGTTCTTCATCTACTTTTGGAAGACGTTGTGGAGCAAACTTTGAACGAAGCTCTTGTTTTCTACGACTTGTCATCCTCAAACGAATGGACAAACTGAGATGGTGAATCGTACTCTATCCCAAATGCTGCGAGCAGTGATCAAAAGCAACATCAAGGTTGGGGAAGACTGCCTACCACACGTGGTGTTTTCTTACAACAAGGATGTGCATTCAACGACAAAAATACTCACCTTTTGAGCTCGTCTATGGGTTCAATCCTCTTACACCATTGAATTTTACATCTTTACATTTGAAGGAGCAAGTCAACAAGGATGGAGAAAAGAAGACTGAGTATGTAAAGAATCTCCATGAGAAGGCACGATTGAACATCGAGAGGAGAACATAACATATTATGAAGAACGCCTATAAGCATAAAAGCCTCGACACATCGAAGCAAGAGAGTGGGTATGGGTGCACATGAAGGAGAGATTTTGCACACCAAAGGATATCCAAGTTGCTGCCGAGAAGTGAAGGTCCCTTCCAAGTGGTTTCGAAGGTTGGGAGTAATGCGTACAAGCTTGACCTACCAGAAGAGTATGGAATAAGCGAAACCTTCAACATTTTTGATCGTGCACCACTTCTGGATGATAATTCTGGTTTGAGGCAAATCTTTTTCAAGAGCGAGCCCAGTCAGGCAGATGTCACAGTCGAAAATCACGGGCATGATCTTGGAAGCCTTCCCGTGAACTCGGACAAAAACACATCATTCCACTTAGCATCTTCATGGCCGGGGCAGAATTGTCACAGTCTGCTAATCGTGACAACTGACTTGTCCGCGAGGCGTGCAAAAGCTCTTGGAAGTCGTCGATCCTCACGGTCGAGGCTGAATCTTCACGGTCTCTAGCCCGTGATAGTCTCTCCTTGGTCGTGATCTTTGCCTTCCTGTCCATTTCGATCCACTTTCACCCTCTTTTCTTCAACTTTCGCTCCTGAGGTCAATTCCACTTGCTAAAACCTAAAACATGCACAAACCTAGCGTAAAATTGAACTTCGGGCGATGTAAATGCCTCAAACGTCACAAGAATATGCGGTGAAAACATGTGTAATTAAACCTGAATCACTCCTCCATCATTCAGCCAATAAGAGCACTCCAAACACGTGGCAGTGAATCATGATGCTCTTGGACAACTTCTTGACGAAGTGGACGAGCTTCCTAAAACGACATCGTTGGCGCTGTTTGACCCAGGCTTGTCAGGTCGTCGAATCCTAGCTCCAACAACTTGATCCCGATGTCCCCTACGACTTCCAAGTGGTCCACTAGACTACTTTGCCCTGAAAATTCACAGAATGCTAATAAAGCGTATCAATCGTATAAAAACAATCCTAGTATTTCTATAACACACTTGAAGCAATCATAGAAATAATTCAATGTATTATGGGACTAATACACGCTGGGACACAATACAAGGATCTGGAATGGATACTTTCACTTGTCATCAATACCATAAAGCTAGATAGATGGTAATTGTGAATGAGCATTCATGTTTGTGAAATAATGTGAATGACCTTTAGATCTTGCAACTAACACTTGTAATCGTGTGGAATGAGAGTGATGCATCTCACCAACTTCAGTCTTATGCTCGCCTAATGCCATTATTTGCTCGCCTAAAGCTTGTAGGTGCCATTCCATGGTGGTAGTACGATACATGAATGAAAGTATATATTCTTCTATCTGCGTGTTCCCCAATCCGTCGAGAGATAGCTTTGATACAAAGTTTCAATATCTCACCCTCAATGATTGGGGAATGGATCAGGTCAGTAACCTTATGGTGAGTAACTATGAGTAACCCGCCCACATCAGCATGACATCAGCATCCTCTCTCTCCTGGAAAGCCTTTAATTTTTCTCTCCTTAATCTTTGACGGACGATTTCTCACTCGTTTTAAGTCGAAATTTATTTTTTTTTGCACAGTTAGATCAGATTAATTGTGCTCTTCAAAATGATATCCACTTTGATATATTTTTCGAACAAAAAAAATTGAGCCATTTTTTACCAGTCTATACCATATGGTATTGACTGGTATTGAAATAAGAGCATACCTATGGTTTGAAAAGCGTACCATGGTGGTATGAACAAACCAAGACTGTAGGATGATTGAATACATGATAGTAGAAGTATATTAATTGTCATTTACGACTTTTAACATTGTATACCATAAGATACCATAAAATACCACCCCGTACCAGGGTGGTATTGTATGGTATTTGGTGGTATTTTTTGGTCTTGTAATTTGTTCACCCAGAAATTTGTAGATCCAATAGATCATGATGAACTCGTCCCTGCTGTGCAAACGTTTTCAAAAACGAATGAAAAACGAAGAAGATACCATATGGTATGCAGTTGGTACCGAGAGGCCAAAATTTTTTTTCCCTCGAAAAATATTAAAAATTGATCTCATTTTGTAGAGCACGATGAACTCGTTCTATCTGTGCAAAAAAAAATTAAAATCCGAGTTAAAACGAAAAAGATATGAGTCAATTAAGAAAACTAGTGAAAATAAAAATGGACTTTAATTCTCCATACTTAGATCTGGATTTTCTAAATGAAGGGTCCTGATTTGGTTATTGATGGGTGCATAACCATGGGTTATGCACCCTATCTTGAGCCCAATAATTGGATTATCTCGACTATTAGGAAGGAATGACGATCGATTGGTCGTTATACCGTATTTGTAGCTTTTTTTAATACCAATTGATCCTTACTAGTAACACTGTGGCCTATTAAATCCAATTAATTAGTTACCTTCACTTTCACATTTGAAGAACCGAATCCAAATTGTTACAAAGTAGAAATCTCAACTCTCAATGTCCAAATAAGAGATTCTATGGTGTTCATTCCATCTTTCCCCCATTTAGTTACCAATTTTGTACGCGGCTTCGTCTCCTCACGCGCCGCCGTTCCCAACCCGCCCACACTCTCCCACCTTTTTTGCTTTTCTATCTTTCCGCTTTCCCATCCTCTGTTTCTCTGGCCCCCTTCTTTTCCCCTCTCTCTCTCTTTCCTCTCCATGCCTTTCTCCCCACCTCTTTTTCCTTCCCAATCGCGACTGCCGCCGGCTCCTTCAGCCCGCTCTTCTTCTGCTCCATCGCTTCCATTCTGTTAAACTCTTCACAGAGATCTGAAAACGATTAAAAGAGGTAGAGGAGAGAGTGCAAGGGGGAGCGGGTTGTTGGTTCCTTTATGAATCCTCAGCTTCTGATGATTGTTACAACTGATAAAGCATCACTAGCAGCAGCAGGAAGAAGCAGAAGATGGGCGGAGTCACCTCGTCAATTGCCGCGAAATTCGCTTTCTTTCCTCCGACTCCGCCGTCGTACACAGTGGTAGCTGGAGATTCTACCGGCGGCGGCAAGCTGTATATGCCAGAGCTGCCGAGGAGGGATGACGTGGATGTACTGAAGCTGCACACTAGGCGAGGAAACGAAATCGTGGCCGTCCATATCAAGCATCCCAGGGCTTCGGCTACTCTGCTGTATTCCCATGGGAATGCCGCTGATTTGGGTCAGATGTACGAGCTCTTCGTCGAGCTCAGCAATCGGCTTCGGGTTAACCTCATGGGGTAAATTCATTTCTCTGCTCCTTGCCGCCTTCTCTTCTTATGTCTTGATTTTATGCCATAGAAATCCTGTGCAATTCTGCCATTAAAAGCTCAGCTTTCAAAATTTGATTGCCGTTGATTCCATTGCCTAACATCCGATGGATAACGTTGTATGTGTTGGAACTTCGTATTGCGTTCGAAGTAGAATTAGTAGAAGGTCCAGAACACCAATGGATCATGGTCAACATGTGGCTGTCAAAAGATTAGTTCTTTCTCTGTAGATGTGGAACAGTTCGCACACAAACTGCCAGTTCATTTGCATACATGTAAAACCATGACTATTAATGTGTATATAGGATAGTGGTTGTTGTTTATACGAAGTAAATTAGGCGCGCTGGAAGGTCCTATCATTAGTTGAAAGTTGAAACATATCAGGACTACTTGGATGGTAAATGGTTATAGAATTTACAACGTCCATTCTGCTGTAATGGTACCTGTCTACCAATACCATTATACTACATTTCTGTAGAATGTGCCAGTTTTGTGTGATGTAATTCTGGTGAACCTGCTCCACTATCTTCTTATGAAGAAAAACAAGTTTGAATCTTGGATAATGTATGATTTTCTTATGAAACTGTTTCGCAGGAAGCAGCTTATTGGTCTGACAGATGTGCTTAATTGGATTCCACCTCTGAGAGTCTAGAAGTTCAAATTGT
This sequence comes from Linum tenue, assembly GCA_946122785.1. Classification (NCBI taxonomy): domain Eukaryota; kingdom Viridiplantae; phylum Streptophyta; class Magnoliopsida; order Malpighiales; family Linaceae; genus Linum; species Linum tenue. The sequence goes on along the minus strand of CAMGYJ010000010.1, from coordinate 4,495,769 downwards.
CATGTATTGAACACAGTTATGGCTACCATAATATGTTATAGAAGCTGTCTGCGTCAGTAGATAGGATTAGATGTAGCATTTTATCATACTAAAATTATTAATCTCTTCAACCTCCAGCGATTTTGGAACTTGAACTAGTCTTTTGGACTTCACCTTTTTGTACTGAGAAACCATTATAGTGGGTAGAAGTTGAACATTTATGATAAACTGCAGATGGGTTTAGAATAAAGTTTGCGAAAAGAGGTTGAGCAACTAGAGGGGGAAATTAGTTTGAGAGGTATGGTTGAACCTGAATTTGAGGCTCAATGTGAAACTACTGTGGCGTCTTTTAAGAGTCTTCCTTTAAAGAGCTGATAATTTTGAAGTACAAATTATTAGTTATAATTTGTACCTTGGGGTCTGGAAACCTTAAGCATTTGTAGTGAAAGCGACTTGGCCTTTTCATTGCACCTTCATCAAGAAGATCTTGTGGCTGCCATGGAAAAGATTTTTCTTTTTTTTTTTTATATAATGGACTTCCATCAATAAGAGGCTGAAGGAAAATAATAGGTCTCTATCTCTTCTTGCTAGGAATTATTTGAAATAAATCGCTGACGACCTTTGTTTTGTTGTTGTTAGGATCAACACCATTTACTGCCATCGACATATTTAAGGCAACAAGTTTTGTGATATGTTCTGTTAGTAGGTAGAAGATTGGGGACCTTACAATTCTAGAATATTTGCCATGCTTGGCCACGACACAATTTACTCTATTTCCATGTTGTTGTACTTTATCCATCTTTCATCTGTAAACGTTTGCAGAAGAACTATAGTTAGCAGTAAGATTTGGCTGTTTAACAAGTGGTTAGATAGTGTAGCTGCATGAGTATTTGAATTTTTTCAACTGAAAGCAATTCATATAATTAGATTGAATAGCATGGAACAGTTATCTAACACCTAAGTACCATGTTTGAAGTCTCATGCCTTCATATAGCTTCGTACAGAAGCTTAACTGACTGAGTTGGACGTTGATGCGTTTAGCCATATTGGTTTTGTGATTTGTTCTTACTTATCTTGTTTCTGGACTAATCTGTCTCGTAATGTGTTTGATTTTCTTCTCTTTTCAGCTATGATTACTCTGGCTATGGGCGGTCAAGTGGAAAGGTGGGTTACCTCCTTTTGTTTGTCTATTTACATTGCCCATATCTACATTCATTATCTCGTTTTGCATTGTGTTATCCCTCCGCTTTCTGTATCTACCTGTCCTGCACAGCTAGAAATGCAAAGTGAGAGTAATTGCTTTTTTAATCAATCTATGGCAAGAAGTTCATGAGAATGAAATATGTGCTTTACTTGCGACAGCCAACCGAATACAATACGTATGCGGACATAGATGCGGCCTATAATTGCTTAAGAGAGCAGTATGGGGTCAGAGAAGAAGACCTGATATTGTATGGTCAGTCTGTTGGTAGTGGACCCACAGTCGATCTTGCTTCCCGTTTGCCCAATATAAGAGGTGTGGTTCTTCACAGTCCACTTCTTTCTGGCATGAGGGTGCTATACCCAGTCAAAAGAACTTACTGGTTTGACATCTACAAGGTAAAATCATTCAATATATTTTTCATGGCTTGCTAACTTCGTGTGTGTAGGCTTATATGAAATTTCCATGTTTTTCAGAACATTGACAAAATCGGTTTGGTGAAGTGCCCTGTCCTGATAATCCATGTAAGTATGATTTCCTCCATCCGCTCGTTCCACTTGATGGAACATAAATGTCACTTCATAGGGGGTTGCAGTACGTTAGCCATAGCCATTCTGCTTCTTACCATCCTTCGGCATTGATATGCATGTATTTACTAGTTTATCGGTTGGCCGATTCAGGATAAGCTGACTCTTGGAGACAAATCTTGGAAGTCTAAGGTCGGACAAAGTTACTCATCTTGAAAGATATAATGACAGCCTATCTCATGATAAATAGAATGATAGAACTAAAAAAAGAAATATATTGCTGGTGTGCACTTATCTAAAGTACATTAAATCTGTGGGTTGAGTTTTGAACGTCAATCTTGCTTTTTAATTCCCTATTGATCTTATCAGTTTACACCCTACAGGCTTTAACATTTTCTTTCACTGGGTTTCAGAGCGAGTGGGTTAAGGAGTTTTTTCCCCGCCTTTTAGTAGACTTTTATTGTTCAAACACAGATTTAGGTCATAGTAGCCAACCTGAGTGCTTGATTGTCATGTAAGAAATGTCGACTAAAACTTGTAGGTTGATCAAACAAGGGTGTGTTCGTTTAGGCTGAACAATAAGCAACTTGAAACAAATTGGTTTGAACGGTTAAATGAACATACTGCTTGATTATAACCTTTTGGAACGATTATTCATTCTAAATCTCATAGATTATTAACATCTAAAAGCCACCTCACCAGTAAAATTTCATTTCCAGCTTTGTCTCTCTGAAGTAAAAATATTTCCTCCTTATTAAACAAACTATCTACCATCCCATAAAAAATACAATCAAAATATAGAAGTGTTGCTGATTCATATTTGCTTATTTCTAACTCTCAGGGAACAGCAGATGAAGTTGTGGATTGCTCTCACGGAAGACAGTTGTGGGATCTCTGCAAGAACAAATATGAACCTCTATGGATAAGTGGAGGGGGCCACTGCAACCTCGAGATATATCCGGAATTCATAAAGCATCTCAAGAAGTTTGTAGTGTCACTGGGGAAATCTGCAAAAGCAGCAGTGGCTGCTGCAGCAAATGCAGGTCCCGAAAAGACGATGGCATCAGAGTCAGGGAATAAGAAAAAAGATAAGACGTCGGTATCATCAGAGGCAGAGAATAAGAATAAAACAGCACCGGAGCCCCCTGGAGCCGCAGAAGATACTTTCGAATTGGTGGCAGAGCTTCCACCACCACCTCAAATGTCAAGAAACAGTTTAGACAGTCGGCTGGAGAAGTCCAAGAAGTCAAATAAGCACGAGAAGTCTCGAATGAGCACTGACCGGGTTGATAGATTTATTAGAAGAAAACGAGGCTTGGTCTGGTGACTCAAGAGCTACACCATAAGGGAAAGAGACAGGGAGCTTCGTCATCAACGAAACTTGCATTATGCTGCTTGTGTAGCTCTGTGGTCACTTGTGATATTGTAATGTGCAAGGTTTATGTCTACCTAGATTGAGACATGTAATCTTATCTGATTTTTACCTTTCACGTAAGCTTAACAATAATGAATGTAGAAAATTTGGGAGTGATGACAGAGTGAGTGAATGGTAAGTTGAGATAAAAAAAAGAAACATGAATCATCTCTGCATACTCTGGTGTCTATTTGCTGTAGAACACTTCCTCTAATTCAGATGTGTTGGAATTTGTATATCATTCAGAGCTTTATCTTTTATTTTACCCACGCAAGAGCAAGCAGCTTCATTTTTGTACAGGTTGATTTGAACTAACGGCTATTACAACGATGGAGGAATCCACGGCCTCTCGCAGTTCGCTACAGAAGTTCATTTCTTCAACTGATACAACTAGAGGGAATTCCAGATGGACATGATCATCAATCATCATCCAGCCTAATCTTGCAGCGAAAGACGGACAATATTGTAGGTGATACCATACTAGAAGCTTTACAGATTCCCTTCCTGTTTACACCTAAAATATTTTCGGCCTGAATTAAATGCCGCATTAATTAGTCTCGGCATTTAATTCGATATCGCATGGCCAAAACGATATCGTTTGGAGTCGAGAAATACCGCGGAGAATTTAAGCGGTGCCGCGAACCTCAAAGCTCGACGGCATTGCGAGACTGGGAAACGGTGTCGTTTGGCTAAAACGGCACCGCGAATAAACCCAACGACACCGCGGTTCAGAAAAACGGTACCGCAAGGGAGCTCACCGGTACCGCGGCACTGGAAACGACACCGTTCACCGGAAAACAAGATGGGGGCCGCGCGTTTTGGTATTGGTGTTGGAAAAGGAGTTTTATTATTATTATTATTATTATTACTATTATTATTATTCCTTGTGGGAAGGGGAGAAGCGGTACCGCATGGAGACAAGCGGCACCGCGGGGAGTTAAAACGGTACCGCGAAACAGAAAATCGGTGCTGCGAGGAAGCTCAGCGGTACCGCGGAACTGGAGAGGGGCCGCGCGTTCTAGTGTAGGTGTTGGGGAAGGAGTTTTGTTTATAATTAATTAATATTTTTATTACTGGTTGGAAGGAGAAAATCGGTACCGCATGGAGACAAGCGGTATCGCGGAGAGTTAAAACGGTACCGCGGATTTAAAAACGGTGCCGCGAGAGCCTGTAAGCGGTATCGATTAATTAAAAATCATATCGGGCAAGTGACCAAAATTCACCCGGCCCAATGCGAGCGCCGACTGCGGCGCGTTCCATGGATTAATATTTTTTGGCTATATCGGCGGTGTCGTTTAATTCAAAACGGTACCGCGAGTAAGCCCAACGGTACCGCGGATTAGCAAACGACAGTTTTTAAAAAAGAAACAATGTCGCGGAATGGAAAACGACATTGTTTGTCGGCATCGATTAGTGAAAGGTGATGCCGCGGTATTGGTGAAACGACATCGTTGCATGGACAAGGGTGTAGGATTTGGCTCAATGTCGTTTCGTCAAGTTTCTGCAAACAGGAGCGGTTTCGATGGCACGTGATTTTTACGCAAAGCAGAAAGAGGAGATCATGCCAGTTGAGACACGTGGGGTTTCAGGACGGGGCAGTTGAAGAAGCAGTTCTACAGAGCGTGAAGACTACGAAGTTGGTTTTAGATAAAATCAACCCTGCAAGGAGAGAGAAAGGACAACCAAAATCAACACAGAAACACATCTGTCAAACTTTACCTTTTTTCTCTCTAACTCCTTCGCGGAGCTCTCCTTCCAGGAAGGATCTCCATAGTTGTAGTCTTAGTCGTAGTCGCGGAGCTCTCCACGGGAATCTCCATAGGAGTAGCGGTAGCGTAGATTCCTCAAAACTCAAACACCCTCGTTCGAACGTAGTTTGGAGAGGTGCGAACCGTAGTAACGGTCGTTCTTGGTTAGAAGTCAGAGGTGCATCGATCAAAACAACACCGCCCGGCGGTGGATATTTGACGGTCACGTTGATTTCATCATTCAGAGGTGCATCAATCAAATCAACGGCGCCGACATTCTGCGGCGGATATTTGACGGTCGTCTCGATTTCAGCAATCACCGGTGCATTCGATCAAACGGCACCGCAAGAGTTTCCACCGTGAAACATCAAATCAACATCGCCGGAAACGAATTCGGCACCGACGGTGGCATTTGGTTTTCCCGAGGAAACATTTTGGCACACCTGGTGGGACACGTGTGTTTGACACGGCTCCGCGTCGAGGAAATCAAGATCGTGATCTTCCACACGTACCTGTGGAGGAGGAGGCGCCCGGCATCGAAGTTGGTCAAGCGAACGGGGCAGATAGACGTACGCAAGGGATGGAAGAGCGGCTACATGATGAAATCCTGTATCTACGTCAATCCATGGAGGAGTTTCACCAATCCATGAAGGAGTTTCACCAAGAGGTAAATCTCCAATTTGATAATCTTGAAAAGAAAATGGATAAGTTTGAAAACAACATAGATCGATGGTTTGATAAGTTGGATGACTATGTTTCTGATTTTAGTATGTCAATACATAGAGCCACATGTGATTTTGATGTGTTTAAATCTGAAACCATGTCTGTTGCGTGCGATGATTTGATGGTTGATCGGCTAGCCAAGGTCAACCAAACGCCATCGACGAGTATGGCTACAACATTGTTGCCAGAAGCAAGGAATCCCAATGTGTCTTTTCCAGTGAACAACAATGTTCTAAAGGACACACCAATTGGAAGTGGCTTGCAGAAGCCACTACAAAGAAGTCAGTATCGACTTACTTCTAGTAAGATTGAAAACAAGAACCAGGATCGAGAACCTTGTTACAATCGCGTCGAGCATAGCAAGCTCACGTATGATGGGTTGTCTAAGCAACATCGCAATGGTGTTCAATCTAAGCCGCTAGGGGGGCATGAGATCCCACCGCATGGTCGGTTGATGGAAAAACAACATCGCAAGTGGCAAATAAGTTTGCCAAATCTGTCCTATTCTAGGAAAATTCAAACAAGGATAGCAGCAAAAACTATGCAGTGTGGGGGTGGTAGCCACGTGAAAAAATCCAATGCCACCAAAGTTGGCATGAATCAACAGAATCCTCTATGTAAATTGTCCCCGAAACCTCCACTGAGTAGAGAGGGGGGCAAGTTCGATCAAACCCGACATGGGGTTGCCACACCAGTGCTGGCTGTGAACAAATCCATGAGTGGTGGTCTGGGGGGCAAGGCCATTGCCAAACAAATTCCAAACTCACGTGGAATTTTAAAAGGGGCAACGTTGTTTTGTGATAGGTGCGAAAGTCATGTCCGTGATAAGCAAAATACCAACGTACCTGTTGATGAAAAGTCTCGGCGCTCATACTACCAACAACATGGTGAGAGTGCGAAGCTGAGAAAACTAGACCAGTCTAGGCAAGCGATGTCGCATGGTCGAATTGGCAAGACAAAGGTGCCAAAAAACGAGAATGTCCTGTCTAGAGCCAAGAATGCTTATGGTTTTCCATTCCGCGAAGCTAAGATTAGGCCAAATCAGGATCGTGGAGTTTCGAACAAAGATGTTCGAGCTAGACGAACTGGGGATTTGCAAGCCAACATTGATTCCAAAACATCAAAACCAACTCGTGTGAAGCCAGCTGTGATGAATCATGGACTTTACGGATGGCTTGTTTGGTTTGATCGATGGAGTTGGCAGTGGGTGTGGACTTTTGGCATGATGGTTTATGCCAAATCTAGTTTGTTTCTTATTTAACTGTTAATAAATAACGTGGCTAAATTAGGCCACCTAATACGTTATAGAGAAAATATTATATAATATGATCAAGCGGCATTGCTAAGAAGAAGCAACAATATCGTTGGCAATAGTTCAAAATAACAAGCGGTGTTGTTCTCTTTTCTCAACATCGTTGGAAGATAGGGAAAGATACACAATGCTGTAAAAAAAAAAAATAGCTCTGCCACTGAAACAGCCCTGGCGGAAAAAAAAAAGTTTTTTTTTCAGCCCTACCGCTGGTAATAATAAAAAATTTTGTGCGTGCAGCGCGGTTGCTAGCAGATCTGATATATATAAAAAAAAAAAATAGGGCTCTCAGCGCTGCCTCCTTTACTAGCAGCCCTGGTAATAAAAAAAAATGCAAGCAGCCCTGGTGGTGGAGGAAAATAATAGCCAAAAAAAAAATGCTAATGCATGCAGCACTGCCGCTGTTGCTAGCAGCGCTGAAAAAAAAAAATATTTTTTTATTCAGCTCTGCCGCTGTTCCAAACAGCCCTGGCGAAAGAATATTTTTTTTTTTTCAATTCTGCCGCTGTTCCAAACAGCTCTGGCGGAAAAGATACAGAAAAAAAAAAAAAGAAATTTTCCCAGCCCTGCGGCTGTTCCCAACAGCCATAGAAAAAAAAAAAAAATTATGCATGCAGAGCTGCCAGCAGGCCTGATAATAATAAAAAAAAAAAAAAAATTAAGAATTCCATATTGTTGGCCGCAAAACCAACTTGGCCAAGTTATATACATATAAAAATTATAATAAAAACAAAGCAGAGTTGTTTTTCAGTTGTAGTTTTGCGGCATGGAAAACAAGTGCTGCAGTAATCAAAGTCAGGCGTTGTTTTCGTGCTTCACATCATTGCCGAACCAAGCATTGCTAATCAGTGTTGATTTAAATGACATGATTAAAAAAAAATGGCCCGTCAATTTTGTGTGGCAAGAGGACAAACCGGCCAATAAGAAAAAGAGATTTTGATATGATGAATCAACGTTGGTTTGGCCATTTAACGTTGCAAGCAAGGCTAGTTGAACAATACAATATTGTTTGTAGGATTTGGCCAGAATGTTTCAAGAATGATTTTCGGTGGAGTGATTGTGTCAACAACTTGACACAACTTAGTTCATAAGAATTGATTCTTATAAACTAAGTTGTGGGGGCATTGTTTACACCTAAAATATTTTTGGCCTGAATTAAATGCCGCATTAATTAGTCTCGGCATTTAATTCGATATCGAATGGCCAAAACGATATCGTTTGGAGTCGAGCAATACCGCGGAGAATTTAAGCGGTGCCGCAAACCTCAAAGCTCGACGGCATCGCGAGACTGGGAAACAGTGTCGCTTGGCTAAAACGGCACCGCGAATAAACCCAACGACACCGCGGTTCAGAAAAACGGTACCGCAAGAGAGCTCACCGGTACCGCGGCACTGGAAACGACACCGTTCACTGGAAAACAAGATGGGGGCCGCGCGTTTTGGTATTGGTGTTGGAAAAGGAGTTTATTATTATTATTTGTATTCCTTGTCGGAAGTGGAGAAGCGGTACCGCATGGAGACAAGCGGCATCGCGGAGAATTAAAACGGTACCGCGGATGTAAAAACGATGCTGCGGGAGGCCTTGATAAGCGGTGCCGATTAATTAAAAACGGTACCGCGAGTAAGCCCAACGGTACCGCTGTATTAGCAAACGACAGTGTTTAATATAAAACAATGTCGTGGAGTAAAAAAGCAAACAGAGCTGGTTGGGAAAGAAAACGACACCGCAAGGCTGGAAGCGGAGTCGTTTAATATTAAAACGATGTCGCGGGTAGAATCAAGCGGAGCTGTTTGGGAAAGGAAACGACATCGCGGGATCATGAAAACAACTCACGTAAAGTTCACGCGAAACGGTTTGAGGAGCGAAGCGGTTGAGACACGTGGGATTTCACGACAGAGCAGTTGAGGAAGCGGTTCCACCGAGCGTGAAGACTACGAAGCAGTTTTTCGAATAAAAGCAGTGGAGCAAGGAGAGAGAAAAAAACAACCAAAAATCAACACAGATCAACTCTGTTCAAACTTTACATTTTCTCTGTAACTCCTTCGCGGAGCTCTCCTTCCAGGAAGGATCTCCATAGTTGTAGTCTTAGTCGTAGTCGCGGAGCTCTCCACAGGAATCTCCATAGGAGTAGCGGTAACGTAGATTCCTTAAAAACTCAAACACCCTCGTTCGAACGTAGTTTGGAGAGGTGCGAACCGTAGTAACGGTCGCGTTGGTTAGAAGTCAGAGGTGAATCGATTAAATCAACGACGCCGACATTCGGTGGCGGATATTTGGCGGTCACGTCGATTTCACCATTCAGAGGTGCATCGATCAAATCAACACCGTCCGGTGGATATTTGACGATCGTCATCGATTTCAGCAAACAGCGGTGCATCCGATCAAACGGCACCGCAAGAGTTTCCATCGCGAAACATCAAATCAACATCGCCGGAAACGAATTCGGCACCGGCGGTGGCATTTGGTTTTTCCGAGGAAACACTTCCCAAGCCTGACTCTGTATTGCTCCTCCACCATGGAAGCAGCAGTTGTGGATTGGTGCTGACAATGGTGATATGTTACTACACAGAGAAAACTTATGCGTCATTGCCTAGCTGGATCATGGTTCATGATGCCATTTTCACTTTTATTGTGACAGAGCTGCCACTCCACAGAATATAGGTAGAATGTGCAGGAGCATTACTTTACAACTCAAAGAATGCTCGAAGAAAGAAACAAGAAAACGTTTTAAGTCCATTCCACAAAGATCAAGTTAGCAGGTCCAGAGCCATGAGGAATTTACAGCAATGTAGGTAACTAGACCCCAAAACTTGCATTAAGCTCATCTGTCATTTGCTCATTCTCAGTATTCGGAACTCCCCACTTTACAACTAGTTTTTTTTTTCCCTCCAGACCAAACCCTTGTTCATAACTATATTTGGAATTTCGTTCACTCATTTAATGTACTTATGATTTACATAACCGTTATAAAGAGGCGTTGCATTAATCTTCCGTGGTCTCTAATAATAAAAATCAAGTTTCAAAGTATTTTGATATTTGATTAAATTGTTATCTAGAAGTTAACCAACCTTACAATACATAACCTTTGTCTTCATGCATATTGATGAGATGATTAATATATTAGGTAATAATAAAGGAATTCAATTATAAAAACTATCATTTTTGTTTGATTGACTACCCATCTATTTATGTAGTGCCTTAATCATTACATAACAATTAGATAATACATTTATTTATTTGATACATTAGAAATAACTATCTCTCTATTAAATTTACGTAATTAATTTGTAATTGAAGTAACTGTTATTGAACGGTGTTACAGAAATCTATAATTTGATATTATTATTAGACCATATATTATTGAAGATTTAAGTAATATTGGTTATAATAGTTACGATAAATTGCAAATACATATGCATATGTAAAACTTATGGATGGATAGTTATTTCTTATGAATCAATCGAAAAAATGTATTATGTAAGTCTTCCGAAATGGTTAGGAAATTTTGTAAAAAGGGATATTTATTTCTTATATTCAACCATGCAAATATTACCGCTGGGGGAAAATGTTATGTACATAATTTATTCAACCATTACGTAATATAAGCGTACCATTCTATAATGTTTAACATCGTTTTACAAAAGTCTTACGTAACATGTCTGATTTAACTGCTACGTAAGAATTATCTATTATTGTATAACCTTTATGTAATGTATATGTATCTTATGTCATGGTTGTAAAAAGCTATTACATAATTCTTATGTAACTGAATGTCATTTTATACATAACTTATTATAGCGAATGAAAGAGTTCTTTGTAACACTAAACAAAAGGAGTCATGATTCATCAATTTCAATCATATGAAAGAAGCAAAATCAAACTAAACAAAACGGGGAATAAGTGGAAGCTTGGCCAGGGACTATATCAGGTTAGTAATTGATGGATTAGTAACCCATCAATAACCCCTTTCTTTGTCCCCACATGTCAGTCCCCTTTTTTATTTAAATTAAATCCGAAAGGACAATAAGGTAAAATTGCACCTACCCCTATTTATTGCTAACGCTGACTTTTGACCGGACCACATCAGCGCCTCCTCTCTCCTCGAAAAACCTTTAATTTTCCTTCTCTTAATCTTTAACGGACGATTTCTCACTCGTTTTAGTCGGAATTTTTTTTGCACAGTTAGATCATATTAATAGTGCTCTTCAAAATGATATCCACTTTGATATTTTTTTAATATAAAAAATTTGCCAGTTATTACCAGTCTATACCATATGGTATTGACTGGTATTAAATAAGACCATACGATATGGTATAGTGTGGTAATATCAATATATATTTTACCACCCAATACCATATGGTATAGTGTGATAATATCAATATATAATTCGTTACCACACAATACCATACATTACCATATGATATAGTGTGGTAATATCACACAATACCATACAATACCATATGGTATAGTGTGGTAATATTAATATATAATTCGTTACCACACAATACCATACATTACCATATGGTATAGTGTGGTAATATCAATATATATTTCGTTACCACCGAATACCATATGGTATAGAGTTATAATATCAATATATATTATCTAAAAGAAAAAAAAAACAGAAGGAGGTGTAGAAAAAAAATCGTCTTCTGTCGCCTCTCATTTCCTCTTCCGCAATCAAGAACACCAAAATGCCGAAAAAATGAGAAAGATCGAAATTGAGGCCAACGTGATGATGAAGAGAAGAAATGCAATGAAAGAGAGTGGCTGCAATTTTTATTCGTCATGGAGAAAAAAAAATAAAGAAGAAGAGAAAGGAGCAGATTTAGATTCCAAAAGGAGATTGAGAGAGAAAAAGAAAGAGAGAGGATCTGGAAAAGAGATTGAGAGAGAAGAAAGAGAGTTGCAGAGAATTGATGATTTTTCTTTCCTTCTTTGAAAATGTAGCAATTGAATACGAAATAAAATAAAATAAAGAATTTAATGTATAAACGGACAAAAATACCCTTCCCACCCAGCGTCCGGCCCAACCACACGATTGCCTGCCTCCTAGATCTACGGTCCCTATTTATTACTGACATGTCAGTAACCAATTGGTTACTGACCCTATCTCCTGCTGCTTGTCCAGCCTACATGGGCTCTGGATAGGGTGCATAACCATGATCAGTAACTAAATTTGGATCATTCATTCAGAAAATCCAGATATAAGGGTGGAGAATTAAAGACATTTTTATTTTTCCCTTCTTTTCTTAATAGGCTCCTATCTTCTTCTATTTAACTCGGATTTTATTATGTTTTTGCACAGATGGAACGAGTTCGTTGTACTCTACAAAATGAGATCCATTTTCAATATTTTTTTAGAAAAGCCTCTCGGTACCAACTGCATACCATATGGTATCTTCTTCATTTTTAATTTGTTTTTGAAAATTTTTGCACAGAAGGAACGAGTTCATCATGATCTATTGGATCTACAAATTTCTGTGTGAACAAAATATAGGACAAAAAAATATCACACAGTACCACCTAGGGATGGCAAAAATATCCGTAACCGTGGATATCCGTCCGAATCCGGCCTAGTCGGGTAGGGTAAAACCCGAACCCGAAGGACATTTAGTGGGTACGGGTAAAACCCGAACCCGAATATTGCGGGTAATGGGTGGGCATGGGTGTCTCACTATCCGACCCGAACCCGCCCGATTATACACATGCATATGATTTTGTCTAGAAATAATCATTATTTTTCTCTAACATATTTTATATTTAGCATATAAATATTACATTTTTATGAAATTGTGTTGTTTTAGTTAATTTTCTTCATTCTAGTGAATTCTTGTCGTACTTTTTCTTTTACTTAATATAAGAATACGTGTGAATGTTAACATATTGGTTGGAGTTATGAAGAGAAATTAATATCCATGGATAACTGTGGATACCCGAAACCCGAACGGGTATGGGCATGGTTTTGATTTTCTACCCGTTTCACATGTGGGTATGGGTATGGGTAAAACCCGAAATACTATGGGTAGGGTAACGGATATGCACTATCCGCCCCCGACCCGACCCATTGCCATCCCTAGTACCACCCTGGTACGGGGTGGTATCTTGTGGTACACAATGTTAAAAGTCGTAAATGACAGTTAATATACTTCTACTATCATGTATTCAACCATCCTACAGTATTGGTTTGTTCATACCACCATGATACGCTTTTCATACCATAGGTATGCTCTTATTTCAATACTAGTCAATACCATATGGTATAGACTAGTAAAAAATGGCTCAATTCTTTTTGTTCCAAAAATATATCAAATTAGATATCATTTTGAAGAGTACAATTAATCTGATCTACCTGTGAAAAAAAATCGACTTAAAACGAGTGAGAAATCGTCCGTTAAAGATTAGGGGGGGAATTAAATGTTTTTCAGGAAAGAGAAGGAACGCTAATGTGATGAATTCTAATTGGAAATTGCATAGTTATTGACCAGAAGGTTATTGTCGAGATCTACTCCCGCCTTCATGCGCTACCTAATGAGAAAAAATAGTTAAATGAGGCGATAATAATAAAACCGGTCATGCTATAATATCTTAATGAACAGTGAACAAAGGAGAAAAAATAGCAACGAGTAGTGCCACTCTACTTGCGGCTTAATTAAAATAGTTAAATGAGGTGATAATAATAAAACCGGTCATGCTATAATATCTTAATGAACAGTGAACAAAGGAGTAAAACTCGTAAGGAATAGTGCAACTCAATTGTATAAATAGTATCATATTTGTGTAATTAAATCTTAGATATGTTACTGTTTTGTCACAACTTCAAGATTGCAAAACTAAGACACTGTCTATGTTTGGCTCCGATTTTAGAAGTGTTTTTTGATTTCAAAAACTGAAGCATGGCCAAATACCTCTAAAATCCTGACTTTTGAAAAGATGAAAAACGCTTTTGTATAACATAAAACCAGAAGTTCTGATTTGGAGCTTCTGCGAAAAGTTGTTTTGAAAATACAAGATTATTCTTACCGTATTTTAATTTTATTTCAGAAAATAGAATTTTATTTCATTTATATTATTTTAAAAATAAAATAAATTATCAAAATCATATTATTTAATATAAAAGAAATCTAACAAAATTCATATTGACTACTTTTTATTGTGTAGAAAGTTTAAATATAGTTTATATTTTAAGTCATTTTATACAATCTGTCATATTAAAAATCAAGTCTTATAGTTTTTCAGCTAAACACCCAACTGTTTTTTTAAGTACTTCTCTAAAATATTAGAAAATATTAAAAACTGCTTCTACAAAATCTACGAAAGGCCAAACTAGCTAGTGTACTGAAGCCTTCTATTCCTTTGTTGCAGCAAACAAGAAAATGGGTCAATTTGAAAATTCAACCAATAGATCCCATGTACCGTATTAGTCTCCAGATTGTCATGTTGCGTTTACTAAACTTTTCATTCTCATCCTCTCAAATTTAATGGTTATGATTATAGAACTAGTGTCTGAAGTGTTCAACAAATATTTTTTTTCCTCCATAACGCAACTTCTAAACTTGTTCTTCGTTACTTGTCCTACATAAACTTTCCATCAATTAAATTCAACGGTCTAAAACTTTTTCATTTCAAGACGAAATAAAAAATTTATTTTTTGCACATAAAAATTATATTAATTGTGTTCTCCAACATGAAATTCACTTTGATATTTTAGTATTAATAGTGGACGGCCCCAACTGAATTGCTAGCTGACGGCAACTAATATTTTCAAATTTCACATTAAACAAAAATTCAACTTGATAAAATCCTACATCAACAAGCAACATCGTCGATCTTGATCCTAGTATGATTCTGTTTCTCTAGTGTTTCCCCGAATTTCCGATGAAGTCTATATTTTTTTGGTGAATATGGCGATTTTCATGAGAGATTAGGCGTGCACCAAAGGTTTAGGGGCCGGAATCACGATGGGTCGCTGGCTATGATGACATTTAGCATCGGCTAAGAAACTCATCAACGTTTCTAGAAGTGATTGTCAGACGGGTGATGCTTTCTTCGATGCAATTTTTTTTTTTTTGCTTAAAACATGGTTTATGATAGAGTTTGACCGATATCAGGGTTTGTTCACTTGCGAAGTGATGAAGCGCATTGGAACGAACACAACAAGCAAAATAATCAACTCGACTCGACAACCAACAACGACAACAACCAGAACAACAAGCATCTATCTTCCTCCTCCTAAACGATCCACTCCCCCCCAAACTCTTAACCTTCCTTTCCCCCAAACCACCTACCTTCTATTTCAATCGATCCAATTCTACTACGATGTCTTTTTAGAAGCCAAATCGTCTCAACCTCCACTAATAACAATCAATTGCATTGATGTGTACTGTGCTCTACGCGGAATAAAATTCAATATTACATATCTCACCATCCTACAACTATATTGCTGAAGATAAATTAAATACGTTGCATAGTTTTAGTTATTCCCATACTACTATATAATAACTTGAAGGGGTGATGATCTCTCTTTTAACGTAATTTTCATCCAAAAGAGTAGTCAAAGATGAGGGAATTTGAAACTCTTCATTTAGATTATTAAATGCCAAATGATATGGCATAAGTACCCGAACAAACTTTTTGTTTTTTTTTTTTGGAATCACGATTACTTCTGCTAACAAACAACACCTCCCTTCCAATTTGATTATACACATGAGAACGTAGTAATTAATAATACGAATGGTTGAATCAAGAAAGAGGAATTAATGCCAATTAATCCAAATCACAATATCATTAATGAATTATTTTATACAAGAAGAAGATATCCAAATCCTGCGCACTCTTGATCGATGTTATATATATATATATATAAAAGCAGCTACCTACTTCCAGTACTGCTCAACATCCATACATACATATATATCCAGCTTAAACCTCAAGCATACCCAGCCATGGCGATGAAGATCACTAAGTTGGCCATCTTGCTTCCCTTCATCTTATGGGTCGTCCTAATCCCATGTACTGTATTTCCCCATTCCTCTCTTTTTCGCTTCTTTCTTCTTCATCCTCGTACTGCATTCGCTTTTTTTTTTGTCATATATAGGTGTATAATGTATTCATTTTATTAATTATCCATCTTATTTATGTATTATAGGAAAATACTGGATAATTAATTAGGATTTTTTTCAAAGCTATTCATCCCAACAATCCCCCACTTTAATAGTTTTGAAACTATCTTGAGCATCAACACAGTTCCATAAGATCGGGCTTAACGTAGTGGTTACACTGCCGATTTCATAAGGGTGACTCGTAGTCTTGAACCCTATCTCAGACAATGTAGCACACCGGATCTTTTCATTGAGTGATATTCTCTCATAGGCCGTGCGTTTATTGACATGCACGTTATCCCGGTTTAGCGAACGATCTAACAACTTTGTGCCTCCAAAGTTCCATATATAGGGAGCTAATTAGAAATTTCATTTATAGCTTTTCAAAGCTATTCATCCCAACGTAATGTCATAGATAGGTGTTCTCTTTTTTTTTTATATATACCGTAAGTATTAATGATTTTCCTGATGAGCACATGAATGCATGCAGGCCTTGTGCCTTCAAGCGAATCGGCGAGAACAATGGGTTCCAACAATTCTAGCAGCACAGATCATGATCAGATCAATCTCAGGTACGAAACGAAAACTCGATCCCGTCAGCTACACATCCACCTTTATTCATTTTAAGGTTGTTAAACCTCCGGCAGCTCGCTTATGTTAGCAGCTTTTGATCCTAAACAGTAACAGAGGGAGTAGCCGTGGCACAAACTCCAGCAATACTAGTAATGCTTCCGTTCAGACAGACTGTATTGCTGGTTGCACCTACGAAAACTGCTTTCAGAATTACGCGTGTGATCAGCCTGACTTATACTACGCGGATTGCGACTGTGACCGTAATGAATGCAGGTGCTTTCCTGCTTAATAGAGGCGCGCGCGTGTTTTCCTTGCTTCCTAAGATAATAAGTCCACTACGTACACAGTTGCAAGCAAGCTCTTGTGGGAGGAGCTAGCTAGTGAAGGTTTAGTCAAATAATAATTGTTGTAAGCGAATCATCTATGAAATTATCGGCTTTTAATTATTGTAATACGCGTTTTATCGAATAAAAAAATTGGTTCTAATACCAAAATTGCGTATGCATAATTATTTTACATTATTATTGTCGTTTCTGTTATCAATTACAATCGATTAATCGATGTCAAACGACAGACAAACGATCCTAATCTAATGCTTAGGTTTTTCATTTTTGTGATGTGTAATCTAGTCATCTTAACGAGCTAAGTATTTGAATTAAAAGAAGGCCAAAGGCGAAAATGAACGAATGAGTCACATTACAAGAGGAGATTAAACTTGGTTTTCTATTAGACTTTTTTTCTTGAAGAGAGTTCATTCTTTGCAAATTGCATGTGTTTTATAGTTAGGGAGAATTGATTTTGAATCTAATTCAACCATTGTACTTAAATTCAAAAGACAAGTACCAAGTGGCACAACTTTGAATTAATGCTTTACAAGATACACATAGCCACTATAAAGGAACGATATAAGATCACTGCTGATATTTATTTATTTTCCACTACTCAAGTTATGGTGACCTATTCTTTCTTGAAATTTTTATCAAGTTTTTAATCGACTAGTGTTGAGTATTCGAATCTCCAATATCATTCATTAATTTGGACGTATCGTATATATGATGGACCTGCACAAATGTTTTGCTAATGCATTAACTTTATTTAAGTAGATATATAAAGTGAATGATATAAAATCTTATGTTAATCTCAGTCAACAACTCAAATTAGTGAAACATATGAATTCTTGAGACCCACAACCTTATGCTATATATAGTCATCAACAACATCCGACGACCTCATTTCCAAACTGTGCAAACTTCAAATCCACATGAGTTGCTTGAATTTGAGTAGCATGTTAGTATGTGCTATAAAATCTATTAGTGAATCTCTACAACAACTTGAATTATTGAGACCAACGGGTTATTAACGCATTTTGCATTGGAGAAAAGAATATGTATAAGTATTTTTTTTATTACCCAGTAACCTCAACCTCTCTACTAAACCTGGGGAGTACCTGCATTAGCAACATTTTCAAGGCCTAGCACTTGATACTGGGGGAGATTTCGTATCCAGCACTCGCGGTGCCTCCGGGAACACCAAGTGGTGTAGCGGGGTTCGAACTGAGACCTCACACATCTCAAGCCCGAAAGACCACACTCCCGACCAACTTGACTGTGTTACCTTTGGCAAGAATGTATCAGTATTACTCTCTCGAAACAACAAGAAAAATTATAGCCTCCTGAATCCTAATGGTGCCGTTTCAATGGCTGCTATTTTCATAAGCCGATGTACAAGTAACTCCAAAACTAACTAAGGTGATTGTCCTCGTCCAATGACAGCAAATCCCATATAGGCGTCACAAGAAAGAAGCATAGAATTCGAATTCTTTAGCCAAAGAAGCGATCGAGTTGGGAATCCCCGTTCAAATTTATTTCACTGATTGTTTAATTAATCTCCACGAGCACTCTTCGTACAATATATTTATAGCAGTAAGCAACTAGCGGTACTTTAGTACTCAGTCTGCATACCTAACGACGAGCTTCCTAGTAAAAATTGGCTGATTAATTAGTTGATGATAATGCATGAGAAAACAAGTTTTTTTTTTGGTGAAAAGAAAACAAGTTATTAATTACGAGCAAAATACAAATGAATTTGCATGAATAATTTATATTTATGGCGCAACTTGCACAAAGAAACATTATCCAAAAATGTGTTAAGAAAGATCGAAAATGGGTTCATTCATTCTATAATTTCTTCTTTTTTTTTTTTGGTAGAAGGCAGGTGCAAACAGCACCCTAGCTCATTTCATTAATCTCACGACAACAGGAAATCCCCATGTTGTCGTAGAACAACCAATAGCAAAGGTTCGGATCGCTCACATTGAAGGGATGTGAGCCAAAAGACAAGGCGTGACCCTTGTTAGCAAGAAAATCAGCAGCGAAGTTACATTCACGAAAAACATGCCTAATTTTAACAGTCCAATCCCTCCTAAGTAACTCCCCAAAATGATCAGCAACAGCACCATGGCAGTGATCAGTTTGATCCCTGTTGTTGATGATGTTAAGAGCTGTGGTTGAGTCAAGATTGAGCTCAACTTTTCTGTAGCCGAGAGTCCATGCCCTCTCCAGGCCCTCCGCCGCTGCCTTCAGTTCAGCTCTAGTAATAGAGCAAACTCCAAGATTAGAAGAAAACGCCCCCAGACATCTACCAAGGTGGTCTCGAAGTAGGCCATCTGCAGCAGCACGTCCTGATGGTTGGATAACAGATCCATCTGTTTGGACCTGGATCCAGCCTTCACTTGGGGGTTTCCAAGCAATCTCCCGGTTTGTTTTGCTGTTCCTCATTGGCAGTAGGCTTTTCTGAACATTTGAAGCAGCTTGCTTGTTGATGTTGATCCAAGCATTGATCTTGGAAATCAGTCCCGCTTCTGAGTACGTTTTGCCATCCATCACTTCTTCATTTCTCTGTTTCCAGAGTTTCCAGCAGACAATCCCAAAGTCGACACCTCTGCTCTGGTCCATTAGGTTTCTGTTCAGCCAATTTTGGAAGGTCACTCTGCTGTCATTTTCCACCAGTTTGTCATGAAAGTGTCTCCAAACGTCCGAGGCCTTCGAACAGTCTCTTAGAATGTGCTATGTGGTTTCTTCTGCTGTGCTGCAATGGTTACACATCTTGTTCCCTGTCAACTTCTTTTTTTCTCTTTCTTTGTTGGTCAGCAGTTTCTCATGGCTGGCTAACCATAAGAAGTGCTTAATACGACTTGGCCCCTTCCA
Organism: Linum tenue; assembly: GCA_946122785.1. Lineage (NCBI taxonomy): Eukaryota > Viridiplantae > Streptophyta > Magnoliopsida > Malpighiales > Linaceae > Linum > Linum tenue. Next base: position 4,475,987 of record CAMGYJ010000010.1, on the reverse strand, counting down.
CTTCCAGAGATCCTTCCAGAATTGCACCGGTGAGCTTTCCAGATCTCCAGCCACCAGAGAGTATGCTGATTTGAGTCTAAACCGCCCATCCTTCTCGATTCCCCATATTGTTCTGTCCTCCCCACTTCCTGCTCTTGGCGCCTCAATTCCTGCAATAAGATTAATCAAACTATCAGGGAGGTAAAGTCTCATTCTTCCCCAGTCCCACTCACCTCTGTCATCAACCCAGCTGGCCACTGATGCATTGTGTTCCTCCTCAGTCAGCACTCTTTGGGAAAAATCCTGAAGCACCAGCCCATTGGAAACCCAAGGTTGGGTCCAAAACCCAGTAGTTTCCCCATCCCTAGGACTCCAGAGGGTTGCCTGCTTCATGTATGGCATTGCTTTGACAATCCCCTTCCACAGACTGAAATGATTACTTTTCTTCATCTTGTGAATTTTGCCATCTTTGTGGTGGAAGTACTTCCCCTGTAAGACTTTAACCCACAATTCATCCTCGTTATTCAGCAAGTTCCAAGCCAGTTTCACCATGTAAGCTAAATTCATAATCCTAGCAGATCTAAGACCCAGGCCCCCCTGATTCTTCGGTTTACACACAGTTTCCCAAGAAATCAGGTGCACTTTCTTCTTCCCCTCATACGAACCCCAGACAAAGCCCCTAATCTTTTGGTCAATGGCATCACAGATAGAGAGGGGCAGGAAAGAGGTTTGCATGGCATAGGAAGGGATGGCATTGAGCACACTCGTAGCAAGAGTAACCCTTCCTGCCAAGGAAAGGGTTCTGGCTTTCCACGAGGAAAGTCTCCTATCCATGTTCTCCAAAATGTAACGAAAAGTGACCTTAGACATCCTGCCATGTAGGACAGGTACACCAAGGTACCTACCTAGGTCAGGGGTCGACTGGATACCAAGTTTAGTACAAATAGATTGTCTATCACAGATCCTAGTATTCTTAGAAAAGAAGACCCTAGACTTGTTCTTGCTAATCAATTCCCCTGAGGCATTACAGAAGGAGTCCACACACTTCATAATGACTTCAGCTTGTTTACAAGAGGCCTCGGCAAAGAGTACCAAGTCATCAGCAAAAAACAAGTGGGACAGTTCAGGGCAGTGGGGAGCAATTTTAACTGGTTTCCAACATTTACTCTTAACTTCATTCAATATGCAATGACTGAGTCTCTCAATGCATAATGTAAAAAGGTAAGGTGAGAGGGGACATCCCTGGTGTAATCCTCTAGTAGGTTTGAAGCGCGCTGTCTCTCCTCCATTCCACAGAACCTGCATCTCCGTTGAAGTGACACATTCCATGATCATGCGCAGGCAGCTCTCAGGGATATCAGCAGCCCTCAGGGTGCTTTCCAGGAAATTCCAATCGATCCTGTCGTAAGCTTTTGCCAAGTCCACCTTCAGAAGCATTGTTCCCTTCTTCCCAGTCTTCTTGGCCATAGAATGGACAGTTTCCTGCAGTAAGATAATGTTGTCAGTGATGTGCCTATTAGGGACAAAACTAGATTGGTTTTGGTGAACCAGAGCAGGCATGAGATTCCTAAGCTTATAAGCAATGCATTTAGCTATAACCTTGTAACCCACATTGCAAAGACTAATAGGCCTAAACTCATTCATAGTCAGAGGAGCTTCTGTTTTAGGGATCAAAGCAAGTAAAGTTTGATTAATCGATCTAATATTGGACGGGTTAGAGAAACAAGAGATAATAAAGTTTGAGAAGTCTCCCCCAATTTGTTCCCAACACTTCTGAAAGAAGATTGCTTGGAATCCATCTTTCCCAGGCGCTTTGAGGCCATTCATCTCCATGACAGTTGCTTTGATTTCCTCCATACTGGGTGGGGTGCTGAGTCTTCTTTTGGCTCGTTCATCAATGCTGGGGAAGTCAGCTGGGATCTCCTGCTGATGATCGGTGGCATCCTTTGAGTAGAGTTCCACAAAGTACTCTCTTGCCATGACTTGCAGGACTTCAGGGTCAGTGACCCAGTTGCCCTCGCCATCTCTTAGACCTGTAATCCTATTTCTTCTTCTTCTACTTATCATGCTCTGATGAAAGAACCTGGTGTTCTGGTCTCCATGAATAATCCAGTTTGCTCTGGATTTTTGTAGCCATAAGATTTCCTCCTGCCAGAGTGTCTCTTCCAGCTCTTCTCTTACCTGGCTTTCCTGCAATTTAGTCTGGAAGCTAGGGGACTTGTCATTTTTCTCCTCCAGACTCTGCAAACGGCTCCACAGGCTCCTCTTCCTTTTGAAGATGTTGCCAAAAACTTCTCTATTCCAAATCTTAAGTTTGGTAGAGAGATCCTGCAAAGCAAGGGGAAATGCATTACCCGACTTCCAAGCCTTATTCAAGAAGGGAAAGAAATTATCATGCGCAATCCAGGGAGCTAAGAACTGAAATCTTCTCACCAGATTACTCTTATCCGCTGGTACATCACTGCTGAGGAGGATAGGCCTATGGTCAGAGCGGAGCTTAGCCAAATGGAGATAAGTTGACTTCGGGAAGGCTCTCAACCACTCTGAGTTACAAATGCAGCGATCCAAACGTTCCTTAATCCTTGTTTTCTTTGTGAACCAAGTGAATTTCGGCCCCGTGAACCCCAAGTCAAGGAGTTCATTCTCCTCCATACAGTTGTTGAGGGCTCTGACTTTAGCACTATTGAAGGGTGCACCTCCTTGCTTCTCCGAGGATTTGGATATGGAGTTAAGGTCTCCTATCAGAATCCAAGGGATGTCAGTTACCCTACCAATCCGCCCAATTGACTCCCACAGTTCACCTCTCATATGCTCATTTGGGCTAGCATAAATGGCTGTCAGTTGACAAACACCTTTGTCACCCATGAAGCACTTGAGGTTGATGAATTGTCTGTGGCATTCAATGAGTTCCAACTTCATTTGATCTTTCTTCCACATCACCCAGATCCCCCCACTGAAACCAATAGCATCTGACACTTCCCATGCGTCGAATCCAAGAGACTTGATCACATTGATAGCATCACCACCACTGATCCTCGGTTCCAGGATACAAACCACATCAGGCATATACATTTTCAGGTAAAACTCCATAGTGGAGTGAAATTTCGGGTGCTTTGCACCTCGACAGTTCCAGGAAAAGACTTTAACCATAATAGAAAAAGTGGTTTCCCAGCTCCAACCCAAAGGGTAAGAAAATCAAGCGGAGTCGACGGCCATAGCCGTCACTGCCATACCTTTCTCATTGGTCCCTTCCTCCTTTGGACTCAGGTCTGCATTTTCAGGCAGCATCCTAGCTTTAGCTGAGCAAGCATCAAACTCCAGCTTTCGCGTAGGGTTCCCACTATCTGGGGTTGGATTGGTGTCCGTCTGGGAATCGCACAGGAGAGGTGAGGCAGGGTTCTTCATCTTTGGTTGGTGACCTGCAAGAGTCTCAACTGTTTGATCCTTCGCCTTTCCAGTCTTTCTAATTTCCGGGGTTCTCTGAGAGGAACTTGTCGGATGCTTAGCTGGGGCTTTAAATTTATCCTCTTTCACCGCCAATTTCCCCATCCCAGGAGTCCCACTCCCCTGCTTAGAACTTCCTGAGTTCTTGGAGTTGGGCTTAGCCCCTGAGGAAGAGATTAGCGGAGAGGCTTTCTGGTTTTCCTTCCTCCCAGTTTCCTTTGCTTGCTGTTCCTTCTTCTGCTTCTCCTGTTTATGGGCACTCTCTTTTCCCTGCTTAGCATTCTTCGGAATTTCCTTGGTTTCTTCGTTCATGTCTCTCCTCTCATCCTGAGTGCTCTTCACATGTTCAACTCTCTCATTCTGTCCACCCTCTAAGGCAGTATTTTCTTCTTTATCCCCCTCTTGCACTTCCTCCTCTAATGCACTAAATCTCGATCCTCCTCTAGGCTCTTTCTTGGTCGGCTCAGTTGTATTCTGTTCAGTCTTTACAACTGCAACCCACTGCTTATTTTTCTTTCTTTTAGTCCTTGCTGCAATCATCCATGGCCCGAAGTCTTCAACGACCTCAGGTCGTATCTCTTGTTTACTCTGCTGGGTTTCTTCTCTTGTTCTTTGCTCCGGTGTAGTATTTTCCCTTTCCTCAGAGCGGGGGCATTTGCCTTCCAAGTGTCCATAGTGGCCACATTCATAGCACACTGTATCTAGACCTTCATATTCCACCATCCTGACTCTTCGCTTTAATCTGTATTTCGGTACCAGCCACTTTCTGAGATCGATTTCAACACAAATCCTTGCATAATTCCCCCTGAACCCATTCAAAGTGTTGTAGTCGATCTTGACCACTCTCCCCAATCGGCTGCCGATATTCGTCAGAATTTCTTCATCGAAATACGCCATAGGCAGCCTGGGCAAGCGAACCCAGACCATTGTGTTGTTTATGACATCAAAGTCCGGATCAAAATCAAGTCTCCACGGCTCCGAGGCTATATACTGTTCATCCACCGTCCATGGCCCACCATACAGAGCACGGTTGTAGTCGAGTTGAGACCCAAATATGGCTTGGTAATAGCCATTTCCGATATCACCAATCTCTACTGACCCAGTTTTTGCCCACATCTTGTGCACACGCCTATGGATGAATGCAAATGGAAGACTCTTCCCCAATATTCTGAACGTAATTGCTCTACTCCATCGGTACCTAACCCTAGCATCTGTGCTCTTCTTAATTCGGATAGTAGGGCAGAGGAGGTCATCATCGACATCTTCCCCGTCAGATTCGTCTGACATCAGCTCGTCTCCATCGGGGATTTCCGGTGCTGGTCCATTCCCAAGGACTGAGTCTTTATAGGAGGCCCTCGCTGTCTGCGCCGACGGGATTTCCTCCAATCCTGGCTCTGCTTCAGTTTCCCCCATGACAATCTCAACATCGTCAAACCTTGCTGTAACCACTGCAAAGTCCATACTTCCCTGCCCTGTGAATCCCTCGCTCATCGTCGCCTTGGCTTTCTTGCTCGGTTGGATGGGCGTCGTCGTCGGCGATCCGTCTGGTGGCTTCGGGTCAGGGATGGCCGCCCCCGTCGGAGGCTCCATCGCACAACGGTCGCAAACGCAGAAGAAGAAAAGGAGAGAGGTCAGAGCGTATTTCTCTCTCCAACTTTACCTTCTCTCTCCTGCTGGGTTTAATTATTTTTTCATAATTTCTTCTGTTACAACTCCAATTTGAATAATTTTTGTTTCTTTTTTCTTCTGGACATTCCCAAGAACGACCAGAAACAGTTGCCCTTCCCCAGGGGAATGGATCAGGTCAGTAACCTTATGGTGAGTAACCATGAGTAACCCGTCCACATCAGCATGACATCAGCATCCTCTCTCTCATAAAAAGCCTTTAATTTTTTCCTCTTTAATCTTTGACGAACGATTTCTCGCTCATTTTAAGTCGAAATTTAATTTTTTTTTGCACAGTTAGATCAGATTAATTGTGCTCTTCAAAATGATATCCACTTTAATATATTTTTCGAACAAAAAAAATTGAGTCATTTTTTACCAGCCTATACCATATGGTATTGACTGGTATTGAAATAAAAGCATACCTATGTTTTGAAAAACGTACCATGGTGGTATGAACAAACCAATACTGTAGGATGGTTGAATACATGATAGTAGAAGTATATTAATTGTAATTTACGACTTTTAACATTGTATACCACACAATACCACCCCGTACCAGGGTGGTATTGTATGGTATTGTGTGGTATTTTTTGGTCCAGTAATTTGTTCACCCAGAAATTTGTAGATCCAATAGATCATGATGAACTCGTCCCTTCTGTGCAAACGTTTTCAAAAACGAATTAAAAACGAACAAGATACCATACAATACCACCCCGTACCAGGGTGGTATTGTATGGTATTGTGTGGTATTTTTTGGTCCTGTATTTTGTTCACCCAGAAATTTGTAGATCCAGTAGATCATGATGAACTCGTCCCTGATGTGCAAACGTTTTCAAAAACGAATTAAAAATGAAGAAAATACCATATGGTATGCAGTTGGTACCGAGAGGCCAGAATTTTTTTTCCTCAAAAAATATTGAAAATTGATCTCATTTTGTAGAGCACGGTGAACTCGTTCCATCTGTGCAAAAAAAATTAAAATCCGAGTTAAAACGAAAAAGATATGAGTCAATTAAGAAAGCTAGTGAAAATAAAATTAGTCTTTAATTCTCCATCCTTAGATCTGGATTTTCTAAATGAAGGGTCCAGATTTGGTTATTGATGGGTGCATAACCCATGGTTATGCACCCTATCTTGAGCCCTTCCCCAGGGTCAACCTACAACACAAGACCTCTAATGTAGGAATGAAATTATGGAAGATGTTTGGGGGCTCAAATATTTTAGAATTTCACAATTTGATTTATATAAATTTTAGTGAAAAATAAAGTATAAATTTGCCTTTGATTTGTGGGCAAGGAAGTTGGAAAATGAACACTTTACCATAAGTTCACATCTCATTTCTTGCATTATTTGTTTATGCAAATGCTTTTCATGTCCATTTATTTAATTTAAACTTGATTAAAATATCTAGTTCCTTCAATTTGGTATTTTGATCTTTGTAGTGATTCGCTCTAACTACACATCCCAATCGACGGCTAAGTGTAACTAATGACCAGGTGTAGCATAGGGTAAGCAAGCAATAATATTTATCGTACCACGGGGATCTAAGCTTACCTTACTTCGGGTTTACGGTTCATTATCTAGCCAACTTAGGAAAGTGATTAAAAAGACTAAAATTACTAACCTCGCTATTTACAAGGTTGGAGCTCTCTTGGGTTGATACATCCTTTGGAACGATGTTGAGTACTATTCTCGCTTAATCGACTCACTACTAGGGGTGGGCAACGGGAAACGGGTATTTGGGTATACCCGTACCCGTCTCGTTTTTTAAGGGTTACGGGTACCCATATTACCCGTATTATTATAAACGGATGGGACATGGGATTGTACATTCCTAATATGGGTACCCGCGGGTTACCAGCAAATACCCGTTTGGGTAATGTGGGTACCCGTTATACCCATTTACCAGAAATAGCCCACAGCCCAGCACCCCAACCCAATTCACTAATTCAGAAATGTGGCATTGGGCCTTGGCCATTTCGGCCCTTACCCTTAGTCGACCCTTACCCTGCCTGGTTGCCTATTCCCTTTCGGCTTTCACTCAGCTGCGAGACAGTCAGACAGCGAGAGTGCGAGACAACGTCCTCCACCCAGTGCAGCCTCAGCGACAGGCCGACAGCGAGACCTAGCTTGCTAGCTCCGCGCACTTCCTCCTTCATTCACCGGCGCGGCCGCGGCGGCTTCCTTCTTCTCACTCTGCTGCGCCGCCTCCAATAGCAGACCATCAGTAGCCAACTTTCCCAGCCAGGAGCAGGGGGAATATCAGCAGCATCACCATTCACCCGGCGTAGGTATGCAGCTGCCATTCTCTTTTCTTTTCTACTTATAGTACATATTTTGGACTCTAATTACTAGTTATGTTTGTTCTGCTAATTACTAATTATGTTTCTAATTTCCAGCATCTGTCTATTTGGTTTATGTTGATTTGGTTTATAGTTTCCATGGCTAGTCAAGGGAATGAAGCTAGTCAAGGGAATGAAACTTTGGGTATTTATGGGTATTATGGGTACCCGTTATCCGTCCCGTACGGGTAATGGGTACCCGTTTTCCATATGGGTTTGGGATATGGAAAGGACTTTGCCCTTCAAATGGGACTGGGTACCCGTTTAAAACAGGACGGGTATCCCGTCCCGTCCCATTGCCCACCCCTACTCACTACCCTACCGTTAGGAGATAGACTCCCTAGGGAATGACTCGGAATGGTGAATCGATGGATGGGTAGGTGCTCTATTCAACCTAGGATTGCGTATATTACTAGAAGACCGATTGAATCAACTTCCTCGGGGATTACGCAGACAACATATGATAGGAGTGACCCGAAGATGCCAATAGTGGGCTCTAAGGGGATTATCTCCCTCCTAGGTATAAAGCTCAATTGACATGCCATGAAAACCAAACTCATGTCATTCATTAAAACATCCATCACTTAGATAATAAACTCAATCAAACATGGAATATGTCACATACATCAACAATGAACCAAAATCTAGACCTACGGTTCTTAAACCCAAGAGAAGAGGGTGAATTTCTAGAGAGAGAAGAGAGGGTTTACAAATTGGAGCACAAGATATGCTTCTTCTTTTGGGCTTGATTCCTTGCTCCCAAACTTGATCAATGCCTTCAATTAAATTCCAAGATCACTCAAGCACACACACACACACACACACTCTCTCTCTCTCTCTCTCACTAGAACTCCCCTTTGGTGTTTTGGGTCAAAACCCTAGAGAGAAAATTGAATTCTCTTCCAAAAACCAGCTCCCTTTCTCTCTCCCCCGCTGTTGTCTTTTTATACAGCCCGACAGTCAAGTTAACAGTCATCACTTCATGGTCGTGACATTTAACCACAAACAGTGACATCGGACAAAAACGCAGTTCATTGGCATCGTTTTGGTCCGACATCACGGTCTCCTTGAGATTTTCACGATCTGGTAACCGTGAAAAGAATTTAGCCTGCGAGGCGCGCGAACCATTCTGGAAACTGCCAATGTCATGGTATGGGCTCATTTTCCACGTCATGGAGACCGTGACATTTGACCTCTTCCCGTGAACTTGGACTGTTGTTCACTTTTTCGCGCTTTTCGACCTCCAATCGTTCTGAAACTCGTCCTCGACCTTCCAACACGTGCTAGGACCTGAAATGTAACAAAAATAGCACACCCTAGTGTAAAATAGGTCGGGGACAATGATTTACCAAGTCAAATGGACAAGAAAAGAGGGGTAGAATGAATACAATTGGACCCGAATCACAAGCCCACACTTGAATGTTTGCTTGTCCCCAAGCAAACCAAGTACAAAACAAGGTAAGCTTAAAACTTCTTTTTGAACAAAATTTCGGGTCATGTCATAGCACACAAAACATGTGAATTTCAATGGCTATTAGACCTCAACATATAGACAACATCAACAACGATCCTAACAACCACCACAAATGACATTTGAATGCAATAGAACCGTGGAAAGGAAGAGTTCTCATCTTGTTCACAAACCAAAACATAACCTATAATCAATGTATTCAAAATCGCACTAAAAAACTTACGGTTTTACGCTTCTAGGTCACCAAAACGCTTTCGTTTTCATTTAAAAACTTCAGTGTATAGTATCAGACTAAATTGCGCTTTAAAGCTTAAAAGCTTATGTTTTTACTTTCTAGTTCACCAAAACGCTTTACGCTTTTACGCTTTTACGTTTTTACACTTTTAGTTCACTAAATGGGTATTCTTTTCATGAAATTAATTATAAAAGTATATTTTAAAGGTAAATGACCACCAATATGATACATTTGAGATTAAAAGATGCATATCAGGTACTTGGATGCATTTTTAACTTCATTAGAGTAATCTAATTCACTAGTTACGCTCTTTCCAAATTAATTAGCAGAGAGGGGAAGGTGACTTATTGTTAAGACTTATGTTTATGAACTTATTATTAAGAGGTTATAAGTTTCTCTACTTTAGGCATGAATTACAGGTATTTATGACCTTATCTAAACTTTGTGCACTCATATTTTACATAGTATATGTCTTACTTAACAGATTTTTAGTTATTTTATAGTATGCGTCAAATACTTACGCTTTTACGCTTTAATTTTACGTTTTACGATTTTACCCCTTTCCCGCTTCTAGGTAGAATCGCACTTTTGACTGCATTGCCTATAATGAAGACTCATCAATCACGGTTAACCATGCATAAAGATCACGTCATAGGAAAGAATGACCCAACAAACTAGGTCCTCATAGGGATACATGATAAGAACAAAGCATGAGGAATGAATCACACACTCTCGACTAGTGGGGTTAGGACCATTTTGATGCAAAAGATGTGCATACTCAAATGCTCAGCCCTATCGTCTCTTCACCATGACGGTAGCCTCTAAATGTTAGAGCTCACAAGATGGTTATCATCACTAGCTTGTCGGGAGGTCTCAGACACGTTCAAATGAGTGGCTAGGGTCTAGGACATGGGGAAAAGGCTTTTTGGGTGGTGGAAAACATAGCATGAGATTCCACATCTTTAACCTAAAACCAACACAAGGTTCTATGGTTTCGACTAGAACCTTCTTCTACAAGCAATGACCACTAGCTTTGGCCAAAGACCACACTTCCCTTAATTCCAAACCGGCAATCACTAAACCATTTGTTTCAATTTCAAGCGCAAGAGTGTGGTAGGTAAATAACATGTAAGTGTTCCTATAGCTTGCATGCCAAGCAAGACTTCTAAGAGCATGTTGAACAGTTTTTTTTTTTTGCCACTCTCTCTTCTTCTTTGCCCTTTTTTTTGCTTTCTTTTTTCATTTCCTTTTCTTTCTTAACTCTTTTCTTTGAAGTCTAGTAGAGAGCTAGAACATGTCACAATTTTTCACTTAAGGAACACTACTCACTTTTAAGAACTACCTCCATACACAAACCACACATGTGGAACTTCATTTAAGCTCAAATGGTATGAATGGAGCTTCCAAACACAAGGGTGACTCTAAAATGGTGTAGACTCGAAGAAAGTAGGGTCTTTCTATCTATCTCAATCAAGCTCAAGTAGCAAGAGCTACCTAACACTAAAGCGACCCTTAGATAACGTGAATGCTATACATCATGGTAAGAGGGATGTATCACACAAGAAGAAAACGAGCGGCACAAATCTCATATGATTATCTAGATGCTCAATCATTCATTCCAATTTCAAAATTTTTGGTGCATGGAAATGGTGATCAATGAGTAATCAATCCAAAACATTCATTGGTTCTCACACACATGAGAACTGAATATTTACACAACCCTAATGTGGAAAGAATATATCATTTCTTTAACATAATATATCATTTCTTGCTATGGGGCCCAGAAAGCGCTTGTGGATACGGTTGTACGAACATCAGATGCTAGATATCTTACGCGCATGCCTGTTGAAGTAGTTCAACACATTGTTGTACGTAGAATAGATTGTGGTACTACCCGATGAATCTCTGTCTGTCCTCGAAATGGGATGATATCGTAAAGAATTTTTATCAAACGATAAATGGGAGTTACCTAGGAGGTCTAGTATAAATTTTTAACTCTATTCGAGTCTATTTACTTTCCATATATTTGGTTTATAATTTATTTTTCCATAGATATATTCTTATTTATGCGGATAGAAATTCATAGCAGCGAACTATTCCTCGGATGTCGTCATCTGTGGACTGTGTTGGTTGCTTGATTTATGTCTTAGGAAGGAGCTTGATTTATAAAGATGGAGAGGCAAAAGAAAAACTGAATCATTTTAATTTAGGGTTCTTGATGTTTGATCTTAAACTGAAGACAGAACCCCAGAAGCCAAAAGGAGAAGAAATGGCATTTACGAGAAATGAGAATCGGCTGCGAGCTACATCGATTTAGGTATTTTTGGGCTCGTCTCCAGTGGGTCAAGACTCGAGAGGCTTTTTGGGCCCATCTCCAACTTTTCACTCTCTGGCCTCACGGGATCCATGTCCAACTCTGATGGGATGACAAGTTTATTGGGTATTACGCGTACTCAAAATATCCAAGCAGGATTAGTGAGTAACCCGCGAATATCTAATCTAGAAATTCTCATTCCCAAGTCTCATCCCTCAATAAATAATACATATTATTAATATCCGTAACTCTCAAAATACAAGACGAGTGTGAGTATACCCAAATATCCATTTTCCATTATATCAAATTGAGTAGACCGAAGAGGGCACATGGTTGCATGTATTCTGCACCATGGTTCCCATGGTAACACCTTAATTAAGCTTTCAACAAGAAGAGTTAAATTACACTCAGATATATGATTGGCCTTGAGTCACCACATAAAAAACAATGACACAGCTAAAGCCTATATAATCAACTAGCAGCAACCACAAGATGCAGAGGGTTTCTATTTCTCAAGGCTTTCAAAAGGCATTTGTTCCCAAAAGAATGAAAACTTACAAGGGTCGAACTTCTATTTGAAACACCATTTACAAACTAAAACAAAGAGAGTCATCCACACCACAACAGACCAGAAGAAAGTTCAGTTCCATTCCAACAGCTGACCACCCAATTCCTTCCATCAAAGACAAAATGGAGATCACTTAATCACCTTCCCTGATTTCTCTTCCTCGGGAGCACGCAGGGTTTCTAGCATCCAAACCATCCAAATGGGCCACTTAATTCACCTTCCCGGATTTCTCTTCCTCAGGTTCACGCAAGGTTCCGAGCATCCAATCCATCCAAATGGTGTAGTGCCCATAATTGTGACGGTAAGTAGTGTGGTGAATGGTATGGTAACCAGCACCCATAACAGGCCACAGCTTCCCATGAATGCAGTCATGAATGTTCGCTGTCCATACGCCTTCCAGGAACAATAGAGCTATATGTGTCCTAAAGTGGGTCGGAATTATAAAGAGAGCTAGTGCATGTGGCAATGCTTGCAGGATCCCGTCAACTGGATGGAAGGCCAAACCTGAAAATTAAACCAACCAGGCAACAACAGCAGCCAGTTTGGGATCCTGATCAGAATTAAAAGAGCTCATGTTCAACATTAATTGAGAGAAAGATATTCATAACCCTATTGTTCAAGCAAAATTGAATCCACGTCCACAAGAAACAGAATCATAGAATCTCGAATCTGTCTACAAGTGCGACGAAGAAGGACTGACCAGCAAATGGAGACAGAGTATTCTGCTTGTTGTAGATGTGATGAGTTGCATGAAGATACTTGTACAGAGGTTTGATATCATGGAGTTCTCTGTGCATCCAGTAAATCCCAAATTCCACAAAAATGAGATATATGGCAAGGTAAACAAGGTAGAGACTCCACCCAAACTCGGATATCCCGGAATAACACTTGGTCCATCCATTTTCGATCAAGTGCTCGCACACAGTTGGAAGAAGAGTGTACCATGGCATGGCTTTCATGGCAACATATATTTGCATCAGCATTGCTTTATTGGAAGGAATAGCATCTGCAGTTAAGATTTCTTCACGGGATCAGTACAACAGTACTACTATTATTGTCAACATAATTCAAGGTGGCATAGCCCGTTGGCACGGGAAAGGCAGTTAAGGATTCTACAGTGAACAAACATGACAGTATGGGCAGATAGTGCCATATCTCCCATAATTAACTTCAGGTGCTGAACAAAACCAGACAGAATTCAAGTTCCCCATATGATAAAAGTGTGTTGCCCATGACTCTATGTCATGATTCTGAACTGGCAATAACCCAACAAGGGAAAAATAACTTTAATTCTGGCATATGTTCTCCAAGCACATGATTCTCAACAGAACAGAACAAATTCAAGGAGTAGGAAACAAAAGAAGACTTGATAATGGGAATCATCTCATATGCTCAGCCCATTTTTGTCTGTTAGTCAACTAGCCAGGCACTTGATATTCCGCCGAAAAAAAATATCTCAGAAATAATGCCTTCTGAAGAGAAAGCTACAAAGTAGCAATAAAGAGGTCTTTTTCATGTATACAATACGAGCAGATTATAGACACATATCGTGATAGCAGGCAAGCAGAGAAAGAGCCACATGTAGCATATTTGGAGCAGGCAGCTGAACTGGAAACAGAAACAACTTTGATAGAGACAAGAGCAAAACAGAGAAGAAGGGTGAAAAAACAAGTCAAGGAGCACATACAAAATTTTGCTAATTTAAAACCAACACCAATATTTTGACATGATTGTAAAGAAGAAACAAAAGTCCCTTTCGGCCTAAGAGTCCCACTACCTAATTGTGATGCGAGCTAAAGCGGAAGGAGAATGATTGAAATGGGGAAATATGAGTGAGATCTGAAAAGGGTTTAGATCCGAATCCACCAACCCATCATCACACAGAAGAAGCTTGAATTAGCGGTGATTGTGATGGGCATAAACCCCCCCAGATCCGGAGATTAGGCGTACCTTTGGGGAGGTAGACGTTGCGGTAGAGGTGGTAGATGTAGAAGGACCAGAGGAAGCCGGAGAGGAAGTAGAGAATGGTGCCGGCGATGTAGTTGCGGAGCCAGGTCTGGAGGAAGTGAGGGAGTGGAGCCCACCAGGTGGCCGGCAGGAGATTCGCCAGCACAATGCTGTTGTACATTGACGTTTCCTCCACGAACTGCCGCAGATACTCGCTGCTCCCTGTCGCCATCGCCATCTCCGGCAGGTCCGGTTTCCGCTCCGACCACAAACGCCAAGTAGGGCGGAGGGAGGGATAATTGTTGAGACTAAAAAGAGAAGGGGGTTTATGTGGGTTGTTTGAAAGCGGGATAATTGGAGACGAGCGAACTGCGAGAGAGAGAGAGAGAGAGAGAGAATGAGGGGATATTATAGCCTACGCAGGCGGCAATTAGCGGTGGGGCACGGTGGTGGTGACTGGTTATTTGGTGGGTGAGAGACAGCGAGAGCGAGAGGGGGACTGGGAGAGGGAGACGGAAAGTAGGGAAGTGTTTGGCAGCCACTTTAATTTCTCGCAGTGTCCGTCCGTGTGCTTTCTCCCTTCCGTATTTTTTCTTTCTTTTCTCTCTCTTTTGTGAAAGTGAGGGTTGTTTGTGTAGTGTATTTGAAAAATAAGGTTTTGATAAAACTTAGATTTGGATAAATTATAAATAATTGAGGGTTTTATGATAATGGTGAAATATATTATTAAATATCAAAGTAAAGCAAAAACAGAAAGTTACAGCAAAGTTTCATTATGAATTTGAAAAAGTCCAATGTTTGTTTCATGAATTTTTTTTAGGGCAATGCCTATTTTTTACCCAAACCTTTTTCAGATTCTTTTATTTTAACCAAACCTATAGAAATTCTATTTATTATCCAAACGTATTATAATTTATCAAAGTCTGGGCATTCATTCTGTTACCGTTACTTATTTCGTCCACGTGAGAGTTGAGATTTTTTTTTGTTTTTTGATAATCTTTTTATTAAAAATAGTAAATGATGGTATTCTGACCGACACGTAGGAATTAAACTCATTATGGTCATACTTAGTCAACATTACAAACAGAAAAGTTGACGGAGAGTTAACGTTTGGATAATTTTTAGGAATTCAATAGGTTTGGTTAAAATAAAAGAATCTGAAAAAGGTTTGGGTAAAAAATAGACATTGCCCTTTTTTTTATGGTAAGATCAAAGATTTCATTAAGAGCCGACACCAATAGCAAAGTTGGTGGGCTTTAAAGTCTATAATCAATTTTCACTCGGATTTTCAAGTCCGTGGGCTCCGCGGATTTGGACACTCAAAGTCCATGGGTCCCACGAATTTGCTACCTCTAAATACTTGAAGCAAACAATAAATTTTGGACTAAGTCCATCATGAACCCAAATCAATCACCAAATCCATCAAGCAAACAAGCCCTGAAAGTCTAAAATCCATGCCATGTGGTTTATATAATTTTATTGTAATGTCTATTTTTTATCCAAACATTTTAAAGATTTTTTTATATTATTCAAAACTATTAAAATGCTATTAATTAGCCAATCTTTCATAATGCATCAAAATATTAGCCATTTTTAAGATATTGTTAATAATCTTGTAATTCTTTTCTTAGTTAAAATACTAAAATTTTGGAATGTTGGCCTTCATGTGTCTTTTCCAAGTCCGTATCATGTTGTCAAGTCAATATTACTAACACAATTTCTAACTGAAAGTTCATATTTGGGTAATTCTTAGTATTTCGATAGGTTTGAATAATAGAAAAAAATCTGAAAAATGTTTGGATAAAAAATAGACATTACCCATAATTTTATTCTTTGTTCTTATTTTATAATATTTAATTATTTGAGGAAACAAGTCTTGGCAAAAAAAAATATACAAAAAAAATTCTCACAATACAACACTTAAAAAAAAATCAAAATGTCTAAGTTTAGTTGAGTTCGCCATATAGCAAACTGAACCACAAAGTAATTCGCCTGTTAGGGGAGCGAACAAAATTATTCACTTGAAAACAAAGCGGACAAGAAGTGGTTCGCGGATCTAAGAAGAGAACTAGTATGGTTCGCGGGTCTGCGGAGTGAACTACTTTGGTTCGCTAAAACAGTAAGCGAACTACAATGGTTCACTGCCTATGGACTTTGAATAAACCTTTCTACCAAAATATTTATACATAGTTCGCTTCCAATGTAAGTGAACAACTTGGTTCACTACAAGTGCAGCAAACCACAATCAATAATTTTGTGAAGTCGCTTTTTTACCAACATGTGTTAGGATAGAGCGTAGGGATAGGGTTTCCTAGTTGGAGTGAATCGTTGGGCTAGGCAGTGAACTACTCCTAAGTGAACAAAAATAAATACCCAGCACCCTTTCAGCTCATTCCTCTCTTCATTCTAAAAAAAACAAATAGCAAAACAACTACAAAGAGCAAGAAACTTTCAGTAAAGAAAAATGAGGTTCATTGAGCTTTTGCCATTTGAAGGTTTCAACCATTGTCTGCCTGTAATCCAAGTAGATGAAACCTTTATGATGTGAAAATACAAGGACACTCTACTCATTACCATAGGTGTTGATGGCAATAAACAAGTATTAGCACTTGCATTTGTTTTAGTTGAATCAGAGAACAACGAAAGTTAGTCATGGTGTTTCCTCCCACTATACACTCGTGTCACTTAATGGAAGGACATTGCCACCCTTTCTTATTGTTATCGTGGCATTGCGCATGCAATGTACGATTTGCCTGAGGAGTTTGGATGGAAGTGGCGATGGTGGACAAATATGCGCTTGTGAAAAATTGTTTCAACAAAAATATTGTAGCTCGATGGTGTGAATGGTCTGTTGAATTTTGTTATGTATATATATAATGTGGGTTCGAACTACCATAACCTCATATTTGGTCTGTTGAATTTTGTTATGTATATATATAATGTGGGTTCAAACTACCATAACCTCATATTTGGTCTGTTGAATTTTGTTATGTATATATATAATGTGGGTTCGAACTACCATAACCTCATATTTTTCTAAGCTCTGCTAAATAATGGGATGATGGTGTTTCGAACATAGGACCTCTTGCACAAAGACAAACAACTATGCCAATTGTGCCAAGGAAAGATTTTGAATTTTATGCGAAAAAATAAATATTAACACAAATCGCTGGGTGGGCCAGAGGTTTTGGACCAAACCGCCCCTATCCGGCGCGGTCATCAAAACCGCCCCTACCCAAGCTTTTTGGTCGAAAACCGCGTTCCCACACAACGATTTTTGAGAAAGAGTGATATTTTTGAAATTTTTTTAGATTGGATGATATTTTTATAATTATTTTTTTAAATAGTGGTATTTCCAAAAAAAGTCAAAGCATCTTGCCCAAGAAACAACCACTCATTTCAAAGGTGAAACCTTTGTACCAAATTCATTATTTAGTCCTTTTTTTCTATTTTGCATAAGTCCCGTCTGGTTGGTCCTCATCCAATTCTTCCACTTTTCATGTCAAGGTCATGATTCATGAACGTGCATACTTTGATTCAGCTGATTGGGCACTTGGAAAGGTTTTCAACTAGTTTATATGTTGTACTCTCTCTTGACGACAGTGAAATTATATCTCCCTTGGAGCTACTGACATGATGCTATATCATGAATGAGAACAGCAAGGTGTCGAGAAGCCCAAAGGACCACTCGAGGCTCTTCGACCCAAGTTACATGTACAAATCAAACACTAGACTTTCTCTTATCATCCCTGTTACTTGTTTATGCTTTTGTATGTTTCTTGATTCAGGCGGTAGTCATTCTACTTGCATCTCATTTACTTGATTGTGGTGAGATTGATAGAAATGTGTTATTCTTAGTTTTGGATGCTATTAGAATTTAGTCATACATTCGAGGGTTGAAGTAAGAAGTTGCTTATAAAGGTGGATCTATTATGAGGTTCATTGTTTTCCAAATTTATGAGACAGTTTTATTCTCTTCACTCAGTTTCCTTTTTTGTTTTGCTTGATAAGCTGTCTCCCGAGAATGTTTTGTCCATTGGCCTTGATTCCTTGTTTTTGGTCTGTCGATTGAGGAAAGTTTCCTACCCTGCTTCCGATATTTATGCACTACTTGCATCAAAGGTCCGTATTATGAAGACGGTTCTGGTGGTGAGTGTTCCGGAGATATTGACAGCGAACAGTTATCTTCGACCGACATAGCAAACGGTGTGGCTGTCTCCAACGTCGGACGGTGTGAGTCTTTGTGGCATGGCCTATGAACCACACTCTACGCAAATCAAAGGGATTGTTTTCGTTCAGAATAGCTTGCCATAGTCCATCCAAGTAGACCCGGATGGGGAGGGGAAAAGTTAATCGGCTCACTTGAAGATTCGTTAGCAGATACTAACTGATATCCAAAATACATGAATTAATATCCAAGTACTAAAGTATCTAGAGAATACAGACTAGTATTCAAAGTTTGCTAACTGATATCCACCATGAATCAACTATTATCCCAAATTCACAAACTAATATCTAGACAACACAGAATAGTATCCAAACAGCACATAATTAGTATCCAGATAACATATAAGAGTATCTAGATAACCCATAAGAGTATCCATATTGAATACTAGTTGGTTGATTTTGGATATTAGTTAGTATCTGCTATCTGGATACTAGTATATGATGTTTTGAATACTAGTCTGTGCTATCTGGATACTTAGCATACTTGGATTTTAGTTCATACATTTTGGAAATTAGTTAGTATATACTAACGAATCTTCAAGTTAGCAGAATAACTAGGCTGGGTGGGGAGAGGCTTGGACAGGAAAAGTTAATCTGCTAACTTGAAGATTCGTTAGCAGATACTAACTGATATCCAAAATACATGAACTAGTATCAAGTACTAAAGTATCTAGAGAGCACAAATTAGTATTAAAGTTTGCTAACTGATATCCACCATAAATCAACTATTATCCCAAATTCACAAATTAATATCTAGACAACACAGAATAGTATTCAAACAACACATAAGAGTATCGAGCTAACACAAATTAAGATTATTCATATTGAATACTAGTTGGTTGATTGTGGATATTAGTTGGTATTTGTTATCTGGATACTAGTTTGTGATGTTTTGAATACGAGTCTGTGCTATCTAGATACTCAGCAAACTTGGATATTAGTTCATACATTTTAGATATTAATTAGTATATACTAACGAATCTTCAAGTTAGCAGAATAACTAGACGGGCTTGGACATATCTAGCTCTACCGCTAGTCTAGCAAATTTCCGCTATTATAAAATATCTTCTCAATACAGAATTCTACCCAAACTGATCAAAAGAAACAATCCCAAGAGAAGCTAATTAAGTGTTGTGCAGAGAAGCACAATGTAGATTAATTCCATTCGAGTAGAGCGCATCATTTATGATTTGTAATTCAAGCTAACAAGCCCAGTGAGGATAGTTTTCAAACCAATCGTTTCACAAGCACCATTAGCATATATGTATCAATATCAACGAACGAAATTTTTTTTTACTAAAAAAATTAGGCACAATCCATTTGTGCAGTGGCTAAAACCAATCGCTTCCGAATGGGTCCCGGGACCTACCCTGGATTGGTAATGAAATAATTAAATTAGATATAATAGTTAACTGATACAAAAATTAGGATGCACTAAATTGAAAATATATAGTTGATCAAAAGGTCTTATGTTCGAATAATGGAGACCTTATTTGTTACGCAAATGATATTCAGATTTGCGCAAACTTCAAATCCATATTAGTTGACTTTCTTATGAGGGGTATGTTAGTAATTGGAATGAGATATATAACTCAATCTCTCCCAACTACTTGAGTTAGTGTTACTAAACGATTCTTGACAAAGAACATCATTCGAAAGCGAACGAATAAACAAATCATGAATAATTATTTGAATAAGATTCATTATTAACCTCTCAGCAACTCTAGTATTCTCGACAAAGACCACCATTCGAAAGCGAACGACTAACTAAATCATGAATAATTGTTTGATATACAAAGAGTGATATTCTTGATAGTTTCGGCTATACCACATTTTAGATTACCAAAAATTTCCCAATATAAGGTTATATCATGAATAATTAAAAAGTGAACAAAAGCTATTTTATCATGTGTATTTTTTTTAAGTGGATCCACTTTAGACGAAATCATGGATATACCCGTCAGGCCCCAACCATATTATATTTTGATCAAAGTCAGCCATAAGAATAAGGTCAATAATAACACGGGTTTTCAGTCGGTTTGTACAAACTAATAAGGAAACATAGCAATTAAAAAGCATAGCTTCAGATCCCCCATTGCACTGTTAGCTAGGCCAAACCATTCCATCCCATTTGACTAATGACTCGCTAAAACCGACATAAATAAATTACAACAAAGTATAGTCGTAATCTAGGATTGTAGTATAGTGATTCAAGTTTAAAATGACAACTCGAGTCCTAGGTATACTGGTTTACGAAGTGAAGTTCTATTATCTAGCAATCAAAATTGGGTGAATTTGATTGTAAGAAATATAAAAAAGAAAGAAAGCAAATGTTCTGGTTTTGATATTCGAGAAAGAACCACTTAGGTAATGATTCCCCCTAGTCTGCAGTTAAGTCAAGTTGTAATTCCCCTAATTCAATTCAGTTTATGTTTATACTGCAGAATATCCAAATAAGCTTGGAATCTCTAAAGCTGACCAAACCGTCTTATGCACAGTACCCGATGGTAGACTAACCTCCACTGGGATAAATGATAAGGCAATAATCACTGATCTCCTCTACTAGAATGAATCACAGTGCAAAGCAATAATACGATTGACTCTCGCACAATCGATTTACTACTTCCAATTCAAGTTGCTCTATTGGCCTATTCAAATTCTATCTTAGGTCAAAGCATAAATCACAAGAATGTGATCAAGAATATCCAAATAATTCTGGAAAATGTCTCAATTCAATATAACAAACACAAAGTCATGAATTCGGGTTCATACAACTACTCCTAATATACAAATCTAGGATTCTTCATACCCAAGGGGAAGAGAGTGGTTTACTCCATGGAGAAATTGGAAAACACAATCGAAGGAGTCATACTCATGAAGATGTGTATGATCAGCTCTGGGATGTCAATATACTCTCCGAGGGGCAAAATCCAAGCTGCAATGCTGAAGTATTAGCTCAAATCAGCTCCAAGGTCTTCTTGTTCGTCACTTTCTCCCACTAGAACCCTCTTAGGTCGTTTTATGAAGTCAAAAGTTGGGAAAAAATCCCAAAATACTCTACCTATTAAAAAAAATTCCTCAAATACAATACTTATAAACTTTTTCCCCAAAATACAGCAGTTTCACCATCACTGTCTTTGTCCAAGACAGTGATAATAATCATCGCTTTGATTAAAAACGGGGAAGGTATCACCGCTTTTGAGAACAGCGGGGATAACATCACCGCTTTGAATCACAACAGTGATTGCTTCACCGCCTCGGACCACGACAGTGAATGCTTCACCGCTTTGGACCACAACAGTGATCGCATCCCCGCCTTTCACAACGACGGTGATAATCGATCTCTTCACCGCGTTTATGTGAAACGGTGATAGCATCGCGGTGGAGAAAAGCGGGGATATTAGCCCGAGTCAGCCATATTAAAACTAGTTATTCACGAGTTCCGGCCGTAAATTGCTTTCACAGCTCGTAACTTGCACCCAAAACGTCGACGTGTCTACGCTCCGTAAACCAAGAGTTACGGTCTTCAATGGGAAGTTACAGGCAAGACCGTAATTTTGATACTTGGGTCATAACTTTGAAGTGGCCTCCTACTTCTCTTTCTTGAACTTACGGGTTGGACATGAAAGGCGAAACTTGCTCCCAAGCACTCATTCGCGTACAAGGACCTGAAAGATCACAACCTAGCATAAAATAGGCCATAGGAGCAATAATACAAGCTTAAGTGATCAAGTAACAGCGGGAAAAACATGTGCAAATTCAGTGTTATCATCTCACATTCTGCCTCTTTCCCAATCTTTTGCAATTTTTGCCTATCGTGACATGTGCTCAGAGTAGCCATTGCCACTTGACTAAAGCTCCATTGTGTTAGTGTGAGGTATAAGATTCATTATGGAATCTCTTCCAACAACTTGAGTTATTGGCATCAACTGGTTCTTGACAGTTGACATGGTACTAGAATCTTTTGTGACCGAGAGACCTTGTGTTCGAATCCCCACGACCTCTATTTGTTAAGCACATGGTATTCAGACTGTGCAAACTTCAAGCCATTGTGAATGGCTTTCGTTTGAGGGTGTGTGTGTGTTAGTGTGTGGTATAAGATCAATTATGGATACTCTCCCAACAACTCGAGTTATTTGGATCAATTAGTTCTTGACATTGAACCCTTCAAGTAGTGAACAAAGGTTACGACACGGGCATGGTTAGCTAAAATCATATAGCATTTGGTCTTATTTTCAGTTGTAATTTTTGCCGAATTGTAATCTAGTTAACAGAGTAAAACATACCTGCTAAACGAGACCAAAACAATTTACATTCCTTCTTGTGGGTAGCTAAGTAGTATCACCTTCTAGAAAATTTTGTTTTCTTTTCTTCACTTTTTGTATGGGAAATGATAGGGTACAAAACCCTCTACTAAAAAACCAAATCTAAATCCGTCCATTTTAATCACATCTAACGGTCCAAAATAACTCACAACAAAAAAGAAATGTAGGGTGATAGACGATTAATTGCACATGTTTATGCTTTCATTCTTGAGCCGTTTGAGAGACGATTCTCGTGTTTTAAGCTGATTTCACGCTAGGTTGTGCGTTAATGTCATATTTCAGGACTTGGCGTGGACATGGAGGCGTGGAAACGAGTTTCGGGTCAAAAAGGAGGACGCTGGAGTAAAGGGGCGCTGGAAGAAGAAAATACCCGGTAAGGAGTTAAAATACCCGACCGGGTAAAATGCAAGAGGAGGCCGAGGATAACACGTTTTGGATGCCAGAATTACAGAAGGGGTCCCGGCCGGATAGCTAAAATACCCGATCGGGTATTCTGAACCTCGATCGGGTATTTCCCTTTCCCCACTGCGCTTCAATTTAAAATACCCGGCCGAGTAGCTGAAATACCCGACCGGGTATTATGGCCGGGGATCGCGATCTGCTCCCTTTTGAGGGAAAGAAGGCCAATTTTACAAGGGTTTCGAGTTTTAGAAAAAGAAAGCAGATACCTAGAGAGAGAGAGTGACGAACCGGAATCTCCAAGCGCCCTAGATCGATCTTCATCACCATTGGAGCTTGGCTTAAACTTGGAGAAGTGCCGGTTGATTGCCAGAAGCAGAATCTCACCCTTCACAGCATGTTTTCTGCATCTGAGCTAGATTTTCCTTCTCTCTATGGAGTAAACTCTCTCACTCACCTGGGTATGAAGAACCCTAGATTTGTATGTTTGGTCTGATTGTATGAACCCAAGTATGAATTCATTGATATTGATTATAATCAATTGAGGTTTGATTTCCTGAATGGCATGAATCCTGATCAAATTCTTGTTATTTCTGCTTTGACCTAGAAAGAGAATATCTGCCTAGGTTGATAGAGCACCCTTGATTGAAGATAGTGAATTGACGACTTTAGTCGAGGAGTCAATTCACTATTATGTACCGGATTTACTCCGGTAGAGGAGGTTTAGTTCGTTAGGGCCTTAATCTGTTTACTCCGCTGGAGGTTAGTCGCCCGCTGGGGACTCAGATTGAGAGGGTATGGAGACCTTTAGTTGAGACTGCAGATTGTCTAAGAACCTCCCGCACTATCATTGAACTTGAACTTGGTGAATTACAACCTGACTTAACTGCAGTCTAGGGGGAACCATATATGGGTGACCTCTCTCAACTTGAACACAACTTTCACTGGTCTTGCTTGCTAGTTTAGTTAGACCTTCACTACCCTTGAACAACTAAATAATAAAATTTTCACGGAGTAGTCATCACACCTAGGACCCGGGTTGCATTTATAACTAAACCCGCTATACTACGCATTAGTAGGTGGTTACACTTGGCCACTTTCTAGTATGACGGTAGAGGCGTGTCATAGGGGCAAACTGGTAATTCCATACCTTTTATTTTTTATTTATTTTTTACTGACACGAATCTAGAGAAGAGAGGATACATTTTTCTTTATCGGATCATATCTCTTTGGTTTTTACTCAAAAGTAAAATATTTTTGCATAGAAATTATATGCATTAATTAAGATCACACAATACTACGCATTTTGTTATATTTTCCGCAAAAAAAAGGGATTTCTAATTGTCGCCCTAACTATTATAATCGCCCTATATTAAAATGACATTTATATCCTTTCTTAATATTAGTAAAAACAAATCTAATCTACCACTACCATCTCCGCCCATCAGCCACCGCTACCAACCACCGGGTGCTACCACCCTCCAAGACCATCTGCATCTACTTTTTGTTGCAGTAAGGGAATAATCTTCAATTGTGTTTGACATACATGGAGTTTCAAAGCTACCCCAAATCACAAAACTAATAATAACGACATATTCAGTTGCAAAATCGGCAGGGGGAAGCTCCGCCTCCACCAGGCCAACCAGCCCCACCCCTGAGAATGAGATCGATCACGCCTTTCCTCTCTAACCACAAGCTTCAATTCGTCGCCAATCAGTTGATCCAAGGTTGAACGACGGCAGGACAAAGGAGCGATCGCTGCCCAGGGAGGAGTCCGACGACGACAGGATAGGTGTTCAGCGGGGATGGAAGGTTGCCGCCTTCGTTGGGAGGAGATGAAAGACAACTAGGGCTTCTACGGTTTTTTTGTTTTGTTAAGGTTAATTTAGTAATTGTAAATATTAAGTTAGGGCGATAATAATAAAATCAGGGCGATGTTTAGCCATTCAGAAAAAAAATTGCCTCTTCAAATCAATGGTTTAGTGATAATATGACAGTGATATGATGTGATCAAATTATTTTCTCAAACATAAGACTTCATACCAACATTATACTACTATCATATAAACATCATACCACTGTAAATAACAATATCGTGATATGACAGTGTTAAGATGACATAAATAATTTTTCTCAAAAAAAAAAATTAATAGTCTTGTAGAGCACAAAAAGATGCTTTGCTTGTGCAAATTTTGTTAAAATCCGATTTAAATAGGTGATTTGGGAAATGCTTTAACAGTCGCTTATAAATCCGTGTCAACCACAAAATTTGATAAACTGCCCAAAAATTTCCTCATTACCCATCTACAAAAATGATCATTAGATCTCTTACATTTTAATCTCAGCAATTCATTATAGTTTGCAGTACTACAAAACTATAAGATTTTTTACCCTTAACCCAATACTTTTTGTAGTCTTTATCATGAGTAATTATAATACAATTCATTGTGTCAACCCAATCAACAGTATAATTTATAGCAGAAAAGTAAAACTGCACCCCCAATTCAAAATTTCCTACCCATAGAGTGATTTTAGGAAGCTGATGTGACAGAGTGTTAAGCGGCAAAAAAAAAAAAAAAAGAGTCCCGCCTGATTTCAGAACCACAAAATTGTCCACTACACACCTTTTGTCCTGTCAGGCCCACGTTCTCATTTAATTTGTATTTATTTTTTATTTCCCAGAGGCAAAACAACAAAATCCAGAGGCAAAACTCCTTCCTCTTCCCCTTCGCATCAGTTTCTTTGTTTTTTCCTACTGTTATTAAGAGAGAATCGGAGGTGGGAAGAAGAAGAAGAAGTTGCTGTCTTTTTGTCCTCTTCCCTTATCGATTGCGCCCGACCATCGCGTTTGATGGTCCTTATCTGTTAAATTGGTCGAGTTCGAGGTCGAAGTCGGTTCCTCGAAACTGGTGATTGGAGATGACGTAAGAGAGCCCTCTTCGTCGAGCTTGAGTTGAGCCGGCTGGTCGACGGGTTGAGGCTGTGCGGAAACCTGGGGGTTGTCTTCAGATCTTCGAGTTTGGAGTATTTGGATCTCCGATCAAGTATCACCGGGCGGAGACGGCGTCCCCACAGGCGTGAAATTGGTCCTGGTATTTCGGGGCGGCGACATTCGGGTCGATTCAGCGGTATTGAAGCATCAGGCGCGGCGGATTTCATCCTCGACTCCCCGCAGCGAGCGCCGCTGCTTCGAGTATTCACTCACTGGGATAAGCGGAGCTCTGTGGGAAGGCGGTGATTGGTTGATGGTGTTTGGTGATTGGGGATGCCATATACTGATTGTGGACGAAGAGTTGTAGAGATAATTGCAGGGTCACAGGAATCTCAATCTTCCCCACCAAGGAATTCCAAAATCCCATCTTGATTCCCTGAGATCACAGCGCCCGGCTTTGTTTCTTCAACTGTTTTCTGTTTGTAGCGAGAGAGAGGTAAGAACAAAAAGTTTCTTTACCTTTTCGTCTGCTTGCTCTGGAACTCAATACTACTAACTATACTGAAGTGGAATCATTGCTTCTTTTGATTGATTGAAGGATAGATCGGATACTTTGTGATGATGGGCCGTATGAGATGATGAATTGCGGTAAAAGATGAGAGAGGGGCTGGTTCAACTGCTTCTTCTTCATTTCAGTTTTTGAGAGTCGCTTCGCACCTGTCTGTCGAGCTCTTTTTGCTTTTATTTTTTCCTTCATACAGCAATTCTAATCAATTGAAAATAATCTCTCGGTGACCCTTATCCTTGCTTGAAATCTTCAAAGTGAACAACTTAGGATAATGAGTCATCTCAATAGCACTCAACTGGTATTCAACTTCTCTACCGGAAAAGCGTAGAACCCCTCAACTGCCTTGCCAAGGGTCCCATCACCGCCTTTCTCTATGATACTTTTCCCTTTCCTCTGTTTACAGGTGGCCTTCCAGAACCGAGAACATAGGCTGCTTCTTGGGTTTCCACTGGATGTATCTTAAAGAGCTAATTCTACTAGGTAATTTTGCATTCCATTGGCTTTCATCCTGTATTCTTTCCTTCTCAAGGATTACCTTAGTATTATTTCTGGGTCTAACTTCATGGCTTTTCTTAGCCTTGAATTACAATGTTTTAAAATTTCTAGGGTATTCGGATCAATGTTTTACGGTGATATGGTATGGATTGAATACAGTGATTTAGAATGCAGTCAATTTGGGTAAATAATCAAAGCTATGGATTTCACACAGATATCAATCATGAGTGAGGGTATGTAACTGAATTTCACTGCTGAAACTACTAACCTCATGTTATCTTCAATGATTTTGTTGCTTCTGTCTCTCATAGTGTTCAGGTCGTTGTGGTGTTGATTGTAGTGAAAGATAAGAGGTCTTCCCCCTTTAGCTCATTAAAGTAAATTAGGATGCAATTGATTTGCTCAAACCATGGAATTTTATTATAATATAAGTTTCTGTTTCTCTTTGTTTTGCATATGTGGCATGGAACTGTTCATTTTTATGATTATATAAAGACAGCAGCAGCCTGCCAAATTCTGGGTTTGTTAGTAAAAACAGTGAGAGTGAATTAGACACTTCAACATGGTTATATGGGAAGGCAAAAACATGGCGAGCTGTAATTGGAAGCTGAATCCTTTATGTTTATGCTTTATCAAATCATGTGCTTTAGAGGAACCTTGAATGGTTCTTTCTTTATTACTACACCTTAACTACAGGTAGAGAAACCTTGAATCATGCTTTCTTTATTGATGCACTTCACCTTCATTCAATGTCTCTCGATTAAATTCTCTCATGATTCCGTTAGCATCTTTTCAGTTGTTTCCCTGCACCAACTTCTGGATTCTTGGATGGTAGCGTCCAAAATCTGAAAATCTGATCTTTTTTTGTATGTATATTGTATAGACATGAATGGTAGAGATGTAAATTGGTTATTTTTCAGAAATATCAAATGGTGCTCCATGCTGGTGATGGGGAGATGGTAGAGTTTTTTTATGAGGCTTTGTTTTAACTTTTCCCAACTGCAGTCATTCTAAATCTGGCTTGCTGTCGTTCTTTCTCTAATCGGTAGTGGAAATCAATTTCAGCTATGACTTCTAGGTGTTCTTTTCTCATATGAGATGGTACATTAGAGATTCTTTATGGCTGACATATGTTTTTTCCCTGTTTCGTTGACACATAGGGAATCCTTTAAACTGATGTCATTACTTTTCTTTGTATTTCTATTTTTTCTCTTCGTTTCTCATAATGGAACCTTTATTTTCTTTGTTGCATTTTAACTGGAACCTACAATCATTCATCTGAGATGTATCATTCACACTGTTTAATAATTATAATTGTTATGTTTATTTTGGACTATTATTGGTTTCACAAACATCAATATTGAGAGTTGCATTCTGGAATAATTTGCAGGAGCAAACGACTGTAGGTTCCACCTTTGGTGGTTTCTTAACCCCATTCGGGTAATCGCATTGCTAGATTCAGCTCCATGTGATCGTCGCAACTACCACATATACCACTCACGGGAGTTGATGAAAATTGTATGTCGTCCTGGTTTGTGAATTCCAATTCTAATGCGTTCCTTGAACACATTGAACCAATGTGGTTGTTTTCATTGCCGATTGCAGGCCTTTCAAAAATTAGGGGGTCCATACTCCATGCCAACACATAAACCCAACGCCATGGTTGTCACGCTGGCCGGCGTGCCACTGGTTGAACCTGGTTCAACCTGTACCGGTCATAAAACCGGTATGACACCATCGGTATGACCGGCATGATCGATATACGAATCTCTAAGTAAAATGATCTTATATTAGTGAATTTATTTGATAAAAAGTAATTTATTATTTATTTTATGTGTTAAAAAGTTAAATGTTGATGTTATTTGTTGGATTCAAGTACAAATATTTAGGTATTGACGTTAAATGTCGTGCTTAAATATGAGTATTTGTAAATTATTTGTAATATATATTAACCGGCATGAACCAGCACAAACCGGTATGTACCACCGATCGAACCATTCCACTTGCTAAACCGGCACACTGGCACAAACCGGTTTGACAACCTTGCCCAACGCCCACGTAATCGTGCATCGGACTACATTGTATTTGTTGCATTTTCTTCCATTAAATGCTAGAAACACATTTGGTGTATAATTCTTTTGGTTTTATGATTTATTTGACACTATTTCTATTTTATAAGAGTTTAAATTTGAAATTAGAACTCGAGTAACAATGAGTTGTCCAAAAATTTGTTATACTTAAAGTACCATAAAAATTTTGTTATACTTAAAGTACCATCAAGAATGTTGACTAGATTAGCATAGTACGTCGCCATGGAGTTTTTTATGTTAACTAGCAAGCTTGGAATTTTCTGTATTTGTATTGTAATTAGCTCCAATGAAAAAGAAAACACAAAAGAAGACAAAAAGAAAATTTTACATGTGCAACCAAATTATCATGAGACATCAATTTCCACCCTTTTGTTTTTGTATTTGTATTCGTATCTCTTGGTCAATCAGAATCCAACCCGGTATGAACTCACTTGCAATACACAAGAGTTGAATAATATATATTTTTTTTCGAGAAATCGTTCTCACATCTCACTCGATCAGAACATTGAGGAACAAAGAATAACCTACTTTGGTCCATGTTGGAATCGATCTTGACAACACAAATAAGATAAATAGTCCCGACCACCCATCAATTCATATTAACATATCCGTAAATGATTTTCGAGCACCTCCTAAAAATAGATGAACTAATTATACTAATCTCACAATCAATAAGTAGCACAAAATTTAATTTCAAATCATCGATAAATTACTAAGAAAATATCAAATCATTTGTTAGTATAAATAAATATATTAACCTAAAACTAGGGATGACAATAGGTCGAGTCGGGCCGGTCGCGGATAGTGCATATCCATTATCCTACCAAAAGTAGTTAGGGTTTTACCCATACCCATACCCACGTAAGAAATGGGTAGAAAATCAAAACCATGCCCATACCCGTTCGGGTTTCGGGTATCCACGGGTAATAATTTCTCTTTATAACTCCAACAAATATGTTAACATTCACACCTATTCTCACATTACATAAGAGTAAAAGTACGACAATAATTCACTATAATGAAGAGAATTAATTAAAACAACACAATTTCATGAAAACATTATACTTATATGCTAAATATAAAATATGTTAGAGAAAAATAACGATTATTTATCTACAAAATACATATGTGTGTGTATAATCGGGCGGGTTCGGGTTGGATAGTGAGAAATCCATGCCCACTCATTACCCGCATATCGGGCTTGGGTTTTACCCGTACCTACAAAAAGTCCTTCGGGTTCGGGTTTTACCCGTACCCACAAAAAGTCCTTCGGGTTCGGGTTTTACCCTACTCGATTAGGTCGAATTCGGGTGAATATCCACGGTTACGGATATTTTTGTCATCCCTACCTAAAACATTAAAAAAGAAACAAACAGAATTCATCTGACCAACGGGTCGGGTAAAAGCTAGTACTTAATTACGTGTAGACGCTAGACTTTTACCATAAACAATTGATTGTATGTATTCTATTTCTACCTAAGAACATGTGCATACAAAAATTAAAGTATATACATCGATTCCTGCTGGGGTAGCCCCAAAGTTGGCGGGTGAAAAGATTAAAAATAGTGATGCAACTAATGATCCAAGTATATGTACCTAATTAATACGATTAAGAGCATCTAATGAACTTAATTATATAGACCTAGTAATCGAAAAATTGGTTTTATTGAATCATGTTATTTCCAGTTGTTGCAGTATCAATGATTATGCTTATATTCTTTATGTCGTACCCCTTCAAAAAAATATTCGATCACATGAATATGAAACCGGCCGATTATTCTCTATGAATGAATCTTTTATTAATAATAGCCAACTATACCTATACAATCATTCCTGCAGCGACTTGGTAATACACAGTATTGCCGCAGATGGAAACGCAAAATACAGCAAACATCCATGCATCAACCTTTTCTCCACTTTGTTTTCTGGTGATTTTTACTCGTCTTTGTACTTTCAACTAGAGATTAAAAGAGGGGCGGAGCTGCACTATGGCTCGGGCGGCCCCGGACCCCCGAATTTCGAAAGTTAAGTGTAAGTTGTTCGTGATTTTTGAAAATTACGTATAAATAGAGTATAATATATAAGGAAGTAGTCGCAAATCATATTTCATTTACCAGTGTAGCCTAATGGAAGGACATACTTTTACAATCAGAGGAATGCTGGTTCGATGCTCATTACATACATATTTTAACCTTTTTTTGTTTCTGCTTGTACTTGGCACGAAAATTACTCATAATTGTCTAGTTTTCATAAATTTTAGCTCTAGAAAATGGTGTAAACTTTGCATTACATGTTTTAAGGACTATTTTGAATATACAATGAGTAAATTTTTTTTCTTGTAATAGATTGTACACATGAATTTTTGCGGCTATAAAAATCATGAAACATGTTAGGCATTGGAATGTATTATTAATTTTGTTGGTAATTAACTCATTTATAGTCAAAATGACATGATAATTTATCCGTCTTAAATCGTGTTTGAAGTAAGTCTAATTGTCTTAAAAAAAAATCAGTACATATTAATGGCTGAAATGATGAGCGAGGATGGAAACGAGGTAAAGCAGGCAAGTGCCGGAAAGGCAGGTCACTCCAATTGTGGACGAAACCAACGCTACCAGCCGGCAAAATTGGTACGCCAATTCTTGATTCGACCGTTGCTGCCGCCGCCGCCGCGATCTGTTAACAAGCTGTTCATGATCACCACCATAATTCCATCCGTAATTAATATTACGTCCGTGATCAACACGGCTGCAGGTTGACGACGTGGATTGCTGCGGCGGCGGCCGCCTCGTCATCATTCGCAACGACGCCGATCGGAGAACGGCGGAACACGTCAGCTGAAGCCGCTCCTTGATCTGAACCGCCTCTATCCTATCCCTCAGGACGCCCATATTCGCATCCACTCCGTCGTCACTCGGCCAGCCGCTGCTCCCTGCCGCCATCCAAAAGGCCCGGCCGTCAGCGGTCAGCCCACGTTAATTAATTTAGCTACGAAGACAGGAGTTTACATACCTTCGTCGGGGAATCTGCCGTGGGCCCTGCATGTGAGCGGCCGGCGGCGGCGCTGCAAGCGTGGAGAACTGATGGTGAAAGAGGCTAGGGAATAATGAGATTTTGTCGTGGAAGAAGGAGAAGCCATATGAGCAGGAAGCATAATTAATGGGGGTTTAAATCCTTAATTACGGAAAACAGAGTAAAGAGAAGTGATGGGTTTGGAGTTAATGTTGGATTAGATGGGTTTGGACTTTATATTGAAGGGCAGGGGAGGAGTTATGATTAATTAATTGATTATTTTTATTTCATGTAAAATAATAATTAGGACAGGTGCATGGCTGGGACAGTAGACAAATTCAGGGTTGATGGCTTTTTTAATCCTCTAGCTGTTGCTGAAGGGAGGAGGAAAGGAGCAGCCAACAGAAGAGAAGGTGCGAGGCATTTGATATATCTATCTATCGTTTTTTGGAAGTATTGTGTAAAGGTCTTCATAGGGAAAACATAGACCTGGTCCAAATTGTCTTATCTATGTAATTGTATTGCCTTTTAGTTCCCAACAATGTATATTCTGGTCTTTGATCTTGTGAAATGTGATTGTTGATTTGGTCTCTGATTTCGTTCCTAAACTTGTTCCTATCAAGTTAAGAGTTACTCAAATTCTTAGACACCAAAAAATAAGTTTACTTATTTGTATCAAGCTAATTCAGAATACTAACTAAGACATATTCAAACAAATGAATGTTCAAGATTATACCTCGAATTAGCTATTTCAAGTAGTGGTTAATTAGGTGGTAAAAATGATGAGAGACTAAAAGAAGGGCATTGTAGGGAGATGTGAGTTGGGAAAACGCGATATTAAAAGTGGTGGAAGGACGAGAAAAACACAAGTTACAAGAAGCGATTGATTTGAAATGTCGAAAGATACAAAGTTGTATTTTGACGGTGTTGGTGTTGCAAATGAGTACGAACTAGGCATTTTTATCAACAATACTAATTTAGATATCTGTGCTACATTTTAGGCATTTAGATTGTTTTATACAAATATGTTGGAGTCATGTTACATAAAAAAAATCACAAATTTTATTGTTTTTTACAAATGTGTAATGGAACCAGTCTAGAACCTCACCTTATAAAAATAAACTTTTTTTTTTGACAAAAGATAATCATATATTGATCCAAAAAATAGATAACTACATCCTGGAAATTAGCCAGTTCAGGAAATCAAAAGAACGACTCATAGTCGGGTACAAAGAGAGGGCTTTACGAGCCACCATATGGGCTAACCTATTACTACTCCGACCTACAAATCGAACACTAAAACCCGAAGCGCTGTGAAAATATTGTCGAAGTTCCTCCAGAACAGCGCCAATCCTGCTATGTCTAGTATCTGCGCGACTGATTTTATCAATAATAACCTTGGCATCACCTTCGAACTGCACCTCCGAAAGCCCAAGCGCCCTACACCACAAAACAGCCTCCCGGAGGACAAGCAATTCCACCACCATCGGGTCATCCATGCCAGGAAAATAAACCCCTTTCGCCATCCAAACATCCTTTAAAGGAGTAAAGAGAACCAGGCCACCCGCCGAGTGAGCCCCCCTCCGAACCGCCCCATCCCACATACACACAACCCTGTCCCCCCCCCCCCCCAGCAGGACCCCGCGGAGCCATCCCCGATGGCACCACAGTATGGGCCACCATCCTTGGGACTTTATCCACTGGCAGGCGGATCCACTCCTCATACTGCTGCTGAAACTGCCGCATCAGGGCCGGGAACCCAAACAACTTTCCTTCAAAGACTACCCAATTCCGCGACCGCCATATCCGCCAAAGCACAGCAACCACAGCCATAAACAGAGGAGGCTGGTGGATCAAAGCCATTAAACGTTTCAGAAACAGAGGGAAAGTATGGCGAGGGAGCCCCTCCCCTAAGTACGCTAGGCCAGAATAATCCCAAAGACCCCGAGCAACCGGACAGTCCAAAAATAAATGCTCCAGAGTTTCTGCACTTGCCCAGCAAACCGGACATCGGGGGAGCACCGGAACCTTCTTATCAGTAAGGGCCTCCGTAGTAGGCAAGATGCGATTGAAGATCTGCCAGACAAAGACTTTCAGCTTAGGAGGGATATTAGCGTCCCATAACCGAATCCAGGAGGCCTTATCCATCAACCCAACCGTGGAATGCCACCCTCCCCTTCTCCTATCAGCGTCAACCGCCAGGTGGTAAGCAGATTTAACCGTGAAGACCCCATCCTCGGTCGCATGCCAGATCAGTCTATCCTCAACATTCTGTCGTGGTAGGGGGATAACCTGGATGGCCCTACAAGTCATTGGGTCAAACCATCGGCTCAACTTTTCAACATCCCAACACCCCCCACCTGGACTCAAAACCTCCGCAACCGGAGGGTCCCCCCCGCCCCCTCTGGCAAAACTCGGGGGTTATAACTAGGGGGATCATGCTGGAGCAGAGGGATCCATTTAGAGTGCAGCAGGGATGCTGATTGGCCATTCCCAATTTTCCATCTCAATCCCTTCACCAATAACTGCCTACCATATAAGATGCTCTGCCAGCCCCAGGATGGTCGAGAACGAGCCGAAGCCTCCAGAAAAGACCCATTAGGGAAGTATTAACTTTATAGACCTGAGCCAAAAGTGATTGGGGGTCCATGAGGAGACGCCACCCAATCTTCGCCAGCAAAGCCTGATTAAATTGCTCAAATCGCCGAAAACCCAATCCACCATCATGCTTACTACGGCATAAATTTCGCCAGGACACCCATCTAATCCGAAAGTGGTCCTCAGCATCACCCCACCAAAACCGGGCCAAGTGCCTATCTAAGAGTCGACAGAGGGAGAGAGGGAGTTTAAAACAAGACATCACATGTAGTGGCAGTGCCAAAGCAACCGACTTAATCAAGGTTTCTCTAGCAGCCCACGACAAAGTCCTCTGTTTCCACCCCTGCAACCGTTCAAGCAACTTGTCCTCCAAATACCTAAACGTGGCCAGCTTAGAGCGAGCGATAAGCGTAGGCAGACCCAGGTACTTATCCTGGACCCCAACCGCACCCACCCCCAACACCGCTGCCAAGAACTCCTAAAAATAAACTTTCATTAAAGAAAAAAGAAAAATCGAGTTCAAATACAAATTCCTACAAGAAGTGAGAAAAGAGCGAAAACAAAAAAAAAAACAAGCGTACAAAAGAGATGGTAGAACAAATAAAAGGAAAACATACTTAACCAAGAAAACAAGTTGTGATGAGAAATGGCAGCACAAAGGAACAGGGAAAGAGGGCCTAAAACGAGATCAAAACCCTCCAACAAAAGAACCTTGTCAAACATCAACACTTTTGCGAAACCATTCCAGAAAAAAAAAATTATCCCCTGCCAACATTCTATGAGCTATGATCCATTCAACGATTGCTCTTGTAGTTTTCTTAACAACCACAGAAGTGACGCAACAAGTCTCTTGGAAGATTCTCTGGTTTCATTCTTTCCACACAAACCAACAAATCGCGTGAACAACACAATAGTTAAACCAAGCATCAACACCATCCAAGTTGTTGGACTCGTTGCTGTTGATGATAGTGGAAATATGGCTCGAGGACAGATCCGGATGAGTGGTGATGCTATAGACTTAGCTCCACACGTGCCTGTTATAGCAGCAATCAACCAAGAGGTGGTTAATCGATTATTCTTCTTTGTAGCATAATTCACACCGATTCGCCAACACCATGCCTTGTTTCTTCAGATTTTCAAGTGTGAGTATCCTTTTGTGCCATACAAGCCAGAGGAAACCACAGACTTTTATGGGGATGATGTTTTTCCAAACAAATGTATGTTGGAATTCAATAGTCCCAGTAAACTGGTCCTCCACCTATAACCTGTAAAAGGAACTAACTGAAAAAGAACTTTCTACGTTCGGATTCCACTGCATCCGACAAGGGCTATCAATAATTATGTGAGAATTAGCATTGATTTTATCAACAAAAGTAACTCTCTCAATTTTAGCCCCACCCCGTAATTTAATAGAAAAAGGAATTTCGCACACAACCCTCTCACTTGATTAGGGCACGGAGTCAAGTATACTAACATTTGGGAAGGAAGCAGCATCACGTGAAAAGGACTCTGCCAGCGACTTTCCAGCGATCTAGTTATCATGCCAAAGAGAGATAGCATAACCCAAGCCAGGATCAACACTCGCCCCTTTCCAAAACAAATTGCTGACTTTGCATATATTAGCCCAAACATAACTATTATAACCTTCACCAATCTTCATGGGCTTCCATTCCGAAACAAGATTGTAATACTTCATGTTGATGAGCTGCGCCACCAACTGTCTCTTTGAGAAGCATACTTCCACAACCATTTACCAACTAATGCATTGTTGAAACTTTCTAAGTCAATTACTCCAAAACAACCCTTATGTTTAGGGGCTTTGCATAGGTCCTAGCAAATAAATGCCTCTTAAAACCCCCGTTCGCTCTACACCAAAGGAATCTTCTCTGAATCATTTCAAGATTGTTAATAACAGTCCTATGCACTTTTAACAAGGATAAATGATAGTCTGATAGGCTATTAAGAGTGGAGCAATTCAAGGTAAGGTTGCACCAAAAGATAGAAACATGCCCTTCCACCCCTGCAGGCTATTTTGGTAATTGAGCACGATTGGATTCCAAATTGAGACAACATTAGGGTGATCACCCAACGGTAAATCGAGGTACTTAGAGGGCTCGCTACTCTATTTACATCCAAATATCACAGCAAAGAAACTGGGTTCAGGGACATCACCTATAGTGAACATCATTGACTTGTCAAGATTGATTTTAAGGCCTGTAACAATCTTGAACCTTTGAAGAGAGTTTCAATGCCACTACAAATTAGGTTTATTATTATTAATGTGTTGATCATATTGGTTGGATTTTAACATGAAAGTTCTCATGATTTTGTTATCATATTTAATATATGGCTGACAATAGCCTACGCTAGTGATATAGTATATACGATCACTACAAAATAAATCAGCTACAACAGGGGTTACTTTTCCATTTAACGACAAAGAAAAGTGTCGCTAAGGAAGCTGCCAGTCGTTGCCATAACCGCAGCAAAATCGATGTGCTAGGGA
This sequence comes from Linum tenue, assembly GCA_946122785.1. NCBI lineage: Eukaryota > Viridiplantae > Streptophyta > Magnoliopsida > Malpighiales > Linaceae > Linum > Linum tenue. Next base: position 4,438,867 of record CAMGYJ010000010.1, on the reverse strand, counting down.
AAACGCACCGCTAGTGGATGTCCTTGCGGCGACTTGTCTCGCAGCTAAATGTACTCTTGATGCTGATGAAATTTTTTTCCCACATATGATTTGCAGCGTTATTGCGACGATTTCCGAATCCCTTTTAACTTTATTTAAAGAGAACTTTAGCAATGCTTTCATATGAAAAACATCTTAACCTTTTACAAAGCCATCCAAACAAATAGAATTCATCTCAGTAATAACACATAGAAGAGAAATAAACCTAGAACATGAGAAGAAGAAGAAGAAAAGATTCATGCTCATGAAGCATAGAACAAGAAGAGAAACAACATACTGAGATACAAAACCATACTGATCCTAAACATGTTCATGAAAACATACAATCTACTACCACCCTTTCAAACATAAAAGTAAATGAAATGAAACAAACTAATTAGTGTAGACTACAAACACAAACCTGGATATATGCAACCTATAAAAGCAAATGAATAGTGAGAGTGTAACATACCATTTAAGTTCTTTTCATATATGTTCACAGTTATGTGATGGCAGAACTAGAAGTGGCAGAGAGGGTATAATGGCAATTAGTTAGCAGTAGAGAGCAGTGCAGTCAAAATCGCGCATTAAAACGTAAAAACTTACATTTTTACGTATCTAGGCCACTAAAACGTTTACGTTTCTACCTAAAGTCGCTTAGTCACAAAAAGTGGCAAAAACATGTGTAAAATCGATAAAATCACTTAAAATCGATAAAATCGCGATTCTGAAGCGTTTTTATACGTTTTTATCATCTCATAAAAATGTGCTAATTGGCCCAAAATGATGTAAATTTGGAGACATATCACCAAAAAATAAAAAAAAGGAAAACATGATTCATCACTTGTTCTACAACTAGTGTCGAAATAGGGGCTTCACATTAGGTTGAAAAGACACTTAATGGTATTCTCAACAGCCGCTGACCTTCTATCAGTCTTCTCCCTTAATCTTCACCTGTGGCTCTTACCTGGGTTACGATGAAAGTTTATAGGTAATTGATCGTATGTAATTATGTAAACTCAAACCAGCTTATGAGAATTTGGATTCTCAAGCTCGTTTACGGGTTACAATCTACGTTTATGAGATTATTATTAAGATGCTATGAGTTTTTCTCTACTTTTGAGTCAACGCAAATTAGTTTATATGTTAGATATTACATTTTAATTATGAATTTCATGTAGTTATCCACTTATCTAAAATCTACACACTCACATTTTACATACTATATGTTGTACTTAACATATTTTAGCTATTTTAGAGGGTGCGTAAAAAAACTAACGATTTTACGCTTTGATTCTACGTTTTACGATTTTACCCATTTGGCGCTTCTAGGTAGAATCACGTTTTTAGCTGCATTGGTAGAGAGACCATAATGGCAGAACTAGAAGTGGCTCTAACTTTGTGCGAAAGTGAGCAAACTGGTAGTTATAACTCTTTTAGAAACATCAATTTTGGATGACTTTTTATTATGAAAATGTCTCAACCATCTTTAGATTATTTCTCTATAATTTGTAGGATTATTTCTATGAAGCGGTTCTCTCAACCACAACATCTATTGCAACATAGATTAGAAAAAGCAAAAATCCATTAGGTTCTTACAACTTTTGGATGATGATTATTGTTGTAAACCATTTATGTTGTAGTTGGCTAATGTGCATTCCTTGTCCTGACAAAACACATATTCAATTCTTAGCAAGGTTGAGGGAAAGACATTACACAAATTCTCATTTGTAAGCTTATGGACTATTTAGGAAGCCACCTTGTCATAGATAGAAATGTAAAAGACTACAACACAACCTTTGTATTACTTCAGTTTCAATTACAAACTAGGTGGCGATGTCGCGCCTTATCGCGACCAGAGATGGCCTATGTGCATGTATTATGTGGCCCGTTATGATGTTTTGTTAGTATTATTAGCCTAAATTAAAAATTTTAGCAGTTTTGTTAGTAATATTGACTGAAAAAATATATATGGCGGTCAACATCTAATTTAAATTTTTTTGAAAATTTTGGCTGATAAATGATTTTTACCTAAAACCAAGTCGACCCATTGATTATGGTTAGGGAATGTATGACGTATATATGGGTTTGAAAGTATGTAAATGAGTTTGGGTAGGGTATGGATATTTACTTTCATAATCTAAATGTGTATGAGTTGGGTATGGATACCTATTTAATCGTGGGTGTGTACTTCAAAAGTTTATGTACCAAAATGTAATACACAAAAGTTTTAGATACTAAAATGTAATGTTCCATCAATATTTTGAGGACTTATATGCCAAAAAAAATAAATTTAGGTTATAAATCTAAAGATCTATTAAGTTTAGGTACCTTACTGTGATTTGCATAGTTGAGACTTAATTCCTTTTATGGTGATGTAATTAAGATGATAATTATTTACTTTTTCTATAGAAAATAGGAAAATATTTATTTGATATGTATAATTGTTGAAAATTCTTTGTATAATTGTTAAAAATTCTAGCCCGGATGAAAAAAGAAAACTCTAGAGAGAAGAATGGAATACAAACTGAAACTCGCTTAAAATTTCAAGTCTTTAAATCCCATAGTGGAAAATGATGACTTTCTTATATGTAGTAACCATGTATATTTATTTTTAATTGGACTCGACATTGAGCTAAAAAGTTAGTGGTTCATGGTTCAAGGTTCAATTATAATTCTCTAGATTGGTTCAATAGGATTGGTGGATTCGGATTCATGGATTCAAGTGAAATATAAACATTGGACCAATATGTAAATTTAAAAAATTGTAGATACGAAAATCTCATAAAATTTAAATACCAAATCATAATTGTTCAAAAATTTTACACTGAAATTAAATTTGGGGTATCAAAATGTAAAATCTACATTCTTATGACTAAGTTGTGATTTAATTAAATTTAGAGTATCAAAATAATATTTTTTTAGGCAACAATAACTAAGCTTCAGTTTTATATATAATAATAGTGACATTAGTTAGTATTCATATGCACCATTGTAGGTACCGTAAATCCAACCAAGAAGCTTCATTAGAATAAATATAAAGAGCATAATTTGAAACATAGTAGATTCACTACAAAATTACCAACCTGTGTTAATCTGCCTGGTCTTTCAACAACTTCATTTAGGTTAGCTGATTGATTCTGTAATTTTCTCATTGAACCCTGGAAGAAGCCAAAAGAGGTACTTTGAGATCATACAATCAAAAGAATAGGAAAACAAAAAAAAATAAGTACAAATTTGCCTTTCTCTAAAATAAGTTTAAGAATGTCTAACTAAATTTAAGTGCATGAGTACAAGCAAAGGTACTGTCAAAGTACAACCAATAGGCAATCACTACAACAAAACTCACATATAGCGGCTAATTGTTGAGGCAAATATTGTATTTGTCTCTAAAAGGATGTTATATGCAACAGATATATAATTTGCCTCAATAGACTCAATTATGTGCCTCTAAAAGTATGTGATATACTACAAATATATAATTTGCCTCAACAGGTTCAATTATGTGCCTCTAAAAGTATGAGATATATTACAAATAGATAATTTGCCACAATAGATACATCTATTTGCCTCTAAAATATGAGACATTATAATTTCTTTTGTATACTATAAGTTTTAGAGGCAATTGTGGAGTGTGTTGTTTTTTATTTTTTCAATAAAATTGTGACCTGATTGATGGCGGGAGTTGGGCGCTCATTTTTTCATTTTGATTTTTGAACGGGAGGAGGGATTTATAATTTTTATTAAGATTTAAGAGTTTTTTTTTTTGCCACATTGACATTGATTATGATTAAGAGTCCTTTGAGTCCACCGAATAAAGACCTAAGAACTATATCCTCTTCCCTCTCCTCTCTCACCGCTTTCCCACCCTCTTTCCCTGTTACTCTGGCATCCGCCTTCCACCGCCGCTAGCCACTCTTTGAACCTGGGAGAACGAGACTCTATGCTAAAGAGTCTTCGATAAATTACTACCGTGAGACTCTGAAATTACTGGCATCAACGCTGTGGCGTTCGCCGATTCGGGTTTCCTTCTATCTCACTTTTGTCTCTATTCCCAGTCTCTGCTCTATTCTTGGTCGATCTCGTATGGCGTATCTTATCATTCTTGTTGCGCGATTGGGATCTCTCAGCCGCTTTTGTTTTGTTATTTGAAGGTGAATAAGAGAAACGTCCATGGGTGGCCATTGTTCAGCTTGAGCATCGATTCGGTGTCGATTGGAGAGAACTGGGTGCTAGCTTTTCCCATCAACCCATATGTTCTAAACCTGCCGCCTTTGTGCAATGGAATCTCAGTGAGTCCCTTTATAAAACTTGCAGTTGTCTTCCCCTTCCCCTATTCGATTTGTTGATTTTTGGATTTGGGTTTCGTTTCTAGGGTTTGGTTGTTGGCTAAAGCATGGTTTATGTGTTCCTTTAAGATTTCAGTCGTATTTCCGGTGACTCTGTTAGCATGAAGTTTTGGATTTTGGTTTTGTATTGGTGATGGATATTGGGTTTTTTCTAGGCTAGCTGGTTATGCATACTACTATGAAATTAATTCTCTTTAACTCAGAGGATAAGGAATAATGGAATACGAAATTGTTAAGGAATATGAATGCTCTGTACCTTTCCTTGTTCACGGCTAACTTTAACTCTGGATATCAATCAATAGAAACTCCTTCCAGTTTGCAGTTTAAATGTTCAACAAAATATTTCACAAGATCATTTACTTTCGGCAGGGTTTGAGCTATGTACTATATAATTGGTATCTAGTAATGAATCAATATCAACAATCACAAGGTATTGAAAGTATACGATCTTTTTAGATGGGGGGTTTTGAATGGAATCAAGTTCTTGAAACAATCTGCAGCTAAAGTTGGGGCTTGTTTTGAATGAAATCCTGAATTTGGGGATTTTTCAATTTGGGTTTCAAATTGTTCATCCGTAAAGGTTTCTGACTTGTACATGCTCAATTTATTCTTTCTTGCTCGATTGCTTGTTGGTTTTGAAACTAGGAGTTAGGGTTAAGACGAACTCTTTTATCAAAACCAGAACCCAAATACAGAGAAGTGAAATCCCTCGTCAATGGTGGCGGAGGAGATGTTCCTTTTATGATTTGTATTGCTCTGTTTAAATAATTGGATGCAGGTTATGCAAATTTGAGCTTTTGCGATCAGTGAGACCTTGTCGGATCTGTTGCTATCTCCAATGCTCATTCAGTGAACTAATTCCTTCTGTTTACCCCCTTTTGGTAAGGGTTCTTTGCTCTGCTGATTTAACTGAATCTCTTATCTTCAATTTCATGTTAAGGTTGTCATCAATGTAGTAATTTCTGATCTTGCTCATCTGCAGGTACGAAGTGGAGTCAATCGAGTTGAATTTTATGCTAGCATTAAAGTCTAAGATGCACAAAGAGTTGCAATACTCGCAATACTCAGAGAGTTGAATTCTCGTTTGCTCCTACATACGGAAAAAATCCAAAAGTACCACTGTTTAGAAAAAAATTTCCAAAAATACCACCCAACCCAAAAAAATTCCAAAAATACCACCTTTTTTCAAAAACCGCCACCCCACCCAGCGGTTTGGTCGAAAACCGCTTGTCGGGGGCGCGGTTTTGGACCAAACCGCGGGCCTAGGGGGCGGTTATAAAAAAAAAAAAAGGACCAAAACCGCTGGGTGGGGTGGCGGTTTGGCCCAAAACCGCCACCCCAACCAGCGGTTTGGTCCAAAAGTTCGGTCGAAACTTCAAACGAACGTAACTTTGCACTCGGGTATCCGATCGTAGCGATTTTTTTTTCATTTCGCATAACTTTTCAAGATCTACAACTTTTACTAGGATGAAATTTTCAAAACAGGAACTATTTGTGGATATACGGGACCTTGAGAATAACTTTACCTTTACTTTTCAGAAATCCATGTACATTTTGAAATTATGATTATATTAAAAGTTGTAGATCTTGAAAAGTTATGCGGAATCAAAAAAAATTTCATAACATTCGGAGTTTGGAGCACAAAGTTATGGCCGCCCAAAGTTTGACGAAAGGCGAGACCCGGCGGTTTGCGGCTTGCAAGATCTCAAAAAGTTTGCGGCCTCCATTTTTTGAATCCGAATCACTTTTTGAGATCTTGCAAGTCTCAAACAGTCGGGTTCCGTCTTCGTCTCGAAAAAACGTCATTTGCCACCCCAAACGGCATTTTTTTTTATTTCGTCAAACTTTGGGCGGCCATAACTTTGTGCTCCAAAATCCGAATGTCATGAATTTTTTTTTTATTCCGCATAACTTTTCAAGATCTACAACTTTTAATATAATCATAATTTCAAAATGCACATGGATTTCTGAAAAGTAAAGGTAAAGTTATTCTCAAGGTCCCGTATATCCACAAATAGTTCCTGTTTTGAAAATTTCATCCTTGTAAAAGTTGTAGATCTTGAAAAGTTATGCGAAATGAAAAAAAGAATCGCTACGATCGGATACCCGAGTGCAAAGTTACGTTCGTTTGAAGTTTCGACCGAATTTTTGGACCAAACCGCTGGTTGGGGTGGCGGTTTTGGGCCAAACCGCCACCCCACCCAGCGGTTTTGGTCCAAATTTTTTTTTTTTTTTATAACCGCCCCCTAGGCCCGCGGTTTGGTCCAAAACCGCGCCCCCGACAAGCGGTTTTCGACCAAACCGCTGGGTGGGGTGGCGGTTTTTGAAAAAGGGTGGTATTTTTGGAATTTTTTGGGATTGAGTGGTATTTTTGGAATTTTTTTTTAAACAGTGGTACTTTTGGATTTTTTCCCCTACATACAGCTCTTCATGAATGCTTTTTAACTCTCGAATCATAGTTTTTTTTGTTTGTTTTAGAGTTGTTGATATATGCCTCAATACTAAGCGACCTCTACTTTTTCACTTGTGGACTCTCATTTCCCTTCTCTTCAATCTTACGATGTACACTGTACACTTTGTATGTAATGTTGTACAATATATTCATCTTTCCATATCAATTTTTTACTATAAATCAATTCAATAAATCAATACAAAAGCACATTTATTAACCTCTAAAATTTAATTTCACAAGCAAAATTATGTGCCTCTATAAATAATATTAAAGGCAAATTTAATTGCCTCATTAATAATTTTAGAAACAAAAATATATGCCTCTATAGATACTTTTTGAGTCAAGTTTAATAGCCACTAAAGATCATTTTAGAGGCAAATACTTAAGCCTTCGTTATTGGATATAAAGGCAAAATAAAAGTGACATTAGCGGCTAATATATTAGTTGCAGAATCTTTAATCACCAACAGATAATATATGCAACTATATTTGCCTCTATAAGGCTATAGCCACTAGAGTATTTGAGGCAAATGTATTATCTAGGGGTGGCTATACGGTCCGGTCCGGTTAAATTGGCCCAAATTGATCCGGTCCAGTCCGGTTTTTTTGAGAATATAAGGACCAAAGATTGGATTGGATACAATCTGGTCTTGATCCGGTCCGGTCTTGACCCGGTCCGGTCCCAATTCTATCTTGATTTTATATTGAGATTGTGGGAATTTGAGTGGCCTAAGGCCTAAAAGGGTGAGGAGTTGGTTAAGTTTTGTACTAAGTGTAAAGTTTTGTGACCGTTTATGCAAATTACCCATAAGTTTTGGGTGTTGAGCTCTCTTATCCGGTCTTTATCCGGTTTTTTACCTCAAATCTAAGCCCAAAGATTGGATTGGATTGTTTACTATCCGGTCCCGGTCCGGTCTCGGTCCGGGTTATACGGTCCGGTTTCCGGTTTTTCATCCGGTCCCGGTCCAAATAGCCAGCCCTAGTATTATCTGCCTCTAAATATATACAGAGGCAAATAATAGACTTATAGAGGCAAATTCTCTAAGCCGCTGTATATGAGTTTTGTTGTAGTGAATTGTGCTTTTAGGAAAATCGAAAAAATAAGTTCCAATAGGAAGAGAGTGCCTCAGTCAGGCCAAATAGTCATAAAAAAAGTTGGCCTCCCAAAAAAACGTGCTCGATCCATATAGTCCACGGTCGATCCAACCAACCCCTACATTACAAGCATAATGCAGGTGGTGATGCGTGGCTGTCTCATGGGAGAATAACCGTTTTCGAATATGTTTGAAGAAGAACCTTCCTAGCTCCCAGTTTCCAAGTGAGTTTCAAACCCTGCACAATCCCATCATGCATGAGTGATCGAAATAAAGCCAAAGTTTGTGAGAAAGCTCTGATTAAGCGGCCTTTACCTCCCTTAGTAACGACATCGTCTCCATTTTTGAGTAAGTAACCGAACCGTTGATGTTAAGACATATATACTCTTGGGTTCCCCTCTCCAAAGAGTTTTCTCTCCTTCTCAAAACCCGCAATGATATGCTTCTTTAACTGCTTGGTGTGATGGATTTGTGAAGGAGTTCTCAACTTATTTCGGAAAAGGTAGCTATTTTGGTTCCTCCACAACAGTTAGCAAGTGCCTGCAAAAAGAGTAGCATCAACCACACTACTTCAACCAGAGCATTAGAAATGTATCCATCTTAGGGTATGGTGCTCAAAAAACTTATCTTCATCAGGCTCATTCATGAGGTGGTCCGCCCATGTGGCCCAACAAAAGGGCAATCTCGTTGTGAGCGAAGAATTATCTTAGGTTCACTCTTGTATAGCTTGCAGTCGTCATTCGTTGTAAGGTTTCGTCTCTTCCACTCGGCGTTCGTCAAAAGCCTCTCATGGGTGAAGAGCCAAATGAGGTTCGAACTCAGTGCATTAATGGGACTCGCCGTGTGGATCGCCAGATCGGATGTGGCGTTGTTGGTGCACCATGCTGGTCAGTGAGGATATATGACGACCGAAGAGTGAAATTCCAGTCTCAGATAACCACCCAGTCCGCCTTTTCCTACTATGAAGGGATGAGATTGAGACATAGTTGCAAAAGAATATCACTTGGTAAGTACACATTTGTTGGAAATGTGTATGAATAGCTTTGAAAGCTATAGAGTCTCAAGTGGAAAAACTACCACATTGGTAGTTTTACTTGGTGAAGTGATTATAAAGATAGGAGCCTCTCTCCTAAGGGCATGCCCCTTGGGGTGACCCACTTTTGTGGGAGAGGGAGGACCTAACGGACCACCACACACGCGCGCGCCGTCCGACCGGCCGGTCGGTCGGTCGGTTGGTTGGTTGGTTGGATGGATGGATCACTAGAGACTATATACATATTTTTTAGAGAAATTCCGAACGAAATTAATTATTTAATAATTAATTATTAATCGGTTATTCTGAGGAATATTCTAGGGATAATCGATTGAAAAGGAATATTCGAAGGATAATCCCAGCAGGATTTATCCTAACCGACGGTTTTAATTAAGGAAGTAATTATCTTCCTTAATTAATCCGACTTATTCCCCAAGCTAGAGGGTATATTCCTAGGGGTTCGGCTCCTATAAATAGCCGCCTCCCCAGCCCCTCTAAACACATAACAACGAGCATAAACACAAAGAGAGAGTGTTCATAGAGCTCAGGTTTTCGCACAAAACCGCGAGTATTGAAAGGAGCTGTTTTATCCTGGAGACGACCGGTTGATAGTCTGCCGTGCGCATCGAGGGCAGTGCCGCGAACGTCTTAAAGAGAGCGACCTAGTCCGCGACTCAGCTCCAGATTCGGTAACCTCGTTCCTGTTGTTGTTCCGTTCCTAACAATTTTAAGACGTTCGGCTGCTGCTATGTCGACTGAACAGAACAACATGGCCGGATCTGGTGCTGTCGATATCAATCGACCGTTTCGCTTCGTTGGAGTCAACTTTCGTCGCTGGAAACAAAAGATGGAGTTTTACCTGACGACCAAGAAGTTGGCACACTGCCTCACTAGCATGCCCGTCGAGCTGCCGGAAGAAGCGACCAATGAGGAGAGGACTGCTGCTGCTAAGGAAAGGGAGCATGACTTCCTATGCAAGGGCTACATCCTCAACGGCCTGGCAGACGACCTCTACGACTACTATGCGGACAGCAAGAACACCGCAATGATGGTCTGGGATGCGCTCCAAAAGAAGTACGACACGGAGGAGGCTGGAGCTAAGAAGTATGCTGTCAGCCGTTACCTGCGCTACCAGATGGTGGACGACAAGTCTGTCGAAGTTCAGTCCCACGAACTTCAGAAAATAGCTCACGAGATCGTCTCTGAAGGTATGCCTCTGGACGATCAATTTCAAGTTGCTTGCATTATTGATAAGCTGCCCCCTTCGTGGAAAGATTTTAAGAATATGCTTAGACATAAAACCAAAGAATTTTCACTGGAAAGTTTGATTACTCGCCTAAGGATTGAGGAAGAGTCCCGCAAGCAGGATATGAAAGAAGAGGTGATGGTCGTCACTGCTAAACGACCCACCCCTAGAGCTCTTAAACCTAACCAGAAAGGGTTTAAGGGTAAGAACCAGCAGGTCCGCCCCCATCAGAATGGTGCCTCTCGAGGTAACCAAAGAGTCATGGCCCAAACCTCTAAGAATGACCCACCGTTTATCTGCTTTAATTGCGGAAAACCGGGTCATATGGCAAAAAAGTGCAGGAACAAGCCTAACCCCGCCGCTGCGGCCAGGGTTAACTTGACAGAAGAGGATTTGGTAGCCATGATCACAGAGATGATCGCTGAAGTTAACCTCACCGGTGACTCAGAAGGATGGTGGCTGGATACAGGTGCATCGAAGCATGTATGCAACAATCGTGCTATGTTTAAAACATACGAAGAAGCACCTGCTGACAAGAAAGTGTTGTTGGGGACTACTCACACCACTATGGTTGCTGGTTCTGGTGAAGTGGAGCTGAACTTCACCTCTGGGAAGAAGATGGTGCTCAAGGATGTGTTGCACACTCCAGAGATAAGAAAGAATCTTGTTTCTGGATATCTTCTTAATAAGGCTGGGTTTAATCAATCTATTGGGGCAGACTTGTATACTCTTACTAAGAATGGGAGTTTTGTGGGAAAGGGATATGCATGTAATGGGATGTTCAAGTTGAATGTCGAAATTAATAAGATGAATTCTTCCGTTTACATGGTGTGTGATTTGAATGTATGGCATGCTCGTCTTTGTCATGTGAACACACGAATAGTGAAGAATTTAAGCAAGCTAGGACATATCCCTAAACTCTCAATGAATGAATTTGATAAATGTGATTTCTGTAGCCAAGCTAAAATAACGAAAACGCCCCATAAATCTGTGAGTAGAGAATCAGAACCCTTAGATCTGATTCATTCTGATATTTGTGAACTAGATGGGACGTTAACTAGGTCTGGCAAGAGATACTTTATCACTTTCATAGATGATTGCTCTGATTATTGCTTTGTTTATTTGATGAAAAACAAAAGTGAAGCCCTTGACATGTTCAAGGTATTTGTGGTTGAATTCGAAAATCAGTGCAATCGAAAGATAAAAAGACTTAGGAGCGATAGAGGATCAGAGTATGACTCTAATCCCTTCAAGGAATTCTATAGCTCACATGGTATCATTCATGAAACCACGGCACCATATTCACCAGAGATGAATGGTAAAGCTGAGCGGAAAAATAGGACATTTACAGAATTAGTTGTGGCTATTATGCTCAATTCTGGAGCTGCTTCTTCTTGGTGGGGTGATATTTTGTTAACGGTTTGCTATGTGCTAAATCGTCTTCCAAAAACAAATAGAAAAGAATCACCCTATGAGATCTTGAAGAATAAGCCACCTAATCTGTCCTATTTAAGAACGTGGGGCTGTTTGGCCTACGTAAGAATTCCGGATCCTAAGAGGGTTAAGTTGGCTAGTCGAGCATATGAATGTGTCTTCGTTGGCTATGCGGTCAATAGTAAGGCATATAGATTCTATGATTTGAATGCTCGTACTATAATAGAATCCATTGATGCTGATTTCTTTGAGACACGATTTCCATTTAAAACGAGAAATAGTGGGGGTAATGTACTACCCGCTATTAGAGATAACGGAACTAGTGGGGGTGTTGGATCTGAGGATGAACTCAGAAGAAGTAAACGAGCTAGAATCTCTAAAGATTTTGGTGATGACTTTACTACAGTATACACCCTAGAGGATCCAAAAAGTTTGCAGGAAGCATTAACTTCCATAGATGCAGACTTTTGGAATGAGGCCGTTATAGATGAAATGGAATCGTTAGAGGCTAATAAGACTTGGCATCTAACAGACTTACCTCCTGGCTGCAAAGTCTTAGGTAATAAATGGGTTCTAAAAACGAAACGGAAACCTGATGGTGCAATCGAAAGGTTCCGAGCTCGCCTAGTAGTCAAGGGCTACAGGCAGAGAGAGAATATAGATTTCTTCGACACCTACTCACCAGTATCTAGAATAACATCCATTCGTGTCATGATTGCTCTTGCTGCCTTGAACAATCTCGTGGTACACCAAATGGATGTTAAGACTGCCTTTTTGAACGGTGATCTAGATGAAGAAATCTATATGGAACAACCAGAAGGGTTTGTTATCCCTGAACATGCCTCGAAAGTCTGTAAGTTGGACAAATCATTATATGGTTTGAAACAGGCTCCAAAACAGTGGCATGAGAAGTTTGACACTCTCGTTCTCTCACATGGCTTTAAGGTGAATGAAAGTGACAAGTGTATTTACTGCAAGTCAGAGAATAACACTTGCACTATCATATGTTTGTATGTAGATGACATGTTGATATTTGGTACAAATATTCACGTGGTCAATGAAGCGAAAGCCATGTTAAAAGAGAGCTTCGAGGTGAAAGATCTGGGAGAAGCAAAGTTTATGCTTGGAATCCAGATAACTAGAACAGCAAATGGTTATTCTCTAGATCAATCTAGCTACATAGAGAAGATCTTGAAGAAGTATAACTATTTCGACTGTAAACCTGCATGTACTCCGTATGATGCTAGTGTAAAGCTATTTAAGAACACTGGAGACAGTGTAAGACAATCGGAATATGCTAGCATCATTGGCAGTCTCCGTTATGCTGCGGATTACACTCGACCAGACATTGCATATGTCGTGGGATTGCTTGGCAGGTTTAACAGCTGTCCTAGTAGAGAGCATTGGAATGCTATAGAGAGGGTCATGAGATACCTCAAGAGAACAGCAAACCTTGGTATACACTATCAAAGGTTTCCCGCTGTACTAGAAGGGTATAGTGATGCGGATTGGAATACCCTATCAGATGACTCCAAGGCAACCAGCGGATATGTTTTTAACATCGCTGGTGGAGCTGTGTCTTGGAAGTCAAAGAAACAAACAATCCTAGCTCAATCAACTATGGAATCAGAGATGATAGCACTAGCAACGGCTAGTGAAGAAGCAAGTTGGTTGAGAGGATTGTTGTCAGAGATTCCCCTATGGGAAAGGCCGGTCCCTCCGGTATTGATACATTGTGATAGTACCGCAGCTATCGCTAAAGTCGAGAACCGGTTCTATAACGGAAAGAAACGACAGATTCGTCGTAAGCACAGTACTGTTAGAGAACTCCTAACGATAGGAGCAGTGAGGGTGGATCATATAAGATCCGAACAGAATCTAGCTGATCCTTTGACGAAAGGATTACCTAGAGAGAAAGTCCAGAATACCGCCAAGGGTATGGGACTTATGCCTACCGAACCACGGACTACAAGTGATGGTAACCCGACCCAATAGACTGGAGATCCCAAGAAATGGGTTCAATGGGTAATAACAAGTCATGAGTAGTATGCGAAAAGTTCATGCATAATGAAGCATGAATCCCAAAGCAATGGAGGTTGAGTTAATAACTCTTAATGAGATCTATACCCTATGTGGGGTGGAGTACTTTACTTTGGGGGTACTCCTGATAGACTCACCTATGTGAATGTGGGAGTGGGGCCGCTCCCTATGGAACTTTGAGAGGCACAAAGTTGCTAGAGCGTTCACTAAACCAGGGTAACGTGCAAGGCCATAAACGCACGGGCTAAGAAGAGAACACAACTCAATGAAAAGATCCGGTGTGCTACACTGTCTGAGATAGGGTTCAAGACTACGAGTCACCCTTATGAAATCGGAAGTGTAACCACTACGCTAAGGTTCAAATCTTCGCGATACCTTAGCTTATGCCCGATCTTATGGAACTGTTGATGCTCAGAGATAGTTTCAAAACTATTCAAGTGGGGGATTGTTGGAAATGTGTATGAATAGCTTTGAAAGCTATAGAGTCTCAAGTGGAAAAACTACCACATTGGTAGTTTTACTTGGTGAAGTGATTATAAAGATAGGAGCCTCTCTCCTAAGGGCATGCCCCTTGGGGTGACCCACTTTTGTGGGAGAGGGAGGACCTAACGGACCACCACACACGCGCGCGCCGTCCGTCCGTCCGACCGGCCGGTCGGTCGGTTGGTTGGTTGGTTGGTTGGTTGGTTGGATGGATGGATGGATCACTAGAGACTATATACATATTTTTTAGAGAAATTCCGAACGAAATTAATTATTTAATAATTAATTATTAATCGGTTATTCTGAGGAATATTCTAGGGATAATCGATTGAAAAGGAATATTCGAAGGATAATCCCAGCAGGATTTATCCTAACCGACGGTTTTAATTAAGGAAGTAATTATCTTCCTTAATTAATCCGACTTATTCCCCAAGCTAGAGGGTATATTCCTAGGGGTTCGGCTCCTATAAATAGCCGCCTCCCCAGCCCCTCTAAACACATAACAACGAGCATAAACACAAAGAGAGAGTGTTCATAGAGCTCAGGTTTTCGCACAAAACCGCGAGTATTGAAAGGAGCTGTTTTATCCTGGAGACGACCGGTTGATAGTCTGCCGTGCGCATCGAGGGCAGTGCCGCGAACGTCTTAAAGAGAGCGACCTAGTCCGCGACTCAGCTCCAGATTCGGTAACCTCGTTCCTGTTGTTGTTCCGTTCCTAACAATTTAAACAGTATGTGTTCCAGCTACTGTTTAATACAAAATTCACAACTAAGAGTTTTATGGCCTCTTAAGGAACTAACAGACCGTAATAGCTAAGGGGCTCTTTGTGGTTCATCTAGAGATCTCCCCAAAATCGAGTTGTTTTCCAATTCTTGATGTTCCATCATGTGCCCTCATCAAAAAGATGCCACATCCTCAGGACACCACGCTAGAGATTGGAAAGGCAACCTGTTCAGCATGGTATAAGGCCATCCGAAGTTTGTTTCTAGACATTTTTCTTCGATAACTCTAGCTCAGAGATCCTCCAGTTGAGTAAGGAGCCGCCACATGATCTTCATCATGTAGGCTTCATTAGTCCATGTCAAATCTCAAAATCTGAGCCCTCCTTCCTCCTTAGGCCTGCATAACATCTCCAAGTCTACAAGGTGGATCTTCATGCCACTCTTCGTACTACCCCGCACAAGCCTCTTATCTTCTTATCAATGTACTCGTGCACACTAGCCAAGAGGAGCAAATTTTGCATTGTGTGCACCAGGAGTGAGGTTATGTTGGATTGGGTCAAGGTTACTCGTGCAACAATGGACATGGTATCAGCTTTCCAACCTGCAAGGCGGGCATCAGTACAATCAATCAAGTTAGAATAAGTAGCTTTAGAGACTCAGTCATGAATGACCGGGATCCCAAGGTATCTCCCTAGGTTGGACGCTTCAGGAATCTCTAGAGTTGCTCCATGGGGGCTCCTCCAAAAAGGAGAAGAGGTCATTTTCAAAGAAGAGATGTGAGAGAGCCGGTCCCTGCCAAATCATTCTGATCGGTTGTCATTATCCTATCGAAACTGGCTCAAAGATAAGT
Organism: Linum tenue; assembly: GCA_946122785.1. Classification (NCBI taxonomy): domain Eukaryota; kingdom Viridiplantae; phylum Streptophyta; class Magnoliopsida; order Malpighiales; family Linaceae; genus Linum; species Linum tenue. The sequence goes on along the minus strand of CAMGYJ010000010.1, from coordinate 4,423,147 downwards.
TGACTCAGAAGCTCCATATTGAGGGTAAAATTGTACGGGGATAAGGGACATCCCTATCGTAACCCGCGAGAAGGTAAATTTCCTTAGTTAGACCTCCATTTCATTGAATTTGAATGTGGGAGTAGTAATGCAAGCCATAGTAGTCTCCACGAAGCTAGTAGGAGCCCTAGTACCCAGAAGTGTATCCTTAACAAAGATCCACCTTGTATAGTCATAGACTTTAGTGATATCGATCTTAACCACCATCCATCCCTGTCTTATCCATGATATGTCGATCGGGGAACAAAGCTCCTGCGTCTCGTTTACTAAGTCCAACATCAAAGGCTTCATTTTTTTTTTGGAGAGGCACTAAGTCAAGGCTTCATAAGCAACTTTGTCCAGGCTTGTAAGACGAAACTATCCAATGAATGCTGGGAGTGCAAATTTTGGAATAAAAACAAGGACTGTGTATTGATCTCCACAATATGTCTCGGATCCACCCAACATTCTTGAACAAGTTTGGTAAAGGACACAAAGTCCCAACAATGTTGCAAGAAACTACTCCCGACATCATCCATTCATGACATGACTTTTGGAGCCAAAGGATCTCCTTTTTAAGAGAGGACCTATTCGAGCTCCTCCCTAGAAGCATCAAGGTGGGGCGAGTTACTGGAAAAGTCTTGGCGTTGCTCAAGTCTTTCGAGACGACGAAGCAAAGTTTCCTTCTTCCTAAATATGTTCTCGAACACACGCCAATTCCAAGTCGAAGATTCATTATCGAAGGCTGTCACTGATTCCTTGAAGTTGTTCCTTGTGTTCCAAGTTTCATTAGCCATGTGTTTGAAACCATTATGGGTGAGTCAATCAGCCTGAAACCAAAAAGGCTTGGGGCCAACCGGCAAGTGAGGGGTTGATGGTCAAATATGATGTGCTGGAGATGACGCACCATAGTCTCTGGGTAAATGTCAACCACCTACAGTTTCCAAGTCGCCTATCCAGTCTCTCTCATAAACCATTCTGAAACCCAGGACAAGTAAATCCAAGGTCCGCCAATGTAACATTATGCACACAGTCATTGAAATCCCGAACCTTAGAGGCATCAAAGGAAAGCCATCCAACTTCTTCGTCGCTTGGAATATGGGGTTGAAATCCGACAAAGATCCACGGTACATAGGGGTGAACAAACACACCCGCAAACCGACCTACTCGTCCAAACCGATCCAACCCACCTGTATTTATCGCTAAAATGAAGGTTTTGGGTTGGGTGAGAGTTTTCTTTTGTACAACCCGCCTCTTTTGGGTTGGGTTTGGATTTTGGATTACACAACCCGTAGAACTCGACCCAACCCGTGTTCCAATTATTGGTATGAGTTCGTATCCAAAAAAATATTTATGTCGTATATAGCCATACTTAGGAGAAAATTAAGATATTTCGTCATGTTTTTCTCTCATGGTCTCCCTAATCTAATGCATTCTTCGGCTTAAAGTTTAGACATAAATTTTAATATAGCTATGATTCATGTAATTCTTTTTCTTGTGTGCAATTTTAATAGAATAACATATTATGGATGCGTTCATTTATAACCTTTTTATCCTATTTCAACAAATGTTGTGAAAAAAATTAGACATAAGTTGAAGTAAATCAAATTTTATTAAAATTCAAACAACATTTGTGAATTTTGATACCTTTCACCTCAGTTTATTCGTTTGAATTTTTAATTAGTTATAAAATATTTTTATGGTGTAGAATAATTACATATTTTGTGTTGGGTTGGGTTTTTACTTAAAAATATCGCCAACCCGACCCAACCCAATTAGAAACAAACCGTATGGCTTAAATTTTTTTGGGTGGATTTGGATTTAATATTTCTCAAACAGTAGTGCATGAGTCGGGTGATTAAAATGTCTAAACCCGGACCAGCCGACCAATGTACACCCCTAACGGTACATATGGCATGACTTCCTAATTTGTCCTGTTTTGACCTCCAATCATCTCGAAATTCGTCACTAAATCTCATCCGGGACTTGAATGATACAATAGCACTTAATATAGATCGACTATATAAAGGTGTTTTCCATCCAAATGGCCAAGAAACGACCAAGGTATAGAGGATAAAAATGTATAATTGTGCACGTATCTAACTTTCAATTGCACCAACTATTTCTCCCAATCGCACCAAAACGGCGGTTCCATATTCAAAATTAAACTCCATTTGGACCTAATTGTTGGACAATATGAGGGATGACGAGGACACAATTGTCAGAACTCTCTTTACGGCGAGTCAGAGAGAAAAAAGAGAAGATAGAACTGAAGTGCGCCGCCGTGGACGGATCCTGGTGGTGACAATGCCAAGCTAGAAATCGGGCTGACATGAAGAACAAAATTGAAGAAGGGGAATAAGGTTTTCTAGATCGAGTAACAAAAAACAGAATGCTTATAGATCAAGAATTATTTGTGCATTAGCTAGGGTTCCCTAAACCCTCCAAAAAAACATTGTAATTCCTAGTTTTAAGAAAGCTAGCAACGTCAATGAACTCTTGCTAAAGAATTACAACACAGCTAAAACCTTCAATTAGCGGGTCACTTTTTTTTTATATAAAGGCGATAAACTTTTATTGCTAGAAAAAAAAGAAAGAAAACAAAGGACTATACATGCAGAGGAGATCACAAGGACTGATCTCACAGTGCCACGAACTAAAAACGAAAAGAAATAAGAGACACACAAAAATCGACAAAGAAAAGCGGACCACACCACTCCTACTTGTCGAAGGAACAATCGAGTCCCAACCACGAAAGAAGGACAAGACCAAAGCCAAAGGGACACCAGAGCGGACCTACAGAAAGGCAATGAAAACAGGCCAAATTACCTAGTTAACACACCAAACACGCAACCACAATACACAAACGACACAAACTCCTTAGCCTCTACCCGTCCGCCAAAACATACACTCGTCACGAAACCTCCACAGCAGCTCGCACCAATTATGCAGCAAGCATACTCCATGAACCACCACGGAAATCGACCTGCAACCTCACTAAGTCGAGCATCGCCGCCACAACACAGCAGATCAACGAACCAACAAACCAAGAACAGCAACGCCGCCACAAGTCAGCAGATCAACAAGAGCTCATGCAACCAAGCCTCACCCTGAATTCTATCAATCTAGCAAGTCACTTAACATGAAACATTATTGCTTCCAAATTCAACTAGTTGCAGAATATTAAAAAATTAATTCAACAAATGTCTAGTTGTGGAAATTGAGAAGTAGCACCTTATCACTCCCCAATTATGGGAAAATAGTTCTAGTTTGAGTTAAAATTAAATGCAGATAGAATAGTAATGCTTCTAACGAGTGAAAATAAAAGTTTACTAATTTCAAAATATTGACATTTATGAAAAAATTCGATTTTTTTAGGGGATCAACATGTTTTAGATGTGTTTTGTTAATCTTCAGTCGAAAGTATGACTTTATAATAAATAATGAGGATTAGGGACGTAGCTAGTTTAGGGAGAGGTGTGTCAACAGACACACTTCCACCCCGAGATTTAAGTAAAAATTTATGTTTAGTCATTACGAAAAATCGAAAGCATGATCGATATATCCTTCACACATCTCCTTTAATTGTATCGGGCACATTTGTTGCAACTTCAGCTGTGAAATGATTTTTTTTCTATGAAGTCAATCAAGAACGATTATCAGAATTATATTAGAGATCAATTTATCAATTAATTTTTTGTTATATAGTACGTTTGTAAAGATTTGGGTGCCGAAATAACAGACGAATGTATATTTCGCATATCTACATTTCAGAATAAAAATATTGTAGTGACTCATTAATTGTCAAAATAATAAAATTTTAAACTTTAAAAATCAATTTTTTTATTTTTATTTTTATTAACTAACCACCTCTCCAAAAGAGTTGCTCGCCATCCAAGAACTTGATGAATTTGTTTGAAGCCTTTTCTCGTTTAACTGGCGGGAATTTTGAACTCCACTAATTTTTCACTGCGCATGAACTTTCCATTTAGGGAAGCAATTTATTCTGTTTACTGTGGCCAAGGCTCTGTTGTTACATTTGCGACATAATGTCAGTGTTAGGAAAACAACAGTTCGGAGATCCATCGTCTATATTTACGTCTCAACTGCATGCACTGTCGTCGTCAGAAAGAAAGAAACTCTCTCTATTCAATTAATTCACCATCACATTATCATTGGCTGGTTGTTGCATTTGCAATTGCATGGTGGATACTCGATCGTGGAGGAGAGAAACTGACGTGTTTTCCTGCCAACCAAAAGCCTTTCCTTCCATAAATAGGAATCGGTTCTTCAGTCGTCTCCATCAGAGAAAGAAAGAAAAAAAGGACAGTGTTACGATTTGGTTGGATGATACCAAAAATAGCGAGAGGTCATTCTTGCAGTGATTTTGACTGGTATTGAAATCTCGTTTCCTTTTATTATTAATTAATGTTTTGAATGGTGTGTAATTAGGGATGGCAATCAAACCTATGGCCGTGGGTACCCGACCGCCCCCGATCCAGTCAACGTGGGGAATCCCCGCTTTGACCGGGTATGGGTAAAACCCGCAAAAAGTTTGATGGGTATGGGGCGGGTATGGTTTTAGCCTCCCCCGCCCCATACCTATACCCATACCCGCCCCACCAAGAGAATTTCTTCACATATAAAAAAATATGTGGATTAAATTGTAATCTATCAATGATGATGATGATAACTCGAGAAAATTAATAGTAGAAATGCAATTGGAGAACCACCTTAATCAAAACCTTATTCATTTCCCTCAATTCTCCTTCCACTCTTTCACTTTCCCCATTGTCAACAAGATTATGTTAGTTAATTATTACTTAGTAAATGTATCAAGAGTTAGAGCATAATAATTTAAAAATTATTATAGTCTATTTTATGTATTAATGGATGTTTTAGGATCATATTCTTTGAATCGTATTTAGAAAATGACCGTGTTTTGTTGACTTCATGATATAATAGGTTTGTTTATGGTTATAATTAAAACTTTTCTTGTAAGTTTTAAGTATAATAATGTTGGATGTACGGGGATGGGTATTACCCATGGGTACCCGAAACCCACGGGTATGGGGATGGGTTTGCAAAACATTCCCCCGCATGGGTATGGGGCAGGTATGAGTTTGGGTATTTGAAGATGGGGATGGGGATGGTTTAGGCAAACCTGCCCCATTGCCATCCCTATGTATAATAAGGTGATTGCATCTCATCATTTCCATTTGGTGAGCATAGAAATTTTCTTATTTTTTTTATCCTTTGACTCCGGATATATAATATATCTGTTCGCTTTTGAGAAAAGCGAACCGCACCAAACTCTAGTAATTTGATTTTTTCTTTGTAGAACTGCTGTATAGTGAAAATTTGATAATGAAACAATGGTATTCTGTGGGGGAAATTTCGTATTCGACGGTTTAATCATCACTCCAACCGCACAAGAAATAAACAAAACAAGTCAAATGCATTAACCTAATCCCCAATCGAAAATCGACTCCAACGCTTGAACTCCTCGAGCCCTCTGCTTTCTACACGACTCTCGAGCAGTCGTAGTGGTTGTCATCACCCCTTAATTAGCCGACATCGTCTCCCCTCATATGTCGTCGTGGCCCTCAGTTGTGTCTTCGTTGTCTATGTGCAGTCATGAACTCCTCGAACCTCGAATATTTCTTCTTCCATGACTCTCAAGCAGCGTCGGGATGCCTGCCTACTCAGCTATCATCTTTGCCCCTCAGCCGGCATCGTCGGTCGTCCCTCCATCTTTCACATACTATGCCCGTCCAGTGATTGTAAATATTAGTGCTTTATTCTTTTCGAGTTTTTTCACTAAGTTTTTATTAAAGAACTCAAATTTTTTCCTAACGGTTTCACAATAATAACTTTTCTCCAAGGGAGCCAATGTTAAATCCTCTCATCCAGAGAGAGTTCCATCTTGAACCATTGTGAACTTTTAAAATCCACGCCGATCTGAAGTCGAGTCTCGGAAAAAAAAAAATCAACCAATTGATATTGGCTTCATGATCCTCAGTCCGCTAATTGTTGTTTTTCCCTTTTCAATTAGTTGATTATGCTCAAAGTCAGATATTTGTTGTACGATATTTTTGGTATTGCTCATGTATTATGAATAATTTGCCGGTGCATGTATTTTCAAAAAAAATATTTTTTATTTTAAAATGGTATTGTTCTGGTAAAATATCATTGAACCACAATCGTATGATTAAAATGCCATACCATGAACTTTACTTGCTATAAACCCAATCCATAGATTAATTGTAACACCCCGAACCTTTTCCCGACAAGATACTGTCCGCTTTGGGCCTCTACACCCGCACGGATTTCGACTTGGGGTGCAATTCAGGGTGACTTCCCATAAGGTCACCCATTCTTGTAGTGCTCCACACTGAGCACGTTCAACTTCGGAGTTCTCACAAGAACTCCTCCATTACACCCCAAAACGCGTCTTGTCAGTTAAGGTCGGTTTCCTACTTATGAACCATGGATCTCTCCCGTGCTTTGTCGATGTGGGATTCGCCTAAGGTGTTACATTAATTTAATAAAAAAAATAATAACCAAAAGTTTTTGTTCGCCTAAGTATCTCGAAATACATATCATAGACGTAAACACTAAACACAAACATATATATATCACTAGCAGCACATTCAATAGCCACGCCATCAAGTAGCTTTGTAATTCTTATTTTCCATTAATAAATCATTTAATATCTGGGAAAGTACGAGTCGAGATTTGTACGATTAGGTCACAATATGAGCGAGGAAGCGGAGAATCGGGGAAGATTCAGAAGTGTTTGCCGAAATGATGAGAGAGGAACGAGACAACGCACAGCAAGCCAGTACCAGCGAGCCACGTCAATCCCAAGGTGGAGGAAACCACCGCCACCACTCCCATTATCACGTTTCCCTCTCCATCTTCCCGCCGCCGCCGCCTCCGCTTGACCGCCGCCGGGAATCGGCCGGGAAAGTGGCGACTATTAACATCACCCCGATCTTCCATCTGCCGCTGCCGCTCCTTCATCCGAAGTGCCGCAATCCTCTCCCTCAGAACGCTCAAGTTTGCTTCCACCGCGTCCTTCGGCCACTCGTCGTGGTCATCACCTGATTAATAAATTCGAGAAATCATTTCCATCTCAATACGAAGAAACCCTAACTTGAACCAAAATATATAGTAATTGATTAGCTGGGCAGATTGACTCAATTAATGCTCATCTTTTTAGACGTAATTACGGTTTGGTGAACAATTACGCTACCTTGGCCTGGGAACCTGCATTGAGCTCTGAGCATGGCCTTGAGATGCTGCCGCCGGGGAGCGCTGCGACCGAAGAAGAAATCAGCGGTGCCGAATGGCTTAACTGCTACTGTTGCAGTAGCATAAGGAGACGCAGCAACAGCAGCAGCCATCTGAGTATTACAAAGAATTAATGAATTTGTATTGATTAACGAATTAGTACGAGTTTGAGAGACAAAAAGAGGGATGGAAATTTGTGATGAGATGGTTCTTAATGCAAGGAAGAGGAAGAGGAAGAGGGAGACAAATTCATGGGATATTGGTGTTTGGAGTGAAGCTCATCATCAATATAATTTCTACCAGTGACAATGAGGGAAGATGAAACCATGTGTGTTTATATATATATAAGGAAAAGATAGGGCACAAAATTTTAATGTGCAAAACACTAGGCTAGTTTTGAGAAGAAGGGGAGATGGGAGGCGTGCATAAATGAAGGGTATATGAATAACCAATGATTTTTTTTGGAAATAATATTTTGCAATAGCGGACACATGGGGTTATTTTGGTCTTTTCACTTGCTCAACCCTAACTCGGGTTTCTTGTTGATGCCAAGTATATGTATTGTGTAAGATGGCTGCCGAAAACCCTAATGAAAATCTGAGATAGCAAAACTTCTTCGTGGAGTAAGCTCGTTCACACCGAATGAGAAGAACCACGTAAATTTGTGTCATGTCTTGTTTGTTTTCCTTATTGCGTTATACAAATTCTTCATAGTATCAGAGCAGGTCTTCTGAAGCTGTTGGGTAACGATGAGAAGGGCTTTGATTTTGATATTTATATATGTCCTTCCAAGATATGAAGGGCTCTTATTATTTCATATGTTATTTTGGCACAATACGATTGGCTCTTTGAGATTGTAATTGTCACCCCTCTATTTCTATGTAGATTTTGGATTGGATTAGAAAGGATTGGTTCGGGTCTAAACATGATCCAAACCAGTCTAAGTTGCTCTATGCCTGACTTGTAGGTTGTAATTGCAACTTGTACTGTATGTTAAAGCAAGGATTGAAGTTGCTGCGTGATGGAGTTGCTGAAGAGTTGGTGAATCCGAATTCTTTCTGGAGAAGGAAAGTGCTGAAGCCAAAACTGTGTCGTTTGAGTTTTAAGAGTTAATTGTTTGCTAAGCTGTAGGGGTGGGCATTCGGTCGGTTCGGTTTCGACCGAACCGAAATTATGAATACCGGGTCCCCGAATTCTCCCAAACCTCAAACCGAATTCGAACCGAATTATAATTCGGTTCGGTCGGTTTAAACCGAATTATAATTCGGTTCGGTTCGGTTTTTCACACAAAACCGAATTTGTTAAACTACTTGTATCTTCTCACTTTTAAATTATTTTTACCCCTAATATAAACAATAAATATGTAATTATATGCATCATCAATGATAAAATCAAACTTTTCAACACATAAGTCATAAAATATTTCAAATATTTAAGTCTAAAAACAACTACAAACATAAAAATTCATCATTTGAACTTGTAATTATAGTATTTCGGTTTTTCGGTCGGAACTTCGGAAATTCGGTTCGGTTGAGAGAACCATGGTTTCCGAACTATCCATATTTTCCTTCCGAATTCCGAACCGAATAGCATTAATTCGGTTTCGGTTCGGTTTAATTCGGTTTCGGTTCGGTTCGGTTCGGGTTTACCGAACCGGTTGCCCACCCCTACTAAGCTGTGTCGTTTGGAGTCTTTCTGTTTTAGTCCCTATTGTTTGTCTTGAGTCTGTAAGGGTCCCTCGGGCTAATCTAGCCGTTGCAGAAGGTTTACGTTGGCAGAGCAAGGTTGTTAGCTTGGAGCTAATCTCCAGGGATCCAGTAGTTAGTTGTGAGTATCATTGCCGAGTCTGGAGGCCTTTTCTGTTATGAGTCCTGTGTATAAAGCTTGATCTCCTATCAATGAATAAGATTGTCAGTTTGCCTCCAATTGCTTTCACATAGTGGTATCAGAGCAATCGCAGGCTGTAACCAAGAGAGAGTTCTGTGTGTGAAATCGTTTTGATCTGGGTTAAAGGGAAACACGAGAGTCTGTGAGGTTGTCTTTGCATTTTTTCCTGGTGAGAGCTCTGAAAGAATAGATTATGAGTGATCATAGCTTTGCCCAAGTGGGCATTCCCAAATTCGACGGTGACTATGATCATTGGAGCTTGGTGACACTACAACAAATTCGGCCTCTTAGGACAAAATTTTTATTTTGTCATTTTCTGTTTGTCACAATAGGTACGATGATATGACAAAAATAATATATGTCCTATTTGGTATGCCTAATGTGACAAAAAAAATTGTTGTCAGAATAAGTCGTCATTTAAAGTGAGTAATGTGACAAATATTTCGTGTCACAATTAATTTTGTCAAAATAGGCGTCCCATATCGGGATGTAAGAGACTCAAAAGTGACAAATTTCTTGTTGTCAGAATAGTTCATCATTTAAAGTGAGTAATGTGACAAAAAGTTCGTGTCACAATTAAGTTTGTCAAAATAGGCATCCCATATCGAAATGTAAAGGACACAAAAGTGACAAATTATATCGTCACAATTCAGTTTTCCCACCCAAATTTCGGTCCCGCCCAATTTTTAACTATCTACTTTTCAATCCCTCCCAATTTTTAGAACCAAATTTTCAGCCCGCCCAAAACTTGAAATTTCCTCTCCCCAACTAAATTTTCATTACTCCCAAAAAATTAATAATAAAAAAAATTATCAAATGGGACCAAAACAAACCCAAACGGGTTCTCTTCATCCATCGACAGTTCGACCTAAACGAGCCTGTCATTTCTCCAACCTCCAGACTCCAGTTCCACCATTGTATCCCGACGCCGCCGCCTACCTACACTACCGATTCTCGATCAGCGACCATCGACCCCGACGCCGCCAACTTCTCCTTCTCCCGACCATCGAACCCTGTGGTTGTGGATTCTCTGGAAACTCTAGACCCACCTTCAGAAATTGAAAACAAGGACAAGGACTGAGAGAAGAAGAAACCCACCTCTCGCTCTTCTCGTGCTGGTCTCTAGGTTTCCCCATCTTCTTCTCTTCTAGATCTTGCCCCCTCTATGTTTTCTCGGTTCTTCTTTTCCCTTGTATCTCGCTCTCTGAGATTTCGTTCATCTGGGTTTGATTTACTTGTCTCATCTTTCGTTCTGGGGATTTTTTTTTTGTATATTGGGTGTGTTTACGATAGAAGAATGTAATGGAATCTCGCTTTAATTCGAAGTCAAATAGCCTGAGTTTCCCTCTGTATATTTCTCTCTGAGATGTGGTGGAATCTTGCTTTAACTAGAATTCAAATAGCAGAGTCGGTTGGAAATAGGCTTCTCAAGTCTGCTTGCTTATCTTTTAGTGTAAAATAGCTTGAGTTAAATTGTGGTTTTCTAGACCTGTTTGTTGTTTGAATCCTTTCAAGCTTTTGAAGACAGAGATGCGGTGCCCTTGATTTGTAAGGAGTCTTTGTGGTCATTATATGCAGCATGCCTTGTTCTGTGTGGAGTTTTTGCATTTTGGATTTGCTAAATGTGAACAGTGGCTTGATGTGTGCATCCCTTTATTCATATGTCTATAAACTAGTGGTAATTTTGGTATGTTATGTTATTCAGGTTAATTGAAAATGGCTTCACAAATAGATGAAGCCATTGAATTATCTGAGGAAGTGGAGGAGCATGACAATTGAAGGGAGGCCAAGAGGTTGGTAGCATCTTAAATCACCATTCTAAAATGCTTTTGGTTCTGGAACTCCCTCAACAATAGCTTGAGTTTGTGGAGGATTAGGTATGTGCCTTTAATCAATTTTCATTTATGCATAGTATGTGTAAGAGTACTGTAGTAGATAGATAACTACTACTGATGGTGTTATGCTAAGCTTTTATCTCTAAAAAGAAGCTGGTGTTCCTCAAGAAGCTAAGGAATTTAAGTTCCCCACCTAACACACAAATTACCCATTCCATTAGTGAATTTAATATATTATATTTAGATAAGATGGGTCACAATTTTGATGTAAATGTCCCTTTTCTCTCCCTGGACATACGTGGGGTTCTTGATGGGTGATAGGGAGAGATGCAGAGAGATGTACAAAAGGGAAATAGAGGGTTAGTTACTTTGGGTTTCTAACAAGTACTAGGTTTGTGTAAGTAGAAGTTAATTTGGTTGGTTGGGAATTATAGGTTGGGTTCGAGGTGAAGAGTGTGAATTGTGCTAATCAATGGATGGGATCATTGAAGTTAAAGAAAGTTCAATAAGAAGGGAAGGGAAGGCAGCTAAGAAGGGTCTCCAGGTAAATGGGTTATGGTGTTCTTACCACTGATTGTGCAGGAATTGATGTTAAAGCAATTGCTTATAGGTGCTTGAAGATAAATGTATGAGCTGACTTAGCAATTTGTGACGAGGAACACATTTGGTCGAATTGTGTGGTAACAGGGTTGTCTCAACCTGTGATAGATTTCAGCTGCTGGGTATGATAGATAGGATTTTCCGAACAACCTAGGCAAAACTATGTGAATTCATTGTCATGAATTGCCTTGTTTCATATGATTAGTTCATAGCAAACCATGTGACCTATATTATTAACATTTTTGTTCAATGTCTAGCTGGAGATGCAGTCCATTTGGATAGAATCAAAGGCAGAGGGGAAGCTTGTATCAAGCCGTGAGATTGTTCAGAAGGTCCTGAAGAAAAAGGTGAAGTATGGACCGAAGGAGAGCCCAAGATCCACAAAGGAGTTAGAATGTTTTGTGTCATGGTAGAAAACTTGGAATGTTTGGTTATGGTGAACAAGGAGTTAGACTGCTATGGAAATGGTTGTAATGTTTTGGATCTTTGGTAATCTTTCCATTATCAGGTTGCAATGCAGGAAACAATGAGTTAAAACCACCTTTCCTGACAATCTATACTCGTCATAATATGCAGTTATGACAAATTATATTCGTCATATATTCAGTTATTACAAAATAGAGTCGTCACAATATAAAGTTATGACAAAATATAACAGTGTAATATGACGAAAAATTCTACCAAAATCACCAGATTATGACAACTGTAATGACAAAATATGTCGTCATAACATCTTTGTTTGTCACAATAGACTACACAGAACCTCGACTATACTGAAAGCAAATGTGACAAACTTGTTTTAATGTTTTGTCATATTTGATCTATCTTGACCGCGATAAAATGACAAACCTTTGTGACAACACATTTTGTCATATTATACATAATATGACAAAATGGCTATCTAATATGACAAAATTGCCTCGTCATAACAGGCCAATTTTGTTGTAGTGTGATGGAGAATCTTCTTCGATCGAAGGAACTTTGGAGTGTGGTGAATCCAGGATTCGATGAGCCTGCTGATGAGGAAGAGCAATCTGCTGCTCAATCCAAGGCTTTGGAAGCAAATCGGCTCAAAGATCTCAACGCCAAAAACTACTTATTCTGCTCAATCGACAAGAGCATTCTCAAAACAATCACTCAGAAGGGTACTGCAAAATAGCTCTGGGATGCCATGAAGATTCGGTATCAGGGTAACGAGAGAGTGCAGAAGTCCAATCTGCAGAGGCTGCGCAGGGATTTCGAGCTGCTGCAAATGAAGGAAGGAGAGGGTGTAGCAGAGTATTTCAGCAGAGTTATGGTGATTGCCAATTCAATGAGGAATTGCGGAGAGGATATGACTGATACAAAGATAGTAGAAAAGGTACTAAGAACTCTTACTGAGAAGTTCAATTACATTGTGTGTTCAATTGAAGAATCCAAGGACATTGGGGAGCTATCAGTGGATGCGTTGCAAAGCTCGCTGCTAGTTCACGAGCAAAAGTTCACTAGGCACTCCCATGGAGAAGAGCAGGCACTACAAGCCTTTGGAGGAGGCCGAGGCAGGGGATTTGGCAGAAGTGGGTACCAGGGTGGAGGAAGAGGCAGAGGACGAGGAAGAGCATGGGCTCTTGAAATGGTAGAATGCTTCAAATGTCACAAGATGGGACATTACATTCGTGAATGTCCTGAATGGAACACAGCAGCACACTACATTGAATCCTCGGATCAAGTATTCAAGGATGATGTTCTGCTCATGGCATATACTGATGGACACAAGGCTGATCAACAAAAGAAGTTAGAGGAATGGTGGTTCTTGGACTCAGGGTGCAGCAATCATATGACTGGTGACAAATCTTGGTTCATTAAGCTTAACACGAGTTTCAAAGGGGATGTCAAGCTTGGAAATGGCAGTAGACTTGATGTGGAAGGGAAAGGAACTATCAAAATGCTGGTTGGTCAAGTCCCACTAGTCATACAGAATGTGTATTATGTGCCAAGTCTCAGGACCAGTCTTCTCAGCATAGGGCAGCTACAGGAGAAGAACCTGGAATTCTCCATAAAGAATGGCACTTGCAAGATATTTCGAGAGCAAGGAACACTTCTGTTGCAAACAAACATGAAGGCAAACAGAATGTTTGTTCTTCAGGCTAATCATTCCAGTGAAGCCATGATGAGAGATTTCCAGTGCTTGCAGGTTGGTGCCAACAAAACGGCTCCATTAAAGCTATGGCACAGAAGGTTTGGCCATCTCAATACTCGAGGGTTGCTGAGGCTGCAGAAACAAGAGCTGGTTCTTGGCTTGCCAAGGCTAACTGGTGAGCTGGGAGTATGTGAAACATGTATGCTAGGAAAACAGCATAGGGCTACATTTCCAAAGAAGAGTACCTGGAGAGCAAGTCAGCCCCTTCAACTTCTACATGCTGATCTCTGTGGTCCTATTACTCCAGTCTCAAATGGAGGAAAGAGGTACATCCTAACCATTATCGATGATTACAGCAGAAAGCTTTGGGTGTTTTTCCTAGCTGCTAAGTCTGAGGCACTTACTTGGTTTACTAAGTTTAAAGCACAACTTGAGAATGAAACTGGCAAATCAATAGTGTGTCTTAGAACTGACAGAGGAGGGGAGTTTATGCTGAATGAGTTTAAGCAGCTATGTGAAGAAGCAGGCATTACCAGGCAACTTACAGCAGCCTTAACACCCCAACAGAATGGGGTTGCTGAAAGGAAGAATCGAGCCATCATGAACATGGTTCGTTGCTCCCTGAAGGACACCAAAGTCCCCTCAAATTTTTGGCCAGAGGCTGTGGAATGGACTGCACATGTCCTGAACAGGAGTCCCACAGCAGCCAACAAAGGAAAGACACCACAGGAGATCTGGACTGGTAAGGCTCCAATAGTTGACCATTTTAGAGTGTTTGGATGTGTTGCATATGCACATGTTCATGACTTGCAGAGGAAGAAACTCGATGATAAGAGTGTGAAGTGTCATTTCATTGGGATTTCAAAAGAATCAAAGGCTTACAAGCTCTACAATCCTATCACCAAAAAGGTTGTAATCAGTAGAGATGTGGTCTTTGATGAAGATAAAGGGTGGAGCTGGAAGTCAGATATACAACCTGTTCTCACTCAAATCTTTTGGGAAGGCAGTGATTGAAGACCCCTGGTATGACTCTGATGAAGAAGAAGGATCCTCTGATGACCCCCATCAAAATGCAGGACCTGAGCAGGTTACCTCAGACAGTGAAGAAGAAGAATCCACTCCAAGTCCCACCACTGCACCAGCACCACCTTCTGCAAATCCAAGCTCAGATTCCTCTTCTGAAGAACCTACTGATGACTATGACAGCCCTGCAGAAGAGACATTGGGGAAACGAAAGAGGGTGGTCCCCAGTTATTTGAAGGATTATGATTGCACAGGATACTTTGCAGATGCTGACTGCTGGATCAATATAGCAGTTACTACTGATCCCCAAACCTTTGAAGATGCAGTCATGGAAGAAAAATGGAGGGAAGCTATGAAGAAAGAAATTGATGCAATCATAAGAAATCATACCTGGGAGCTGGTGGACAGGCCTGCTGGTGTGACTCCAATAGGAGTCAAGTGGATCTTCAAGACAAAACTCAAAGAAGATGGGTCTGTGGACAAGTTTAAAGCAAGGTTAGTTGTCAAAGGCTATGCACAAAGGTATGGAGTGGATTATACTGAAGTATTTGCTCCAGTGGCCAGGTGGGATACCATCAGAGCTTTTCTAGCATTGGCTGCATCTCAAGGTCTGACAGTATTTCAACTTGATGTTAAAAGTGCTTTTTTACATGGTGAGTTGACTGAAGATGTTTATGTCGAGCAACCTAAAGGCTTTGAGGTTGCTGGGGAGGAAAGCAAGGTATACAAACTGAAAAAAGCACTGTATGGCTTGAAACAGGCTCCAAGAGCCTGGTATGCAAGAATTGAGGCTCATTTTCTGCAGACAGGTTTTGAAAGATGTGAATATGAACCTACTCTATTCATTAAAAAGTCTGGCAGTGACTTCTTGCTTGTAAGTCTTTATGTCGATGACTTGATGTATGCTGGAAATAGCTCAACTATGCTTGCAGATTTCAAGGCATCCATGGAAGCAGAATTTGAGATGACTGATCTGGGGAGGATGAAGTATTTCTTGGGTGTGGAAGTCTCTCAATCTGAGTCAGGAATCTTCATCAATCAGAAGAAATACATCAAGGAGCTGCTCGAGAAATTCAAACTAAGTGAATGCAATTTTGTGCACAATCCAATGGTTGCAGGTACCAAGCTGTCAAAAGGGGGAGATGGAATTGCAGTGGATGTCTCTGAATACAGACAACTAATTGGAAGCCTACTCTATGTTACAACTACAAGGCCTGATATAATGTACTCTGTATGTCTACTCAGCAGGTACATGGAAGCCCCTACAAAACAACATCTGTTAGCTGTAAAAAGGGTTCTGAGGTATCTAAAAGGTACCACAACACATGGAATTTGGTACAAAAGGCTGAAGGAAGAAGACTATCTGATTGGTTACACGGATAGCGACTATGCAGGTGATATGGATGATCGAAAAAGTACAAGTGGCTATGTGTTTTTCCTTGCAGGAGGAGCAATCTCATGGGGTTCCAAGAAGCAGCCAGTTGTGACACTCTCAACCACTGAGGCTGAGTTTGTTGCTGCCAGCTATTGTGCTACACAGTGTGTTTGGCTTCAAAGGTTGCTGGGACAGATGGGGTGGAAAGGAGGAGTAAAGGAATGCACCAGTATTCTCTGTGACAACAGTTCAGCCATAAAATTGTCCAAGAATCCAGTGCTTCATGGGAGAAGTAAGCACATAGATGTCAGATTTCATTTCTTGAGGGAACTGGTCAGAGATGGAGCCATTGAGTTGCAACACTGTGGAACTACAGAACAGATAGCAGATATCATGACCAAGCCATTAAAGCTTGATGCGTTTCAACTTCTCAGGAGCAGGCTTGGTATAATTGATGAAGCAGATCTGAAGGGCTTTGAGGAACAGCAGGTTGTGAACTGAAGTTGTGATGAGGAGGCTTCAGTTCAGGGGAGGATGTTAAAGCAAGGATTGAAGTTGCTGCGTGATGGAGTTGCTGAAGAGTTGGTGAATCCGAATCCTTTCTGGAGAAGGAAAGTGCTGAAGCCAAAACTGTGTCGTTTGAGTTTTAAGAGTTAATTGTTTGCTAAGCTGTGTCGTTTGGAGTCTTTCTGTTTTAGTCCCTATTGTTTGTCTTGAGTCTGTAAGGGTCCCTCGGGCTAATCTAGCCGTTGCAGAAGGTTTACGTTGGCAGAGCAAGGTTGTTAGCTTGGAGCTAATCTCCAGGGATCCAGTAGTTAGTTGTGAGTGTCATTGCCGAGTCTGGAGGCCTTTTCTGTTATGAGTCCTGTGTATAAAGCTTGATCTCCGATCAATGAATAAGATTGTCAGTTTGCCTCCAATTGCTTTCACACTGTACAAGTAAATGTTTTTGTATCATGCACAATGAATTACAAGACAAGTATGTTTACATATAAATAATAATCAACTGCCGTCAATATTAATCGATAAGCCAAAGAAAGAGCCTTTTTTTATCACTTGATGCGTAGCTATGTTAGAATCCTAAGAATAAAGTGACAAAAACACTACAAAACCCTACAAGGATACAATATTCATCACACTTCAAAAGCTTTACAAACAATCTTAACTGCAAAAAGAACAAAAACTAAGTATTAGACCTCACGGCCTAAGCTTCCACCTCGAGCACGCCATGACTAGACTTTATAAGATGTTGTGAGTGAAGTCATGGCTTAAGTGTGGAAGTAGCTAAATGGACGGGCGTCAAAACTAGCAAACACCAAGCCAAGAAGTTTCTTGCAAAACAAACAAATAACAAGGCCGACCTATCCAACCAACTATAAACAAACTTAATAGGCCCATGGATCACAAAAGCAGAGAGGCATGGAAAAAGCAAATCTCGTCAATTGGTAGTTGTTGCTCGGATTTTGCGTGGCTAACAACCAAGATAGAAACCTAACAATTAATTGTAACCAATCAATTGGTAGTTGCTGCTCGGATTTTGCGTGGCTAAGTAGACACATAGTGATTCCAAGCAAATCTTGAGTCATTCGTTAGCGACACATTGATCTTCGGCATTTGAAAGTGTAAAAAGTTATCTTGCCGAAGGTATCGTGAGTTTCCCATTCGACGACCATCTGGGTGTGATTCGGCTTCATCTAGGCCTTATTGTATTTTTTATTTGATAATAAAAGTTATTTACCTGATTTGATTTTTCTCACTCTTGCTCCGGAGTCAGTTCGGGCTATTCTAAGTATTTCCTTGTCTGTTCAGCCGTCTATTGATCGTCTCGTATGGAATTATTCCCCTTCAGGGGAATATACAGTGAAGACAGGTTATCATCTTCTAACGGATGAATTGAATGCTCGGCACCCACTTACTGCTTTGCCTTTTGACTGCAGGTTCCGGAAGACGTTGTGGAATCTACCAATGTCGCCGAAACTAAAATTATTCTTTTGGCGGCTCGTTAGAGAGTTTCTACCAATTCAAATAGTCCTTCTTCGCAAGACCTTAGTGGAGTCCAACACTTGCCCAGTTTGCTCAGGAGGCCCAGAAACTTTTACTCACTGTTTCTTTCAGTGCAGGGTAGCAAAACCACTTTGGTCACTTGCAGGCCTTGCAGGTGTATGCAGTCAGTTAGTGGGAATGCAGCCGGAGGATGCTTGGCAAGCCCTCTTCTTTTCCTTGCACCTCTCCAAGTTGGAGATATCGGATGTAGTCTTCCTTTGCTGGAGAATATGGAAAGGGCGCTGTTGGGCAGTACATGGAGGTATCCAGTATTTGCCTCATGCTCTGCTGCGCCAATACCGGTTCCAGGTCGACGAATGGCGCGCTGCTGCAGATGGAGCGAGTGGGCCAACGGAGACATCGTCTTCTGCACCACCAAGATCTGTTCGTGGGCAGCAGCCTGTGCTATCGAGTGTTTTATCACTGAGGTCGGTCACATCCCTTCAAGCCCCCCCCCCAACAATCTTTCCTAGTTCGCTTCGATGGAGGAACCAAGCGAGATAGGGGTGGTAGCATTGGTTTTGCTGTGATCACCAAGGCGCACTTGCTTTTGCATGGGGTAAGTTTTATGAATCTATTCATGATCCTTTCATTATGGAACTCTTGGCGCTTCGTGATGCCATGAATTGGTGCCTGACTCGGGGTATTTTATTTGTCAAATTTTTCGGGGACTCCCAATTGGTGATCCGATGTGTGTTGGTTGGGGAGCGTAAACATGCCCTGGGAGGAGCTATCTAGGAGGACATCCGCCGGCTGGCAAATCCTTTGAGTATTTTTCGGTTACTTATGCTCATCGCAGCTTCAACAGGGCCGCCCATTTTGTGGCAAAACAAGCACTTTCATCGAAAGTTCGACTATTGGTCGACTTCCGCACTGTGTTATTTTCTGTATTGAATTGATTAACAATGAATTCACCAACCAACACCAACCTTATTTATGGTCTCAAGGGAGGACTACAAAAAAGAAGAATGGTGCAAATAGATTTTTTTTTAAACATAGTCAAAACCGAACGAAATCCTGTATTCATAGTCAAAGAATAAAACAAATCTACGGGCGGAGGTCGGCTAATCGTCGAACTTCCGATGAGAGAGCATTTTTTTGCCACAAAATGTGTTGTTCTATTAACTAGACGAGTAACATAAGAGCAAGAAGAAAACTCAAAAAATCCGTAGAAACAGTTAATATCTTCCAGAATCACACCACCCGTCACAAGATGAGAGTCACCCGCCAAGATCCGCCGGATAACCAGTTGTGAATTCCATGCAATTTGAGCAAAAGAAAACCATGTGTGAGGCACCAACCCAAAGCATCCATGCCTCCACGCCAATAATTCTGCAAGAAAAGAATCATGGATGCCTACATAAAACTTACCCATTGCGAACAGAATCATGCCGAAAGGATCACGCCCAACAGAAGCAGTCCCGACACCTCTCCCCGCTGGCCAAAGCCATTAACGCCCACCAAAAGAGCTGCTGCTGGGTGCAACATAAATGTTGGTAGGCGCGATAAGAGTGCCCAAAAAAGACACTGCTAGTCAATGCTATTGACTCAATAGCCTCACCGTCGGTCAAAAACCATTCCCGTTGGCCAGATTGACGTTGTCCGCCAGTCTGTAACCACTCAGAAGTCCCCTGCCAAAAGTTAGTCAGAAACCATGAAAGTATTGCATGGATGGAGGCAAAGCATGGATGGACGCACGATGGCGTTGGGTAGTTAACTGCTAGAGCGCATGGTGGCACGAGAAAGAGATTGAACAGATCAGAACAAGAAAGCCTGTGTAATTCATGGAGCCAATCGCCGACCTCGCCAACCCCCATCCTCAATCTAGAACAGGCCAGAAGTTTGAATCATGGAGGCTTACTTTCTTTTCCTACTCCTGCTCTTGAAACTCCGATCAAATTTCCTGGAGTTGATCTGTAGAATCCCGCATTGCGTCGAACTCAGAATCCCACTGCCATGTCGATTTTCAAAATCCTCCACCGGCCACAGCATTGATCTTCAGTGCCCCCGCGGCGTCGATCTCCTAATCCCACATGTTGCCACTGAAGAATGGTATAAACTCTTGCATATGTTCTATTATTCATCAGAAGAATTTATACAATGGATTTGAGTACATGGGCAGATCGTGCAATATGGTTGGAGAGATTTGGGGTAACAGATGGGAGTGGGGAATCAGCTACTGGTGTAACGGGAAAAAGCTAACAGCTTCAGCTAACCTCCTGCGGAAGACTCGGTCAGCCTTATCACTCCCCCGCAAGTTGAAGGTCGGTGACCTTTAACTTGGTTCGAAAGTGCTGGAAACGTTGGCGAGTGAGAGGCTTGGTCAGCAGGTCTGCAATTTGATCATTGGTTGAGATGTAACGGACTAGTAATTGACGAGCAGCCACACGTTCGCGGACAAAGTGAAAGTCAATCTCCATGTGCTTGCTACGAGCATGAAAGACAGGGTTAGCTGTGAGATAAGTGGCGCCAAGATTATCACACCAGAGCTTCGGAGGGGAAGGCA
Organism: Linum tenue; assembly: GCA_946122785.1. Lineage (NCBI taxonomy): Eukaryota > Viridiplantae > Streptophyta > Magnoliopsida > Malpighiales > Linaceae > Linum > Linum tenue. The sequence goes on along the minus strand of CAMGYJ010000010.1, from coordinate 4,402,445 downwards.
AGGTGTGCCCAATTTCAACAAGGAGAGATTGTAGCCAAATAATTTCGGCAGCTAGTGTGGCAAGAGCCTTGTACTCGGCTTCAGTGGAAGAGCGGGCAACCGTGCGTTGTTTGCGAGAGGACCAGGAAATCAAATGAGAGCCGAGATAGACAGCATAGCCGGTGGTGGAGCGCCGGTCTGCAACACTATTGGCCCATGCTGCATCGGAGTATCCGGACATCTGCGGTGATGAATGGTAGCTGAAAAACAAACCATGATTAGTAGTACCACGAAGATAGCGCAAGATGCGTTTGACATCCGTCCAATGATGTTGGAGAGGCTGATGCATATGTTGAGCACAGTGATTTACAGCTTGAGCAATGTCGGGGCGGGTGAACTGGAGATACTATAAGGCACCAACAATCTGACGATAAAGAGTACCATCTGGAAATTGTGTAGAGTCCTGTTCAGTGGTGGTTGTGGCAGCAGGAGTGGCAAGGACATTTGCTGTGGTCATCTTCGCACGGGCTAGAATGTTATTGATGCACTTGCGCTGAGACAGAAGGAGGCCTTTGGAGGACCATAGGGCTTCGATTCCAAGGAATTAAGAGAGCTGACCAAGATCCCGGACTGCAAATCGACTATGAAGATATAGAAGGAGTTCCTGCAATGCAGCCGGCTGATTGCCAGTTATGAGGATGTCATCAACATAGACGAGGACATACAGACGTAAAGAGCCACGACAGAGAATGAACAACGAGGTGTCTGTCTTTGATCCACGAAACCCATAAGCTTCCAATGCACGGCGGAGGCAGTGAAACCAAGCTCGCGGCGCCTGTTTGAGGCCGTAGAGTGACTTCTGTAGGTGGCAAACATGGTTGGGTCGTGTTGGATCAACAAAACCAGGCGGTTGCTGCATAAAAACATCTTCAGTCAAAGTACCGTGAAGAAATGCATTGGCAATGTCCAATTGACGAACAAGCCATCACTGGGAGACAGCAAGAGAGAGGATGAGCCGCAGGGTGGTTGGTTTGAGAACTGGACTGAATGTGTCGCCGAAATCAATACCGGGGCGATGTTGGAAGCCACGGGCAACAAGGCGGGCCTTGTACCGTTCAATCGAGCCATCTGATTTGGTCTTGATGCGAAATAACCATTTACAAGTGATTACATTCTGTGAGGGAGAGCGTGGTACCAGCCGCCAAGTCTGATTCTTGAGTAGAGCGGTGTGCTCCTCCGTCATTGCTGCGCGCCAGAGTGGGTGAGAGAGTGCCTGTTTAGTAGTAGTGGGAAGGGAAGGTAAAGATGTGGAAGTCGAGGCAAGGTGGGATTTTGGTTTGAGATGGCCGGTTTGTGTGCGAGTGATCGGGCGGCGAGGAAGGGGCGGGATGGCAGAGGCTGGAAGAGGGCGAGGGGAGGTGTTGAATCGGGGAAGAGAGGCTGGTGGAATGGGGCGCCGAGTTCTATTGGAGCGAGGTAAAGTGGGTGGTGGTGGGAAATTGGGTTGGGACGATGGGAGTTGGGTAGAAGTGGGAATGGTGGGCTGGGTTTGGGACGAGGGGAGTTGGGTAGAAGTGGGAATGGTGGGCTGGGTTTGGGCAGTGGTGGGGGAATTGGGTTTGGGAGGTGATTGTGGGCTAACGGTGGGTGGGACAATGTTTGGGCCGGGAATGGGAATTGGTGGCGGGGAAAGGAAGGGAGGAGGGAAGGGAAGGGAAGGGGGCTTAATTGAGGTGAGGTGGAGAATGTGTGCAGGGGGTTAGGAGGGGCAATTAAAGTGGTAAATCGGGAGTCTGTAAAGGGGAAACATGTCTCATCAAATAGAACATGATGGGAGATATGTATTTTGTGGGTAGATAGGTTGTAACAACGATAACCCTTGTGCATGGGGTTGTAGCCGAGAAAGACACATGGTGAGGAGCGGGGTTGAAGTTTATGATGAGTGAGTGGGCGTAACCAAGGATAACAAAGAGTGCCAAAAATGCGGAGACTAGAATAATTTGGTGGTTGGTGATGAAGGACCTCAAGTGGTATGCGTGAGTTGAGTAGGGGGGTCGGTAAGCGATTGATGAGATACACGGCAGTGTCAAAAGCATAGGGCCAAAATTTGATAGGGACAGAAGCATGGTGAAGAAGAGCGAGGCCAGTTTCAACGATATGTCTGTGTTTGCGTTCCGCACAGCCATTCTGTTCGGGGGTATATGGACAAGAGGAACGATGTTGAATGCCATGTGTTTGAAGATAGGAGCTTAACTTTTGATACTCCCCACCCCAATCCGCTTGAAAAAATTTTATCGGACGATTGAAAAACTTTTCAACATGGGTACGAAAACGAATGAAGATGTCAAGGAGATTTGATCGATAACGAGTGGGGAATATCCATGTGAATTTGCTGAAATGATCATAGAATAAAATGTAGTAAAGATGACCATCATATGAGAGTTCGGGTGCAGGACCCCAGACATCACTACAAATTAAATCCAAGGGACCTTGAGCATGAAATGTAGAGACAGGAAAGGGAAGTTTGTGAATTTTAGCCACACTACAACCATGACAAAGGCTATGATCACGATTATTGGAAACAGAAAGAGAATGATCACGAAGAATTTGATGAAGCACACGTGAGTGAGGATGACCGAGGCGTTGGTGCCAATGAGAGAGAGTTGTGTGGAACGCATGAGGAGCAGCTGGAGGAATGATGGATAAGGGAATGCTGTAAAGCCCGTCATGACTCTAACCGCGATGTAGAACTTTCTGGGAGCGCGTGTCCTTAATGACAAAAGAATTATCAATAAAGTGAATAGACAAGGGATTAGTACGAGTAAGGGCATTGATAGAGAGAAGATTACGTGAGGCAGAAGGGACATGGAGAATTTTAGATAAGTGTAAAGGATTTTGACGAAGAGAAGCACAAGAGGAACCGGAGTGGGTAATAGGGAGAGATTTACCATTGCCAAAAGAGACTTCATCAGGACCGTGGTATTCAGAGTGAAGGGCAAGGTTGTTTAGGTCGGAGGTGAGATGGTAATTGGCGCCCGAGTCGAGTAGCCAATCCTGCGGGTTAGGGGAGTAGGTGTGATGAGCTGCTGGGTAGTGGTGAGCGGGGGGGTAGGCACGATTATTGGGAACTGGTGATGGGCATTGTTTGGCTGTATGGCCAAACCCGCGGCAGGTGTAACTAGGGCTGGCTATTTGGACCGGGACCGGATGAAAAACTGGAAACCGGACCGTATAACCCGGACCGGGACCGGATAGTAAACAATCCAATCCAATCTTTGGGCTTAGATTTGAGGTAAAAAATCGGATAAAGACCGGATAAAAGAGCTCAACACCCAAAACTTAAGGGTAATTTGCATAAACGGTCACAAACCTTTGCACTTAGTGCAAAACTTAACCAACTCCTCACCCTTTTAGGCCTTAGGCCACTCAAATTCCCACAATCTCAATATAAAATCAAGACCGAATTGGGACCGGACCGGGTCAAGACCGGACCGGATCAAGACCGGACTGTATCCAATCCAATCTTCGGTCCTTATATTTTCAAAAAAACCGGACTGGACCGGATCAATTTGGGTCAATTTAACCGGACCGGACCGTATAGCCACCCCTAGGTGTAACACTGGAGAGTAGCAGAGGACGGAGGAGGGCGCACGTTGGGCCTCGGCCCAAGAAGACCGGAGCCAGTACCTGTTCCATACACAGAAGAATGTGAGCCGTCAAAAAAAGGAGAAGGAGGGTACCCTCGGCCGCCGAAGCCACGACCACCGGAACGACCGGAACCCCACCCGCGAAAACTGCGACCGCCGCGTCCATAGTGAGCAGAGGGAGCACCATCGTGGAGAAGATTGTGTTGTTGGATGCGCTGCTCCTCTCGAAGAAGAAGCCCATGGAAGTCGTCGAAGGATATGGGATCGGATTTGGCTTCAATAGCTCGGACGAACAGGAGGAAATTTTCGCCGAGTCCCTTGAGGCAGCGGTCGACCAGATCATCGTCGGAGACAGGAAGATTGATAGCGGCAAGGCGATCAGCAGCCTCTTTGGCTCGTTCAAGGTACTTCTCGATGGATTCATTGCCGCACTTGAGAGTCTGAAATTGGTCCTTCAGTTGGCGGATGCTATGGCGATTTTCAGAGCCATATGCAGCGGTGAGACGCGTCCAGGCATCGGAAGCAGTGGTGCAGCCGATAAGCTTTGGGAGGACAGCTTCGGAGAGGGAAGCCACGATCCAAGAGAGAACGAATTGATCCCGTTTGTACCAAACAACATACTCAGGATTGGGGTTGCCATCAATCTGTCGTGCAGGAGAGGGGAAAGAGTCGTCGATATGTTTGACAAAGTCGAAGCTCGTGAGGAGAGGGAGAAGCTGAAGTTTCCAGAGGAGAAAATTCTTGGGGTTGAGTTTGACAGCAATGGGTGGGAGATTTGGGTGAGGAAGAGAAGGAGATGGGGAGGCGCTGGTGGCATCAGATGATGTTACACCAAACATCGTTGATGAAAGCTGGATAGATAATAAAGGAAGAAAAGAAAGAGAGGGTCAAGGAGGCAGGAGGTACGAGAAAGAGAAAGAAGGATCAGAGATGCTGTGAAGCTATGGGAGGCTCTGATACCATGAAGAATGGTATAAACTCTTGCATATGTTCTATTATTCATCAGAAGAATTTATACAATGGATTTGAGTACATGGGCAGATCGTGCAATATGGTTGGAGAGATTTGGGGTAACAGATGGGAGTGGGGAATCAGCTACTGGTGTAACGGGAAAAAGCTAACAGCTTCAGCTAACCTCCTCCTGCGGAAGACTCGGTCAGCCTTATCAGCCACCATTTGTAGAATCCCTCTCCGCTGTGTCGATCAGTAGAATCCCGCACCATCGCGTCGATTTCATAATTCCACCGCACGTCGGTCTGCAGAATCCCCCACCACATCGATCTTCAATACCGCATCTCCGGGTCGATCTCCAAATCCCCAATCGTTGGCGATGGAAGTTCTCAATTCATGTAAGGTGGTAACTGCAATCCCACGACCGTTAACTAACCGCAACCCCGTTGGCGATGGAAGTTCATAATTCCACTACGGGGTCGTTTGCTTGAGGGTTTTGGTGATGGATTTGGTCATGGAAATATATCCATCATGGACTTGAACCGAAATCCATCGTTTGCCTTAGGGAATTAGGGAGATGGAATTTGTGGGGTCCACCACTTTTGGGGTTCCAAATCCGTGGACCCCACGGACTTGGAAGTTCCACCTCTTGAGGTGGGATTTGGGTGATGGATTAAAATCCATGATGGTAAATTACCTTTCTACCCTTAATTATTTATTTGATTACAAATTTGTCCTACTTTAATTCAATGGTCATGCAACTGTAAACTTTTATAATTTTGTATTTTATAAATATGAGAATTTATCATTTCATTTTGTAATATCGTATTTTATTTAAATATGAATGTATATGTGATTTGTTAGATTCACCTAGAAACACTTTATGCTCATCTTGTACATTATTATTTGATTGATTGTCGGATTCCACATTGGTGAGTTAGCAAGAAGATGATGAGTTGTAGCAATAAAGCGAGCAATTGGCTGCAATTGATACATAATATTGCGTACATTATTAGATGAATTGTTTTTTTATGAAGGATTATTAGATGAATTTTTTTTTGGTGAGATATTAGATGAATTTTTAATTAGTGCCAAGATGAATTGTTAATTAGTGTCATATTGTAATACATTTCTATATTTGTAGTTGAATTATTAATCCACATAGTGGTAAAGATTTTAAAATTTCTTTCTATGTTTTGGATTAGTTTTAAATGAAAGATTTGGATTATAATATAGAAATATAATTAAATAAGGGTAACTAGGTAATTTGTATTTAATATCCACAAATCTAATCAAAGAAAGTCCATAATCAAATCCATCAAGCAAACAATAGACTTGTTCAAATCCATAATGCCACCAAATCCATCATATATCCATGGTTTTCCAAAATCCAGCTTTTACCAAAACCCTCATTTTTCAAATCCATGAAGCAAACGACCCGTACATCTATCTTCTTTCTTCCTTCCTTCCTCTTTCGAGAATTGAGTTGAGAATGACTTTCGCTTTGGGTTTGGCCTCTCAATCAATTTTGTTACTTTGTTGGTTTCCCCATGGAGTCACTCCCTTTCGTCAGGTTCCGGCTCATTTTCACGTTGTCGGCGTTCTTCTCAATAGTCGATGTACCCCTCCTTCTCTCTTCAGATATGGATACACCCTCCCTTCGTCGACGCCGTCATCGTCATCGCCACCATCAAATATTGCTTATCATGTCGCCGCTACCGTTGTTCCTTCTCTCATTTTTTCGCTACCACGAGGAATAAAGAGGATCAAGGATCGAAGGAGGAGAGCAGAAGAAGAGAGGGTGAGAGGAAGAAGAAGAATCGAGCATCAAGGGTGTGTTGTATTTGGTACAAATAGATTATTTGTGGAAGAAGCAATCACCCAACTTGCCAAACTAGAAAATGATATATTACTTCAAAGGAATCATGAACGTCCCATGAGTTCTAAGCAAAATATGAGGAGCATAAAAATCAGTATACGATGAAGAAAGTTTTGAAGATTGCATTTTTAAGGCATAATGTGTGGAAATAATCACAACTAAAGGAGATGATCTAGTGGTCTTTAAGTCAAGAAAAGTCTTTATGGTTCTCCGAACCAAAGATATTTTTTGTGGATCAAGATGTAGTGAAAATTTGAAAAGAAGAAATGATAACCTCTTGCTGAAGATATGAAATAGAGATTCTAATTTCGACTTTCACCCAAATACAATTGGAGAGTGGAGGAAGGCCACAGGAAATGTTGAAGAGCATATGTCCAAAATAGGGCAGACACTAGTGGATGACATTATGTGAAGATCATCCTGACAAAGTATTTTCTAGCACTGATGATTTCCTTGGTATCTGATCAAAGGAATCTAAATAATGTGAGGTGTAGTGTGTTATGAGCTGGCAAACAATAGCAAAGGCACCAGCTGTCCTAATGAGTTGGCAAACAATACCACAGGCACCAACTCTATATATAGCCAACTTGTGAGTGTTTGTTTTTCAAGTTTTAGAAGGGAGTTTCACAAAGAAAAAGGAGAGAAAACGTATAACGGTTGAGAGGAGAGTATTGTGTAATAAGCCACTCTGTTTGAATCATATAATCTATAAACGTTCTGAGTTTTCATCATTAATTTATCTCAACCACCTCTAATTTCTTGATATAACTGTGTGACTTTCCTAACATTCCTGTAGAGAGGAATGTCGTCACAGTCAAACTTCGAATAAATTCAAAGAGGCAACTCGAAGACACAGAAGAATCTCAAAAAAGAAGCTGGTGACGAGCAAGAAATATAAAAAGTGGAAGCCTAAAGGGCCTTATCCATAGACCGGGTATATGATACTAAAACTTCCATAGTTATTTTGTGCATGAGTATTATTTTACTATATTCTTATATACGTAAAGATTGCCAATATCCATGTTATTTTGATATAGAATATGCATGGAACAGGTATAGTCCTGTTACTAGTATTTTAAACAATATAATAGATTTTTTTATCATCTTTATTTAATAAGATAAGCAAGTTTTCAATAATTTGGAAGAATGGACTCTTAGAGTGAATTTGAAGACTTGATCTTCAAGAGTCAATCCACTTTGTGATTTGCTGCTAGTTCTCGAACGTAGCTCCTCTGACTTCGAGAGGTTGAATAACATTCAACAAGAAGGAAGAAAATAATTTAATTGACAAAAGATCTTTGAGTAGTTCATATTCGGAGCATACTCACCCTAGTTGGGATCATAGCCTAATGGGTAAACAATTTCTAAAACTATACTTTTAATAAGTTCAAAAGGGGTTTCTGAAATTTGAAAAAACAAAATATTTCAGGAATATTTTGTCAACTCTAACTTAGTTAACTTAACTGTAAAGTTAAGTGATACCGAATACGCACAATAGTGAGTTCATTGGCATAAAGTGCCCTAATTAAAGTTAAGAGGCACGCATCCACCAATTCAAAAAATTGAATGGCATCGTAAGTATTTTACCTGTGATATATATAGTCTGGCTGGCGATACAAGACGATGAAGTTATATGAATTATTGGAATGAATAAACAGTAAGAGGGAGGCTGCTGGCAAGCTCAACTAGAGCAGATCGACCCCGCGCATGCCAGTAATAATACGTACGAATCCAAAATAGATCCAAATGTAACCCGCCTTTTAATTCTGTACAGACTAAAAAAAATTCTTTCCAAAATATATTAAAGTGACATGAGAACGGATTAGGTCAGTAACTCTATGGTCAGTAATCATGAGTAACCTGTCCACATCAGCATGGCATCAGTATCTTCTCTCTCTTGAAAAGTCTTTTATATATTCCCCTTTAATCTTTAACGGACGATTTCTCTCTCGTTTTAAGTAAAATTTAATTTTTTTGCACAGATAAATCAGATTAAATGTGCTCTTTAAAATTATATACACTTTGATATATTTTTAGTACAAAAAAAAATTGAATAATTTTTTACCAGTCATTACCATATGGTATGCTCCTATTTAATACCATATGGTAAGAAAGCGTACCATGATGGTATGAACATATCAATATGGTAAGAAGCTTGAATACATGATAGTAGGAGTATACTAATTGTCATTTACGACTTTCATCATTGTTTACTACAAGTTACCACCCACATACCATAGTGGTAAAGTATGGTAATTTTTTATCCATTATTTTTTTCACTCAGAAATTTATAGATCCAATAGATCATGATGAACTCGTTCCTTCTCAGCAAACGTTTTCAAAACGACTTAAAAACGAAGAAGTTACCGTATGGTATGTAGTTGGTAAAAAAAAGTTTCTCTAAATATATTGAAAATTGATCTCATTTTGTAGAGCACAACGAACTCGTTCCATATGTGCAAAAAAAATGAAATCCGAGTTAGAACGAAGAATATAAGAGTCGATTAAGAAAACTAGGGAAAATAAAATGTTTTTAATTGACAACCCTTAGATCTGAATTTTCTAGACCCACTTAGATCTAAAGGTCCAGATTTAGTTACTCATAGGTCAGTAACCAATGGTTACTGACCCTATCCTAAACCGTTATCTTGTACGCCATACGAAATATTTGAAATCCGAATTAAAACACAAGAGAAATGTACTAACCATATATGGCATAATTTTCCTTCTCCAAAACTATTTTCGTGTGTTACTCAAAAAAAAACTATTAGATATTTCTCATTGACTTCCATTTTCATTCAATTGACTAAATTAATTTTGTAATAAGCAAAAGCCCTTACCATTTGACAACTAATCTCCACTCGGAATACACTAACCATCATCTACAACCATTTTTACATCTCATCAATCAAATTTTATCCAACTTTACGCCTTACCTCGCCATACGTGTAACATCCCGAACCTTTTCCCGACAAGATACTGTCCGCTTTGAGCCTCTACACCCGCACGGATTTGCCTTGGGGTGCAATTCAAAATGACTTCCCATAAGATCACCCATCATTGTTGTACTCCACACTGAGCACTGTTAACTTCGGAGTTCTCACAAGAACTCCTCTATTTCACCCCAAAACGCGTCTTTTCAGTTAAGGTCGGTTTCTTACTTATGAACCATGAATCTCTCTGTGCTTTGTCGATGTGAGATTTGCCTAAGGTATTACATACACTTCCCTTGGGACTCAACGCCCTCGTTAAGATTTTCCCCACCATCGTTCAAGAGGGACGCGAAGAGGCTCTGATACCACTTTTAACATTCCGAACCTTTTCCCGACAAGATACTGTCGGCTTTGGACTTCTACACCTACACGGTTTTGTCTTGGGGTGCAATTCAAGATGACTTCCCATAAGGTCACTCATAATTGTTGTACTCCACATTGAGCACGTTTAACTTCGGAGTTGTCACAAAAACTCATCCATTTCACCCCAAAACGCATCTTTTCAGTTAAGGCCAGTTTCTTACTTGTGAACGTGGATCTCTCCCGTGCTTTGTCGATGTGGGATTTGCCTAATGTGTTACAATAAGTATCCATATTAACAAACACACCAAAAAAAAAGTTAATCTCTGCTGCAAATTAATAAAATCACCGCCACCCTTCAACCACCACGTCAAACACCAGTAAGGATTACATGACTTTCAGAAACGGCCAAACAAAACCCCCAGCTTTCCTCACGGCCAGTCAAGTCGAGCATCAACGCTACAATTACGGTGAAGAAGCAGCAGCTTCAGCTTCGAAGCAATGCCACAGTGGCAACCCTTGATCCCACCGATCCCCCAAACATGAACGTAGGATACGTTCGAACATGATCTACATATCTGAATTGACAAGTAGCTGCTGCTGTTGCTGCTTCCTGCTCCTTTTCTAGAGATGCTTCACCTCTCCTTTGATTGAAGTTCTCGACTTCTTGCATTAGTTCATCTTTGGTACTGTTACACGAGGTGATGACCTGCAATCAGAAGAATCGTCAATCGGCATCATCCTCTTAGTGCCGCCAATGTTTGGACGTCCAAAACTGCTTAGTGATAAAAAAGTGAGTTCTGTTCTGCAAGGGGTTCAGAAAATCTTGAGCCTCAAATTTTAGTTCCTTTCTTTTTCTTTCAACAGACGAGCCGAAATAAACATGACTAGCTGAGGCCGCCACCAATGAGGAGAAAAAAGAAAAGAATTGAGGCTCACCAACAGACCACCAGGAGCAACCAGCTTTGACACCGAGTCCCAGTACATGACCCTGAATGAAAATCACAAGGAAAATAATCAAAGCTCAGTAGCTGAAATTTTCTAGGAGAAAGTGGGAAAGTCCGTGTGACTGCCAAGGAATGAAATTACGAATTTCCTTCAAAACATTACACTGTTGAAGATTCTACTACAAGGGTGAGGATGAAATCTGACCTCTTTATAGGGCCATCTGGATGCAATCCGATAGCGTCTAATGTCCCTTTATCAATGACAATACGGAACTGTCTCTCTAACTTTGTCTCCAGTATATCATCAACCTAAGAGCAAAACCATTAGGGACCTCTAGGAGTTCAAGAAAACTATCCAAAAGCTGTTATCATACAAACCATAGAGAATATGTGCGAATCACCATGGTTAAAAAAGCAACTCCATAAGCAGCAATTTAAATTTCAAACCAAAACACTATTTAGCAATTACAATCTCGCCTACTAGACGGTGTGGGAAACTCGGAGGTGTGAACAGGGGGGGAAAGAAACTTCAAGTTTCTAGGTATTTGGCATGTTCAGTTTTGGAGCAGCCTTATCGATAAGGCATACTGTAACCGCCAACCAGTTCAACCAGGGTTTCACTGAAAATCTTCTGCTGTCTTGAAATTAAATTAGCTATAACACTCTGCTCAGCATTCACAGCCAAAAACAACCAAGCCTCCCTATGTGTGCATGTGCGTGTGAGGATCATTCCATGGAAGCAAACGTTCACATTTAGGGACAATTCATATACGATAAAGAGGTTACCCTTATGGGGAATTAAAGTATTTTCTAGGATAACATTTGAGATGTATTCAGATATCAAAATGGTAAACTGTGCAAATAGATCATATGCCACTTTTGAGGACAGACCCTAAGGTTATGAATCTCACGGCAGTCATGAATCACCTACCATATCGGTCAGAATAACTGCACGGTAGGAGAACCAACGCACATGGAGTTACCTCCACATCACAAGATCCGTCAGTGAAAGACAAAAGATATATACTCCCTTTAGGACTAGCTCAGATCCATACTCTTCAGTTTTAAAATATGCCAATGAAGATGGGGGGAATTCTAAGAAATTCTTGTCCCTCAACAAGATGTAGGAAATCATCCATCTTGATATAGAGTATATCATGTCTTCATGGCTAGCCATACTGCAATATGTAATTTACTGAATCATTTAGCCATTGGAGTCTGGAGACACGTTTCCCATCAAGAACAGGAGGAAAGATGAGAACACCACATACACTCCAATATACTGAGCAAAAAATATTATTTCATGTAAGACAACAATTTTAAGTATAAGCTGCTTAATCTCTCGTGTATAAACTATGAATCCAGTGAAAACAAAGCTATAGAAATTAGAAAGTATCCATGTCACCACGTAAAAAATGGAAAATATGATCTTGAAAAGGAAATCAAAACTGAAAAACTGTCTGGTATCTATTTCCCACTTCACATTCTGCCAATGAAAGAGAAAGTAGGAACCAATTTGCTTGCTCAAACAAATCAAACAGGAATGAACATACAGTAATTTCCAGATAATAGCCCAAGGGTAACTAACATGCTTCACGTACCAGAAAATTTATATTGGAAAACCCGTCACGATCAGCCAGATTTTGTGCAAGTTTGATTGCCCCCTCACTATAATCAACCCCAGTTAGATCAGAGAACCTGAGAACACAAGATGCGAACACAACTTTGCTTTGTTACCCTGGTTGAACACATCTTCCACTCTTATCAAATTCATAGAGGCATGGAAACTCTGGCACATGGCTTAGACAACTAGCATCCCAGAGAATGGGAAAAGATAAACTGCTGTTTTGACATGAGAAACCACACACAAAAATTTGTTACAGATGTAAGCAGTGGATTTCTACGTTTTCCAAGGAGAAGAAACCATAGAAATTTTGTAGTACTTAAAATTTTGATAATTTCATGCCAACATCATCATATTACACCCTAATTCCTGTAACACTACTTTCTGAAACCCAATGTAAATTAAACACTTAAAATAAGTCATAAGAATGTCCTGCAGAAGCTATGTTATGATTATGAAATGACAGTACTGTTTGTTATGGAGGACAGATTTAAATTCACAAAACCACATATGTTAAATAATATATAAGATTGATTTAGCATGTAATACCAGAACTACAAGCAAAATCTCAAAGTGTACCCCTGCTTGGCAAGCTCCTGGAGTAGCAAACCATTGCCTGTCCCAACGTCAAGCACACTCCAATCGGAAAAATACTTGTCACCATCTTCAACAGATGAAGATGTGTTATCGCTAACATGGTTTGTGCTGTGACCTTGGGAGATGTCAATGCACAACCTTTTTGTCCAAGAAGCAACAACATCCATGACATCACCCCCAAACCTACATGAGTATCAAAAAATAAAGTAACAAGAGTCAATAATGCTGTAGATTCCATCACATGAACAAGCATATAGACCCAAATACATTTCTGTAAACAATAAAATGCAAGACACTATCTTATGGTCAAGTTATGTTGTTACAATTGAATAATAGATATCATCTCAGTTTCCGACCAAGCTGACAATAAAAGGCTAGCCTTATTAGATGTCTATATGCACAGATAAATACTAACCATACTTCACCAGCATGGCCATGTTCGCGGAAATTTGATAACTCATCGGCATATGCAGAATCCCAGTAACTCTGAAGACCGAGCATTGATGTCACAACTTCAGCATCTGGCTCTTCCTTGTCAGAACTGCACACAATAAGAAGGTCAAAAGTTTGGAACTCTGGAGGTCGGAGCTCTGAGATCATCCCAATATATTAAAAGGTGAAGCACAAGTGCGACAAATACAAAGGTTAAGCCCTAATCTCATTTCATCTAAGCGTGTCTCGATTTTTAAAGATAGGTGTCCCAGTAGTGATGATAGAATCTCCATCAAACTAATTCTGCTCATGCAGCAAAGTTCACACATTTCCAGTTTCGATTCTTTTATGCAATATAAGAAAAACATAAAGCAGACCAAGTACCACTGTCTTAAAAAATGAGGCCTGCAAAATATACTTCCACACTGAAGAATTGCTGACTAAGTTCTAGGTCTCGTTGGAAACGCTGAAGAATTGCAAGGTAACACAGTGGCGCAAAATCACAATGCAGAATCATCTATAGCACGATCATATATCAAAGGAGATCAACAGTATGCATAGGGCAGACTGGATACATTCTCACAGCAATGAAGAGCAAAAACGAAAATAAATCCAGATGGAGGGATACCTGTAATCTGAGGCAGCACGGAAGTTGGCAGCGCAGAGTGCATCGGTTGCATCGGCATGGCGCTGCTCGTCATCGAGGGTGCTTCCATAGTCGCTCTTAATGGACCAAGAATCGGCGGCTACGGACCTGTCATCGTCGGAGACCAGATCACTGGCGACGGCCGATGCAGCTCGGATTTGCTGCTGAGAGATGTCGGATTCTTCCGGCAGCATACGCATTCCGGCCATACGCAAACCCTAATACTGGGGAAGATTTTTGAAATCGACAAGGGGGTTTTGTTGGTAGCTTTCGCGGCAGAGTGGGTGAAGAAGAAGAAGAGAGTATTTGTGGGGAACAATCCACGATTCGTTCTTATTATTTTGGGCTAATACCACTGGAAATACCATCCTTTAGCGAAAGTACCATTAATATTACATCGTTTTCGATATGCCATTTGTATACTAAAATGTTTTCTCCGTTAGTTGGACCATTAAACATAACTGTGCGACTTTTCAACACCCAATCAGCGCTTAATAGAATCCTACGTGGCTTGCTGATGTGACTTATTTACTAAAATGAAAAAAAAAAAAAACAATTCTCACCTCCCAGTCCTTCCACCTCCACTAATCTCATCTTCTTCTCCAAATTTCCCCAACCCCCCTAAAAAGCCAGCACAGCTCCGCCTCTGCAGCCGGCAAATCCACCACGCCAACCGCGGCCGCCGCTCCAGCTGTCACCCCAACCTCTTCCCCGGTCACGTCCCTCCTCCCAAGACCATCCCATCTCCTTCCACTTCAACCCACTCTACACTACACCCAAAGCAGCTCTGAGCCCTCCAGTCCCTTTGCATTCCAACGGCCAAAGATCTCCTTTCGGCCCAGGAGCTTGTTGGCCGCCATCTTCATCAAACCCTCGTCGTGTCTTTACTAGGTAACGACTCTTCCCCCGACAACGACTATTTTGTAAGCTAAGATTCCTCTCCAACGAAGGCGGAGCCGAGCAGTGGCAATGGCAATGGCGGAGGATGAGAGGGAGGGATTTTTGTGGAAGAGTGGCGGTGACGATGCCGATTGAGATTTGTAGATCTGCCGATTAGATCTGCCCTCGCTATCGGTGATCCAGAACCCAATTGATTGCAGAATCCACCAACCCTTTACTCATCAACGAGAACAAGTAGAAGTTCCCTCTGAGTTTGATTCCTTTGCTCCAAGGACAAATCCGCCCTCCGATCGTCGAGTTCGAGTCACACTACTAGCGCTCCTGAAGAAGGAGGATCGCCATCTCCCTCTGTCGTCTCTTTAACCAGGACGGAAGACGAAGAAGTTCCTGTAGATCTGGCATCAGTGAGCCAGTGAAGGAAAGGGTCGGCTTGAGGATTCCCTTTTGACTTCACAAAGTAGTAGAAAGACTCTAATTCCCCACTGGAACCGAAGAAGAAGACTCGGTGGCTGTGAGAAAAAAGTGAAGGCGGCAACAAAGGGCTGGCGGCGATGAGATGCGGTAAGGAACGCCAACCTGAGTAGGGTATTACATCCCTGTTAGCGAAATCAATCCTCATAGCTCTCAAGTCGAAGAGGGTGGTATTGTTTTAATTGCCAAACTTTGCGACAACAGCGGCGACGCTTCTCTCTGCGGGTTGCTTCGATTGGAATGGGTGGGTGGGGAAGATGATGGAAAATTAATATTATTAATTATTTGTTTCTGAAAGTTAAATTAATATTTTTTAAATATTAATTTCCTACATGGCACATATGTGTACAACACCTAAGAGCCACATAAGCAATAGTCAAATATAAGATGACCACAGTTAGGTCAACCGTCAATTCTAACGGTCAACAGAAATTCGCGTAACACAAATGACGCAAATCCCTAATACGTTGGGATATTTTTGTGATTATTGAAACTACGTAATATAAATGGCACTTTCGCTAAAGGATGGTATTTCCAGTGATATTAGCCCTATTATTTTCTTCTGGGTTTTGCAATAAGAAGCGTCGATTATTATTATTATTATCTGCTGGACTTACTCATAAGCGGTCTGGGCTGGGGCACTGGGCTAACCATCAGGGTCCTTCCTTGTAACCCATCATGATTCTTGATCCATTAAGTTCCATTTTGATAAGTTGGTAGGGGTTAACTGGTTTCCCTCTTTTTCATTCTCTTCACCTTCACCTTTCACTAATGTAGACCTAGCAAATTACAACCCGACTCGTTGATCCAACCAGAAACTGCCCGAAAAATAGAAATTTTTAGAACCCAGAACCCTAATGATCCGAACCCGATTAACCCATTATTTATGGATCGGGTTGGGTGGTTTAGCTGGTTGACCCATTAGACCCATTCCATTTCATGCCACTCACAAAAAGACAAGGGGGTCATTTGGATCCAGGTTTTTAATTTGTGGGATTTTGGCTCAAATCACTGGTTTAAAAGCCCAGGTTTTTAATTTGTGGAATTTGTGTGGGATTTCAAAATAGCTGATCACCATCAGCTATTTCATAATCCCACAATTGTGGGTTTCTAAAATCTCTAATATTTAAAATCTCTTATCATATAATTGCTTTCCAAACGAGTGATTTTAATAAAATCCCACATTATGTAGGATTGTGCCCAAATCCCACACCCAAAACCTGCATCCAAATGACCCCAAAATCATGCCTGAATTGGTGAGATGTTTAAAAGAATTCACAAGAATTTGAAAGACATGTTTGGAGTTTAAGAATAATCAAATATCATGTGTTTCTTGTAGTAGTATTACTTTTGTGATTGTTTTTTGACGATTTGTTCAATTTGTATTTCATTTCATTAGCATGGGAGGATTTGAGAATATTTTAATTGGCATGTGTTAGGTAAATTATTGTCATGCATATGTGAAGATTTGTGTTCTTTACAAAAATATGAAGCATGTGTGATATTGTTTCTAAGAGCGCTCATAACCCGAAACGACCTGTAACCTGATCCAAAACCCAATGGGTTCAGTCAATATTTGCCCGAAATAAGCCAATCCAAGTATCCAACATGACCCGACCCAAAACCCGAAATTACCCAACCTTACCCAATTTTCAGATCTGCACTGCACTAATGGGTTCATAGGCCTTCCAAGGGGCGAGATTTCATCTAGGAGCAAGTTTTTGCAGCACCAAAGGAGAAGAGAGAAGAGCTCAGTGACGCAATTTCAATCGGTTGTACTTACTTTCCATTTCTCCTTGCAAGTTGGTGAATGGATTGATTTCCTTCAGCAGAATACCCCGTGTTCGGTTTTGACTTAACTTCGTGGTTTGGCCTTATTTTGTTGATGGTGCAGTGAAGCAAGGCTCGCATAGAGCAGGTGGGTGAGTACTTCAGGATGCAGCAGGGTCGCTTCTAGCCTGTGCAGCCAGATAATATCGAGGTGTGGATGATCCCTTCCTTGTTGAAATTTTTGCGTTGCGTGATGCTATTCAGTTGTGTGTGGATAGAGGTTGGACTTCTGTAAGCTTCCTTGGAGATGTTCAGCTCGTCTTTGATAAGGTTGTTTGTAATATGGCGGAGGATAGCGAGGGGTGCAATTTTGCGGGAGATTAGTGGCTTGTGGCCTTGTTTCCCTAGTTTCATTGTGTCATTGTGGGTCGAGTTAGGAACAGGGACATTCATCTTGTGGCACGAAAAACCCTTTCATTAAGATCACCATTGTTGATGGGTTTAGATTTTATTGCGTGGCTTTGGTCATTTTGAGTTTTAAACATTTGTATCCCTATTTCTTGGTAACACGAGTTTTCTATTGAAAAAAACATAAACGGACACTGGAGAGTAATTTTGTATTCTTAAATATATAAAAATTGACGTAATCTTGTGAAGCAAAATGAATTCCAATTTTCAAATTAAACGAGATGATTCATGTAAAATAATGAGAAGTGGTTATACACCAAGTTATTTAGGTTGTGTTATTCAACTTAAATTTTCCCGAAGTTCTCTTACAATTTGCTAATATTTTTATGGGCGTTTTGCCTTTAAAAATAGTTTACACTCATTTGTTTCTTGATAAGGATTTAAAGTAAAATAAAATCAATTGCGTTCTCTTTGTCGCTCCATGTTATGTCCTGCTTTAAACTCCCTCTCTCTGCCGCACTCTAGATAAACATGTGACTAGATTTTGGTGGGAAGTGAAAGGGGGTCGCCCTCGGATTAGGTGGAACTCCTGTCGGAATTTGTGCACGAGTAAACATAATGGGGGGATGAGATTTCGGCGGTTCTAGCATTTTAATCAAGCCCTCATGGCTAAGATTGGATGTTGGATTCTCAACGAACCTGATTCTCTCTTGGCCCAAATATATAAAGGCAAGTACTTTCCGAATGGTACATTCCTAATAGCGACTGTGCGGTCTAGCCCATTGTGGGGGTGACAAAGTATTGTCCATGGCCACCTCCTCCTCCAACAAGGACTCTGGTGGCAGATTGAGAATGGGCTCCAGTCCTCTATCCAATATTCTAGTTGGGTCATGTATGCTCATCATCATCCTCCTCTTTGCAATCCTCATGTCATTTCCGAGGGCAATGACCCGAAGGTGACCGAGCTTATAGTTCCTGGAGGGAGGATGGTGTCGACAATCTCTTCAGCAGATGTTTCACTAGATGTAGCATGTGCCATCATGGCATTTCCCCTACCCCGTATGGGTATAGAGGATAGATTGGTATGGCATGATACGTGTGATGGAGTAGTGTGGCGCCCCATGGTGAGTTGGATGGATAGGGAGAGTTGGATGAGAATGTGGGAACTCAAGATCCCGCCTAAGTAAAAATTGTTCCTGTTGCAAATTTTCAATTGTACTCTGCCTACTACTAAATCTTTGGTTGAGAAAAGGGTTTGCCTTGATGCCCGATGTGATGGGAAAAATCTGAAACGATGAAGCACCTCTTTTGGGAGTGTCAAATCGATACAGATCTTTGGACTCATTCGGGATTAGAGCATCTGGGGCACGATTTGCCACGACAGACATTTCATTTTTTACTTAAAAAGTACTTGCTTCGGATAACCTTGTCGGCTCATATTATGGCTCTGGTGGCGCTCCTGTGGCGTATTTAGAAATCTAGAAACCGGGTTGCCTTTGAAGGCAAGCAGTTCTTGATTCCTCAACTGATGCGCCAATACTATCAGCAACTCCATGAATGGGTGTCCTTACCAGAGGATAGGTTGGTCCGGGATTGGTTTCCTTTGCAACGGAATCTGGAGGTGGAAAATTTTCCCTTTGTTGTCTGTATGTGAGATAGTGCGGTATGTGTTGACTCACATTCAGCGGGAGGGTTGATCTTAAAGGATGGAGGAGGGTATGTGCTCTTAGCAAGAGGAATGGCTCTTGAAAACATTGTTGACCCTCTTGTGGTGGAGACTATTGTCCTCCGTGAAGCTATTCTGTGGTGTCAGAATCTTGGCATTCCTCAAGTACCCTTTGAAGGTGATGCGAAGGTGCTCATTGATAAGATTAATATCAAGGATGCGCAAGACAGCCGTGTTGGGGCTATTATCCAAGAGATTCTGCGTCTGATGGCTCTGAATAGTGGTTTTCGTGGATGGGATTAGCAATAGGCTAGCACATTCAGTGGCTAGGAAGGTCCTTTTTTATCTCCGATTTCGTGTCGATTGTATGATTTTCGTGTCTAGGTTTGGTCCAGAGTGTAATCCGTTATTTTTTATCAATCAATATGATTATCTTTTGTTAAAAAAAAATGAATAATTATTTAATCTAAAGGTTGATTTCAATTTAGAAGTCTCAAAGAGTTGATTAGCAGGATGGAATTTCCCTTTTCCCTTCGATAGCTTTGAAAAACTACGAATTGTCCAGAAGAATACCATAAAAGAGTCCAATCCCTTGTAGAGTTACTCCAAACTCTTATCAATTGTTCTATTTAGAACGTACCTATCATTTGAATTCCTTCCTACCGCAACTCTTTGTTTATATATATATATATATATGGTGACTTCTACGGTACCCCGGGTGAAATCTGGGGTACCGCATACCTTGAGTATGAAAACGCTATCTAGACCTCGAATTAGCAGGATTTTTGGGCATGATACTATACCCTAACCCTTAATGAGTGAACCCTAGGTCCTAATTATCTAAATCATAAACTATAAACCCTAAGATGGTGCATTGATTTTTTTGCCTATATTTGGACGGATCATAACCGTCGATTATTGCTTCTAATTAAATTGATCTTGGGGTATAGGATTTTGAGAATTAAGACCTAGATGTTGATCTTCAAGGATTAGAGTATAGTATCATCTCCGAAAAATCAGTCAGTTCAAGTTCTGGATAGCGTTATCTTACTCAAGGTATGTGGTACACCGGATTTCACCCGGGGTACCATAGAACTCCCCATATATATATATATATATATTTATTTATTTATTTATGATGGATAATTGTCGTGACAATTGGAAATTAGAATAGATGATGCATGCATGTATCATTCTGTTCCAATATAACAAGTTTCATTTTCTGTTCAAAGAAATACATCAAATAATATATATCTATCTGAAATGGAAAGGTTACTGATAGCAACAACAGAGAGAGAAAAGGGAAGATTTTAGCCAAAGGGAAACCGTAGCTCGGCAGGCACTACTTTGCATAATTGAATCACCCCCGAAAAGGAATATTACTTCTGATTTTGCTGCCAAAACCAGAAATGCGCAAAATTAATTAAAGGACCTCTCATCCCCAAACTCTACCATTTTTCTTTATTAAAATGGAAAAATATATACATTTCCATGTATATATATTTCAGCTCCCCTTCCATCGTTGTTAACAAACAAACAAACCAACAAAGAATTCTCTCAACACCAAACCTTCCAAATCTCTCTCTCTCTCTCTCTCTCTCTCTCCAAAATGGGGAACTTGCTGTCCTGCAAGACGACCACCGCCGGCGGCGGCGGCCACATCATGCTCAAAAAGTACCACTCCGGAAAAATCGCGTCACCGAGGGTGATCTTCCCGACCGGAGAAGTGCGGGCCATCGAGGAGCCGACCAAAGCGGCGGAACTGATGATGGAGGCTCCGAACTTCATGGTGGTCAACGCCGACACTCTCAAGGTCGGGGCCAGGCTGTCCCCTCTGGCGGCCGACCACGGCCTCGAGACCGCCAACCTCTACGTCATGCTCCCATTCCACCGCAAGCACTCCCCCGTCACCGCCGCCGATCTCGCGTCGCTCTTCCTCGCGGCGGCGGATTCCCTCGTCGTCCTCAGACGCCACGGACTCGGGAAAGTCCGCGATCTCCCGTCGGCCGAGACTGATCATCACGGTCACGAGGCCGAACAGACGGCGTCGTATCCGAGGCTGTTGGAAGGGCTGGACGACGAAACGGCGTCGTCGGACGCGGCCCATTTCTTGACCGTGCACAGGTTGTCTATGTCGAGGTCGAGGAAACCGTTGCTCGATACCATCGTCGAGGAGCCGGCCGGCCGTCGTCGTCGCTCGATTTGTTGATCATTTCTTTGGAGTATTTGTAATTGTCATAAATTAGTTACCCTCGAAATCGATACGCTTTTTTTTTTCCCTCTCCTTAATATGCAAATTTATCGTTCCCTTTTTTTTTTCCAGAAAAGTTGGCCGATCAGATGTATATATAATTCGATCTTTAATGAAAAGAAACTCGACTTGATTTCTTAATATATTTTTTCGGGTCTCGTATTTTCGTTAAACATTTTCATTTTTACTCATTCGTTTTAAGTGGTTCAGACACTTGCCAATTACTGTATTTTTTTTTTGTTTTTCATTTTATAGTCTGACCTGTAAATATGTTGTATATGTATATGGGGAAAAAAAAATACGTATGGTACGATGGTGTTTTTTTTACTTATGGTTTGGTGTAACCAATGATGCAAAGGCGACACTGGAAATTTGTTTGGGAAGTCTTGTTTTGAACTTTCAGTTGGACTTGTCTTTTGGCCAACCGACAGGCAATTAGAGTGTATGAATTAGTGAATGAAGGTTGGTTTGGATTCTTCTGGTCGAGTAGCGGATCTGTCAAACCACCGATTTTGTCTTTTT
Source organism: Linum tenue (assembly GCA_946122785.1). Lineage (NCBI taxonomy): Eukaryota > Viridiplantae > Streptophyta > Magnoliopsida > Malpighiales > Linaceae > Linum > Linum tenue. The sequence goes on along the minus strand of CAMGYJ010000010.1, from coordinate 4,380,462 downwards.
AATTTGTTTATGCGTTTTGATATATAGCAGCATATCGGCAATGTCGAAGTCAGTGTGCATAATTTGCTACGGAAGTTGGTTTACCTTGATAGAAGTGGCAAATATATAATTAAGGCCAGGTAACGGATTGAACGATGATCACCAAATTAAAATGGAATAAGACAACTCATGTGTCAGGTAGGAATTCCTATATGTATATATATCCGTTGCCAAACCTGTCTGTAACGTAGCGACGGAATCCATCCTCGATAGGCAAAATCTAGTTCTGTGCTTGTTCGATGGCGTGTCCGGGGTAGTCAAAATTTTGGTTAAAGTGGGTTCGAAATTTTGGAGAAATTATTCGTCATTGAAGTTTGGAAGTCAAGTTTGGAGTGAAGATTGAAGATTTAGATCATATTTCTGCATTCTCTCTCTTCTCTATGGAGTAACTTCCATTCATTTAGATTTTTGATGAACCTATGTTTGTAATTATGAGAGGGAATACCTGCTGAATAGGTCAATATAGCACCACTTACTGGAGATCATCTCAAATCCAAAGGAATGCAACTTCTTCCATCAGTTAAGGCAATAATAAGAAGGGTTAATACATTATTTTGGTCCGAACTATTACCCAAACTTTCTACTCCGGCTTGTGGTTTCTGAAATTGCTCCTCCGGCCCGAATTATGCACCATACTTCCTTGTTTGGCCCGGCGCGGGTTTTGACCGTCAAATTGGACGGTCAACTCAATTGACCGTTAGTCAAACGCCAAGTCATTAGCCACGTCAGCCAACCTGAAATAAAAAATTTGGATTTTGTAATTTTGTAATTATTTCGTTATCCAAAATTTTGAATTATTATTTCTTATTAATGGTTATTGTTATTAGAAGAAAAAAATGAATTAAATAAATTTAAAATCCAAATTTTTTATTTCGGGCTTGCTGACGTGGCAAGTGACTTGGTGCTTTGACTAATGGTCAACTCGATCAATGAAGTTGACCGTCTAATTTGATGATCAAAACCCACATCGGGCCAAGCAAAAAAGTATGATGCATAGTTCGGGCCAGGAAAACAATTTCAGAAACCATGGGCCAAAATAGAAAGTTTGAGTATACTTCGAGTCAAAATAAGATAGCTAGGGATTGGGAAATTCTCCGTCGAGGTTGTAAGCTAGTTTAGAGCGAGCTATATTGAAAATAGAAATATGCCCATGATTGTGTGGATATCCAAGGGGATGTCAAGCTGAGGTAGTTCGCGCTCAAGTAACTCATTCTACTACCAATAGCCAACCTTGAGGGTACCATTTCGGCAAAGCGGATCTTTGTGCAGCAGCCTAGTACTGCTAAACTACCAATAGTACTAACCAGATGGTAAAAGGAGAAACCAAAAACGTAGTAGTAGTAGTAGTAGGATTCATCTATTCAGTTGCGAGAAACTAAGATGGCTCCATTAAGGTACAAGGACGCAACTAATGTGACTGTTCACATTACAAAATGAGTCAACCAAACCCGCCTAGATTACCATTCTAACTTCCTGTCAAATTGAAATAAGACCCTTCTCTATAGATAATTCCAGAAACTGTATGGCCAAAAGACATCGCACCCCTAGACAGGAAAACAAAAGATTATTTTTCTTGGAAGACGACAACTTACGGTTCCTCCTTCTCTGCAGAGTGCTCAGGTGATGATGGGAGCGGTTGGTCATCAGTTTCTTCTGTTTCAATGGCTTGATCGTTTTGATCCTCAATGGGTTGATCATTTGGAGGCTGTTGTTCCTCCGCAGCGCCTTCTCCGTCTTCAGGATAGAAGTTGATGGGGAATTTCGTAACACGAGGTTTATCAGACAAGATGTTTCTCTGAACCTTATCGAGCAACACCTTAGGTGGAGGCTCCTCTCTTAGCTGCTCGTCTTCGTAGTCATTGTTCACATAGTAGCCAACTCGAACAAACTCCTGGCCCAAATAGGAGCAGGTCAGTAAAAGCACTGTCACCCCTATGATATCTTCCTCACGGATTCTGGATGGGTCAGGAGGATCAGCCTGAAAAGAAGCATCATCCAAGAAGAAATAATGTCAATATTAGTACTTTTGTCTTAACACAGAAAAGGAATTAGGACACAAATTACCTGCAAGACAAAGCGATAGTTCCCAACATTCACTGGTCCCACAAGTACACTTTCTAATAGTTGATCGTATGTTTCATCCTCAGCAGACCCCACATAGGTGAGCTTCCATTCGAGATCTGCAATTTTATATGAAGTAGGGTGTAATTTAAGATAAATGAGGCAATAGTGAAACAGCCTGGATATAGAAGTCAGATAAAACAAAGATGCTACTCTGGATCATCTGACATAAGGAGTGCAGCAACACTACCATGGACAGCCTATCTCAGGCAACCATCTGGAGATGAACACTTAATTTGTTCTATGGTGTAATGTCCATGCTTAAGAGCACACCCGAAATTTCACTGATAGAGTACAATGTTCCTTGAGTCCATGATTTGGAGAACTATGGATCTTATTTCCAAAAGGTATCCTCTAGTGCACTGTGTTCATCAGAAGGATGGTTGTTGTATTTGGGTGAAGCATAATACACAGCAATGATACTAAAAGTGCGAGCATAATCCTTTATCAAAACTATCATATCTCACCAACTCCTTATAGCAGCATGACTGATGGACATCAGAGGGCGCAATGAACTTGGCCAGAATAAGACTATCTAGTAACCACCAAGCCTCAGAGACCTAACCATTACATATATATATCTAAAACGTACCCAATGATGCAAATACCAACATAGCAGTGATTACAACTATTAAAAAGAAACTTCAGGGATAATCCCAAGCAATACACCACATCCTAGGTCATGCTTCACTCTCAGTTAAACCGCGGAATAAAAATAAGTATCATTCATCAAATTTAATACTCAATGGTTTCATTACTTAAGTGCTCTTGGATATTAGGAACTTAGTCAATTTAAAGCACCAAACAAGTAACAAAAGTGCATACGTGAAATTACAAATCTATCATATGCAAAAGCTCCTCTAGCACAAGGTTGCATTTGGATTTCATCAGTTTCAAACACAAATGAGCAAAGAGCTGACAAACACATACACATGGAGCTTAATTAATCTATGGCATTAACAGGAATCACAAGCTAGAGACGCGTCTAAATTTAAACATCTGCGTAATCGACTGAAATCCAAATCCAAAAGGAACCAGTTGAATTCTTTTATTCCATTTCATGAACAGAAATGTACCTTTTAAAAAGTATAAGAGATAATTGAATGGGTAGCAGAAAGGTGAACACCATATAAAATTTAATCCATTAAGGTCAAACTGAAAGCCATGGAGAGACCAGCAGGCCTTCATTTGTAACTTCTAGACTGCGCACAGCACACCGACACTGGGGAATACCAAAGCTCATATAACACCATAATCCAGTGATGCAAGTCAACCAGTCACTTGAGATGAAAAAGAGAACACCTCGGCCAGAATTAAAATCATACAGAATATCAACCAATCTTCAACTAAACATCTATGCATTCCAATCTCCCACCAAGACACTCCACTATCAAAACAAGGACAAGGCAGAAATGACATCCACCATACATAATGAGATCGTATGACCACCCTCATCAACTACAACGAGCTACTTCTAAGCCATCACAATATGTAAGCAGTCAACAACCCTGTATTACGAAACATCAATTCTTACAGGAAACCAGGGGAGCAGAGCAAATCCTTAGAAACCCTAACTCGCACTCAGGTCTAAGCAAACAATGCGACAAAAATCCAAATTGGACTGACCAGGTTAACATAGCGGAAAAGGAAAAGAGTAGTGTTAGAGTAAATAGAGAGAGAGTGAGGAAGGAAGATACCGTCTTTTAGAGGAGTCAAGCACTCGTAGGAGATCTCGAACTGAAAAGGGGAAGAGAAGGGGGCAGGATTATCCAATACAGTGACGTTGGTGATGTTCACAACACTCATCGTCCCACCACAACCTATATCTCCAATTTCTAACTTCTCTGTTACCGAAGATTCATATACGAAAGCTTCCTCACTACACGGAATGGGAAACCCTAGAGATCAGTAGCAGCAGCTGTAGGGAAGAAGGGATCAAATTCCGGCCATTGGAAGCAGGCGGAGGAGGAAAAGGGCAGCGGAATTGGGAATCGGAAACGGGCTGGGAAAGCAATTGGAATTCTGTAGGGGGGAATGAAGGTGTTGGCGAGTGTGTTGAAGGGGAATCAGAGGGCGGGGAAGCGAGAGGACATGGTGGGAGGATTGAGAATGGCGGGAGAATTGCAAAAATGGGCGTATGAAATAACGCAGGAGCGGGAACAGAAGGGGGAATTTCGCAGACTACTAGGGCTGATGTGGAAAAGTTATGCTAAGCATGAACCGGTTTGAAATTGTGTTGTCTGCAAGCTGCATTGTACTCTTTTAAGGGTCGTTTGTTTCATGGATTTGAAAAATGAGGGTTTTGTAAACATTGGGTTTTGGAAACCCATGAATATATATGATGGATTTGGTGGCATTATGGATTTGAACAAGTCTATTGTTTGCTTGATGGATTTGATTATGGACTTTGTTTGATTTGATTTGATTTGTGGATATTAAATACAAATTACCTAGTTACCCTTATTTAATTATATTTCTATATTATAATCCAAATCTTTCATTTAAAACTAATCCAAAACATAGAAAGAAATTTTAAACTCTTTACCACTATGTGGATTAATAATTCAACTACAAATATAGAAATGTATTACAATTTGGCACTAATTAACAATTCATCTAATAATGTACGCAATATTATGTATCAATTGCAACCAATTGCTCGCTTTATTGCTACAACTCATCATCTTCTTGCTAACTCACCGATGTGGAATCCGAAAATCAATCAAATAATAATGTACAAGATGAGCATAAAGTGTTTCAAGGTGAATCTAACAAATCACATATACATTCATATTTAAATAAAATATGATATTACAAAATGAAATGATAAATTCTCATATTTATAAAATACGAAATTATAAAAGTTTACAGTTGCATGACCATTGAATTAAAGTAGGACAAATTTGTAATTAAAGAAATAATTAAGGGTAGAAAGGTAATTTACCATCATGGATTTTAATCCATCACCCAAATCCCACCTCAAGAGGTGGAACTTCCAAGTCCGTGGGGTCCACGGATTTGGAACTCCAAAAGAGATGGGCCCCACAAATTCCATCTCCCTAATTCTCTAAGGCAAACGATGGATTTCGGTTCAAGTCCATGATGGATATATTTCCATCACCAAATCCATCACCAAAACCCTCAAGCAAACCACCCCTTAGTTTTTAGTTTGGCAATGAGGGGTGCAAATTTGAGAAGGTGCAAGTTGAGTGGTAAATTATAGTGGGATGCAAATTACAGAGAGTGTAAATGAATGGGTAAATTGTTATTTGAATGAAAAAGTAAGAAGTGCAAATAAGTTTAAATGTCAATATAATATTATTATAAAATAGATTTCTTAAATTTATAAAATATTATCACAAAATAATAAAAGAAAAATAATTATATAATAATTAATATAATTTAATAAAAATAATTATTATATGATAAAACATAGATGAACATTGATAAAATTGTTTCCGGAGTCAAACGATCAACTCCGAACAATGTCTACATTAATAATAATTATAAGAAAAGAAATTGACAATATTAATTATTATATAATTATAATTATATAACTATAAAACAATTAAAAATCCAAATTTCCCCTCTTCCCCCCTCCTCTCTCTCCCTTGCTTCCCAATTTAGAGGGTAAGCCGAAATAGTAACTTTGCACTTTCGTTTTGCACCACCTACCTTTACAAATTATCCAAACAGGCGCAAATGTGTTGGAAATTGTGTTTACCCCTCCCCATTTGCACACCCCTTCCATTTGCACCTCTTCCCAAACATAGTGTACGAGAATATGATCTCGACTTCATTAATCAGATAACGCGGTTACATTGTCTTGCTGCAACTAATTAATAAGTAAACTAGGCAAACTATGTCACCCAAGTCGAGCCTCAAGGTAGCATATATGCTCTGGGGGTCTCTCCAACTAGAGATAATGATATCGTTCGAAACTGGATTCCTTCTGATATATTGAAGATAACCTGCATAAGAAAATCCAACGGTGGAAGTCTCAATCCAAATGCTGAGGGAGGTCTAGGTTTACGGGACCTTGATAGTGACAATATTGCCCTCCTAGCTAAACAGGCTTGGCCGATTGTCCAAAATTCGAATGGTCCCTTTGCCATCAATTATAAAGGAAGGTATTTTCCACATTCTTCATTTCTACTTGCTCCACGGGGTTCTAGGCCTTCCTGGGCTTGGCAAGGTATCCTTGTGGGTCGCTCTCTTCTGCAATCTGGATTTTGTTGGCGCATTGGTTCTGGTGCTTCGGTGCACATCTTGGAAAACACATGGCTGCAGACGACCTTTCCTTCTCGGCCTATTCTCCTGCCTAATGTCTCTTTACCTTGGCCCCATGCATCTTCTTTGATTGATCATCGATCCGGATGTTCGAAAGTGCCTCTCATCACCTCTCTATTTGATGTGGATACGGTCAAAATTATTATATCTATTCCTCTTCCCATCTTTCTCGTGTCCGACCGTCTTGTGTGGTACTATGAGAAATCAATTGAGTACACTATCAAGTCATGATATAAGGTGGCCCTCTTCCGATTATATTCATAAACCTTACACCATTCCTCCGATCTTTGATTCTTCGACTTGAAATTTGTATGGTCCTTGAATGTTCCTCCTAAATTATTGTGGCGTGTCATTAAGGCTATCTTCCCTTGAGAGATATAGTTATAGAGAAAGTACTAATTGAAGATGAGGATTTGGAGGCAGTAAAGTGCTTTGTTTGTTAGGAAGCTCCTGAGACTTTATTGCATTCGTTTATGCACTACAGGGTGGCTGTGGAATTTTGGACCCTTGTTGGTCTTAATCATTTACTCTTACAGGTTTACAATATGCATGTATCTGTGAGCTGGAAGTGAGGTTTTTTCATGCAGGTATATCCAAAGAGGTTCTCAGCCGGCTAGTCTTTGTGTACTGGCGCATTTGGATGGCTCGGTGCTCTACTACTTATGATCATGTTCAATTCCTTCCAACCACCATGGTGCGATATTACTGAACTCAAGTGAAGGAATGGTCCTCTACTCCATAAGCTTTGGCCGCCTCCAATTATCGTCGTGCTAATGTTCCTTCTGGGATTCGCAGTCACACTCCACCACCAATTATGTCGGGTTCTTTCTTAGTCCATTTTGATGGCGCGATGAAAACCTCTATTGTGGAAGGAGTTGGCTTCGTTGATCATACAGGACCATATGATATTCACTTTGATTTTTTGAAGTTTTACGACTATCTGTATGACACATTCATCATTGAGCTCATGTCCCTATGGGATGCTCTCCAGTGGTGTCTTTCTAAATCGATCTCTAATGTCTCATTGTGTAAGGATTCAAGCCATGCTTTGGGTGGTAGCCCCCTCTTATAGATTTATATGCTTCGTGTTTCCATGCAGCGTGCATCGTTCCAGTTCACTTCGTTTAAGTACAATAAGGATGCTCATATTTTGGCAAAACAAACCCTCTCATCGTTGGATCGTCGGTTGGTCGACCAACTGCTCTTCCTTATTTATTCTTTGTAATTGACCTGCAAAGGTCCTTTTATTATGTCATATCTGTTGTATTCCATTTCGGGATATCTTTGGCAAAAAAAAAAAAAAACTAGGCTGACTATCAAACCAAATCATTCTTTCACCCCATCTGGTCTCCTCATGCGCCATTAAATGTGCTGCTTCATTTGCCTCTATGTTTATGTGCTTCCAAGAGCTATCACCTGATCCCTGTAGATATCTTCTTGTGCAACGACAAAACGCTCCCAATTCATCTTGTATGGCATCAGGCGACACTACAAGAAAACTGCCATTTAGTGTAGGTTATTTCTTATGTTTTGTGTCGGTTACAACCGACACAAATTGTTTTAGTGTCGGTTCACTTAACCAACGCGAAACCCGTCGACACTAATCAAATTCGTGTCGGTTTTGAGCAACCGCCGGAGTAACCGACTTAAATTTATTTTGCGTCGGTTCTAACCGACTCTAATTATTTATTGAAAAAATCCAATTTTTATATTATATTCATTATCTAAGTCGGTTCAACCGACTGTATATAACCGACCCAAATCTGTCAAAAGAAAAAAAAAATTTGCCCCACCGCCGGGCGCCGACTACCCTTCTCCCCCTTGGTCAATTTGGGGAAGCGGCGGCGGAGAGGAGAGCGAGCAGAACCAGAGTCACGGACAGTCAAAATTTTCACCGCCGGCCAAAATTGCTTCCAGATCGATGCTGCCTCTCCACCTACCCAATGTCCCCTGTCATTCCCTTCCGCCAAACCCAGGTCGAGGTGCCGAAAAGCAATAGAAAGATCGAGCTAAACCCACATCGACCGAAGGTTGTCGAAGCCGGCATGAAATTCCCTCCGCCGCCTCGTCAGATCGTGGCCGTCCAATCTCTTCATCGTTCATCACTGAAACCCCCAAAAAACCCAAAACATGCAATCACCAAGCCGAACAATTGGAACTCTCAAACACAGAACCCGACCCTTTGAAACCCATAATAAACAACCCTCAAACCCATAAATCAAAACCCTCGGAATCCATTCAACTGGCCTCTTTTCATCCTCTTAATCCAGAAAATCAAGAAATCAACACCAGCCTTCGATTTTGGAGAAGCGCAGGTGAACGAGCATGCATATGTTAAGGAAACATCCCCAGATCAAGCGCTGGGAAGACAGATCGAGTGGTGGATCTTCTCCTGTTGCTCTGCAGCTCAGAGAAAAACAGATCTAGCGGCTGGTCTTCTTCGGTTGTTCTCCAAGGTGGCGAGCAATTTCTGGAGATTGAAGGAAGTGGCGATTGCTTGCGGCTGCTCGACGAAGAGGAGATCTCGATGACGGCAGGGGAAGCGCCGGAGAGGAGGAGAGAGGGCAGGGGAAGCATCAGAGATGAGGAGATCGAGGGTTGTTGGGTTTGTTCGTCGGAGAGGAGAGAACACATGGGAGGAGAAGAGGGTTGCTGGGTTTCCATTTGTTCGTTGGAGAAGAGAGAAGGCAGGTGTCAGGTGAGGGAGAGAGATGAGCACAAGGGAGGAGGATCGTGATATGTTGGGTCTGGGAAAAAGAAGATTAAATAATAAAGGAAATTGGAATGGGCGTCATATGAAAATTAGAATGGTTGAGGTGGAATTTTTGGGCGGGTAAGGAATTTTGGCCGCTAAAATTTTGGCATTCATTTAAGACACTAATTGGGCGGTAAATGGAATTGTGTCGGTTCAGAACAAAACTGACCCAAAGAAACAATAGTTGTGTCGGTTACAAGTAAAATCGACTCAAATATTCTGATAATTGTGTCGGTTTAATTTTAACCGACGTAAAAGTGGAGAAAATTGTGTCAGTTAAGTAACCGACACAAATCTTCGACACAAAATAGAATTTTAGTGTCGGTTAAGTGAACCGACTCAACTCAACCGACACTAAACCTCTGTTTTCTTGTAGTGCGATCGCAGCTTGCGTAGCAAATTCATGTAGTCCGTCTCGAGATTTACATTGGCGAAATTAAATTAAAATGCAAGTGGGCCCCCATCTCCGCCGCCAGAGCTTCTTTTGCATATTTGATCACCACTCTAAGCCCGCACACCCTTGTCCAAGAATCCCTGCGTATGTGCACACAGATATAAATCCCTTCGGTGGCTTCCACCGTGACCTTCTCTCTACTCTATCACTAGGGATTATTTTCAAGATTTGATGCTACTTATAATTCGCTAATAGGTACTTTGCACAAAATGATATCTCCTCTTCGGGTAGTTTAGCTCCATTAAATACGTGAGCATTGCTTTCCTTCCAGAGATACCAAAGCAGCCCACACCATTCTTCAAACTGACCTGGTTCTCCCATATCCAATACCTTCGCACACCACTTCTGGCACGGATCAATGCCTATAGCAAGAAATAGGCAGCCACGTCAGACTTCCTCCAAATTTGGGATGTCCATTCACACTCTGAGAATATATGGCTCTAGGTCTCTGGTTGGTTGCAGAACGGGCACCGTCGCTCTAACATGGGCTACTATCTACAGGCCCCATCAGAAGAATCTCCTTAGAAAATTTCCACAAAAATTGTCGAACCTTGGGCTGGACACCCAGACTCGATAGCTGCTTCCACATCTTCGCTTCTCCCATCACTAGCACTCCATTTTTTGCCAGCTTTGATAGCCCTCTTTGAATGTGTACATCCTTGTCTTGCTCTCGTGCCAAATTATCTTGTCAACCTCGTCACTGCCACGTAAAGGAATTTGGCAGATGACCATCACCACATCCATAGGGAAGCATGCCTCAAATAAGGTGTCATCCCAGGAGCCCGTATCGTGGTCAATTAGCTCGCTGACATAGGATTCAACCAGGAGACCTACTAGAGTTGAAGTGACAAACTGATGGACTGTGCCCGGGATCCAACGATCTCCCAAAAACCTCACTTTCTGCCCGTTCCCAACTCGCCGACGGAGTCCGCTATTTAGGAGGTTTTGCAAACTAAGGAGCCTGAGTCGGACGAAGCTCGGGTGGTAGCCATTTTTTGCATCCAGTATTGATGTTCGCTTACGATACTTCGCCTCTAGGATCCTTGCTATTAACGAATCTAACCACTGTACCAAGTTCCACATTTACTTAGCTAGCAACACCTCATTGAAACCCTTGAGATCCCGGAAGCCCATCCTACCATCCTTCTTAGAGCTGGCCATTTCTTCTCTTCTTAACCCATGTTCTCGTCTCTCTTCTCCCTTTTGGCCCTACCAGAATTTCATTATTGAGCTATAGACTTCACAGTCACTCCATCCACGACTTTGAAAATTGACTTGGCATAGGAAAATTGAGCTTGTGCAACCGATTTGATCAACACTTCCCAAGCTGCCAACGAGAGGGTTCACTCCTTCCATCCATTAACTCCTTATGCAATCTTGCTTTAATTTCCTCAAAAAGTTCCTTCTTTGATCTCCCCTCTTCTGTAGCAAGACCCAAGTATTTGTTATGCTTGCTAACCCGTGTCATCCTAAGCACCCCCAATCTCCAGGTGGCGGTCAACAGAGACATCATCACTAAAGGAAACATTAGATTCTCGGAATTGACTTTATGCTCCGATTACCTTTCATAAACGGTTAGGATGCTCTTCAATACCTCAGTCTCCTGGATCGTGGACCTGGCAAAAAAGATACCATCATCAGCGAAAAAAGGTGTTATGCAACCAGGGGCCCCGAGAGCCAGTTGTATCCCATGTATTCTCTTTTCTCTCACTACTAATGAAGTGTACGCTAAGATCCCTTCGGCGCACAAGATTAAAAGAATGACAGTGACAAACACTATAAATAAAGTGTCATCAACCATCCACTTGGATTACGAGGATATAATGGGTAAAAGTGTCAATTCATGGTTTGAATGCCAAAAATAAACAGTCAAACACCCGTTTATCTCTTGCATAATCTATTATCATGCAAAAACACTTACCCATGATTTTTGCCAATCACTGTCAGAATAAACTACGATAGGTAAGCAAAGGATCCTACCAAATATCCATAAAACTCAACCATTGTTTTCTGCTTTTTATAATAGTGGTATAATTGTATTACCAAACAAACAAAATTAAAAAGTTCAAAATCAAAAGGACACAAAAACATTCCGTTAGGAGACCACCCTATTCAGAAGGCGCAACATCGAAGGTCATATCATGTTTGAAGCCCATAGAATGCACTTAAAAGTCTCTAACTCTGACACAACTCATGGATATCAAAACATGATCAGTTTCTTCCACAACTCAAATAACCCTCCAAACCTCAGTAGGGGAAACAATATACGAATAAAACATACATTTCACATATGCATGAGTCCAGACTAGTACTTAAAACCATCCAGCCTTAGTGTATTGTCCACCTCTTGAGGTCATACCAATTCATGTATGATATCTTGTGCCTTATATTATATCCATGGAAATTCTTTACTTCCACAATGATAGCCTTTACATTGATCTGAGGTTGTCCTCTCTATAGGGTTTTCAAATCCATAAGTATGTCTAAAATCAGAGGAGCAACGCTCTATTTATAGAAGATAGGTGGCAAAGTCGAGTTTGCGACCTTTCCATGGGCAATTACAGCTGTGAACTTATTCTCTAGACTGCAAAGTCGATACGATGACATGTTCAGCTAATCAAGTGAGAGATCACAGCCTGAATTTCGCAGTCGCGAACTAGAAGTCGATCTTGTGATCTTTCTCGCAATCTCATGCTTGAAGTCCCGCGAGGTAGATTGCTAGACTTTCTGTACAATTTGTCCACAACTTCTCCATGCTTCCGGCTCCAACGATCAGAGATCGCGGTTGTGAACTTACGCCTCAGCCGTGAATTCTTCGTGGCATCCATCTTCTCACCCGTGAACTTCGCCCTCTGGTCGTGATCTTTTTTATTTTTTCCTTTTTGCACATTTTTCCTACTCTTGAGCCGAATTCTTAGACATAAAACACTTATAATCTGAATTGACACTTAAAACGCTACCAAAATACAAGGGGAAGCATTTCTAGGTCAAATCAAGAGTTAAATAATCCATGAATGTTGTAATCCGCAAAAAAAAAAAAAAAAATACACCCAAGAAATGTGGGCTAGATAACACCATCTTAGGTGTTATTAATTGAACACCAAGCTACATAATTAACATTGGCCTCGTAGGCAAAAATCATAGTCATATAATTTGCTAATCTGGCGATAAAATAGTAAAACTGGTTTTCAAAGTATTATTTCAATAAGATGGTGAGAAAATATTCAAGATTCTTGTATTACCGAAAAAATGTAGAGACTAAATTTTTTAAATAATTTTTAATTTTCTAATATTGAGTAAGCATAAAATATTTGCTTTGCCAATCTATCCGATAAAAATAGAAAATGTTTGACAATCTGGCAAACAGAAAATTTTTGACAATCTGGCAAACAGCTAATCTTTTATTAAAACTACTATTTATGCAATAAGAGTATTGGGTACTTTGTCTATATACTACTAAGCAACACAAATTTTCCAGGTTACGGCACACTAATATACATGTCAAGTAATGTGTATTGGAAAGACATTTATATACATTCCAAATAATTAGTAATAGATAACTCTTAGCCAGATATATTTTTGACAAAAATGTATAAAAATTTATTAGGAAAACCAAATATATCAATAGTATAAACTTAAAATAGAGTCTATACACAAATGAAAAGACTCAATATCGTACCCGAATTATGGTCATTCCCGGATTTGCTACACGTCCTTACACTATAAATCCATTGGCAAGTGCATCAAATGAAAGCATCAATCCATCTTGTCTTCTACACTCCATAATTCATACCAAGCATCCCACATAACCATTTTTTCCCTCCGAGTTCCCCAAATGGAGACGAACAACCACAACACAAACATTGTCATCAAGAAAACAAGAGGGAGGCAAAAGATCCAAATGAAAATGATCGAAAAGGAATCCGATAGGATGGTCACCTTCTCAAAGCGTCGGGCAGGAATCTATAAGAAGTTAAGTGAGTTTGTCACCTTGACGGGCAGTGAGGTAGGATTTTTGGTATTTTCTCTTGCAGGTAAACCCTTCAGTTATGGTGATCCTTCCTTTGAGGACCTTGCACTTCGATACCTAGGCCACCTACATGAGCCCCAAATACCTCTCAATCAAGGGATGTACAGGCAGGCTAGGATCCAAGAGCTACTATGGACCCACAACAACCTACGGGAATTGATGGAAGAGGAAGAGAAGAAAAAGAAATTTTTGAGGGGAAAGCTCGAGAGAAAGCCAATGAATAACTGGTGGAACAAAGGGGTTGGCGAGGTGGAGGTGGAAGAGCTTTCGGATCTTGAGGCTGCCTACTCGGATGTGTTGATGAAGGTGGAGAATAGGAGGATGGAAGTGATTGGCCTGACCAATAACATCAATACTAATGGTATTGTTGGTGCTTCCTCCTCTACTGGTTTCGCACCTTCTTAAGATCAATTTATGAGCATGAGATTGACATTTGCGCAATTGTCTTAATTTTTTATTAGTGTCATTGATTTTCCAGTGATTTAGGTGCAACACATTAATCTATGTTCTTTTTCATAGTTACATTAATATTTAGTTTCATTGAAAAAGTTATGCAAAGTTCATAACATGTTTCTTAGGCAAGTGAGTTTGGCTTCTTGTTTAAAATGCAGTACTAATTGTCTAATAAACAATCGCGAGGAATGATGATCTATCTCCTCTAAAAATTTGAAGGCAAAAATTCAAGTACTTTCATATTGTTCTACAAAATGAAGGGATAAGATAAAAAAAAATTTGCCGCAAAAGATATAAAAAATTATGAGTAGTATCTATGAAATAAAATCAATATTTTTTTTCATTCGGTTTACCACCATTAATGTGATATTGATTATTTCAAGTAGTGGTTGTGGTTTATAAGGCCAACTTACTCATATTAATTAAAAATTGATTTAAGTTGGGACTAAGTGGTGCTCTTTTAGACTACGTGATGCTAGGCACCTCGGCACACATCCCTCAAGGCTCAACCCACCAAGCACCCACCTGTCAAACATGGCTAAGTGCTGAGATCCAAGCACTAGGGTGTTATGTATGAATTCATCTAAGGTGTCTCACCATGATGTCGTGCAAAAAGGGCCATCACAAATACCCTAGTTAAGACCCAACCACTACCATCTTGTCAAGACCCTATAAGCAAGATGCCACCCCAAGGGGAAAGTGTGCATACATAAACACCCTGATGTTAAAATATCAAGTGGCATGCAAGCAAGGCGGTTAAGGCGTTAAGCAAGCTACACCAAACACCAAGCAAAGTCAAGCAAGCTACAATGGAGGCTCTGGTACAAAGAGGCGGTTACAAGTGATGGCTATAAATAGGAGAAACAAAGACAGAGCAAGGGTTCCAAAACTAAACATTTCTCATCACATTCAAACTTTACCTTTTCTCTAGAATGTAGTCATATATATAGCTTTTAGTTTCTGGAGCTCTCACCGAACCTGTATAAAAGTAGAGTAATGTACCTTAGCTTATTCACAAAAACCATAAAAAATATCAAACACCCTTGTTCGAACATTGTTCAGAGAGGTGTGAACCATGTTATTGTCTTTGTTCAAGAAGTCAATGGTGCAAATCATAGAATTCAAATACAAGAGTTTCCTTGCCAGAAAAAAATTGGCACACCTGGTGGGACGCGAACCCACAATCGTTTGATTAGAAGTCAAAGATGATGATGTGATAGAGAAGAATATTCTTAGTAGACAGTTTCGTTGTCGGGATTGGAACATTAGTCAAGCTAAATCCACAATTGTTGCTTCTGCTGTCGCATCAATAATCCTCGTCTCAAGATGAAGCACTACAAAATCGTGTGGGTGTGCAGACACCAGACATAAAATGTCTTTGATGACACCTTCTGGGAAACTTTGGTTGTTGTCATTAATGACTTGGACAATGTAAACGCATGACTGTATGTTAATCAAATCTGCTTGTATCATGTCCACAAGCCATTTCTTGAGTCTAGGACCTTAGATGCCATATGCAATACTCAAATGGGGATTTTCCGGCTCTCTTCTATGGTACTTAGATTAAATTAATTAT
The DNA here is from genome assembly GCA_946122785.1 of Linum tenue. Classification (NCBI taxonomy): domain Eukaryota; kingdom Viridiplantae; phylum Streptophyta; class Magnoliopsida; order Malpighiales; family Linaceae; genus Linum; species Linum tenue. The sequence continues at coordinate 4,364,744 of CAMGYJ010000010.1, read as the reverse complement.
TACATAAGTTTATTTTGGGATTGAAGACAAATAAATGAATGAAGGGTATTAAAGTAAATTTAACTTAGTTAGGATGACAAATAAAGAATTTTAGGGCAACGAATAGCAATGTCAAAAAAAAAAATCCCACACTTTCCTTAATTTTCGGCAGGGGCATATTATTCATGTTACTCTCCATAATCCCGCCCAAAAATGCGGCGGTTTCTTTTTTTACTTTGCCGACAGTTTTTTTTTTCAATAGATCACTCTTCAAAAGAGGAAATCGTTTAGATACAAAGTCACAGAGAGGATCAAACATCCCTCGAACGAAGCCAAGAACAAAAGTCGAACCTCTAAAAAGTTTGAGGTGACAAACTAAGAGCTTTACGGGCCACACAATGAGCCGCTCTATTTCGAACTCTTCCCAAGAACTGAACTTGGGAATTGACTACCCCATCCAAAAGACCAAAAATATCTTGCAGAATCACCCCGATCTTGCTATCATCCACATCCCTAGCCAAGCACTTATCTATAATCAACTTGGCATCACCCCCAAATAAGACACCTTGTAGCTATCGTTGAAAACAATAGATAAGACAATCTCTTAATCCCAAAGCCTCAAGCACATAAGGATCTGAAATATCATCGTAGCGACGAGCAGCAGCTCCAAAGAAAGCACCCAATGGATCGAACAAAACAAAACCAATGGTTCCAAATCCCTGAGTAGAAGTCGCAGCATCAAAGTTTGCTCGCCAACACGGAGCCTGTTGGAATACCTGCAGATGGGTAGAAGAAGGTGGTGCCATCTATTAGCAGAAGGGAGCAACACAGCCTTCTCGTATTCTTGAACTTGACGAGACCATTGAACAGCCTTCTCGTATTCTTGAACTTGACGAGACCATTGGAACACAACCATACACCGATTCTTCCATAATCTCCACAATAAACAAATCACCTGTAAAATGAAGTAATCGGCCTTGGAACCCGTAGCTTGGTTGAGGGTATAGCGAATAGATCCCACAAAGTACCTTTTCTCTGTCTGTTGCCAAAAAGCCTGCAGACCCAACAACCTCCAAAATTTGCGAGCAACTAAACAATTGAAGAACAAGTGTTCAATGGTTTCTTCCTTTGCCGGTATTACTGTTATTGGACCCAATTTCAAAGCCCACTTCTTAGTCCAAATCGTTAAAGAAGATTTGGCTGTTTTGAGGTTTATGAAAAAAATTAGTAACTAATTTTTTTATTCGTAGTACCTACTAACCTACAAATTAAGTTTCAATAAGAAAATTATAGGTAATAAAAGAAGGAAAATAATAGTGTGAGATGTATGTTATCATTGTTATGAAAGGGAAGAGTGGATAGAAACTTAAATCGCCAAGTGCGAGAAACACAATTATTTGGAGTTCTATTATTATATTAGGTAGGATAATTGTTATTATGGTTAGTAGAGATTTAGTCCAATTAGGTATTTCGTTAGGGTTTTCCAGTATTTCCCTATATATATGTACTTTGGGTTTACGTCATAATCAATCAAGAACAATATTCAGAAGAATCTCCTAAACCCTAGTTTATCCTCTCAACTCCTAATTTCTCGTCTCATCCTAGTCCAAGGCCTCGGCCGATTCCCAATTCTATTCTATCTCATCTAAATCCCTAATTCTTTCTCTCAAACCCTAAATCCCAAATTGTCACGAGTGCCGAAGATCAGTATCGAGAATCCCTAGAAGCGTGGTTCCCACAATTGGTATCAGAGCCCGGTTGTGGCACTCGTACCATGGTTTTGACCAACCTCGAAGAGCTCTCCGTAAGAGAACTTACAAAGCTTCTGAAGTTGAAGCTGGAAGAAGTGACTAGGAACGAGGTTATCTCATCCTCGCCGCTGTCCGGGAATATCGCGCAGGATGCTCCACCCAAAGCCGCAGCCGTCGCGTTCAAGAAACCGTTGCAGAAAGACCCACAACCATTATCGAAGCCCGCAGCTGTAGAATTGGATTTCGACGATTGGTTGGAACAACCTGCGTTCCCAATCAAGCTCGAACGAGATGTGAACAAGCTCGTGATGATGGAGACGGCCGATGCCTCTCCTGCGACACCACCATCAGCATCATCACGAGCCGTTTCCCTACCCGTCAAAGCGGCTGCCGAGATCCTCGAACAACCGCAAGCTGTTGTGATCACCGCCGAGTTGCCGAGGAAGGAAACCCCAGTGCAGCTGCCGGAATCTACAGCTACTGTTATTACTCCACCATCCTTGTCGGAGGCTACAGGTGAAGCCACGACGTTGCTAACCAAATCGGTGGAGGGTGAGGAGAAAATTCACCTCGAAGTCTCCGGAAACAGAAGTTCGCAGGAGCAGGTACGAGCTACAATGGATTTGGAAGAATGGTTAGAACAACCAATGTTCCCAATCCCATTTGTTGATTCCTGGAAACTCACGAAGAAAGAAGCAAGGGATCCACCATCGACCGGTGCTGCCTTGGCAACCGCGCAGGCAGATTTGGCTGCGATGAAGAAAGAAGACCCGGGAGCGAGTCCCGAAACGACAAGGGATCTCCTGAATCCGGCCATCCCACCGCCGCGGAAACCACCAGACCATCGACAATCGTCGACCCCGAACCTCGCCACCTACGAATGCGAAGAGCCAGAGAAGAAACCACCGGCGGAGAGGAAGAAGGAGGGCGACATTGGCAGCGACCGACGACATGAGGCAACGAAGAGCTTGACGGCGGGAAACGAGTCGGAGAAGGAAGAGGTCTCGCCGGGGATGAGCATCACACGAGGCAAACAGCGATCCTCGGCGATCGTCTTCGTGGCCATGGCAGACGAAGAAGCGGCGTTGAAGACCAGGGCGGAGTCGTGCCGGCCTGGTTCGCCGCCGAGAGAAAAGGAGCCAGAGAGCGCCGCTGGGGAAGAAGCAGAGAGGCGGCGATTGTCTTTTGCTAGCAAACCTAGGACGCGTCACACAGCGGCCAAAACAGCTGGGCCGAGCTTTGGTTCAGTTTGCCGGGTCGTTGGGCCAAGTGAATTGGGCCAAGAGAAAGATTGTTCGTGGACCGCAATCAGCTGGCCTATTTGCTGAGGAAGTTGACGGGCTAGGGAGATATATGGATCTTGTTGGGCTTCGAATGGGCCGAGGTGATCTGCAAGGAGAGTTTGAACTGGGCCAGACGAACAAGCAAGACGGGCTGATGTTTGGAAAGACTTGGGCCAAGCAGAAACAAGGCCATGGATCGAACGAAAAAGAGGTTGGCCCTCTATTGGGTTGTATGGTTAAATGTATTTTATATGGTGCAGGTTTAAAAGAGTGGGAAGATGATGATAGCTTCATGGGCCTAGGAGTTGGGCTTCCAAAAGACTTTAATTCAAACTCACTTAGAGAAGAATGGGGCCCAAAAGAGCTTGCTTTCACCACTAATCTCATGGAAGAATTCAGGGAACAAGACCTCAAGTGGGAGCACAAGGAAGGACAGTTCTACGATTCTTATTTCGTGAATTTCAAAATGGAAGCGGGCGAATTGTTCGGCTATGAAGAACGTGACACATGTCACGTGGGTAGCAGAGAGTCAATGATAGTTGGGCTGGTTCGAGAAGAGTTCATTCAAGGGATCGAGCGCAATTGGAAACGGAGAAAGCTGAGGATCAAGAGGACCGAAGTCAACTACAACCTTGAGGTCAAGGTTGTTCTCAAGGGGGATGGATTGCGAGAAACACAATTATTTGGAGTTCTATTATTATATTAGGTAGGATAATTGTTATTATGGTTAGTAGAGATTTAGTCCAATTAGGTATTTTGTTAGGGTTTTCCAGTATTTCCCTATATATATGTACTTTGGATTTACGTCATAATCAATCAAGAACAATATTCAGAAGAATCTCCTAAACCCTAGTTTATCCTCCCAACTCCTAATTTCTCGTCTCATCCTAGTCCAAGGCCTCGGCCGATTCCCAATTCTATTCTATCTCATCTAAATCCCTAATTCTTTCTCTCAAACCCCAAATCCCCAATTGTCACGAGTGCCGAAGATCAGTATCGAGAATCCCTAGAAGCGTGGTTCCCACACCAAGTTTAATTACTAATCAATACGTATTTACAAGCTCCACCAATCTTTAATACAAATATTAAATAGACACAAATAAATGAGATTTAACATGTCATCTAAACCTCTATATATATGTTGGAGCGTCCCTCCCTTATGCTAGACAACAGAAGGCGATTAGTGGAGCGGACAATGGCAAAGCATTGGTTGGACTCCTCCTTAGAAGGGATGTGTTACTTTAAACATAGATGTGGGCTCTAATGGCAACCCGGGACAAGCTGGAGAAGGAGGCATCATTCAAAACTCGACTGATAAATGGCAAGGGGCGTTCGTTGCGAATATTGGGGAGGCTACAACTGCACTTGCGGAGCTGTGGGCTTTCAACTATGGGCTTGAGCTGGCAAGGAAGACAGGACAACAAATTATCATTATTGAGTCAAACTCCCTGTTAGCCATCCAGCTGATTCAGAGCAGACTGAATCCGATTCATCCTTATGCTACTCTCCTCTCTGTCATTCGTAGGAAGCTGAGCTATGATTGGATGGTACGCATTGTTCATACATACCGGGAAGGGAATAGAGCCATAGACTGGCTCTCAAACCACAGTCTCGTCTATCCCTACGGTATACTTGAACATGCGGATCCTCCCACTGGACTACGACCGATTCTTAGGGATGACATCATGGGTGGTGCTTTTGGTGAGTTGGTGATGTACATGGATGGTGCTACGTTTGGCTCGTCCCATGGAGTTGATGGGTGGGTTCTACAGGATCCGACAGGTATGGCGGTGGTTGTGTCTGCTGCACTATACGTGGGTATCTCAAATGCATTTCTTATCGCATTTCTAGCTCTGCGGGATGTGGTGCACTAGAGTCCGTCTCGAGGTCTCCGTTCGATGGTTTTTTTGAGGTGTTCCTCATATGGTGCTCAAGAGGGTCGACTAGATGATGCTCGTGATGGGACAGTCCTGCAATAGATTTGTGTGCTTTAAGATTTATTTGAGCAGTTTGAGGCTCGGTTTGTTCGATACCAGTGCAATAGGGTTGCCCATTTTATGACAAAAAGGTTATTTCGAAGTTCCCTTAGATTGTAGGGTTTGAGTTTTGTTTTTTGGGCTATTTTCATCTATGTAATTACTCTGTATCTGACTGTTTTCTCGTTAATACGAGAGATCTTGTGATACAATAAAATAGTAGTTAAATGGTAGAGTTTTACATATACATATAAGTCTAGTGCTAGGAATGAATTTAGCGGCCATATTAGGTGAAATTTGAGTTCATTTACTTATGTGGCCAGAGTTAGCATTGGCAAATTCCTCTCTATACCAATGTTTCACATAGTCATTTATTGGAGCTTTTTGAAGGTATCAACAACCAAATTTTTCGACAAGTTTGCCTGTAAGTGCAACTCGGGTTCAACTTTGGAGCGATCCTTCAATTTTGCTTGCATTATTTGCATCTCTATGCATTCTAGAATTCATTATCAACCAACTCTCTTCGCTTTTGTGGAGCTGAATAGTTTTAGAACATACAATTTTCAACAATTAGATCCCATGCTGAACCATTAAGTTGACGTTGTTCAATATATATTGTCAAACATGATAAAATTAGTTTTATGCCCACTACCATCTCAAAATATTCATGCAAAACTTAGGATTTAGAGCAATGAATGCTAACGTTAAAGAACACTTCTTTGAAAATGATTTGTACACATTTGAATGAACTCTTTCGAACATGGCAAGTAATTCAAAATTATATTGCAATGTTTCTATCTTTTATGTAGCCTTACTTTAGTACGTCTCTCGTATTTGAATGAACTCTTTTGAGAATATTGATTACCATGATCGTGAGAGCTGCAAGGGAATCAATACATTCTTGCTGATTATATTTAAGATATGTCGTCTTGATACCAAATAGAAACCATTACATTTTTTAGTGAAGTACGAGTGACAAATCTTCAGCATGCCCTCTCTCATTCAAATCAAATAATTCCAAAACAATTCATACCACGATCAACATAGAAGATAGAAATTAAAAAAAAAAATTCTATGGATACATGAACTCCACCAAAAGACAATCATTTTATTTTTATTGTGAATATTGATTACTTTTGTTGTTATATATTGACGTTTATATACGCAACACGTTGTTTATAAATAAATATATGTCACTATTAGTTGGCCTGGATTCTGGTGCTTAAACCCAAAAGTTTAAGCAGATGCTTAAACTTCTCCTATTGGCTGGTAGGATTTTAAGTAATTAATAATTAGTTTATGGTTAATATTAGTTATTTGTATGTTAAGGGCAATTAGGAGATTTTAATCATTTAAAAACTTAACCTAAATAGGAGAAACGTTTTAGGTTTATTTTTTGCCCGTTCGTTTCTCCCTCCCTCAAACTCTCTTCTTCCCGACGGTTTATATTCTCCCTCCTTCAAGCTTCCGACAGCTGCTGCCGGTCCGTTCGTTTCCAGCCACAGTCTGTAGCCTATTCTTCACTATCGACGAGGACACTGGTCGTCTCGCGACCGTGGTCGCTTCCGGGACACTGCTTTGTGTGTTGGTATAGCTACCGTCGACGTCCACTAGCTATCGCCAGCGACAAGTCCCCAATTTCTTTGTGTCGTCTCGTCCGTCCAGTATCGTCGATTGCTATTTTCTTAACATGTACGTTGCTTTTGGTCGTCGTCAGTCCAGCTAGCGTCCATGATCATCCCCCGGTTTTCTTTGTGTTGTCGTTGTCCAGTTTGGCGGTGAACACGTAGTCTCGTAGTGCGTCCAGCTACCGTCGATTTCTTTTGTATTATACTATTATTCATGCATTATACGTTGCATGTTTAGAGTTTCAAATTCCGGATTTGCATAGCATGATTGGTAACTTGCTTTCGTTGAATTATTAATAAATCGTTTGGTAATTGTTAATTTTATTTCATGCTTTTATTCGTTGCACGATTAGATATTCAAATTCGGAATGGTCCGGTCTTTGGTCCTAACATGTCTTTCACTAATGAACCACGGTTCTCATGAGTTTGGTCCGGTTTAGACCGAACCGAACCGTTGCACACCCCTACAAATTCCGAACCTCACAACATCATTAGTAACGCTCTTTCGTTGAACAATCAATAAATCTAAGGGTAGTTTTTAATTGTTATGGATTCAAACATCACCATCTAATTTCGTTCTTCGAATTAGCAATAACACAAAAAAAAAAAAAATAAGTGGATTGTGTTAACAAAAACAAAAATCTTAGTTTTAACGATTTTCAATGTCATTATTAATATTTGACATATAAGGTATTAATAGCCCTTCGTTGCGACCATTATCAAAGTTATTGGTTGCGTTATCAACAAAATACATGATAGTTATTAATGTTTCGATCTTGTAACTTGGCTCGACGTACCGTAATTATTATGGCATCATCGTTACCAAGGTTTTTGAAGGGAGTTATCAGTAAACTGTTGTAACATTATTAACAATTCGTTGTAGTCATTATCAATGATTTTTGAAGGGAGTTATCAGTAAACTGACGCAATATGGTTGACGACACATTAGATCTCATCATTATCAATGATTTTTTGTTTCATTTTAAGTGAAACACAAGCTATTAATAATTTTTATATCGTTATCAACATTTTGAGAATGGATTTATTGATAACATGTACCATATTACCCATTTAGATACAATCATTATCAATAATTTTGCTTGTATTTCGATGCCAACAGTTTAGATATTAAGGATAAATAGTGTCATTAGAACGTTTTAATGCAAACTCTTATAATATTAAAGTATTGATAAATATTTTGAAATCATTAATAATGATTAGATATAATTTTAATAATTTCCAGCATATCAATAACGAAGTATGTCACAATATCAACTTTCAAAATGTCGAATACTTATTAATGTTTTTAAGTGTGGAATTAGTAACTATTTTGGCCGTGATTTTTAATGATAATGAAATCATTATTAACAATATATTGTCAATTTGAACATAAATCATAGAATATTAACAATGTCTAGAAATTAAAATATCTTGTCAAAACCGCCGCATTATTAACAATATCTTTTCATTTTCAATGAAATATTTGAAATGAAAATATCACTTTTACATTCAATAGTCAAGAAACTCCCATTAAAACATTGACAACATTAAAGTATATTATTACTAATAGTTTCAAAATCATTAACAATAGACCTAAAATATTTAAAAAAAATTCAATATAATGTTAATAATAAAATATCCCACAAGATCGGGTAGCAACATGGCTGGAGGCTGGCTGTGGTGACGGGATGGAGACGCGCGGAAGCTTTGGTCGGCGGGATGGAGGTTATCCTCGTTAGGGATGGCAATGGGTCGGGTTGGGTCGGGTTTTGCCAAACCCAAACCCAAACCTATGGGTTTATCTTTGAAAAAAACCCGGGGTAAAACCCACCGGGTTTGAAAAACTCAAACCCAACCCAACCCGTTGGGTATCCGCGGGTTCATGGGTAACCACGGGTTTTATCGTAAAAAATTTACAATTACAAGTTCTTATCAAAATTAAAGTCAAATATCAATCTCTCAATATAAATTATCCATATATAAAACAAAATTCTAGAAAATTCAAGCAAATCACAAATTAACTATACAAATTGTTCAACACCAATCTAGAAAACTCATGAAAATTGAAGCAAATCACAAATTATCCATAAATAACATGTTTAATTGAAAGCTTCTTTCTTTCAATTAAGTTAGTTTAGTCTCCACTCCATAACATCAACTTCATTTTACACAATTAAAAAGAAAAAATTAGACATGTCTCCACAAACATAAATAAGAATAGTTGTTTAGAATATTAAATATACCGAAAGAATTAATTATATGAGTGGGCGGGTACCCACGGGCCGGGTTTACCTAAACCCAAACCCAACCCAACCCGGTGAATAGTGAACGGGTTTAAACCCAAACCCGGCCCAAAACCCGTCAACACGGCTTTTACCCGCGTTGACCGGGTTGGGTCGGGTGGGTACCCGTGGGTTCGGGTTTTGTTGCCATCCCTAATCCTCGTTGCTACTGGAGGGGGAGAACGCCATCTACTAAAAGAGATGTGGGGTTTCCTTTTCCCATGCCATTAATTAGTAAAATATCAGGCGGCGAAGTGCTGCGTCGGGCGGGACACGGGACCAGGAACGCCGGATGACAGAAACGGCCGGATGTGGTTACGGCTACGGCGGAATTCCATATGACGGTTTTGGCGGACGGGAGGTAGAAAGACATAAATACATAATGGTTTAGGGTTTTATTTTATTGGGTTTCTCTTTCTATTATTGGGTTTCTCTTTCTATTAACTAGTAATTTTTTTAATACCTAGTTTACCCTTAATAACAAACTAACTAATTACCTTCCATAAACCAACTGAAAGCCTTTTAGCCAATAGGAAAGCTTTAAGCATTTTGCTTAAGCTTTTAGGTTTAAGCACAGGATCCTACCCGTAGCTATTAGTTGCATTTCTTTAGTAATTAGTTTGTCTTTCTCGTGTGTTTTTTCAATACATTCTAAGCATAACCAGAGTACTTTGAGTATTTACCTAGACAGTTCACCAAACAAAACACATGTAAATGACACATACAAATTAAATAACCATCAAACTCTCTGCCCAATAAGCCGGTCCCTGTGCTAACATTATTCAACTACATACGGTTGATTACATTTTTGTCACACTCACGTTGACAAATAAAACATGCAGTGAAAATAAACAACAACAACAATAATAATAATAATAATAATAATAATAATAATAATAATAATATCACAAGAGAAGCCCTGGTAGGTAGCCTATAAGCATATTTTCTTGGTAGCTAGGATTCATCACAATACACCACAGACTTATTAGTTCTACTATAAGATCGATAGCCTCATGGATCAATATTTAATTTAGTGGGCTTACCAGCCTGTGGATCCTCCGGTGAACCCAGCCCAAGATTGGAGAAACACATGAGGAAACAGCACTTGTTGTTGTTGCCGTCTTCCAGCAGCTCAAGCACCTTATCCTGCTCTTCTTTGCTGTGGATCTCCATATTTGAGAAGCACATCAGAAAGCAACCTTTCTTCTTCTTCTTCTTCTTCTTGGTCGTCGTCTTCTTCTCGTCGGCCTTTTGATCGGGGGAAGTCGCCGTCATGAATCTGTGAGAAGAAGGCTCGTAGATCTTGGGCGTTGCTGTACTCTCGTCGCCGGGTGGGAGAGCCATGTACGGAGACGCCTTTCCGCTGCCGCCGTGGGAATCCATATAGTTGTTGTTGTTGTTATTGTTGTATGATTTAAGTGACTCAGTTGCAGGTTTAATTAGGAGATGGTGGTGAAGAGGGTTGACTTATATATACAACTCAGAAGTCGAGTCTAGGGGTAAATAATGGAAGGGAGAAAAAAGAGTTTGATTTTACCCAAAAAAAAAAAAAAAGAGTTTGATTGGTATACAAGTCACGTCAATAATAATTGACTTATTAGTACTACAAGAGAATTATATGGTATCCTCATTCCTCACAGTAGGGCTGGGCATGCGGGCGGATCATCCGCGGGTTTGGGCCGACCCACCCGCATTTGACCCGAATTTCGTTAAGTGGGTGGGTCTGTGGGTGGGTGACGGGTTGCGCTGGGAGCCATCCGCCGGGTGGTGGGTGGGTTGTGGGTGAGTGTGCGGGTGACCCGCTCAACCCAACATCAAAAAAATCAAAGTCGTTGGCGCTAAAGAGAGGAGAGTGGAGACGTTAGATATAAACTCGGACTGCTCCTGGAGTTTGAACCTCAAAGCCAACCTTCCAAATAGAGATCCCCTCTTCTTCCCTTTACTTTTTCCTCTAATTCTTGTGCCTAGATCAACGCTCTTTCCTTTGTGGAATTATTTTCCTTAGTTCCTTGCACCTAATAATCGTCTCAATCTATAGAAAACTCTTTCATAATAGAATTTCTATCCAATTTAAGAACTAATTCGACATTTTTTGCCCTATTTCAACTTCTGGTTTCCCTCGATGATTCTCTTAACCTATTATCATGTCAAGTTGACTCCTTTATATTATATAAATTGTGATGTGGGTGAACCCACAAACCCACCCGCATCATCCACCATCCGCCCGACCCAACCCGAGACTAAATGTGGGTGGGTGGTGGGTTAAAAATTATCAATCCGTTTAAGCGCGGGTGGGTGCATTTTATGGTCAAAATCCACCCGACCCACCCAATGCCCACCCCTACCTCACAGCACCAAAGTCTACGGATGAAGATGAATATATGATTAGTTCTTAATTACAAGATTTTTATTGTTATAGTGTTTTTGCTAAATAATGTAATTTCGAATATTTGAGTCTGGTTGGATTATCCAAATATAAATATATTATATCTTGAAGGAGCGAGTCCAACATATCATTTTTACCTTTCGATACAATAACATACTTCGCAAATATACTAAACAACACAGATTTTTTAGTAATGAAATTCATGTAATCTCTGGAAGGCAAAACTGGTAACAAATATAAAAACTGCTAACTTACAATAATTTTTACCAACGCATATAACAAACACAAATGAAATACATAATTAAGAGAAATTAAGTGAGGGTTAACAAGTAATAATTTATACTTCCTGTTTATTGAATTCCCAAAAACTGGAAACAACTTGGTGAGCAAGTACACGCCTCTTCTTGTGGCGTCATGGGTGATTGAAACGTAGCCTTAGGAAGGAAGGCTCTGCCCCATTCTTTCCAACTTAATTAATCCACATTCAATTCTAACCCTACAATACAAAGTGGTCAAACTTTCAGAGAAATAATTCTAAATTGGAATTAACAAGGTGATATCTGATTTGATTTTGGATAGAAAACACTCAACCATAAAAAAAACAAAAAAAGATTCCCCTTTTCCATTACATTTGGAACAAAAAATAATTGGTGGTTGTTCACTTAGATTTGTCCAAAAAGTCTATTAGGCTGTGTTTGAATAGTTGGATTTTGGATTTTTAAATTCAAATTTTATTGTTTGGTAAATTTTTTTAATAGTATTCGAATATCGTCCAGATTCAGTTTGTATTTCGATTTTCATAAAAATAAAAATTTCAAATACAAGCTACACCTGACTGTTTTAAAAATCCAATACACACACAACTTCCATCTCCAAATCTAATATTCTTGTCGCTCAACCTCATCTTCTTCGCCACTTCCTTCCCTCCAAATTGAAACTACAATCGCCTCAACCTTAGCTTGCTTCAGGCCACCATGGACAACAATAAGCTTCCTTATTATTTTTTTTATCACAATTAGTACTGTTGGGCATGTGACTCGGGCCTGGCCGCGTCAAGGAACGGACGCAACTGGATGGACTCCGACATAGCAGCGCGAAGACCCCGAGCGCGACACCTCATCGTAGTCAACTACGTCCTGGCGCGAAGAGTTTGTGCGCGATGTGAGTTACAGGCGCCGAGGAAGAGCGTAGCGCAGGCAAAGCCAAGAGAGGAGGGAGGCGTAGCTTTCCTCCCCAGGAAGTGGTCACATCAAGGCCAGTGGCAAATCTCTGACACGTCCTAGGTAGGGGGATGGCCTGGACAGGGTCTAAAATCCTTAGTATGTGCCAGTGGTCACATCATTGTATCCCAATTGTCACATCTTGTATCCCCACTTGGGTCAACCACTCACCCACCACAACGAAGCCTATAAATACGGCATTTACTACGGTGGGTGAGGGGATCGCATTTTTCACCATTCTCTCTCTATAACTATTACTTCTCTCTCTAAAAGTTCGGACTCCGGTCCTCGCTCAACTCTCTAATTCCTATCTCCCCGATCGAACTTGACGCTCGCGTTTCTTCTTGACCCAAACTCTCATTCGAACCTCACTCCTACACTCAGTTAGGTTCAAACAATTGGCGCCCACCGTGGGGCCAAGGAGAAACGCTAAAGAAAATCCCCCGATGGCAGAGCACAACCACGACCAGCCTGACCAAGCAACACCAGTCAAGGCAATGACCGACCCGAGGATGTTCGCGGAAGCCAGCAACCTCAGCGCCGTGCTCATTGAAGAAGAAGAGCCCGAACTGACGGCAAGAGAAATGAGGGATCTAGTGAGAAAGCAAAACGACGTCATAGCCGACATGCAGAAACAAATGAGCCAAGTTATCGCGCTCATGATGAGCAGGGATAGCGCGGCAGCGACCGGTGCGGTGGCGGACGCGCCTCGACAAACCTTGGCGGTAGCGCCACAACAGGCTTTGGGAGAAACGTCGGGGACAGCCCAGCCACCCCAACACGGGGCGACGGAACTCCCCGCGTGCGAAGCGCCGGGGATCGAGCCACCAGAGCGGGCAGACCTCAGCTTCTTAGAGCAACATCTGTCTCCGCAGTACCGACCCAACCCGGCAAAAAGAGTCCTTCACCAGCCGCTGAGCGCGCAGATAATGGCGGAGAACCTAACAGGAGCGACGCCCGCCCTCCCGACATACAACGGCACGACCGACCCGGAAGACCATGTAAGCACTTTTTGCCTGCGTATGCAACTCCAGACCAACTCCAACGCCGCGCTATGCAGAACCTTCCCGTCGACATTCACCGGCATATGCCTCGACTGGTACAACCGCCTCCCAAATGGAATCATCCACTCATTCGAGGAGTTCATACTCCTGTTCACAACGAAGTTTGCGTCCCAGAAACGGCGCCCGCTTCACCTCAAGGCCCTGATAGATATCAGGCAAAAGGATGGAGAAAACCTGAGAACTTTCTATGCCAGATGGTCCAGGATAGCAATGGCCGTCCGCGACCTCACCCCCGAAACAGCCGCCCATCACCTCATGGAGGCCACCAACAATATGGAGCTCAAGCGGGCGTTGGCCAAGAGACCCGTCACGCTATCGACAGAGTTGGAGATGAAGATCGAAAAGGCGATCACGTTGGAAGAAACCTTGGGGGCAGGGTCCGTCAGGCGCTTTGAGCCGGCGAAAATGCCACGAGAAGAACAGGCGCATCGTCAGCCTCCAGCCGTGATCCCACGAGACCACTTGCTACAGATGCACAGTGGCCCGAAGCGTGCCCCTCCTCCCCCACCAGAGCAGGCGCAACGCGGCCGATCGCCGGACAGGCGCGCGCATAACGCCTACACTCCCCTTAATGACTCAATGAGGAATGTGTTCCATGTCCTTCGCGAGAAGGGTTACAAGATCAACTGGCCTGCCCCGTTGAAATCCCAACCCTACATGCGCGATCCACATAGGCATTGTGAATTCCACAGAGCAACGGGGCACCGAACAGAAGAGTGCCGAGACCTGAGGTACGAAATAAAGGGCCTCATACAGCGAGGGCTGCTGACCGAGTTTGTTCACGTGAAAAAAGAACAAGTTGAGCACCCACAGCACCCGCCGCCGCCACTGCCCCAAGCTGAATATAACGATGACACGGGCGCATATGTAGTGCGCAAGGAAATTGGGGTGGTGACGGTCGAAGGAGACCGCCCCCAGAAGAAAACCAAACGGGAGCGCGCGATGGAGTGCGCGACCACCGACGCGCCGGCAAGGTTCAACCTGAGCTTCGACGACGCGGAATTCCCACAAGGAACCCCATCAGAGGAGCCGCTCATTATCACCGCGCTAATCTCCGCCTGCAAGACCCACCGCCTCCTGGTAGACGGAGGTAGCGCGGCTGACATCCTCTTCCAGAGTACCATTGACAAAATGGACATCGACCGGCGCCTAATCAGGCGCGCGCATGGCAACCTAGTGGGCTTCTCCGGGACTAAAGTCCCGGTCATTGGAGTGGTCACCCTCCCTGTGGTGGTCGGCGACCGGGAGCCTCGCGCCTCAAAACAGGTAGAATTCACGATTGTCGACTGCGAATCGGCGCACAACGGCATTCTAGGCCGGCCATTCCTTGCGAAGTTCCTGGCCCTCCCATCAACCTGCCACCAGAAACTCAAGTTCCCAACACAGAGAGGAGTGGGAGAAGCCCGGGGAACGACATGGGAAGATCGCGTCGTGACTCGACAAACCAACATCGTCGACACAAGGGCGGAAGAACCCCGACCGGAGTCGATGGATTCCGATTTTGAGGTCGCGCTAGATCCAGCTGAGCCGACCAGGAAGATACGCATTTCCACTCACGTCAGCAGTGACGCAATCGAGCCGCTCGTGGCACTGCTGAAGGAGTACAAGGAACTGTTCGCGTGGTGCACGGAAGACATGCCAGGAGTGCCCAGGGAGGTAGCCCAACATAGCCTTGCAGTGCCAGCCAACGCAGAGCCAAGGCAACAGGCGCGGAGGTCCTTCACGGGCGATAAGCTAAAGGCGATAGAAGAGGAGGTGACGCGCCTACTGGCAGCCGGGCTAATCCGACCCGTAAAATATCCAAAGTGGTTGGCAAATGTGGTATTGGTCAAGAAATCATCAGGGGCCTGGCGGATGTGCGTCGACTACACCACGATCAACAGAGTGTGCCCAGGAGACCCTTATCCACTGCCGCGCATCGACCAACTGATCGACGCAACCGCAGATCACGAGACGTTATCCTTCCTCGACATGTTCTCCGGGTACCACCAGATCCCCATGTCAGTGGAAGACGAAGAAAAGACGTCGTTCATGACACCGTTTGGGAACTTCTGCTTTGTGGGGATGCCGTTCGGGTTAAAGAACGCGGGCGCGACATATCAGAGAATGATTGACACGGTCTTCTCGCGACAGATCGGGCGGAACATCGAGGCATATGTAGACGACCTCATCGTCAAAACGAAAGCGGGCAAGTCACACCTGCAGGACCTGCGCGAGACTTTCGAAGCTCTCCGCCAACACAGCCTTCGCCTCAACCCACTCAAGTGTGTTTTCGGAGCGGAAGCGGGGAAGTTCCTCGGGTTCATGATAACCAAGCGCGGCATAGAGGTCGACCCAAAGCAAATCACCGCAGTCCAACAGCTGCGGGCGCCCCGGAACGCGCTGGAAATCCAGTCTCTAAATGGCAAAATAGCGGCGCTGGGGAGGTTCATACCGCGATCTGCCGACAAGTGCGCGCCCTTCTTCCAAACGCTCAAGAACGGGGCGCGCTTCGCATGGACTCCAGAATGCGAGGCAGCGTTCCAAGAGCTAAAGGCGTATCTTGTATCTCCCCCTGTACTAACGGCCCCCAAGCTTAATGAAAAACTTTTCTTGTATCTCGCCGTGTCAACAAGGGCCGTGAGTGCGGTGCTAATATCTCGAAGAGACGGCAGGACCGAGCGACCGGTGTATTACACCTCGCGCACTCTTGTCAGCGCAGAAACAAGATACTCCTCGATCGAGAAGGCTGCCTTGGCGCTCGTGAGCGCGTCGCAGAAGCTACGCCCGTACTTCCAAGCGCACCAGATCACCGTCCTGACAAACCTCCCGCTAAAAAAGATTCTGACATCGATGGAAGTGTCGGGGCGCATGGTCAAATGGGCGGTCGAGCTGTCGGAGTACGACATTCAGTACGCGCCAAGACCAGCGATAAAGGCACAAATCCTCGCAGACTTCATTGCAGAGGGGGTAACCCTCGAAACAACACCGGAGGGCGTCTGGGAAGTCTATGTCGATGGAGCGGCGAGCAAACACGGCGCCGGGGCAGGGGTTGTGGTGCGCACACCTACTGGCGTGGTGCACGAGATCGCGATCAGGTTCCGAGCGTTGAAGACAAACAACGCCGCGGAATACGAGGCCATCTTGGCGGGGATGACAGCCGCTCACGACCTAGGGGCAAGAACGATACGGATACTCTCCGACTCCTCCTTGGCAGTCAACCAGCTGAACGGCGCGTTCGACGCAAAGGAGGACGCCCTGGCACACTACATGGAACGCGTCAAAATGAGAGCGGCAACGTTCGAAGCAGTAACATATGCGCAGATCCCAAGGGAGGAGAATGCGCACGCTGACGCACTATCTAAACTGGCGACGGCCACCGACTTCGAGTCCACGCGGCTCGTGTCCGTTCAAAAGGAAGAAGAGGATACCCCTTCGGAATCAGCAGTCAACACAACACAGCTCATGACAAACGAAGACTGGAGACACCCAATTGTGGAATACCTCCAAGATGGGACGGTGCCCGAAGACCCTAAGCAAGCTTGGGCGCTAAGGCAAAAGGCAGCTCGGTGCACACTCATCGAAGGGAACCTGTTCCGAAGATCATACTCGGGCGTCTACCTCAAATGCATCGGGCAAGAGGAGGCACAAGATTTGGTGCGCGAGCTGCATGAGGGGTTGTGCGCGATGCACGCAGGGCCACGCAGCATGGAGCGCACCATCCTCCTGCATGGCTACTACTGGCCGAGGATTAAGAAGGATACGAAGAATTACGCGGACCAATGCCACAAATGCCAAGTCAATGCGCGCCAACACCACTTGCCGGCCACCGAGCTCCAAGGCAATTTGAGCCCATGGCCTTTCGCGCAATGGGGAGTCGATCTCTTGGGCCCTTTCCCAACAGCAAAAGGGAAGCGCAAATACATAATCGTGGCAGTGGATTACTTCACTAAGTGGATCGAGGCCGAGGCACTGGCATCCATAACGGCACAACAGGTAACGCGTTTCTTGCGCAACAACATTTTGTCACGCTTCGGGGTCCCAAATGCACTCGTCTTCGACCATGGGAAGCAGTTCGATTGCGCAGACGTGATAGACTTTTGCGACGAGGTGGGGACCATTGCAAGATTCGCGTCGGTCGCTTACCCCCAAGCCAACGGCCAAGCAGAGTCCTCCAACAAGGCAATCCTACATGGCCTCCACACTCGCCTGAATGAGGCCAAGGGCAATTGGGCGGACGAGCTACACACGGTGCTATGGGCGCACCGCACTACATACAAGGTGGCTACAGGCGAAACCCCCTTCGCCCTCACGTATGGCACTGACGCGGTGATCCCCATCGAGACGACAATACCGGCCTACCGGATCACCGGGTACAGCGAGGAAGCAAACGACGAGGCGCGCCTACTAGAGCTCGAATTGTCGCAAGAAAGGCGCGAGTTGGCAGCCATCAGGCTAGCTGCAATGAAAGAACAGGTAGCCAAGTACCACAACGCGAAGCTGGTCCCCCACAAGTTGATCCTGGGCGACAAAGTATTGCGGCGGAACTTCCGCCCCGACCCCAGGCACGGGAAGCTCGCCTCGACGTGGGAAGGTCCTTACTTAATTCGCGAAGTGGTGGGCGCCAACACATTCAAACTCAGCGAATTGGGGGGCAACAAGATTCCAAGAACATGGAACGCACAGAATCTAAGGAAATACCATCGTGCCGATTAACGTGTACCACGTTTGTAACAGCGCATTAGCGCGATAAATAAAAGGACATGGTTCGAAAGAACAAAAATTAGCAATAGTCCAGCACTATTCGCGCAAAAGGACATGGTTCGAAAGAACAAAAATTAGCAATAGTCCAGCACTATTCGCGCAAAAGGACATGGTTCGAAAGAACAAACATTAGCAATAGTCCAGCACTATTCGCGCAAAAGGACATGGTTCGAAAGAACAAAAATTAGCAATAGTCCAGCACTATTCGCGCAAAAGGACATGGTTCGAAAGAACAAAAATTAGCAATAGTCCAGCACTATTCGCGCAAAAGGGCATGGTTCGAAAGAACAAAAATTAGCAATAGTCCAGCACTATTCGCGCAAAAGGACATGGTTCGAAAGAACAAAAATTAGCAATAGTCCAGTACTATGCGCGCCTAGTCCGAAAGAGCGAAGAGCTAACGATAGCCCAACACTATCCGCGCTCGCCCAGTCCGCGCACCCTCCGCGCAAGAAAACGAAACAAATGCCCATCCCCGCACGCAAAATTGTCAAGCAAATAGTTAGAGAGCAAAGAGAGAAAGGAGCAATCACAATCGAGGGTCACTTGGCATAATCATAGAAGAAGCAGTAATCTTGTTCGCAATTACACATAGATAAACAATGACAACAGCTAAGGAAAAACTGGGCGACACTTAGGCAGAGCCAGCGTTGGGCTGCTCGTCCTCCTTGCTTGACTTGCGACGCACCAAGGGGCTCTCCTCTTCCTCATCCTCGTCTTCATCGGCCACCTCGCCATCCCTCCGGGCGCCTGTAATCTCCTCCCCGGCCGGACGATCTACCTCCTCCCGGCGCTCCCCCTCTTCCTCCTCCTCTTCCTCTTCCTCGGATTCGGAGTCGGAATCCAAAGGACGCTTCCCGCTGATCCAGGACTTGACGTGCTGGACCATGTCGCGAGTATCCCACTGCATCCCTGGATTCTCGGGGCGAACCTTCTTGCCGACCGCTATCACGGCCTTGGTCATGGCATCCGCCATGATCTTCCCGAAAGGCTGGGAAGACTTGAACTGGCGGATAGCCGCGACCTCGGCTGCGCGAACGGCCTCAGCCTTCGCGACGGTATGAAGGCGGACCAGGTCGTCCTTCTCCTTCTGGAAGTCCTCGCGAGCCTTGCGCAACTTCTCAGAGAAGGAGACTTCCAATTCTTCCCGGAGGGCGGAGCGCTCTTCGTTCCGCACCTTCTCTTTGGCCGCTTCCACATCCGCGGCCAACCGGCTCTGCAAGAGGCCGAGCGACTCCAACGCCTCATTGGCTTTGGATGTCGCGTCTTCAGCCCGGTTGTTTGCCCCCAGCACCTTCCCCTCCAGCTGGACGATCTGCGCCTCGTCAGCCTTCATCTTCGCGCGCATCGCGGCGCGCTCTTGCTGAGCTCGGAATGTCGCCGACAGACCCTACAACGCCACGAGCCTTAGCCAAATGCGATGGCAATAAAAAGGAAAACGGAAGAGAAGAGAGGAAGGTAAAACCTAAACTACGGGGATCTAACTAGGGCTTACCGCGAAGTGGATCTGCGCCAGATCATGGAGGGGGTCTGTCTCCTTCACCCGCGGAGGAACGGTGAGAACGGGCCCGATCGCCCGGAGCGCATGACTGGCGGAGACCAGGTTGCACGCCGCCGCCGTATGAATCCGCACGTCACGAACTTGGTGGACGGCGGCGGTAGTGGGAGTAGCGCTAGCGGGGGCAGCAGTGGTGGTTGCCCCGGAGGAGCTGCTCGCTCCGCTCCCATCCCGACGAGCGGGTCTGGTCACCGTCGCCTCCGGCTGCGACAATGCTAAGGACAGCTGCTGTGCGGCGGTCAGCTGCTGCGTGGCAGGCGTCTGCTTCACCGCGGCAGGCGTCTGCTTCACCGCCAGAGGAGTCGGCTCCACGATGCGAATCGTCTTGCGGGGCCTCTCGACAGCCTGCGCGGCCGGCTGCTCGATATCCTTCCGCTTCGGAACTTTAGGCGCCGCGACATTCTTCTTCTTCTTCTTCTTGTCAGCGCGGGGCGCGACGTCATCCACCGACATCATACTGGCAATGTTGGAGAAATCAACACCTGCGCCAATAAGTCGTAAGAGAGCGGTTAATAAGATAGAATACAAAGGAAAGAAAATATAACTAACCATCCCCAAACAGCTCCTCCAAGCAGGCCTCGCGGACTCCCTTGGTGTATAAATTGATGCGATGAGGCATGCAAGCCTCATATTCGTCGTTCAGCCCGACGTAGAACCCGACGTCCGACTCGAACCCATGCGTACTGCCCTTCTCCCAGGAGGTGGGCTCCGCCATGGTCCCGCTGGCCCATTGCCCGGGGGTAGGCTTAACATAGAAGAATTCCTCGAACCAGGTTTTCTTCAGCTTGGGCGAGCCATACACAAAACCCTCGGGGCGGTGGTCGCGCCGCTGGATGGAAAGACAGTCGCTCACCCTGGTGGGCTCCTTGATTTTGTACATCTTCCTGAACAAGCCATACGTAGGCTCGATGTTGAGCCTCTTGCACGCGAGACGGAGGCAGCTCGCGTGCATGATGACTGAAGGAGAGAGCCGCCCGACGGAACACTTGAGGCGCTCATAGATCGCGCACAACAGCGGATCGATGGGGAACTTGAACCCCATCACCCAGTATTCCGTGTACACGCCGAACCAACCAGGGGGGCAGTTGCCCACCATGCTGCGCACCGACGGGGCAGCGTACTCCCAATGGGGGGGCAAGCCCAGCCCGCGGACCAACTCCTCCACGTCGTCCACGTCGTATGTTGAGGAGTGCTCGGGTCCGCGCTTAAGGTTGTCCGAGGGCGCCGGCTGATCGCCCCACATCTCGGCCCACTCGATCACACGGTAGGTCGCGCCGACGCCTTGCGGCCCCAGACGGGCAAATGCTTCGGAAACGCGCTCAATGGCGCGCGGCGCAAATTGCGCATCAATATCTCCTTGCGCCATCTCATCCGCGGCCTCATCATCGACGACTTCATCGTCGGTGACCTCATCGTCGATGACGTCATCGGCCCCTACCGGTCGACCACCCGGATTACGCCGGATGATCATCACTCCCCGAGCCTGCTGCATGGCTTCCCCACTGCCGGAGGGAATATCACCCACGTCGGAGGAGCTTCCGACACCGTCACCGGACCTGGCATCGTATGACGGCGTCGCCGGAATCCCACCGTCGCCACCGTCACGTCCGCCGTCAGACCCGTCATCCCAACCCCCAGAACCACCGTCCCCGTCACCGGAACGGTCAGAAGAAGTGTGCGAGAGAGGGGAGAAATTACCTTCTTCGCCTTGCACGACCTCGGCCTCGTTGTTGTTGTTGACGCCGGACATGATGTCGACTCGAAACTTGGCAACAGCTGAGAAGGATCGAGGTTGCAGAAGGAGGAGAAAAAATCTCAGAGGAAGCAAATCTCAGTGAAAGCAGAGGGAAACAGTAATCAGAGGAAACAGATGAATCCTTACTTCCCACAACAACCCATTCTTATAGTGGGTCGGAGGGAAAATAAAGGGCCAATGGGAAGGCAAGGGGCCAATGTCGGCCAGCGGAAGGCGAAGGGTTAAAGCAACATAGGGATCCGTAACCGTCAGATCCTACCAAATCTTTTCGAAATTCAAAAATCCCCGCCCAAACAACCTAACCACACAATGACACGTGGATACCTACCAACATAGGCACTAGTCGGCGACGCCACGAGTGCCGCGCACCGCCTGGGGGGCAAGATATACCCGCGAGGAAAGAAAAACATGCTTCGCGCAGTACCGGGTATCTCGCGACGCGCGAGCGCGCGGAGTACCCATAATCGCCCCACACATCGCCTGGGGGGCAAGATATACCCGCGAGGGAAGAAAAACATGCTTCGCGCAGTACCGGGTATCACGCGACGCGCGAGCGGAACGCGCGAGCGCGCGGAGTACCCATAATCTCCCACACATCGCGCGCGACGAGCCAAGCCCTATTTTAAGCGCGGTGAGGAGTCCAATCGCGGGCGCGCGCCAGCAAACGCGTCACTGTTTCATAATATCGCGCGCCGAAAAACCAAAACGCGAGCATGCGCGGGAGTCAACCGATCGCGACGAGCGGAATAGACCCAAAAAAACCAGCATCACGGAGACCACACAGGCCCGAGTCATTCAGGAAAAAATCCAAACAGGAGGTGTTCGCAAAACACCCCCTGATGGGGGGCAATTGTTGGGCATGTGACTCGGGCCTGGCCGCGTCAAGGAACGGACGCAACTGGATGGACTCCGACATAGCAGCGCGAAGACCCCGAGCGCGACACCTCATCGTAGTCAACTACGTCCTGGCGCGAAGAGTTTGTGCGCGATGTGAGTTACAGGCGCCGAGGAAGAGCGTAGCGCAGGCAAAGCCAAGAGAGGAGGGAGGCGTAGCTTTCCTCCCCAGGAAGTGGTCACATCAAGGCCAGTGGCAAATCTCTGACACGTCCTAGGTAGGGGGATGGCCTGGACAGGGTCTAAAATCCTTAGTATGTGCCAGTGGTCACATCATTGTATCCCAATTGTCACATCTTGTATCCCCACTTGGGTCAACCACTCACCCACCACAACGAAGCCTATAAATACGGCATTTACTACGGTGGGTGAGGGGATCGCATTTTTCACCATTCTCTCTCTATAACTATTACTTCTCTCTCTAAAAGTTCGGACTCCGGTCCTCGCTCAACTCTCTAATTCCTATCTCCCCGATCGAACTTGACGCTCGCGTTTCTTCTTGACCCAAACTCTCATTCGAACCTCACTCCTACACTCAGTTAGGTTCAAACAAGTACCCTTCATGGACAACCATTAGTTTGCCTGCCTTATTAGTGTCCTTCAAATCCTAGAGGTAATTTATTTGATAACTTAGGGTGCGTTCGATTTGGCTTCTGCAAACTGAACTTTCGTTGCACAACCCTTTCATTTGCATATATGATCATTAGCTTTCTTCTTCTTATTCATTGGGTATTGCCCTCCATCGATTGTTGGTTTACCTAATCGTATTCCATGAGTTTCGATACACTAGGCTACTTCTCACATTGTTGTTGACACAACCCTAGAGGGCTGTTTGGACCAGAGTTTGCAGCCAAGAATCCAATCCCAAGATTGGAATTGAATTTGGATAAAAACACGCCATAAATAGGGCAGGTTTTGGGTATTCGAGATGGGACTTTTCGTACAACTTTCTCAATGGGAAAGAGGCTCGATTGGTGTGGGTAGATGCTTGGCCACGTTCAGGGTGGTTTACTAAACGATACAAGCTCAAAACAACCTAGAATTCCACTAGATTGTTCCTTCAATTCATAGGCAACGCTTATGAACCAAACTCTTTGTTTGTATTCGATTGAACTAAAAACTGACGATTACAATGAGAGATTCAACTTAAATAGGACCTAGAGACGTTTAACAACACTAAAGGAACTCCTAATTACCTTCTACTACGAAAAGGAATAGAAAAACAAGGAAAAAGACTTAAACTCCAAAACAGACTCCTAATCCTAATCCTATAAGGATTCAGATTCTGTGTTGTTCCAAAGCAGAAAACATGTCTTCGAACGATCTTTGGAGCTTTCGTTTGAAGGCTTCCAGGCTTCACTCCAATCATCCAATTCCACGACGTTGTAGTATGAAATTCCTACTTTCATGTGACATCAGCCTTGCAACTCGAATCTTGCTCAAACTCTTCGAATTGAAGCTCAAAGTTGCCTTCCCGAACTCGATTCCAGACTTGAGCAATTTTGGCAGTTTTTCCTGTGTTGAGTTAGCACTTTGATCGACCTGAAAAACAACCTTCTGGACTTCCTCTTGAGCTCCAAAACATGTCAATGGAAAGAGAAACTCTTCTTCTTCAAAACAAGTCCTTGAAGTCGAAATTTTACCAAGCCAACAAGAAGTTACACATGTCCAAAGTTGGTTCCTGAAATCGTCAAAATTACTTAGAAGTTTTTTACGATTTAACTTTGATCCTTCAACGATCAATCCTGACTGAATTAAGAGTGAGTTCAGGATTGTATCAGGCCCCCCTATTGAGAAAGTGATGTGATCCCAATTGGATCGATCTACAAGTCAGAGCTGCTTGATCAAGAAGCCATTTCAATCACTAACAAAACCCTTGAATTTTGGCCAAGTCTTTTTATGGTTTCAAGTAACCCATTTTCCAAGCTTGGTCGTCACACATGGATCAATGGAAATTGAGTTTCAAGAGCTTGTTTGAAAGATGTAATGCTCCTCTATAAGTTTTTAACCGTGGATGCTCGAGATAAAGTCAGGAGGGTCATGTTTGGAGCCTCTCAAAATGCTATGTCGAAACTGGATTTCTGTCAGAAATTGGCTAAGTGTCGGAACTAGTTTGAGTATCCGACTTTGAAGACTGATTCGAGGAAGATGGATGGGAATCGCGCCAAGAGGGCAATACCACATGAAAATATAGGTTTTCTACTATAACCTCGAGGCATTGGATGAATTGAATGAAGATTGGAGGACTATGTTTGGAGCCTCTCAAAATACTATGTCGAAACTGGAATTCTGCCAGAAATTGGCTAAGTGTCGGAACCAGTTTGAGTACCCGACTTTGAAGACTGATTCGAGGAAGATGGATGGGAATCACTCCAAGAGGGCTATACCACATGAAAAATATAGGTTTTCTACTACAACCTAGAGGCATTGGATGACTGGTTACCTAAAACCGTAAAAAGACACAGCCAAAATTCAAGGGTTTTGTTAGTGATTGAAATGGCTTCTTGATGAAGCAACTCTGACTTGTAGATCGATCCAATTGGGATCACATCAGGCCCCCCTCTTTAAAAAATGTTGTCCTAAAAAGTTTGATCCTCCTCTGCTCGAATCGCTCACAAAATTGGTTCCAAATTGGATCTGAAAAGGGCTGCTCAAACTGCCAGTTCTGGAAAATTAGGGTACTGTTCGTCTTGTTCGAGATTGGGGCTTTCGAATCAAATCATGGTTGTGAGATTCTAATCTACTGAGACCCCATCTTAGGATCATCAGATGGCAATGCCCTCAAAGCTTTGGTCTTCCTCTCTTCAAAAGCTTCAGCAAACCGATCCCAAATTGGATCGAAATAGACCTTCCCAAACTGCCATTTCTTGGAAATTAGGGCTCTGTTCTTCATGTCCCGAATTGGGGCTTCCGAATACGAGCATCTCGAGTGCAATTCACCATCGTCTTCGCCATGATTTGAATCGAGTTTCTGGATGGGTCTCGTGTCTTGACTCAACGTCTATTTCATCGAATCTACGTTTGTGCCTTTCCCGCAGTCGTCGACTTTCAAACTTCACGAACCTAGGAACATGAATTCAGAATGGGCATTTCCATATCTGGCATCCTCGAGTGAAATTGAAGGTTCCAACAGCTTCATACAACCTCCCTTGACGGTCCCGTATTAACAGGTATATACATTCCAATCCATCTTGAACATGAGCTTCCTGAAGTAATTTGGAACATTCCTGTAGTCTTCGTTGGATTCGACTCTTTGTCAAGCTCTCCGACGAGTCCACTCTCTCTCCTACTCTGCTCCGGCGATGGTTTACAGGGCCGTCGTCGACGTGGTGCTCGGAGCTTCTTATAACCGGTAAGCATAAACTTCTGACTCAGGAGATTAGTTCCACTAGATTCCTGAGAACCCTTTCCACTAGATGCCCCCTTGGATCGCCGTAGATTTTCCTCCAATTGTCGGTGATCATTTTGGACTTCTGCCAGTGACAGAGGTTGCAGCAAAAACTTCTTACCGCCGTGTCGGACCTTATAGCAATTAGTGCCGCCGTAATGATTCACCTTCCGGTCTAATTGTCATGGTCTACCCAACAAAATGTGGTTGCATGCATCGAAGCTACATCGAACATGAGCTCGTCCCTGTATTCGCCGATTTTGAAGGGCACCCGAGCTTGCTTGCTGACTTTGGTGGCTCTGTAGTTGTTTAACCAGTGTAGGTTATACAACTCCGGATGCTTGCATATGTGAAGACCAAGCTTGTGCACTACCTCCTGGCTGACCACGTTTGAGCAACTGCCTCCATCAACGATTAATGACAACAAGTTTCCTTCAACAAGATACCATGAATGGAACAGGGTCTCCCTCTGGCTTGTGTCCGGTGAATTCTCAAGGGTAAGAGCTCGTCGGCTGACTCCCATTAGCTTCCCAGACGAACTCTCAACCAAAATTTATTTATCGACCTTCTCTTCATTGCTGGAATCAGATTGTTCGTTGTCGGTGAGAATTTCGACGTCTCTGATCACCAGGTTCTTCAGATTGGGGTATTGGTTGGCCTTATGCCCCCTCCCATGACCTTTGAAGCACTGTATACCCCCAAAACGTTTAGTAGATGTCGAGGCAAAGCTTTGGCCTTCAATTTGTTAGAGTCTGGTCGCAATTGAGGTAAATTGGAGTCGGAATTTATCTTTGTCACCGATTTATTTACCAATGTGAACCTTCTTGATGTTTTATGCTGCTTTCGATCTTAATTGCAAGGTGAAGAACTTCCTCTAGATCAACAAAAGATTGAAGCTCAACTTCCTGTCAGATTTCTCGGCTCAATCCGTGGATGAATTGCGCAATCGTTGCTTCTTGATCTTCTCGGACGTCAGCTCACATCATCATTAATTCGAGCTCGCGGAAGTATTCCTCCACACTCCGTCCTCCCTGCCGAATTCCTTGAAAAGTTTTGTGTAACTCGCGTTGGTAATAAGAGGGAACAAAATGTTCTCGCATCAAAACCACGCAGCTCTGCCCACGTCGTAAATTCTGGATGCAGATCCTCTATTGTCGGAGGCGAACCAACTCCCACTACTGAGCGACATAATCGCTAAACTCGTAAGTAGCGAAAGCTACTTTTTGTGGTTTTGTGTAATGACTACACTGAAAGAATAGGATTATCTTGCGTTCTTGGTCCAGATAAGCTTTTGCATTCGTCATTCCTTGAAACACCGGAACGGTCAATTTAATTCCCTGCAAAATCGCTAGCTCCGCGTCGCGCTGATCGTGGCGCCCTCGTTGATGACGATCATGATTGGGTTCCACTATGACTAGATGTCGTTCAAGCTCCTCAATTCGATCCAGTAATACCAGATTTACCGTTGGGACTTCGCCGTCGTGAACGTCCTCTGTTCGAACTCGATTCTCCGGCAGAGCAAGGGCTTCGAATCTCTGGTCGAGTTCTTGCAGGAATTGTCCTAACCTTGCATCCAATGTTGTCATAACTGAACCGGAACATGACCTGATAACGTGAACGGCTCGCACTTTAATGGTTCAACCGGTATTGGACCGTTAAAAATCGTTAGAGAACCGGTATCATATAAACAATAATATCATAAGTAGAATATACATAAGATAGTAATTTAACAATATAATGACTAAAATAAACTTTACCAGGTAACATTTAGTAATATTACATATTATATATATAATGACTTAAAAAACCCTAACCCCACCCACCCAACGTGGCGCCGCACACCTCCCCTCAATCTCCCCCTCTCAATCTCACCCCTTCTCTCTCAAACTCTTGGTCTCCTTTTCCATTTTTTTTTTGTTCTGTGATTCTTCTCCACAAAAGAAGTACTGCGATCCCACCATGGTGCCACCACAGATCACACCCAGCCTCGCTGCCACCCTCTGTCGAATCTCCGACGGGAAGCGACAAGCAGCTCTACCGCGCCCGCCGCCACCAGCACCGCCGCATGCGCGTCTGCTCCGCCATCTCGATTATCGCCTTCCTCCACCCCACTCACTGTCGCTCTTAGATCCGAGCCTCCCATTGATTTTTTTGTATTTTCTTTTTTATTTCGGTGGGCAGCCAGAAAGCGAAAACCGGGCGAGCGTCTTGAGCGGCTCGAGTGGTTAGCGTCTCGGCCACTCGCCAACCGCTCCGAAAAATCGCTTCGACTTTTTGACTGTGCCGAGCCGGTTTGGTAGCTGGGTGGCGGTTTTACCGGTCGGACCGACCGGCTCGGTTTTAATAACATTGCTTGCATCAATCCGTGCCATCAACTCTTCTATGTCGATCTGCTTTCCTGCCATTGATGATTCTTCATTGGGAGCTTCGGATCCAAACTCGCCGACCTTGTTCAACGCGTCGTTCCCACAACGATTTCCTGCGTCCTGTCCACTGTGTTTGAACTAGGCTCATGATGCCACTTGATAAAACCCTATAGGGCTGTTTGGATCATAGTTTGCATCATAGATCTAATCCCAAGATTGGAGTTGAATTTGAAGAAAAACACGCCAAAAACAGGGCAGGTTTTGGGTGTCGAGATGGGACCTTTGCAACTTTCTCTATGGGAAAGAGGCTTGATTGGCGTGGGTAGATGCTTGGCCACGTTCAGAGTGGTTTGCTGAATGATAAACGCTCAAAATAACCTAGAATTTCACTAGATTGTTCCTGCAATTCACAAGGCAACTCTTATGAACAAACTATATGTTTGTATTCGATTGAACTAAAAAACTGACGATTACAATGAGAGATTCGACTTTTAAATAGGACCTAGAGACGTTTAACAACACTAAAGGAACTCCTAATTACATTCTACTACGAAAAGGAATAAAACAAACAAGCAAAAGGACTTAAACACCAAAACAGACTCGTACTCTTAATCTTATAAGGATTCGGATTCTGTGTTGTTCCAAAGGCAGAAAACATGTCTCCGAAGAATCTTTGGAGCTTTCGTTCGAAGGCTTCTAGGCTTCACTCCAATCATCCAATTCCACGACGTTGTATTATGAAATGCCTACTTTCATGTGACATCAACCTTGCAACTCGAATCTTGCTCAAACTCGTCGAATTGAAGCTCAAACTTTCCTTCCCGAACTCGATTCGAGACAGGCAATTTTGGCAGTTTTTGCTGTGTTGAGCTAGCACTTTGATCGACCGAAAAACAACCTTCTGGACTTCCTCTTGAGCTCTAAAATATGTCAATGGAAAGAGCAACTCTTCTTCTTCAAAACAAGTCCTTGAAGTTGGATTTTTACCAAGCCAACAAGAAGTTACACACGTACAAAGTTGGTACCTGAAATCGTCAAAAATACTTATACAGTTTTGACGGTTTAACTTTGATCCTTCAATGAAGAATCCTGACTGAATTAGGAGTGAATTCAGGATTGGATCAGTTGTTATCTAGTTGTTCGATTTAGGGTTGTTTTGGAGGTCAAATGCAAAATACTGGTAAAGAAAGTAAATATATAAGCAGGTACTTTGGGGTTCCACCCTCGCCCTAGGTCTAGGTCTATCATGCAAATGGTTTATCATGTTGGGTTTGAGGTCATAAGGTGTGGAACTCACTAAAGTGGGGACTAGCTCAATGGTCATGCAACTAGTCCCCCTCTAGCACGATTCCTTGACCCAGTGTCACCTCGATCAAGTTCACGACATTAGAGATGCGTTCTAGACCTTCAATAGGATCAACCTATTTGCACACTAATTAGCATTAGGCGCTCAAATCCAGTCTAGATAATAACCTCCTCAGTGGTAGGCTAGATTAAAAGAGTTGGAGAGACAAGCCATGCATAATTGATCTAAGATGAAGCATATAATCACTAAGCAAACAAATTCCATACACAAACCCTAACACAATTCCATATACATTCAGATACATATTTCTAGGGTTTGGGGGGGGGGGGGGGTTGTTAACCCCTAGTACCTTAGAGAACTACCCCATAAAGGGGGGGAAGAAGATACATAGGAAGAATTACAAGAAGTCTTGAGTTTGGGGAGAGCTCCCTTGCTTTTCGGCTCCTTCTTCTTCTCGTTCCTTTAGCTCCTCTCTCAAAAACCAGATTTTTCAAAGTGATTATGGCTCTCTAATGAAGGGGCAGGAGACCCCTATTTATAGAGATCAGGCTGCAGAGCAAGTTCACTATTCAAAAGGCAAAGATCGCATACGTGATTTTCATGCTCTGGTTCATGCCCTCTCCTCATGGTCGTGATTTGCTTGCTCCAGGTCCTGATCTCTTGATTTTTGCACATAATATTGAACTTGTGACCCCCTTTTCGTAACTAAAACATTCATAATCTAAAACCTACTCGAGGAACGAAATAGGGATGTATTTGATGATATATCGACCAATAAGACCACAATTTGACCCTAAATATGAAGGCTAAATAATACCATTTTGGGTGTTATCAATCCCCTTTACACTTAGGTGTTTGCTTGTCCCCAAGTAAACCTACTCAAACAAGTACAACTTGGCAAACAATCATAATGCTATGCAATACAGTTCTTCATTGCACTAGTTAGAATAGTCGAGGTCGATTGAAAGTTACTCTCATCTCACTTTGAAAGCACAAACTCCGAGATGAGGACCACGTCGACTAAATAGGTCAAGACATTCGAGGTGTGCACCGGGGGACCCTAAAAAATAATAAAAATGATGGACTCATTGAATGTGCTCTTTTTTCTTTATTTTCAAGATAGGAGTCAATCTTTTTAATTCTCCCTTTTAAACATTGCCGCACTTGGCCCCAAACACTTGTAATTTTGCAAATAGGCATCTCTCCTCGTGATCAAAAGCGAAAGGATATTTCCTTCCCATTCTTGCCCCCATTTTGGGAACATGATGGTCGGATTGATTGCCCGAGCACCACTTCCCAGTATGCACTCCTTGTCTCAACGAAAACGGGTTGCCACACATGTCGGGTACAAACGAGAGCCGAAGTCTCGTGACTCGCTTAAAAGCACACTCTCTCCTCTCCATACGAGTCCGTGAGGAGGAGGGGTGTTTAGGGGATGGAAGGTAGTAAAAGATGATCGAGACTATATAAAGTTATCCGAACCCCAAACACATCCTCAAATGGCACTCCGGACTGAGAGAAGAGCTCTTCAACAGCTCAGCTCAAATACTATGCCCGGCTCTCATGTGAGAACCTCAAATTTTCAAAAGATTTTTTTCAAAGGTGAGCACATTTTTTAAATGTTTTTTAGTCCAAAATTAGTGGATGCACATTTCACCTTGTAAAGCTCGGCCTTCCGGAGTATGCAAGAATCCTGGGGGATAAATCCCCATTGCCTTAGGGAACTAATTGAAGCTCATTGCTCTTGTCCCCCCCCCCCCCCTTCCTCATTACTCGATTGATGGTGAGAATTGAACTCTTAACCGTTGAGAGAAACTCAAGAAGTGGCTCGACATAAATCTTCTCATTGGAATCTCAGATGAGAGATTGAATTGGATCGGCAACTTCCAACTCTTTGTGGACCTCCCATTCAAAATAATGATGCTCACCATAACTTCGGGTGGCAAAACGATATATTCCACATTTACCTTCCCTTCTAACAAGAGATATGAGTGATGAGATCTTTGCCCACCCTTAACTGAGGCGGAAGACTCTGCGGCCTTCTTTGTCTGACCCAATCCTATAGAGAGAGCTAAGCACAAATTTCAAACGTTCGGTGATAGATGGGTAAGGTAAAATAGACTCATATAAGGGCTTTGAACATTAAAGAGGGATGGCCATGATGAGCAAAGCATACAAATTGTAATAGCGAGTGGAAAGAGAAATAAGAGCATGCAATGGAGGCAAATGGTTTATTCAAGCATTTCATCAAACACCTCGCGAGTGCGAAAATGAGACTTGAAATTAACATGGGAATGAGGTATAAGGTTACTTCTTAAAAGAATTTTCACATCCCCAATCACAATAAACTATTAAATTAAGAATTAGAAGAATTTAAATAAAGAATCATCCATAGCAAGGGAGCACATTCAAGTCATGACAAGGGAGATATTCAAGATTACAAAGTTTATGATCTCTTCTTAGAAGTTAAGAAGATCTTGCTAACCTCAAATGTAATCAAATTGAAACAAAGTGTGAAGTGATCTCTTAATGCATGAATTATGCACTTTGGTAGCATGCTAAGGTTTGGGATAAGGAAAAGTAGTGGAGAGATGCCATGCTCAAATAAGAGTTGGAAGTTGAGGGACAAGAAAGAATGAACAAACTAGTCAAGACTGGGTATTTAAAATCTTATGGCGGTTAAGATTGCGAGCTAGCACCGCTAGATCGCGGTCGTGAACTTAACCTCCTTAACCGTGATCTTTGACTGCCCTGAACGTCAACTTCTAAGAATTCGACAAATGAAGATAAATTAGTTTTGAAATAGAAAAAATAAGAATGTGAGATTTTAAATCTCTTGGGACTACAATTTCTAATTTTTTTTGTCATTTCCAAATGCGATTTTTCTGCACAAATCCCACATTATGTAAAATTGTACTGAAATCTCTTATTGCAATCCCATTCAAAATTCAAAATGTAACATCTAAAATATAATTGTCCAACTCTAAGCACAAATAAAACAAATCAACACATTTGTCAACAGCCCCAAAACCACCCTTACTGTACCCTAATTAACCTGCATAGAGAGACAAATTTCGAGATTTAGGAGATGGTGAAGAGTTGACTTATCTAGAACAAGCAATCAAAGTGAATGCAAGGCAACAATTTCATCTTCACACACTAGATTTAAACTCGGCTCATTGGCCGGATGCATTATTTCAAAAATAAAATAGTCAAATTATCACATTAGTGAAAATATAAAAACGTAACAAACATCATAATATTTTTTTGATATGCTAATTGGCTCATCAAGAAAAGTACCATGCATGTTGGATGGACATATTATTTCAAACACTTAAGCAACAATTGTAATTGTACTAAGCAAGATATATTTTTATTGATATCAAAAGTCAAAAGATTTGAACTATTCAATTAATGGAAAAATAAAAAAGGAACATACTTCATAAAGTTTTCTATTATGCTAACCGGTTTATCAACGAAAGTTCTTACTAAAAATAAAAAATAGAACTAATGGAAGGGGACTAACTCTTAAAAAACTTAATCAAACCACATTCGATTTACTTCTTGAGTAGAAATTACTATAATTTTTCTCATGGACTTCTTTTCTATTGCTTCACCATATGTATAATCATCTCTGTCAATAATTATAGTTTCATATTCATCACTAAAGCATTTCTATCCATCACCAATAGCCTATCTCTTCTTCTCAACAATCTCACTACTCACTATCGCTATTTTCGAATTCACTACCTCCATCAACAAAATTTTTCTTCTTCACCTTCATTTCATTGAAATTTTACTTAAGCGTAAAACTAAGATGTTTGCAAATATGGAACCTTTATCAATTAAAGATTATTAATTGGCTACTAACCCAATAGTTTAAAATCACACACATTTAGTTTTCAAACTAAAGACTATAATTATTTTAAGTGGACATATTTATTATTAATGAATAAAAATCCTACCACTACATATATAAATAATGTGTAGACATATTTATTTGATTGAGAAGTCTAAAAATATTTGAACATATTTATTATTAATGAATAAAAATCCTACCACTAAACGTACAAATAATGCATAGACATATTTATTTGATTTAGAAGTCTAAAAATACTTTATTTTTTATTGGCCAAATACACTTGTGTAGTCAAAACTTTGACGGTTTTGCCAAATATAGCCAATTTTGGGGAAATACCAAAAATAGCCAGAATTTTGAAAGTTTGATGATAATTATAGCCATTTCCGTTACATAGTTTGACGGCGTCAGTGACACCGTTAGTCTAATTAACGGAACGATGATCTGACGGCCAACTCACCGGACACATCATCGACAACTCACCAACACTTGCCACAAGTATGCCATGTCATATTTTAATTTAAAAATAAATAAAAAATCATTCTAGGAAAAATCATTAAAAAAACAATAATTAAATTATATTATTCCCTCCATCTTCGTTGCCCACCCCAATCACTACCACTACCAAATTCTCCCCAACATCAGCACCGCCGATGTTGGGATCGGATTTCCGACGTCTCCACCGAACTGCTCGTCATCCTTTAACCTTTACCCCTAAACGGAGATAGATGGGGAATAACAATTTCCCCCCTATTCCAACCTTCATCCCCTCTTCTAAGAAAATCCCCAATTCAAAAATCCTAGACCCGTCGAGAGCAACCCCAATCCGTCGGCGTGACCATGACAAAAATAAAATATGCACTTAGCTAGCTAGGAATTCAGCCTTTTCAAAAACAAAATACAAACTTAGCTAGGACTTTAGTTAAGCCAAAAACAAAATTAGCTAGGACTTTAGTTCTGCGCTTTTTTAAAATGAAAATTTAAATATGGATTAAAAACCCGACAAATGGCAAATATGAGGAATCAAACACGTGACCAAGTAGAATCGCAATTACTCCCCATCCGCTAGACTGTCATGAAATTTTTGGTACGTTATTGCGCATCTAACTATTACTATTAGTTTTTCGGTTTATACAAAATTTTCAAGATGCCCGTGAATTTTACATTTAACTTCCAAAATTCCCGGGGACTGGGGCCCCCGAGAGCCTACCTAGCTCCGCCCCAGCTATTCCTTCATATACACGGCTCACACAGCTAAACAAATATATACATATATTACAAAATGATACCCAAAGTTATCACTTTTAATAGAGGCCTGCGAGCAAAACGTCTTTCGGTTGGCCTTGATGGTTTCTAGGTCGACTTTCCTTCCTTCCTTCCTTCTTCACAGTCGTGGACTGTTTCTTCACCGTCTCTAGGAACGTGGAAGAATTAACCTGGATAGATGTTGATGCATATTCTCTTTCCATTCGCCTATCTTGAGATTAATTCTGTTGTTTTGTTTCTTACCTTTACCTTCATTTTCCCTATATTTTCGCTTCTTCTCCGTGACTGCATCTATATATATATACTAGGTGGCGATGCCGCGCCTTGTCGCGGGCGGAGATGACCTATGGACATGTATTATGTGACCCATTATGGTGTTTTGTTAGTATTATTAGCCTAAAATCAATTTTTTGTTAGCAATTTTGTTAGTAAATTGACTGAGAAGAGATATATGGCGGTCAACATCCAATTTAATTTTTGTTAGAAAATTTTGGCTAGTAAATGATATTTACCTAAACCCAAGTAGACCTATTGATCATGGGTGTATGTATATTTATTTCTAAATATGTATATTTATTGGAAGTTTGTAGATGGGTTTGGGTACGATATGTATATTTATTTCTATAATCTAAATATGTATGAGTTGGCTATGGATACCCATCTATCCAAGAGTGTTTTAATTACACGTACAAAAATTAGACCTATTTGTAGAAATTCAAAAGTTTAGGTACCAAAATGTTATAGACAAAAAATTTAGGTGCTCAATTTTGGGGGTGATAATCCCCAAATTGGGATTACACCCCCAAACATTCAATGCATAATTGTTGAAAATTCTAGTCCGGATGAAAAATAAAAACTTTAGAGAGAAGTAAAAGGAATACAAACCGGAACTCGCTTAAAATGTCATGCCTTCAAATCCCATAGTGAAAAATGACGAATTTCTAATAAGTAATAATCATATATATTTATTTTTAATTGGGCTCGACATTGAGCTGAAAAAAAGTTAGTGGTTCATGGTTCAATTATTATTTCTCTAGACTGTTGGCGAGTCGTGTATGGACCCGTTCATACTTGTGATTGGAATACATAAAAATAGTATCCTAATTAGGGTTAGACGAAGAAGGCAAAGAAAGAAATAAAGAAAGGGTTATGGAATGCGAGTGAAAAATGAAACGAAGAGGAAGTAGATGACGGAAAGGTTTTGTCCGATTCTTTTAGTTGGCCGTCGATACAACAGTCAACCCTTTTCACCGTAGCAATTTATTGACTCTTGCTTATGTAGATGTCGCATATTTTGTTACAAGTAGTTAGTAGAAGTTTGTTTAGTACCTCGTAAATGTACTAAATGGGTTACCAAAACATAGTTGTTCAATGATTTTACAATAAAATAAAATTTGGGGTATCAAAATATAAAATCTACATTATAGTGACTAAGTTGTGATTTAATTAAATTTGGGGTAGTTAGTAGTAGTTTGTTTAGTATCACATACATGTACTAAATGAGATACCAAAACATAATTATTCAATGATTTTACCTTCAAATTAAATTTGGGTATCAAAATGTAAAATGTACCTTATAATAACTAAATTGTGATTTAATTAAATTTGTGGTATGAAAATGTAATAATGATAGTCGCCCAATCAGCTTGCGAAATTAGGCAACAGTAACTCAACTCCTTCTTTATATATATTAATAATAATCAAGCTTAAGCCCTTAATAGCATATTAATATAACAACTCGTTCCTTCCCCGTTCATGTTCCCCTTACAGATTATGACCGGGAATTACAATCACAAAAATGAAAATCTTATTGCCTTCCTGGAGGAGGGTATAATCATGAACATTCTTCTGAGATTACCAACTGCTGTGTGTATTGCTCGTTTTCGTTGCGTTTGTAGATCATGGCGGATTCTCCTTTCAGATCCCCAATTCATCTACAAAATCATATTTTTCCAAAATCTAAGTGATCTAAAAACTCTTCGGATCCTATTCACGGGGGCTGAAGAAGCCTTTGTTGATTCACATGTCATCTATTACTCCTTGCACTCCTACGACACCCTTCGCCCCATTTCTGCAGGCCCTAATAATATTATTGTTAGGGAAATGCCCTCCTTCCCCTACAAGCCTCGCCATTCTTCTACAATGTTCAGCCCAATGATCATTGGGTGTTGCGATGGCATATTTTGTATTAACGAATGGGTTGACAACAATATGACAGATATCATTCTCTGGAATCCAGAAACTTCTGAGATCAAGTGCCTGCCGGTTTGTCTTTCCCTTTGTCCTTTCCCTAATGGTCTTGAAATTGCGGAAGAGATAATCGGCTTTGGTTTCGATCCTCAAACAACCGACTACAAAGTTGTTCGGAGTGTGAGGTTTGTGCCCTACATCGAAACATACAATGATTGTGGAGGTATTCCTACTGAGAGATCTTATAAAGTCAATGATCTACCGTTTACTTATACAGAGGTGATCTATTTTTCGAATGTTGCTATGTGAATCCATATGATTTTTTTTTTGTTTATGTATGTGATTCAAATTTCGAAATTTCCTCTGTTGACGGCGAAGTATAATCTCAGGTATACAGCCTCAAG
Organism: Linum tenue; assembly: GCA_946122785.1. NCBI lineage: Eukaryota > Viridiplantae > Streptophyta > Magnoliopsida > Malpighiales > Linaceae > Linum > Linum tenue. Next base: position 4,327,445 of record CAMGYJ010000010.1, on the reverse strand, counting down.
AACGATTCGTGGAAGAGAGTACCTGATGCATCTGAGGACATTATTTATGAAATATATTCCTCAACGGGATGCACCTCGAAATGAGAGATGTTACTGGTTTCTGAGAAATAAACCAAATTGTAGAATCGTTTCTTTCGACATGAGTAAGGAAGTCTTTGAAGTTGAAAAACCTGAATCCAGCCTGCCTTACCCAGTTTCACGTGATTCTTGGTTCGCTACCGAATCATGTTATATGTTGAAGGAGTCATTCGTGGCGACTCTAGCATATAAGGGTCGTTATGATGTGCCGATGGAGGTATGGGCGTTGTTGAAGTATGGCAGTGTTGAATCATGGACTAAATTATTCACCTTCCAGCCACCTTTCGAGATCAATTATTACTTGGAAGTATGGAAAGAGGGAACACATATTTGCTCCCCACAAGTTAACAGAATGGTTAGTGAAGATGATTATGTGATAGATTATGATGGAGTGTATATTTTCAATCCTGCAACACAAGAAATTGGCGACCGTCTAGACATGCAAGGGAGAACTTGGCCATGTGAAGCTCACACATACACTCCAACTCTGGTTACATTGTCGGATCGAGAGTAGGGGTTTTACTGTCGTAATTTGTGATTTTCTTAAGCAATAAATGTGTTATGTTTCCTTTTTGTTGACAAAAAAATGTTTTAATGCGATAATCTATCATATGAAGTGATCAACCATATCTTATTTATTCTTAACTTCAAACCAAATATGGATGTTCTTTTTTTTTTTTTTAAATAGCTTATGAACTTAGAATGGTCCCCAAATTTTGGCATGAAAAGCTTTTAGCTTAAGATATGGGGATTGTCAAGCTTCTTGGATTTGTTTGCTCGTGAGCCAAGCAATGGCTCATGGCAATTTGGGCTCGAGTTCAGTGCTTTGGGCTAGCGATAGTTGAACTCGTCTGGAGGCCACCATCGATTCCTTCTCCAACAGTTAAATATCAATCCTAGAATCAATGTCTAAGGCATGGAACTTCGGTGAAATTCGCTGTAACTACGAAGAAAAGGTCGCTTTTAAGCATACGGGATTGTTAGAATTATGATTGTGTCATTATTGTTATTCCACTATTATTATTACTAGGTGGTGATGCCCGCCTCGCGGGCGGAGATGGCCTATGGGGATGTATTATGTGGTCCGTTATGTTGTTTTGTTAGTATTATTAGCTGAAATTATTTTTTTGTTAGCAGTTTTGTTAGTAATATTGACTTGACAATATGATATTGACCGAGAAGAGATATATAGTGGTTAATATCCAATTTAAAATAATTCAAAAATTTTGGCTAATAAATGATATTTACCTAAACCTAAGACGACCCATTGATTATGGGTAGGGTATGAGTGAGGTATATATGGGGTTGGAAGTTTGTAGATGCTTTTGGGTAGGGTATGGATATTTACTTACATAATCTAAATGTGTATGAGTTGTATGGATACCCATTTATTCGAGGGTGTTTTAATTACACATACAAAAATTAAACTTATTTGTAGAACTTCAAAATTTTAGGTACCAAAATGTAATACAAAAAAAATTTAGTTACTAAAATGTAATGTTCGATCAATATTTGAGGACTTATATGCCAAAAAAAAATAAAGATCTATTAAGTTTAGGTACCGGACTGTAATTTGCATAGTTGAGACTTAATTCCTTTTATGGTGATGTATATAAGATGATAATTATTTATTTTTTCTTTTTTTTTTCGGTAATTAGTGGATTCCATTAAAGCACACTCGATGCAACCAGCATGAGTCGAAAAATACAAGACAGCAAATAAACTGCCTACAGCAAAAACTCCTACAGAAACTAGAAGCTAGCTACTAGAAGAGATGATCCTGTACAGGTCAGGAATTCTCTGTAACATAATCAGAAATTCTATGCTGCCATTACAAAATAAAAACATTTCCTCCCTTGTAAGTGAGGCCAGCAACTCGGGTTGCTTCATAGCAGCCCCAAAAACCCTGCTGCAACGTTCACGCCAGATGGTCGCAATAGTCCAGCACCAAATAGAACACTCCAACAAGCTCCTGTTATCATTCCTAGCAGCTTTGCGTGACATATCTAGAACCAAATCATCCCATTTGGTAGGTAATTGAATGGTAGTTCGAAACAGGGAAGAGAGGTAAGCCAAAGTAAATGGGCACTCACAAAATAAATGGTCCCTTGACTCACTGGATAAGTTGCAGAGAGGGCAACTATCATCCGCGGCAACGCCCCACGCTTTCAGCTTGTCTCTTGTGGGGATGCGATTGATTAGAACGAGCCAAGTCAAGATTCTGCACCTGGGGAGAGTGAATTTGCCCCATATAATCTTCCACCAGGCCACACATGGGTGCCTGGAACGCAGAGTACTCCAAACAGTGGACACAGAGAATCGAACCATCTTCTTCCCAAGCCATGTAACATCACCAGCAGTATCCTTCCCCATTCTGTATTGCAGCCAAGATCGAATTTTGAGGACCTGTTTCCAAGTCCAGGAACCAGCAGTCGTTCTCTTAACCTCCCAAATCGAAAAGCCTCGAAGACGGTATCGTGTGATCCAAGCCACCCAGAAGCTACCTCCCTGCATAAGAATGAGCCATAGGAGCCGAGCAACACAGGCCACATTCCAAGTGACTAAATCCTTCAAGCCCAGTCCACCTTCCTTCTTCGGCAGAGCAATGTGCTCCCACGCTACCTTAGCTCTTCCTGTCTTGTCTCCATACCAAAGAAAATCAGAACAAGCCTTCTGCACAGCCTTAATAACCTTCTTAGGGATGATAAAGACCGCCATCCAGTAATGAACCAGAGAATACAAAACCGATTCAATAAGCTGAAGTCTACCACCATAAGAGAGGGTTTTTGCACGCCAACTACGAATCCGCTTGGTCAACTTATCCACTAGCAACGCACAGTCAAGGCTAGAAAGCTTACCTGAGGTAAGAGGCAAGCCCAAATAACGAACCGGGAGACGCCCTTCTTTGAAGTTAGAAACATGTAAAGCAACGGCCTTATACTGATGCGCCTGTCCACCAAAAAAGACTTCGCACTTATCAGGGTTGCATTGCAACCCTGAGAGATGATAAAACCTGTCCAAACTTTGACGAACACCAGACAACGCTCTTGCCGACCCTTCGGTGAAAATCAGAAGGTCGTCGGCGAAACATAGATGGGTGAGGTCAACTCGTTTACATTGAGGGTGGATTTTTTCATAGAAAATAGGAAACTATTTATTTGATATGTGTAGATAGCTAGCCAAACATTCCATGTATAAGTTTGGGAAATTCTAGCCGGGGTGAAAAAGAGAAACTCTAGAGAGAAGCAAAAGGAATACAAACTGGAACTGGCTTAAAATTTCACGCCTTCAAATCCCATAGTGGAAAATGATGACTTTCTAATAAATAATAACCATATATATTTATTTTTAATTGGACTCGACATTGAAATGAAAAAGTTAGTGGTTCATGGTTCAATTATTAATTCTCTAGATTGTTTCTGTTTGTGAGTCGTGTATGAACCCGTTCATACTTCTGATTTGAATACATAAAAATAGTATACTAATTAGGTTTATGGAAGGCGAGAGAAAAAATGAAACGAAGAGGAAGTAGATGTTGAAAAGGTTCTGACCAATTCTTTTAGTTGACCATGAATACAACAGTCAACCCTTTTCGCTGTAGCAATTTATTAACATTTGCTTATGTAGATGTCGCATATTTTGTTACATGTAGTTAGTATAAGTTTGTTTAGTACCCCGTAAATGTACTAAATGAGTTTATTAATTCGCTTTTGCAATATTTTAGAGTCTGCTCTCATTTATCATTTATTTAATGTTTCACGTAATGAGCAAATATAAAATGGTCAAATCATCTCCTACAGTTGAGTGATACAACATCTTTTGTAGTACAAACTAAATTTATACTTTTATGTTATGGTGGATTGGATTCATGGATTGGTTCAAAAGGATTGAAGGATTGGTGGATTGGATTCATGGATTCAAGTGAAATCTAAACATTTGACCAATATGTAAATTTAAAATATTGTAGGCACAAAAATCTCATAAAATTTAGATACTAAATCATAATTGTTCAATGAATTTACATTAAAATTAAATTTGGGATATCAAAATATAAAATGTACGTGACTAAGTTGTAATTTAATTAAATTTGGGTATCAAAATGTAGTTTTTTGTGCAATAGTAACTAAACTTCAGGTTTATAGATATTAAAATTAAATTTGGGATATCAAAATATAAAATGTACATGATTAAGTTGTAATCTAATTAAATTTGGGGTATCAAAATGTAGTTTTTTGTGCAACAGTAACTAAACTTCAGGTTTATATATATTGATTGTACTTTAATTAAATTTGGGGTATCAAAATGTTTTTTTTTTTTTTGCAACAGTAACTAAACTTCAGTTTATATATATTAATTTGTGAAACATGTCATGTTCATTATGTTGGAGCATTCAAGTTAGAGATTGTTTTTACATTGACCGTTGCTAAATTACAGGAGCAAAGAAAGGGAAAGGAAGAAATTTGCTGTAGTTCTATCTTTGTGCTCAACGGCTACTTTCCTCTCTCTATATTAAGTCTTGGTTAGTTGGGTTTGTGTTGAGAATGTACTCTGTAAGCGGGGCAGTATAGGGTTGGTTTACAAAGGGGTTCATCTACAGAGAAGGTAGAGGTTCTCTAAGCTGGGGTTTAGGAATCTTGGATTTCGGGCATTTGATCTTTGCTCGCGTTTCCTTGTTTCTTGTTTTCGTATCTTTCGAGTCAAAAACAGAAGAAAAAAATAAAGGGTCTCGCGTACTGTATTCTAGGACGTGAAAGTAAATCATTGCATTTGAACTAACCAAGTTAAAAATGCCTTGTGTTCTTTAGATTTCTGCAATTTTCTTTCTGCTGCATTCATACTCAATTTTCCAGAAAACTCTATTTTCTTCTTCAGTTGATTTGCTGCTGGGTTGTGGTGGTTCTTTCTTAAATCGGGTTAATTGCATGGTTGGTCACTAACATTACAAAAAGCGTTCATGTTTGGTCACTGAAAAAATTTAAATCCATTTGTGGTCACTAACTTTACAAAACCAGTTCATTTATGGTCACTCTCCGTTAGCTGCCGTCCAACGCCGTTAACGGCCTCCGTTAAGTGATGATGTGGCTGACGGATTCGCCTAATCAACACCTTTTGACCCTAAAATTGACCGCCACGTCATTTAAACCCGCCATGTCAGCTAAACCTCTACCCAAACCCGACCAAACCTCTACCCAAACGCGAACAGACCCAACCCGCTAACTAAAACCAAACAGAACCAGACCCCAACGATTTTTGGACTAAACCCTAATCTAATCGCGCAGCCTTCCTCCATCCCGCAGCCTTCCTCCATCGCGCAGCTTCCTTCCTGGAGATTTTAATCTCCGATCGCGAATTCGCCGGCGGCGCAGCCTTCCTCCCTTCCATCCGCGCAGCCTTCCTCCCTTCCTCCCTTCCTCCCTTCCGTTTTCTTCCTCCATCGCGCGCGCCTGACTTCCCCCCTTTCGCGAGCAGTTAGTGTGAGCTATTCTAATATTCCCTGCTGAAAATCTGTCTGTTTCTCTCTATTTACTCCAATAACGTGAATGGAAGGAATTCAGTGAAATACCCTTCTCTTCATCACTAAATCAACTATAGCTGCACAGAAAACCGAAATATATAGAAAGCCAAGCAGATTGATTTATTTGAGTGTTAGATTCAATTATGGGATCCTTTCCTTCCTTGAGCTGCTTTCTCATCTCTGCTTCTTCTTGCCCGCAAGAATGGGTTGGATTTGGAGATGTCGATTGAAGGCTTCGTTGAAAAGGAACCGGGTCTGGAAAGCAGAGATGATTGGAAGCCATGCTAGAACTGCAATGGGAGTCAGCAGAATCACACCCATCCCATAATCATATGCCTTCGCCAGTACTTGTGTGAATTCCCATATCACTGTTTCCTCTATCATGGGCCTCACTGCTTGTGCTATCTGGAAGCACCAACCACACACAGCAACCAACATCAAATGGTTGACCGCTCAGAGTTGAGAGTAAAAAAACCCCAGATCAGTGAGGAAGTCAGGCGCGCGCGATGGAGGAAGAAAACGGAAGGGAGGAAGGGAGGAAGGGAGGAAGGCTGCGCGGATGGAAGGGAGGAAGGCTGCGCCGCCGGCGAATTCGCGATCGGAGATTAAAATCTCCAGGAAGGAAGCTGCGCGATGGAGGAAGGCTGCGGGATGGAGGAAGGCTGCGCGATTAGATTAGGGTTTAGTCCAAAAATCGTTGGGGTCTGGTTCTGTTTGGTTTTAGTTAGCGGGTTGGGTCTGTTCGCGTTTGGGTAGAGGTTTGGTCGGGTTTGGGTAGAGGTTTAGCTGACATGGCGGGTTTAAATGACGTGGCGGTCAATTTTAGGGTCAAAAGGTGTTGATTAGGCGAATCCGTCAGCCACATCATCACTTAACGGAGGCCGTTAACGGCGTTGGACGGCAGCTAACGGAGAGTGACCATAAATGAACTGGTTTTGTAAAGTTAGTGACCACAAATGGATTTAAATTTTTTCAGTGACCAAACATGAACGCTTTTTGTAATGTTAGTGACCAACCATGCAATTAACCCTTCTTAAATCAAAAGAAAGAAGACTGGGCCCAAAGCCCATTCTTAGTCACTCCGTCACTATCATCTATTTTCTCTTTTTACTAGCTTATTACCCGGCCCGTTGGCCGGATTACTGTATGTTACCCACTTGTGGAATGGGAGAGAAAGCAAGTGAGAGTGAAGGGATTGGGATTCCACTTGATTAGGACCGACCCACTAATCCAATTCTTCCCGACCCGCTCCAACCTACAGGGTCAGAAAGAGTCAATAAGAAAATACGAACGGGGAGGATTAGTCATATATCTTGACTCTTCAGAAGTGGGTCAAACAGGATCAAGGTTGGGTGAGGGCAATTTTTAGCGCTAACTGAGTTCTGGGTTGAATACCTTTACTTAGGCCTAGAAATTGGTGCTGATGCAGACTGCAGTTTTTATTATACCATCATCAATCATCATTGAATTAGTCCTGGGCATCCCTCCCCGTTGTCGGTCTGAATTCTAACGATGGCTTCATTCCTTGCACCAGCCATATCAGCGAGTTGCCATCTCGAGCATGATTTGCCTATGTACAAATAATACAATTAGAGTATTAAATGAATTCAATGAAAAGGAAAAGAGAATTCTATCACATGCCAATAAATACACACATAATAGTTGAAGCTAAGTGAAAGTCATTACTCGCACATCAATTCTCAAAAATTACAGACTAAACATTGGCTAGAATGGCACTGAAACTACCAAGAATCATGGACGAAACAACTTGTCAAATTAAATAATCCTTATACTGAAACTACCTTCTAACTTGAAATAAGACATGATCACAGTTCATAGCTCTCTTCTCACTATGAATTGGCTGCAGCTCGTCCTTATCACTGCCTCTCAAGCTCAATTCAAACAGAATAGAGACCGTTATGTAAGATAACCATATTCTTACTGATCATAATTCCTTTCTTCACTCCATTTTTGTCGGAGAAAAGAGTTATCCCCCTCTCCTGCATTTCCCTTTCCCCCTCTCTTCTCCCTCTTCTTCACAAACCGATCCCTAAACCAGCAACAACAACACAAAAATAGCCTTCGCCTCTCCCGTCTCCATCTATTGAACGCGTTGGTGGCAAGACAGGACTGCAGAAGCAAAATTTTCTAAAATCAAACTAAATTTTTTGAAGCAGACTCAACCACGAAAAAAGAGTAAAGCAACAATGCAGTAGAACCCTAAATTTAACTACAATCAAGCACATATCAGCAAGATTTTCGATTTGTCTGAGAGTTAACTACACGGAGAGAACAATTGATGCATAATTGAAATGCTCCAAGCAAGTTGAAGGCAAACCATAACTTTAGAATTTGGTCATTATATTAACCTTCAAGTATTGATGCTTCTAAGAACTATCATGTCCAAACCCCACTTATACAACTACGCAGCCATAGTAATTAGTTGTATAATGAGAAATATTACAAAGAAAACTACATAAACAACCAATGTAAGTAAATATTAAAACTAACAACTGACAAAACTTAAAATCTCTCTATTGGTATAAATGTATCTATTAGTAACTACTATGCAATCGAGTATATATGATTTTTAGGCACTGAATAAGAAAAGTATAGATGGCTTACAAATGAAGACGTAGCAACTGAAGGTAGCACACAAAAACCAAAAATAGAAAAAGAGATAAGAAAAAAGGCGAGAAAAAGTCAAACAAAGAAAAAGCCCACATAGGAATACCTCGCTAGCTTTAGGGACTCTCTGCCACAACAAACAACCTTCTTAAAAATCTAACACCCTGAGACATCAAACAAACCTCCCACGACACTAATGTATGGCATTCCTATTGTCCAATAGGTTTGCCCAATTTAGACTTCTAAATAAATGGACTTTTCACCATTAAACCAAAACTCACAATCATTAACAGTTAATGCAAAGACATACATTTCTGAGGCCAATCACATCATTTAAGCATAATTTTTAGTTGAAAAGAACAACTAAGTATTTAGCTAAATGATATAGTAGAATGGACACAATCTGCTACCTACTAATGATATAAACGTGTACCGGTACCATCGTTGTATCCTGACTTGCCATTTGCAACGGGCACTTTGAAAGACAGCTGCATTTTAGAGAATAAACACCCATAAGGGCGTTACGAAACCAAGCTTAATCCAAAATCTTCATATTCCACTTCGAAGACTCCATTTTCAAAAATTAGAGAGTTTAACATGTCAAATCACTCATTTGAAAAATCTCAAACAACTATTAATCAATGCAATATAAAGGCACGTTCCAAATTATGTACTTGTAGGAATAATCCCAAATAATTATCAATTAATGCCCCAACTACCTAATGTGCAGAATAGCCCTGGAGCTGTGCTGTTGTTTGCGTTGGTCTACCTTCAAACATAACATAGTTGCATCACGAACCAAAGCAATTAAGCAAAAATCTTCATATTCCAAGTAGAATGACTCAATTCAATTTGGCCAACGCTTTATACATATTGTTTACCCCTGGACCCGTTGCACTTGCGCCTTCAGATCTTCGTGAACACAATACAATTGCGGAGAGGAGGCTGTCAACGGAATAAAAATTGTTAATTAAGTGAATCACCATACAACTAAACAAATGCGCTCTTCTTGATTAGCTATCAAAATAGTGGGGGTCGCTACAATCCATCGGTTGCTCCCTCTGCGCCTAAGTTGTAGATATTAGGTTTCAGTGAGAACTTTGAGTATATGAGGAGATATTTTGTAGTGGAGGAGATGACCCGGCGAGTAGAATAGGAAGATTTGGAGAGGCTGCGATGGGCAAAGCAGTTAAAATCGAGATTTTACCTAAAATCAAAAAATGGGGTAAAATCAAAATCGTATAATCGAATCGTAAAATCGTAGGATTTTAAGTACCATATAGAACATAGCATATAAGAATATTAATAAGGTAAATTATTAATATCACAAAGACACATAGCATTTAAAATGATAATTCAGAAGATTTTTTTTCCATAAGATAATTCTCAAGATTAATGTTCCAAAATCACTATTTTAATTGTTATTTAATGTGTAACTCAAAATAATTCATGATGAAGGGATATAGTTCATGGGTTTGGCTCTTATTTTCATGTTATGTCTAGGTTGTTTAACTCAAAGTAATATTTCGACATCGTCTACTAAGTATGATTTAAAACTAAAAATAATAGAACTCCAATAAAATAAGTAATGTTAGTGGCTTGGTACAAATATATTCATTAATAAATTAATTAGTTAATAATGATGTTAGTTCTTACATACTTCCAATATTAGGACAGGTGTTTTACCAATAAGTTAAATGGGGTGAAGGGAAAGAGATTAACCGAACCCTAATTTGGTTATTTTTATTATTTTTGAATATTTTTCTAATAGAAAAATGTCTGAGAAGATTCCATTGCCCTTTCCGCTGAAACAGTTATACTTATTTTAAATTGGCTCAAACCACCTATTTTGTTCTCTTACGATCAAAATCCCGATTTTAAACGATTTTAAGGTCCACCGATTTTATAGTAAAATCAAGATCGGAATCCCTAAGTAAAATCCTAAAATCCTACGATTTTACGATCAAAATCCCGAATTTGACTGCATTGGTGATGGGTGCACGATTAGTGGGCCAAATAACAGTTTGGGCCCGTTTAAATGAAAACATATTTTTACTTTCGTGCTCAACAGACCGACCGCACTGGCATCTTCTAAATTTACCCCTAAAATTGCTCTGTACGCATCAAATTTGAAATATAATCCCTCTTTTCTCATTTCACATTTCACATTTATATGATGTGTAGATTGTGATGAGTGTAGATGTAGACCTGTCATTGTCCTACAAATTCATTAACACGCCAAAAAGTGGTGAAATGAGCCACCCTATTAAACACAGTCTTGTATAATGATCATTGGATCCAATCATGCCAGATTATGAAGAAGTTTAAAATGTAGCGGTTATCCCGACTAAAACATTAAAAGAACCAGTCTCATATAGTTTGCACAAAGATATAATTTCTCCATAGTAATTCTGAAAAATAATATTAATTTAAGAAGTCGATATTGCTTCTACATGTTTAATATTGCAATTCGATATGCAATATTCGAACCAGTGATATTTTGGCTGCAATTTTAGGGTTATTGTATATTTATAAAATAGATAGAAATTTAAATTAAGTATTAAACTACAACTAAAATAATCAAAGTATTAAAACACCAAATAAGTACTTACGGGAGATTCAGTGGCCAACTAATCGTTAAAAAAGTCATATGATTTTCATAATTTAGGTTCGTGTATGTTTGAATTTAAATAGATACAACAAATATACTTAGTGTGATTGGTTATGATCCTTGCTTGCCTTTAAAGAGACCAAGGTTCAAATCCCAGTGCATGTCTTTTTTATGAATAAATAAATAAGAAAATAAGCAATTGTGAAGACCAAAATGTCCTTCCTATAATCACTCTCGTTGCAGGAAATTTGAAATGGAGCAACAGTTTTCATCATTCGGCTTTTATTTATTATCTAGATTATTATTATTATTATTATTAGAAACTGACTAATTAGAGTGATCGACTATAAGGGATGATTTTCCATAAAAAAAGACTATAAGGGGCCTTTCAGGAGTTATTTGTGTCTTAAATGACTTGGTTGTTATGTCATTATTTAGATTTAGATTTATGATTAGATTTTGGCCGTTCATCTAAATATAAAAATGTAATTCCCTGACAGGAAGAATATTTAAAAAAGTATATCAGAGAACACTTTTATTGGAACACGTAAAGTTTCTGAAGAGCAGTCAATTTTGACACCTATACATATTACGTACACTAAACCCCGAATAGCTGGCAAAGTACTGCATAACCTCGTCAAGAATAACCCCCCATCCGACTATCTCTAGCATCCGCCCCAATGATTTTGTCAATAATCACCTTCGCATCACCTTCAAACCTCATTTCCGTGAACCCATGGCCAAGACACCATAAAACCGCTTCACGAAGAACAAGTAACTCCACCACCATGAGTTGTTCCATTCTAATACCGTATAAGTTGTCACAAAATCTCAGAAGAAATTGCAATGCCTACCGATTCTATGAATGCCAAGCTTCTCATTGAGGATTAACATGATGGTCTTCCATGTAGATTTCCACTACCATTCTCATTCTATAGGTTTTGTAGTTACCTTATAAAATCTTTTTTTATTACTCAAATATGCAGGGCGGGTTCTTGAGGTATATATTTTTTTTTTTTTGTAAGAGTTCTTGCGGTAGTTTAATTACTCAATAGTGGTGTGGGACTTTGTTTTGTAATCCCTATGATTAATGAAATAACAATCACAGAAGCTATCCAGACAATTTTCCTTAGTTGAATGTGAAGGGGATTATAGTGAAGCCTGTATCGGAGTTTACATGGATACTATAGTGAGGGGAATAAAAAACCTAAATTCTCACTTCCATTTTCAGTAATTTAACTATTATTTTGCTTATTAAATAAGTAGCCGGAAAATTGAACGCTTTAATTTTGATTGTCTTTTGCCAGTAGTACTGAAATGTTGAGTTTTGTGTATGCTGCCATTCCTTTTTAAGTAAATTTACTGGTTGTTTGGAACCTTGGTATATTATAAAATTGTATATCAAGATTATGTTTATACTACAAATTTTGTGGGTTTTAAAAATCCATTGTTTGGAAAATATAGAAGAATGCTTGGGTTTTAAAAATTCGTTGGATGGAAAATCTTGGATTACACATAAAGTGATCTACGGATACTATATGCTACCAAGCATTCATCATGCATTCTTAATACTTGCATTATGTATTCACATCAACTAAAAAATGTTATATTGTGTAGAATACACGTATTCTGAATTTTTCGTTATTTTACACCTACGTGTGCGAAGCGCGGGCTAATAACTAGTTATTATTAATGTTGGAACTGACAATACGGAAGGCAATTTTCCGGGAAATTGGAATGATTAATTAATTAATTTATATATATATATAGAGAGAGGGCGCCGGGATGCTTAACTAATTGTCAAGAAACACATATAACCGTAGCATGGCTAGCTATTACCTATTAAGCCTTGCGGTAAAAAAAAAGAAAAAACTTATAACGACACTGGATTTTCCTCAACTGTAACCGAAGAAATCCCATAATAAGGGGCCCAAATCAGGTGAGTAAGGCGGGTCCCCTTAGCCATCCAACTTCATTTAAATCCAAAGGCTCAGATTAATCCAATTTAATAAAGGACAATATAGTAATTGCATTATTTTATTATTTTCAATTATTAATTATTTTTTGCCCAGCTCGTATTCCCTCCCGCGCGGGCTTACCTTTGCTCTCGCGCCGCCGACCACTTTGACTCCACCGGCAACTCAGCGGCGTCGGATTCCTTTGCTGCCACCGGGAATAATCCCCTGCCATTCCTTTGCTGCATTTATTACTTCCCCCAAATGCAACGAGAGAGAGAGGCATTGCTGCCATTTATTACTTTGCTGGGGAATTTCCCCCAAAATAGAGAGAGAGAAAGAGAGAGAGATTGTTAGTCTTTTGTTGGAGAGAGAGTTGTTTTGTACTGTTAGTATGCTTTGTACTGTTTGTCGGCTTATTTTGTAATGTTTGTACGCTTTGTTATTTTGTAATGTTTGTTGGGTTTTTTTGTAATGTTTGTAAACTTTGTTATTTTTGTGTACCATGTTTATCATTTTTGTCAACCATGTTTGTAATATTTTTTATGTCTAAAAAACAACCTGGTTGACTTTTGGATGGACCTCCTCTATATAGGGATGGAGCCTCCAAAGTCAACCCGGGTGTTTTTTCCAGTTCGTATGGATTGTCGGTCTAGTTTGTCATTTTTGTCCACCATGTTCGTAATGTTTGTATGTCTAAAAAACACCCGGGTTGACTTTGGGAAGGAGCCTCTCTATATAGGGATGGAGCCTCCAAAGTCAACCCGGGTGTTTTTTCCCGTTCGTATGGATTGTCGGTCTAGTTTGTCATTTTTGTCCACCATGTTCGTACTGTTTGTATGTCTAAAAAACACCCGGGTTGACTTTGGGAAGGAGCCCCTTATATAGGGATGGAGCCTCCAAAGTCAACCCGGTTGTTTTTTCTTTTTGTATGGTTTGTATTGTTTGTCGGTCTAGTTTGTATTGTTTGTACAGTTCATACGTTTGTAATGTTTGTATGTTTTGTCGCTCTAGTTTGTACTGTTCGTATGTTTGTATGGTTTGTACTGATTGTAAATCCAGTTTGTATACTTCGTAATTTTTCATAATACCCAAACTACCCCTGTCATTAATTAAATAGCCCTTCACACTTTTTAACCATTGGATTGAAGTGTCCAGATCTAAGGGTTGGGAGGGGCTTAGTCAAGTGACTAAGCACCTCCCCTTAGTCACTGGATCCGCTCTCATAATAATGTATCTCAACCAAACATGGAGAGAAGCACTTCCGTTATTAGCCAGAATGGGTTAGGGTGGCTATTAGTTTTTTGGTAGCCATCGTGGCAACCTCTTTGTACACCATTAGATTTTCTATTTTTCCTTCTATTATAATCTTACGGTCAAGATTCATTTAGGGTAATTTTGGAAATCAAAATTTTACTACATCTAATTCCTATTCCCTATAATCTCACCCTCTCTCTTTTCAACCCTAATAATATATATTTCTCTCCCAACCGCATCTCTTTCCAGTGACTACTACCGGCCGCCACCTTCTCTCTCATATCGGCGACAACAACCGCCTGCCATTACTCTTCGCTCCGCTACCCTCTCTCTCTCCCCCTTCCCTTTCCCTCCGCCAACCTCCTCCTCCTCTCTCTCTCTCTCTCTCTCTCTCTCTCTCTCTCTCTCTCTCTCTCTCTCTCTCTCTCTCTCTCTCTCTCTCTCTCTCTCTCTCTCCAAGAGACGACTGAGGAGAACATAAAAACCTATATATGTTTTTTTGTTTTGGTAGTGGTTGATTGTTTGTTTTAGGAAACGGTATAGTAATGTTTTTTGTTTTGTCGCATTGGTATTGTTTTTGTGGTATTGGTATTGATTAAATCTGCAACGGTATTGATGTTTTGTCAAATGGTAGTGTTTTTATTTCTCGAATGATATTGATGTTTTGTGCAATGGTAGTATTTTTTTAATGGATTGATATTGATTCTTATAATGGTGTAGATTGTTTATATTGGTAGTTTTTGCCGTGTAATGGTACTATTTTTTCCGTAGTTGTATTGATTGTATTGGTTCGTCTCGATTGGTTGTATTGGTATAATTTTTTTTATGTTTTGGCATTATTTTTTGTTTTATTTCTATAATGATATTGGTATTTCTGGAAGTGGTCAACCAACTCATTTTCAATATTGAATACCAATCCATCGAAACAGATATACACTAATAACACAATGTAAACACTACCAATAAAATTTAGCATAACTACTAAAACAATAAGCACCAAAATACCATTCCTACCCAATGTAAACACTACCAATAAAATTTAGCATAACTACCTAAACAATAAGCACCAGAGTACCATTCCCACCCAATGTAAACACTACCAATAAAAATTAGTATCACTACCAAAACAATAAGCACCAGAATACCATTCCTACCCTTAGTAGCCACGGTGATTACTACTTTAGTAGTACTCACAGTAACCGCTCCCATAACCATTATAGCAATTGAAGTAGAATAAAAAAAATGTTGCCACTAGCTTTTCTTTCCTTTTCTCTCCAAATTGGAGGGTTGCCTAGCACAGTAGCTTTTTTCTTCAAAATCCTTCCCTCCCTACCGTGCAAAGTCTGGAGTCACAGGGCCCACATCCATTTCATCCCGAGCCCAGGCCCAGGCTTAGGCCCAAACCAAACCGAAACAGAAACACGAGCAAAGGATAGAACTATTCTTTGAAAGGTTCTCAAGAAGCAGAGCACCACAGTCCGCCATGGTATGCCCTCTTCCTCTGCTACTGAAAGCCGCGCCATTTCCTTTTCCTCCATGAATTCTCGATGACTTCAATTTCTCCACACAAGCAAACAATGGCACTCTGCGGTCCTTTTCTTCTCTCTTCTTGCCCTGCTCACAGACTCAAGTTCAATCCTTTCCTTCTCACCAAGCACAGTCCTCTTCCCTCCTCCACTCTCTCTCTATGTCGTCCTTCTCTCACAAGCATATCTCCCTGGCAATTCAACCGTCCCCGCCCAAGGTTCTTCGCAGGTTTTATTCTATTCCTCCTAACCCTTGGACTGAAATTCCAGTTTCGGATTGCTGCTTTCTTCCTACTGGATAATGCAGCCGCCATTTAGTGAATTTTAAACTTTCTTGAACTGAATATCATATTCTGTTGCAAATTTGTTCTATACAGTAGCAATTTTGATGAGCTATATGTTCTAAATTACAGCTTCAGTAGCTGCACCAGAAAATGGTGTGTTTCCTTCCTCAGAGCTGGCAAAGTCCTTTGATTTTTCTGCCGAGGAACGAATTTACAACTGGTATTTTTCTCTTTGATCAATCCCTTTTCAAGTGGTGATGTGGGTTTTATGTGTTTCGACCAGCCCAGGGTCCCTTAACTTTTTGGTTCTGAAGTGATAGCTGCATAATGCCTTTGTTCACATGATTTTGGTGTACTTACTGGATACTAGGTGGGAGTCACAAGGGTACTTCAAGCCATCTGTTCATCGGGGAAGTGAACCTTTCGTGTTATCTATGCCTCCTCCCAATGTTACCGGGTATCTGCATATGGGGCATGCCATCTTCGTCACTCTTGAGGTTCTTATACTCAATCTAAATGCTCGACCGTTGCTCCATAATTTTTGCTGTGAATTTTATACACAACTGCTCTTGGAGAAGAACTTGGACAAAAAGAAACGAAGTGACTTAGCCAACTCTTTTTTGTCGATAACCTCAGACCGATTAATCGAATATTGATCAAACTTGATCAACCAATAACAAGCAACCCTAATGTGGAAAATTTTCTCACGGGTCTTGCTTGGTTTTATACTCCGGGGCACCATGAAGTTCTTTTCGTATTGTCTGTTTATTGAGTCGATAATCTCGCCAGTTTGCTTGTTTTTAATCTATTTTGACCTATGTCCTCATATGAAGAATTTGTGATTGTGAGAATTAAATTAGCACACAAGAACATATGATATGGCTAAGTTGAAATCAGTGTCAGAGAGCACGGGTTTTCTAGTGTCACCTACCAGATGATTATAGGCCAAATCTGGATGTGAACTGCGAGAAATATCTATCGTTTAGTCCCCAGTTGCTTGCTTTCTACATCAATAAGGAAAATAATTTTTGCTTCAATTTCTCTTTCTTGAGGGTTTACTATTAGCTACTGCAAACATGAAGTGACAATCATCTATTTTGATTTTCTCTACGTGACTTTTCATTGCTCCCTATTGTTCATATTCAGATACATCACAGCTGAATCCCATTTTCCTTGCTTGATTACAAATTTTATCTTTTCTTATGTTTTTAAACATTGTGCATTGCTTGGTTTACTAGGGTTTAGTTAAACCCCTTTTTTCTATGCTTTTCTCTAGGATATTATGGTGAGATACCATCGAATGAAGGGAAGACCAACATTATGGATTCCTGGGACAGATCATGCTGGGATTGCAACTCAGGTTTGACTCCAATTAAAAAGTCATGCCTCTAAGTCTGTGGTAGACTAGCTGTATATTGTTCAATTTATTGACAAGATAGGATCTTTTTCATCTATATCAGAAAAAAATTATCCTATTCCACGAGGAGTTATAACTTGTCATGGCTTATTAATTTCTAGTTCATGAAATTCTCATTGATATGAAGTCCCAAATTGTGCTGTGCATAAATTTGTCTAAAGAGTCAAGGGGTTAGAGCTTGATATCTGGATTTTTTTTTTTTTTTTGTTTTAAATTAATGATCATTATTGACAGCTGGTTGTTGAGAAAATGCTTCAAAGTGAAGGAATGAAGAGGACTGAAATGGGAAGAGATGATTTCATTAACCGTGTATGGGAGTGGAAAGAAAAGTAAATTTCCTGTCTTATGCTACGTATGTTGTGAACCTTTTGTAGAGAAATGTTCCATAGTTCTCTGTTACTCTTCTTTAACGAAGAATTCTGATGACGCTGGATGTTCATTTATCTATTTATATGTCAGGCATGGTGCAAGAATCACAAATCAGATAAAAAGATTAGGAGCTTCCTGTGATTGGACCAGAGAGCACTTTACTCTTGACGAGCAGCTAAGTCGTAAGATAGATTTTGGACTGTAATTATTACTAAATGTATGATATTTACAAATCCTACAATCTCCTTAACTTCTTTGACCTTATGAATTTGAAGGAGCTGTGATAGAGGCTTTCATCAAGCTTCACGACAAAGGCTTAATCTATCAAGGTAGAAGCATCAGTTCTGTTTCATATGTAGCCTTGCTTGTAATGAACATATTACGATTCAATCATCTTTTGAGGATCTTTTTGGTTGGCCTCATTTTTCTGGTGAAATTCCTTTACTCCAAAGGTTGTTGTTCATTGTCAATAATTCAATGCTGAATGCATTTGTTAATAGAAAATCAAACCATGCCTTTAGACTCTTGATCTGGTGACTCTTTTGTGCACTTCGAGGGTTGAAGTATGCTTATTGTTTTCCTTTCAAGAATGGGCTTGCATTCCGCTTAAGAAGTTTCAATAGTCTTTATGTAAGGCAGGTAGAGATGATTCAGTTGGTTTTATCGGAATCAGATTCTTATTTTTTTATAATCTGATATGGAACAGAAGAGGATGGTTGCTGTCTAGAGGACTGTGTTTCTTCTTTTACATTGCTTCTATTCCCACTTTTTGTGTTTGAGTCGATTGAGAGCCTCGCTATAAGTTCCTATACAGTTTTTTTCTTTTTTTATAAAGTTTATGGGTACTAGTAGTTGAAAGATTGGTCCTTTCTTTCAGGTTCTTACCTGGTCAACTGGTCCCCTAATTTACAGACTGCAGTTTCTGACTTGGTAAGCTTCAATTAGTCACAACTGGAATTCTCCCTGATTTTTTTTTGCGTAGAATTCTCCCTGATTTCTGGACCTATATAAACTTTCCTTTTTGTGGTCAGGAAGTTGAATATTCTGAAGAACCTGGTACTCTATATCACATCAACTATCGTGTGGCTGGAGGTACAAGGTAGATTTGACTTCTTCCGAGTTCTTGACTCTTTGTTCATATGTACATTTGCTTGCTATTGCAGTTGGTTTTGAAGCTTAAGTGGTCTTTCTTTCAGTAGTGTCTCCTTTACGGTTTGTTTTAAAAGTTCCTTTGGGAAGGAATAAAGATACGATGTGATCAATTTATGAAATCCAGATGACTTAGAAGTTAGAATTAAATGATAATTTATTGGGAACCATTTATATTTCCGAATTTTTGGATACCGATAAATGCCATTCTATTGTTGGAGCTGTCATGTTTGAAACTCCCTTACTAGTTTCAAGGCACCGTATTTCCTGATCGTTGATGGCTACTTGATAGAATCTTGCAGCGTTTTCTGTTACTTTCTTGATAGGGGATTGTCTATCTTTGACCAAACATGTTTTGTTTGGACAACACAAGTATTACCAATTTTTTTTTTATGTTCTGATGTCTTGATCCCTTTTCTTTCTAGGAGTGACTTCTTAACAATAGCAACAACTCGCCCCGAGACTTTATTTGGGGATGTCGCTATTGCTGTGAATCCAGATGTAGGTGATTTTGCAAGTTTAATTATATAATTTTTAATTTCAAATTGGCGTGGAGACAAATGCGTATGCTTATTTCATATGAAATGAAAGTAAAGAATTTCATGTGTTTAGTTCTGTAAATAAAGGAACAGGGTCCTAGAATTCAGGTAGTGTAGTGATGCCAAAACTTTGCCTTTGATTCATGACATCAATATCCTTTGCATGCAACATATTTAGATATTGCTCAATATTGTCCATGATGTTTAATGAAATTTTCTTTCATTGGTTACTTTTAAGCAGTTAAAATAAAACCATTGCTGTCTGTGAAATTTGCAGGATGATCGCTATTCTAAATATATTGGAAAAATGGCAATCGTACCTATGACATATGGTCGCCACGTACCTATAATCTCCGATAAGGTGATATATCCTGTTTATTATTTCTTCCTATTCAGTTCTAGCTTATGCTATGTCCTATGGTATTTCGCGTTGGAGGACAAAGTTAGACGAGGTGGTAATTTAATTAAATGTCAAATTCTTCAAAGCCGAGCTGACCAAGTTATAGGAAAAAGTGAAGAAGGTACACATTATCCTTTCAGTGTTTTAGGTGCATGGGGAAAGTCTGCTCCATGTTTATCCATCTACTTAAACAGTGATCTTTCACTTCTTAGACTTAGGAGATGCTTTTATTCTGTTGTGTCTCAAAGGTTCAACTGACCATAAAGGAAACCACCAATACTTCATGATGATCTTGATGCTGACTGGATATCCTAAATCTTGCCTCTGTTTCTTTCAATGAAACATATGACCACCTTTTTGGTGACACAAAATTGAAATAATTGAGAAAACAAAGAAGCTCTCTGCGGACGGACTTGATATATTCTCTTTATACCTCTTACAATTTCCCTCAGCTGATTGGTCACATGAAGTTCCGATTTTTTTACTGTTTACTTACAAAATTGTTTTTTTGTGGGGTTCATTGATGGGAAGCCTTAGAGTATAAGTCTCGATACAATCCTTGTCGAGGCATATTCATGTCTAAGTTCTCTAGGTTTTATTCTCTTTCTTCCAGAGCCATACCATTTGTGGACTTTCCCCTATCTGTCTTGTTCCAAGTGATGCCTGGTTATGGCTTCCATGATAAGAAATATATCTTTTGTACAATGTGCTGCTTTTAGAGAGGAACAGGGATTCCCCTGTCGTACGTGCTAAAACACCACATTGTGCAATCTATTGCTCATCCAGAAATCTACATAAGGAACTATTACATATGGTGGTGGATATCTTGTTTATTGCTTATGAAACTAAGACAGTTCATTTTGGCAGTATGTTGATAAGGATTTCGGAACTGGCGTGCTGAAGATAAGCCCAGGGCATGATCATAATGATTATATTCTTGCTCGTAAGCTTGGTCTCCCAATACTTAATGTGATGAATAAGGATGGGACTCTTAATGATGTTGCTGGACTGTACTGGTAGACTTTCTAAACATTTTTCTTCAATTGGTTTGCTTGGTGGTATTATGTCTGTATAAATGTGTTAGCTGACAAATTCTTATCAATGAATTGACTGTTGGAATGTTAGTGGTCTTGATCGATTTGAAGTACGAAAGCAACTGTGGGCGGATCTTGAGGAGACAGGCTTAGCTGTGAAAAAGGAGCCACATACCCTACGAGTTCCCCGATCACAGCGTGGAGGAGAGGTGAGTAGACATATGCCCTTCACGGTTTTTTAATATAAGGATTCTCTTTCACTGAGAATTTGTTATCACGTTATTTTTTCTTTTATTGTGTTACTAGATAATAGAACCATTGGTGAGTAAGCAGTGGTTTGTGAATATGGAATCCCTAGCTGAAAAGGCCCTTCATGCAGTTCACAAAGGAGAAATAACCATAATGCCTGAAAGATTTGAGAAGGTATGTGAAGTTTGAAATAACTTCTGCTCATATCTTCTACCTCTGCCACTGAAAGCTTATCATTAAAGCCTTCTATCTTCATGGTTGTTGATGATTTCTGTGCATCTTTTTGCTAAAATTGTCTTTGAAGCTGTTGTGTGCCTCTTCCACTGAGTGATAAATGTGCCTTATCCTGTGGATTCTTTGTACACTTCTTGCCTTTGTTACACTCATGCGAACTATGCAAGCTCTTAATACCCTAATGTCTGGCTTATATCAAATCCTGTGTACTTTGCTGCTAGGCACATTCGTATCATGATGCTTACTGTCTAGTTTTTTTCTTCTCCTGCTGTTCCAGATTTATAATCATTGGCTATCAAACATCAAGGATTGGTGCATAAGTAGACAGCTTTGGTGGGGGCACCGGATACCTGTTTGGTACATTGAAGGGAGAAGTGGTGAAGAAGACTATATAGTTGCTCGTAATGAAGTTGAAGCCCTAGAGAAAGCTCGTGAAAAATATGGAGAAGGTGTGGAAATATATCAAGATCCAGATGTTCTTGACACATGGTTTTCAAGGTATGGGATCTCAAGTTGTCATCTGTGCTTTGTTTATGATGCTGGAATCTAAACATTAAGTGTGCAATTGGAACATTGCTCACCCGTTTGGTTTTCGCATGCAATTCTCAGTAACCGTTTGGTTTTCGCATGCAATTCTCAGTAACAGCAAATGATCTATCAGAATGTAAGCCAAGTAACTGAATTTTGATTTGCCCATGTCAACCAAGACACAATGACTCTTAGGCACAATGATGTATTGTTGGAACTTGGAAGTCCCTTGACTTGAACTTCCACGGTTCCACCTAGCTGAATCCAGCTGTTGGTTCATGCACTTTGGGATATTTGTTTACTCAATGAAAAAGCAAGTGAAGTAGGTTTTAATTAACATATACTGGCCTTTAAAACCTCTAACTTATCATGTGCTACTAAATAGGCGCATAATTTGATGTGTCTAATTCTTACCATCTGTAATTAAGCCTCAGACATGTGCCAATATGTTGATTACCTATGCACCAAAGGGATGCTTTATTGTATGACATAATATCATCTTTGGTACAAGTCATCCTTCTGAGGCAGAGTGAAGAAGAAAACTTTCTTAAAGTGAGGGTTGTAATATGTTCTTCAGTAGTGCATGTTCCTCATTTTTCTATAATCATAAATAATTATTGTATTCGACCCTCAATTTCTCCTGGATATCTTTTTATTGGATGCTCTGTCTTTATAGGGGAGTTGCCAAGTTGGATTAGCTATGTACCATACCCTAGCAAATGGGTTCAATTGCTTAGTATTGAGCATAAAATCTGGCTCAAACGGGTTGATGCCTAATACTTGTACCCTCTGCCTGCAGTGCTCTTTGGCCCTTTAGCACTCTTGGATGGCCCAATGAGTCATCGGAAGATTTTAAGAGGTTTTATCCAACTACAATGCTTGAAACTGGGTATGTTTATGCTATTTCGTTAGCACCATTATTTTATGGTTATTTCCCTTGTTTTTTCTCTTCCAGTTAGATGCCTTAGTAATGGTTTCACACACAATGTATAATCTAGCATACTGATGTCAATATATCTGGGTTTGTTATAAAGTTTTTGGTAGTTCTTAGTTCTTACTGGGGATTGACTAGTTAATTGGGTTAGTATTAACCTGAATCCTCTAACTATTAATGTTGTTACCGTCTTCATTAAACAGGCATGATATTTTGTTCTTCTGGGTGGCAAGGATGGTCATGATGGGAATTGAGCTTACGGGGAAAGTTCCATTTTCAAATATTTATCTTCATGGACTTATTCGGGATGCACAAGTGAGTAGAGCTTGTTTACTTGGGTGTTGACTCTTTCAGTATACTCAACTTCTATTGTTCTATTTCAGGGGCGGAAAATGTCTAAAACATTAGGGAATGTAATTGATCCTCTGGATACAATCAAGGAGTATGGTACCGATGCTTTGCGATTCACTCTTGCGCTGGGAACCGCTGGCCAGGTTCTGTTGCCTTATATAACCTTTAGTTGCTGAATCTAACTGCAGGGCTTGGGATTAGGAAGATGGATATTGTGATGCAATCAATCTGCCTCATTTTGTTTATATATTAGTCTTACCATGCGGGGTATTTACGTTTTCATCCAGGATCTTAATTTATCTATGGAAAGGTTGACTGCTAATAAAGCATTCACTAACAAACTATGGAATGCGGGAAAGTTTGTGTTACAAAACTTACCTAGTCAAACTGATGCATCAGCTTGGGAAGCTATACTAGCTCATAAGGTTTGTTGATATATTTTTGGTTTGGAGAATACAACACCTTTCTCCTAAAATGCAAAATAATTGGTTTCTGTAAACTAAAGCTCCCTGATGCAATTTTCAGTTTGATGCTGAAGAGTCGCTTCTCAGGCTACCTTTACCTGAACGTTGGGTGGTAAGCAATTCAACTTTCATTGATTTGTATTGCTGCAGCTCTTCACAATCTTTCAAAAAGCTAATTGAACTTTTAGGTCTCAGAACTTCATGTGCTCACTGACACGGTCACTGCAAGCTATGACAAATATTTCTTTGGAGATGTTGGAAGAGAAGTCTATGATTTCTTTTGGAGCGATTTCGCTGATTGGTATGTAGGATCCGTCTCTGTCTCGGAACATGGGTACATTCTGTATATACTCACAGGCATGGTTGCTTTGGGTTTGTGCTCTGACCTTTACAGAGACCATCTATTGCTATTTCCTTTCCTTTTCCTTTTGTTCCTTGCACTACTCTTTTCTGCATCTCAGAAGGAAAACTAGTTAGGCCTAGATGAGACATGGGAGTCTGGAGTACCATTAGAGAGAAGGTTGTAAGTTGACTTTCAGAACTAGGGAGGTACTTGTTAGGCATCAGCTCATGGTCTTGCACCAAAATGCGGCAATATGAAATAGTATGCTCAAATCAGCATGGTCTTATACCCTCCTAGTTCTACTTTTATTTCCTTTCCGTTTCCTTTCTTGTTCCTTGCGCTCCTCGCTACTCTTGACTGCAGCACATAGGGAAAATTAGTAAGGTCTAGATGAGACTTGGGAGTCTGGAGTAACCATTAGAGAGAAGGCTGTAAGTTGACTTTCAGAAGTAGGAGGTACTTGTTAGGCATCATAAATCATGGTCTTATACCAAAATATAGCAATGTGAAACAGTATGCTCAAATTGGCAGGTTCTTAAGATAGGCAATAGGGTGCAAACCAACTAACCATGCCTGTGATTTGCCAATCATAAACCAACATATTTGGGATGCCCAGCATAATCTCTTCTTTGAGAAAATTTCATAGCTTTGATGTTGACAGCTGGCTAACCTTGCACCAGGTATATCGAAGCCAGTAAAGCTCGCTTATACCAGTCAGGAGGGAATTCAACTGCGTCTCTGGCACAAGCTGTTCTATTATATGTCTTTGAAAATATATTGAAGCTGCTGCATCCTTTTATGCCGTTTGTAACCGAAGAGCTTTGGCAGGTAGTGAGTTCTAAACTAAATCATGAATCTGGTACAGCTCATTCCACGCTTCCATAAACAAGAAAACGTTAATTATATTTGGCTTTTTCCATAATAAAAGTAGCTCTGACTTATGGAGAAGGAACAGTAAACCGAGGTTTCATTTCTGTTAACTATTATTGAAAGTTGTGGTACTTTACAAAAATGGTACTAAGCAATTATTCTGTCTGTTTCCTGGGCTCTCGATTCTTTTCATGACGGCGAAACATGTAAACATTGCTTCCTTAGTTCTAGTTTGGGTTAAAGCATTTCAATTAATATTTGCTGGTTTGATTTTGGTCACAGGCTCTCCCTAATCGGAAAGAAGCTCTCATAATTTCTTCATGGCCCCAGACTTCCCTTCCAAGACATGCCAACTCAATAAGGCAATTTGAGAACTTCCAAGCTTTAGTGAGTCTGGCAGTCTTGTTAACTGCATACCTTCATTAGTCCTATTTCTACATTATCTGGGTGGTTTTATTATTTCCAAAGCGTTATTAATCAGATTCAATGAATGCCTTAGACTAGAGCAATCCGAAATGCTCGAGCAGAATATTCCGTGGAGCCAGCCAAGCGTATTTCGGCATGGATAGTTGCCAACAAAGATGTCGTCCAGTATATCTCTGTAAGTATCCCTATAATGTAGGCTCTTCTGCAAACTTGAGTTACCTGCATCTTGGGACCGGACTAGTAGCTTGGCTTAATTGCTCAGCTTCATTTTAAATCTTCACGTTTCATTCAGTTAATAATGATCTTTTGCTTCCTCAGTTGGTGATGAATATCACTTTTGAACTTGTTGCAGAACGAGAAGGAAGTGTTGGCTCTTCTATCTCGGCTCGATACAGAAAATGTCCATTTCGCTACTTCTCCTCCAGGGGAGGCAAACAAGTGCGTACACCTCGTTGCAAGCGAAGGACTGGAAGCTTATCTCCCGCTTGCTGACATGGTCGATATATCTGCCGAAGTGGACCGCCTTTCGAAGCGCCTTGCCAAGATGCAGACTGAATACGAGGGCCTCGTGGCTCGCCTCGGTTCTCCGAAATTCGTGGAGAAAGCTCCGGAGGATGTGGTCCGCGGGGTCAGAGAGAAAGCAGCGGAGGCAGAAGAGAAGATCCACCTGACGAAGAAGCGGTTGGAGTTGCTGAGATCCTCTGCATTGGTATCACAATAGTGGAACAAATGTAGTTTATTACTGCTATATTAGTATTATCACGAAATATGTATTAGCAAGTTGATGTGAAGCAAAGCAGTCAGCGAAGGGTGGCTGGACGACCAATTTAAGCTTTGGGCGGCGGCTAATCACAAAATATTTGGAGTCTCGTTGTTACATTAGTCGCCGGGAATGTATTATAGATATAGGTAGCCACCACTGACAGCATGTGCTTAAATTTAGAATCTATTTTCAAATACGATGATACGACACGTTTAAACTTCGTATCATCGTATCACAATGTCGTGATACGATAATACGATGGGTTTTGTAGGTAGGGGGATTTGCATACTATCCTCTCTCATTTAATTATAATGAATAACATCAGTTTAAATAATTAATATAATTAGCAGGTGTAAACCAATTTTTCTCTTTTTAATTTTGGATATTCTACTCCGCTGCTCAACTCTCAAAGGAGAGGTTCATTTTCTGAAGTATTTCAAAAAAAAAAAGTTGATTTTTTGAAGAGTCGCATAATCTTGGCTACGATAATCACAGTACCGAAGAAGAATAAATGGCGTCTGGTTTGCCAGTCAACCACCAGTTTATGCTCGGATGAATTCCACCAGTCCTAAGCCGCCAAGTAGGAGAGTCGGACTTTTCCTCTCTTTTTTTGCTTTTTTATAAAAATGAAAAATATATTATAAACTAGCAGTCAAAAGAGGAAATATTTATCAGTAGCGAAGTTCAAAGTTACGGACAATAACATATGATAGCAATAAATAAATCACACGGTAAATCGCAAGGTTGGTCGCTGTATTACAAAAAGTTTTACGTTTGGTCATTAAAAATGATATCCATTTTCACGTGGTGGTTGTAGTATTATTAGTATTATATTTTTCATATCAAGATCTTTTTTCCCCATAGAAATCCTTGCGGATTAAGCAGATAAGCGTGTGGGGCCACACCAATTACAACCCCTACACGGACTCAAAGACAGACCATATAGGAATAATCAAATAATGCATTACTTATACCATGATAGCGTAGGGCATTACGTGCCACAGTATGGGCAGCCCGATTCACTTCTCGAGGTGAATAAGCCAAAGAAACCAAAGGTAGACGAGTGAGCAGATATAACACTCCACGATATATTGCGCCGCACCGAGCATCATGTGGATTGTTAGACCCTAACCGCTCCAACATAGCTTGTGCATCTCCAGTAATCTGAACAGGATGAGCATACCATCCCAACGGGAAAGGAGGAGTAAAGCATAGCGGACCGCCAATAATTCCACAATAGTAGCATCAACTATCCCTGGTAGAGCGCACCCAAATCCAAAAGCAGCCTGACCGCCAACAAAACCAACAATACCAATTGCAACATGAGTGGGAGATGATGTCGCGCCGTCCACAACAATCCAAAATCCAGAACTCAATTGGGGAGCACGGAGTCGTCGAGGTGGTGGCGCCTGGGCCAGAAATAGAGGTTGGACGGCAATTTGATGATCGGCCTGGTGTGACAGTAATTGACAATGAAGGCAGACGATGGTAAACTGGGCGTGGGGGAGGAAGACAACATTGTTGCGACTTTTCCAAAGTCGCCAAAATAAGAGTACCCAGGAAGTAATAGAGTGGATATCCACGGTGAATATGAGATGCCGCCAAAACAACGAGAGGTGGGTGGTGGGAAGAAGACCAGGAGGCAAATGGAGCCCTACCAAATTACGCAAAGCAATTGCCACCGGACATCGAAGAAATAAATGCTCGACTGATTCACCTTCTGTGGACTCACAAATTGGGCACAAGTCGCCAACTTGCAGACCATGGCGATTTAGGTCTTCCCGGACAGACAGAATCCGCAAAATAACACGACATAGAAAAAATCTGAGCTTAGGGGAAAGTGGCATTCCCCATAATTTCGGCCACAGTTTTGGATCCACCGGAGAGGCCGATGAGACTTTTGCTGGTTTTGGAGGCGGTTTTGCGGCCATTGCCAGTCGGTAAGCAGATTTGACGGAGAACAGGCCATCGGATTGAGAAAAGAAGTCTAGTGGAAATAACGAACTTTAAGCACCTTAGCAACCAAAGAATCCGGCTCCGTCAGAACACGCCAACACTGTTTTGCAAGCAGAGCCTGATTAAAAGCTTCAAAATCCCGGAAGCCCAGTCCACCTTCAGATAACAGACACAAATGCCGCCAAGAGACCCATGGTAGTCGGCGTTCTGAACCCTGTTTGACCCCACCAAAACCGCGGAATCATGCAATTGAGAGGCCTACATAACCCTTTCGGAAGCCAAAAGCAAGACATAGCATAGACCGGCAAAGCAGAGACCACAAACTTAATCAATGTCTCAAGACCAGCAGGTGACAAGCATCGTCGTTTCCATCCTTGTAATTTATTGGACACAACCTCATCAATGAAACGGAAAGTACTTCTTTTTGAACGATGAATTAAAGATGGCAGCCCGAGGTATCGATCCTTAGCCCCAATCGCACCAACCCTCAACAAGGCGCCATAATGAGAAGCCTCTGATGGGAGTGTGTTCTTAGAGAAGACCACCGCAGTTTTAGACAAATTTACCCAGTGACCACTCATAAATTCATACTGTCTCAAGACATCCAGTAATGAAAGACAATACCACGATGATAATACTAGTTGCACATCATACCACTATCATCATGATATTATAACTACTAGATAGTGATAATATCATTATATGACATGGATATGATATTATCAAATTATTTGTCAAATATAAGACATCATAGCAACATCATATCACTATCATACCAATATTATATCACTATCACATCAACATCATACAGCTAAGATATTATACCACTGTCAGTGTAATATCATGACATGACAGTGGTATGATGATCTAAAAAAAGTGTTTAGAAAATATCAAAATGGATATCATCTTGTAGAATACAAAAAAATATGATATTTCTACTCAAAATTGCTTGAAATCTAATTTAAAACGAATGAGTTATAATCCGTTAAATTCTTGGAGAAGATTTAAAAAAGTGCATTGACAACAAATGCGAAAAAATCATGTAAGCTCTCTCCTAAATCTCTTATCTCCCTCCTTGCACCTTTATGATATAGATCCTTAGATCTCTCTTTCTCAAATTACAACCATTAGATCAGGGTTTGTAGTACTACCAAAAAGAAGAGTTTTGTATACGAACTTAATTTAGGAATGACAACGGATCGTGTCGGGGTCGGAAAGTACATATCCATTATCCTTACCCAAAGTAGTTTGGGGGAAAAAATCCCAGAATACGCTAATTATTAAAAAAAATTCTCTAAATATAGTACTTATAAAATTAATTCCCAAACTACAGCAGTTTCAACATCACTGTCTTTGTCTAAGACAGTGATGTTGATCACCGTTTTGGTCTAAAACGATGATACATCACCGCTTTTGACAAAAGCAGTGATGCTATCACCGCTGTTGACAAAAGCAGTGATGCTATCACCGCTTTCAAGGACGACAGTGATAGCATGACCGTCGATGAGGGAAGCAGTGAGGGCCTTCACCGTTGGATCCAAAAGCGGTGAAGTGGCGCGGATCGCTGACGTGGACGCGCGCGGGCACTTCACCGCTGAAGACCAAAGCGGTGATAGCCCCGCTTTCCACGTCAGCGATCCGCCCCACCCGCGCCTTCACCGCTGCCGTCCGATGCAGTCATGCGCGGATTGTGGTTTTTCTCCACAATCCGACGCATCACACGCCGCCACGTCACCTATCCGTGCCATCACCGCCTTTGTTGGACGCAGTGATGTCACTGTGTTTGTTCGGGGCGGTGATTAATGCCCATGACTTTTCCCACCCCCAAACACTATAAATACCCATCCCCCCCCTCATTCCAAACCACAACACCACTTTATACTTCTTTCTCCCTCCATTTTTCACTCTAGTTTCGTTCTAAGTATGCTCTGTGGTTGCGGCTAAGTCCGATCTTCCGCATCAGAAAGAATTACTAGAGTTTTTGTTTTGTTGTTTTATCGATACTCTCGCTAGCTTTTCGGCAAAAAATGGACGAAGAGGCTTTGAGAGTACGTAAATTTATTTAATTCTTTTGTGATTTTTTTTAACATGGGTGCTAAAATTTAAATTGATTTGATTTCATATTTTTTTATAGATGGGTGCTGAGATATACGACCCTAGATTGTATATCGATCCTGGCCCAAGGGATCGAAGGTATTTAACCGGGCAAGATCAACATCGCTCTCGTTCAATTTGGAACAATAATCCGGTAGACACACTAAAATTATTTCAATAGTTTTAAAGTTTTTAACATGTAAACAATACATAATTCTAACATACCGAATCTCGACGAGTTTCTTGAGCAGTAAACTACGGAGGAACCAATTGCGAAAACGACTTAACAAAACGATAATTTTTGTACTGATTTGCTGTAAGACAGCAGGAGGGAAGTGGGCGTAGGTTTTTATAGGAAAAAATGAAAGCTAATCACCGCTTTGGACAACGGCGGTGAACACATCATCGCCTTAGTCAACAGCGGTGATAGCTAGGTAGCTGTTACCTACTTCTCCACCTACCAGGGCTCTGTAAAACGTGGTAAATATCACCGTTTTGCACAACAGCGGTGAGACAATCACTGTTGTTGACTGCAGCGGGGATGCCTTCCCTGTTGATGTCAAAAGCGGGGATACGTTCCCCGCCTTTGTCTGAGGCGGTGATAGGTTCCCCGCCTTTGTCCAAGGCGGTGATACATTCCCCGCTGCTTCACTGTTTTGGACAAAAGCGGTGATCAGTATCACTGTCTTTGTCCAAGACAGTGATGTTGAAACTGCTGTATATTGGGAATTAGTTTTATAAGTACTGTATTTAGGGAATTTTTTTTAATAACTCAAGTATTCTGGGATTTTTTCCGTAGTTTGGGTTTTACCTATATCCATACCCACACAAGAATCGGGTAGAAAATTATAACCAAATCCATATATATACTCAATCGAATTTCGGATATTCATGGTTATCTACAGGTAGCAATTTTTCTTCAGAACTTAACCAAACATGTAACGATTACACTTATATTGACATTACATAAGGGAAATTACTATGAAAAATCACTAGAGTTAAGAAAGTTAGTTGAAGATAACACAAGTTCATGGAAATTATTTTATATGTATAGAAAATATCAAATATGTTGAGAAAAATAAAGATTATTTCTATAAAAAAAAATACACACGTATAATTGGGTTGGGAGGGTTCAGATTTAATAATGAGATAACCATGCTCACTCATTGCCTACAATATTCGAATTCCGAGTTTTATCCATATCCAATCAGATAGATTCGTGCCGATATCCACAAATATGAATATTCTTGACATCCCTAAAACCAATTCATTGATAATAGCTATTTTATCAGCATTTCCAGAGTCCTCCCTTTCTTTCCTACGTATAGACAATCTCACCAACCAACCAGGAAGCAAGTTTGATGGCTATGCAAAAATGGTCACCCGCCAAAGATGACCATTTCATTAGTTAACTATACTTCACGACTCCGAGTCCGTCCAAACACTCACACCAAGGAATCATCCCACTCCCCATCCAACGGCATAATCGTATTCATAATCATATGCCTTCCTCTCTTCAATTTTGTCATTTTATGTTCTTCGCATTTCCTTGTCAAATTTAATACTCGAAACAAACAAACGTGAAATGTTCCTCCCGTCCTTTATAAACCCCAAACACAATCTTCCCCGCAATCAAATAAACAGAGAACAGAACAGAGTACCAACACAAAATTGAAGAGAGAACAGAGCAAACCAGCCATGGCTTCCTCTTCCTTCTCTGCCACCGCAACCATCTCTTCTTCCCATCACCATCACCAATCCCAATCCCTTCTCTTCAACAAGCCCTTCATCCACAATTCCTTCATCTTCAGCAAGAAATCCCCATCCCTCCGACAACCTCTCAAACTCCGCGCCTCGGCCTCCGTCGCTCCCGTCGACCAAACCGCCGCCGCCCTCCCTCTCCCGCTCCCGGACTTCGACTTCAAGGACTACATGTTGACCAAGGCCGACCGGGTCAACGCCGCCCTTGACCAATCCATCCCGCTCGCCCACCCCATCAAAATCCACGAGGCCATGCGCTACTCCCTCCTCGCCGGCGGGAAGCGCGTCCGCCCCGTCCTCTGCCTCGCCGCCTGCGAGATGGTCGGCGGCGACGAGTCCCTCGCCTTACCCATGGCCTGCGCCACCGAGATGATCCACACCATGTCCCTCATCCACGACGACCTCCCCTGCATGGACAACGACGACCTCCGCCGCGGCCTCCCCACCAACCACAAGAAGTACGGCGAGGACACCGCCATCCTCGCCGGCGACGCCCTCCTCTCCTTCTCCTTCGAGCACGTCGCCGTCCGCACCCCCAAGACCGTGTCCCCCGACCGCGTCGTCCGCGCCATCGCCGAGCTCGGGTCCGCGGTCGGGTCGGCCGGCCTCGTGGCCGGCCAGATCGTCGACATCGCCAGCGAGGGCGACGAGGACGTGACGCTCGAGGTGAGTTTGTTGGAGTACATACTACTAGACATTTTAATTAATTTTGAACACTTATGATTAATCCTACTAGGATCTGGAGTACATACACATCCACAAGACGGCGAGGTTGTTGGAGGCGGCCGTGGTTTGCGGCGCGATTCTCGGGGGAGCGGATGACGAGAGCGTGGAGAGGGCGCGTAGGTACTCGCGGTGCGTGGGGCTGTTGTTTCAGGTGGTGGATGATATCTTGGACGTGACGAAGTCGTCGGAGGAGTTGGGGAAGACGGCGGGGAAGGATCTGGCGAGTGATAAGGCGACGTATCCGAAGCTGTTGGGGCTGGAGGGTGCGAGGAGGTTTGCGGCGGAGCTGGTGGATCGGGCCAACGGGGAGTTGGCCGGGTTTGATCCGGCGAAGGCGGCTCCTCTCTACCATTTTGCTAATTACATTGCTACCAGACAGAATTAGTTGATTAATTAATTATTACAGAGAGTTCTTGTTTTTCGTTAATCTGTCGACTGATCGATATATGATCTTTTTTTTTTAAATTATGGATGAACTAGCTTTAATTTGTTTGTTTGTATGTTGTATACCCCGCCATGGTTTTTGGCGGTTTTCATAATTAGATGACAGAGATAATAATGTCATATTTTGTGAAAATAAAATTAATGTACTCAGAATTTTACAAACGCGGTTAATATATTGAAGGGTTTATGTTCATGTTGGTACGGTATGATAGTGTACTTAGATTTTTTTATGTACACTTTTCTTCTACCATTTCGGCAATTATGTTTTCCTTTTATTTTTTCACAACTTTTGGTCTATTTGGTTTTTTTTACCCGGTAATTAACGAATATTATTAATAACCGCCTGATTAAATCAAGATCGGCAAAAACTCAGGAGAATATCGCTCCACTATTTTTGATTACAAGAAAAGTCAGAACAACAAGCTACCTCAAATCAACAAAAAGCATATGTTTAAACTGGGCGCTCTTCCTAACTTCTGAAAGAAAATTCACATTTCCCATAGGCCATAGCATAGTAATTGAACTCCTGAATCAATTGTTGCAAAAATACCCTGGAATCATTGTTGGTTCCATGAAAAATGTGGCTGCAACGTGCCTTCCAAATTGCACTGATACACCAACACCAAACTGCCACAAATATAAGACCTTGACTCCCTGTCTTCTTGATAGCGTTACTGATCCAGTGAAGCAGAGCATCTCACGAGGCTGGCCGAGGAAATGAGACAAACAAAGCTTCAAAAACC
The DNA here is from genome assembly GCA_946122785.1 of Linum tenue. Lineage (NCBI taxonomy): Eukaryota > Viridiplantae > Streptophyta > Magnoliopsida > Malpighiales > Linaceae > Linum > Linum tenue. The sequence continues at coordinate 4,293,797 of CAMGYJ010000010.1, read as the reverse complement.
TGAACTGGAAAAGGACATCTGCAAAATAAATGTGTCCAGCTTTCTTCTTCTGTACGACATAACACACATATCGAATCATTAATGATCTTTCCCCATTGCTTAAGTTTATCCGAAGTGGCAATTCTATTCGGAATAACCAACCATGAGATAACTTTATTCTTTGGGATTACAAACTTATTCCAGAGCACCTGCCACCATTCCACCTTGAGTTTCTTTGGCCGAATCGAAGACCAAATATGTTGTATAGAAAATTTAGGCATAAGTCGCCCTTCCCAAGTTACCTCACCTACTGCATCAGTTGAAAACCGAAACTGGAACCAACTTCGAGAAGCTAGAAGCTTCCTCCAGATCCACGATCCTGACTGAGAAGGTAAGTGGTCCCAGATAGATCTTCCTTTCAGTCGATATCTGTTCACCCACGCCACCCAGAAACTCCCACTCTACATCAGAATGAGCCATAAAAGCCTAGCAACACAGGCCATGTTCCAACTACCTAGGTCTTTCAGACCCATCCCTCCCTCATTGTTAGGGAGTGCAATAGTTTCCCAGACAACGTTAGCACGACCTCTGCCTTCCCCATACCAAAGAAAATCTAAATAGATTTTATGAATTTGATCTAGAATTTTCTTTGGTAGTATGAAGATGTTCATCCAGAATTATTTTAGAGAAAATAGAACCGAGGAGATCAACTAGATAGCTTGCCTGCAACTAGAGAAGCCCAAGATATCTAACATGAAGCTTACCTTCTGCAAATCCAGAAAGAGAAATAACATTGCTCTTGAACTGAATTGTTGTACCCCCAACAAATACTTCACACTTCTTCGGATTACAGCTCAACCCCGATAATAAGTTCATTTAAACTATTATAACTAAGTTGTCTTTATATAGCCATTTAATCTTTTGTTTTTAATCGATGTGGTACAAATTTGATTTTTGGTGTAAACAACTTGGTTTGTTGTTTAAAAGACATATCTTTAGCCTAATATTTGGTGATAAATTTCCAACTTCTTCTTTATAATTCGTATATAAGATTAGATATCCATAAGCTTTTTATCAAATAAAATATGTATATATGAAATACGCAAAATCAAACTCCTCTTCAGCTAATGACGAACTATAATAATTGTATGAACTTCTATTCTATATCCCAATACAAACATACTCCTATATATGCCTAGTTTTGATCGTTCTCTGGCGACGACTTTGATCGAATCCTCTCTTTTGCCTTCATTGCCTGAAAGGAAACGCAGCAACCCACAAAGATTTTAACAACTTCACTTCATTCAATGTCTCAATCTGATTAACTAATTCCCAATATAGTTAACCATTATTATTATGTTGCATTAAAAAGGGCGAGCTAAAAAGCGTCTTACACGACGATAAATTATCTGCAATATATTTATGTTACAAAAATTGCGTCAAAGAACCATCCATAACTTCATATTAATCATTAGATTTAAAAATAACCAATAATTAGAATGCATTACATTTTACTATTACACTCATTGAATGATTTGGATTTATTTTAAGAGACTGTATAATCCAAATGATCCACTAAATATCATAATGTATTATAGTTCCTATATTCGTATTCATAGAGCACTTCTATTATGCCATAAAGCATTGGTGCTTTAATGTATAACTTGAAGTTGTACCATAACGTTAAATGTATAAGTTCAAGTTCTACAAAAAAAAGTATCATAAAAGAATTTGTACAAAAGAGTATAAGTACAATATAAAATTATAACATAACTATTAAAGATAGAACTTCAAATTGTACCATAAAAATAAAAGCCAATAACACTAATGTAAAATTGCTCATGTTACTTTCCCACGAACTAACCTGTTTTTCCCAGTCCAAGCAAGCCGTGAATATAGAGAGAGATGCGGCCTGTACAAGGGAGCCAGCTACAATTCCAACCCAAAGGCCTTTCCCTTTCAAATGTGCCACAAAGCCCAAAACGCACCCTAATGGAAGCCCAACCAAATAAAAGGATCCAAGATTTATGTAAGCCCCGACGTGCTGCCATCCACACCCTCTTGCGACCCCTGGCCCATCAAAAACAACACACACAAACAAAGCCCATTAACAGTTAAATGTTACTCGAAGTCGACACACTAATGTACTGTTTCGTTTGGGTCTCTCTACGGTCCCATTTAAGAAAGGTTCACAAAGAAATAAAATAAGTTGGACTAAATTTTGGTAATGATGTATGGAGTACGAACCAGAAAGGATGGCCTGAAAACTGTCGGTGAGAATCGAGAGACATAGGAGAGGGATCATGGTGGCGACATAGTGAACAATGTGGGCGTCCCTGCTGAATGCATACCCAACAAATCGTCGACAGAAGAAGAGGACAGCGATCACTATGACGCTCTCTGTGAATGCGAGAAACGTTGCCACGACAACTGCCGTCCTAGCCAATTGCGGCCTCCCACCTCCCAACTCATTCGACACCCGCGTGCTTCAGAAAATGTTCCATTTGCTCGTAATCGTTAGCTTATTATTAACACTTTTGGATACAATTTCATGTGTTCGAGAACGAGTTATCAAAGTTAAAATTTGAAGTCTATTGTTTCAAAAGAATTGGAGAGATTGTTGAGATGAAAGAATCAAAACCTTACGGCAGCTCCCAGTCCATAGGGCACAGTGAAGTGTAGCGTGGAGATTGACAAACTGCAAGTTCATGTCCATCCAATCCAAGCATTAAAAAACAGGAAGTTCAATCATATTATTTTATAAGCCCTGTTGGGTTACCACTTGCGTACGTATAACCTCTTCCAAAGTTTTTGTAGAATCCGACAAGAATTTTACAAAATCATTGAATTTTTTATTTATTATATATTATGAATTAAACCTCCCTCCCAATTTTAAATGGTTCAAAAAGTTCAAATACCCTTACCATATAGAAAGAACCGATGTCTCCAACTTGGGATTGGACAGTAACCCAGAAAGCAGAATCAGCAATTCCATTGACCACCATTTCAGACTGCACAAAAAGACAACAATAACAAAACAAACCATTAACATTAACATTATAACTCCACAAGTAAAAAAGAAAATAAAATCATAACAACAAGAAGAAGGTTTATTGACAATAAGCAACCTTTTAGTTTGTTCTATTCTCATATCTAAACTACATTGTTTTCATATTTCTGATATCGACGTATTTCTTTTTATCTCTCATCATAAAAAAATGTTGTATATAATAAATTGGCTTTTCATTTTTTTTCTTTTTTTGTAAAAAGGATGAATGTGTAAGTATAAAAAGTATAAGCACAAACTAATTGAATATAATAGCAGAGGAGTATGTTTGGTAAACAAAGCAAAATATCGGACTATAATGGACAATAACTCTATTTTCATTAGGGGTGGTCAATCGGTTATCGGTTAGTGTTTAACTAACTGGTTACAACCGAAACCGGCCGGTTATCCACTAACCGAAAACCGAAATAATCGAAAATCGATCGGTATTCGTAGGGATGGGCGAGATGCTTTTGGTCTTGTGGGTAGCTCGGTTAATCAAAAATCGAGATAACCGAAACCTTAATCCCTCTTCCGGTCGGTGGTCGGTAGGGTTGGGAGGTGATTCGGTTAACCGATAATCGACCCTTCGATTTTCGGTTATAACCGAACCGACCGACCCTCCACCCCTAATTTTTTATTACAACAATGCTGATAGAAAAAAAAATATGTTATAGCCATATATAGGGAAACAAAACTCTAGATTAGCAAATAAAATGGAAGACATGGATTTTATTTTTACCAAACCATGAGGGCAGAGGAGATGCCAAGGCGGAAAAACTGCTTCACCCCACGAAACGCCTCTCCAGTCAAATCCCCACGCGTCCTCTCGCACACTGGAGACAACCTAACGTAACAAGCCAGCAGCAACACGTTAAGCCAAGTGGAGAAGCTGATCGCCATGGCGGCTCCGACGTACCCAATCCCCAGCTTGTAAACCAGCGTCCAGCAAGCAACGACGTGGAAGCAGAGCACCAACGAGGAGCTCAGCAGCATGGGGAAGATCACGCTCTGCGTCTGGAGGAATCGGGTCGTGGGCTTCAGTATCGCCGCGCCGAACAGGCCCGGTATCAGCCACATCGAGAAATCGCGGGCCTGGTGGGCTATCGCCTCGTCCTGGCCCGCGAAGACGAGGAACCGGTCCATGAAAAACCAGAGGAGGCAGATCGGCGGGCAGAGGATCAGCAGGGTGATGATGGCGCTGTATGTGTACGTTCCCAGCTTCTTGTATTCCTTTGCTCCGTAGGCTTGCCCGCATAGCGTTTCCAATCCCCCCACCATTCCTGACTGCAAGTCAGTTCTGTTAGTAAACGGTATATGATTCACGATTGAAATTCTCCCAACAACTCGAATTATATTGGAATCAATTGGTTTATGACATGATATCAGAGCCTTCTATGATTTATATGATTCCTGATGACCCTCATCTGTTTCTGTTAAGCACACCGTGTCCGGACCTATGCCTGTCCAAACTCCAAGCCTATCTGAATGGATTGAGTTTGAAGGGGGTGTTAGTAAACGGTATATGATTCAGGATTGAACCTCTCCCAACAACTCGAGTTATTGGGACCAGCTGGTTTATGACAAGTTCTACGCGTATAAACGCGCGTTTTGGTGATAAGCGTAAAAACAGGTAAATTTTAATGTTTTAAAGCGCGATTTTGTGGGGTGAAAACTCACGAGGAGGCTGAAGCCGGTGACGTTGGTGAGAGAAGTGGCAATGGCGACGCTGGAGAGCGGGAGGGTGCCGAGATGGCCTACGATTACAAGCGAGACGACCTGAAGAAGGTACTGAAGGACAGAGACGGCCACCATTGGAGCTGCGATGGAGCTTTCCTTCTTCAATTCCGACACCAACCCGTCTCTCGTCATCGCCCATTTTTGCGGCTCTGTTTCCCCTGCTCGACGGTCTTCCATTTTTGAATCCGAATAGTTAGAGATTATTGATGTGACCTCTGTTTTCTTTTGGTGAGGAAACTGGTTTTAACTAGGGGAGAAAAATGTGTGGACAGGCAGGGTAAATCAATTTGCATTGTTTATAGTTTTTGACATTATTATTGGGATACCTTAATTTCTGGTCTCTGGCTCCCCTGACTCTGTTTGACTGGATGGATGCGGGCATGCTGATGGTTGTTTTGTTTGTTTGTTGTAGGTTATTTAGTCGGCCGGCTTGGAACTTTACTTGAGCAGGTTTTGGTTGCTTTGAAGCTGGCAGAAAATGGATTAGGTGTCAAACTTGGTAATTCATATGTTTTCTCTTGGGTAAATGTCACATTTGGTTACTGAGATTACTAAATCATGCCATATTTAGTCACTAGAAATAATTAATATCAATTTTGGTCACTCGAATTACTGAAACATGTCACATTTAGTCAGTCTCCCGTTAGTTTCCGCAATTTCGTTCTACCCTTATTCTTGCCCCCATTGGGGACAATATCATGCTTAAGTGTGCGGGATATTAAATTGTCTATGTGGATGGAAAGTGAATTCAAATGTGATGAATCGCATATCTATTTAATGTGTTTTGGAGCCTTGTTCTTCCCCAAATTTCAAAATTTTGAGGGATCCAAGCAATTTTGGATGAATGATTGATTGTTGAACTACATTGTGGGTGTTTTGGAACCTAGGTTATATGCTCAAAAATTCAAAATTTTTGTGGTTCCAAACACATTGTCTCATGCATGATTCATACTCACTGTGATTTGTGATGTTTGATGGTGTGATACTGTGCATTATAGGGATAGTGTGGCGCTACATTAATGGCCAGTGGTACATGAGAGGTTTTACTTTCATTTCCTCTTGGTTGTGTTGATACTGTTTGCTATTGAGTTTATGACATATGTGTGAGACTCAACCAAATTTTTGTAATCCAAAAAAGTTTTGCAAAAAGTTGCTCCATTATGAAAAGTGGGTGTTCTCACGTGGGAGGCAACCAGTCATTGTGTTAAGCCTTCAAAGGACTTTTCTTTTGGATTGGAGTGTCATTTGAGGATGTGTTTGGGGATCAAATAGCTTTTTAGCATCCAACCATCATCATTTTCTACCTTTCACCCCCATTCATTTCTCCTCCTCACGGGACTTGTATGAGAGGACATAGTGTGCCTCTGCGAAAGTCGAGAGACCTTGAATCTTGATATATCTCGCATGTGTGGCAACCCGTCTGTCGTTGAGATGAGAGTGCAGGTTGGGAATTGGTGTTTGAGAGATCATGACTCACATTCTAACGCTTCACCTTCCTACCCTATTCCATCCTCTCAACCATCACTTTCCCCACATGAGTCTAGGGAAGAGATGTCAATGAACTTTTGCTCTAGGCCAAGAGATAGAGAGCCTTTGTTTGTGAAAACTTCAGGTGTGATGCCAGAATCGACAATGTGAGTTCAGGCTCGAGAGTTTGAATCCTCTTTTGAAAAGAAAGAGCACCACCATGGATTCCATTGCTTTTCACACATTTTCTTGAGAGACCTCCTTTGCACATGTGAAGTGTCTAGACCTCTTTAGTTGGCAAGTTCCTCATCCGAGAGTGTGTTGTCAGAAAGAGATGTAAGTAAGGTTTCTCGTCTCTGATTGTCTTTGAAAGTTCTACCAACAACCTATAGTGAATACCATTGTGAGTTTCTTGCAAGTTGCACTAGTGTGAGTTAGGTTTGCTTGGGGGCAAGTAAATGGTTAAGTGTGAGGGAGTTTGATTAGAGCCATTTTATACACATTTATACCCCTTTATCTTTGTCGTTTGACTTGTATAGTGTTGTTCTTGGAGCTATTTTACGCTAGATTATGTTATGTTTTAGTATGTTTCAGGCTCTACCAGGTGAAATTGACGAAAGGATCGAAAGTTAGACAAAAGGGAGCTAAAACAAGACAAAGTGCTGGAAATATCAGAGTACATAGTCTAGAGAAAATGTTCACAGACAAGAGGTCATGAAGATTACTCCAGAATCATGCAATTTGCAAGTCCACATGAGCATTTAGAAGTCTCGCAAGCAGAGCAGACGTCATTGGCTGAGGGCGTGAAGAATACGAGTAAACCGTGAATTACTTAAGTGAAACGATGCTTTTTCAATGGACATCACAGTTTCACTGCACACATCACGGGCATGACACCTGGCCGCTAAGATTGCAATGTTGGGTATAAATATGAAGAGAGAGCATATTTCAAAGGGAGAGGAGTTTTAGAAAGTTTGATCTTCTTATTCATTCTAGAGAGAGAAAGTGACAAACCAATGAAGATGGAAGGAAAATTTTAGCTGCCCATGATCAAAGAAGGCCACATTCCATCTTCAACACCATCCCAAGCAACTAGGGAGAAGGAACTTCATCTTCTCATCGGTTTTTCCTTCTCTATAGTTGTAGTTCTTTCTCTATGCATGGAGTAGACTATCTATACACTTGGATGATGTGAACCCTAGTCTAGGATTTGGTAGTTTTGTGATTGTGAAATCTATGTTGTGATTGGTAAAGATTGTTTATATATTGATTGAGTATTTATCATAATAATTGAAGGTCCTTGATCAATTCCCTCAATTTTTGGTCCTTGATCAATTCTCCTTAGGGTAATTTAGACATTACTCAATCATCGTAAGGGGCATGAACGAGGGTGAATGGTTTCTTTACGCCATTTTAGATCATTGCCCGAGGGTGTGGATTTGGTTTCACTATTTGCCTAATCCGAAGTTTGGTACGCCTCTCTATTTAGAGCAATTAAGTGGGTAATGACAACTGGAATAGGGGGCATTAACCTAGTTGAGAAAAGATCTCCTTAGATTAATTTAGGGCATTATTCAATCATCGTAAGGGGTCCATGAATTTGGGTGAATGGTTTCATTACTTCGTTCTAGGTCATCGCCCGAGAGTGGATTTGGTTGGCCTAATTGCCTAATTCGGTAGTTTGGTATGCCTCTCTAGTTAGAGTAATTATGCGAGTTAGGGCAACCGGAATATGGACTTCTAACTAGCTTTGATCTCCTGACGGTATATATTATATGCATATCACACTATAGTATCACCTTATTGACTCAACATGGGACTAGGGGGATAATCATCCAAGTGAAGCTTCCTCCATTGAATTCAACCTTGTTTTATTTACTTGCATGTTTGCTTAGTTCATTAGCTTAAAACAACATTTCTAAAACTAGATAATTTGTAGTTTGCTTAAGTAAAATACATAGACTGTCTTGGTTTAATAATTCAAAAATACTTGCTCTATACTACCCCAATTGGGAGTGTAGTTAGAACTGAATCACCAGATCTCCTCCTGAGGGGATATGGATAACAATGGGCCGGGTTTCTGCAAAACCAAACCAAACCCAGCGCGTGCATCCGCCAATAAAATGGTAAAACATCCACTGGGTTTTGAAACAGAAAACTCACCCCAGTGTGCATGCGTTCATGAATATAATGACGAATAGTTCCCCCAAACACGCACGTCCATATATTATCAAAACTTTTATTGCTAGGCTAATAATACCAATAATTATCCATATTATTATAATTATATTGTAAAAAATACTATAACATTCATAAATTATCCATATGTTAGAGTTATACACAAAGCGACGTCATTTTACTTTCCAAGAGCGGTTCGGATGGATAGTGAATTTGGTTTTGACTAAACTCGCATCCAACTCAATCCACCAATTTCATAAGCAGATGTTATGCACACCCGATTCAAAACTCATCAACATAAATTTTAAGCACTTTCACCGATTTGAATTGAGTTGGATGCAAGTTCAATTGTCATTCTAAGTGAGAGTTTCTCTCATTTTATTTTATTTTCTTTTTGTCTATCTTACTACACTATGTTTGGCAACAACGGGGTGCAAATCCGAGGGGGTGAAATTTGAGGGGTAAGTTGCAGGTGGGTGCAAATTGATGGGGGTTGTAAGTGGAGAGTTAAATTGTTGTTTGGATGAAAAAGTACGGGGTGTACAAATAAAGTTAAAAGCAAGTATACATTATTATAAAATAGATTTATCAAATTTATAAAACATTATCATAAAATAATAAAAGAAAATTAATTATATAATTTTAATATTAATTAATATAGTTTAATAAAATAATTATTATATAATAGAGTTCAAATAATAATTAATTATAACAACTGTAATAATAATTGGTCGAGCGACCTCGAAGCTCGAAGCTCGAAGCCCAACTCGTAACTCGTCATCCTACAAAGTTCCTGTGGGTCGTGTCTAATTTAACTTTAAATTGAATATGGTCAAACTTATTATGACATGTTCACAAACATTTCTTATCTCTAATTTTCAATGCGAATTCGAGTCAACAAAAGATCTCTATTTGACTAGACGAGCATTGATAAATTTGCTCACAGAGTCAAACGATCAACAAAAATTCATAATTTCATCTCTCCCCCTCCCCTCCCCTCTCTTCATTCCTTCCCTTACACCCCAATTTGGAAGGTAAGTGAAACAATAATTTTGCACCCCTTACTATTACAAATTATTCAAACGGGTACAAATGTATTGAAAACCGTGTTTATCCCTACCATTTGCACCCTATCTCCTCCCAAACAGAGTGTATCATTGTTGCTTGTTGAATATCTTTTTACAGATTTTACGAGTCTTAAGGGATAAGTGAAGTCGTGAGCCTACTATATGTTACCAAGAACGGCTGGTAGAATTATGAAGGCAATACATCAACAAGAACACCCTCAACGAAACATTTTACTGTTCACAAACTGTGCGTCGATCTTCACATGACAGCGAGCTACTACGCATTTATAGCCAAACCACATGCGAGATGGGAATGAAACTCAAAGGTAGTTTGAGCAACGACATCCAATGCTATAGCAGCTATGCAACTACTAACAAGTTATTTTCAGTGAGGCCTTCACCAACCGCAGGATATTCTGGGGACAGCTTCCATTCTCCATCAACCAAGAACTTGATTTCATACCTTCTCCAAAGCGTAAAAACAAAATTCATGTTATGTTGGAGAAGATAAAAGTGGGAAGCAGGCATTAGTAAGTGAAAAGTAGAGAATGCTCAAATGAGATTACCTTCCAGGCCTGAGCATTAACGTGGTAGTGAATTTGGTGAGATACCCATCATACTCTGGTGATAAGTGCTCCCCTTGGCTCCAACCATCAAAACTACCCATTACTTGCACACTCTGCAAAAATTGCAATAATGACTCTCCGGTTAAGCTCGTATAAAAGTACAATTGCTTACGAAGTAAATTTTAAGAGATTGCCCTCTCAGTCTGACAGTCTCATTCAGTGGAAGTTGGTCAAAACGCCAAAACACATAACAGTTTTACATCAAGTAGACATCAGTTCCTCTACCTCTTGTTTTTCTTTCACTTTGTCTATGATTTTCCTAGTCATGTACTCGATGTTCACTACGGAACAATCTATCTCACTGACAAAAACCTCAAATTGCTATGTTTGATGCTTACCTCAGCCATCCCGCACCAGAATAAGGAGACCTCCTTTAACTGGGCAGCAACCACGTCCTTTACTTGTTCCTTCAACTTTCCATGCAAGCCTGCAAACTCACTAGATAATGAAGATCTTGACAGCATAGTCTCGTAGACTGTATTGAATCTTGTAAAGAAGAAAGCCGTGACACAACAAAGCAGAAACAATTGAAAAGAAGCAATCAAATAAGTATCACATTGAATATTGTTTACCCTGTCCTTGACAGCTCCCATTAATCTTGCAATTGAAAAGGAAGCAATCAAATAAGTATGACAGATAATACATTTTACCTTGTAAGCGTGAAACAAGGTGGGATTGGATGTATTTCCCATTTATCTTTCTTGAACCTGCAGGAATGCCAGCTTGAGCTATTTCTTCGGCCAGTGCAACCAGAGCCTGCTTAAGGAAAATAACTTAGGAATACCAGGAACATGGTAGCAGAAGAAGTAGAAAAAGAAGACAAAAGTGGGCTTTGTCCTCACTGCTGCCAAGTCACAACGATCTTTGCACGTCAATTCATGCAGCATGTGGCGTTCAAGAGTTCAAAGCCATGGATTTGGAAGCATGAGCAAAAGGACAAAATGCTAATTATTGGCAACTTTTAAAGTTAGTGATTGAAAGTACCACTTGCCAACATGTTCCATAATAAAGTCAGGCAGAATTCTTTTGGCACTTTAAGAGAAACAAATCACGGAACTTCAGCACAATGACTTGTGTAGACGATGAAAAAGATTTGGATGATAGAAAAGAATTTTGAAAAAGAGAGCACACCTGGGTTTCTTGTTCCATTACAGCAAGTTCAGCTTTGAAGCTGTCCAGTGCTTCTTCATTCACCATCATCTGCAGATAGCAGAAGTGAAATAGTGTATCAGTATCATTGCTTTAGCCAACTAGAAAGATATATAAAAACTGAATCGTCCCTTGATTTCAGGACCATTAGCATTTCTTTGAAGTAACTCCCTAAGCAAGCAATACAAGCCTTCTAGAAGAAAACTACAACACAATGTCTCATAGCTCGTTCGACATCTAAGAACCGGGATTTTACTATATAGGAACCAACCTGACGTTTTAGAAATCGGTTCTGTTGATTAGCTTCGCCTAGTTTCTTGACAAGCTTTGCTCTTTCTGGATCCCCAAACAGCAACTTCAGCTGTAACAGATACACAAAAAGTCATGAACAGCAGGGATCAAACACAACTATATTAGAAGTTTAGAGCACCTAACAAGGAAAACTTAATACAATGAGTATATGATACTTTAAATGCTTGACATCATAGAGAAGACCCGACATGCATTCTATTTGAGTTACATAATTGTCATTTCCATTAAGAGGATCCCAGAGGCAGAGAAGCAAATTTTCTGCTACACTATAGAATAAACAAAATTACCGAAGAAAGGTTTGGAACACCTGGTCACTAGTCAATGGTTTATCATGCAACTGATCTTGGGAATCCGCAGATGCTTCTGCATGCAATGACAATGACTTCTCCAAACTAACTGGCACGGTGAAGATTCTCCAAGATACTAAACCCTTCCTGTGCTTAGCAATAGAGCCTACATAGAGATGTTTGGGCCCTGCTGGGTGCTTCATCTTTGTGCCCCAGCCAATATTGCCTGGGAATCTATGGGCACTTTCCACAAAAGGATTCCGTGACTTCCATGACAATGATGACACTTGCTTTCCCATACAACACCTTTTAAGAACATAAAATAGTCAAACATCTTTTAAGAACATAAAATAGTCACTAAAAAGAAAGAACTTCGAAAAGTAACTGATAACAGTAAGAAATGTCTTTTCCAGAATAAGGTTGGGTACTTACCCTGCAATACAGGCTTCCATTCTTTGTGATCTTGCTAGCTGAAGAGAAATAGGAAGACCCATATCAGGAACCAGATTAACTTTAGTTAAGGAAAGGCATGATGAATTAAGTAACCATAACGAGGAAAGTATGCTATCAAATGACACATAGCTCATCTGTGATATCTATGTTTTCCTCAACACGTTACCCAAATAAGAGGATCTCAATCATTCATTCTGACATTAACTATATTAAGAGGCTACAAGGATAAGGCTAGCTCAGGGGTTTTATACTATTTGAAAGACTGGGTTTGCAAGAAAGCGGCCACTAACAGCCCCGAGAAGATCTCTTATTCGAAATAAGAAAACAATGAAACAAATTCCCACTTTGGTTTGCTCATCTTGAACTGGCCACGCAAGTTGCCACTTCCAGCCCTTGATACTCCATTACAAACCATGAGGACGCTGATACAATCTCAGAGCACATGGACCACATTCTACGACCATTGCAAGCGCTAAGGATCGAACCATGGGAACGAATCTACAGGGCTATCATCTTCTTTGGCCAGATCTTCCAACCGCCCCACAGTACTGACCCGGACAGTAGCGCGAAACAGGCCGTTCTCGGTATGCTTTCAGTCAAATGCCAACAGCTAACCATTGTAATTGTCGACCAATAAGTGCTGAACATCCGACTGACAATGTCCAGGCAGACATTTAGCAACACACCGCCATTGATACGATTAAAATAGAGAACCATTTCGAATTTCTCCCGACATTGTGACTACGTAAGCGGGCAATTCTATGAGCATAGCTAATAGCCATTAGCCCATCAAAACCCCCACCGCCCAGAAATCAAGGAGAGCGGGAATCTTGAAGTCCAATCGTATTTTAGACGGACAATCAAGGATCACTCCAGGGTAAAGAACACAACGAAGTGCAACGCGAGCGAATAGCAAAGAGACGTACCAGTACACATCATTATCAACCAAAAAGAAACGTACCAGTAGAGCAATGGAGGAAGAAGAAGAAGTTGATTGAGAGAGGGGGATTTGACTTGGTCAGTGGCTGGCCGCAAAAACGTTCAAGCGATCGCAGTGCTTTTTCCTCCTTTCTCAGTGCTGTTGGCTGTGTTTCAGGCTTTCAGCATTTGCTTCTGCGGCTGGGGAATGCGGAATGCGGAATGGGTGCGGAGTGAGAAATGACACGTGTTCGCGATATTTTATTTTTTTCTTTACGTTTTGGGAAATATTTAAGGTGATTTTAATCGGTAACGGCAATTAGTTATTAATCCAAAATTGATAAAAAAATTTAGTGAATCAGTTTCGGCTAGCTAATTTTTCTAGCGCTTGAACATTAGGAAAATCGATAACCGCTTATCTACAAAATACTATAAGCGGATGTCAATAAAGAGCCTTTGCCACATAAGCTCTTCCTGCGCAACCCGTATTGCTAGGGAGGACACCCCTGTAATTACTCAACCCGTCCGTTAATTAGTTTTAATAATTAGGAGGTGGATGGGAAAAAAAGGACGTTACAGGAGGGTTAATTGGTGGGGTAGGGTGTAAGTGTAACGGGTGGGGAGTGGGGTTAATTCTCTTCTCTTTTTTTATTATATAATAATAACAATAATAATATAATCAATATTATTATTATTCTTAATCCATGGTTGTCACACGTAACCGTCCATCCAACCGTCCATTTATTAATTATTGTTGAACCTGAACCTTAAATGTTGGAGTGTTACATAATAAGATAATTTGTAGGATCAATAATCAAAATATACTCAATCTTATTCAATTCAGTCTAGATATCGATTCAGTACAATTTACTTCGATGCAGACTTGATGATTACCCACCTCAAAAAAAGAATTGTACCCGAGATTGCAGTTCCGCGAGTAGTATTTGGCAAAGTCCTAAACTCCGGCTTTAACTTCCTACAATTGTATGTCTATCGATTTGTCTAATGCTTTGCCAAATATGAATTCAATAAACTATTATACATGAACAAGTTTCATGCAATTCCAATAACCAAACTCCACATCGGTCCAATTTTAGGTGATTCCTTAGCTTTTGATACTATATTGTCCCCCTTCTACTTTGGGTTAGGGATATTATTGCCAGATAAATTCTAACTTGGCCTCTTCATAGATTAACACCAATTATATACCAAAGCAATAGATTTAACCCAATTTAAACAAAAATATGTGCTCCAATTTGTGGACCGTGGATATACAATGTAATCTCATGCTTACCAAGACAAGAAAAGCTTACAAAGGTTTCCACAAATAGTGATAAGTGCAATAATGATCATACACCACAAAATTTGCATCCCTAAATTCGAGGATAAACTATTCAAATGTATATTGACAGAGACTAATAACGAAAAGATGTCAACTGGTTCTTGTGAAAGCCTTTTATGGATAGAGATCAAAAGTCTACAAACAAACGATATTATTTCAATAAAGAACGAACCTCATCTATTTGTTGCCTAAAATTTTTTAGACCAAGCCAAGCAAACTTATATATACGGTCAATATTTAGTAGGTCAATTTTCATGTATGGGAATTGTTTCTGATTTGCGTTTTGCTTAATGCTTACCATTCTGCAAGGTGATCAATTGGAGTTTCAATGTGTAACTTTATAACATGAAGTTGGTTTATCCAATTCGTTCGCAATTGTAAACTTCTTTAATTTTATATACACACTTTACTTCTGCCATGATAAATTTGGTATTGTTTAAGTTGAAAAGAATATATGACAAAACTTAGTTAAAATTTTGTTTCACATATTCTGTTGATATTTCACAAATTCAATCTTTCCTTCAAGAAGAAATAGAAACCTCCGCCGGCCAACGGGCCGGGCACGATTACTAGTTAGTATAATCACTTTGTTTTAGGCTTTGCGTAAGGGTAAAAGTTCCAAAATTTAAGACCAGTCAAAGTCACAATTCTAAACATCTCAATTCCCAAACAATCCAAAAATCTCAAATGCGACAAATAGTCCGAACCTGAAACTCACCCTCTCCTGCGCTCCTTTGCACTCGATAGAATGAACCTGCATTTTGGTAGTCTTTGTTTCTTTAATGTTAGTAAATGATGATGATTTTGTGGTGCTAGTGTTTGATTTCTAGCTAGTTGGTACTCACTAACTGGCAGGAATGTTCAAATGGTTATCATGGCAATTACCAAACTAAATAAGTCTAAATTTTATTAACCATTGAATACAGTATCATAACCAAATCGTCAAAACTAATACAACAACCAAACTAAAGTTTAACCAGATTAACCAATATAACATCACATTATCATTACGTGAGACAAATTTTTGACTAATGCATCAATTAACAATTTATATAATGAATAAAACATAAAAATCAACACAATTATAGTTAATTCTTAATATAAATACATGCAACTAATAAGTATTCACCTAACTAAAATATATGCAATGAGATGAAGTCCATGAATTGACTTAGTCTCTTAACAATTATCATAGGAGGAAAAAGGCTTTCCTTTCAAGTTTTCATTCAACATAGTATATGAATTTTATCAAAATCATGCGTCCATATATTGTGGTCTAAAAAATTATGCGATCTTACTTTTTTTATTGCAAAAAAGACACCTAAGCAATTAAAAATAAAAAAATAAAAGGGTTATTAGTTAGTGATTAACAACCAAACTAACCGCTAACAAAATTAAGAACAGCTGTCAAATGATAAAACTTATCGGATTGTTTTTCATATGTATTTTTTGCTTAGGGTTTAATCCAACCAATTATTATTACCAAAAAAAAAAAAAAATTCCAACCAATTAACTTCCCTTACTAGGGGTGAACAAAACCATTCCAAACTAGCTCACCTAACCGGCTCAACTGTAAATAAGTAAAAGTTTTGTGTGAATAAATATTGTTTGTTAGATTGGGTCTGAATTCAGGTTGGTGATGGTGAAACGCAAACAAAACTGACCCAAACCGGCTTTGTAGGAGTGTAGCTAATCTTGATTTTCTTGTCAAAACAAAAACTAGATGTTATAAACCGGTGCGGTTATAACCATAAACCAAATATCTTTCGACCTGGTCCAATCTACGGTTGGACTGAATGGCCAAAAAAATTGGATCGATTTGTGCCGCTAAAAACTGAGAAACCAGAAAAAATCGGATAACTTAATTGTTGCAAATTGCAATCTGCCCAGCCCCCACACCCACTACAAGCAACCCATGAGCCCATTACAAGCCCAACCCCTGAGCCCACAACCCATTAAGCAGCTCCGGTCCTAATTAAGGTCTTATTCTTTTTTCCCCCCAAGAAATATCAAGAGAAAAAAACTAAATAATCTACTCAAAACCCTCCCAAACCAATACATCAGAAAAGCCACTCTACAAAGTCGAAGGAACCGATCTCAAGAGGAGAAAGTAACAGGGCTTTCTGCGCCACTCTATGAGCAGTCTCGTTAGCAGTTCTAGGAACTGCCCTAAACTCTAAGGAAACAGAGACTGAAGAGAGGAGCTGGAAACAATCACGAAGCACCGGACCTCCGAGGGAATCTGAAGAAATGCCCTGACGAAGCTGACGAATCACCACTTTCGAATCACCTTCGATGATGACACGAGGAAGGGACTAGGAGACCAAGAGAGAGATAGCGTCTCAGGCTGCAAGAAGTTCTGACGAGGTAGGGGTCAACAATGCTTCGGTGCTAGAACCCTACTACCAACGCCACATTCTTGTCTGTTCCACGAACCACTAGTACAGACGAGCAACCGGAAGTACGAACCGCAACATCAAAGTTGATCTTCAGAAAGCCAACAGGAGGAGGGATCCAGGAGATGAGGTAGGAGCTTGAGGGCTGTAGGGGAGGGACGGGTACCAGAGGGAGAGAGGAGGAGACTTCGTGGACTTGGAAAAAGCATTGACGAGCTAGTGACTGGGCATGAGGATGATAATGCTCAAATACCACCTTATTTCGAGACTTCCAGATTCTCCACAATACGCAAACGTATAAGAGAACGTGGGTTTGGGGGTGCTCAGAAAGCATAACATGTCGCCACCAACGACTGAAATTCACAGTCGGGGCTGAGGAAATGAGGTCATTTAGGCCCATAAGTGACCACAACCTGGTGGCTAAAGGGCATCTGAAGAACAAATGTTCTATACTTTTCGGACTTCTCCAACAAACAGGGAACGACTTCGACAACTAACCCCTCTAGATTTAAGGGCTACAATTGTTGGTAATACCACTTTCAGGCACTGCCAAATGAAGAACTTCAGTTTAGGAGGAACTAGAATACCCCATGTTTTCTTCCAGATAGGAGGGTCGATAATTTGGACCAAGGGCTTAAGACTTGAGGCTAAAGAAATTTCTAATGCCAGATGGTATCCTGTTTTGACTGAATAGGATCCATTTCTGGTTAAATGCCAAACTCTCATGTCTCAGCTGAGTATAAAAGCTTGTCATATGAGTCTTTTAAAACAGAACTTGTGAATTAATTCCTATCTGAACTGATGAGGGATTTGATGTTGAAAATAAAACGTCCACTAGTTAAATGAAAATAACTGGAATTATTATGATGCCATAGAATCAGCCCACCCGAAAGGAGCCCTCTAAAGTCTAAACCTCTACTGGGAAGTTAAAATTGCAGTTTAATACTCAGAACCAGCAATTAAATTCAAAATTCTCGTAATCAATAGAATTAGCCATTAATGTTATCAACAAGACACCATCGCCGGAAGTTTTCCCAGGACTGTAGAAACGATCGACGATGAACGGAAATTATCGAGAGCTACGACCATTATGTCTCATAGTTTCCCAGAGACGCTCTAGTCGATGACAACCATCGTAATTCGGGTTCTAAAATTGCCAAACCCATCGCTGTCATTATAGTTTCTGGATGAATTAAATTGGTCGGTATCAACGGCTAGGGGACAAGGGTCTAGTATCTCGTCGTCGTATTTTACGTTGATAGGCCATCTTTGTTCATTGAGGTTGCCAGATCTTAATAATTTTGAAGTTCAAATTTCTCCATGATTCACGCCTGTAAATGTGGCGGTTAATTTGCAGGGTCTTTGATAGGTCGTCTTATTCTACTGAATGGCTAAACATCGCCCTGCATTTTCTATTTTTGTCCTATTTTAATGTAGAAAATTACATAACTGTCCTTCATTAAACAAAAAAAATTAAATACAAAACCTCATTGTTCATTTTCGGGGATAAAAACTCCATGGCAGCCGGGTCACTCACCCACCAATCAGGCCACCATTGTCCCTCCACAGTCGATTGCCGTTGCCTCCTCTCTTCTTCCCCACTGTGTTTCTTTTGTATGAAAACTAAATCCCCTCCATTGGAATCAACTACTCACTGCAATGTGTTGTCTGAATCATCTTTCCCCGAAAATCAACTCCCAGCCGCATCTTTCCTTTCTCCCCACCTCCGATATCAACTCCGATCCCGGTTTATCCCTTCTCCCTATCCTCATAATAATCTTCCCTCGTATGTCCCGGGTGCATGTGTCCATTCTCCATATTATGATTATCATAATAAGGACATTGTTGGAGGCGGTTGACGGTGTGAATCGGCAACGGTCAGCCACCGGTAGTGGAAATAGTGGTCGGCGGTTATGGCGGCAACCGTGACGGGTGGGTTTAGTTGTTTTATGTTTTTAGAATTAAATATCTTTTTAAAAAGAAAAATGAGATAAGGGTAAAAGTATAATTTTCAACAGTAAAAAAAAGGCGATTACAGATAAGTAGGGCGACATTTAGCAATTCCCTTATTCTAACCTTAATTTGCCCTTGCCTTCTAGTCTCTCGACCTCGACCTCGTCAACCATCCCGGAGTCTGTTTATTCTTGACCAAACAAACCAAATTTCCTTCCTTCTCTGCAAATCTAGGCGACGACCACTCGTCAGTGACTCATGCACCCTAAATCACCATCGATCTGGAATCGCCTCCCTCTCTAGCTCTTTTCTCATCGACGACGAAGGCCCACTAGGGTTAGCGGCAACGACGAATCCCTTCCAGGCTTACACTTCGCCATCAATGAAACCTTAGTAACCTACATGCATCCTCTCACTTAAGCTCTCTTGGACTTTCATTTCCAACCCAAGTAGTCCACAACCTCTCCAATTGTCGTTCTACGGTAGAGGGAGAATAGAAGAAAGGAAATGGCACCAGGTTTAGCAGGTTGGGAGGTAATGTAAGATAACTTTTAGTGCAAGAGAGTTATTTCATAACTAATATAATCTATTATGAAACTCATGAGTTATGAAAGGAATACGAGTCTTACATTTGATTTAATTGGTTTTAAGAATAAGAAGTTATCAAAGATTAATAAGTCCAAATAGTTATGTTCCTATTGTAACTCTTCCATGATATGGATGGTTGAGATTAAGTGTAAAGAAAAACTTAGTAGGAATTTGATCCTCTATCCACCTATAATTATAAATATTATGCTTTGGACCATCACAATGACATATCATAAGAAACACATATATTAAGTGACTTATAGGTTAGGAGAGAGAATCCCAAAATTAAGCATTGTCACTTCTTCATAAGCCTCTCTCAATCACTATGGAAGGAGGTATTCTTCTAACCCTTTTTTATATTTCATGTGATTATCATGTTGTTCTATCGATCTTAGGGTTTCATGTAAAGCAAGGTTTACATGTGTTATCAGAGCTTAGATTATGATAACATGACAACCTTTGAAGTAAGATATATAGAATTTAGGAGAAACAACTTTTCAAAGCTCAAATGTTATTGACAACTTTTTTTTAACCCACGCGTCTTTTGCATACATCTCATGATTTTGTATGTACATTATAGACATTTATTATGATTTATATATAATTTTTTAGTTTAGAAATAATAAAGGAGTAATGTATAATGAAAACGAAGAAAATCCACAAATTTCTTGTGGATTTTTTTTTTGGTCTAGAGTTGATATATTACTCATTTTGAGAGCTAATTATTACGACTTTAACGATATTACTGAGAATATAGATATATAGTGATAACCCACAGGTACACTATGATTTCATCTTATATATTCTCAAACTTTATATGAGTTGTTCATGTATTGTAAATGCCTCATTTAAAAGTATTATATCTCTAAAATTGCAACAATGTTTTCAAAGCATTTGTCATCGTTTGGGTCATCTGTCCCACTTCTCACTGAAACTAACTTCCCGGAATGGAAAGAGAATGTTGATTTCACCTTGGGAGTACTTGATTTGGATATGACTCTTACTAGGGGTGCCTATATGGTTTGGGCCGGTTAAATTGACCCGAATTGATTCGGTCTCAGTCCGGTCTTTTCGAGAATATAAGGACCAAAGATTGGATTGGATACAGTCCAGTATTGATCCGGTCCAGTCTTGAACCGGTCCGGTCCCAATTTGGTCTTGATTTTAGATTGACCTTGTGGGAATTTGAGTGGCCTGAGGCGTGAAAGGGTGGGAAGTTGGTTAAATTTTGGGTGTTGGGCTCTCTTATCCGGTTTTTGGTCCGGTCCCGAAAAGTTTTTTTACCTCAAATCTACGCCCGAAGATTGGATTGAATTGTTTGCTATCTGGTCCAGGTCCGGCCTCGATCCGGGTTATACGGTTGATAGACCGATAATTGCACATGTTTTTACCCCTATTCTTGAGCCGTTTGAGATGTTGATTCTCGTGTTTTAAGCCGATTTCATGCGAGGTTGTGCGTTTATGTCATATTTCAGGACCCGGCGTTGGAATCGAGGCGAAGGAACGAGATTTGGGTCGAAAGGAGCAAGTGAGGCTTGAAGTGTGCTACAGAGCAAAAATACCCGGCCATGAGCAGAAATACCCGGTCGGGTATTATCTGGCCATGACCGGGGATTTTAAGCTTTGGCGTCCGTGAGAAACAGAAGGGGGCCCGGGCAGGAGGCGAAAATCCCCGGTCGGGGATTATTGGCCATGACCGGGGATTTCCCTTGAGGCAAAACGGCGCGTTTAGCACATACCCGGTCGACACCCGAAATACCCGACCGGGTATTTCGACCGGATATCACGACAGTCAACCTTTTAAAGGAAAAGAAGGATAAAAATCAAGGGTTCCGAGTTTTAGAGAGACAGAGCGATTCCTAGAGAGAGAAAGCAACGAACCAGAGTTCCCAAGTGCCATAGCTTGATCTTCATCACCATTGGAGCCCGGCTTGAACTTGGAGAAGTCTCGATCGACGACCAGGAGCAGAAACTCATTCTTCACAGTATGATTTCCGCATCTGAATCTGCTTTTGCTTCTCTCTCCATGGAGTAGTTTTCTCATTCATCTGGGTATGGAGAACCCTAGATTTGTATGTTAGGTCTGATTGTATGAACCCAAGTACAGATTTTATGAGTTGATTATATTCGATTGAGGCTTGAATGATTGAATGACTTGAATCCTGATCAAATTCCTGTTGTTTCTGCTTTAACCTAGAAAGAGAATATCTGCCTAGGTTGATAGAGCACCCTTAATTGAAGGTAGTGAATTGGCGACTTTAGTCGAGGAGCCAATTCACTATTTTGTACCGAATTTACTTCGGTAGTGGAGGTTTGGTTCGTTAGGGTCTCAATCTGTTTACTCCGGTGGAGGTTAGTCGCCCGCTGGAGACTCAGATTGAGAGGGTCTGTAGACCTTTAGTCGAGACTTCAGACTGTTTAAGAACCTTCCGCAGTATAACTATCATTAAAACTGAACTTGGTAAATTGCAATCCGGCTTAACTGCAGTCTAGGGGGAACCATATCCGGGTGACCTCTCTCGACTTGAAAACAACCGTTTAACTTGCTTTGTTTGTTTGTTTGTTAATTTGGACTTGCACTAAAGTTTCACTGCTAGATAATAAGAATTCACTGAGTAGTCATCAAATCTAGGACCCGGGTTGACATTAAAACTCAAACCCGCTATACTACACTTTAGGAAGTGGTTACACTTGGCCAATTTCTAGAGTGACAGTAGGAGTGAGTCAACGGTCCTGTTTCGGGTAAAACCAAAAAGCCTGGACCAAATAGCCAGCCCTAACTCTTACCATAGACAAACCACCTTCTATTACCAATACAAGTACTGATGATGAAAAGACTATATTCAAGGCTTGGGAGAAGTCTGATAGATTGAGCATTATGTTTTTACGTATGATAATCGCTTGCAACATCAAAACCTCCCTGCCCGTTCCAACAACTGCTAACAAATATTTAAAATCAATAGAAGAACGATTTAAGAATGCAAACATATCCCTTGCAGAGAAACTTATGGTAGATCTTAAAACTATGAATTTGATGGCACATGCTCGATGCATGATCATTGTATTGAGATGACGAACCTTGCTACAAGGCTAAGAAATTTAGAAATTTCGTTGGATAATTCATTTCTCGTTCAATTCATTCTAAATTCATTATCTCCTCAATACATACATTTTCAAATTCATTACAATGCATTAAGGAAAAGTGGACGCGACTGGCGAGCAAATTGGTCCAAGAGAAAAGTAGGTTAAAACAACAAGATATTAATGTTGCACATCTTGTCCAAAGAGCTATATCTAAAGCTATATCACCATTACAAAAAAAAAAACCGACATATTGAATAGTTTGGGACACAAATGACACATTCTCTATAGTTCGGGTTTCCCCGTGCTATTAGCCCTTAAATCTATAAAATCCTCAAGTAGACATCTCAAAATTGGTACCACAAATTCACTGATGCCCTATGTGAGTTGTGTTTTCATGCTTCTCCTGCAGACCATTCTCTGTTCATATTTCGTCAAGGCTCCACCTTCATCGTGACCCTTATCTATGTCGACGATGTTCTCCTACCAGGTAACGATTTGGACTTCGTCTCCCATGTCAAACAATTCCTTGAAAGTCGTTTCAATATAAAGACTTAGGTACCTTGAAGTATTCCTTGGTAACGAGGTTGCTCGGTCTCCTCGTGGTACTATCCTTAGTCAGCAAAAATATGTTCTGGACATCCTTGAAGAAGCAAGCATCCTGGTTTACCGTCCTAGTGCGTTTCCAGTCGAACAGAACCACCAGCTGACTAAATCTCACTACAGTCCTCTTGTCGATGGCTCTTCTTATCGGGGTTTAGTGGGACGGCTTCTCTATCTCATTATGACACGACCTGACATCTCGTATGGTGTTAATATTCTCAGTGGGTTCGTGCATGCTCCTTCAAAAGCCCACATGGATGCGGCTATGCACATTCTTTGATATTTGAAGACGTCTCCTGGACATGGTCTTTAATTTCCAGCATATAGTTATCTTAATCTGGTTGCATACTATGATGCCGACTAGGGAGGTTTTCAGACTACTAGTCGCTCCACCTGCGGTTTCTACATCTCATTGAGTTCGACTCCTGTTTCTTGGCGCACCAAACAACAGAAGGTCGTTGCACGTTTGTTCGTTGAGGCAGAGTATCGTGTTATGGCCAACACAGTAGTGAGTTACTCTCGTTAGGATGGTTGCTTAGTGAGTTAAGCGTTCCTTAGCGCGCTCCTACTCCTTTGTATTGTGATAATCAGGCGGCTCTTCATAATTCTGACAACCCGTCTTCCACGAGCGTACAAAGCATGTGAAAATTGACTATTATTTTGTTCGAGAGCATGTTGTCTCTCGTGATATCCTTCCTCTTAAGGTTTGTTCTCGGCTGTAGGTTGTGGATTTGTTCACAAAGGGTCTTGGTGCAGACCGTTCACATTTTCTCCTCTCCAAAGTGCATGTTCGTGACCTCCACTGTATAACTTGCGGGGGCGTATTGGGCCGAGAGGCCTAGTCAAGTCTAGTCGGTGTCTCACACATGTCTGCACTCACGTATGCCAATAGGTGTTCAGTTGCTTGTTGTTTAAGAATTCATATTCCTCTTTGCAATATAACCCTAAAGTCTTGTAAAGGGTCATATATACCGGTGTGTAAGGCTTTAACCTGTAACGTGACGTAATAAGAGCAAAAGCTGGAGAGACTCATCTCTCCCGTGGATTAATCCCGATCGTCAAATCGAGGATACCACGTAAAATCGGTGTGTTGTTTTCTCGTTCCGCAAATAATTTATTAAGGATGTTGTTCTAAACTGGCTACTGTGTTTTTAATGAGATTCCTGGACCAGCTGGGAAAATCTCAGAAGCATCAAATTGTGTCCATGTCATTAGTTAGAAGCAGGGTACAGGGCTCTTGCAGACACAATTCAGGAGCTTGAGTGGATGTCCTTCCCTCTTTTTAGCAACTTCCTTCTAATGAATTAAGCTCATATTGAGCATGTGGAAGGTCGATTCAGATTGAGCATGTCTATGACTCGATATTAACCATGACGAATTAAGCAGTTACAATCTACAAGAATTCATTCGGCTTATTAAGATCCTTTTTTTTTTGGTCCCCGATGAATTCAGACCCACAACTTCCAACCAAACAAAATGACCAAATACGTAAAACAGGAAACCCCCAAACTCCAAACTAATAAATTTGCCAACAACAGTCCAAAATTCCGCGTTCTGTAGCTGGTTGCATTCTTGTCAGAGAGCTCTTACAAGTGAATATAGCAACACCCAAATGGAGAAGGTAATCGATCTCTTGTGGTCTGTGTCTATAATGGCGCGTTGTGAGCTGTGCCGTAAGAAAAGTAATCTTAGTACAGCTATCAGTACTTCTGGGTTTGATTGGTTCAAGGTTGTCTGTATTAAAATTAAGCATGGGAGGCAAGGCAAGGCAACACCAGGCCTTATCATGTTTTTCTCGGTTTCGAATTTTAGGCAGATTCCAATTGACATGTTTGTTTTATTTTTGCTTTTCAGTGTATGTTCTTCCTTGCATTTCTTATTCATAGTTTCACACCATTTACAGTATCTTTTCCATACATAATTTGGGTCGGCTGCCTCTTGTGCTCCGTATGTGTGCATTCTGCTCCTTTTCTAATCTACAAAAAAAAAAAAAAGATAGATAGATCCGTTCCCAGAAGCACACGAAAAAGAAAAAAATGTTGGTAAAGACTGCTTATTGGAGACGGGGCTCAGTTACAAAGATTCAAGTACTATTGGTGAGAACAGAACACTTGTTTAGTATCGTTAATTTTGTACATATCAATGTCTTTGTGTCTCATTTTCAGGTCGGTTAACTCATAGGTGGCATGCGTACATATGAAGTCCAATAAACATTTTAGCCGGGCCCGTGTCAACCTATATGATATGTTATTGTATAGAGTTCAAATTAACACGGTAGGTGTTCAAGATTATGATTTTCCAAATTAGTAGTTAATGATCAAAATAATCCACGTAGATTCTTCACTCTCTATGATCCAATAACCTGCCCTCTGCAACTGACTATCATTTAGGGATGACATTGCATGACAAGTGGGAAATTAATCACTCGTGTTCTCATGATTACCCTTTGCATTTATTAACGACCAAATCGTGTACCATAAAAGGTGTGCATCAAACATATGAATATCTCGTCTCCAATGGATTCAAATGAATACAAATATGAATATAAACGTCGTTGTGCATTAGGTGTGAATCCAGTAGAGGGAGTATAGTTCGAATTGTCTTGGTAGATTGTCTTAATTGAGGATAGAGTCCCTTTATGTAGTCTAATAATCAAGAAGGAATTGATTGCTTTAACCGAGATTCAAGACTTGTTAAGGACTCTGTACATTATAAAACGAAGATTGAAACGAATTAGAGAATCATTAATCTGGCTAGTAACGGGGAGCGATCACTACGTAAGTGACCTTTCTCAATGCGAAACTTAATCAATTTAATCACTGCATTGTTAATTTTTATTTGTTTAAAGTAATCATTTCTTAACATTAGTAATATAATAATAGAGACCCATGAATTTGATCATTTCAATTTGTTGCCAGATTAGTGCGGTCGTTTCTCTGGTTCACTTGGCATGTGTTAGGACTTAGGAATGTTTTTTTTTTTTTTTTTTGAATTAGAGGATATACAATATTCTCTTTTTTTTTTTTTTTTTCTTTCCCTTCTTCTTCTATTTGGTAAACGTAACTACATACAACTTAAGGATCATCACCACCTTCACTAAGCGCGTATAAAGCCTCAGTACCACATTTCTAAAACGCCTACTTTCCCCCATAGTCCCAACTGCCCAACAGCTCCCAACCCCTCTCCCTCCCCGCAACACCAACAACTCAATTTGGGCCTTTTTGATTCCGCCGTCGCACCAGTCGGAAAAAAGTGAAATGGAGAACGTGATGGGGCTTCTAAGAATCAAGGTGCTCAGAGGGATCAACCTCGCCATTAGAGATGTCCGGAGCAGCGACCCTTATGTCATCGTCAAGATGGGCAAGCAGGTGATTTCCCCTCCTTTTTCTCTCTCTATGTCATCCAACTTAATTCGCGTTTCGAACTGCTTGCCGTTGCCTGCACAGCACTGTCTGATCAGTAAAACACTAGATGATCCTTTCTTAATAGCTGCGTTGAATGCTCTGTTTTCATGGGCAAGTTCAATCATCTCTTCTTTGGTCTTCGATAATATGCTATCGGGAGTAAAATTTTCGCTTTCTTGTTTCCGGGGTCGCCTAGAGGTCGTTTTCAGCTTTGAATCATCAGCATCGTTGACATAGTGATACTGACAGACACCTAATCCCAGTACAAAGTTTACCCGTAAAAATTAAGGGTGATCGCAAAGGGAATGTTAAAGAAACCATACCCGTCATCCTTTCGAGCGGGATGAAACGGTTGAATCGCGATTGTAATACAACATACTCTGTCAATGATTTTCGGCGATAATTTTCGACACGGTTTCACAATGTAAAGGTGGATGGACGACAAGCTTTGAAAGCCGGCCAGCTGCTAAGCCTGGCCGGAAATCTATAGACGACAAAAGCATGAGTCTGTTTCTTTCATTGTAACGGCAATGATCAGCCGGCCGCTGGCGGATGTCCCAATCTATGGTTAGATTCTTCCCAAAAACGGTATTGACCGAATCAAGTGTACAAAACTAAATTGCCCATTTTGCCACACAGACGCTCCACCAAAATTGGTAAATGCTTATGTCGTAATCGTACAAATTGAAACAACTTAAAACAGTTTAAACCTACTCCACCATTCCACATTTTTCCTCTGCTGCAAAAAGGCAAGCCTGAAAATTGCTGTGATCCGTCTCTGTCTCTGTCTTTGTCCCGTCTCTGATCCGGTTTGACCCGTTCCCGAAGGATTAAGATGTATAACTGACCTTTTTACAAATTACATTTTGATACCCAAAATTATTTTTATTTACAATATAGTACCTTAAATTTATTTATTTTTTACAAATAAGTCCTTAAATTTTGATGGTAAAATTACATTTTGATACCCAAATTTTTTTATTTTTGCAATTTAGTACCTAAACTTTTAAATGTTTTACAAAGAGGTCCAATGTGGTATGATATATTTGTTGTTGCTAACGATCACAAGGTCAAAAAGAGACCCCCCTAAATCGACCTGACCCGTCCTATCCCTTATAGTGTCAAAAGCTGACCCATCCTTAAACTGACCCTATAGACAAATTGACCCATTCCGACCCTCAGGGACGAAACGGATCGGGACGGTTCAGTGGATTTTCAGTTTCAAACTTACACCCCCTACAAAAAAGCTAACCAACACAGTTTAAACAAACAGAAATGGCACCGGTAGCTCTTCAACTTAACTGCACTGACTCCATCTCCTTTTGTACTTACTCGCATTGTCTAACTCATTGGAATTGCAGAAACTGAAGACACGAGTGGTGAAGAAAAATGTGAACCCAGAGTGGAACGAGACCTTGACCCTGTCCGTCAGCGACCCGGCTCTTCCCGTCAAGATCGTGAGTAATGCTTTGCCAATTCATTCGCTCCCATTCATAAAATTGTAAGTAGAGCTCATAACCTGGTGACAATGGCAGGAAGTGTTTGATCGAGACATGTTCAGGGACGACAGGATGGGGGATGCAGAGTTGGACATCGGGCCGTTCGTCGAAGCTGTGAGAATGAACCTCCAAGGGGTGTCCAGCGGGACCATGATCAGCAAGATGCAGCCCAGCAGGAAGAACTGCCTGTCCGAGGAAAGCTCGGTCGCGTGGGTCAACGACGAAGTTGTGCAGCACATCTTCCTGAGGCTGCGAAATGTGGAGTGCGGAGAAATCGAGCTCGAGCTTCGCTGGATTCATGTCCCTGGTGCCAGGGGCTTGTGGTTGTGAGACTGTAAGAGCTGTTGTTGTAGTTGATATATGTATTGTTTTGAGTTTTTTTCGGGTTTTGCTTATCTTGCCCATTAGTTCTTGCAGCCTGATTATCATATACCTATACCTTAATCGATTCTTCTTCTTGGTGCTAATTAAAATTGTTTTTGAGTGTATGTTCTGTCTTAGTTGTCGTTGACCAGACGGATGACTCTTTTCTTTAGCATATATATGTCGCCATGAATAAGTGGGCTACTGATCTTCTCCATCTTAATCCAGTTCTACTTTGATCCTGTTTAATAGATTCAGGATTTGTCCTTTCCAAATATCTGATGATAGTGATAACTCTCTTATTGCGAGTAGAGATTAGGGGCAAAGGAGGGGATGGTTGCCAAAATTCATAATGGTCGCCCCAATAGACTTCTCATCTTATGGTAATTACGATTAGGATGGGCATCTGGTTTGGTAAACCTGGACCAAGTAAACAATGCAGTCAAAATCACGCTTTAAAACTTAAAAACTTACGATTTTACGCTTTTAGGTCACCAAAACGCTTTCGTTTCCATATAAAAACTTAAGTGTATAAAATCAGACTAAATTGCGCTTTAAAGCTTAAAAGCTAACGGTTTTACGCTTCTAGTTCACCAAAATGCTTTACATTTTTACGCTTTTAGTTCACTAAATGAGTATTTTTTTTTCATGAAATTAATTATAAAAAGTTTATTTTAAAAGTAAATCACCAACAATATGATACATTTGAGATTAGAAGATACATATCAGGTACTTGGATGCATTCTCAACTTCAATAGAGTAATATAATTCACCAGCTAGGCTTTTCCCAAATTCATTAGCATAGAGGGAAAAGTGGTTTATTGTTAAAATTTATGTTTATGAACTTGTTATTAAGATGCTATAAGCTGTTCTACTTTAGGCATGAAACACATGTATTTATTAACTTATCTGTGCATTCATATTTTGCATAACATATACCCTACTTAATAGATTTTTAGTTATTTTTCAGTATGCGTAAAAAACTTACGCTTTTACGCTTTGATTCTACGCTTTACGATTTTATCCCTTTTCCGCTTCTAGGTAAAATCGCGCTTTTGACTGCATTGCAAGTAAATGACAGCAGCCTGCTTACCCAGCATTCCCTTCGTTGGCCGTCCGTTCTAGGAGGACCAAGTACCTCAGGCCGCGTTGCTTTAGTAGAGAAGATTTCGACCAAGGGCACCTCAACCCTTTGCTTTTACTTTCAGTTGCATTCTCTTATTCGAGCACAAGCATCAGTTTTTAGTAGTTACTATCAAAAGACCTCGTGAAATATGACCCTATGATTTTTACTTGCTTATTTACTATGCATTAAGTTCTTTGGCATTGCTGTCAACAATTTTCAATAGTACTTGAAAGAAGCTAACCTCTTGTTTTTGGTTTTTATAAAAAGAAAAAAAAATCTATTACGTTCTAGTTGAAGAAGATGATTTCCAACACTTCCCCTCTTCTTAGTTTGTATTTTGTTTCTCTAAGACTTGAATCTCTAAGGTTGTTTAGGGAAGATGAACCCTAGATTATAGATTCTTTACGGGTCATGTGTATGAATGATTATGTAAGCCAATATCTATTCTGTAATCCTAACAAGAAAATTAAACTGATGATGTCAAAGGCTCCTCCGTTAACTCCATCAAAAACAACACGCACTTCGATAACCCTTGCTTGATTGTGATTGGTTTGTTATTCACATAGGCGATAGTTCCATTTTCTTAGGGTAAGAGTGTTTTAGATATCAATTACTGTGAAATTGTCTGTATCCCATTGTCCTTAGTTTCAACCTAGATAATAGGGAATTATCATTACCTTGCATATGACTCTATAGTGTATTTGAGTTTGACTAGGGTACTTAATTCTTCTAATTAGGGTTGGATATGCGTGAATGCTTTCTACCTTGATTGATTGACCTAGAGGGCTATCTAGAGGTCGAGGTGAACATTCCCTTGTAGGTAGATTATCACCTAATTGATGCTTGTAGGTTAGGTGCGTTACCATCGACCTACCCAACTTGCGTGCTAACAATTTTAACCGTTTATAGGAGGTAGAAAACCATCTCATATCTAGTGGTCTCCCAACCACTTGATTGGTTGTGTTTAGGTATTTAGGTTAGTTTAGTTCTACCCCCAATCTTCCGAGTTGATTAGATAGTAGTTAACAGCGAAGTAATAGTAAGCCTAAGGTTCCCTTGGAATACGACCGAGTCACTTTACTACATCTCTAGCATAGTTATACTTGGATTTTAAGGAATAGATGTGAGTGCACTTTAAATTTAAAAATTTAAAGATCGATCAAGACACAATCAAGTTTTTGTCGCCGTTGCCGTGAAGATCTTAGGTTATTAGGAAAAGCTGAGTTTAATCATTTTTTCGTATATGCGTGTTTCGTGCGAAGTTTTTGGCATCATTTTATCATCTTTGTGTGTTTGTACATTGTTTTGTGAATATTGAGTTGAGTGTAGTGTGTTTGTTATGTCTTACTTTCTTTCTCTTATTCTCCTATCGTTTGTTATGTTTCTTGTAGTTATCTTGTGATAGGTTGTTGTTAGTATTAAGGTTGTTTTGTATTCTCTTTTTCACACTTTGGCTTTCATAGGTTGTTTTATTTTTTGTTCATATAGATAGTTTCAGATACGGATCGAAATAGTTGGCACAACCAATGGGGATACCACCAATAGCCCAATCGGTTCTATCCCAGAGCTTCAAGCAATGATGCAACCCAAGAGTCCGAGTACCAAAAGTCAACCCCTGTCTATGTTCAAGAACCATACCCCAAGGGTATCTATCTCATCTTCCCTATCGGAAAAAAACATTCATCATATTGTAGATGGAACCCTACATCACTCCCGGAGACTAGAGCAAGCTTGGAGTTCAAATTGGCGAGCTTCTTGATGAAGAGTGAACGGGCTCAATCCGCTTTGCAGTTGGGATCACTCCAACTCCCTCACCCGACCTTGTACCGGAGCCCAAAAGTTTCCTCAATGGAGGAAAGCTACAAGACAATCAAGTTCTTTTCTTCCTCAGTAGCATCATCAAGAGGTTGGAGAACCTTGCATTGTCGATCCAAGAGAGAAGGGAGAAAGTTCAAACTCCAAGGATGAAAAGGTGCTTCATCCTCCACCACCACCTACATCGAAGAGCGCACAAGAGTTGACATCTGAGTACTTCAATATCCCAATGGAGTGCCTCGATGCTAGTGACCCCAACCTTCATCTGATTTTTTTCACATCAAAGACGGCTATCGAGAGGAAGGGTGGCTAAATAGGTTGAGACCGAAGGGAAGTCTTCCACCCTAGTAGGTACCGACCCTTCTATTCAAGACTTCCTCATTGGAAAAAAAAAGATGCTCAAGAGGTTGGAAAAGAATAAGAGAGACCTCAAACAACTTTGCTCGAGACTCAAACAAGATCACCCCTTATACATTATCAATGAAGAGAAAGAGGAAGTGGTAGAAGAGGAAGAAGTCTCAAAGGTGTACATGTCAGAATTTGCACCTATTTGTATCTATTTACTGATCAGTCCGCTATTTTCTTTGATCCCAAGCAAGTGGATTGCGAAGATCCATCTAGTGAAGAGCTTGCTTGGAAGACCATCAATGCTCCAAATAAACTAGAAGAAATGGTTATAGAAGAGAGCATTGATGAGGTTGTGAAGGAGGAAGAAGAAAGTAAAGAAGGAGATGAGCTTGGTACTCAACATGGGGAAGATTATTTACAAGAAGGAGAGGAGGTTGAAGAAGAGAGGATGAAGAGAATTTTGGGATAATCTAGGTTGGTGTGCTCGAAGAGGCCATTCACTTTGACCATGGAAGTTCACCCGGTCTCGAGAAGCTCCTAGCATCGTATCCTTTTGCAACACCTCTTTACCAAGATGAAGTCACGGTATTATCAATCCCTCTTGGTGGATCCGATGATGACCCTTCAAGAATGTTTGACTTGGTTCTAGGAAAAGAGAAGAAGAAACAAGATGAAGTGAGGTTCCATTGGTGGTTTCTCAAGAGCACTTATCTACGTGAGCCTTCACTGAGTGATCAGAAGACCGGTCACGACTTAATACTCCATTTTGCCGATGAAAACCTCAACTTCAAGGAGGTTTTGAGCTAGACTAAATATTTGAAGTCATTCGTTCAAAGATAAGACGTGCTAGTTGGGAGACACCCCAACATCGGTTTGCCTTTCTTTCACCCTAATTTACTTAAATAAATTAGCATGCTTTGTTTTTTTAATGAATTGGCATAGTTTGCAATTAGGAAATTATGCATTTGCCTTAGCCAATTAGTTTTGAATATGTTCGATAATTTCTTGAAACTTAGGTTAAATAAGTTCATATATAAATTTTTGTCAAACCAGAGATCGCAGCCTCATGGCAACCTTTGCTACTGCGGTCTCACTTTACCTTTCTCGCAAACTCTGTTGAGTTTGCTAAAGATCGCTGCCTGGGTGAAAAGTTCGCAGCCGCAATCTTTTGCCCCTTGCCCACAATCTTGTGCGTGATTATAAAAGGGCAGATCACAGGCTTACTTGAGCCAGAACTCCATTTCCCCAAATTTTCTATTTTTCTAGCCCAAGAACTCGCTTTCTATGCGTGCGAACTCAAGGAATCGCTCCCAAACTTTGATTTATTTATTTCTTCACGGTCTATCTTGTAATTGGATCCTCTAATTATGTCTTCAAGTGATCTAAGGTAAGATTTCATGCTTTTCTTTGCTTTATGTACTTGAATCCGCCCTAGCTAGAGAGAAGAACGAGTTGCATGTCGCGTTGATTCTAGGCACTTTTAGGGTTGAATTTGGTTTGTTAATTGCAATTGAATTAATGCTTGTGTGATTGTGAATGAGTGTGTGGCTTTGGAGTCCTTGTTGGGTGAATTTGTGTTAAATTTTCGATCTTTGAAATCACACTCACCAAGTGCTCGACCTAATGCTTAAACCACACACAATTTTGATTTTCAAGATCAATGGCTTTGATTATAAGCTTGTTTGAACTTGTTAAACCTTTGTTTAGGCATTGTAGGCTAAAAATCTAGTTTATTGGCTCATGATCCTTGTGCATTTTGCTTTTATTTCGGTTGTGCAACATGGTGTCGTTCACTTTTCATGCCTAGATTAGGCGTCTTCAGCCACTCCTTTTGGCCATTTCAAACAACGTATTGATTCATTGAAATCGATGGTTTAATTTTCCCTTTGTCAAATCTCGAACCATGTTTTTCAACCCCCAATTTTTCCCTATGGACACAAATGTTAACTCACTATGTACTCCAATTCAATGTCACAGAACTCAGAGAGAAAGAAGAGGAGACGCCTAGGGTTTATTTCATAATTCGAAAACCTAACAATACAGAATCGGACTCAATCAATTGGAAGAAACCAATACAAGAGTTGATTCTGAATTTAATCAATTGAGAAGACACGACGGAAAATCTGCCATGCCCAGATAGACTGAGTTCCTAGTTACAGCTCCAACTCAGCTATCCAGACACTCTACGACCGAACCCAAACCAAAGGCTCCCAGAGAACAGACCTGTTCTAACTGAGCCAGAGGAAACTGTTGCCTTGCTCCTTATGGATGCAGTCTTTATATAAGCAGAGGAACGTCCTTCCTCGTCTCTTCCATCTTCAATGCAATCGACCGTTGTTCCTCGATGCAGCGATTCCCACTCCCCCAGCCAGTCTTCTTTTACTTTTGATCTTTCTGATGCGATTGAAGGCGAAGGACGCTCTCTAGGGATCTTGACTCTCTCGGTTTGACTCGAGTGGGCTGATGTGATTCTTGGTGGGCTTGGAGAGACACTCCCAATCAGTAATTCTCGGTGGGCTTGGAGAGGCAAGGCCCAACAACAATGTTTTCTCTAAGTGTGAGGGAATTTTTCTCTTGCTATTTTGAGATCTTCTAGCAAAACCAAATTATCATTTGGCATGTTTTTCATTGTTTTATTTGGTTTGTTGATTGTTTCCCTTCTTAGCAGGAGAAATGACAAGGGGAAGGGTATTGACAAGGGAGAGAGTTCGAACCCTCCTGAGATGGCTCGGTCTTTTTATGGTCTTCTACATACGCCAGAAGGAATTGACATAGGAGTCCCAAAGGAAGTTGATGACACGGGAAAGCCCCGGGTTGTTCAGGAGGAACAACCTAATGATGAGCCTCGGTCTTAGGAGAAGAAGGTTGAGCAGCAACCTCGAGACAACCGAAGAAGAGCTCCGAAGGTAGTGATGGCCCACATCGAGCCCCTGTTTTTCGAGGCGATCTCATTCCTCTTCCGCAACATGCATATGTTACGATACTAATATGTACATAGTTTCATACATTGTTTGGATATAATGGCGTGTATAGAATATTGACATTAATTATAACATATTAAAACATAAAATAGGAATTGTATTAATATGTACAGATTTTATACGTCATTTTAATAGAATAGTGTGTCAAAACATATTGAGTTTTTGTTGTTGTTATGCATAAATAAGGTAATAGAGCCAGCAAAATAATGGCCATATGCATAATTGGGGGAGAAGAAACAAAATAGTTGGACTAAAAAGGAGATGATAGTTTGTGAGTTACAAAAAAATGAATGAGGACATCCAAACGACTTGTTAGCTTTTTTATACTTGGTGGAGGCACGCTGGGAAACGGTGCGGTCTGGTCCAGACCAGACCATATATACGGTCTATGGTCCAAACCGAGAGGCTGAAGTATAGACCACAGACCAGACCACAGATTATACGGTCTGGTCCAGACCACGCCTGGCGGTCTGGTTCGGTCTGGTCTGGTCCAGATAGGCCACACTCAACGGAAAATGCATAATTTGTTTAGTCAACTACACAAAAAATTGAACTAATAACCAAGAAAAACAATTGTTATTTCCCTTAAAACATTAATCCTAACATGCATGAATAATTTTGATACCCTAAATCTTAGTACATAACAAAGATACAAAGTAAAAGCATCCCAACTTGCACCATAACGTCGTAAACATTAACATAATGTCATATGAAGACACGATTATCTCTACTCTCTGGTTAAATGTGGTTAAAATGAAGGAGGGACGAGATTCACAAAACTAAGGTTGAGACTTGGATGTAGTTGTGAGAGTTGGGAGAGTGGTCGAATGGGCTGTTAACACATATTGACAAGTCGGTTGGTCCACGGTTTGGTCCGGTAAACCGCGGTCTAGACCAGACCAGGCCAAGAGATCAAAACATAAAGTAATACAAACCATGGACCAGACCAGACCATACTTAACGGTCTACGGTCCGGATCGAACTGTGCGGTACGGTTTGGACCACGATTTTTCTAACGGTCTGGTCTATTTTCCCAGCCCTAAGTGGACCTATCAGCACATGCCCCTTGCTAGTTGCCACCCATGATTGCCACCATATTTCCTTCCTTAAAGATAGCGTTTTTTTTTTTTTTTTTTTTTTGGCTAAGGTAGAATGTATTAGATAGGGCATTACAATGAATTAAAAAGAAGATAACGGAAATCAGCCATATGCTGATTAGCCGATGCAAGAGCTGTTTTCGCCACGCAATGGGCAGCCCTGTTAGTTCTACGGGGAGAAAAAACAAAATGAATGAACGCGAAGGATGCTTTCATCAATTTGATTTCTTCAAGTATCGCCCCGCCTCGATTGTGATCCTGTATATCCTCCGAAACTCGCCGAATCACCAGTTGCGAATCCCCACAAAAACAAACAGAAAAGATACCTCGGGTTAAGCACCATTCCATAGCATCCCTTAATGCCAACAGTTCCAGTAGAAATGGGTCAAATAGACCGACGTAGTACTTACCGTGTGCACAGGTTATCGATCCTGCCGGGGAGAAGCCAATGAACCCAATGTTCACGTCTCCAATAGTCCGAGTCCCAATAGCACACCAGTAGAGCTTATGTACATGCCAAATAAACAGTGCGATCTTTGCCAAGAGCAAAGAGATCAGAAAAAAAAATAACCGGAAAATCTACGAATAAATTTCAAGCACTAATAACAGATAAGATCAAACAATAAAAAGAATAACGCTAAAAAAAAGTGGAACTTATCTCTCACCACACAGAGCTAGACTTAGAAAGGCAAGCTGATCCAATCAAATCATCACAAAGAAAGCAATAATAGTGGGCAATTGGATTAATGGGAAGCAGAGATAGAAAGAAGTAAAAGCATGATTATGAGGAAGACTAATAAAGAACTAATAAACATCAAAACACAATTAAATTGCACAAAGTTACGTGAAGAAGGGGGAAAAAATCAAAGCGAAAGCAAAGTTTGGGTGAAAACAAAATAAATACCTCAAGAATGCAAAACCAATTAAAGTAAAGGAAAAAAATAATTATAAATTTTTCGAATAGGGTTGGTTAAAATTAAAATAAAGAAATAGAAAAAAATGCTTGGAGAATGGAAAACGTAACTGCCCGTGAATGAGAGTTGTAACTGCACAAGAATGAAACCGTCGCTCATATTGTGGTCGCCCTAAAGTGGCCGTCGGAAAGACTCGCCGTTTCCGGTACCTCAGCCGCAACTCCTTTGACACCCTGCAAAAATAGGTAGAATCCTCCGAAAAAAGGATTTGATGGGTGAAGGAAAGCAAGAATCGGTGACGCACGAAGGCGTTGGGCAGCAAACTGCTGAAGGATACGGTGACAAGAATGAGTGCAATCCCAAAATTGGGGTTCGTATCGCACAGTCCACCGGTGCTTGGAGACGCCTCTGTAAACGGCGCTACGTTTGGGAGGGCAATCTCTTGGAACGCTCTTTCTCGTTCTCATCGGGCGGCCGCCGCCACCTTCTCCTTCTTGATTTTTTACCCAGAGCGGGTCGTATTTTCTTTTCCCGTTTTTTGTATTACGAAAAGAGAAAAGGAGAGTTGTGGGTTGTTCAAGATAGCGTTTAGTCACAACAATATAAGAATAAAATTAATAATTAATAAATAAATAAAGTAGCTTAACTAGGTTTATGATAGGGTCAATAACTCCTTGTTATGCACCATTTCGGCTACTAGAATAGTGTATTCCATTGCCCCCACTTTCTTATAAAGAGGTAACTACTTGAGCCACGAAAGATGCTTATATGATCCCTTGATTTCAAGTGCGGCCAGGTCTAAATGGTGAGATTAAAAGGCATTTTTATTTTTTCCTTCATTTTTATATCTTCTCTGTTTTAACTTGGATTTAGAAAAAAAAATTGTAGAAATGGAATGGGTTTGTTGTGATATACAAAATTACATACATTATCATTATATTTCGAGATAAAAATTTGTGCCACCAATAGCACTCGTTACCACCCTCATACCATACCACCTTCATTTTCACTTAAATTTTGAATTTTGCAGAGAAAGAACAAGTTCATCATGATCTATTGATCAACAAATTTATGGAGAAAAAAATTAAGAACCAAATTTATCACCGTATACCACCATGGTATATTGTGGTAACTTGTTGTAGACGGTAATGAAAGGTAGTAAATAATGGTTAGTATATTTTTATTATCATGTATACAACCATTCTACACTATGATATATTCATACCACCGTGGTATAATCTTGTGAACTACCAGGCATTACCACCATGGTATAGACTGGTAACATATATGTCTAAAATAAATTCCAAAACATATCAAGTGATGATTTGGAAGAGAACAATTATTCTGATTTTTCTGTACAAAAATAAATTATGACTTCAAACAGAAGATATATAGTACGTTAAATTATGCTAATTAACACTATGTTTGGTTAGAAATGGTAGGGGGAAGGGGGTGCAAATTTAGGGGTAAACACAAGTTTCAAGAACTTTACTCCTATTTGGTTATTTTGCAATAATAGGGAGTGCAAATTGTAGATGCAAATTTACTATTTCGGTTTTGGGGTGCAAGGGAAGAAAAGAAGGAGAGGGGGGAAGGGGAGGAGGGGGGATTATGATTATAATAATTTTTATTAATTTTTTATTAATAATAATTGTTATTACTTTTTATTGTAGTTATTATTAATTTATACATTGGGGGAGACATGAGCTAGCTTGTTTTGGCCACAATTCCGTCAAAAGCACGATTTGTAGAGGCATTTTGGTGATCTGGAAGCGTAAAATCGCAAGTTTTTAACCTTTGATACGTAGATTTTAACTACACTTGTAAGTGAAAAGTGCGATTCTACGTAGAAGTGTTTTGGTAAACTAGAACCGTAAAGCACGATTTTTTAACTGCATTGTTTGGCCACGAGTTGGACTTTGAGTTTCGAGGTTGATTGACCAATGTTTATTACAATATTTATAATTAATTATTATTCAAACATTACTATCTTGATTATTATTTTATTAAAGTATATTTATTAATATTCATTATTATTACTTAAATTTTTTATTTTATTAATATTTGTGATACTCTTTTCTAATTTTAATAAAGCTATTACATAATAATATCATTTACTTACTTTTCATCATATTTGCACCCCTACTTTTCCATTCCAAACAATAATTAATCCCTCCACTTACACTCCCACTAACTTCCACCCTACCAATACTCTCCTCAAATTGCACCCTAGAATTTGCACATCTAGTTGCCAAACATATCTTAACTAACAAGGCCGTGAATTTCAATCGCGCAGTTTGATTCCTGTTTTTGTCCTAATTAATCACTCCCATCAATATTTTGCTGCTAGCTAGGGTTCTCTGGTCCCTTGTTTCCTTTCTCTGACATTTTTGCGAACGGCACACTAACGTAACAGTGGCTTTTGGGCCTGAAGACAAAACTCGGTCCTCTTGTCTTGTTTCCTTTTTCTCTCTTAATGCAATGCAAGTGGGAGTCTTCGTCCTTGGATGTCTGTCGCTTTTAGTACTTGGAATGGGAAACCTTACCTTACGTACAGATTCCACCTTAAAGAGAGAAAAAATGCGATTCATGGTTCTGGCACGTAATATACATTCCAACCACTTCTTTTCCTGGACCTATAGAGAGAGCTTGATTTCTCTATTCTTTTTTTTTTTTTTTTTTTTGGTAGAAATGATTTCTCTATTCTACTAAGCTGTATTTGATGGAAGTTTCACTTTATCAATTTCTTACACAGATCTTTATCAATCTATATCAACTAACGGGGGAATATTCCATGAAAGAAGATAATACAAACATACAAAGTTAATGGATCATATAGCATATTGCATTATGTAGATTGAAAATAAGGTGGTTATGGTGTTTCTCTAGATGTACATAGAGACAGAGCAACTTGAAGTCTGTAAGGGGCTAAAATTTATATATATATATATATATATATATATATAATATGTTGTATGAAATTATATTATTCAAATTCATATGTTGGGAAAACATTGACAATATGAGCATTATTAGTTGCATTACTCCATCTAAGTTTAGAAGCCTGGGAAGTTGTTATAATTTATTATTTTATCCTGGGTTCACTAATGCCTAAACACATGTGACATGTAAGAGCCCCATTTTCATATTGTTATAGCATAAGCCAATTCACAAATTGGGTGGTTATAACACAATGTGTGCTAGTTACATTCATAATTAAGCAAGAGGTGAATCAATTCACTATTTTAAGAGCAGAGTACATATTACACAACTATTTTTTCCTGGCAATTTTTGTACAAAAAAATAATAATGAAATGACGCATAGAATTACGTGGACATAACATATAAAAAATATTTACAGAAAAAAGCTTGAATAGAAGCTTCTATACAAAAGATTTTATACACTATACAGATTGTACATAAAAATTTTGTACCTTGTATAGGGTACAAAGAAAGATTTTGAACAAAATTCTAATGTGTTTTTACCCTCTCAAAATGTATATAATCTTTTACATAATGGAAAAATTAATTTTCTAACAAAAATATTTGAAAATCGAGTTAATTTTCATTTTTTTTTTCTCAACTTTCTCTTCTCATTATTTCGATTCACTGGCTTTAAGTGAATTTTAACAACTCATTAAGCATCATAACCAGACTGAGTCCTACAACATAATAACATTCTTAATGGATTCATAACCAGACC
This sequence comes from Linum tenue, assembly GCA_946122785.1. Classification (NCBI taxonomy): domain Eukaryota; kingdom Viridiplantae; phylum Streptophyta; class Magnoliopsida; order Malpighiales; family Linaceae; genus Linum; species Linum tenue. The sequence continues at coordinate 4,253,362 of CAMGYJ010000010.1, read as the reverse complement.
CTTAGCTTGGGCTGTTTAGTTCTCAATCAATCCTCATGATCAAATCCTTTTTCTTTTCTACTTTCCACACATCAGAATTCAACAAAAGAAAAAGCAAACAAAGCAGTGTGAATGACCCAAGCCATGCCACGATCAACCACGACTAAAGCTGCATTGCCATACAGATACAGTGCAGGCGATAAACGATTTCCCATCCTTTCTATTTAGGGTAAAACCAAACAACATTAACTGCAGTTTGTCATTTTCTCTCCATCTCGATTCTTCACTCTTCTTTGCGGTAGGCTCTGGTAGGGTCATGATGCAGTACTGCCCTGTGGATTGCGGGCCGGGAGCAGCAAGAAAATTATAGCTTAACAATATTTGTATTTCAACTATTTATATGAAGCTTAGGTAACATAACATTTCTTGCTAGGTGATAACACTGCATTTGTACACGGTTTTTTCCGGCATTTCTCGATCGTTTGGCTCGGGATTCGATCGTTTTTCGGCCTATTTTATGTTAAATTGTGTTTATTTGTGACATTTCAGGTCTCAGTACGTAAATGAAGGTTCGAGAACGAGTTTGGGGACGATTGGACGAAGTTGGGGCATCTGATGAGGAGCAGAGGAGCCTCGCAAGGCGTGGAATCCACCATGCACGGCCGTGCGAGGTGACGGTGAGGCTAGAGAACTACACGGGCGCAGTGCATGGGCGACCCTTGCCCATGCGTATATTCCAGAGATCTTGCACGGGCATACCCTACTTCCACACGGCCGTGCCGAGCCCGTGCACGGTCATTTGAAGCCGCTTAATGTAACGGTACGTTTTGATGGAGCACGTGCAGGATGAAGGAGGCGCACGGCCGTGCGCCGACCATGCGTCGGGGAGTTGCGGGTTCTAAACCCAATTTTGGGTGTTTGAGAAAGGGATTCAATCTTTGAAGCTAAAAACAGAGGTTTAGAGAGAGAAAGTGACGAAGAGTGAACCTTGAGTGTCCTAGATAAAGTCTCCCTTTCATTGGAGTTCGATTCAAGCCTCGGGGGTGAAGATTGACGAACCGGAGTCGATTTCTACTGTCTACACAATGATTTCCACATCCGGCTTTGCTTTCCGATCTCTCTATGGGGTAATCCCTTCTATCACTTGGCTTTGTAAGAATCCTTGATTGTATGTTAGAAAGAGTTGTATGAATTTTTTGTCATGAATGATTGGTTGATTTTCATCCAATTGAGGCATTTATTCAGAATTACTTGACTCCTCATCAAGTTATTGTGGTTCATGCTTTAACCTAGAATGATAATCTCTGCAAAGTTTAATAGAGCATCCTGAATTGAAAGTAGTGAATCGACTACATTAGTGGAGGAGTCGATTCGTTGTTATATACTGATGTAGAACCCAGTAGAGGAAGTTTAAAACTTATTGCCTAGCTTACGCCAATGGAGGCTAGTCTCCTGCCGGGTATTCGAACTGAGAGGGTCTGGAGCACTTTAATCGATACTCTAGACTTGTCAAGAACATTTTGAGTTGAAATATCAATCGAATTGACTTAGGTGAATTACAACTTGGCATAACTGCGATCTAGGAGACTCATATCTGAGTGAGCTTTCTAAATCTGAAAACAACCGTTACTTGCTTTCTGTTTACTTTGCGTTTGATCAATTCACTCAAACTCAACTGCTAGATAATTGATTTGCTCGGAGTAGTCAGTAAACCTAGGACTTGGGTTGAAAAATAGTATCTGAGCCACTATACTACATTGTTAAACTGTGATTACACTTGGTCATAGTTTAGTTGTGTTGGTTTTAGCGAATCACTAGGTGAAAAAAGGTTATGTTTTTCAGGTTTTGTTGGAGAATACTGCTAGGTGAGGACAAAATAAGAAAATGTCAAAGAAAATATTTCCACAATAAGAAAGTGAAACTAGAATAGCATCATGCATGCTAAGGCTTAATTATATCATGTATCAATTAATGACTCATCTATAGCATCACTCTATCTGTTCCACTAAAGCCATTTTCCACCTATGCATGAGCTTCTAGAGATTTAACTAGCTAATGCATGCTTTCATTTCATGTCATTACCTAATTAATGAAGAACAAGTTAGGATAACACTTGATTAAGTGTGGGCCTCTTGAGCTATCATCGATGGTCTATAGCATCGATAATATGAAAATCAAGCATTGATACTACTTGTGGTATAGATGGTGTATCATTCCCTCTATACTCGTGTAACATGAATGGGCTATCACTAGAGGGTAACTTATTAAAAACCTAAATGACACTAAGAAAAATGCATATAGTAGCATACTGCATCAAAATAAATGAGAATCGAAATCAAACACATTGGCATGAAAACATAAAGCATCCACACAATCATAATATGAAATCATAAGTTCAATACATACAAAGATAAACGAGTTTGCATTCACATACAATCAATTTGTAAATAGCAATATATAAGAGATGGATGGTACCACCATCGATGATGAAAGCATCTCCTTAGATGCACCCTCTCCTACGAAAGCTAAAAACTTACTCTAGCAGAGTATACAAAAGTATGAATGCAGTTGTGCGGCCTCTTGAACTAATGAGTCTAGCCATTAGCCTTGAGTACTCATAAAGATTAGGTGGGATGACCACTTGTCTTTGTCCTTCTCTTCTAGCCATTGATGGTGTTGAAGAGGTTATAAAGGCTCCTTATTCTAGCAAATCGAAGTTGTAGGCTCCGTCGATGTTCTCTTCACCTGCCAAGCTTGGCTCCAGATTGGTGTGGCTTTAATTCTCTTATTCTCTTGAGCTAAATGCTCATTCTTTCTTCTTCAGGATGGATGAACTCGTGGCTCCTCATTCTTGGACGATCTCTTGCACGCTCTCTAAGTTTTTTATATTTCTTATCGTACTTACTGGACTCATATAAGAATTTGTAAAACAAATGAAACTTAAAAATAAAGAAGACACAAGATGGTTAGATGCTTTTATATATGATTAGAAATTCCCGGCGACGATGCCAAAAACTTGATAGCATAAATCGAATTATAATCCTAGGATGTCCTAGGTTCGTATTCCACAAGGTCTTCTCATGCATAATTACTCACACAAAACCATCTATGAAACACAAAATACGAGGGGCTATTTAGGGGTGTTTTCATTCGAGTAACAAGCAAGGAAAAGTAAAGCAAGAAGAGTAAAGTTGTTTAGTGAGTTTTCAAGTTATAGATGCATAAAAAGTATAGATATGTTTTTGTATAAGAAAGTGAATCTTGAATAGCATCATGCATACTAAGGCTTAACCATATCAAGTATCAATGACTCATCTATGGCATCGGTATATCCCTTCCACTAAGGTCAATCTCTACCTGTGCATGCGCCTTTTGTCATTACCTAATCAATAAAGAACCAAAGAGAGCCGGGTTTTGGTTTCAAAAAACCCAAGGGATGAACCAAAGAGAGATAGGGCGATTTGAGGGCGATCTTGGAGCGGAATTGGAGGATTTATTCGCCTTGGAAGCTCGAGGAACAAGCCCAGACATGGAGATTGAAGATCTGGAAAGTTATACTTTAATCTCTCTCTACTCTATGGAGTAACTTCCCTTCACTTAGGTTTTGGTGAACCCTAGATCTGTTTCGTAGGAAGAGTTGCATGAACTCGAATTTATGATTGATTGACATTTTAAATTCAGTTGAGGTTTTTATTCAGAATTGCTTGAGTCCTGATCAAATTCTTGTGATTCCTGCTTTGACCTAGAATGATAGTCTCTGCATATGTCAATAGAGCACCTTGAATTGGAGGTATTGAATCAACAACTTTAGTCGAGAAGTCAATTCACTGCTCTGTATTGGTGTAGAACCCAGTAGAGGAAGTTTGAATTATATTGCCTAAGTTAGCTTATACTGATGGAGGTTAGTCACCCGCCGGGTATTCAAACTAAGAGGGTATGGAACACTTTAGTTGAGAATCCTGACTGTTTTAGAACTTTCTACAGTGTAGATGTCAGCTGAATTGAATTGGGTGAATTATAATTTGGCCTAACTACAATTTAGGGGGAATCACACTTAAGTGAGTTCCCAACCTGTAATTAGATTAACTTTAACCATAGTTTGCTAGAGTAGTTATAGTTCTTCTATCTTAATCTAGTTTGCTAGATAATGAAATGAAGCTGAGTAATAATAACTCTAGAGACCCGTGGATTCGATATTTATTACTTGTGCCACTATACTACAGTCCCTTTCATTTGTTACACTTGGCGCTTGTTAGGAGTTGTGTTTTAGCGAGTCATTGGATCACAAGCAACAACTCCTGGCGAGTAGGGCTTCGGCTTCCGGCTTTGGGCTAGTAAGAGTTGGGCCTATCTGTGACTCGCCGTCAGTTTCTTCTCCAAACTGAGCTGAGTTCTAGTAGGCTTCTCTTGGGCTCTAGTTGAGACTTCCAGAAGACTTCCCCTCTTTACTCTTCGTCTTATAGATGAAAAACCTTTTGATCTTCCCAAGTATGCTCATTTTATCCTCTATAGTCTTTCAAGCTTTGATCCAAAGTATCCTAAGTGGTGTTTTACCTTGAAAAGCACAACCCTCTTGATTGAACGCTGATTGATATTAGGACTTGATGACCTTCAAAAAGACCATGACATAAACAAGAGAGTTTTCCTCAATAAATTTTAACATTGAAGAATTTGATAACGCGGAATGAAAAGAACACGAGACAAGAGAGTTTTACGTGGTATCCCTGTTCGACGTGAACAGGACTAATCCACAGTGAGCTCGAAATAGCTCACGGTTGACATTTTATTATTTGAGGACTACATCTTGCTCGACTAGATTACCATAAGACTTGGCAACTTAGTTCTTAAACATACAAGGCTTAGACTTTAATCCTTGCACAGTCATGACTTTGGCTTGACAAGGAATACAAACCATAATGGACAAGGAAAATTAATGCTTATTTACCACACAATTGGACTTCTTACTCCAATTGGACTTGTAAAGATTATACCATGATGGTATTGTATGAATATACCATAGTGTAGATTTGTTGTATACATAATAGTAAAAATGTACTAACTATCATGTAGCACCTTTTATCATCATCTACCACCAGTTACCACCCTATACCAAGATAGTATATTTGATCCCTTTTTTTTCTAGGAAATTTTGTAGATTCAGTGGATCACTATTAACTCGTTACTTCTTGAAAATTTTATTTCAAAATTTGGATAAAAAATAAAGGTGGTAAAAAGTGGTACCAGAGTAGTAACAAGTGGTATGCATTGTACAAATTATTTTTCTCAAATTATATTGAAAATTGATATCATTTTGTATGTCATAAAGAATTTGTTCCATCGGTGCAAATACTTTTGAAATCCAAATTAAAACAAAAAAATAATATAATAACTAATTAAAAGTAGGAAATGAAAGAATCTGGCCTCACATAATTTGAGTAATTTCAAAAGGTCAAATAAGTTTATACAAATATGAATAACCAAAAATTATACATCCTATCTTACACCTAGGGTATATATGGTAGCAGTAAACATAAAAATGGAAGAAAATCATATGTGATTATTAACATACCGCCAGATTTCCAAATAATGGGCCGCGTCTGGACTGGAAGTACGAAGCAAACAAAGCACAATAATTAATTTGGGCCCGGTATTATATTTTATTATTATCAGAGCTTATGATTGGAAAAGAAAGGAGGACCAACTTCATTTATTTGATTTTGGCAATATTGGACCAACTTTCATAAAAGCAACCAACAGGTGACATTAATATGAGCCACAAAGCACAAACCACCCCGGCAGATGCTTCATCTCTCAAATCGTTACAAAGAACACAGAAATGATATTTGAAAGCGACTCCTAAAAGTGTTCCTAACATTCATTACAAAATAGAAATAAAAAAAAAAGGAACACGATCCTGATTCCTGATCTACGGCAGATGCATTGGGGTTTTTTATTTTTATTTTTATTTTTGTTTGCATTATTTCTGAAATACAATGTGAATATAATTTTGAAATATTAAACGTACAAACTTATACCGGTAAATGTCACAAAATGATTGAAATGTGTTTTATTCCCTAGTTTACAATACTGTACTGGAAGTTAGGGTTTTGATTATTTACTCTCGAATGCGCAACCCACTCCACTCCGCTGATGCTGTAAGCTCAAGCATCTCCATCCAATTGCTTATTGCTATTGCTTATTGGGTGGAACCCTATGTGGCAATAGCTTTAAGCAATTGCAAGGATGTAGCACTTCTTTCTTATTTAGCAAGATTGCTAAATAAGCAATCCCCTTTGCAATGCCACATAATGATATAAGTATTTGGGACCCATACATTTATGCACTCAAATTCTTTCTTCTTTCTTTCTTTCTTTTCTATCCACTTTGTACACATAAAATGTTAAACTTAATAATTCTTGTGCTTATGATTTGTTTAAGTTGTTAATAAATTAAAATTATAAATTATATTAAACATGAAAACTTAATACAAAGATGTATAGTTGAAGAGATTTGGAATCGATTTCGAGGAGATGAAGATGAGGAGTAGTCTAGTATTTTTTTTTCTTTCATTTTGAATTTTTGTATTTTGTTTTGCATTTTTTGTATTTCATTATGTAATTTTTCTTTATTTCTATTTGGTGTATTCTATGTATTTTGTGTTTATTGAATTTTCAAAAGTCTATTATCTATTATGTAAATGTATTGTTAAGGAAAAGAATATGTAGTAGGTCTCATCAATTGCAATTGCTAACCTATTGCAGGGATGTAGGTGGTTTGAAATGATTGAATTGAATAATTGCTAAAGTTGGTGATGTGAATGTAGGGTCCATTTATGAAATGGCTAACCTATTGCAGGGATGGAGATAGTCGCCTTACACGTTACACCTTGCGGAGGCCCATGCTTTCAAACAATGAAACAATAACAAGTTAACAATTAATCTGAAGCGCCAATCAATTGCTTGCTATTGAGAGTGTATAAATTGATATATTGGTATAGAAGGGATTAAAATCAAACCACAAACTTAAGACAAACTTTCTTTCCGTGGGTGAATGGTCTCATCGAGTCCGCGAGTCAATCACGTACAAGTTGCTAGAAAAAGGAAATCCATATTGTCCAATTCTTGAAGAGAATCAGGTCTTTGAGTAATGGAATATGGCTACTTGAAGGAATCTCCGGTGAGTATTTTATGGTATCGTTCCTAGGTACTACCCAGACTCGAGCTAGTAATGGAAAGAGAGGTCTTTCGTCACTTAATCACTATATATATATATATATATATATATATATATATATATATATATATATATATATTTAAAGACTTTACTTTCTTCTTGAGACATCCAAGTCTCAAAAGGAGAGAGAAGTCTATTTCATTTTTATATGAATAAATTACCTTTATTCGTTTCATTGTGGGGGTCCATATTTATTTGTATTATCCACTAATATTTTAGAAACTGATATATTTCAATTTTCATTCTGGTATTACTCCGGAACGGTAACCTAATTTTACTGGTATGGTTTTTTCAATAAAAAAATATTTTATTATTCAAAAAATGGGAAAAAATCCAAAACTACCACTATAAAAAAATTTTACAAAAATACCACACATAACCAACAATTTCCAAAAATACCACCCTTTAATTAAAACTGCCCCTCTAAGTGGCGGTTACCAAACAAAACGCGCCTCCATGGCGCGGTTAGAGAGGAAAACGCGCCTCCAAGGCGCGGTTTGACTAAACATGGCTGTCAAACCGCGTTGCGACGTGGCGGTACATGCAACCGCTGGATCGAGGAGCGATCCGACGGCCAAATCGCGCGCCAGCGGGGCGGTCCGCGTCGATCAGCCAAACCGCTCCTCCGAAGCGCGGTTGACTGTTGGGGAAACGTTAATCGCGCCTCGGAGGAGCGGTTTGACTGATGGGGAAACGGTAACCGCGCGTTTGAGGGGCGTTTTTACGCGGGCTAAAAGGACGAAACCGCCCCTCCCTCACGCGTTTTCGTCACTATAAACCCCCCCCCCCCCCTTCCCATTTTTTTTCTGCACACCAACACACCTTCCCCTCTCTCTCTCTAACTCCTCACTCTACCCACCCCCCTCCTCACCCAATAACCTTAGAATTAGTTATTTTGTTGGTTGCGGCTAAGTCCGATCTGCCTTCAAACAACTTTTTCTTTGGTTTTCACTAAAAAATCGTCGAATCTCTGTCCGGATTCCGAAAAAATGGCCGATTTCTTCCAAGAAGAGAGCATTTTCTATGATGATTATCAAGCGATATGTACTCATTTTACCCAATTGTTGTTGTTGTTATAATGATTTATTTAATTTATATACTAATTGATTTATGTTGTTGTTATGCTATCGTAGGTTGGGCCGGATGTTGATATTTACAATCAACGATATTATGTTGATCAAGGACCGATTGATCCGACTGTGTTATATGATCAACCTAATCATCGTTCAAGAGACGTTTGGAACGACCGCAAGGTACATATTATTTATCATCACTTGTCATTTGTATTTTGTTAAAGTAATTTATCGGTTTGTATAATAATTTACTTAATTGTTAATCGTATTGATTATTTTCAATAATTTAAATCAATACAATGCAACACTTATTTAGACTCTTTATAAAGAAATGCATGTCTAAGGAAATGAGGACTTAAGCGATCATCATGATCCCCCCATGACCTGGGAAAATCGGGTTCTAAGCGATCCTCGGATCCCCCCTTTTCTGTCAAAAAGACTGTGTTTCTAAGGAGATGTATATCTCTTCTAAGAGTCTTACGAGTGTACTTGTATTGCTTTAAATTATTGAAAATAATCAATACGATTAACAAAATAATATATTTGATTTTATGTGTATATGTACCAAAAATAATTAAAATTAATTAAGTTATGTTAAATTATGTTTATTAGATAATGTACCTTGATTTAATTAATATTGCATCTTATAATATTATTAAGTTATGTTAAAATTATGTTTATTAGATAATGCACCTTAATTTAATTAATAATGCATCTTATAATATTATTAAGTTATGTTAAAATTATGTTTATTAGATAATCTACCTTGATTTAATTAATATTACATCTTATAATATTATTTAGTTATGTTAAAATTAATGTTTATTAGATAATGTATATTTCTATAAAACAACCTTGACTTAATTAATATTACATCTTACAATATATTTATATATGTATAAATCATCAACTTATAGTAGTGAAATTTAAATTCTTCTCTAGGATGCATACCATATAGTCCGCTATAGGAGCACGACGAATGTGCTTGAATGGAACGACGTCATTTTCCCCTTTCTAAAATGGGCAAGATTGGATTCGATTAGGCATTTTAATGGAATCAAGATCGACCGCCAGCTCATCACTGCATTGGTAGAAAGATGGCGAAAGGAGACACACTGCTTCAATTTTCGTGAAGACGAGTGCACCATCACACTTAAGGACATCGCAATCCTAACCGATTTGCCCATCGATGGTGATGTTGTTTGTGTGGACTCTACGCCACCGCCGAAAGTTGTTGCAAATATGAGTGGTTGGCAGCATTTTATATGGACGGTCACCGGGTTGTGTCCGCCAGAAAAGGGAGATCACGATGCGGATGGTCATCCACCATTGTCCAAGGGCTAAGTATCCATCACGTGGTTGACATCGGAGATTAGGCGTAAGCACAACCCTGAGTTCGGAGGCATTCCCCTCACGGAGGAAAGTTCGGAGCGTGATAAAGACATTTATGCACGTATCTACATCCTCGGCATGATCGGAGGAGTTTTCTTCCCCAAGAAATCCAACAACCCAATCAGCAATTCTGGTTGAAGATCATACTTGGGAGTTGGGATGATATGGGAAACCTGAGCTGGGCATCTGCTTGCCTAGCTCATCTTTACCGATCCCTCTGTAATGCTAGTGCGAGAGCGGTGAAGGAGATTGATGGGGCCATGTTCATCGTCCAATTTTGGGCTTGGGAGCATTTGCCATGGATTGCGCCTAAGGTAGACCCCGACAAGGAATGGGGTCCCGACCATCTCCTAAGGGTGGTATTTTTGGAAATTGTTGGGAATGGGTGATATTTTTGTAATTTTTTTTTAAACAGTGGTAGTTTTGGACTTTTTCCCAAAAAATGGTGTTTTACCGGTATGAAATAATTGAATCAAGGTCATACCACAAAATACCATATCACCAATAAATCCGATATCATGACTTCCGATATGGTTTCACAAACCATGATTCATTCCAAATGATTGAATAGGAACATTCATTGACAAATAAGATGCTTGATCGTAAACTATAACGTAATTAAGGAGTCATTAGAGCCCAACTATGGGAATTAATACATGGTTTAATGCCCATAGGTGATTTTTTACTTCAAGCTTTCTATTGGTTTTTTTTTTCTTTTCCAAAATATATATTGACTAGGGTTAAGAGTCGGAGTTGACCACAATTGATGGCCATGCTTAAAGGAGTAGTAGGACAAGTTACAAGGGAAGAAAACTCCAAGAGATCGAGGAAAGAAGAAAAACTGGGGCATGCAGCCGATCGACAGAGAAAATACAGGCAGCCATAGGATATACTATTTCTACGGTGGTAAATAATTCCTCGCAAGACAGAAACACATACATTACGGCCGACGACGACATGTACAATAATACACAGTATCGTAGGGTATACATGTACGTATAGCTCCGTCGTTTTGACAAGGCCGTATTTTTTAGGGGTCGCCGTGACGAAGAGTCAATTTCCCAGTAAAAGCTTACCTTCCGTGGTGGTGGAGATGGACAGCCATGCCAGGCCTCTCTCTCTCTCTCTCTCTCTCTCTCTCTCTTCTTTCCCAATTATTGCATCCCGTCATTGGCTCACGTGTCCCTGTTTCAATCCCACATTTTACATCTCCCTATATTCCGCATGTGTTGTTGGTGTGTGTATATATAGAGTCAAGCTGCTGGCCGGCCGCTTTGCTCTTCATCATCATAATAAGATCAGCAATATTCAGTTTGTTGTTCGCTTATCTTTCTGGGGAAAAAAAACTAGAGCTCGACCGGTGGGGGATGGAAGGAGTACTGGAAAGCGTGGGCGGCGGAGGATTGAGGAAAGGCGCATGGACTGAAGACGAGGATAGGCTGCTGCGTCGATGCATTGAGGCTTACGGGGAAGGCCGATGGCATCAGGTTCCCATTCGTGCCGGTATATCTATATCTGTATCTATATCTATATAGATAACATTTTTTTTTTTTTTGTCTTTGTTAATGGATGAATTAGGGTTTGTTTTTTTGAAAAGGGTATGCTGCTGTTCCATTATTTTCGGCACCAGCTTCAAAAGGAAAAATAAACTAGAACTCGTTGTATTAATTAACGAGTGTAATTAATTAATGAGTGTAATTATGTGGTTCCTGCTGCAGGATTAAACCGATGCAGAAAAAGCTGCAGGCTGAGGTGGCTCAACTATCTGAAGCCAAATATTAAGAGAGGAGAGTTCTCAGACGATGAAGTTGACCTAATCACCAGGTTGCACAACCTCTTGGGTAACAGGTACGTACTGAATTTCCGACTCCTCATTTGAGAAATAAATGACACAAATTATTTTATAGTTTGTGAGAACGTACAAAATAATTTTTTTTTTTTCACATCACCAGATTGATGCATCACGTGATTTTTACTTCTATTGGTATACATATAACCTATTTTCTCATGCAATCCCATCAATTTTTAAATATTTTGTGTGACCTCACCGATTCTGTCATTTAATCATCTAATGTTATCAAACCATTGCTTATTTTGTGACTTGTAAAATTAGACGTATTTCTCTATTAGATTTTGGTTTTTGGTTTCCCTTTTTTACTACTTAATCCTATATTTTTTTTAATGCAAACTCACATAGATATACCACTTTTTTTTTTTTGTCACACTGTGTAATAGCATAAAAATAGGTGAATTCATAAATTATAAACATGAGATTTATAATAAAAATATTGACATGGTGTGGAAAAGAAAGATTTTTCCTAGATGAACATATTTATGCAAGTGTATCAACATAAAACTTTTGAAATCAAGTTCGACCCCATGCTTTAAGCAATAGTCATCAGTGTTTCTTGATTGGACTAATTAGTTTTTTTTTTCTGGGCCTCTAATATAAGAATTTAGAGTGAAGTGGATATTATCATCATAATAGTATTACTCTACTAATCCCTTACAAGTTTTTTTTTTTTTTTTACTTTTATGAATAAACCCGAAAAGTTTTTTTTGGGGGGGGGGGGGGGTAATTTAACCCCTAAAGGTTTTAGTTCAACTGATTGTAATCTTTAATAAGCAATGTAAAAACTTTAGTAAATTCAGAACCAAATAAAATTATTTTTAAACTAAGTTAATCATTAAAGATAACAACATCGTAAATAAAAAAAATTAAGGTGCTAAATTTATCTTAAAAGTTGGATGTAATATCCCCTTGCCAAAACTCTTGGGCAAACAATCTAATTCTACCATTCACTCGGGGGGGAATTAAATCTTTGAACACACTAAAATCCAAAGTTTAATTGAAAAAAGAATTTCTAAAGTTAAAAATGCCTAAGTGAGGCCAGGTTTCATTTTCTCTTGAAAAGTAAAATTACAGCGACCCGACTGGTTTGGCATTTTGTTCATTATTAGTTTTGGTTTCTTTGTTTCATGTTTTACGAACGTGGCACCTATTATCACCGTTGCCAATTCACCCCCTCAGTCAAAAAGAAAGAAAATAACCAAGGAATTTTGACATTCACCCCTTACTTACCATCATACACGCAAATTTTAATCAAATAGTGAATGATCTATTTGTGATGACGTATTTGTAAAAACGCAAATTATCATATTATGATCACTTGACGATCATAGAAAGAAAGTGGCGAGGATTTAATGAGCATGTTTTCATAGATGGAGTAAGAGCATTATAGTCGGATTGCCAAGACAGGAAAGCAATAGAAGTTATCATAACTGCGTTTAGATGGGGTAAGCTGACACGTGCCTTACACCCATTGGATGCACATATTTTGGAGTCATTTTCCGATGGAACATCGACCGGCCCCCTGTAGTTCGGAGCTGTAACATCCGGCAGACAGACAAACACCAAGAAGTATTTTATTTTTATTTTCGAAAAATGAAAGGAAAAAGAAGTTGACAGAAGCTGAAAAGGGTTCCATCATCAAAGCAAATCAAACATTTTGTTCAAATCAAGAAAAAACCCGAAACTAGAAGGTTCATAGTTTTTGTCCTTTTTAGCGGCAAGTCAAGATCCCGACCCCCTTCAAGGATCGATCTATTCCGACGCCCGGACAGAACCAGGCTATATTGTCTTCACCGGAAGAAGATAAAACAATAATGTATGATACTGCCGTCAACAACAACAATAATAATAATAATAATAATAATAACTACTCTGAATTATATTTCCTCTAATGATAATATTTACTCTTTGTTTTTTGTCCAAACTACTGATTTGATACTTCTATTGAGAAATATAGTGATAAAGAAAACAAAATTATACAAAGACTGTCATTACTTTTTGACAATAACCCACTTGAAGTTTGATTGATAAAAATTATTTTATTATTTATTTTATGAGTATAAAAGTTAAATATTAATGTTATTTGTTGGATTCAAGTATAAATGTTTAGGTATTGAGGTTAAATGTCATGTTTAAATATGAATATTTATAATTTTATTTGTAATATTGACCGACATGAACCGGCACAAACCGGTATGTTCCACTGGTTGAACCATTCCACTTGCTAAACCGGCACACTGGCATAAACTGGTTTGACAACCTTGCTTTTTGACAATAACCCACTTGAAGTTTGTTCATATTTTAAAAATTTAAAAATTATATATTCATCATCTAAATTATCTTCTAAAAATCATTCCTGACTACACTACTTACTTAATTCTATAATGTATTTTTCACATAAGCGGAGCTAGATGGTTTTGGCTCTTTCAAGGTGACACGTTTATGTTTTGGTAAAAGCATAATAAATCCCTACCCTACGTATGCTTATGGAAGGGATTGATTTCATCAGCTTCTTTAATATTTTGTCGTTGCACTAAACCTCACTTCTTGTTATTTTATTATCATAAAATTAATTTATTACACTACGAATTAAATCCTCACTTAAATCATTTATATTTTGAAATAAAGACACACACATAGTCTTAAACTCCGTCAGTAGTGCGTGTAATGACAATAAATAATACCAACCATTCTAAATTTTAATGTCAGATCGTTTAACGAATAACTTAGATGAACATTTGAAGCAAAAGTTAGATTTACATTAGACGATTAATTATAGCTCATCGATAAGATTGCTCATTTCTGAACATATATGTGGGGTCCTGTTAATGCAGATGGTCGCTGATCGCGGGGCGTTTGCCAGGAAGAACGGCAAACGACGTGAAGAACTACTGGAACACCCACCAGAAGAAAAAAACGACACCGTTTCCATGCAAAACAGGTTGTATTAGCAACGGCCGGCAACCATCAGCCGTCGCCAAAAAGAATAATAAGAACAACAATATCCCACGGCTCCAGATAACGAAGACCAACATCATCAAGCCCCGACCTCGGACCTTCTCCCCCAAAACCTTCTGCTGGCCCAAGAAGCCCACGGAGCCCAAGAAGCCCAATAGTAACAATTACGAGTTATCGCCACCGAGTCGAGATGATGATCATAGTCGCTATGATGATCAGGAGAACCATGCCGGCGCCGGAATCACGTGGGTGGACCAGCTAGAAAGCTTCCTCGACGACGGAATCGGTAGTCGGCCGGTGACGGAAAGTGGTGTCCTGGAAACGGATCAGATTCCCCTTGCCCAACTAATGTCGTCCATTTTGCCAGATCACAGTGAGAAGAGCGCCATTGATCTGACGGCGTTCCAGGAGGACAACTATCAGAGTTTGTGGAGCGATGTGGATATTTGGCATCTCCTCGGTGACCATCACGACATTTAGTCTGGTACTCGTTGTTTTGGCAATTTACCATCACGGTACTAGTGTGTACTTATAGTTATATGGTTGGTTCCCCCCTGATTTTCTATGTCTAAAGATTAGGTTTGCCAAGTCAACTATTTAGTTTGTTTTCCATTTACTTTTTGCGTACGTACAAGATAAGTTTATGTTGGACAAGCAATTAAACTAATCTCATTCTCCTTTTCATGAATATATACTTTTTTTCATTATGAAGAATTGGACTTAAAAGCCATGAAACCTGCTTCAAACCATACGAATATTAGAGTATGAGTAGTATACAGTATGATGAATATCGAGTAAAACATGACTAGTATGACGAGTACCAAATATGAGTAATGGTTTGTAAATTTTCAGGAAGTCGCTTTCCTTATTATAATTTAAAAAATATGACATTTTACATATTAATATTAGATCAGTTAGATCGTTCTGCCTGATAAACTAATTTTCATTTTGGTCCATATGAATTGATTCCGCATAGGTGCTCTCAATGCAGTCAGAATATATAATCACAATTCTATGTAGAAGCGTTTCGGTGACTAAGAAGGCGCAAAAACGTAAATATGTTAGACTATGACTAGTATGATGCGAATTGAGTAGAGATCAGCATAATTAAATATTATTGTGTGATTTGGCATAGAGTTATCATAGAACTCAAGTATGTATATACATTTTGTGGTGTCACCAGAGGCAGATCCAGGGGTGGCCACCCCGGGCCCCGGCCCAGCCTTCCTCTGGATCCAGAGCTAATATAGTCCATATGAGTTCGATTTTAGATATTCGGTCCAGTCTTATTTTATAATAAAATTGTGTGTAATTAGGAAAATGGATCAAATGAATATATTCAAATCAAAACTCTAAAATTTAGCCTAGAAATTGTAGCTCCAATGATTCTCTTCTAAAGAAAAACAGACAATGAAATCTAAAATTCTAAAAGTCTAAAACGTAAAAGTCTACAAGAAATATGAGGTTTGGTCCCTTGAAAAATAATTAGAGCAGCGGGTGGAAATACCGTAATAGGGATGGACACACAATACAAATTGATTAGCCTATTGATTTGTCTAGTATTGACATTGCTCGTTTCAACAACTACTATGCAAAGAACCTTTTCAACAATGGAACAGGTGAAAAATGATTTGCCAACAAAATGAGGAATTTATTTTTGTTGCCGATTGGTTAACTATTTTATTTGAAAGAGAGTAGTATGCTATTGGGGTGGATGTAGATTCCATTATTGATGAATTTACTATATTAAAATATCAACTAGTATCTAATTTTCTAATAAAATGCGGCTCAGTACTTTATCCTGGATCCGCCGCTGGGTGTCACTAATGAGATGCAAACAGTAAGTAGACATCAAATCCTAATTTATGAACAAAGAAACCAAGTAAGCCATGAAGTGATAGGTGGAACCTTATCTCGATCGGGTCTTTACACCAATCATTGTTGCCCTTTGCAAGGGGAGTATGGGAAGAGGATGGCGATGGCGAGCGATGGTTTGGGCTTTGGCCACCACACAGAAAAGGAGAGAGAAGCAATTATTTAGGTGTTAATGTGTAGTTTGGAAATTTTTTTGAAAATTTAGGGGTTGTTTGGAAGTTGCGATAGTTTTGTTGAGATTGTCATTATGCATGCATTGTTTACAATGCATCGTTTTTTTGTTTTCTTAGCAGAAACAATACATGGATTGTTTCTGTGATGTGACAGAAACTATCACTCATTTTGAGTGATTGTTATATCTCAACTTTTCGTTGTGATTGTTGAGATAGTTGAGTTGAGATTGTTTTGTCTCAGCTTTTAGCTAATGCGACATACACAATCACACATACCAAACGTTGTATTCTACAATGCATCAAATTCGACAATACATGTATAATATTATACATGCATTCTCAACAATACATCTATTTAACAATCGCAACTTCCAAACGACCCCTTAGTATTGTGGAAATTTTTTCTTGTCATTAGGACATTTTCTGATTTTGTCCTGGTTATGGAGAGGAGAGGTAGGACCGGAGAGTGCAAGCAAGGAAGGAAGCAAGCAAATCTGATTTGGTGGTGATGGAGATTTGACAGCCAGCTCGCCCGGTTCCCTTCTCGGCCCCCCAATGATTGCGTCCACTCTCTCCTTTCCCCAAATGGTTTGGTTCACGTGTCTCTGCTCTGGATTCAATTAATCAAATCCCATATCCATACCAATTTCATTGTTTATCATGTAATTATGACTTTTAGATGTACCAGATGATATAATTTGGTTAATAATGACTGTTGGTGTACGTATATGATGGTTAATAATCATTGTTGGTGTACGTACAGAGTACAGAGGTGGCAATTTTCAATTCAATTCACCAACCAATCCATTGAAAATATCCATCTAATCCAATTCACTTGTCACCGTACCTCTATGTTATTTAACTCATTAGCGTGTATAATGTACAACAACAAACAGATGTACATACATTTTTACATCTTCCTTAAGCTGCCTGCATAGGGGCGGTTTCGATTCTACCCTTCCTCGTTAAACTTATTAGCTAATCTGCCAGAGATTCATCTTCAACCTAGTTGGGCCAGTCACCAGAAAAACATTAGAAGAGGAAGAAACAAGTGTAGAAACAACTAAATAAATAAATAAATAAAAGACGAGAAAAAAACTTGGTCAGCAGCCGAGCAAATCATCTGAGAGAAAGAAATGGTATAGAAACAATGGAATAGGAAAAAAAAGTGGAGAAAACATTACGGAATGAATAGAAAGACTCGGGAGAAAAAGTACAATAGAATTGACCATTCGTAGGGCAAATTATCCAAAATTGTCGAAATGGGTGCAGAAGACGAAATAAATAAATAAAAACTTTGCCAATAGCAAGGCAGATTATTGATGGGCAGAAATAAAAATTATGGATTTAAAAGACAAAAAATGAAAAGACTAAATAAAAAAAATTATACAGAAAATTTGGGGTGCACTCTTACCCAACCCTCTTATGTAGAATTTGCATTTCATAAATATTAACTTATATGTGTTCATGGTGAAACTAACTTTGAATGGATTTATGCTTCACATGAAGGCCATATATATAAATGCAGGAATCTCAATTATACTTGAAATGAGCTTTGAGCAAGGGAGGAGAGTACATGCATGCACATGACTTCCAAAACATCTTCTTTGCTATTTTCATCATTATCATCTTTTGTTTTCATTCTTTCACGTACGCTACTTGGTAGTTGGGAACGTGGCACCTCTAATAACCTTTCAGTGTTCATTCCTCAGTAAGAAGGTAGAAACAAAACTGACGGCATGCATGACATCAACGTACGTAAAAAGCAAAAATATCTCGGGGTGCAATATATACACCTTAGGTTAATCCCACATCGACAAAGCACGGGAGAGATCAATGGTCCATAAGTAAGAAACCGACCTTAACTGACAAAACGCGTTTTGGGGTGAAATGAAATGGAGGAGTTCTTGTGAAAACTCCGAAGTTAAACGTGCTCAATGTGGAGTACAACAAGGATGGGAGAACTTATGGGATGTCACCTTGAATTGCACCCCAAATAAAAAACCGTGAGAGTCGAAACCCAAAACAGACAATATCAATGTGGAGTACAACAAGGATGGGAGACCTTATAGGATGTCACCTTGAATTGCACCCCAAATAAAAAACCGTGAGAGTCGAAACCCAAAACAGACAATATCTTCGTTGGAAAAAGGTTCGGATGTTACACTATCTCCATCTATTGTAAAAAAAAACACATTTATCTCGATCCCTCCACAATTTTTTATCCATGCATGGCATCATTTTAACGAAGGGAAACTAAAATACGATTTCCTGTCACATAAACTTTAGATATAATGTGTTTTGAAGTCGTGCACCTGAGTTTATTTCAAATCATTCGACCTCACGATCCACCCAATTATATGTTATTATAAGAAGGCAAAATGCATATACATAGCCATAATTTTGTACTTGGTGACAACCATACTAATTTTTTTTAAAAAAAATAGCCAAATTTTGAAGCATATTTGACAAATTTAGCCATTTTTATTTGAAACTTTGACGGTGTTAAAAATTCCGTTAACACTTGTCAACAACAACAAATTTAGCCATTTTTCTTCATCATCTTTCGTGGGTTCGAGAGAGATATGTGAGACACCAACTCAACCCACCCATTCTTTCCATCTTCTTCATCTTTCCTCCAGCAAGCTCCTATCTCCCTAGTTCTGGTCGTCAGCGTCAAGCCCTTTCGAAACTCTCATGTAGTATATTATTGAAATTTTTGTATTGGGTTTAGCCCAATAATCATAAGAGTCACTACGGGAAAAATGGTTTTATGCAACACTCGTCCTGCAACACTTTTTAAAAGTGTCACATAAAGTGGACATAGGCAACATTTTCGTTATGTGTTGTCGAATATATATCTTATACAACAAAAATTAGCAACACCAAATTATTTGTTACATATTCCTAATAATATACAACACTTATTAATAGATGCAAATTGTGTTGGCTATTGCTACGTTTTAGACAACACTAATTAAAAATGTTACATATTATAGAATTGATAATTATTTTTAACTGATATTATTAACTATGAAGCACACGAGTTCAAAACTAACTAGAACTCTCAATGAACAAACGTTGAGAAAAATAACATTCAATAGTCACTATCTAATATTATTTTTGTTAACTTCCTAATACTTTTTTCAACTCAATTGTCCAAATTCTTATTTAATTTCCTAAGGAAACTTCGTTGACAAGTTTATGAAATAGAAGTCCATAGTTCATACTGCAAGACTGCATAAATCCATACATAATAACAAACATAATTCAAAATACACTGTTAACAAAGATATATGTGAAAATATACATAATTCAAAATTTCCAAAACAATTGGCGGGGTAGTTATACGGGATTTATCCTTAGCTTTTCCTTTTCTAATCTCCTAAAGTAATTATACATCTTCCTTAATTAACTAAAGAAATAATTGTTCACCTTTTTCGGGGGAATCCCAACTTTTAACCATAAGTACTCTTCCTATTCTATTCTAGATCAACAAATACTCTCAATAAAACCCCTACTCTTCTACTACTCTTCCTGTTCAGAAGAAAAACCCCTTGGTTGTATTAGTTTTCTTCCCAGAATTCTTTTATTCTCTTCCTTCATGGATCGATCGCCACCAGCACAATTCTAATATCTTGCCCTATATCGACTGGTCGTTGGCGCCTTTAATGACCATCATCTTATCTAGTCTCCGCGATGTTGCTTCCATCTCCACAAGCCGCCGATGCCCTACGATATATCTTTGAAGGTATTATGTTTCTATTTTTAATTAGCTTTACATTAGTATGTTTATTCCTTGTTAATTTAGTGTGGTACTATTTGTTGGGACGTTGTTGATTTGGTTTCTACTTAGTTTCTAATTAGCTCATTTGATCTAAGGATAATTTTTTTTTTTTTTTGACAATAGTGCATCAGACGGCCAGAAGAATAAGGAAAAATAAAGCCAAGAACCTATAAAAGCATAGGTACAAAAGTATAGCCCGCCTACAGATTGACGGAGGAAAGAAGAAATCCCACGTTAATATAGCTCGCCTACAAACAAAGCAGGAAGAACATGATCGTTCAGCGAGATACACAATTCTACTAGTTGATCAAGAGAAAAAACTTCTTTTGTTTACTTCAGAAAACGATTTTGTTTGTATTATGTTATTGAGATTGGAATTGAGGCATTTCTCGTTATTTCTCGTTAATGTACTTCATCTCATTATTTGATAATAAATTAAATTTCATTCTTTTATTATCAAAATTTTGTTACAGAAAGATAGTTGTGAATTGTGATAATATAGTTGCAGATGTAATAATAGGCCTGACACAAAAACTTGTTTTTGTCGTACTAGCATAGTCACAAAACCTTCCTTTTGTTACACGGGTGAGGATTGGAAACAAATAACTAGTCACGAGTATAACAAAATGTCGTCACAAAAACCTAATTTTGTAACAATTGTATCGTCACTAAAATCACCTTTTGTGACAACTTTAACAGGCAACGTTTGATACACATTGATGACCACACAAAAGAGTCACGAATATATACTATTCGTTACAAGCGTTCTTTTGTCACGATTTAGAACATCTTATGTGACGATAAAACTTATCATGAATAAAACAATACATGCTGGTTATACTTTTCAAAAAGTGTTGTGAAAACTTTTGAAGGTGTTGCCTAAAATAGTGTTGCATATGAGTAATACATATGCAACACTTCTTATTTTGTTACAAAAAGTGAACAAAGTGTTACATATTACTTTAGGTAACACCACTTTTAGGTGACACTACTAAAAGTGTTGCATATTGCATAGGCAACACTTTCAACACATTTTACAACAATTTTCACGTGTTGGCAAATGTCACTTTTCCCGTAGTGTGAGTCTTACTCTCCCACCCGGGGAAAGTTTCCGACAATAGTGTCGTTTTCAGCCAAATCCAGGCTGTTGAATGGTGTCTAAGAGTCGTTGTTAGCTTGCGAAGCGAATAGATGTTTATAAAGATGTAACAGATGAAAAGTACGGTACCGAAAATGTGTTTGTTAAAAGAACCTTGTAAGGCAAGGACACCAACCGCCATTCCTCCTGTGGAAGCTGCCTGGGGAGGTGGCTCCTAGGGATGAACTCATCTGGACGGAAGCGCCGTGCGGGAGGAAATGGAGGTAATCATCCCCCATTTGTTGAAATGTACGGTATCAGTGTTCTTATGATCATTAAAAATTCTGAAAATGAAATTTAATTTGTTACATCCAATTTATAAAAATTAATGCTAATTTAAGAAATTTACATCGCTTCTGCATATTCAATACTGTAGTGTTATATACAATATTCCAGCCAATGATATTTGAGTTGAGATTTTAAGATTATCCTTCATTTATAAATTAGAAAAAGATTCTAAAGTACGTATTAAAATCCAATTAAAATACGAAAATTGAAGTATCAGACACTATAAAAATACTTAAAGGAGACTTAGTGGGCTACCTAACCGTTATGAAAAATTCCTCTGCTTTAAAGATTTTAACGATTTTAACTTTGTGTATATTTTGTATTCAAGAAGGAGAAATTTTACAATACTATATAGTATTGGTGCTATAGGTTTTTGCCTTTATAGTACAACTTAAAATTGTACATTTACGTTATGGTACAACTTCAGATTGTACCTATACTTTTTGTACAAATTCTTTTATGGTACAACTTGAACTTGTACCATTATGTGATGGTACAACTTTAAGTTATAAAGTTGTACCATAACATAATAGTACAAATTGTTTTATGGTACAACCTAAACTTATACATTTAATGTTATGGTACAACTTTAACTTGTACATTAAAGCACCAATACTATATAGCATAGTAGAAGTACTCGACAAGAAAATGTAACAAAAAAATTTATATAATTGATCATGATTCTTGTTTTTATCTGAATGATTCTTTTGTTGAAGAGACTCTAGTTCAAATCTTTCTACTAATATCTTTTTTATGTGAAATAAAAAAAAAAATTGTAAGGTTGAAAATATCCTTTTTACAGGAAAGCTTTCTCCACACTGTCCGAACATCCAAATTCGAAGAAACATCAGCAGGTGGGAAGGATTAATCAGGAACACCGCAACGATTACAGTTGCTTCTTAATTTCTTCTCACAAATACAATAATGGAACCAAGCGAAAGAAAGGAACAAGAGAACTTTGCTACTTTTCTTAATCTAGTAGGAGCCCTTTATATGAGAAAATGCCAGAGAAGAGGCAACAAAGACAGAGCAGTTCATCCCTATGAAATCTGTGTGCTATGTAAAGAAAAAGATGAGAGAGAGATTACAATTCTACGTGTACCCAATTCTTCCTGTGATCGCACCAACCTGCCTGCCCCATATATGTAGTATAAGAAAACACAGATAAAGAAAGTTAATGAAGAAAAGGCAATTGAAACCCCAAAACTTGAATAAAACAAGAACCCTACACTGAAGTCTTTCTTTTCATCTTCATCCCTCTTTTCACCTACTAATCCGATCCCATAAATCAAAGCATTACTACAACCCCCCCACACCTTTCCAGATCCTCTCCACTCCTGCTACTTGCTTCTTATTCAGTTATGACTGATTCATCTGAGAGAAGAAGACAATAAATAGATTCATCTCCACGGAGGTTGAGGTTGTTTATAATGTAGGGAGTAGGGTTCCCAACCACCATCTGGTTCCTTACGTTTACCCGCGGCCATTCCAGAACTCGAGGAGGAAGGCTGTGGGTTGGCCCTTAAATGCTCATCAAAGGACCTGGTGCCTTGACCACCAGTCACAAAAAACTGCCTCAACCCGCCGCTGCTGCTGCTGCTTCCTCCGTCGATTGGAAACCCCAAGTTGAGGTCGAAGCTTGTTCGCGACGAGGGTCCAGCGCCATTTAAACCGAGGGGCCCACCGGCAGCCATGTTCATGATGAACGGCTGCTGCGAATATGGAGGAGGAACAACAGCTGATCCAGATCCCATAATTTGAGGTACCACAGGGGCCCCTCTTGAATCCACCATGTATGGGATTGTACCTCCTGGTGGTCCATACATTGCTGCCGGGGAGACAGACATAGGATGGTAACCAAACACGGGAGGAGAAGATGCATAGGATGATCCTGCTCCTGTTGGTACCATACCCATAACTCCTAATCTTGCAACGTTGGAAGTATCCATTGCAGGCTCCACCAATGGCTTCCCATTTGGAATGGACATGGATGGGGTCTGAGGGAAAAAGAAATCCCTTCTGCCAACTTCTGCTCGACCACCTATTTCCACTTTTGCTCCCATGATAGAAATAACCGGATCTCCGCCTGGTCTTGATACTCCTCCATTATAAATACTCAAACCAAGAGAAGACTTGCCGTTATATAATCCCTGATCAAGGGGATCATTTTGGAAAAGAGGTCTATCATTCAAATCAAAGTTCCTCGATAAAGGCCGCAACGAAGATGAAGAAGCAGGAGATGGACTGCGTTGATGGCCATTCCGGAGAAAAAACAGCCCTTCCTCCTTCCTCATATTCGACTGTGGCTTCGTCTCACTATCATCGCTCATGCGATTTAAATCGAGGTTGGGCCTTTCTGATTTAGCAGGGCCCACAATGTCAAAAGAAGAATCTTCCCCACGTTGAAATGATGAAGATGTTGGGATTTGCCTTCCCCCCAGCATCAAGTCCCCTGCATTCTCATCTGCACTCTCACTGATATTTAGATCAATGTCGAGCCAACCATGCTTCTGTTTTGAATTACTGCTGCTTGCTGCTCCAGTTTCAATGTTATTATCAACTTTGCGAGGCGGAGCTGGACGAAAAGCACTAGTGGCAGCAGATCCCTTCCATCCAAGCGATCCTTCAAAGTGCAATGGGGCAGCAGGTGATGCTGAAGCTGCTGCTGCCGGCCTTGAAGCTGAAACAATAGAGATCGGAGCAGAGACCAGGTCTGCAGGATGATCTGCCGCATCATCTGAAGAGAATTCTTCGTTAAGATCGAACCCACAGAATCCTTTCTCCACAACTTTAGGTTCTTGAGCTGGTTCAGTCACATGAGAGGACTCCATTTTCTCATTTATGTCATTCTCTGCCTTATTTATCTCGTCAAAATCAGGCGATGCTTTCTGTGAAGATGGAAGGTCTTCCGTTCCGGCTTGGTCTTCTTTCCCACCTACTGAATCTGGGCTACCAGGCTGCTCATTATGAGGACTTCCCTCTATCTTTTCTGAAGAAGAAGTACCCGATGGTTCTCTATAGTCAACCACTTCCCTCTCAACTTCCTGAGCAACTAGTCGTGCAACTTCTAATGCATCAACTATGCCGTACTCAACATCAATATTGGACTTTCTTCTATTGGTTGAAAACGAACTCTGGGTATCAAATGCTGTTCTTGAAGAGAAATCATAGTCGTCACCCAGTTCCTCATCTCCATCACTACTCTGCTCATTTTCATCGTCATCAGGCCCAATGTCTTCTTCCATCATTGATGTAGTCCTCAAGACTCCAGATTTCCTTGATCCATTTTCATCATCTTTAGAAATCTGTGTGGAAGTTGGTGGATTACTGTTATTGGTAGTAGGTCCACCATCTGCCACATCTTTTAGTGCTGCTACGGCTGTACTATCATCATCAGATGCAGAAGCAGTATGAGACTTACTGCCCTCAGCAGCCTCCTCAAACTTTTGTTGCAAACTGGGATCTGCATTCATCTCTTGGATGTTCGCAGCATAAGTTGTCGAGTTCGTTACAGATTCCATCTTAGTAAAGGCTGAACCAACTAAGGATGAATCACATAAGTTGCTAGGACTATTTAGGGCATCTGACTCAGGCCGGGTACCTTGTCCACTTTGAACTAAGGAGGTATGAGTCTCTGTGGAAGCAACCCCTTCTAAATTTCCCACACAGGTCTTCTCTTTGAAGGAAGTGTCACCTTGATTGCAATTTGATATAACAGAATCAGTCACAGATCTGTCACCCTGGTTTGCATCGTCTAAGACTGCTGCATGTGTTACTACAGGCTTGTTACAAGACATTCCCTGAGTTTGATGATCCCTATCAACTTCAGAGCACTTCACGCTTCTTGATTGTGTAGCTTCATCACTGGAAGGCTCTGCTGCACATCTTTTGGCATCATCACTTCCTTCAACAGGAATGTCTTTCTTATTGACTTTGACATCACCATGAATCAAATTGACATCATCTAATATCCTAGAATTCTGGCTATCATGCTTAGTTTCACAAGTATCCTCATCATGCTTCCAAGAATCAAAAACTGCTCTTGCTCTATCTTGAATGTGTGAGCTAGAGTGGTCGAGAAGACTATTGACAGTTGTCCAGACCCCTGAAGAAAGAGACCTGGATTTGTCTATTTGCAGCTTCTCTATTGCTCTTAGCAGTGCAGTGATTGATTCTTCTATAAACCCATCACTTGTACTACGACTGTAATTCTCGGCCTCCTTTAACCATCTATCAAAAAACCAGAGTCCATCTAGTTGAATAAAAAGATTAAGACAATCCCTATTCTCTGTAGCAGCAATTGTGCTGCCAACGGCCGTCCACTGCCTAGTTGCATCACCAATGTTCTTACCAACACAATCTTTCTCCTTCTGCATTACAGCAATCAGCTCACGTACTCGAGAAGGGACTGTCAGCCCATCTTTCATCTCAGTTAGGGTAAAGAAATCTTCAATCGTCATAGTGTATCACATACCATATCGCCTGTCACTAAAACTCCTTTTATAAAAGACTGCTCCGTTGTCCATCAAGACTTTCATGAAGCTCTTAAGAATAGTCAGTAAGGACCTGAAAAAAGGATAACATGACTTGCTTAAGAACTCTCCAAGCTAAAACCTAGCCATAAAATGTGGTGTCCTAAACTATAAGGAGAGTGGTTACATTATATGCATAGAAATCACAATCACAGAATGCCTGATCTTCAGCATGAAGTATCACCATATGCTTAATTGACACAAACTAAGTCCAGGAAAAAAAAATCAAATGCTGAATTATATTAAGGATCACAGAGCAGTCACTCCTCCCAATGCAAACCGAGTACGATCAAAGATAACTTTAACCTGGAATGGCTATTCGAAACTAAATGTTCTAATAAATTGAGCATTCCATATAAAAGAAAATAAATTCTCATATGCAGAAACAAGAAATCTAGTTCAGCACATAATCGACAATACCAACCTCAACTCCACCCTTCCTGTTGGGGACAGGATAACATGCAACAATATTAATGTTTATCCTGTATCAAAAGGTTCAAAACCAAGTATGTCTAAGATAGGGGGGGAAACAGCAAAAAAGAAAATCTGGAAAATGATTTTCATCTAATCATAGCACCGTAGTAAACCAGAGTTACAGTTATAGTATAGCACTACATCTGGAAACAGAACATTATATCCCCCCCAACCTGGTGGGGTTAAGGAATGTGATTCTGTAGATGCTAAGAGAAGCGAACTGTGAATTTGATTAGACAACTTCTGTCCACAGTGAAAAAGAGTGAAATTAAAAGACGAATCGGGATCATGTAACAAGCCAGTAGAACATGCTCTGGGATAAGACACAAAAAAAAAACTGCATTTTCAAAGTTCAACTTACATAAACTGCTCCAAAATGTCGTCATTGCAGATAAGTGCCAAAACTCCAAGATTGATTAATAATTAAGAATAAAGAAAGGTTTTCATTTTAATGCAGAAATTGATGGTCTGCATACAATCAAAGATGGAAGGAACCTCAAATTCTCAAATCAGATTACAATAAAATTTCAGAAAACAGTAAAGTCTGAAAATGAAAGAATTGGAGCCGCAGACAGCATAGTCCATAAGAACATACCAAACCCCTGAAAAGGGTAAGCCAAGGACCATAGGCAAAGAAGAGGAAACCCTAGCTAGAACCTTAGTAACATCAACCGAAGTCCCCAGAAAAGAAACCCTAACTTATTACGGCCTGCACATTTGCAAGGGTACAATTATGGGAATCGGAGGATTCAGCATCAAACACTGCTTCAATTAATGCCTATATACGGGTGATTCAGTAACGTAAAATCCAGGCAAGCGGAGACCCATTGATCGCGGAATCGAAATCAAAACCCCTCAAACCACAATTGCACACACAAAAACCAAAAAAAGAACCCCGAAATTTGTCACAATTCAGATGGAGAAAAAGGGATTTGTATAACCTTTCGTCGAGGAGGGAAAATCAAACACCACCACTGCTTCTCCTGCTAAACTGGATGCAACTGTGGCAGAGCTCCGCCGCGAGTCGGCCGGAAATTTCGGTTCAGCGGATTGCAGTGAACACGACTTCGACTGTTTGTCCCGCTCGTCTACTATGGCGCAAAAAACCCTTTAACTTTCGCTTCGTCGGGAAACCAGAGGGGAGCCAGGCCAGACGAGAGACGAGAGACGAGAGACGAGAGAGAGCAGCGGTTCCTTCTCTTCTCCTGCTTCGCGTAACTTTTCCAAACCTTAATTTTTTGTTTTTATTAATTTATTTTGTTTCGTATTTGTTCGTTTCTGCTTTTCTTCATTTCGATGTGAAAGTTTCAAGTTTCTGGTTGGGTTTTCGGTTCGAAATTGGGTGGTCGCACGTGCCAAGCGTGTGACGGCCGTTGGCTTGCACGCCAGCTTCCGTCTTCTCAGTTCCCAGTTCTCACCGGCGCGGGTGGTCAACCGATTTCGTTTATATAATTGGAGTCTTGAGTCTAGGCTAGGTTGGACCAGAATCCATTAAAGTATTAGGAAACATATAATCATATATGCTAATGAAATGAAGTTTTTATCTTTATCTATAACCATCGTGTAGCTTTTAGTAATAAAAAAAATAGGTCAGGTATACATATAGTATTCTCGGCTTTCCTACAAAATAAATATCAGTATCGAGAAATTAATGATAATGTATTTTGTGTAGATATTATGATTTAACTGTTTTATACCAATAAAATCGTCTATTGATTTCAACATACATAGAAAAATTTTCGATTATATAGCTTGTATTGTACGACTTTGCAAACAATGCACAATCACAATTAACATTATAGAATTATTAAATTAACAATCAATTTGTAATTTTTATCGATGGGTTTGATCAGAGATTTCAGCGCAACCCTTCGAAGGTGAAGTGTCCATCAAAATGGTAAACTTATGAGGCCACGATCAAATTTCTTTAGATAAATTTTGGGATGATCAATCAGATTTCTTAATCGATATGATTCTGTTAATTGTATTTCATGTGATAGACAAATTTTCTATTGAAATACATATAAGACTTCACTAAAATAGTTATTCATTACTACAATTATGAGAATTTTCCAAGTACATGATTATGTTAAGGAATTTACCATTGTATATTTTATTAAAATAATCAATTAAAATTAATTTAATATGTCGCTCTGATCACGCTCTCATAGATGAATTCTGGAATAAGAGACGCTCTCACGCTTTCGCTCTCGCTCTACGAACTGGTTACCTAAGTTAAGAAGACAAATTGGTGAATTAAAGTATAATTGGATCAAATTGCTATTCCTAATAAAGAGGGAACGTAGGGTTTCAAGACAGTTGGGCGGATTTTTTTAGGGCAGGCGCGGATCTTTAGGTGACAATTAATTCACTTTTCAAATCTTTAAGCATTTTCAACAAATGGTATCTCATTCGTTTTACATCGATTTAATAAAATTTGAGTGAAAAAGAAGTTTTGTGTGCTCTACAATTAAAATTATATACATTTTTATCTTTTTTGGATTTTCACATCATCATACCACTGTCATATCATGATATTAGGCGCAGCGAGCGAGGTTTGGGAGGGGAGACAGCGGGCAGAATGGGAAAGGGGTCGATGAAGGTGTTTGGTTTGGAGGGTGGAGGCGGCGGAAGACGAGGGAGGGAGACTGAGAGAGTGATGATTAGGGTTTCAATTAGGTTAGTTTTTTTTAGAATTGGAAAAAGGACGTCATTTTGGCCATATTTGGGCGGAGGTCGGTTACCTTGGGTTAGTCGGGTAACCGCAGTTAATTGCCTCCAATTACTCGGCTAACCGAGCAACCCCTATCCCTTTCCGCCAACTGATCGAAGGTATATATAGTCGGTTTTCGGTTAGCCGCTAACTGGCGGTTAACGGGTAAATCGATTAGTTAACCTCTAATCGGAAAACCGACAAATCACCCCTAACTGTTGATGGTGGCTGAGAACCTCCATTGACTCGGTTGAAGAGAATATTGGATGGCTCAGCTTGACCGCCATCATGGTTTCCCCTTGAAGTAAACGAAGGACCTGCAATTTATTGATTGGAGTCAAAGGTGGCAGCTCGCCACTCCTCTACTTGCTGTCGGAATTGCCGATATAATACAGGGGCCAAGTATGGAATGCCACCATGTACAACCCAACATTGTCCCTTCCAAATTCTCCAACATGGGAAGACTACTTCGACAATCTGCATTTTCGACATATGTATAGAAAATAAAGTGGTTTCCACACATCGTTTGGCTGAAGCAATTCAAGTTGGCGGCGGACGTCCTCAAGACTTGCAAGCTGCCATAGAACTCTTGGTCATACGACAATGGGAAAAGGATTCCACACCATCTGAGCAGACGGAGCATATCGCATTGGCTACAAGCATCTTAGCAAGAAGTACAGTTTGTAGGGGCAGAAATCCTCAAGTAACTCTCCAGAAAAACACCTTCAATTTTGGGGGCACCGGTAAGTTCCATAAGAGCTTCCAAAACTTGCAATCAAAAGCCAAAATAACTGGAGGATGATGAGCATTTAACTCATTTGTAAAGACATGATACCTTGTTTTAACCATGTATTCGCCTGAGGTGGAGTAGTGCCATATTAGGCGATCATATGTTGGGTTCACCGGTAGCGAAATGCTTAAGATGGCAATGACCGAGTCCGGAGTGAAGAGGCTTTGCAGAAGTGATCGATTCCAGGTCCCAGTGTCACTGCAAATCAGTTTTGCAACTTTCCTAAGTGTTTTCGGCTTCCCTGGCACCAATACTAGGGATGAGAGAGGAGTTGTTGGTAGCCAAACATCTTCAGGGATCCGGACGGACATCCCTGACCCTATCTGTCATCACAGACCTCGCTTTAGTAAGTCTCGCCCTTCGAATACACCTTGCCACCGCCATGATGACCTATAACCTACTTTGGCGTCAAGAAAATGATGGTGAGGATGGTAGCAAGCCTTGTATGTTCTCCCCAAACAACTTTTCGGACTCAGCAGTAAGCGTCATGCATGTCTAGCCAACAAAGCTATGTTAAAACGATCAAAATAACGAAAGCCCAAACCTCTATCAAATTTGCTTTGGCACGCAGCATACCACGATAGCCCTCGAAGGCCATTCTCTTTATCTTACCCCGCCCACTAGTAGTGGGAGAGTAGACTATTGCACCAGCGGCAAGTCTCAGAGGGTAATCAAAAGGAGGACATAGCTATTGGACTTGTTGTCTCAACCGCCTTGATTACCACTTCCTTCCCTGCCATAGATAGGGATTTGGTTTTCCAACTCCGAATTCCCTGCTCTGTTTTTGGATTGTGTTCGTGCCATGCAGGAAACAAAGGCTGTTGGATAGCTTGGTTGAAGACGAAGAAGAAGAAGAAAGCACACTGTATAAACTCAATGTTTAAATAAAGGCAAAATACAGCTGTATATCCACAACTATCAGGTTTGTGACAAATATATCCACAACTATCGAAATACACGAAATATCCAAAAATCAGAAGGTTGTGTGACAAATCTATCCACTTCCATCTGAAACTATAACGGCGTGTCAGACGGCGTTAAATTGACTAACGGAATGCTGAATCGATGCCATCTCACCTGCCATATAAGCCAAAAAAGCAACCAAACTTTACACGTAGATGCCAAATAGGCTAGTTGAATAAAGGCAAAATACAGCTGTATATCCACAACTATCAGGTTTGTGACAAATATATCCACCACTATAAGGTTTGTGACAAATATATCCACAACTATCGAAATACACGAGATATCCATTTCCGTCCACTCTGTTAACTCCGTCAGTTAACTTGATGACTGAACAGACGGTGGATGCTTAGTTGGCGTGTTTCTAGCCCAACTGAATGACGTGGATTAAAAGAGGGAAAAAAATTAAAAAAACTAAAAACCACAGACGGCGAGACTAAAAATCCAACCCAGAAACATGGCCGATAACCATTTATCCTCCTCCGATCGACGCCTCCACCCCCAAATAACCCTACCGCAAGCCCAGATTTTGATTTCAACCACAATCCCCAACCATTGCCTCCCTTTTACTCCGATAGCTTCCATGTAGTCGGCGCCATGGTGATACCAAGCTTGAATCTCAAACAAAAAAAAAAAAAGCTTGAATCTAACCAATTTGCCAACAGAGAAGACTGCAGCAGCGAGGTCTAACAGATAACAGTGTAAAGTTTGGTTGCTTTTTGGCTTATGTGGCAGGTGAGATGGCATCGATTCAGCATTCCGTTAGTCAATTTAACGCCGTCTGACACGTCGTTATAGTTTCAGACGAAAATGGATAGATTTGTCACACAACCTTCCGATTTTTGGATATTTCGTGTATATCGATAGTTGTGGATATATTTGTCACAAACCTCATAGTTGTGGATATACAACTGTATTTTGCCTAAATTTTGTTTCTCTTTTAATCCACGTCATTTGATGGGGGTCAGAAACACGCCAACTAAGCATCCACCGTCTGTCCAGTCATCAAGTTAACTGACGGAGTTAACGGAGTGGACGGAAATGGATTTTTCGTGTATTTCAATAGTTGCGGATATATTTGTCACAAACCTGATAGTTGTGGATATACAACTGTATTTTGCCTTAAATAAAAGGCTAACCAACATATATGTGTCTCGGGCTGCCACCTTTATAACATGACTGTCAAAAATATATTGCCAATCCCCATGCCCACGAAGAATCTCACCTTATACAACCTGCCTCTAGCCAAATATGGTAACAGTCGTTAATTCCAAGGGCAAGCATGATATCCCCTATGGATGGTGTGGATAAGTGATTTCTATCGGGAAAAATTCAAAAGGTCGGTTTTGTGAATGATGAAATTTTTTTACAATGTTTCAAAATATTAAAATAAATGATCATTTGGAAGGTCGAGTGTTCGATTATGTTGTTGTTCCAAATTGCATGGGATCGATGTGTTGATTGCTCGGCCAAATACCTCACATCCATGATCGATGAAAAAATTCTCATAATTATTCATTTTGAATGAGCCAATCATTGTGTTTACACTACAAAAATAATCATGTACCGCATTGATTATTTACAAGACATTAACTGTCTTTATAAGGCCAGATCAACAATAACAATTAATGTTATTTAAACTGGGCCTACGATACTAGATTTTTAAACCCAAACGATTAGGCCTGACATGACGCGTGAGAATAAACTAAGTCTGGTGCCTCGTCGCGACAAGCCTCATCGCGTAGAGTTGGTAGACCGCCTTGTCGCGACAAACCTCCTTGTTTAAACACTTCGCGAGTCCGCCAAACCTCTACTAAGTCTAAGCGCCAAGCCTCCTCACGTAGAGCTTGGTAGATAGCCTCGTCGCGACAAGCCTCGTCGCGTAGAGCTTGGTAGACCGCCTCGTCGCGACAAGCCTCCTTGCGCCAAGTTTGGTAAACCACCTCCTAGCATTGTCATCATGTTTGACGAGCCGCCTCGCCGCGAGATCTGGCATAGCCATGGTGAAGGAAAGGGCAAGTAACAAGACGTCAGTTCCAAAAGGGAGAGTCGACGGTTTGATTGAGAAACTGTCAATTACTCCACGTTCAAGGACACGTCAGCCACGTCCGGGAAAGAAGGGAAGCGGTTCTTTTTGGAAGTTACTCTCCAGACAGTTTTCTACGACGGTTATCACCTCAAGCCTATAAATAGGAGGAAGAGTTGTCAGAGGAAAGCCCGCAAAAATCACCACTCGACATCATTTGTCAAGTTTTACCAGTTTTATCTTTCTCCTGCAACTTTTATCAGTAGTCGTAGATCTGGAGCTCTCTCAGAACCTCCATAGGAGTAGGAGTAACTTAATGTAGATCTGTCTCGAGAGTCGTGTAAACATCGATCACCCTCGTTCGAACTGTGTTTGAAGAGGTGTGAACTGTGTTAAGTTAATCGTTGTCCGAAGAAGTCAAGGTGCATTCAATTCATTTCAACGCAAGTTTTCTCGCCGGAGAACAAATTTGGCACACCTGGTGGGACCTTGTGTTTGATCTGATGGCTCCAAGACAGAGGCAACAAGAAGGTGACCTCTCACCTGGATTTGTGATGAAGCAAGTGGCTAAGTTTGAATTTGGTCAAGAGATGAAGGATGTTGCCGGAAACAATGGCGTGGTGGAGACTTTATCACCGGCGGCACCAAGTGTTGATATAACCATCAACATCAAGTCACTTCACAAAATATTGGAGGAAGACCGCAAGATGATGGTGGAGAATCGTCAAGCCTTGGAGGAGAACCGCAAGATGATGGCGGAAAACCGTCAAGCCATGGAGGAGAACCGCATGTTGAGGGTGGAGAACGTCCGTGCCATGGAGGAACATCGTTATCCCTTGGAGGGATGCCTAGTCGGCCTTCATCGTGGTGCCCAACAAGTAAGCCTCCGCCTAGCATCTCTCACTTCTCATCTAGATAATCGTTTAAGTCAACTTATAGAGTTGATTAACAAAAATAATGATGATTTCAATGATTTGAAACACCTTTTGATAAAGCAAGTGGTTAAATCAAGAGATTTGCCACTAGATGGTACAAACTCTTCTGATAATGACCAGAATGGCCAACTATGGCAGAAGAGCTTGTCACCTCCAGTGGCAAGCAAACCACTCCATCAATGTGATAGTTATAGTGAGAGGTCCACCTCCACTTTGAACACCAATCATGGGGTCTTGCATGTACAAGGTGATGTTCAACCTCTTGTTCTCGAGGCAAGATCAGATGAGACACTTGTCAATGGACGAGATAGTGAAGATCCATTCAATGTGGACCAAGTACCACCACCTGCTTGCCAGCCCCCAATGCCACCCCTATGGAGTATGCAAGGAGGCGATTCTGATGGACTCAAAACGCATAGAGCTCGGCAAGGGGGGCATGAAAGTCTAACTTCCCACAAGCTGAACCCGAGATGTCCGTCTGGGGGGCATGCGGTGTCTAAGAGGCTACACCAATCACAAGCAACACATGCTTGTGCTAAGCATACTAATTTGGCTAAGTATGGAAAGGGGGGCATGCCTCCAACCACATCGAGTGGACACGAGG
This sequence comes from Linum tenue, assembly GCA_946122785.1. Taxonomy (NCBI): domain Eukaryota; kingdom Viridiplantae; phylum Streptophyta; class Magnoliopsida; order Malpighiales; family Linaceae; genus Linum; species Linum tenue. The sequence goes on along the minus strand of CAMGYJ010000010.1, from coordinate 4,218,577 downwards.
GCATATCTAACAAGTCACTACGTGAGAAACCCATAAAAAGTTATTGTGGATTTAAAAATTTGGCCAAGTATGGACAATGCATGTCCAAGAAGCCATATGAAATCCAAGCCACACATGCATATGATAAGCATGCTAGTCTGGCTAAACCTGGACATGGGGGCATGTCACCCATCATGAAGTATGAAGTAAGGGGCATGTCTTGGAAGACACAACAGTTCCAAGCCACTCATGGCTTTTATAAGTGTAAAAATATGGTTAAGTCTGGACAAGAGGGCACGCCACCAATCACAAATAGTGGACATGGGGTCAAGTCCAACAAGAAAAGACGTGGGAAAGCCAAAAAGAGTTCTCGTAGTGTTGAAAATTTAGCTAAGTATGAGCAAGGAGGCATGTCACCCACCATGAATAATGGAGTAGGGGGCATGTCCAAGAATCTAAAAGAATTCCAACCTACACATGCTTGTGATAAGTATGCAAGTTTGGCTAAGTGTGGACAGGGGGGCAAGTCCATGTCCATGAGTAGTAAGTACATGCCATCAATCATGAATGATGGACATAGGGGCATGCATAAGAAGGTATCATACGCACAAACCAGACATGGCCTCACAAAGAACCAAGGATGGTCGTGTGCTAAGGGTAGGAGCCAACAAGGTTTGGAGGTTGAAAGACAAAGTCAAGGGGACCACATGGGTGGTCGCCAACTTGTCAAGATTGGACATCGTCTCCAACAACATGAGGAGAGTAAGCATGTCTCAACCATGAGGAAACCAAGGCAGAGGAAAACCCATGGTCGTCTTAACATGTCAAGTGATGTGGCTAAAGCATATGAGCATGAGACCCCATGCAAGGCCACCAAGGCTAGACATGCTGATCATATACCACCCACTAGTAAGCTAGAAAATTCAAAATTAATGTATGGAAAGTCATCTCCCATAGAGAAAAAGAGTCATGTGGTCTATGGATGGCTTGCCTGCTTCAATCCATGGACTTGGCAGTGGGTGTACACCTTTGGCGCATTAGTTGTTGCCAGAGGCGATGGAGAGCAGTGACGTTTGTCACTCCTTGTTATCTTAAATAAATAAATATCATATATATTAATAAATAAATAAAAGCCAATCATGGCTATATAAGAAAAAATAGAGAGAAAATAACAAAGTGGAAATTTTGAGTCGAAGTTATTAGACTTTAATGTGAAGATCTTACCACCAAGTCGTAGTGATGGCTTGGCATACCGAGTCGTAGACTGCGTCTTGCCATGCTATGTCGTCTTGTCCCAAGTTGCCACCAGTTTGGATGTTGGCCACGACCTAAGGGCATCGTGGGTTGGAGATGAGTGATGGCCCGCTTGAACATGTAAAATAAGAAAAGTGTAGGGGCCTCACTGAATTGTTGACGAGAAGCCAACAAGGTAAGGGTTTCTCGTGGCTACACATGAATGAAAACAACATAGGCGGTATAGCTAGCCACTTGAAAAACGTAGGTACCATGGTGTTGTTTTAGAGGAAAAAATTTCAAGTTTTATTGAACCTGTGGTCATGGGTGAGTAGAGACAAGCCTTGTTACTCGAGGACCAGTTAGAGAAGGGATATAAGTGGTCAAGGTGGTATCAACTACTTAGTCCATAATCCTTATGCACTAAGTAGTTGGGGGGCATTTGTTTACACCATAAATTTTGTCTTGTACCACATTGGTGAGTTACAAGATAATCAAGGAGTTTATAAGGCCACACCCATTATAACAATTAATGTTGTTTAAATTGGGCCTTATGGATATTGATTTTAAACCCAAGTCACTAGCTCATTAATGAGCATGGACATGATTCAATAAGGGACATGGGCCTCTCGTAAGAGGCCATGCCATGCCACGAGATGGCATGAAAATTTCTAAGTATGAGAAGTCCATGGCCATGAATGAAGAGGCCATGCCGCCCCATGACCAAGGCCTAATGACTAAAAAATAAACTAAGTCTGGAAGAGGTACATGCCACTTCAAGGAGAAGCACGTGCCGCCTCACGAGAAGGGGCATGGACGCGAGACAAGATGAGACGTCCATGCCACTTCACGAGAAGGGGCATGGACGCAAGAAAAGATAGCAAGTATGAGAGGGCCATGTTGTGTCACGAGAAGGGCCACAGACATGACTGAGAAGTCCATGGCCGCGAATGAGGAGGCCATGTCGCCTCATGATCCAAAAATACTAAGTCTGAGAAGGCCATGCCGCCTCACGAGAAGGCCATGGACATGAGTAAGAAGTCCATGGCCGTTAGACAAGAAGGCCATGGACATGAGTAAGAAGTTCATGGCCGTAAGACAAGAAGGCCATGGACATGAGTAAGAAGTTCATGGCCGTAAGACAAGAAGGCCATGGACATGAGTAAGAAGTCCATGGCCGCGAGGCAAGAAGACCACAACCCCCTTTGCGAGACAATACATGCTCGTCAAAAGACTAGCATGGCACGAGATTCAGAACAAGACCAGGCGAGGCAAGCTACACTCCAAAACCCACGACGGTTCCAAGAGAGGCACCTAGGCGGTTGAAGGAGTAACCACCACTCCGAGGAAGCAGGGAGCGGTTCTTTTTGGGAGTTATCCAAGAGGTGGTTTTCTACCGGAGAAGGAGGAGCAGTTCTTTGTAGCAGTTATCCAACAAGCAGTTTTCTATGGCGGTTACCTCCTCGTGGCTATAAATAAGAGGAGGGGTCGACAGAGACAAGGGGTTCCAAAACCAACACTCTGACACACATGTCAAGTTTATCCTTTACCTTTTCTCTATCATGTAGCCATAGATGTAGTTCGTAGTTTGGAGCTCTCGCCGAACCTCCATAGGAGTAGGAGTAATTTAATTTAGATCTCGTTCCCAAAAACCATCAATCAAACACCCTCGTTCGAACTTTGTTTGAAGAGGTTTGAGCCGTGTCTTAGAAATCGTTGTCCATAGAAGTCAAAGGTGCAATCCATCTCAATTCAACACGCAAGTTTTCTCGCCGGAAAACAAATTTGGCACACCTGGTGGGACCTTGTGTTTGATCTGATGGCTCCAAGACAGAGGCAACAAGAAGGTGACCTCTCACCTGGATTTGTGATGAAGCAAGTGGCTAAGTTTGAATTTGGTCAAGAGATGAAGGATGTTGCCGGAAACAATGGCGTGGTGGAGACTTTATCACCGGCGGCACCAAGTGTTGATATAACCATCAACATCAAGTCACTTCACAAAATATTGGAGGAAGACCGCAAGATGATGGTGGAGAATCGTCAAGCCTTGGAGGAGAACCGCAAGATGATGGCGGAAAACCGTCAAGCCATGGAGGAGAACCGCATGTTGAGGGTGGAGAACGTCCGTGCCATGGAGGAACATCGTTATCCCTTGGAGGGATGCCTAGTCGGCCTTCATCGTGGTGCCCAACAAGTAAGCCTCCGCCTAGCATCTCTCACTTCTCATCTAGATAATCGTTTAAGTCAACTTATAGAGTTGATTAACAAAAATAATGATGATTTCAATGATTTGAAACACCTTTTGATAAAGCAAGTGGTTAAATCAAGAGATTTGCCACTAGATGGTACAAACTCTTCTGATAATGACCAGAATGGCCAACTATGGCAGAAGAGCTTGTCACCTCCAGTGGCAAGCAAACCACTCCATCAATGTGATAGTTATAGTGAGAGGTCCACCTCCACTTTGAACACCAATCATGGGGTCTTGCATGTACAAGGTGATGTTCAACCTCTTGTTCTCGAGGCAAGATCAGATGAGACACTTGTCAATGGACGAGATAGTGAAGATCCATTCAATGTGGACCAAGTACCACCACCTGCTTGCCAGCCCCCAATGCCACCCCTATGGAGTATGCAAGGAGGCGATTCTGATGGACTCAAAACGCATAGAGCTCGGCAAGGGGGGCATGAAAGTCTAACTTCCCACAAGCTGAACCCGAGATGTCCGTCTGGGGGGCATGCGGTGTCTAAGAGGCTACACCAATCACAAGCAACACATGCTTGTGCTAAGCATACTAATTTGGCTAAGTATGGAAAGGGGGGCATGCCTCCAACCACATCGAGTGGACACGAGGGCATATCTAACAAGTCACTACGTGAGAAACCCATAAAAAGTTATTGTGGATTTAAAAATTTGGCCAAGTATGGACAATGCATGTCCAAGAAGCCATATGAAATCCAAGCCACACATGCATATGATAAGCATGCTAGTCTGGCTAAACCTGGACATGGGGGCATGTCACCCATCATGAAGTATGAAGTAAGGGGCATGTCTTGGAAGACACAACAGTTCCAAGCCACTCATGGCTTTTATAAGTGTAAAAATATGGTTAAGTCTGGACAAGAGGGCACGCCACCAATCACAAATAGTGGACATGGGGTCAAGTCCAACAAGAAAAGACGTGGGAAAGCCAAAAAGAGTTCTCGTAGTGTTGAAAATTTAGCTAAGTATGAGCAAGGAGGCATGTCACCCACCATGAATAATGGAGTAGGGGGCATGTCCAAGAATCTAAAAGAATTCCAACCTACACATGCTTGTGATAAGTATGCAAGTTTGGCTAAGTGTGGACAGGGGGGCAAGTCCATGTCCATGAGTAGTAAGTACATGCCATCAATCATGAATGATGGACATAGGGGCATGCATAAGAAGGTATCATACGCACAAACCAGACATGGCCTCACAAAGAACCAAGGATGGTCGTGTGCTAAGGGTAGGAGCCAACAAGGTTTGGAGGTTGAAAGACAAAGTCAAGGGGACCACATGGGTGGTCGCCAACTTGTCAAGATTGGACATCGTCTCCAACAACATGAGGAGAGTAAGCATGTCTCAACCATGAGGAAACCAAGGCAGAGGAAAACCCATGGTCGTCTTAACATGTCAAGTGATGTGGCTAAAGCATATGAGCATGAGACCCCATGCAAGGCCACCAAGGCTAGACATGCTGATCATATACCACCCACTAGTAAGCTAGAAAATTCAAAATTAATGTATGGAAAGTCATCTCCCATAGAGAAAAAGAGTCATGTGGTCTATGGATGGCTTGCCTGCTTCAATCCATGGACTTGGCAGTGGGTGTACACCTTTGGCGCATTAGTTGTTGCCAGAGGCGATGGAGAGCAGTGACGTTTGTCACTCCTTGTTATCTTAAATAAATAAATATCATATATATTAATAAATAAATAAAAGCCAATCATGGCTATATAAGAAAAAATAGAGAGAAAATAACAAAGTGGAAATTTTGAGTCGAAGTTATTAGACTTTAATGTGAAGATCTTACCACCAAGTCGTAGTGATGGCTTGGCATACCGAGTCGTAGACTGCGTCTTGCCATGCTATGTCGTCTTGTCCCAAGTTGCCACCAGTTTGGATGTTGGCCACGACCTAAGGGCATCGTGGGTTGGAGATGAGTGATGGCCCGCTTGAACATGTAAAATAAGAAAAGTGTAGGGGCCTCACTGAATTGTTGACGAGAAGCCAACAAGGTAAGGGTTTCTCGTGGCTACACATGAATGAAAACAACATAGGCGGTATAGCTAGCCACTTGAAAAACGTAGGTACCATGGTGTTGTTTTAGAGGAAAAAATTTCAAGTTTTATTGAACCTGTGGTCATGGGTGAGTAGAGACAAGCCTTGTTACTCGAGGACCAGTTAGAGAAGGGATATAAGTGGTCAAGGTGGTATCAACTACTTAGTCCATAATCCTTATGCACTAAGTAGTTGGGGGGCATTTGTTTACACCATAAATTTTGTCTTGTACCACATTGGTGAGTTACAAGATAATCAAGGAGTTTATAAGGCCACACCCATTATAACAATTAATGTTGTTTAAATTGGGCCTTATGGATATTGATTTTAAACCCAAGTCACTAGCTCATTAATGAGCATGGACATGATTCAATAAGGGACATGGGCCTCTCGTAAGAGGCCATGCCATGCCACGAGATGGCATGAAAATTTCTAAGTATGAGAAGTCCATGGCCATGAATGAAGAGGCCATGCCGCCCCATGACCAAGGCCTAATGACTAAAAAATAAACTAAGTCTGGAAGAGGTACATGCCACTTCAAGGAGAAGCACGTGCCGCCTCACGAGAAGGGGCATGGACGCGAGACAAGATGAGACGTCCATGCCACTTCACGAGAAGGGGCATGGACGCAAGAAAAGATAGCAAGTATGAGAGGGCCATGTTGTGTCACGAGAAGGGCCACAGACATGACTGAGAAGTCCATGGCCGCGAATGAGGAGGCCATGTCGCCTCATGATCCAAAATATACTAAGTCTGAGAAGGCCATGCCGCCTCACGAGAAGGCCATGGACATGAGTAAGAAGTCCATGGCCGTTAGACAAGAAGGCCATGGACATGAGTAAGAAGTTCATGGCCGTAAGACAAGAAGGCCATGGACATGAGTAAGAAGTTCATGGCCGTAAGACAAGAAGGCCATGGACATGAGTAAGAAGTCCATGGCCGCGAGGCAAGAAGACCACAACCCCCTTTGCGAGACAATACATGCTCGTCAAAAGACTAGCATGGCACGAGATTCAGAACAAGACCAGGCGAGGCAAGCTACACTCCAAAACCCACGACGGTTCCAAGAGAGGCACCTAGGCGGTTGAAGGAGTAACCACCACTCCGAGGAAGCAGGGAGCGGTTCTTTTTGGGAGTTATCCAAGAGGTGGTTTTCTACCGGAGAAGGAGGAGCAGTTCTTTGTAGCAGTTATCCAACAAGCAGTTTTCTATGGCGGTTACCTCCTCGTGGCTATAAATAAGAGGAGGGGTCGACAGAGACAAGGGGTTCCAAAACCAACACTCTGACACACATGTCAAGTTTATCCTTTACCTTTTCTCTATCATGTAGCCATAGATGTAGTTCGTAGTTTGGAGCTCTCGCCGAACCTCCATAGGAGTAGGAGTAATTTAATTTAGATCTCGTTCCCAAAAACCATCAATCAAACACCCTCGTTCGAACTTTGTTTGAAGAGGTTTGAGCCGTGTCTTAGAAATCGTTGTCCATAGAAGTCAAAGGTGCAATCCATCTCAATTCAACACGCAAGTTTTCTCGCCGGAAAACATATTGTTAAACTACTAAGATATTGTTGATCTTATAGCATCGCATGCATGATTCTTGTTTAAAAGTCATTGTATAATCAAATTAAAAGAATTATACTATACATAACAATAAAGCATATTAGGGGAAAAAATTAGTAGGTACCCTAAGAGTCTCTTCGTCCAATTTATAGACAAAGGTTCAAAAAGATTTTTTTTAGAGGGAAATGTTGTATATCGAACTAAGAAAAAAAATTATGATATGCAAGTTCGGGCTTAACTACAACCACAGAGCATACTTAGAATTTCTTGAGTGGTTGAAGAAAGGAATTGTTGTGGTAGTGTGAAGAATAAGGGAATGGGGGATTTTTATACTTGTGGATGGGAGCACATGGATCGTCGAGGTCTCAAGGGATCAACACTTCCCTGTGTGCCACCTCAAAAATTCGTGCCTCCACGTCTGCCACATCAGCGATCCGTATCTCGTTTCCGGGAGAATCGTTTTCCTCCGTAGCGATGCACGCGGATCGCTGAGTTGTCAAGCGATCAACTGTTACCTTTCTTATCAGTTCAGCGATCCGTGCGAATCGTTTTAAGTACTAGTGTACTTTGAGGGAAACAAATTCTATGTTGGCTCGATGGAGTGGTGATTAGATCATATCTTTTGAGATGTGGCAATTAGTATCCTAATCCATGAATCTAATTCATTTACATCCAATTCATTTGATCGATTCATTGACATTTGGTAAATTACAATTTAGTACCTATACTTTTATATTTTATATTTTGGTATCTAAAATTTAATATTTAGGCAAAAAAATATCATTGAAAAATTACGTTTAAGCATCTAAAAATTTTAATTAAAACATTTTAGTACTTAAACTTTTCAAAATTACATACTAAAGTTTAAATGTCATTTTGATTCATGAATCAGTCCACCAATCTATCAATCCATTTGATCCTTCAATGAATGCAATCCATTTATCACCTCTAATTTTTATGAAATTGAGGGAGTGATCAAATATGAGAGAGAACTTTGGGGATGCAAAAAAAAATTTCCACTAGCTTTAGAGACCAAAATTATGCACGAGGCCGGTGGAGGAGGGGGTGTGAATGTGTCCCCGTTGATCCGCGAACAAAGGATTGGTTTCAGAGAGTTCTGAGGCAATCGTTTCTCATCTCAACCAACTTCAATGGCTGACCTCAATTCCCGCCATTCTTTCCCCCCTCACCAATTCCTCAGAACTCTTCCTCCTTTAAATCCAATCAATCAGATTTGGAAGAGATAGGGAAGACAAGAAAGAAAAACAGAGTGAACTCTTGGTTGGAACATGAAGAATTGAAGGAGAGAGAGAGAGAAACAAATAAATCAATCAACAAGAATCATCGATTAGCTTAGAGTAAGAGATGGCAGATGACGAAGCGCAGGAGCAGGCGGACAGGGAGCGCATCTTCAAGCGCTTCGACCTGAACGGCGACGGGAAGATATCGGCGACGGAGCTAGGGGATTGCCTGAAGACGCTGGGGTCGGTGACGCCGGACGAGGTGAAGCGGATGATGGACGAGATCGACACCGACGGCGACGGCTACATCTCGTACCAGGAGTTCACCGACTTCGCCTTGGCCAATCGCGGCCTAATCAAAGACGTCGCCAAGATCTTCTAAATTGCCTTTGATTTTTTTGTCCTTTTCCTAAACTTTTTATTTTCTTTTTGGGGTCACATCACTTCAATATTCTTCCGTTTCCATGTCCGTCTTCATTTTTGTTCTTCTTGTGTTTGAATGTTGACCCTAATATTTTTGTGCAACTCCATTTTCGATTAAGGATTTTAAGGCTGGTGCTGATACTTTGTTGAATGCTGGTTGACTAACCGGTCTCCTTATATTTGTGACTTGTGATAGTTCTTTGTTGCCTATGTTTGGCAGATACAACAATAATGTCGAATAAACAACGTAAGATCACCTATTAAAAAATACGGGCACCACCAAACATGATGGTTGAACGGTTTGCAGCTCATGGTGAAATTTTGATTTTGGGTTTAGGTTGTATTTGTTTGAATCATTGTTAAAAGGGACTCTCAGAAGGTCATCCATGAAATACCTGAGTTCATTGAGTTAGTCCGTTTTGCCGTTACAAATTGCATTAAATTTTCCCAATATTTCATTAATGTATGTCATTTGACATATTAGACTGTCCATTATGTGTTAAAAGAGACTTTAAGTCCTAGTATTATTATTTTTTGTACGTTCCACTGCAAATTAAGTTACGCATCTTGTTCGTAAAAGATCTCGGAGAAATTTCTTCGTCATTGGTTAACATCTCAATTTAGTGAATTCTTTTAAGGAAATATCTTCATATTTTGGAGGAAAATCTGTGTTTGTGTAATCATACCATACTAACGGCTCAATCGAGAAAACCCGCTGCCCAAATTTAAATCGATGGAGAGGTTATAGCGATACAAAACGATTAAACCATTGTTACCCTTGCACAAGCAGTAAGAAAGGCAAGAAGAATATAATGCACTTTTCCCAACTCCCATTTGGGAAATGAGTCATGTTCAAAAAAAAAAAAAAAAAGGAAATGAGAAGGGTGAAAACTGAAAAGGCAAGAAGAATAGTATTTACACGCACTTGCCTATATTCCATCTTATTTACACTTTTGCTATCGAATCTCTTTCTTCTCAACTGTTACCTTCCCTCCAACTCAGTAGTCAGTACCCCTCCCTCAAAGCAACCAGCCAAAAAAGAATCAATAGCCCCACAACCGAACAACAAGACCAAGAACCCCAAACTATTATTCGAAGCAATCAAAAATGGAAGAGAGAATAACAACAAATGAGTCAGCTGTAAGTCTTGAACGCTTTCTTGTTGGATTGTACATCACCGACAGTGGAGGTGGTTGTCGTCTTCAAGCTCTGAAACTCCAAGCATTGCCAATGCCAAATGACTTTTCATCTCACTGGTGTTGTCGTTAGTCTGCTGGAGCTGCGGTGGGTAGCAATCTACAATGCCTCCTGCCAAGTTGGACCTCTTCCTGCTACTGCTAGACAACAGCGTAGCTGCTGCTGCAAGCTCTTCATCTCCTCTCAGTATGGCTAAGATCTCGTCTATCCGGGGCCTACGAGATTCCTCGCTGCTCACACAGGCAGAAGCTGCATGGATCGTCTGGGTTATTTGTGATCTGTTGCTTAAGGTACAAGTAATTCGCGGGTCGAGCAACTCTTCGATTGCTCCTTTCCCTTTGTCCAGCAGGGGTTTCACCTGTAAATGATACATGTACGTGAGGGAAGAGTTTCGTCGACACTATGCTATGTGTACAATGAATGGAACGAAAATGACTCTTCGCTGTATCAAGAACCATATACGAAAACTCAAGCTATGGGGAGAGGTCTAAAATTGGATTTAATATTGGTCCTTAACAAGCTTGCACAAATGAACATGGATAAAGCTATAACTACAAGGAAATTGAAGTACAGGGCTTATAGATGGCACTTCTTAATTCTTGAGGAGAAGATTTTGGTTATCCTTAACCAGAAGTTTTCCTAATCAAAGTTTCTCACCAGATGGCAAATCCAGAAAAGGGCATCTTCATACCAAGTATCAGTTTAATTCTAACAAGAAAGAATCATATTTTTTCCACTAACCGTTTCATAAGCAATTCCCCAAGGCAAACTGTTGTAGCTCTATTCAGGATCAACTTGGATTATATACAAATAAGGGAGCCAAAAGCTAAGAGCTCTACTTAGCTTGTTTAATCCTACCACTAGACCATATTCATTAGTCAATTCCTTTTCTTTTCTCAGATTCCTCATTTGTATGGAAAGTCAAAGATGTAGGTCTCAAAAACAAGACGAGGGACCATAACGAAGTGGACCTATAATAAACAATTTAGGGGAGTTAGGAAGAATAACCTACCCATGAGACCAAATTCTCCTCTCCCGGAGGGCGGCTAGCTTCAATGGGTTTCCTTCCTGTAATTAGCTCCAGCAGGACCACCCCGAAAGCATATACATCAGTCTTATCCGACACCTTGCCATGTTGGAAATACTCTGGAGCCAAGTAACTGCACATTTTTCACCCAGTGTCTTCTCTATATCAGCAAATGAAGAAATAAAAAAGCAAATCTTTACACAAGTTTCTTTCTTTCTGTTGAGATCTCAAATCATTACCCAAATGTTCCCTTGACAGTTTTGCACAGGAAAGGGACACAAGGTGAGGAAGTCCAGGTAGCCAATCCAAAATCACACACCTGCATTGTGCAAGAGCAGGAACAACAACTTATCACCTTTTACTACTACATCACTTGATCATATCAGATTCAAAAATCTTGTATGGTCCAAAGCATGATGATTGATGGACTAAATTGATATCCAGTTTACCTTGGGGATTTTCTTGGAAGAGAGGAGTATGTTTGAAGGCTTAATATCTCTGTGCACAACACATCTCTCAGTCCCATTGTGCAAATATGCAATTGCTTCTGCAACTCCAAGTGCAACCTTGTACCTTACAGACCAAGCAAGGGTTGAATTACCATTTACTCCTCTCTTCTTCTTCTTCTTCTCTGGAAGATGTTCAGGAGTAAAAGTTAAATAAAAAACACTCAAGATTTCCCACCAATTTGTAACTTATTCAAAAAAAAAAAAAAAAAATCAACAGTTCCAGAATAATACTAACCATGCAAATGGCGATCCAAGCTGCCACTAGAGACATACTTGTAGACCAAGAACAAGCCTTCCTGTGGATCAATACAGAAACCCACAAGAGGCACGATGTTCTGATGGTGAAGAGAGCTTGCAATCATCAACTCTCTACAGAATGCTTTTGAAGACTCTTTATCCTCTTTATCCAGCCTCTTGATAGCCACACAAGTCCTCATAAACCCAACCCTTCCCCTGAAAACAAAGCTCAAGGCTCCTCTTCCCAAAACTTTATCTAACTCACAAAAAAAAAAATCCAAACCGAAACAGAATTAGACCCAAAACCGAACAACAGAAAACCTCAACATGCAAATTCTTTTCAGATCTTCCATCATTTCACTCACCTTTGGAGAAATTACTTGTGGCGGCGAGAATCTCACTGTAGTGGAACCGAATTAAGGAATTAGCTGCAGGGGAAATACTCCTCTCCAGCGACTGCATTCGCCTCCATCCCAGCTCCTTACCCCGAGAATCGTTCAACCCACTGTCCAGATTCACCATCAGAACCGTGGCCGAAGAAGCGGCGGAGGAGTTGATGTTCATGGATTCCAGCTCGACCTGAGAGCACAAACTGAACCGGAAGGAAGAGTGGACCGAATGGGGTTCAGCATTCGTTAGTTCGGCGCCGCCGCCTGACTCGGCGAGAAGCCAAGCCTTGTTGTGCTCCGAATTCACCATACTCCTCTCTCCTCCTCCTCCTCCTCCGCCATTCTTCTTCTCAAGCTCGCTGCTGCTGGGGAGAAAACATGACAATCCGAAGTGCCACACCATCCTCGTCAGAAGGGTCCTTGAGGTCTCGATCTCATTGACACTACTGTTGCAGTTGCAGTGATGATCCTCGAGCATGGAAGGTGAAGATAATGACAGAGAAGAAGTAGTAGTAGAAGCAGAAGAAAAGGAATTGCTAGTCGAGCAGAGAAAACAAGCGCTATTGTGAGGACTCTGCTTTTGGTTGGAGGCGCTTGTGGTACAATTTCCCTGAAAGATTCCCATTTTTTCTTCTTTTCCCCCCTTTCTTTTCAGAGAAAGCAGATCTCAATGTTTAATGCTTCTCGGAAGAAAAAAAGCACAGAAACCCAGAAACAGAGAACGAGAAAGAAAGGAGAGCAGGGAAAGTTTAAAAAGAAGGGGATTGAGGGAATATGTTAAGAAAGTGAAAAGCTTAATGCTTTGCTTCAATGGTGGGAAGAGAATTTTATCTTCCCATGTTGTTGAGCTCTCAGCAACAGCAAAAGGGCAGAGTAATGGTTGGAAGGTGGGCAATGTGGCAAATATAAAAGAAAGAAAGGAGGGAATGAATGAATGGATGGATGGAGAACAAGAACATAATTATTAGTATCGGCGGGGAAATGGAAGAAGGTAGGAAGAAAGAAAGAAAGATGGCCAAAGGAGGAGAAGGTTGCTACAGAAGTCCCAGTAGGATTAGCAGTATTAGGCAACAAGTCAAGTTCCATTCAAAAATTAGGAAATCGTCACCAAAAATGTATATAGTTTTAATGAAGGGGAAATGGAGGGTTGGTTTTGGTTTAGTTGGGAGGGGATTGCTTTGTTTAATAGCTAGCTAATAGAGAAGAAAATAAGATATGGGCTTAAACAGAGAGGCAGATCTTGGTGTTGTGAGTTAAGTGGACAAATTTGAACCCACAAAATGTACCTTGGTCTATCTCTTAAATCAAATTTTTTTTAAAAAAAAAATAGTACATGGGTCAATCTCAGAACAAATCCATTCAAATCTAATAAATTGTTGTTCAACATTCATCATTCAACATTCAAATTGTTGTTGTAATGCTTTTTGTAGATGTGTGGTGACTATGGTGGTGTGGGTTTGCACATCGAGAGAGAGGTTTATTTGCTTATTGAGTTTGCAGGGATTGTATAAACGAGAAATTACTCCCTTGTTAGTTTAGATATAGTAATTGAATATGCAACTCAATATGAAAATTTTGTGACAAGTTAATTTAAAAATTTGGATAGTTAGATCTTAACAAAAGATTTTTCTATATTATAATAATTAAATAATAGCAGGAATCGTTAAGTGATAAAAGTGTGATTCATTCGATTAATCCTAATAGTTAAGGAATCCTTCTGACTCATTTCAATTATATTGTTATGCATATAATAACCAATCCCAACTCCCTCTAGAATTGCTACCTACTCCAACCCTGCTAAGTAACAAATCCAAAATCTTTGTGTGTTTCCTGGAAAGAAAGAAACGCCAAAGACAGGATTTAAGGTATTAATGAAAGGCTAGGCGAGAGAAAGAACCACCTAAACTAGGAAAAAAGTTGAAGCTTGTGGGGATAACGAAAAATTATTTTTGGGATTGGATTGTGAACTGGTTAAGAACATCATTAAAAGGAGATTAGAAGGAAGAAAAGAAAGAGGTGAACCCAAAAAAGAAAAGAGACTGGTAACCAACAAGCACTATCTTTCTTAATTAACAATTAATTAATTAGCTGTGATTGTTCAAGTAATGTGAAGGAGACGGTGTGAAGCCACGTGGAGTCTTATGTATGGTGGTTGTAGACTGAAAGCAAGGGGGGGGGGGGGGAATAATATTATCATATTATGTTTATGTTTCCTTGTTGAAGTTGGGCTACACAAAATGAGACCAAAACATCAACTAATTTAATTAGATGACAAATGGATACTAATTATGTGTTATTTTTCTAAACATGTTAATTAATTAATTATGTAGTTTGGTGACCCATCTTCCCCTCCCAACTCCCAACAACTATCTCTCTATTAGCAAAAAACCAAGAAAATCACTAATCTCAATGCTCGTGATAGTCGTTTCATAATCTCCTTTTGCTAATTAATCTCTCTCTCGTGTTTCAAACAAAGAGATGTTATAAAATTTTGATTTCTTGTATGGATTTTTTGGCACTAATTCGAGTCATTCCTTCAACAAGAGATTATGATCTATTGATCATGTCTACTACCCAACCGCCCTTTATGAGAAGTTTTTCATTTGATTTGTTATCTAATTGAATGAAAATGTTCTATCATGGGAGGACAAATTTATCTTATATGGTGGATTTTTTTTTGTTGTTGCATAAAGGTAATGGGGAGGTGGAAATGGATAAAGTTCAAGCTTGCTCGTTAGGAAGAGTTAGGGTGCTAACACTCAATATATTAGTATAGTGTTAATACGAGGTTCAATCAATATGAATATTTTATTTTGATAATTTTTTTATTATAATGGGTTGGGTGCTAACACTCAATATATTGGTATAGTGTTAATACGAGGTTCAATCAATGTGAATATTTTATTTTGATAATTTTTTATTATAATGAGTTGACCACAACTAATGTCGACTTATAAAGGGAGGAACATACTTTTCATTATTAGAAATTGGAGGAAAGAGACAGGTGAGTGTTGCGCAGTAATTGCGGGACCACAAATATCATTAAACATACTTAAAAGCATATAAAACATATCAGAACCTCACCACACCATAAAACTCATAAAATATACCATAAAACTCATAAAACATACAAGACAGTTGATATCAGTAATTCAAGTTTGTGGAAGAGGTTCAATTATGAATTTGATACCACTTAGTAACACGCCTACTCATATGGGGCTTGAAATTTGCACAAACTTGAGACACCATATGCTTACCAATGAGGTCACTCATTTTCGAAAAGAAGACCTCTTGGTCCCAGAAGGCTATGATATATACCATGTCAAGAACCAGTTGATCCTGATAACTGGAGTTATTGGAAAAGGTTCAGTTATAGCTCTTATACCATTTACTAACAGTGAGCACTTGTTCATTACTTGACTCACTCTAAACTACACTCCCTATTGAAGGCCAAGCGTAACCAACGCCCAGGTGCAGTATAGTGGAAGTAAGTAATAAAATATCGAATCCACGGGTCTCTAGGTGTAGTATTACTTTGCTTTTGTTTGTTATCTAGCAAAACAAGGTTTAAATTCAATTAGCTAAACTACAACTACACTAAGTATAAACTACTAATAACAAGTTTGGAACTCAGTTAAGCGATGAATCCCCCTAGCCACTAACTGGACCGTTAATTGACGATTCTCTAACTTGATTCATTCTTCATTCATAATGCGGAGGGTCGTGGACTAGACCTTGAATCTCTATTCAAGCAATCAAGGTCACCTTGAGTCGATTGCTTAGAGGGGCGTACCCTTCTCTAATACAACACATCAAGGCGTTCGGCACTAGACCCTCTCTAATGAGTGAGGTCCTCACACACTACAAAGCAACGAATCGACTCTATCTCGTGTTATCGATCCCCTACTTCCAATCCATGGTGCTCTAATTGACCTAATTAGCTATTCGTATCATAGGTCAATAGCAAAATCAGTTAAATACTTAATAGGAATAATTGAACATCAAAACATTTATAGATTGGATTTAAACTCAAGAATATCAAGATAAATTACTCATACAATCATTCAATCAAGCTAAACAAGGCTAGGGTGCATCAAAACATAAATGAAGGAGAACTAATCCATAGAGGGGGGGGGGGGGGGGGAGAATGCAGTATAAGGCTTAAGATCTTTAATATTTACATCTAAAGTTGATATTCTAACTCCAATGGTAATGAGTATCTCCAATTTAGCTCCAAGAACCCTCCTAGATCGCTCTCCTTCTCTTTGGAACACACTTTGGGGCATTTTTGGCTGAAAACTTAGCTCTCCTCTCTTCAGAATTTGCAAATCAGCCTTTATACTCTTCAGTGCATGAGCCATGGTTACAAGTCACGGGCGTGATATAATTTCAAACCATGACATTGACAAAAATATGCAGTCATCTCTCATTTAAGTGCAAGTCACGACCTAGGTGTGAAGTGACGACCATGGTCGTGACTTATGAGCTCCGGCCATAACTTTGGAAATCGATTTGCTTTTTTTGCTCATGTCACGGCTATGGCTGTTACTTGTGACAAATATTCATGGTCATGGTTGTGACTTTAACACAACCTCCACTAATCTGCTCGTTTTGACCTTTAAATGGCCTGAAACTCGCTTCTAACCTTCATGCACGTGTTTAGGACCTAAAATATGATAAAATCTAGCGTAAATTAAGTAGATGAACGAGTTTTATCAAGCCAAACTATCGAAAATGAGGATCTGAACATGTATAATTTTGACGGTATTATTACTCTGAGCTTGTATAGTACTTCCTTGACCCAAAATTTGTTTAGGTTTATGGACATCAATTTCAACGTGCTAAGTTCTTTTGTGGAAGATCGAATTTTCTACATTGTGGATTGCATTTTTTATCGTCTTAGAACAAAAAAATGGGCAATGAGACTTCTGACACGTGAAATTGAAGAGGGCACATATATAAGCTTGCAATTCTGAAACTGAGGCTGGGATAACTCAACTCTTTCCAACTTGTTTGAGAACAGGATTGGGGACGAACGAATCTAGGCATCTCCACATAATGAGTGGCAAGGAAGGAGTAATTAAGGAGGTAGCTAGCTAGGGCAAAAGCATCTAACCTTGGTGTTAGGCTGTCGGGCTAGCTGCCGGTGCATTTTTTTAATCCAATATAAGTCTAGGTATGGTCGGACAATACAATACAAGATAAGACAATAAAAAAAAGTGGTAGTCCGTTCGCAATCGGACTCCCGATAAAAAAGTCTGTTTTGCTATGAGGTAGACAGTTCTGTTGAAACTCCGAGAAACAAAATGACACGAGACTGACACAAAGGAAAATGTTAGAGAGTGGTATAAGATCCAGCATAACCGTCTCCCAACAACTCGAGTTATTGGGACCAACTGGTTTGTGACATGGTATCAGAGATGGTTTGACCAAGTGGTCGTGTGTTTGAATCTCCAAGACCCCCAATATTAACAGTTGATTAAAGCACAAAGTATGGTGATTGCGTGTGCAAACTTCAAGCTCATGGATTGGCTTTCGTTTGAGGGGGCGTGTTAGAGAGTGGTATAAGATTCAACATAACCTTCTCCCAACATCTCGAATTATTGGGGACCAACTGGTTTGTGACAGAAAAGACTTCCGGAATGTTACATCCTTAATGAACAATTGAGAGTCTTCACAAAAAACAACAATCAAAGAATTATTGACGAAACACCATTTCATAGCATAGCAAGTAATTCTAATGCATTATATAATTTACCCACAACAAATGGAATAATTCCATTACCCGCTGCCGCCTGCCGGTGCATTTGGAGGCTGCAATGGCGTGCATGAACCGTTGATTAAGTTCATTAATGATCTCCCCGTACTTAAAAAACGATGCATTGACCTGACATTTGCACATGCAACGTGCTGATGTGATTATTACCACTAATTTAGTTTGTTAAGATTCACCAAATAGATTGTATAGAGAAGCCAGAAGCCCCCACATGCAATGATTCAGACATTATTGCTAATTAGCAGCTTAATCAATGGTGTTTTCTTAACCGTAATCAACACATGAGTACTGATGTTGGATCAGATTTGTTTCAGTTCCCTTTTCTTTTTCTTCCATGATTTAACGTGCACATGCCATCTTTTTTGTCTTCTTTTCCCAACTTGAAGAAATTAAACTGCATACTGCAAACACGGCCGAGACGTGATGACTTCCCATGATCCTGAACTTATTTTACTTTGTACTAATTACATATTGTTGTTTAAATATTTATGCTTTGTTTAATTGTGAATTAATGTTGCTTGGGGGGAAATTAGTAATCAGAGTAGGAGTAGGGGAGAGGGGCTGTGGCCTAGGCAGAGAATGGAAGGTCTTTTAGGCTCTTTCCCTGGAATTTGGAGTACGTCCCGATGCGATGGAATTTGGAGAGGGAAGAAGAAGGGATAAATTGTTATGTTTGGTAATTGGAATTACTAAATAATTTCATGTTTGTCATTAAGATTATTTTCTTCCATTTGTAGTCACTCAAATTAGTTACACAGTTCAAGTTTAGTGACGCTGCGTTAGTCTTCGTTAATGATAATCGTTAAGTGCTGATGTGGCTAACAGAAATAATGAGTTGCCTGAATTTAACCAAAAAAATTAAATTCAACTCGCCACGTCACTGAACCCGCCACATCAACCCTTCACCCAAAACACATTTTTACAACCAGACCCGCCGCCACTGTTGCCCTCAACCAGACGTCGCCGGCTCGCCGCCCTGCCGAAGGCAGCAAAACCTCCTCACCGACCCGTTCCGACCGCCGTCCTCTGGATGACCGGGCTCACCTTCCTAAACATCTGGTTCAATTCCTTCTCCGACGCCTAGGGATGGCAATGGGGCGGGTTTGGGGCGGGTTTGCCTAAACCATCCTCATCCCCATCTTCGAATACCCAAACCCATACCCGCCCCATACCCATGCGGGGAACGTTTTGCAAACTCATCCCCATACCCGTGGGTTTCGGGTACCCATGGGTAATACCCGTCCCCGTACATCCAATATTATTATACCTAAAAATTACAAGAAAATGTTTAATTATAACTCTAAACGAACCTATTATATCACGAAGTCAACAAAACACGGTCATTTTCTTAATACGATTCAAAGAATATGATCCGAAAACATCCATTAATACATAATATAGAGTACAAATATTATGCTCTAAATTTGGTACATCTAATAAGTAATAATTAACTAACATAATCTGGTTGACAAGGGTGAAAGTGAAAGAGTGAAAAGAGAATTGAGGGAAATGAATTATGTTTTGAATAGGGTGGTCACTCAATTGCATTTCTACTATTTAATTTCTCGAGTTATCCTCATCTTCATTGATAAATTACAATTTGATCCACATATTTTTTTTATATGTGAAGAAATTCTCTTGGCGGGGCGGGTATGGGTATGGGTATGGGGCGGGGGAGGCTAAACCCATACCCGCCCCATACACATCAAACTTTTTGCGGGTTTTACCCATACCCGGTCAAAGAGGGGATTCCCCGCGTTGACTGGGTCGGGGACGGTCGGGTACCCGCGGTAATGGGTTTGATTGCCATCCCTACCGACGCCATCCCACCCTAAATCTACGCACAAAGCCTCGAGGCTTTGTTTCTCAACGACAGCCAGTTTGCAACCGATGTCGAGTTCGATCTCAAAGTGTTCGCCTCCCGAACCGAGGTTCTCCTCCTCAACAACAAATTCAGGGGTTGCTTGTCGTACGAGGTCGGGGTGCTTGACCGAGCTGTGGTTGTTGATTTCGAGGGGAACTGCCGGACCGGTCGATCCTGTGGTCGTTGACATGTTTGGAGAAGTCGAGCAGCTGAATTTGGGCGGTAATCGATTTTACGGGGTCGTGCCCGATTTGGTGTGCGGGAAGCTCGGGGGTTTGGGTAATTTGGTGAATTTGACAGTGTCGGGGAATTATTTCACTGGGGTGGGGAAGACTGACGGAGCCTAACGGAGAGTGACCAAACTTCAACCGTGTAACTCATTTAAGTGACTAAGAATGGAATAAAATAATCTTAGTGCCAAACGTGAAATTGTTTAGTAATTTCGATGATCAAACTTGCAATTTACCGAAGAAGAGAACATAGAGAGATATCTAAATTTCGTACTAATTGAACGAACTAAAGGCCTTCATTACTGAAACTTCCCCTCGTGTATCAATCATTAACAACCGATTAAAAACCATGACATGATCTGATTACAGTATTGTTTGCAAAATTCTTTTAAGTGGAAAATTAAACGACAGACGATTGAGAATTTTATGTGCTTCTTGTTTTATTCTATTTAATTAAGTGGGCTTAGAGAACCCAAAACGAGGGATCAGCTTGCACAACTTATTAGCTAATTGGTTTCTCATGATCTGAAGTTCGGCCCTCACTTTTTGTCCTATAAGAAATTAACTAAATGAATTAAAAGCAAATATGTGGACGTGCCGGAGTGGTTATCGGGCATGACTAGAAATCATGTGGGCTTTGCCCGCGCAGGTTCGAATCCTGCCGTCCACGATTTTAACATTTTCAATACGTTTTTGGCTCTTCATGTCATAGTTCTAGTCTTTGGGCCCATAGACTAATGGGCCAAAGACCCTATCAGCTCTAATCTACTTTGAAGATACAAACTGCAAAATGTATGAAAAAAAGTCCACCAATTCGCTTCAAGAGCCCAGGGCCTAACACCCTATCAGCTCTAATCTAGCTTTGAAGATAAAAACGACAAAGTGTAAGAAAAATGACAAAAGATTCGCTAGAAGGAGGGCTTGAACCTCCGACCTTGTGGTTAACAGCCACACGCTCTAGCCAACTGAGCTATTCCAGCTGATTGTTTGAATAAAAGATAAAAGTTAATATCAAACAACTAGAAAGATGCTAAAAGTCACAATCACATTCTGACTTCTAAGCATATTTGAACACATTGGTAACGAAAAACTTAGCTGTTAACAAACCCATGGCATACAATAGAAGTACCATACAGGCATACAGCGGACAACACTTAATAGTGAACAAAGTAGTCAATGTCGATCCTCGAATCCATAGTGAGATAATCAGTCCTCAACAAAGGAGAGGGATCATAACACAGCTTGTTCTATTCAAAGTTTCAAACCCTTAAACAAAGGAATGTACAATTAACATACAAAGTCGCCCCACCAAGGATAAATAAAAAAAGGTAAACACATTTCCTGTTTCTACCAGTGTTTTTTCCACTACATTGTTTCAATCCTGCCTAAGGAGTTAGTCCACTTCCTCAGGAGGTTTTCATACACCATCTCTTTCCTCTCCTGAGTAAGGCTCTGCTTCAGCATCGAAATCGTCGATGAAGTCAACTTTATTCCTTTCTCAATCATACTCTCTGCATACACGACTGCTTCCGGGACCAGTCGAAGGTTTATCAGCCCCACGATCAAGCAGTTCCCAGTCTCCTCCAAATCCGACTTGTAAGTTTCCACCATCAATTTCCAAACCAGCACAGCCATATATGCATCCTGCGATTCCAAATACACCATAACTGCTTCACTGCAATTCGTCTGGTTAGGGATGCACTCGTTTCTAATCAACTCGTTCAGCAATGCCGATGCCTCTTTCAGTCGTCTACTCTCAATCAAGAACTGGAACAACAAATTATATGTGTGAACATCAGGAAGCACCCCTCTACAGACCATCTCGTCTAATATTCCCATTGCCCTGTCAGTTTTCTTGGAACTGCAGTATAAAACAATCATCATATTGTAAAGCCGTGCATCAGGCCTAATCCGGAAACCACACACCACTATCTCCCAGATCAGATCAGCCGCTTTAACATCATTATGTTTACGGCAAACTTCAAGGGCAAACGAAAGGAACTTGTGACCTGGATGGCATCCCTTATCCTTCATTACGTCCAAACATTTCAAAACCTCCATCATTCCTTCAGCACCCATAAACAAAGTGCAGAGAAAAGTATCATAAGCAGGTACGTTTTCAGGATCCCAGCCAATTCGATCGATCATCTCAGCAAATGTATCTCTGGAGCGAACCACATTCATCTCCTTCTCCCACCCTTCTAATAGAATGGCATAGGAATCAGCATCAGGCATTATATGCTGCTGAGCTACACGCAAGAATTCAAAGGCTTCGAGAGCGTTTCCATCTCTACAGATAGCACTCAACAAGGAATTCAAAGCGACAACATCACGCTCGCAGCCGTATTGATCCATGACCTCGAAACTCATAATGGCCTCCTTCACTCTACCGGCAATCACATAACTACCAAAAATTGAAGCAAATGTGGCTAAAGAGACCAACCCTTTCCGTCTCATGGACTTGATAGCATCCCACATTGCGTCGAACAAGCAATTCTTACCCAGAAGGTCGACCACGAGGTTCCAGGCGTAAGGGGAGTGATCGCCGTCGAGCCGCAACCCGCTCCACCTGAAGAACTTGACGGTCGGGGCCGGGAAAGAGTAGGAGAGCTTGAGAACTTGCTCAACCTCGGCCTGGGTGACGCCGATGCCGGAGCCGTCGAGGACTTTCTCTATGGAAGGCGACGGGGTTGTGGCGATGATCCCGCAGAGGAGCTTGAGTTTCGAGGGGAGATTCGGGACATTGGAGTACGAAGGAAAAGCCTGCCGCTGGATTGGGTGGTTAATCGCAGAAGACGACGACTGGTGGGGATTTGAGGATGGCGAGGGAACCGAATCATGCTGTTTCCCGACGGGAAGGTCGCCGTCGCGGTTGGCGCCGCTGTTGTAGTGGCTCTCGCTCTCCCTACCCTCCGCCGCCATTTATTGGTGGCCGATTTGACGGATTTCGACTGCTCAATTCACGGGAGAACGAAGGAAGGAATGAGGGAACTGAATCAGACTCGAGAAATCGAACCCTAAATGTGCATTGGCTTCTGAAATGTAAGAGCTCCACGACCGAGGACTTGTTTGTCAGTTGAGCGAAAGTGCAGGTGCTTGAATGATACATAAGTACATAACAATAACATAATTACATAACTCGTCCAAACACAAAAACTATAGAGGTTGATGATTACTAACATTTTAAAAAACTAACTTATAATGCGGCCCGTTAGCCGGAATATTTATATTTTTATGTTACTTCAAGTCTATCAATTCATTTAATTTTTATGTTAATTTAAGTCTATCATTGTTAATAGAGTTTGATAATTTTTTTAGTAACATCTTTTGGGATCTCCAACTCTCATATGCAAGTGTGGTTGCAAAGCGAAACACGGCTCAAGGGAGACTTATTGGACTTCTATGGAGCTTCTTGATTAGCTTTGCCTGGCAGGAAAAGTGCTGAAGGCTCCATGGAGAGCTCCCAAGAACGACAGAGTTGGTAACAGAGTTATGGTTGCGAGATTTTTTCTTCTTTGTTTCCTCTTATCCAAGTATAGAGGTTGGGAGAGTTTACGTCTCTCTAAGAGCATAACAATAAAATAAGCTAGTTTATCGTTATGCAAAAGTCATATGTTTTACAGATTTTAACTTCGTGTATGTTATATAATAAAAAGCATACAACGTATTTGTTTAGTGTAATTAGTTATGTTTCTTGTCTTTGTTTAAAAAGACCATGGTTCAAATCTTGGTGCTTGATATATTTTTATACAAAATAAATAACTAATTGTGAAGACAAAAATACCCTTCCTACTTTCACTCTGGTTGCTCAAAATTTGAAATGGAGAAAATCCAACCCATGAATATGCTTTATATAGATTAGCGCAAGGCCCGGCCTGTTGGCCGGGAGAGTTCAATATGTATATAATTTGTATTTGTCATTTACCCCAATGAGTTATGTTTTGTGTGGTATTTGATCATTTATGCTTATAACGTATTGAAAATATGAGTAAGTCAAAATGACTAACAAAGAAACGTAGCTAATAGTGATATATGTATTTATAAAAGTGTTGCCTATATAAACAGTTCATAAATGACAATATGAGAGTTGTTTCTTACGATACATACATAATCAATCTTTACCATAAAATAAAATTATTGTACTTTGAGGAAGTTTTATTTAAAAAAATTTATCCACAAAATATTTTTCTATTTCTTTCTCCTTTGTTGAGTATGGCACGAATTATATATTGACATATCATATAGGAACATTGACAAATAAATTTTTAATTTGTTACTATTTTCAATAGGAATGAGTGAAATAAATTATCTCTTTATTCGAACAAATGTTTACAAATCATTGTCATAGAATTGTTCCTTAACGTTTACAATAATTGCTCTAGTATATGTTGAGCATGCATATTTGAGATGGTAGTGGACAAATAACTAATTAATTATGTTTAACTATATACATTGAACAACATCAACTTAAGGGTTAAGTACATAGTGCAATTATGGACAACTTTGTTTTCTAAAACTATTCAATTACGGTAGAACTCTAAGCACATGTACCACTGGAACTATTAAAGTTGGCAAAGAATAATTCAGGGTTAGAGCAGTGTTGTTAGCACTTGAGGATGGCGGCAACAAAAATGTCAAATGCAAAGAGAGCTGGCCGATGATGAATTCTAGATTGTACAAAGATACAAATATTGCAAGCAGAATTGGGAGTCGCTTCAAAATTGAACCCAGTTGCATTTGCGAGCAACTTGTTGAAAATCTGGTTGTTGCAATATAATCTACCGAAGGGAGAGGAAATGACGCCTTCAAAAAGTTCCAATAAATGATCATATGAAACATGGGTATAAAGAAGAATTTGTCAATGCTAACTCTCGCCACAAAATTAAACAAACTCAATTTCTCCTAATATGGCTAATAAATCCATGCCTGATTCTCACTTATATTTAAATAAACAACTCTTTCACATTTAACTATTTAGTTGTCATATAATGGAGTCATATGTTAGGATCATTTGTATGAACTCATGTGGCCACTAAAATAATATAGTCACCATCATATTTACTTGGTATCACACTTACCTAAATGTGTCCAATCAAATTCACGTCCCAAATTAGCAACCATTATAACTAACACATCCATACCCAAATTTTGATAAAAAGTTCATTCACAATTAACAACAATGTAACTTTCAAAGATATATATAAGTTCACAAAAAAAAATCTTACGAATAATTTTTTAAATGTGTTTTTTATCATGGATTTTGATGTTACATTTGATGTCAATGAGTCTTATTACTTTATGTTAGAGAATATGAAAATATTTTAATAGGAATAAAAAATTAAATTGAATAGTTATACCCATTTGCATGAATAAATTTACATGCGTTCCTAACACCAACTAAAAGACACTCAATAAATGCACTCGGTACTCGATTTTGACTACATGATGAAATAATATATTTCAACCAACTACCACTAATGCTAAGAAAAATATACTTCTAAACTATACATAAAAGATATAAAATATTACAAAATATTACAAATTAATTATTATATATGATAAAACACTCATTCAACGAACCAAGTGAGTATCAAGTTACATCAAACTTTATCAAAGGTAAGATAGCCTAACGGTAAAAAATGCCGCGACAGTGAAGACTTGGGAGTTGCAGTCTTGCAGATCCCAAGTTCGAATTCGTGCGAGGCCCGTTGGTGTTCCCGGAGGTATAAGGCTGCTGGGGGTGAAGCCCCATTGGCGTCGAATTGAATCCAGGTGACCCCAAATTTAGTAGGACCCGCTGGCACAAAGTGGCACGTGAGGTTAGATTCCTGGGTAATAAAAAAATTACATCAAACTTTAAATTATTTTATATATACA
This sequence comes from Linum tenue, assembly GCA_946122785.1. Taxonomy (NCBI): domain Eukaryota; kingdom Viridiplantae; phylum Streptophyta; class Magnoliopsida; order Malpighiales; family Linaceae; genus Linum; species Linum tenue. The sequence continues at coordinate 4,192,729 of CAMGYJ010000010.1, read as the reverse complement.
TATGAGAATTGAATGCATAATCAAGTCATTTTTACTCGGTCGCTTGTCTTGGCCCTACAAATTTACTAACTCATCAAAAAATGGTGAAATGAAATAGTACATCAAACTCAATCTCGTTTCATGATTGTCGAGTACAATCATGCCAAATTAGCAAGACATTTGAGGTTTAGCTATTAACCGGACTAAAAATACTTTAAACAAACTGGTTACTTATAACGTACACAAAAAATCGTTGTTTCATGATAGTTCTAACAGTTTATTTAAATTAATAATTCTGCATCTCTTTCACATATTTAATATTGTAATTTGATATATAATATTCTAATCAATAATATTTGAATTGAGAATTAAGATTATTCTCCACTTATAAGATAGGAAAAATTAAATTAATTATTAAACTCAAAATACAACAATTAAAAATAAAAAACAATGAGTACTCTCTCATAAAAATCAGTGTTTTTTTTTTTCAAATTCAGTAGTTGAAACGAAAGTCACAGAGAGGAAAAAAGAAAAGCGCGAGAGTCGACCAATAGTCGAACTCTCGATGAGAGGGCCTTTTATGCCACATGATGGGCAGCCCTAATGAGTTGCCGAGAAACAAAACACTAAGAAACTCGAAGCTAAGCTCCTAGCATCCTCCAAAATAGCTCCATCTCGATCATGATGCAAATCACCTCCAACCATCCGCCAAATCAAGAGTTGAGAGTCCCCATGAAAATTAACACAAGAAAGGAATGAGTTAGACACCACTCTAAGGCATCACATAAAGCTAAACATTCCATTATAAATGGATCCTGGATCCCATCATAATATTCTCCAAAGGAAAACAGAACATTACCTATCTCAAGAGAGCCTACAAAGTCGATACTACCTCCTTGACCACGCTTGACCGCACCATCAAACCATACATTGATTATGGCCAAGGAGTCTGCCGATGAAAGGGTATGGTTTGCCACAAGATGAGCAGCCCTATGAGAAGCTACCGAAACCGCAACCTTTTCTTTGAGAAAGCCATAAAGCATCATCAGCAGCCAGAAGTGACCTGCAAAACAAGAAAACTAATAGGCAATCCAAAAGGATCTTGGGGCTGCCGTTTGATCATCCTCACGATAAACTCCACCATATTGATATGCTCCACAACGGAGAGGGCCATCACCGGCAGAACACAATGCCGTAGGCCATTATCGTCCAGTAAGCACGAAACAAACTTCTCGTCCTACTCATAAAGATGAGACAAACTTTTTCTTTTTTAGAAGACAATTTTTGAAAAATAAGTCATAGTTATAGAGAATAGGAATGAAAAGCTTTGGAAAGAAAAAAAAAAGATGGATAATTAGCAACGAAAATAAAAAAAATAAATAATAGTAATAATTAGTAAAGGATGGAGAACTTATCTGAATAATGGTAATAATAAATAATAGTAATGATAAATGATAAAGAGACCTAAACGAAAAAGCGAATAGATAAAAATAATAAAAGGAAGAGAACTAGTGCTAAATAAACACAAAGACAATAATTAAAAATTATTATGAGTAGTAACCGAAAGGAAACGATTGGAATACTTACCTGTAAGTTGTAACCGCAAGAGATAGAGTAAAATAATAATCATCATCATGAAAAACAAAACGGAAAAGTAGAGGAAACAGGAAAGGTGAAGGACTAATAAACATAAGCAATTAATAAAAAAAATTAAATAATTTTACCGGACCTATAACCCACAGAACAAAATTAATGATGGCAAACTAATAAAAATAACATAAAACGTATGAACTTCCCTGATCCAGTCGTCCGTCGCCTCTGGCGGAGAATTTGGATTAACGGCGATGAAAGACAAAAACGTTCAATCATCCTCGCCGCCGGCCTTCCATCTCCTAGTTTCAAGTTCTCGCTACGTGGATTAGGATCTTGCTGCACGCTCGTCGTCGTGGCGGCGATGGTGCGCATGAGGGCTAGCACCTCGGACTCCCTGACGCGGCGGAGGGCCTGGACGCGCTTGGCGGTGAGGAGGTGGAGGGTGGCGATGCGTCGGAACTGGCGCCAGTAGTCGCCGTAAGGGGAGTGGATGAGGTTGATGCCGCCGGCCATGATCTTGGCCTGGTGCGGGTGGAAGGGCCGCTGTGCTAATCACTAACCGTCTTTCTGATTGCGTTGATTTTCGTGGCAATTATTTGGCCAAGCAATTGAAATTGAGAAAACCTACAGAATTGTAAACGTCACTAATGGAAACACAGGCATACCATTTTCTTATTGTTTTTATTTGGAAATTATTCCCCCCTTCCAATTTCCCGGTCACCAATTGCCAATTGGATGTGGAATGGAAAGCAGAAGGGTCATTTCGGGCCCAAGTTGGTAGGGGTGTTCAAATGGTTACCATGGTAATAACCAAACCAAATAAGTCTAAAATCTATTAACCATGGAATACAATATCATAACCAAACCGTCCAAACTAATACAACAACCAAATTAACCAAACTAAAGTTTATTCGGTTTGGTTAATTGGTTAACCAAAATAACCATTATAACACCACATTATCATTAAGTGAGAAAAAATTTCAGTTAGTGCATCAATTTGCAATTTATATAATGAAAAACACATAACAATCCACATAATTATAGTTAAGGTCTTAACGTAAATACATGTAACAAATACAATTATCTTACATTTGACTCTTGAGTGGTTATGCAAAGTATTAAGTATGTGTATATAATATATATTAGATATATGACAAATTACTTAACTGGTTAATTTGGTTTGATTGGTTAGGAGTGCCTGAAACCAAACCAAACCACCTAAACCAAACAAGCTAAATTTTTTAACCAAACCAAACCAATTATCGAAATTAACCAAACCAAATTAACCAAATACTACTGGTTAATATGGTTACCATGGTAACCAAACCGTTTGAACACCCCTACAAGTTGGTGGACAGGATAGGCTGGGAGCTTGGGCTACTGGGTGACAGAACAAAACGCACATCACAACTTATTTGGGGTCAAAAGTCGAAAAGTCCTTCTATGAAACCCTCTCCGCACAGCAATTTCAAATTCCTGAAAAATGGAGTGATGAATCTGCTTCTTATATTATATAGATAGATAGTTTGGAGGAGAATTGCATGACAATTTGGTATGGGTTTCTCAAAGTGGGTCGATTAATTTTTTTGGACACATATAATAATCTAATATAACTTTTCTGGGTCTATCCCTTTTGTAAACATGCAAAGGTGGTCGCAACTCAAAGTGGGTCATCATATATATTTCAGGCAGGTGGTTTGGATGTAAGGATAACAACTTGAATCTGTCTTCTCAGGTATTATCTGATCTGATTCGTAGTCAGACGCATTACCTGACCTGTTATAGCGTGGAGCGGGCTTGAGTTATTAATTGCGACCTGATTCGTACGAGTACAATTTTTGGTTTTACTCGTGTTTGGATCTGGAGACCTATTTACCGTTTTCGTTTGAATTTGATTGCTTATGTGATTCGGATTGGTGTTTCCCAAAAAATTTCGGTAATGGTATTGTGTGGGCTTCTAGGCTCTTGATCATCCATGTTTGTGGTTGTAAAGTTGAGTTCTTGGACGTAATTTTTTAGTGTTTGTATTGAATTTCGTGGAGAATTGAATCAAATTGAGTAGTTTAATGTAAGGGTTTTACAGATAAGGAGAGTTGTCTGTGGTGTTTTAAATTATCCGTATAAGCCAATGGTAGTTGCTAGCAGCCAGAACAGTCTTCATCAGTCCTTCTATTCTTTATCGATGATTTGTGTAATGATCATTGTTTTAGGAATGAAAGAAACTCCAGTGTAGTGGTCATTAGAAGGATGAATTGGGGGTCGAGACCGGACAAAATTACCAAATTTCATCCCTATTTAGCCATCGCTCCTCCGCCTTCTACCCCCCTATCATCGAAACGTCATTTTCTTACCTCTAGATAATAAATAAAAGCCGAATGATGAAAACTGTTGCTCCATTTCAAATTTCCTGCAACGAGAGTGATTATAGGAAGGACATTTTGGTCTTCACAATTGCTTATTTTCTTATTTATTTATTCATAAAAAAGGCATGCACTGGAATTTGAACCTTGGTCTCTTTAAAGGCAAACAAAGATCATAACCAATCACACTAAGTATATTTGTTGTATCTATTTAAATTCAAACATACACGAACCTAAATTATGAAAATCATATGACTTTTTTAACGATTAATTGGCCACTGAATCTCCCGTAAGTACTTATTTGGTGTTTTAATACTTTGATTATTTTAGTTGTAGTTTAATACTTAATTTAAATTGATATCTATTTTATAAATATACAATAACCCTAAAATTGCAGCCCAAATATCACTGGTTCGAATATTGCATATCGAATTGCAATATTAAACATGTAGAAGCAATATCGACTTCTTAAATTTTTTTTATGGGTCTTAAATTAATATTATTTTTCATAATGAAATTATATCTTTGTGCAAACTATATGAGACTGGTTCTTTTAATGTTTTAGTCGGGATAACCGCTACATTTTAAACTTCTTCATAATCTGGCATGATTGGATCCAATGATCATTATACAAGATTGTGTTTAATAGGGTGGCTCATTTCACCACTTTTTGGCGTGTTAATGAATTTGTAGGACAATGACAGGTCTACATCTACACTCATCACAATCTACACATCATATAAATGTGAAATGTGAAATGAGAAAAGAGGGATTCCATTTCAAATTTGATGCGTACAGAGCAATTTTTTAGGGGTAAATTTAGAAGATGCCAGTGCGGTCGGTCTGTTGAGCACGAAAGTAAAAAATATATTTTCATTTAAACGGGCCCAAACTGTTATTTGGCCCACTAATCGTGCACACATCGCCAATGCAGTCAAATTCGGGATTTTGATCGTAAAATCGTAGGATTTTAGGATTTTACTTAGGGATTCCGATCTTGATTTTACTATAAAATCGGTGGACCTTAAAATCGTTTAAAATCGGGATTTTGATCATAAGAGAACAAAATAGGTGGTTTGAGCCAATTTAAAATAAGTATAATTATTTCAGCGGAAAGGGCAATGGAATCTTCTCAGATATTTTTCTATTAGAAAAATATTCAAAAATAATAAAAATAACCAAATTAGGGTTCGATTAATCTCTTTCCCTTCACCCCATTTAACTTATTAATTTATTAATGAATATATTTGTACCAAGCCACTAACATTACTTATTTTATTGAAGTTCAATTATTTTTAGTTTTAAATCATACTTAGTAGACGATATCGAAATATTACTTTGAGTTAAACAACCTAGACATAACATGAAAATAAGAGCCAAACTCATGAACTATATCCCTTCATCATGAATTATTTTGAGTTACACATTAAATAACAATTAAAATAGTGATTTTGGAACATTAATCTTGAGAATTATCTTATGGAAAAAAAATCTTCTGAATTATCATTTTAAATGCTATGTGTCTTTGTGATATTAATAATTTACCTTATTAATATCCTTATATGCTATGTTCTATATGGTACTTAAAATCCTACGATTTTACGATTCGATTATACGATTTTGATTTTACCCCAGTTTTCGATTTTAGGTAAAAACTCGATTTTAACTGCTTTGCCCATCGCAGCCTCTCCAAATCTTCCTATTCTACTCGCCGGGTCATCTCCTCCACTACAAGATATCTCCTCATGTACTCAAAGTTCTCACTGAAACCTAATATCTACAACTTAGGCGCAGAGGGAGCAACCGATGGATTGTAGCGACCCCCACTATTTTGATAGCTAATCAAGAAGAGCGCGTTTGTTTAGTTGTATGGTGATTCACTTAATTAACAATTTTTATTCCGTTGATAGCATCCTCTCCGCAATTGTATTGTGTTCACGAAGATCTGAAGGCGCAAGTGCAACAGGTCCAGGGGTAAACAATATGTATAAAGCGTTGGCCAAATTGAATTGAGTCATTCTACTTGGAATATGAAGATTTTTGCTTAATTGCTTTGGTTCGTGATGCAACTATGTTATGTTTGAAGGTAGACCAACGCAAACAACAGCACAGCTCCAGGGCTATTCTGCACATTAGGTAGTTGGGGCATTAATTGATAATTATTTGGGATTATTCCTACAAGTACATAATTTGGAACGTGCCTTTATATTGCATTGATTAATAGTTGTTTGAGATTTTTCAAATGAGTGATTTGACATGTTAAACTCTCTTATTTTTGAAAATGGAGTCTTCGAAGTGGAATATGAAGATTTTGGATTAAGCTTGGTTTCGTAACGCCCTTATGGGTGTTTATTCTCTAAAATGCAGCTGTCTTTCAAAGTGCCCGTTGCAAATGGCAAGTCAGGATACAACGATGGTACTGGTACACGTTGGTATCATTAGTAGGTAGCAGATTGTGTCCATTCTACTATATCATTTAGCTAAATACTTAGTTGTTCTTTTCAACTAAAAATTATGCTTAAATGTTGTGATTGGCCTCAGAAATGTATGTCTTTGCATTAACTGTTAATGATTGTGAGTTTTGGTTTAATAGTGAAAAGTCCATTTATTTAGAAGTCTAAATTGGGCAAACCTATTGGACAATAGGAATGTCATACATCAGTGTCGTGGGAGGTTTGTTTGATGTCTCAGGGTGTTAGATTTTTAAGAAGGTTGTTTGTTGTGGCAGAGAGTCCCTAAAACTAGCGAGGTATTCCTATGTGGGCTTTTTCTTTGTTTGACTTTTTCTCGCCTTTTTTCTTATCTCTTTTTCTATTTTTGGTTTTTGTGTGCTACCTTCAGTTGCTACGTCTTCATTTGTGAGCCATCTATACTTTTCTTATTCAGTGCCTAAAAATCATATATACTCGATTGCATAGTAGTTACTAATAGATACATTTATACCAATAGAGAGATTTTAAGTTTTATCAATTGTTAGTTTTAATATTTACTTACATTGATTGTTTATGTAGTTTTCTTTGTAATATTTCTCATTATACAACTAATTACTATGGCTACGTAGTTGTATAAGTGGGGGTTGGACATGATAGTTCTAAGAAGCATCAATACTTGAAGGTTATTATAATGACCAAATTCTAAAGTTATGGTTTGCCTTCAACTTGCTTGGAGCATTTCAATTATGCATCAATTGTTCTCTCCGTGTAGTTAACTCTCAGACAAATCGAAAATCTTGCTCATATGTGTTTGATTGTAGTTAAATTTAGGGTTCTACTGCATTGTTGCTTTACTCTTTTTTCGTGGTTGAGTCTGCTTCAAAAAATTTAGTTTGATTTTAGAAAATTTTGCTTCTGCAGTCCTGTCTGAGGCGAAGGCTATTTTTGTGTTGTTGTTGCTGGTTTAGGGATCGGTTTGTGAAGAAGAGGGAGAAGAGAGGGGGAAAGGGAAATGCAGGAGAGGGGGATAACTCTTCTCTACGACAAAAATGGAGTGAAGAAAGGAATTATGATCAGTAAGAATATGGTTATCTTACATAACGGTCTCTATTCTGTTTGAATTGAGCTTGAGAGGCAGTGATAAGGACGAGCTGCAACCAATTCATAGTGAGAAGAGAGCTATGAACTGTGATCATGTCTTATTTCAAGTTAGAAGGTAGTTTCAGTATAAGGATTATTTAATTTGACAAGTTGTTTCGTCCATGATTCTTGGTAGTTTCAGTGCCATTCTAGCCAATGTTTAGTCTGTAATTTTTTAGAATTGATGTGCGAGTAATGACTTTCACTTAGCTTCAACTATTATGTGTGTATTTATTGGCATGTGATAGAATTCTCTTTTCCTTTTCATTGAATTCATTTTCATACTCTAATTGTATTATTTGTACATAGGCAAATCATGCTCGAGATGGCAACTCGCAGATATGGCTGGTGCAAGGAATGAAGCCATCATTAGAATTCAGACCGACAACGGGGAGGGATGCCCAGGACTAATTCAATGATGATTGATGATGGTATAATAAAAACTGCAGTCTGCATCAGCACCAATTTCTAGGCCTAAGTAAAGGTATTCAACCCATAACTCTGTTGAGCGCTAAAAATTGCCCTCACCCAACCTTGATCCTGTTTGACCCACTTCTGAAGAGTCAAGATATATGACTAATCCTCCCCGTTCGTATTTTCTTATTGACTCTTTCTGACCCTGTAGGTTGGGGCGGGTCGGGAAGAATTGGATTAGTGGGTCGGTCCTAATCAAGTGGAATCCCAATCCCTTCACTCTCACTTGCTTTCTATCCCATTCCACAAGTGGGTAACATACAGTAATCCGGCCAACGGGCAGGGTAATAAGCTAGTTCTATATTATGCTCTATTTTGCCACCATGATTTTGGGGCTTGCTATTTGCCGCCAAACAAATTGCTATTTGCCGCCAACTAAAAAAAAAAAAAAAGTATATATGTACATCTTTGGTTAAGAAATTTCAAAATCTACAACATATCCAACTTTCAGAAAACGTATTGAATCAGAAAAAATCGACGCTCGCCGGAAAAGTCGCCGGAAAACCATCGGGAAAACCCATCCTCGACGTAAACTGCGGACACGCATCCATCAATCATCACTAAGCAGGTGCGTCAACCTCCCGTCGTCCTCAATCGTCGGAAAACAAGTAAGTTTACTTTTTCCGGCAAGTTTTTCAATTTTCCGGCAATTTTTCCAGTTTTCCGGCGAAAAACACGGTGGGCCGAAAAAAATTTGCGGCCGGTGCGTCGCCGGGCCGAAAAAATCTTGTGGCCGGTGCGCCGCCGGACCGAAACTTTTTTGCGGCCGGCGCGACGCCCGGCCGAAATATTTTTTCGGCCCGTCGTCGCCCCGGCCGCAAAATATTTTCGGCCGGTCGCCGAACGCGCCGCCGTGAATTTTTCTGGCGGCGCGTTCGGCGACCGGCCGAAAAAATTTTGCGGCCGGAACGCCGCCGGGCCGAAAGAATTTTTCGGCTGGGCGTCGCTCCGGCCGAAAAATTCTTTCGGCCCGGCGGCGTTCCGGCCACAAAATTTTTTCGGCCCACCGTGTTTTTTCGCCGAAAAACTGGAAAAATTGCCGGAAAATTGAAAAACTTGCCGGACTTAGTAAACTTACTTGTTTTCCGACGATTGAGGACGACGGGAGGTTGACGCACCTGCTTAGTGATGATTGATGGATGCGTGTCCGCAGTTTACGTCGAGGATGGGTTTTCCCGATGGTTTTCCGGCGACTTTTCCGGCGAGCGTCGATTTTTTCTGATTCAATACGTTTTCTGAAAGTTGGATATGTTGTAGATTGTGAAATTTCTTAACCAAAGATGTACATATATACTTTTTTTTTTTTTTTGGTTGGCGGCAAATAGCAATTTGGTTGGCGGCAAATAGCCGTTCACATGATTTTTCCCATCAAATACTTATTCATCATGACAAACTCCCTCTTCTTCCATCAATGCAAAACATGCTGCTATGATTACTCAACTTCTAATTCACTTTGGAAGTTTCACTGGGTAGTTTTTCTTCAATCAAGCTAAACTAAGAATGTTAGCTTGGTTTAGTGAGTGGTAAGTTGCATTAGCTAGGTGTGGGGTTGCATATATATTTGGTTCTTGACACATCGCATCATAGTTGTTTTTAATTTCTTAGTTACCGTGTCTATTATTAATGAAAGTTAGAGTCTCTATGAATAATGCATACTATCTCTAGGATGTGGATGTAAAGCCGTCATTGGCTGAACCAAGTTAACAAATGTGTGGATCTGACTCATCTCTGTCCCTATACTCTATTCTAAATATTGTTTTATCCATTATGATAAAACAGCATGAGATTCTATCATATATCTTTGAAAAGCAAATCAATCATTTCAAAAGAAATAAATGACAAACCTCTTTAGTTAGATGACGACATTTTGAGTCTTGCATGGGGCACTTTGGTGTATTGATATCCATACTATGTATTCTATGGAAGACTAAGGCAAGTCAAAAAAGGGTTGAAGGTGTTGAATACAACAGTTTATTCAGATGTTTCTTCCCATGCTCGATGTGCTGAATACAATCTTGAAAGGCTCAGATGGAAGTATTATCTAATCCAACTACAAAGAGCGTGGCTAATGAAGTTGAGTTGGTTGAAGTTTGTCGACTAGATCAAACCGTTGAAGGGATGTTCTACATGCAGGATTCTAGAGTTCAATGGGTTAAAGACGAGGATACTAATACAACATACTTCCATAAATATGTGTGTGTTCAAACTTAGCAACAACGTATCGTGTGATTAGTAGACCGTGCAAGTAAAGTCATTACTAATGTGAATGAAATGGTGCATGTGGCTTTGAATTTCAACAAGAAACTTGTGGCTCAACAAAATGGTCAAGTTGAGCAGAAGTCCGTGGGCAACTTTCACTATTTATTGCCATTGTAGTTGTCTCTTGAGGAGTGCGGTGAGCTGGAAGCAAAAGTAACAAGGGAGAAAATTAAGGAAGTATTGTTTGGGATGCACACTCAGTCGCTCACAAGGCTCCTACTCCTGAACATAGTTAGTAAATACTCCGTTTAGTACACGTATATGTACCCGTATGTACTTTATTCGTTTAGAACTTTTGTATCCTTATTATTACCAAGCGTTTTCATTTTTTTCCCGTTCATTGGATGACTCCCGTACTAAACACGTATAAAACCCGTATAACACGTTTGACATCCGTATTTAATGAATTAAATTATGAACTTTACTATTATTTATATATTTATTTATTTTTAAAATAATTACTTTTTATCTATTTATTACTATTAACGTACTATTAAACGTAACTTTAGCTTAGAGACGACATAAAATACCCGTACGTATTTTTTAGGCAACTTTCACATACCGTATTTTACTATTTATGCTTCTGAACTTCCCACTGTCTTCTATAAATCTGGATGAGAGGTCTTTGGTAAAGAGGTAGAAGAGGTGGTTCTTCAATTTTTTTTTTCCAATTCTAGGCACATAACGAGGGAGGTAAATTCTGTTATCTTTACTTTAGTTGTTAAGGTTTCACATGATAAACGTATTAAAGATGGTAGACCAATTTCTTGTTGTAATAAGCTGTATAGGGGAATATCTAAGTTGTTAGCAAATTTTCTCTTCCTTGTTATGCCTAGAGCTATTGGACATTCTCAGTTTTCATTTGTAATGGGAAGATTGATAAGTTATAAGATTCTGCTTGCTTCTTAATTAGTCAAGGATTATTACAATAAACTCATTTTAGCTAGATGTACTGTTAGTATTGACTTCATGATGACTTCGACTATGTATAATAGGGTTTCTTGGTTAATATCATGTTGGCTACAAAAGTTCCCTAATCGCTTTGCTATGTTAATTAAAGCCTACGTTACTACTCCAATGATTTGTATCACTATGTTTTTATGGATGTTTTGTGGCTGGTAAAGGGCTGAAGCAAGGGGGCCTTTTGTCCCTAGAGTACAGTCCTGAAATAGAGAGCCGGTGTTTGCAAAACCGTATTGTATCGACGATTCTACTCATGAACGATTTCATTGATATGAAATGTTTGAATCACGATTTAACCATAAATTTTCTATTTTTTATATTTCATAATATGCCGCTTCTTATTTTTCAATTCTCAGACCATCTCCAAGGGAGTGCTCCAACCATAATTGCAAAGAGCAAGAAATTTGAAGCTAAAGAATCAAATCTTGCTCAGAAAAAGACAAGGCATGCTAGGCCTGCTGGCCCCCAAAAACTCCTTCCGCCAAAAACACTGGCTGGGGGAACTGAGACCCACGCGCTTTAAAAAACCCATCTGACCCGGAAAACAGACCCTTAGAAACTAGAAATTAATGGGGACGGGTCTTCTCCTTTTTTATTCTTCTCGCCCTGAAAGAAAACCTACACCCTAAAATCTCAATCAATTCTCGACGACTTCCATCCGGGCGTCCAGCCCAATCGTCGCGCTTCCTCGTCGGCGGCGCGGTTGGAGAATCCCTTCACCGCTTCACTATACCTCTTCTCCATTCTTCTCATCGACTGAAAGGGAAACCTACAGCCTAAAATCTCCACCGATTCTCGGCGACTTCCATCCGGGCGTCCAGCCTAGTTGTTGTGCTTCCTCGTCGGCGGCGCGGTTGGAGAATCCCTTCACGATACCTCGTCGCCACCAGGACCTTGGAGAAGAAGTTGTTGGTCGAAAATCTGCATCAATTACAGGTATGTTTCTTCGGTTTCCTTCTTTCATTCTCTGTTTCAGGGCTCAAGATAGGGTGCATAACCCATGGTTATGCACCCATCAATAACCAAATCTGGACCCTTCATTTAGAAAATCCAGATCTAAGGATGGAGAATTAAAGGCTATTTTTATTTTCACTAGCTTTCTTAATTGACTCATATCTTTTTCGTTTTAACTCGGATTTTAATTTTTTTTGCACAGATGGAACGAGTTCACCGTGCTCTACAAAATGAGATCAATTTTCAATATTTTTTTAGGAAAAAAAGTTCTGGCCTCTCGGTACCAACTGCATACCATATGGTATCTTCTTCGTTTTTAATTCGTTTTTGAAAACGTTTGCACAGTAGGGATGAGTTCATCATGATCTACTAGATCTACAAATTTCTGGGTGAACAAATTACAGGACAAAAAAATACCACACAATACCATACAATACCACCCTGGTACGGGGTGGTATTGTATGGTATCTTCTTCGTTTTTAATTCGTTTTTGAAAACGTTTGCACAGAAGGGACGAGTTCATCATGATCTATTGGATCTACAAATTTCTGGGTGAACAAATTACAGGACCAAAAAATACCATACAATACCACCCTGGTATTGTGTGGTATACAATGTTAAAAGTCGTAAATTACAATTAATATACTTCTACTATCATGTATTCAACCATCCTACGGTATTGGTTTGTTCATACCACCATGATACGTTTTTCAAAACATAGGTATGCTTTTATTTCAATACCAGTCAATACCATATGGTATAGGCTGGTAATAAATGGCTCAATTTTTTTTTGTTCGAAAAATATATTAAAGTGGATATCATTTTGAAGAGCACAATTAATCTGATCTAACTGTGCAAAAAAATTAAATTTCGACTTAAAATGAGCGAGAAATCGTCCGTCAAAGATTAAAGAGGGAAAAATTAAAGGCTTTCCATGAGAGAGAGGATGCTGATGTCATGCTGATGTGGACGGGTTACTCATGATTACTCACCATAATGTTACTGACCTGATCCATTCCCTTGCCCCAAGATTGGTTGTCTCTGGCTACTATTACTGCTTTGATTTTTGTGGATTTGCTCATATATGTGTGGTCTGAGTTTGGTATTTTGGTTACCCATATATGTATGTGGTCTGGGTTTGGTCTTCTGGGTGTTTTCGTGGACAAACCAGGTCGTCAGCTATGGTCAATTTGGGTTGTGGGTATTGCTGTTATCTTGTTAACCATTACTGTCCTCATGGTTTAAGTACAGTAGGTAGTATCATATCCATATCAATGTTGAGTCTAGGGGTGGCTATTTGGACCGGGACCGGATGAAAAACCGGAAACCGGACCGTATAACCCGGACCGAGACCGGACCGGGACCGGATAGTAAACAATCCAATCCAATCTTTGGGCTTAGATTTGAGGTAAAAAACCGGATAAAGACCGGATAAGAGAGCTCAATATAAAAAACTTAAGGGTAATTTGCATAAACGGTCACAAACCTTTGGACTTAGTACAAAACTTAACCAACTCCTCACCCTTTTAGGCCTTAGGCCACTCAAATTCTCACAATCTCAATATAAAACCAAGACCGAATTGGGACCGGACCGGGTCAAGACCGGACCGGATCAAGACCGGACTGTATCCAATCCAATCTTCGGTCCTTATATTTTCAAAAAAACCGGACTGGACCGGATCAATTTGGGCCAATTTAACCGGACCGGACCGTATAGCCACCCCTAGTTGAGTCGATGCAATGATTCAGCTGGCTGTGTTAAGGGACTAGATGAAATCTCATTACTGTGTTAAGGGAACACAACAACGCCAGAGGTTAACAAGTAAGCAACTTGGCTTTAGCAAAACCAGCACCAATTAGAGAGACGTTTAGAGTGGTAGATAAGATGATACCTTCTCATTAGTTCCTATGAAAAACAGAAACTAAGAGAGCTGTGGCTTCTGCTGCCCACTTCTAACGCACTTTAACAGCAAAGGCAAGTGAAGCCGCAGCCACCACTGTAGTCACAGATGAAACCATAGCCCAGAAGCTCTTCTTCTTCTCTGCTTCTGCAACAGAGTTCTCCAGAGCTCCAACTCGCTGCTTCATCTCCTCCACCTTTGCATCCTTGTCTCTGAAACAGCTCTTGATCGCTTCCATTTGTTCTTCAACCTTTTCCACTGTGATTTTAGGCAAGGTGAAAACAGATTTATGCGCACTCTAGAAGGCTGAATGATAGATTTCTCGGCCAATCTTGGAATCCTAGGCTTTATGGTTTCGGGGTTAGGGAAGCTGATAAATGAAACATGATCTTTTCTAGTTATGTAACTTTTTTGGATTAAATGACTGATGGAATCCTTGGATACGCAATATTACTTCTCTGGTTTTGCTGTTATTCAAAAGAATGATTAATTTACTTGCTCCATTGTCATTCTGCTATCCCCGGGGTATTCTTTTTTTCCAACTGTCAAATGTTCTACTTTGTTGAAATCAGAGGTGGAAGCTACATTAACTCACCTTTTCCTTTTCCTCTGTCAAGAGAATCTAGTTGCCCTTCATTAACGAGGTAACTAAGTAGACACTTTTGCTGCTGTGATGTTGCTGTGGTGTACATACTACTGCAGTATCAAACTTTGGAATTTAGAGGGAATATGTGTGGTATTGGCCAAATCTAGGCACTTCTTCAATCAAGGCCATACCTTCTGCAGTGAACAACCAATTATTAGAATCACAAAAACGTATCTCTCCCCCAACTGAAAGATCTCATACCTCCAAAGTTCATTGAAACAATAACCAAACTGTAGAAACAAAATCAGGCCCCTTTTTTCTACTTTTTCCTTTTTCCCTTTTTCCTCTTTTTTTCCACTTTTTCCGCCAAATCTAGGGATTTGGCCGAGGTGTCTGACGCGGTACTTGCAGTAATAACCTTGGAGACGAAGCTACGGAACAGTCGGATTCTGCGAGGTAGGAAGAGAAATTTATTGGGGAGTGGAGTTTTCATTTCTTCGCGAGGCCGTAAGAAAGACCTAGCTAGAGAACCATATCTATTGTTCTTCCCCGTCATTGCGAAGCTACCCGTTATTCTTATTGCTCTCGAGTCACACTGGTAATTGCGAGCCAATCTGTTCGTTTTACTGTTTGTGAATTGATGCTTGAATTGAAATCGCTGGATGCCGGAATTGCCGCAACCAAAACCCTTGTGATTGATTGATTTAGCAAGTTGCTCAACTTGCACAGAAGTTTGTGGCGACTTTATTGAGAGGAGATTCTTTGATCGATTTGGAGGTTAAAGAGCTCGCTTCTCTTTTAAACTACTAGTGTCCATCTCTTAGGATGGATAGTTATTGTTTGTTGACTTGATGTTCCATAGCTTTGCTGTCAGAAAGCTAGTAGGAATGTAGGATGCTATTGTTTGTTTTAGTTTGAGCTTACCAGTGGTAGGCCTGATTTTGTTTCTACAGTTTGGTTATTGTTTCAATGAACTTTGGAGGTATGAGATCTTTCAGTTGGGGGAGAGATACGTTTTTGTGATTCTAATAATTGGTTGTTCACTGCAGAAGGTATGGCCTTGATTGAAGAAGTGCCTCAGGAAGACAAAAAAGAAGAAACAGCGGCTGAGGAGGTCGCTTCAGGGAAGCCCAAAGCAGTGCCTGCAGAGACCACCACAGATTCAGCCACTGCCACAGCATCAACACCATCTGGAGGCGCAGAGAATGACTCAGATGGCTTTGAAACTGCGAGTGAACGTGATGTGAGCGACAATGATGAAGCAAATCAGGACATGAAGCAGCACCAGGAAGATGCTGCAACTGATGAAGAAGCAAAGCAGGTTCTCTTACTCCCCCCAAATTCAGTTTGACCCTCTCGTTTTGATTGCCTGACATTAGGATTGCAATTTTATTTTGGGGTTCTGATATTTAGATTGACGAGGTTATCTTAGCATAGGATTACTATTTGGGAGTTTGATGGCATTTGTACAGGCAAGCTGATTGGCAGATATGTTTGCTTGAAGAAGAAAGCTTCTCCATTTATACGTCTTGTGTGAATACTTATAGACTGTCATTTCTCGATGAAGCAGAAAGCGTTAGTGCAAGCCAATGATGCTAAATTGGAAGGCAATAGACTATTTGTGGATAAGAAGTATGAGGAGGCTTTAGCACAGTATGATGTTGCCCTACAAGTTGCCCCTGAATTGCCCTCTTCTTCGGAGCTCAGGTCCATATGCCATACAAACCGCTCTGTGTGCTTTTTGAAGCTGGTAATTATTCATCTAGTCCATTGGGAATTGGTGTTCGCTTGGCTTTTCACACCCTGTTTTTATCTCCATCTCCATTTCTAGTTGCAAGTTGCTTACATTTTCTAAATGGCATCCATGTTCCGGGGGTACACGTGTAATGCCATTTTTTCTAAATCAACTCTTTGTCAATGACAATCTACTATTTGTTATTTTCTTATAGGCATTCACTTCTCTGTGTTGGTTAGTGATTCTTTGAAATCCATACTTCAATCGGCTTTTAGAATGATTGAAATTCATGACATTCCTTCTCATTAACGTGTCATTGCATGCCTGCATAGATTTGGCTTTGTCTAGATTAGTGTGATGGTAATAAGTTTGAAGTGAAGTTTATGTTCTCTTGTCTGTTGTTAAAGCATACTTAGAAACAGTGATGTGGCAAATGGACCTTAATGAAGGAGACAACAATGATCATCATGCTTATATTTGGTCACTTTTTGAAGTTGCTCTTACATCAAATACTACAATATTGTCGTCTGCTTTATAAAGCAGAGTTGGTTGTTACAAAAGTTGGGCTGGATTCAGTTACATTTTCTCTCTGCATTGTTCCTCTGTATTATGCACATAGGATTAGGACATTCTTCTGCTTTAGAAAGCAGGCTTGGTTGTGAAGCTATACAAGTAGTCGAATTCAGAAACATTATCTTGGCACTATTTGCTGTAGTTTTGTATCTTTTTTATGCGTGAAAATTCTTCTGTGTGCCTTGTTTTTTCATGTACTCGTTCCAGGCCTCTCAGTATTATTGTCTTTTGTGCCCTTGGAAAGATTGAGGAGGTTATATGCATTGCCAGACAATTAGTATAAGTTTTGTGAACATGATGATGCAGGGGAAATATGAGGAAACAATCAAGGAATGCACAAAAGCATTAGAAATAAACCCTTCATATATTAAAGCTTTTATGAGAAGAGGAGAGGCCCATGAAAAGCTTACACACTTTGAGGAAGCTATTTCTGGTTACCCAATATCTTGACTTTAAATCCACAATACTTGATATGTAATAAAGTAATTTAAGTGTTCTCAATCCCTCTCTTTATGTATGTACCTGCTGCAGATATGAAAAAGATTTTGGAGTTAGATCTGTCGAACGACTTTGCTCGTAAATCTATGATTCGGCTGGAGCCATTGGCAGCAGAAAAGCGTGAGAAATTGAAGGAAGAGATGATTGGTAAGCTGGATGGACGGAGAAAAAAATTTCCTGACAAATTTAAATATATATCTATAGTTGTTTGTCTTGCTTTGCAGAAAGACTCTTTGTGATCTCTACTACCTTGTTTGATTGACTACAATGCATGATGAGGTTGTAATACTTGGCTGGCTTTCATCTTATTATGAGCAGAGAAGCTGAAAGAGATGGGGAACTCTGTGCTCGGTCGATTTGGGATGAGCGTCGACAACTTCAAATCTGTGAAGGATCCAAACACTGGATCTTACTCTCTCTCATTTCAACGTTAGTGTTCATTCGGACTCAAGTCTCTGGTTCTTCAGCTGCGGGAAGGGTATCATTTCATGCCTGGAGAACAAATGCTGTTAAACAAGAAGACCGGCCAATGTTTTTTTGTCTCCCCGTTTTGTGTTCATATTGAAGTAAAAAATACCCCAGTTTGATGGTTGAAATCAAGGTAGAACATTAGGAGGGTACTTCTATTGTTTGAGTCCACAAAGCCGGCGGCTTGGATTGGTTGTTTCGGTTTCCAGGTGAACGCATGTGTAGAAAGGATATTGCTGGACTGATGCGATATTAAAAAGTCATGAACGGCCACCTATGCTCTAATGACAGCGGACCATGTTTGGTTGATTTCTATTTAAAATTAGATACTAAGCATAAGTTGATTTGGTGGGCTAGAAACCTATGAAATATTTTTTGGAGCATCATCTAGCACTCAACTCAATCTGTGTAGCGTTGAAAGGAAACGCTGCATAAAATTTATGAAGATTGTTTAAAATAAAAATGGGGTTAAAGACACATTTGGTCACTGAGATTACAAAATCGGGACATGTTTAGTCACTAGAAAAAGTTAATATAAAATTTGGTCACTATAATTACTAAAACTGGACACATTTAGTCACTCGCCGTTAGTCTCCGTCCAACTCCGTTAATGAAGTCCGTTAAGTGCTGATGTGGCAAACAGAATTGCCTAATCAGCCGGATATAACCCAACAAAAATAAAACCCGACCCGCCACGTCATTATAACCCGCCACGTGATTAAACCCAACCCAACCCATGACCCAACCCCACTTGCATCTGAGATTAGCAGTCGCTCGCTTCAAACGATTCACAACAAAACATTCATTCAAGAAATCCCTACCTTCCGCCGACAATCCCGCCGAAATCTTCGGATGCCGCCCATCGGCGACTCGCGCCATTACGTCCTCCTCCTCCAAACCCCTCCATGGCCGCTTCCCTGTCACCATCTCCACCACCGTGCACCCCAGCGCCCAAACATTCATCGCCGTCGTCACCCTCCCCGCCACCGCCACCTCCGGCGCCATGTACCTCACCGCCCCCCTAATCCCCAAATTCTCCGCTCCTCCGCTCTGCTCTGACAAGTCCACCGCCGCCCCGAAGTCCGCCACCTTGAGCCGACCCACCGATTCTGCTTCTTCCGATGGGGGAAACACCAGAATGTTGTCCGGCTTGATGTCGCAGTGCGCGTATCCCCTGGAGTGGATGCACGACAGCGCCTCCAGTATCGTTCGAGTGTAAACCCTAATTTCGCTCTCCGGAATCCCGCGACGGCCGCGGAGGCGGCGGTACCTAGCGATTAAATCGGAGAGGGAGCCACAAGGGGCGTATTCCAACAACAAGTTGTAGATTCTGGGTCCGCCGTCCTCTTGGGTTATTTGAGCGCCGAAGCACTGTATGATTGCTGGGTTGAGGCGGAACTCGGCAAGAATCCGGTGCTCCAATTTCAGAAACTTGGCGTTGTATTCCGGCGCAGATTTCACTGCCATGAGAGGCGAATTTGGTGTTCTTGGAATTCCGATGTAGACCTTGCCGTAGGTTCCTTTGCCCAGCAATTTCCCTCGACTCCAACGAATCGCCGAAGACGACGACGACGGTGGATCTTGAAAGGGATGGTTTGCTATGACGCACATGCTTGCTTGCTTTGCTTCTGGTTCGAGAGCGTGAATCGGGCAAACGGCGAGTGGGAGGAAGGAGGAAGAAGGGTTGGTGGGGTTGGGTCATGGGTTGGGTTGGGTTGGTTTTAATGATGTGGCGGGTCGGGTTTTATTTTTGTTGGGTTATATCCGGCTGATTAGGCAATTCTGTTTGCCACATCAGCACTTAACGGACTTCATTAACGGAGTTGGACGGAGACTAACGGCGAGTGACTAAATGTGTCCAGTTTTAGTAATTGTAGTGACCAAATTTGATATTAATTTTTTCTAGTGACTAAACGTGTCCCGATTTTGTAATCTCAGTGACCAAATGTGTCTTTAACCCAATAAAAATGCATCCAATGTTAACACTTAGGCCACGTTTTGATTCTTTCTGTTTTCTATCATGTGATATGTTTAGTAATGGGGTAAATTGCAAGTTTGTACACTAGAATTAGGGGTGTGCAATGGTCCGGTCCTTACCGAACCACACCAGACCAAACTTGTTTGAGCCTAGAAAGTTCTAGGCGGTTTGTGGAAAGCGAGCAAGGCGTCTGTTCCAGATGACGGGGGACTCCAAGCTCCTGCAAGACAAGGGTCCGTGGGCGGTCACCCCGGACACCCTCCGATGCTTAAGTTAGAGAGAGAATAGGAGATTTAGTAATGTTTAGAGAGAGAGAGAGTAGTTGGGTTACCATCAATGCAGATAGGAATGTATTTATAGTGGGTTGGCCTGGACTTCGAGCATTAAATGTTATGTCAGGCGTCCTAGATCAGACCCTGCTTTATCTAGACCGCCTACGGCGGGCAATTAATGCTCAGTCCTGCAGTATTCGTGGTGAGTATCCTCGGAGGATCTCCCCTTCTGCCCGTAACGGCTCTTTGTGTCAGGCGTCCTACTACCTGTCCTGTCCTGTCCTAGAGTGGCCGCCTTCCTTTCTCTGTTCCCCATGTGATCCTCTCCTGGGCCCCTTTGACAGGCCTTACTCCTTGGGCCTTCCGTGGGCCTTCAAAAACAATACCGCTCAGCTATGGCCCAACAATTGCCCCTTAGTCGTGAAAAGCTGCGGATTTTGGCGGATACTGTTTTTGTTATTCGATAGTTGAGCGGTCCTTACATTAGCCGTTGTCTACCCTTTTGCCCCCTGGCCGCCGTAGATCCGTGATTTTCTGACAATTCCTAGTAGTCTCATCTTTTTTGGACTGTGATTCCTCCTGGTTGCTAAGCGATTGCGTTGTCCACCCCCTTTTTGATCGTCACGCTCTTTACATACACGTATGATTGCGCTGCCTACATTCTGTACGGTTCACAACCCTGTGCCATAAACTAAAAGTATAAGCGATTGCGCTGTCCACCCCCTTTTTGATCGCCACGCTTTTCTTTGGACATCAATCTGGAATACTTCAAGTAATTGCACTGTCCACCCCCTTTCAATCGTTATGTTTTCCTTTGGTCGTGGCAGACTTCAAGCAATTGCGCTGTTCACCTTCTTTTGATCTACCAGTTTTCTTTATGAACCTGAATGCGAAGGATTGTGCTATCCACCCCCTATGCTGATCACAATCCTTTTATAAACTAGAAAGCTTCAAGCGATTGTGCTGTTCACTCTCTTTTTGGTCGTCCCGCCTTCCTTCAGGGCGCTCTGCTGACAAGCGGCTGTCTTTCGCCCCCGTTATCGCCTGCGTTCATCGAAAGCCGCCTGTCGATTGATCTTCCGCGTCTCGCCACGCCGTGCATATGCCGCGCCACGTGTCTGACCTCGGCCTTCGTGCTCTGACAACAGACAACTTTATGTCTAATCACTTGCCCGATTTTTGAATTTCCTAGGGTAGGGTTTGCCCTAGGTCACTCAACCGTCGCTTCACTGCCCCTCTCCTTCGCATATTTATACTCGCTTCTTCCTTTTTCTCTTCACTCTTCCGCTCTCAAGAAATTTCGTTTTTTTCCTCCTGATTCTCTCGCCAAAATTGCTCGGTGCTCTCGCTTTTCCCTCTCCTCCTATCTTCGAGACAACGTTTCCTTGTCTCCGCTAAGAGCAAACTTCCTTTCTAAACTCCGACGACGTCAGAAACGAGCGAAAAGGAAGCTTCAGAGACAAATGGCCATCGAATCACAGAGTACTAGTCACTCCGATAGCCAAAATCAGAATCTTTCCAGCGACGTCGTTGCCGTCACAACCTCTAGTGACGTTGCTGCTACAGTTTCCCGCGACGCTCGCACTTCCAGTGCCGGCGTTAGCGCTCCCCGGTCGTCTTCGAAGTCTGGAGGCGGATCTGGCAGACCGCCATCTGGGAGTCGGCAAGCAATTCCAGGTACTATTTTCAACCTTCTACATTGTGCGGTTATTCTTAGGGATAGGATTCAGAATTTTGACTGCACACGCGCGATGTGCTTGGTACGGTTCATTTAGCAACACTTAGACGGTCTTCGTTATGACCTTTTAGGGGTAGAACTGGATATGGCTCCTGACGCGGGAACGTCGGGCAGACGGCGTGGAGCGTCCTCCTTGGTTGGAGACAACCTTGAGAATTTTGACTATTCTGAAGCGGAGAGCGAGCTGCCTAACAATACGACGGTCACCCTCTCCTCTGATAGTGGCCCCGCGGACCGCCCAGAGGATGAAGGGAGGGAATTATCACCATCATTGACTGTGTCCGACGCGCTGCCCGTGGGAGCTTTCCAAGTTTTTCATGACACTACATACCGCGTCCGACTACAAGAGGACATGTGGGAAGGAGAGCCTGTACCCTCAAGCGCATACGAACAGGGACCGCCCAACGAGGCCGCGTACAACCCTAGACAGGTTCTCCGACAGTTGAAGACGCACGGTCTTCCTACCAACTGGGATTATGCGGCTCCTTCTCCCGCTGGACGGTCTGGCTCCTGTCCGGGCGGTTGGATTCCCATCCACGTGGAGCATCTTCGGATGGGTCTAACTTTCCCTATCGACCCTATTCTCACCCGGACACTCCTTTTTCTGAACTGTACGCTGGGGCGTTTGTCTCCTGGCATAATTTTCCACTCGATCGTCTTCAGAGCCGCCTGTGCAAAGATAGGTGAGACCCCTTCTTTTGATGCGTTTCGTCAGTTGTATAAGATGAGGGGTTCCAAAAATTGTTGGTCTTGTTATCGTCGGGAATCGCGGGTCGGCATCGTTAGCGGGGCGCCGAAGTTGGATTCCCCCTGGTTCAAAGAGTATTTCTTCGCTCGCCCCGCGGATACATGGTATTCCGGAGAGGTTGAGCCGCCTACTGGCTTTGCGTCCGGCGACAAGAAGGATTGGAACAATGACACTCGCGGTCTTGAGTCTGTCAAACCATTACTAAAGCGGCTCATGAATGCTCTCCAGATTTGTCTTCCCCCAAAGGGGGACGATAATGCCTTGGATATTATTCGGCATTTTCACGGTTAGTTGTTTTCTTTTCGTGTTGAGCGTGTCTCCCATATTCTTTACTTTAACTTTACTTATTTCACAGGTACTCGGCGATACGCCTCCTCTGCCAGACCGCCTAATCCTGGAGCCAATGCCCCTGCTTCCCCTGCCGCCGCGGTTGCTCGTCCTGCTATGGCGGCCTCCCAGCTTCCTTCTCCTTCCCAAAAACAGTTGGTGGCCAGCCAATCTGGCGTGCTGAAGCTATCTGAACCTGCCTTGACAAGGAGTTCCGTCAAGCGGTCTCTCGACATCACTACCTCAAAGGATTTGAGGGCGACCGCGGGGAAGCTCCGGTTGAAGGGGGTACTTGTTGAGAAGTCCACCCCAATAGACGCATACATTGCGCCTAAGAGACAGAAGAGGATCGCTGTCGACACTTCCGTCTCTTTTTCATCCCAGGCTTCTCTGTACCCCGCGGCTGCCAAACATGCTATGCATGTTATCTCTGAGGGTTTAGCGGTCCCCAGCGACTTTACTCACGTCCCTGGTACCCCCGTGCTGGCGTCCGACACGAAGCGTCTGGCGGCCGCTACTTCGCGGCTGTTCTTTGCGGTATGATGAGATGACCATTCTCCTTTCTCTCTTCCAAGCTGTCAATTGTGCTAATTCTTTCCTTTGTGCAGACCCAGTTCGGTTTGAACCAGATCATGCTGGAAAATGACCGCCTGGAGAGTGACCTTCTGGATGCCAAAACTCAGGTCTTAAAGCTGGAGGACCAAGTCAAAGAGGGCCGCGAAGGGGTAATGGCGGAGGTACGGGAGGACGTTTTAAGGGAGCAGGAGCAGATCATGAAAGCTAAGGATGCCCAGATTGAGGCGGGCAAAGAGTTGGTGAGGAAAGCTGAAAAGGACGCGGAGCGCCTACGATCCGAACTTAACGAATCTCTGGCTCGGGAGAGTGCCTTGCAGGTTGAATTGGCTAACCTTCGGACTGAAAAGTCTGAGTTGCAGGATGCTCGAGAGGCTGATATTTTGAGGGCCTCTCAGGAAGCTAGGGACACGTTCTGGACCTCCGACGATTACCGCATTGCTGACGATGCGAAGTATAAGAAGCTGCTCTATGACACCGTGGCCGCCATTCGCCACTGGTTCCGCCGCGAGTATCCAGAGGTGGTGTGGGACACCAACTCCATATGGGACGTGGTCGAATTCTGGAGCAATGAGGATGTCAACTCCGAGTATGTTGCCACGCCGCCTGTCGACAACGCAGCAACTACTGCCGTCGAGCATGCAGGAACCGCCGTGGATGTTGAGGCCGCTGAGAATGTTGAAGCTTCCGAGAATGCATGCGCTGCTAGGGAGGGAGGTCAGGATGAAGAAGCTTGAAGAAACCGTTTAGCTACCTTTTCTTTATCATTTTGCTTCATCAGTGTTGTAAACTAAATCTGCCTTGAGCAGTGGATATTTTTGGCGTTTCTCCGAAATGCCTTTTATGGAATGTTTTTCCTTGTCTATTTCCTTTGCTTTGTGTTTGGATGTCTTCTGCGGAGGCCGCCAACCGTATTGATGCGCGCTGAGAGGCGGTTGCTAACATACTAACATTGAGCAGCAGTTTCTAGACGCGTTGTGCTATGTTCTGGCGATCTGAATTATCGACTCATTGCCCGGAGGCGGTTGAGTATACGTGCTGCATAGGAGCGTTATGAACGCACTGATACTGAGCAATGGTTATGGATTTGAAGCGTTAAGCTCCGTGGCGGTTTTGAATTATCGATTAATTTCTTGGCGTTTTCTAGCCGCGCTTTGCTGTGGCAGCATTTTTGGCTTTGAAGCGCTACTCTGCAGCAGTTTGAATTATACTCTCGCTCGGGGGCGGTTGTAGTTGTTTAAACAGTATTGTATGCACGAGTTAAGACAATGAGTGCTCAGTGGCACTTTTCATATAGGTTCCTAAGCTTTACATGGGGAGCTTTTCCCCCAAAAGTAGACGCTCGCTATAAATGAGAGCCTATATCAAAAGACTCAGCGGTCGATGAAGTCTTCACACACGGTTCATCACTCGAAATATTTCTTCAAGTGGATGGCATTCCAGGTCTTTGCTAGTGGCTTTCCCTCCATTGTAGCTAACACGTATGTTGCTGTTCCTAACTTCTCCCCCACTAGGTAGGGGCATTCCCATGCGGCCGCCAACTTGCCGTGTCCTTCCTTCTGCTCGAAGTTCCTTTTCAGGACCATGTCACCTTCTTCTAGCGGTCTTGGCTTCACCTTGGCATTGTATGCCGTGGCCACCTTCAGCTTCTCCTCCAGAGTTCTGACCAGAGCCGCGTCCCTCCTTGTCTCGATCATGTCCAACTGGTGGAGCAGTTTCCTGTGGTTATCTTCCGAGTCATAAGACTGGACGCGGAGTGATGGCAGCACTAGCTCTGTTGGCGCGACGGCCTCCGAACCATATGTCAGAGCAAATGGTGTCTCCCCGGTAGCCTGCTTATAGTTTGTTCTGTGCGCCCACAAGACATGAGGCAGCTCTACGGTCCACCCCCCTTTTGCTTCCTTCAGTCTCCTCTTAAGGCCTCGCAGGATTAGTTTGTTAGACGATTCTACTTGCCCATTCGCTTGAGGAAACGCTACGGACGCCATCTTGCACGTGATGCGGTTCTTTGCACAAAAGTTCTCAAATGGTCTGCAGTCAAACTGCGTGCCATGGTCAGTTATAATAGTATGAGGCGTCCCAAACCTGATCATAATGTTGTTGAACAAAAACTTCTGGATCTTGGCACTGGTGATGGTGTCCAGCGGTTCCGCCTCAATCCATTTTGTGAAGTAGTCGACCGCGACGACTAAATACTTCTTACCCAACGGAGCTGTAGGGAATGGTCCGAGAAGATCTAGACCCCATTGCGCGAATGGCCATGGCCCTGTAATGCTCCTGAGCTGTTCGCTTGGTAAGTGTTGCTTGCTAGCATGGATTTGACACTCATGGCACTTCTGAACCGCCTCCATTGTATCCCTCTTGACTGTCGGCCAATAGTACCCCTGCAGTAGTATCATCCGCTCAAGGCTTCGCGGCCTAGAGTGCGTCGCACATGTCCCCTGGTGGATTTCTTTGACCATCCACTTTGCTTCATCCGGACCAAGGCATTTCAGATATGCCCCCGAGAAGGATCTTTTACACGGCTGTCCCTCCACCAAGGTATAGCGAGCCGCTTTTCTTCGTAGCGCCTTGGCCAAGAGTGCATCTTCGGGGACAACTTCATTTTGCAGGTAGTCGACCAAGGGAGACCGCCAGTCGCAGCTCTCTTCTTCAAGGGCCATTACTTCATATGCTGGAACCGCTTCTTTGGTCACTGTAATCCGACGCTCCCCTTCAAAATCTATGGCGGTTGCCAATTTAGACAGGACGTCAGCGTGGTGATTGTCTTCTCTCTTCACATGCTCCAGCTTCCAGGAGTCTAGCTGCGATAAAATTCCCTTTACCGTTCCTACCAGCTTGGCGAGCGCCTCTTCTTTAACTTCGTAACTCTCCATCACTTGGTTCACTACTAACAAAGAATCAGAGTAGATGTGTAGATGAGATGCCCCCATGTTAACCGCAATCCTCAACCCACTGAGGAGCGCTTCATACTCTGCCACGTTGTTGGTCTTCAGCTCCAGGAAACGGTGAGATATTTCGTGCACTACGCCGGTGGGCGTTTCGATTACGATTCCCGCTCCCGCTCCTCCTTTTCCGGCCGCCCCATCTACGAAAAGACGCCAAACTTCTGTCTCTTCCTTTGCATCACTTAGGCCGAAACCCTCAGCAATGAAATCTGCTAGTACCTGTCCTTTAATGGAGGGTCGTGGGGCGTATGCAATATCATATTCGCTGAGCTCGACCGCCCACTTGGTCATTCGACCCGACACATCCATTCCCTTCAAAATTTTCCTCAGCGGGAGATTTGAGAGAATGACTACTGGGTGCTCTTGAAAATAGGGGCGGAGTTTCCTTGCGGCTGTCACAACTGCTAGAACCGCTCTTTCGATTGGCATGTAGCGTCTTTCCGCTGGGAGGAGCACTTTGCTCACGTAGAAGACGAGATGGTCTGAACCATCGGCATCCCTTCGGACCAGGACTGAACTGACCGCCTGATCAGACACCGCCAGGTAAAGATATAATGGCTCTCCTTGCCTCGGGGCGCTTAGCACGGGCGGAGAGGTGAGTTGTTCCATCAATTGAAAGAAATCTTTGTCGCATTCTGCGCTCCATTGAGAACGAGACGCTGACTTCTTCAGCATTTGGAAAAAGGGGGAGCATTTATCCGCTGCCCTTGAAATGAAACGACTCAAGGCGGCCATCTTTCCATTGAACGCTTGAATCTCTTTGACTGTCTGAGGCGGCCTCAGGCTTGTAATGGCTTCTATCTGCTTTGGGTTAGCCTCTATTCCTCTTCTGGTGATCATGAACCTCAGAAACTTCCCTGCCTTGGCGCCAAACACGCACTTGAGAGGGTTTAACCGCAGACTCTCTTTTCTCAAGTTCTCGAACGTCTCCCTCAAGTCCTTCAGATGATCTCCTTCCTCTTTTCTTTTGACCAGGACGTCATCTATGTATGCTTCCACGTTTCTGCCCAGCTGGCTCTTGAAGACTGCATCTATCATTCTTTGATATGTTGCTCCTGCATTCTTTAGGCCAAAAGGCATGACCGTGTAGCAGAAATTTCCCATGTGGGTCATAAATGCGGTCTTCTCCTGATCCTCTTCAGATAATCGAATCTGGTGATAGCCTGAGAACATGTCAAGAAAACTAAGACTTTCATGGTTGGCGGTTGCATCTATGAGCTGGTCGATCCTTGGAAGAGGGTAGGCGTCCTTTGGGCAGGCCGCATTCAGATTTGTGAAATCAATGCACATTCGCCAAAGCCCGGAGGCCTTGCGAACGAAAACCGGGTTTGAAAGCCAAGTTGGGTACTTGACCTCCCTTATAAAGCCGGCTTTGAGCAACCGCTTAACCTCCTCTTCTAACGCCATCTGTTTCTCTAGGGATGCATTCCTCCTTCGCTGCTGAACAGGCTTCCCCTTGCTTTTTACTGACAAGTGATGTTCGGCGAGCTCCCTTGATACGCCCGGCATGTCCTCGGAAGTCCATGCAAATAAGTCTTTGAATTCTTTGAGGAGCGCCAAGAGTTCTCTTGCTTTTTCCTCTGCGAGGTGGGAAGAGATTCTCACCTTCTTTTCTGGATCCTCGCTATCAAGTACCACCTCGGCATCGCCTTCTACTGCCTCTGGGTGAGGATGACCGCCTCTAGTATCTACCAGGTCCACCTCCAAGCTTTCTATGGTCGCCTGGTAGCATTCCTTTGCTTGCTCAGTGTTTCCTCTGACTCGTCCAACTCGCCCGCCCACTGGGAACTTGAGCGTCTGGTGGCAAGTGGATGGGACCGCTGAGAATAATGATAGGAAGCCGCGCCCTAGGATCGCATTGTATGCCGACGGGCATTCTGCCACGTGGAAGTCCATGGAGCGGGTCTTCGTTATGTCTGCTTCTCCAATTGTCACCTGTAACGTGATTAATCCCAGCACCCTGATTTTCGATCCCGAAAATCCTACCAGGCTTGTGGCTGAAGGTTTGAGATCTTGGACGCTCACTTCATGCTCTTGAGAGTAGAATAGAACAGTATGTCTGCTGAGCTGCCGTTGTCAACCAGTGCCCTGGTGACTTTGAACTTTCTTGTTCTTAAAGAGACGACTAGCGGATCTTCAGCGCTTTCCTCAGGGGCCAGCTCATCAGGTGAGAAGCTTATGTCCACCTGCTCGCTCTTGTGGACGTTCAAGCATTGGATCAGGCGCTCTCCTTCGCTCCTGGGTCTCTTACGACCGCCTGCGATAGTTATGACTTCCACGTCGTCTTCGTTGATGCCAGTTTTCGATGAGGGGGGGACCTTCTTGGCGGCGGTGGCAGACGATCCCGCCTGGGGGAACACTCCCTTCTTTGTGATCTCGACCTCCTTCGTTTGGGTGTACGCGATCTCCTCCTCGGGCTCGGCGACCTGTCTTTGTGGTGTATTTGTTCTTCCCTCTGCGGCCTCGTATCCAAGCGGCTCCGGAGGTCTCCGGGCGCTAAGTATTTTAGGCTGGCTTTGAATTCTCGACACTCTGTGGTGTCATGGGTGGGCATCTGGTGCCAGTCGCACCATTTCCGATCCTCCTCTCTCCTATGCGTTTGATGCGCGTTGCCGTCACTCCTCCGATCTCGGCCTCCTTCTTGGCTGGCGGTGAAAACTTCCTTCCTGTTATCCCGATGTGTAAAACGCGACTTGTAGCCTCGCTTTTCTGGAGAGCGTCCTCTTCTTTTGGGCGATCCCCCCTTCTTCTTTTCCGCTCATTCTCTTGGGTTGGAGCGTTTGACGGCTTCTTCGGTTACCATGGCCTCTTCCAGCAGGATCGCCTTCCTTACCAGGCGGTCTAGATCGGTCCATTCTTTTAGGGAGTGCTCTTTTTTAATGAGCGCCCTTCGGAGCTCGCGACTGTGCGTTGACATGCGAAGGTTTCCTGCTGCTACGCTTGGCGAGATCCCCAACACTTCGCAGGCTATTGTGTTCCACCTGTCGTAGAAATCTGTCAGCGACTCTTCTCCTCCTTGTTTGCAATTAATGAGCGATGAAAGCGTCAGCTTCCTCCTCCTTTGGGACGCGAACTTCGAGGAAAAGAGGATCGCGAACTGCTCAAAGTTTTCTATTATCCTCTCTGGCAGGGAGGTGTACCAAGTTCGACAGTGGTCACTGAACGTGACCGGGAACGCCTTACACAGAACAGCGTCTGTAGCGTTGATGAGTTGCATAGTGAGCATGAAGGCGCTCAAATGGTCGGCGGGGTCTGAGCTTCCATTGTATGTAGGGAGCCCAAGTGACGAGAAGTTTGGGGGAACTTGAGTCTTAAACAAACTTCTTGCCAGTGGGTTCTGAAGGATGTTCGGACCCTTGACCTTCCCATACGAGGGCCTAAGATGTTCCTTAAGAAATCCAAGGCTGAGATCCTCTGCTCCTTCTTCACTGTCTGACTAGGACCGCCTTCTTTCCTCTTTCCTTTAACTGCCCTCTTCCCTGAACTTTCAGGAGTGTCACTTTCCTTTTCCTTGAGCATGGCCAAAATTTGGCTCAAGTTCTCCTGCATACTTGATATTTGTTGTCCCTGACTCTTGGCGTGGTCTTCCATTTCCATTTCCTCTTCCATAGTGGGCATCTCTATTCCTCGTATTCCGCTCGCCGGTGCGTCTGGTGCGCGGAGGTGACTTCTCTCTACTACGCCTTTGACGGGAGTGTTAGAGCTCCCATCCATCTTTTCTTCAGTGCAATGCTCGCCCCACGGTGGGCGCCAAATTGTTCGAGCCTAGAAAGTTCTAGGCGGTTTGTGGAAAGCGAGCAAGGCGTCTGTTCCAGATGACGGGGGACTCCAAGCTCCTGCAAAACAAGGGTCCGTGGGCGGTCACCCCGGACACCCTCGGATGCTTAATTTAGAGAGAGAATAGGAGATTTAGTAATGTTTAGAGAGAGAGAGAGAGAGTAGTTGGGTTACCATCAATGCAGATAGGAATGTATTTATAGTGGGTTGGCCTGGACTTCGAGCATTAAATGCTATGTCAGGCGTCCTAGATCAGACCCTGCTTTATCTAGACCGCCTACGGCGGGCAATTAATGCTCAGTCCTTCAGTATTCGAGGTGAGTATCCTCGGAGGATCTCCCCTTCTGCCCGTAACGGCTCTTTGTGTCAGGCGTCCTACTACCTGTCCTGTCCTAGAGTGGCCGCCTTCCTTTCTCTGTTCCCCATGTGGTATGTTCCCCATGTGATCCTCTCCTGGGCCCCTTTGACGGGCCTTACTCCTTGGGCCTTCCGTGGGCCTTCAAGCCCAATGCCGCTCAGCTATGGCCCAACAAAACTGTTGTTAAGACCGGACCGTACCAGATCGAGTAAAATGCGGTCCGGTCCTTGGTCCTCATGAATTTTATAATTACTGAAGAAATGGTGGACGAGCTCATATTTGGACCGGACCGAACCAAACCAAATGGACCAAATGCAAGAATGGTCCGGTCCTTGGTCCTAACATGTCTTTCACTAATAGACCACGGTTCTCATGAGTTTGGTCCGGACCGAACCGAACAGTTGCACACCCTTAAATAGAATTACTTAAAATGTTCATGTTTGTCACTAAATTTATTCATTGCATCCGCAGTCACTCAAATTAGTTCAACAATTCAAGTTTGGTCACTCTCTATCAGTTTTCGTTAACTTTAGCTAATGTGACAGTCAATTTTGAAAGTTGGCCGTTAAATAAATGATGTGGCAATTAATAAATAAATAATATATAAATTTTAAAATTTACACCTCATTTCATAACTATAAAAAAATTAAAATTAATTTTCTGTAATTGCCAAGTCAATTCTTGGCGTAGTCCTTGTAGTAGGTCCGGGGAATGGATCAGATCAGTAACCTTATGGTGAGTAACCATGAGTAACCCGTCCACATCAGCATGATATCAGCATCCTCTCTCTCCTAGAAAGCCTTTAATTTTTCCTTCCTTAATCTTTGACGGACGATTTCTCACTCGTTTTAAGTCGTAATTTAATTTTTTTTGCACAGTTAGATCATATTAATTGTGCTCATCAAAATGATATCCACTTTGATATATTTTTCGAACAAAAAAAGCCATTTTTTACCAGTCTATACCATATGGTATTGACTGGTATTGATATAAGAGCATACATATGGTTTGAAAAGCGTACCATGGTGGTATGAACAAACAAAGACTGTAGGATGATTGAATACATGATAGTATAAGTATATTAACTGTCATTTACGACTTTTAACATTGTGTACCACAAGATACCACCTCGTACCAGGGTGGTATTGTATGGTATTGTGTGGTATTTTTTTGGTCCTGTAATTTGTTCACCCAGAAATTTGTAGATCGAATAGATCATGATGAACTCGTCCCTTCTGTGCAAACGTTTTCAAAAACGAATTAAAAACGAAGAAGATACCATATGATATGCAGTTGGTACCGAGAGGCCAGGATTTTTTTTTCTCAAAAAATATTGAAAATTGATCTCATTTTGTAGAGCGCGATGAACTCGTTCCATCTGTGCAAAAAAAATTAAAATCCGAGTTAAAACGAAAAAGATATGAGTTGATTAAGAAAGTTAGGGAAAATAAAAATGGTCTTTAATTCTCCATCCTTAGATATGGATTTTCTAAATGAAGGGTCCAGATTTGGTCTTTAATTGAGCCGTAGGTCCGACAGGTCGGATACCTTCTGCTTGTCCAGGGTGTGGTTAACAGCGGAGCTTAGCTTCTCCACTTCATCCTACACCGCCAAGCACTCCCCGCTAGCCAGATCCTCTGCGCAAGCCTCCTCTGCTCCTTTGATGCTCTCTTCCACATTGCTCTGGATTTGATCCAGCGATGTTATCACCGGTCGGAATCCTCCTCTCCCATTCTTCATCATCACCACAGACAGTTGTTGCTTCATCGGCAAAAACGCTTGCGGCTGAGCGCTAGGAGCTTCTGTCATCACCTTCCAACTAGCCAGGGTAGTATTTCTTGACTTCCATTCCATCTTTCGCAATAACTCTTGCTCATATAATTATTTCCGGTTTCTGGTTCACCGTCCCTAGTGGATAGCTCATAGCTGCTCGGAACAGTATGTAGCTCAGTAAACTTCCCAGCATCTGCTAACAGCTGAAGAAAATCGTCTTTCTTCGCTATCTCCAAGTTCTGATCCAGAGCCATCTCAGTCACAAGACACAACGCAGAGTATCAGTTGGAGCGACTTCATACGTGGAAGGAAGTTGGCGCCAAGATTAGCACAGTAACTCTGTGTTTGAATGTCTTCTTCCTTATCTTTTACTCTATACTTCTTACCTCTCTTTACCTTGCAAACCTTGGACTGTAGCTACTGCAAACTGAGTACAAATACTCCAAATCGTTGAGAAACAAAGTAAGATGATTTTTGGGTTTCATTGCATCTATGATGTTATGATATCAGAGCCTCAACCCTAGCCATCATTGACCAAAAATGGCCGCAGCTACTGCTTCTCAATAGGCCACCACCACAAACTACAATGACTGGAGCAAAACAATGTTCAATGCCCTTGGATCGAAAAAGATCGGCTTCACTGAAGGCACCATTGCACCTCCAGCAGCCACTGATGCTCTCTATTGGTCTTGGAGTCGCAACAACATCATGGTTCTTAGCTGGATACAACATTCTGTTGAACCAGGTATTCGAAAAACCCTTGTCCTCAAACATGCATCTGAAGCCTGGCTAAGCTTGAAAGCTCGATATTGTCAAGGTGATGTCATTCGTGTAGCTGAACCAATTGAGGCCCTATCTAGTCTGAAACAAGGCACTCAAACCCTAAATGAGTATTATGGTCAATTCATTACCATTCATGATGAATTAGATGGTTATCAAGTTTTATTTACCATTCATGATGAATTAGATGGTCAATTCATTACCATTCATGCACCTGTACTGAAACCACTACTCAGACATGTGTTGCTTTGAAACTAGTTCTAAGGTATCGAGACACCAACTACGTTATTCAGTTTCTGCATGGTCTCAATGATAACTACAACACTGTTCGCTCTCAAGTGCTCTTTGGTGACTCCTTACCATCAATTGATCAAGTATTTCAAAGGATCCTCCAACACGAAAGACAGCAGGATGGCACTCAGCAGGGCAAAGTGTTGGTTGCTGATTCTTTTTCTCTAGCTACTCAGGGCAGACGTACTGGTCCACCTGGCAGGCGCCCTCACTGCACCTTCTGTAAGTAGAATGGTCACACTAAGGATGTGTGCTACCATAAGCATGGATGGCCTCCTGGCATGCTTACAAGAGCCATGACATCCACAACAAAAAAATTGGACTGCACCTTCTGCAAACGAAGAGGTCACACTGAAGACAAATGCTTTCATAAGCATGGCCGACCTGCTGGTGAGGACCAAAAGTCACTCAATCTGCTCCTATCTCCAGACCTCAATCAAATGTTGTGATCTCCTCTCCTTCTGCTACACTTGACCAACAAGAATTTAGGTTGGTCTTCCCATACTGTTGCTGCTTTTAACAGCTATTAAGGATCACTAGGTAAATCGTCTTTCACTGTGTCTGGTAGGAAACCTTCAAGCTCCACTTGGATCTTGGATACTGGGACTCTGATCATATTGTGTGCTCCTTGCATCTACTAGAGAACTACAGACCTATCTTAAATGTTTTCATTTCTCTTCCAACTAGTGATCAAGTAGCAGCCACACACATTGGTCAGGTCACCTCAGTAGCTAACCTTTGTAGGAAGATGTTTTGTTTGTCCCACATTTTCCCTTCAACCTCATCTCAGTATGCAAGCTGATCACCAACAAATCACTATGCTTAACCTTCTACTCAATTTTTTGCATGATACAGGATATGGAACTCAGGAAAGTGGTTGATTCTGCTGAGCTTCACCATGGCCTTTATCACATGACCAACATAGGATTTCCCTGTGGCCCTAAGCTAGTCATAGCCACTACTATAGCAAAAACCTTTGACCTCTGAAATTTTAGATTATGACATGTTTCTCATTTCAAGATACCAAAGTTAAAAAAAAACTTTGCAAATCCATAGAAATCAACAGTTCTATTCCTTGTGATGTTTGCCACTTTGCAAAGCAAAGAAGGCTTCCTTTTCCAGACAGTACCACTGTTTCTGTTGATCCTTTTGCTATGATCCATGTAGATATTTGGGGACCATGTTCTTATCCAACTTTTGATGGTGTTAAATATTTTTTACTATAGTTGATGACTTTAGTAGGATGATATGGATAGTTCTAATGCAAAACAAGTCTAAGGCTAGACCAAAACTGCAAGAATTCTGCACTCTAGCTGAAAGACAATATAATCATTTTGTCAAAAAGATCATGAGTGATCAGGGTAGAGAGTTCTCAATGCCAGAATTCTTTTCTTCCACTGGTATTGTTCATGAAATGTCATATGTAGAAACACCCCAACAAAATAGTAAAGTTGAGAGGAAACATCAACGTATCAATATAATCATTTTGTCAAAAAGATAAGGAGTGATCAGGGTAGAGAGTTCTCAATGCCAGAATTCTTTTCTTCCACTGGCATTGTTCATGAAATGTCATGTGTAGAAACACCCCAACAAAATAGTAAAGTTGAGAGGAAACATCAACGTATCTTAGCCATTGCCAGAGCCCTGAAACTTTAATCTCACTTACTAATGGGATTCTGGGGTGAGTGTGTCAAACATGTTGTTCACCTAATCAATAGAGTCCTACTTCTGTTCTAGGCGATCTCACCCCATATAAAAAACTTCACAACAAAGTTCCTGATTTTCACAGTCTAAAAGTGTTTGGCTGCTTGTGTTATGCATCTACATTAATAAGCAACCATAGAACTAAGTTCCAGAGCAGAGCTAGGAAAGGAGTTTTCATTGGCTACCCAACAGGGATAAAAGGTTATAAAATCTATGATCTAAACTCCCATGAAGTGTTTATATCCAGAGATGTCATCTTTTATGAACAAACCTTTCCCTTTCAAGATCTGTCAACTGATACAGAACATCCAGATATACCAAAAAATCCTCTCTATACCCCTATTTCTTCCATGGACTTCCCTGATATTACTCCTACTTACCACCCTAGTCCTCCTACTCCCTCCCCAGTGCCCCACACACCAGCCCCAATTAGCTCTCCTCCACCCACTCAACCTGATCCTACCTCTCCAGCAATTCCCCACCTCCTCATCACTTCCAATTGCACTTAGAAAACCTCACAGGCAAATCAAACCTTCCAGTAAACTTCAACAATACCATTGCAACCTGCTCAAGCAGTCTTCTTCTACCAGTCACTCTTCAGGGGATCATGATTCAGGTATCACCTATACTCTCTCTGATGTCATTGATTACTCTACTCTTACTTTCCCACATCATAAATATGTTCTTAGTATATTTTCCCACAAAGAGCCTGACACATATGAGGAGACATTTCTTAGTCCTGAATGGAATGCAGCTATTCAGAGGGATATCAAAGCACTCTTTAAGAATCAGACATGGATTGTTGTGAGACTCCCTCCAGGAAAAAGGCCTATTGGCAACAAGTGGATATTTCGACTAAAACTTCTCTCTGATGGTCAACTTGATTTACACAAAGCAAGACTTGTGGCCAAAGACTTCAGACAACAGGAGGGTGTTGACTACCAAGACATATTTTCCCCATCTATCATGCTAACCACTGTCAGGATCTTTCTGGCCATAGCTGCCGCTAGAAACTGGTTTGTTCACCAATTAGACGTGAACAATGCCTTCCTACATGGTGATCTCCAGGAGGAAGTGTACATGAAGCTTCCCAAGGCCTATCAAGCTCCCTATGATATCCCCAATCCAGTTTGTCTGCTGAAAAAGCCCCTCTATGGCTTCAAAAAAGCCTAGAGACAGTGGTATGCTACTCTGGCTGATAGCCTTTACACATAGGGGTACTAGTCCAACCAAGTGGATCACTCACTATTCTTCAAAGCCACATATACTTCCTATACCTGCATTTTGATATATGTAGATGTGATAACACCAAAATTGGTGTTATTTACCCTACATATCGAGGTATGATTTGTGCCAATTCATGTGCTTAAATGCTTAAACATCGTCAAATACGTTCCTATTGCATTTCTATTTGATTTCGATGTGATTTAGGGTGTATTAGTCGATATGTGTGAATTAGGTATAAAACAAGGTCACAAGTGTAAAAAAGGGGGCAGGAATTGAAGATCACGGCCGGGATCACAAGCCGCGAAGTCTAGCTGGAGATCGCGGCCCAGAAGTCATAGATCGCGACCGCGACCTTGGGGGCTCAGGGTGCGAACTTCATGAGGAAGGATCCTTATAGAAGCAGAGAGTCTCCTCAGTCACGTCACGACCAACGTTCACATTGCCCGCGAGGAAGATCGCGGCCGTGACTCGAGGATCGCAACCTCAAAGTCAGCCTGCTATCTTCCCCTTCTCGAAGGCCTCGACGATTGCGTTTTGAAATCACTACCTAGAGACCAAAGTTCCCGCCTGCGATCTCCTTACCTCAAGCAGCGAACTTCTCCGAATCCATAATGCCTATAAATACAAGACCCATTTCCCCTTTTGAAGTGAGTTGATTTTGAGAGAAATTTTCTGGTTTCTAGATAGAGAGAAGAGAGATAAGCTGAAGGAAGGAGAAGAGAAGAAGGAGGAGGAGGAGCTAGGAGCAAGGATGCATCTTCTTCAACCCCAAGTCTTCTTCTATTTCTACCATATATCTTCTTACCTCCTTTATGGAGTAGTCCTTTAAGGTACTAGGGGTTCTAAACCCCAAAGCCTACTTTTAGGTTTTACTATGTATGTATGGATATTTTAGGGTTTGAATGAATGAATGTGTTTGTCTAGTTGATTTTAATGCCACTCTTTCCTAAATGATGATGGTTGGGTAAGTCACCATAATCTTCCCTCTTATCCTACTTTATGATACCACGTTGGGTATGGAGTTCTAGGGTTAGACGGGCATGCGCCATCTGGCGAGGTTAGGATAGATGTGTGAATGGGGGCCTATAGTGGTCGAGGCGACCAAACTCCTGCTATAGGTAGCCTTCCTAGATGAAACCCGGGATGAAACATCGGTGTGGACGGTGGATAGTGTCCATTGAAATGAGCCATAAGCCTAATTCCCCATATACGATAGCCTAGATCGAGGTGACTATATATGGGTTTAGGGGAGGCGTACTCGGAGGCATGTGGATAATGACGATGGCCAACGGAAAAGAGCTCACTCACCACATTCGATGACCCTAAGTATCTAGACATGCATAGTAACCCTAAGCTAGGGGGGAGGGATAGTTCCCCGAAGTACCTGCTTTTAGGTTTGATCAATCTCTAGACTAGTGTTTCCTCATATCCTCCACTCAAACCTCAAAAACCGATTAACTAATTAGCAACTAGGTGGGAAGTAGGCTAGGGTACCAGGACCCGAGTAGAATACGAACTTGATTACCACTATACGACAATGCCATCTTAGGTTAAGCTTGTCCTATGATGGGATGGTTGTTGATACGTGCTAACCTTTGACAATAACCTGCACCGATTCAAGAAATCAAACTTTTTGGCGCCGTCGCCGGGGACCCTTGGTAACTAGTAGAAAACCATTAAGTTGTTAGTTAGTATTTATCTTGTTTAGTGTGTTGTTTTCTTTTGAGTTTGTTTGTGCTTTTATGTGTTTTTGTTATTTTTGCGTTTGTTTCTTTTCGTACTTTGTTTTTCACCCACTCTTCTCCCTGAAGGGTGGTTATGTGTGTTTGATTTTCTTTTTAGTGTTTCTGTTTGTGTACAAGCTTTTGAATCTTGGGTCCTTATGACTTCACCAAAGTGTGGGGGTATTCATCAATACCTGAAGATGGTTACCCAGAACCATCATGGAACAATCAAGATAGTGGAAGTCAAGGGTTCGGATTCTTTTACCTACCCCCTTTCCAAGAAGAAGAAGAACCATACCAATGGAGATATGAAGAGGCTTCCTTATTCCGAGTAGATTTCCTTCCACCAACGGAGCCAAGAAGCGAATTGGAACTCTTGGTGGAACAGTTTACCCTGGGATCCGATGGAGCATTTTCAAGTGTAGAACAATCTTGCTACACTCCAAAATCATCGATGAGCCAATTGGAGCTCATGGTGGAGCAGTTCATCTGGGATACCGAAGTGTGCTTCAATGTGGAATCCTCAGCCACCACCCTATCGACTCATCTTTTCTACGATCAACGGAGGAGTTCCTCTGAAAAACAGAGAGACTAGGACAGATTGTTGAGCAAGCATTTGCACGACTTGCTCACAATCATCTCCTACCATTTGAAGAAAAAGGAAAGGATGTTGAGGAGGCGAGAAGGGAGGTTGTGGAAAGGAAGTGAGCATCAAAGAAGAGCAAGATCTTGAACATTCCCAAGTGGTGGAATGAATTGAAGAAAAGAGAAGGGAGGTTGAAGAAGCAAAATGATGTGTGATGTCTCGATTTTGGATTTAGGTTCAACATCAACTACCAGGAGAATTGGATCAACATGACAAGCCGAATTGGCATTTTGGTTTCACCATGTTTGGATCAAGTTGGGGAGTAAAAAGGGCAGTGAGACACTTATGGTTACACGAGTGCTGCAAGCTAAGGAAACTTATTTGAGCAAAAGGTACCAACAAAGTTGTTATAGTAAGAATAGATGATCGTGGGAATGAAGTATAAGAAGGGTGTTGATAGAAGGATGAGTTCCGAGCAAATTTCGGGGACGAAATTGTTTGCAAGGGTGGAGGAAATGTAACACCCCGTTATTTTAGATTTAGGTTCGACCTTAATACATGATCGGTTGGGTTGACGGTTAAGTACTAAGAGTTGCAACTGCGGATTAAGAATAATAATATTATTATTATTACTATTATTATAAAAGAGAGAAAAAAATGCATATGCCACAGAGGGCCGGAGGCCCTCCTTTTCCCACATTCGTTTTAATTAAATAAAATTATTTCCGAGGAGTTGATAAGGGTTTGATAATTTTACAGGGTATAAGTACTCATGATTGATGTAGGAAAGTTATTATCCGAATTTTTAAGAAGGTTCAAGTTAGGTGGAAAATTCGTCCAAGATAAAAATAATTAAGAAAAATAGTCAGTTTTGAAGGGAGTATTTCTTGAAAAATTTTAAAGGGGGTTAAGGGACCTTTGGAGTGAGGTTTGAGGATGGGACTTTGAGTAGAGGGTGTTTGGGTAGATAAAAAGGAGGCTTTTAAATCGAGAAAAGTTGTCTTAGAGTATGAATTTCTTATTAATAGGTTTCCTGGGATAATCCGGCTAAGGAGGGAAAGAGGGCGAGAAAGTTAGCAGCTGATCGAACTTCGTATCCTCGCGAGATGAAGAGGTTCACACCGATTAGTAGGAGGGGAAGAGCGGCGTCTATTAGAGGCGGAAGGAAGGCCGAGAACTCGAAATGGGTGATCGCAACTGGAGGGGGTAAAGTGATGGAGAGGCTCCGACCCTATCCTCCCAGACGACCCGGGGTGTCGGCAGTTCGTAGTTGGCCGCTGAATTGTTGCCCGAGGAGGGACCTTGAAGAGAATAGCGGCGGAGCTCCAATGGTTAGGGTCGTTGAAGAGGAAGACGATGAACCGATGGAGGAGGAGCCAAAAGAGGAAAAACGCGCGGGGTTGAGCGTGAGAATGCAGACATTGATGTGACTAAAGAGGTGAGTGTAAAGGGGGTAAAATCTCTGCCGTAGGTCTTTTAGTTTCCGCTTTTCATTTGAGGTTATTATTTAGTTAATTTTTCTAGTATGCGCGATATGTGTGTGAGGCATCCCACCGCCTGTAAGGGTGGAGGCACGCGTTGTGCTATGTATGAATGTATGTGATGTTGTATGGATTGATGGTATGAGGAACCCCCGGGCGGTTGGGTCACTACTGGACGGCGAGACGTAACGCAGTAGTTGACGGGCATGGACTGGACGACGAGACGTAACGCAGTGCCATTGCCGAGTTTGAGTATGCAACCGGACGGCGAGACGTAACACGATTGGCATACTAGGGTAGGACACCGGACGGCGAGACGTAACGCGGTGGTCCTAGTGTTTTTTGTTGAGATAAGGATAGAGGGCGAGAACTTTTAGGATTTAATGTTGAAATGAGTTTATAAGAATGGTTATTTAAGAGCAGAAAGCGAGAACGACTTTCATGCTAGGAAGGCATTCCCCTAATAATGTGTTTAGTAAGGAGTTTGCCTAGGGCAAAGATCTTAGGAAGCAACGACGAGACTGACCCCTTCTCACTCACTAGGTTGAGGATAGTCTAGCAGAAGTGGATCATGAGAAGAAGCAGGGCGAGGCGAGCAGCAGTATCAGTGTCGTCGGGGTATCGGAAAGCTCGTGAGGAGTCAAGTTAGATCAGTTAATTATTCTTTTTCATGGTTATTAGTATAAACTAGAGATTCTGTGTTAAGTCGTTTTAAGTGTTTGAGATTTTGAGAATTTTGCCCAAGTGTTGGGGCTTTTCGTTAAAAATTCTTAAAAGATGGCAGTTTGTTTATTTTAAAATGTGGTTGGGTTGCTCCGGAGTAACCGGTTTTTGGTTTGAGTTATGGTTTGGTTTTTGAAAAGAGACGGGATGTGACATGATGTCCATGATGAGGACGAGATCATGGTGGATGAAGCTTCAACAAGTTACAAGTGCTATTAAAGCTTTCCACCCGACCTCGATGCACTTTTAAAGAAGGACCCATTTGCGGCTCTTTGCCAAGCCAAGGCCAAACCATCAGCGATCCCTCTTGGTGGATGCATTAGAATTCAATCGAGTTGCACTACATGGTGTGGGGGCAAAGGGAAGAAGGATGAAGGAAAGAAGGAGAGGTCTCGTGGGTGGAGCCTCAAGACCACTCAAGTTCACGAGCCCTCAAGCGTGGAATCATCCAAAGCTCGTGACTTGAGACACCACCTCACCAACGAGAACCTTAACTTCAAGGAGGTTCTAAGTTGGATCGAATAGTTGAAGAAAATGGTCTGGCGATAAGACTTAAAACACGCATTAGTTGGGAGGTACGCGACTCGCTAAAACACAACTCCTAACAATGGTCAAGTGTAACCAATGAAAGGGATTGTAGTATAGTGGCAAAAGTAATAAATATCGAATCCACGGGTCTCTAGAATTACTATTACTCAGCTTTAGTTCATTATCTAGCAAACCAGATTAAGATAGAAGAACTATAACTTCTCTAGCAAACTATAGTTAAAGTTAATCTAATTATAGGTTGGGAACTCACTTAGGTATGATTCCCCCTAGCCACTAGCCTGATTAATGGTTGATGATCTCTAACTTGTAGCACTTTCATTCACAATACAGAGAACCCTTGACTAGACCTTGAATCTTGACTAAAGAACTTAACGCCCTCTTGAGTCGATTGCCTAGAGGGGTGTATTCTTCTCTAGAACAACCAATCAAGGCATTCTGAACTAGATTCCCTCTATCGAATGAGGTTCTCAATTGATACAAAGTAATGAATCAACCCTCGACTAAAGCAATTGATCCAGTACT
The DNA here is from genome assembly GCA_946122785.1 of Linum tenue. Classification (NCBI taxonomy): domain Eukaryota; kingdom Viridiplantae; phylum Streptophyta; class Magnoliopsida; order Malpighiales; family Linaceae; genus Linum; species Linum tenue. Next base: position 4,150,735 of record CAMGYJ010000010.1, on the reverse strand, counting down.
ATCAATCTATGGTGCTCTATTGACCTAACGCTCTCATAGGATCAAAGCAGAATCAATTATCTCGACTAATGCAGAATTGAATCATGAAAACATGCATAGATTAAATATGAACTCAAGATTATCAAGTAGGAGTACTCATACAATCATCCAATCAAACAAACATGGCTAGGGTTCCTCAAAACCTAAGTGAAGGGAAGTTACTTCATAGAGAAGAGAGAGATTGCAGTAAGAATCTTCAGATGATCAGTCTTCAAGTCCGGGCTTGTTCCTCGATCTTCCAAGACTCCAAAAATGCCCTCAAATCGTCCTCTCACTCTTTGGTTCATCCCTTGGGTGTTTGGGAACCAAAACCCAACTCTCCCTCTCCAAAAATCGCAAAACAGCCTTTACACCCGCTGAAATTTGCACCCGCGACTTGCACAGCCGTGCAAATTGAGTTTTTGGCCATGCAACTCCCTGGAAAACTCGCACGGCTGTGCACAATTTCTAGCATGCACTCCTAACTCTTAAGCTTCGTCGAGCTCGTTTGACCTCTGATTCAAGTGTCGTTTGATCCCAGATGCTCGTAGTCTCGTCCTCTTTCTTTTCATGACCAGCTTACATGATTCTTTGTCAGTAAAATGAGGTATAAATCCATTCTTCCTCGAATCATGGCCGAGTTTCTCCCCTCGAGTAGCCAATTGATCTCCGATTGACTTAAAACTTGTGCCTATGCTTCACTTTATGTGCTAGGACCTAAAATGTGACAAAGGAACACAATCTAGTGTAAAATAAGCCAAGGAACGATCAATTCCAAAATTAAACGATCAAGAAATGAATGGGAAAACATGTGCAAATATCGAGTCATCAAATCCCACCCACACTTAAATGTTTGCTTGTCCCCAAGCAAACGTGGCTCAAACCAGTGCAACCCCGATCGTCAGTAGAGGACTTCCTAGAACATTTAGTAGCTTACGAGGTCAATCAACGCACAAGATATCCCCTAGATTCTTCGACAAGAACACTAGTCCCGAGTCGGGATCATGCCAAGTAGTGATCGGAAGAAAAGTGATTCGTGGACAAAGAGACTCTAAAAAACAGAAGGAATCATGGGCTCAACTTTTAGGTTCTCTATTATTTTTCTTTGAAGATGGTTGGAACCCCATTTATTCCCTTCTTTTCTTGTTTCTTTCTTTCCTTTTCTTTTTGCAAGGATTCCAACATGTTATTTTCAATAAATGGGGCTCCTATCTAGCCAAGGCTTTGAGGGAACCTGACTCGACCATACCGGGAGCGGCTCTTCCCGACCATGCCGAGAGCAGATGTCTTAAGACTCGTGTGGGGGAAAGAGGTGTAAGGGGGCTGGAGGTAGTAGGTTGAAGTTGGTAACGGATTCCCGTCTCCCCTTATACACTTTCGCCGATTTCCATGACAGAGAGAGAGTCCATGACAGGGAGAGAGTCATCGATACCACATGATTCAAGCGTACTTAGACCACTAATTCACATAATAAACCAACACAATATGAAGAATAAAGAAGACTTCTCAATGCATCAACATCCTCCATAGTGCTACAGTACCTCCCTAGGTTGCATATTACTATAACGACTGTCAATTCAAAGCATACCGAGCAGGCGATTGCAAGGAAAACATACTTGGAGCCCTCAAATCGAAATTTGGACAATGGACTAGGTTACAAGCACCCCCAAACAACCAAAAATTCACACGCAAACATAATGGAACATCCCCCCACACTTAAGAACGACATTGTCCTCAATGGAGGAAAGATAAAGAGGGTAGAACAAAGTTACCAGATCAAGTGTGAATGATGGTGGACGTGGCAGGCGGTGCATTCCACGGGAGAAAGTAGAGAGAGCAGTTAGAACACAAACACCACACTAAATCTCACAAAAGTTGAGTTCTTGACTGTAAAATCAAAAGACAAACTGACTCAACCGAAGAGCAAAGGGAAAGAAAGTGTAAACTGATTGGTTGGGTTGCCTCCCAACAAGTGCTTCTTTCATGTCGTGAGCCGGATGGTGGCTCTTAAGTTTCGGTCCAGCCCAACACCTCCTTGAAGTTGTGGTTCTCATCGATGAAGTGGAGTCTCAATTTAGGAGCATGTGGTATGGCAGGTGATGAAGGCTCATGCACTTGATTCAGATGAAGTCTCCACCTTCTAGACCTCTCCTTCTCTCGTCTCATTGCCCCAAACCAGATATGACAACATCGATTGACCACCATCGCGTCCACCAAGAGGGACCGATGTCAATGTGGCCTTGGTCTGGCAAAGAAATACTACAAACGGGTCCCTGCCAAGCAGTTCCTCAAAGTTTGGTGGGGATATTACTTGTAACATAGGGTCGATGCAATCCTCTTCCTCCTTAACTTCGTTCTCAGCCTGGATGCCAATTGATTCTTCAACCCCCCTTCCTTCCTCAAAATTTGATTCCTCCCTTTGGAAAAGATCAAAAACTCCCTCTTCTTTGCTTTCTTCCTCAACCTCCACAATGTATTTCCTCACCCTTTCTCCCTCTTCTTCTTCCAACACGGATTGGAGAGCAAGTCGCCAAGCAATTTCTTTGATGAGATCATCTTGCATCTCCTCTCTCATGCCTGTCTCTTCACAACTCGAGGTGTAACGGGGAAAGGCGTGGTCAGCTACAGCAGGTGATTCTTGATCGTGATCATCATGGGAGCTTTCCGTGACAACTTCCATCTTCTCCACATTGTCTTCGTAGCCTTCTCCATCCTCCTCCTCTTCTTGTATGGAAGCAGAAAGGCGGTCTTGAGCAAGCTGTGCACAAACTTGCTCAATCCACTATGTTTGCCTCGCTGGCGCTGAACAGCCTCATCCGATTCATGGAGAAAGGAAGGGTCAGGATCAATGGATTGGATTAGGAGGTCCATCTTGTGGAGGGATCTCTCGGTGTCCCGAGCAAACTACTCCATGAGAAGCCTCAAGTCTTTGTTTGGATCTGGTTGTGGAGTGTAGCATTGCTCTCATGAAGGCCGCCATGGCTAACCCTAACTCCGACTTCCTCTCTGGTTGTGGAAGAAATTCCTCTTGATAAGGAAATTTTTCTTGAAAGGTCCAAGGGTCTGGTTATTCTTCGTAGTAGGGGGGTTGGTACTACAATCCGAATCCATAATCTTGTCCTTCTTGATTGCTCCCGGAAGTCTCGAGGTAATACCACTCGGGTGGTGGTGGATACCCCTAATGGTTGGAGAAGCCATTAGGATCCATGATTCAGATCTGCACCAACAAAAACAAAAACACCCAAGTGAAAAGCAAGGGTGGAAAAGAAAAAGAAAAGAAAGAAAAGCTAAATTAACAAACTTCTGCCTTTCCTAATAATCTAGAGAGTCCCCGACAACGGCGCCAAAAACTTGACTCGCTAAAACACAACTTCTAACAATGGGCAAGGGTAACCAATGAAAGGGACTGTAGTATAATGGCATAAGTAATAAATATGGAATCCACGGGTCTCTAGAGTTACTATTACTCAGCTTAATTTCATTATCTAACAAACCAGATTAAGATAGAAGAACTAAAATTACTCTAGCAAACTATAATTAAAGTTAATCTAATTATAGGTAGGGAACTCACTTAGGTATGATCCCTCTAGCCACTAGCCAGATTAATGGTTGATGATCTCTAACTTGTAGAACTTTCATTCACGATGCAGAGAATCCTTGACTAGACCTTGAATCTCGACTAAAGAACTCAAGGCCCTCTTGAGTCGATTGCCTAGAGGGACGTCCTTCTCTAGAACAACCAATCAAGGCGTTTTGAACTAGATTCCCTCTATCGAATGAGGTTCTCAATCGATACAAAGCAACGAATCAACCCTCGACTAAAGCAATTGATCCAATACTATCAATCTATGGTTCTCTATTGACCTAATGCTCTCATAGGATCAAAGCAGAATCAATAATCTCGACTAAAGCATAATTGAATCATGAAAACATTCATAGATTAAATATGAACTCAAGATTATCAAGTAGGAGTAAGAATCTCCAGATGATCATTCTTCAAGAATCTCCTTGACACCTAAGTGAAGGGAAGTTAGTCCATAGAGAAGAGAGAGACTGCAGTAAGAATCTCCAGATGATCATTCTTCAAGTCCGGGCTTGTTCCTCGAGCTTCCAAGGCTCCAAAAACGACCTCAAATCGTCTATCACTCTTTGGTTCGTCCCTTGGGCGTTTGGGAACCAAAACCCAGCTCTCCCTCTCCAAAAATCACAAAACATCCTTTATCCCCGCTGAAATTTGCACCCGCGACTTCGCAGCCGTGCAAATTGAGATTTTGGCCTTGCAAATCCCTTGAATACTCGCACGGCCGTACCCAATATTACACGGTCGTTCACAATTTCCAGCATGCACTCCTAAGTTTTGTCGAGCTCGTTTGACCTCCGATTCAGGTGACGTTTGATCCCAAATGATCGTAGTCTAGTCCTCTTTCTTTTGATGACAAGATTATGTGATTCTTTGTCAATAAAATGAGGTAAAAATCCAATCTTCCTCAAGTCATGCCCGAGTTGCCAATTGATCTCCGATTGACTTGAAACTTGTGCCTATGCTTCACTTTATGTGCTAGGACTTGAAATGTGATAAAGGAACACAACCAAGTGTAAAATAGGCCTAGGAAAGATCAATTATCAAATTAAACGATCAAGAAATGAATGGGAAAACATGTGCAAATATCGAGTCATTAGTACCCCCAACAACCGGTTTGCATTTCCTTACTTGTCAAAAATAAAACTTACATGTTTGATTTATCTTTAAGTAGTTTTTATAGTTTTAGCTAGTGAATGAATCCCTTCAATGTCAAGAATTATATGAATGATTGTTGGAGACTTGACTCGCTATGACACAACTCCTAACAATGGCCAAGTGTAACCAATGAAAGGGACTGCAGTATAGTGGCTCAAGTAATAAATATCGAATCCACGGGTCTCTAGAGTTACTATTACTCAGCTTCAGTTCATTATCTAGCAAACAAGATTAAGATGAAAGAACTAAAACTACCCTAGCAAACTACAGTTAAAGTTAATCTAATTACAGGTTGGGAACTCACTTAGGTATGATTCCCCCTAGCCACTAGCCAGATTAATGATTAATGATCTCTTAACTGTTTCACTTTCATTCACAATGCGGCGAATCCTTAACTAGACCTTGAGTCTCGACTAAAGGAACAAGGCCCTCTTGAGTCAATTGCCTAGAGGGACGTATCCTTCTCTAGAACAACCGATCAAGGCGTTCTGAACTAGACTCCCTCTATCGAAAGAGGTTCTCAATCGATACAAAGCAGTGAATAAACCCTCGACTAAAGCAATCGATCCAATACTATCAATCTATGGTGCTCTATTGACCTAATCAGGTATTCGCTCTCATAGGATCAAAGCAGAATCAATAATCTCGACTAAAGCAGAATTGAATCATGAAAACATGCATAGATTGAATATGAACTCAAGATTATCAAGTCAAAGTACTCATACAATCATCCAATCAAACAGACATAGCTAGGGTTCCTCAAAACCTAAGTGAAGGGAAGTTACTCCATAGAGAAGAGAGAGACTGCAGTAAGAATCTTCAGATGATCAGTCTTCAAGTCCGGGCTTGTTCCTCGAGCTTCCAAGGCGAAGAAATCCTCCAATTCCACTCCAAGAATGTCCTCAAATCGCCCTCTCTTTCTTTGGTTCGTCCCTTGGGTGTTTGGGATCCAAAACCCAGCTCTCTCCCTAAAAAACGCATAAAACAGGCTTTTAACAGCCTGCGTTCGCGATCCCCGGTCGAAATACCCGGTCGGGTATTTTGGTTTTCGACCGGGTAATATCAAAACGCACCGTTTCTTCAAAGGGGAAAATCCCCGGTCACTCTCCATAATCCCCGACCGGGGGTTTAAGCTGTTTGCCCGGGCCCCCCTCTATTTCTCGCGGGGCGCCCAAATGAATAATACCCGGCCAGGTATTTCCAGTCATGGCCGGGTATTTCCATGCATCAGCCGCCTTCGACACAACTTTGCTCCTTTCGACCCAGAACTTGTTTCTCCGCCTCGCTTCTAACGCCAGGACCTGAAATATGACATAAACACACACCCTAGCGTGAAATCAGCTTAAAACACTAGAATCCACATCTCAAACGGCTTCAGAAAAGGGGTGAAAACATGTGTAAATATCGGTTTATCAAACTCCCCCACACTTAACCGTTTGCTTGTCCCCAAGCAAACCTAACTCAAACCAATGCAGCTCTCCAGACCTCTATAGCGACAAACAACCTCGATCGTAGGTAGAGGACTTCCTAGATCATTTAGCAACTTACGAGGTCAACCGACGCACAAGTCATCTCATAGCTTCTTCGGCGAGAGCACTAGTCTCGAGTCGGCATCATGGTAAATAGTGAACAGAGGACAAATGAATCGTGGATGAAGAGACTCTCAAAAACAAAAGATCATGGACTCACATTAATTCAAGGTGCTCGATTTTCTTTTTGAACATGGTTGGAACCCTTTTCTTTCTTCTTTTTGCTTGTTTTTCTGTTTTTCTCTTTTTTTTCACGGGTTCCAACCTGTTTCTGCAGAAAACGGGGGCTCCCACCTAGCAAAGGTTTTGCGGGAGCCCGGCTCTTACCGGCCATGCCAGGAGCGGGCGTCTCGAGCCTCGTGCGGGGGAAAGACATGTAAGGGGGCTGGAGGTAGTAGGTGGAAATTGGAAACGGATTCCCGTCTCCCCTTACACACTTTCGCCCTATTCGCACGGGAGACGTTATTTTAAAGCACATTTTCGAGCACCTGTGACTCGCTGTTACTGTCACTCTAGAAAATGGCCAAGTGCAACCACTTCCTAAAGCGTAGTATAGCGGGTTTGGGTTTTATTATCAACCCGGGTCCTAGATGTGATGACTACTCGGTGAATTCTTGTTATTTAGCGGTGAACTTTTAGTGCAACTCAAGCAAACAAAACACAAAGCAAATAGACGGTTTGTTGTCAAGTCAAGAGAGGTCACCCAGATATGGATCCCCCTAGACTGCAGTTAAGTCAGATTGTAATTACCAAGTTCAGTTTTCATGAAAGTTATACTGCGGAAGGTTCTCAATTAGCCTGAAGTCTCGACTAAAGGTCTCCAGACCCTCTCAATCTGAGTCTCTAGCGGGCGACTAACCTCCACCGGAGTAAACAGATTGAGGCCCTAATGAACCAAACCTCCACTACCGAATTAACTTCGGTACAGAATAGCGAATTGGCTCCTCGACTAAAGTCACCAATTCGCCACCTTCGATTAAGGGTACTCTATCAACCTAGGCAGATATTCTCATTCCAGGTCAAAGCAGAAACAACAGAAATTTGATCAGGATTCAAGTCATTCAATCATTCAAACCTCAATCGAATATAATCAATTCACAAACTCTGTACTTGGGTTCATACAATCAGACCTAGCATACAAATCTAGGGTTCCCCATACCCAGATGAATGGGGAAACTACTCCATAGAGAAAGAAGCAAAAGCAGATTCAGACGCGGAAATCATACTGTGAAGTTGGATTCCTGCTCCTGGACGTTTAATCGCACTTCTCCAAGCTCAAGACGGGCTCCAATGGTGTTGAAGATCAATCTATGGCGCTTGGGAACTCTGGTTCGTCGCTTTCTCTCTCTAGGTATCGATTTCTCTCTCAAAAACTCGGAACCCTCTGAAAATTGGCCTTCTTTCTCTTTTATCAGCTGCCCTCGCGATACCCGGTCGAAATACCCGGTCGGGTATTTCATGGTTCGACCGGGTATTTGTGAAACGCGCCGTTCCACTAAGGGGGAAAATCCCCGGTCTCTCCTCATAATCCCCGACCGGGGATTTAAGGCCATCGCCCGGGCCCCCTTCTGCTTCTCACGGGTGCCCGAAGAGATAAATACCCGGTCAAGGCCAGAATATACCCGGTCGGGTATTTCCTCCTTTGGCCGGGTATTCTGGTCCAACAGCCTCCTTTCTCCCAACTTCGCTCCTTTCGACCCGGAACTCGTTCCTTCGCCTCGATTCCAACGCCGGGACCTGAAATATGACATAAACACACAACCTAGCGTGAAATCGGCTTAAAACACGAGATTCCTCATCACAAACGGCTTCAGAATAGGGGTGAAAACATGTATAATTATCGGTCTATCAAACTCCCCCACACTTAACCGTTTGCTTGTCCCCAAGCAAACCTAACTCAAACCAATGCAACTCTCCAGACCTCTATAGCAACAAACAACCTCGAACGTAGGTAGCGGACGTCCTAGATCATTTAGCAGCTTACGAGGTCAACCGACGCACAAGTCATCTCATAGCCTCTTCGGCGAGAACGCTAGTCTCGAATCGGCATCATGGCAAATAGTGAACAGAGGACGAATGAATCGTGGATGAAGAGACTCTCAAAAACAAAAGATCATGGACTCACATTAATTCAAGGTGCTCGATTTTCTTTGTGAACATAGTTGGAACCCTTTTCTTTCTTCTTTTTGCTTGTTTTTCTGTTTTTCTGTTTTTCGCTTTCATGGGTTCCATCCTGTTTCTGCAGAAAACGGGGCTCCCACCTAGCAAAGGTTTTGCGGGAGCCCGGCTCTTACCGGCCATGCCAGGAGCGGGTGTCTCGAGCCTCGTGCGGGGGAAAGACATGTAAGGGGGCTGGAGGTAGTAGGTGGAAATTGGGAACGGATTCCCGTCTCCCCTTACACACTTCCGCCCTATTCGCACGGGAGACGTTATTTTAAAGCACATTTCGAGCACCTGTTACATTCAGAACATGATACAAGAGTCCATGACAGGCAGAGAGTCCACAATACCACACCATTCAAGGGTCCTAAGATCACTAATTCACTCAATCAACCAACACAATATGAAGAAGAAATGAGACTTCTTAAATGCATCAACATCCTCCATAGTGCTACACTACCTCCCTAGGTTGCAAATCACTACAGAGACTGTCAATTCAAAGCATACTGAGCAGGCAATTGCAAGGAACACGTACTTGGAGCCCTCAAATTTCGTACTTGGAGCCCTCAAATTTTAAAAATTTGGACAGTGGACTAGGCTCCAAGCACACAAACAGAGCTAATGCAGTCAAAAGATAAACATCCCCCCCACACTTAAGATCGACATTGCCCTCAATGGAGAAGAGGGAAGGAAAGGGGAACGATGTTACCGGTGTGCACAGACTGCAGGAGACTGGAAATGGACCAGTCGGCATGGGACGGACTGGAGAGAGGACCAGTCGGGAACACAGGCAGAGCTAAAAGAGACCAAAATGCTCAAACACATACGTTAGGTCCAACGGTCAGCCCAATAATACATCGACCAAAACAAAGGAAAACAAACCAAAACCGAACCAAATCGCAATCCGACTCGAAACAAAACAAATAAATGAAAACCATGGTGGGGTTGCCTCCCCACAAGCGCTTCTTTACCGTCTTTTAGCTGGACGCCCATGGCGGATACTCAGGGAGGTGCAGGAACAGGTGCCTCCAAGAGCGGATCCACGTCGCTCTTGAGGTACAGCTTCAGGTGGTGGCCATGCACCCGACGGGTGCAGCCACCAGCAGTGGTCAGCTCGATCTGGCCATCCGGCAAGATGCAGGCGAGTGAGTACTCGGATGGCCAGGGTGGTCGTGGTGCAGGGGGTGGGACCAGCTCATAGTGGTCTCCACCCTTCTTCCGTGCAGGCTTAGCCACCTGCGGCTTTGGCCGCCACTCCTCCTTGAGCTTTTTGTTCGGAGGCGAGACTGGATGGAGTGGCGGCGAAGGAATGATAGGAGGGTCCTGCAAAATGAGAGGTACAGAAGGATACACGACAGGCTCGTGTATCTGATCAGAAATTGCATGCACAGGTGAAACAGAAATCATAGCACAATGATCAAACTCAGTCACAGAAAAAGTAGCCTGTTCATTCCCAGCACGCAAGATCAGTTTACCATCATGCACATCAATCAATGCCTTGGCGGTGGCAAGAAATGGTCTACCCAGAATCAAAGGCACATCCACATCATCATTTATGTCCAGGATAACAAAATCAACAGGGTATGTGAATGCATCAACATTAACCAGCAGATCCTCTATGATACCCCTAGGATGCACAACAGAACGATCAGCTAGCTGAATGCTCATCCTAGTAGGGCTAAGTTCACCTAGGTCTAGCTTTTTGAACAGTTTATATGGCATGACATTAATGCTAGCGCCTAGGTCCGCCAAGGACTTTCCTACATGCATGCTGCCAATAGAAAGAGGGATAGTAAAACTCCCTGGGTCCTTGCGCTTTTCAGGCAGCTTGTTCTGCAGGATGGCAGAACATTCCTCGCTCAGCAGCACTGTCGAAAGATCCCCAAGTTTCTTCTTGTTGGTGCATAGATCTTTCATGAACTTCGCGTACTTGGGCATCTTCGACAGTGCCTCCACAAATGGTACGCTGATGTTAAGCTGCTTCAACGTTGCCATAAACTTGGCAAACTCAGTCTCCAGCTTGTCTTTGTGTAGGCGAGTGGGGAAGGGAAGCTGGGGTACGTGCTCCTTAACCACTGGTTGTGGCTTGGGAGCAGGGGCTTCCTTCTCCACCCGCACTTCTGCATCACCGGCTGGAAGTGCTGAAGTAGGTAGTGGTTCCTCCCGCCTGGTCGGGGCAGGATCAGCTGATGTAGGCCTGCCGCTCAGGGTGAAAATGGCATGTGCGGTCTCATGCGGGTCCCGTGGATTGGGGATGGTGGTGGCAGGTAAAGTCCCCGGGGCCCGAGCAGTAAGCTGGCGCGCTAGGACACCGACTTGGTGCTGTAGATCTTGCAAAATAGCACCCTGGTTCCTCTGCCCTGCCTCCAAAGAGGCTATGCTCTGGTCCACCCTCGTGAAATTCGCCTGGCTGGTGGTCATGAATGTCGCCAAAATATTCTTCAGATCAGCCATCTGATTATCTTGAGCTGCGGTTGCTGGAGGCTGAGCAAACTGGCCCTGGGGCTGCTGGAATGGCTGCCCTTGCCTAGGCTGGTAGGGCTGCTGCTGTGGTGGTGGCTCCTGCCTAGCCTGGAAGGGCTGCCTCTGCTGAAAACCACCTGCTGGTGCTGGGAAACCAGGTGGTTTGTTGGTGTTGCTGCTCCAGGCAAAGTTGGGATGCTGGCGCCATCCCTCATTATAGGTACTGCTGTATGGGTCGAAGCGCCGAGCATTGGCGATGAAGGACATCTGCTCTTGGGGAGTAGAAGACTCCCTCATAGACTGACAATCCTCCACCAGGTGGTTTGGACTCTCGCACCACTGACACTGAGCTACTGGAGGCGTAGCTACACCTCGGCCCGGAAGAAGACTGTTAGGCTGCTTCAGTGTCTGCACCAACTCAGCCACCTGCTGCTCTAATCCGGATCTGGCCTCAATAGCATGCACACCCCGGTCCCGGGCAGTCCTGCCCCTGCTGCTCTGTCCCCAAGAATGATCGCGGGCAGCCAAGGTACTGATCATCTGGTTCAGCTCGGGTGGAGTCTTAGTGAGAATATCCCCTCCTGGGCATAGAGACTCGATCACCCTCTGGCTATCTGGAGTGAGGGCGCTGTAGAAGTTCCCTATTGTGAAAGCATCACTGAAACCGTGATGGGGACACTGCCAGAAGTATCCCATGTACCGCTCCCATGCATCACGAAGTGACTCATCTGGCTCCTGGCGGAAGTGAGTGATCTCCCGCTGAATCTCCGTAGTCTTCGATGCCGGATAGTACCGGTGCACGAACTTGTCAGCCAGATCGTCCCAAGAGGTGATGGACAATGGGGGCTGGGTCTCCAACCACCTCTTAGCATTCCCCGCCAGAGAATGGGGGAAGAGATGAAGGCGGATTGCGTCATCCGGGACACCGTTCAGCTTGAACCCGTTCGTCAGCTGCAGAAAACGGGAAAGGTGCGCCCGGGCTTCCTCATCCTTCAAGCCATGGAACTGGATAGAGGATGTGATGAGCTGAATCCAGCATGGCTTGATCTCGAAGTTGTTTGCAGGAATGGGCGGATAGAGGATGACCGGGCGGATGTCAGCAATCCGTGGAGTATAGTAGTACTCCAGGGTGGGGCCCGGTGGTGGTGGATGATGATGGTGCCCAGCTCCCTGGGGGTGTTGGTCGTTCCCCAGGATCTGGTTCTGAGGAGGTGGGTTCTGATCGCCTTCCATCTCGTGCTCGTCCTCGGAGTCGCTGGTCAATTGGCCGTCTCGGCGCTCCATCGTAGCCAGTCTAGCTCGCTGTTGTCTCCGAAGTTGTTTGCAGGTGCGCTCAATCTCAGGATTCAACGGCAGTAAACCTCCCGACTGACTACGGGTCATGCACTAGCTGCACACAATCAAGCAATGCAAACCCGTGAAGGCACAAGTGGGAAGAACAAAAACTCAATGCAAAAATGAAAATGCTAAAGTAACAGAAATCACTTTTCTTCAACAACCTAGCCGTCCCCGGCAACGGCGCCAAAAACTTGACTCGCTGTTACTGTCACTCTAGAAAATGGCCAAGTGCAACCACTTCCTAAAGCGTAGTATAGCGGGTTTGGGTTTTATTATCAACCCGGGTCCTAGATGTGATGACTACTCGGTGAATTCTTGTTATTTAGCGGTGAACTTTTAGTGCAACTCAAGCAAACAAAACACAAAGCAAGTAAACGGTTTGTTGTCAAGTCAAGAGAGGTCACCCAGATATGGATCCCCCTAGACTGCAGTTAAGTCGGATTGTAATTACCAAGCTCAGTTTTCATGAAAGTTATACTGCGGAAGGTTCTCAATTAGCCTGAAGTCTCGACTAAAGGTCTCCAGACCCTCTCAATCTGAGTCTCTAGCGGGCGACTAACCTCCACCGGAGTAAACAGATTGAGGCCCTAATGAACCAAACCTCCACTACCGAATTAACTTCGGTACAGAATAGCGAATTGGCTCCTCGACTAAAGTCACCAATTCGCCACCTTCGATTAAGGGTACTCTATCAACCTAGGCAGATATTCTCATTCCAGGTCAAAGCAGAAACAACAGAAATTTGATCAGGATTCAAGTCATTCAATCATTCAAACCTCAATCGAATATAATCAATTCACAAACTCTGTACTTGGGTTCATACAATCAGACCTAGCATACAAATCTAGGGTTCCCCATACCCAGATGAATGGGGAAACTACTCCATAGAGAAAGAAGCAAAAGCAGATTCAGACGCGGAAATCATACTGTGAAGTTGGATTCCTGCTCCTGGACGTTTAATCGCACTTCTCCAAGCTCAAGACGGGCTCCAATGGTGTTGAAGATCAATCTATGGCGCTTGGGAACTCTGGTTCGTCGCTTTCTCTCTCTAGGTATCGATTTCTCTCTCAAAAACTCGGAACCCTCTGAAAATTGGCCTTCTTTCTCTTTTATCAGCTGCCCTCGCGATACCCGGTCGAAATACCCGGTCGGGTATTTCATGGTTCGACCGGGTATTTGTGAAACGCGCCGTTCCACTAAGGGGGAAAATCCCCGGTCTCTCCTCATAATCCCCGACCGGGGATTTAAGGCCATCGCCCGGGCCCCCTTCTGCTTCTCACGGGTGCCCGAAGAGATAAATACCCGGTCAAGGCCAGAATATACCCGGTCGGGTATTTCCTCCTTTGGCCGGGTATTCTGGTCCAACAGCCTCCTTTCTCCCAACTTCGCTCCTTTCGACCCGGAACTCGTTCCTTCGCCTCGATTCCAACGCCGGGACCTGAAATATGACATAAACACACAACCTAGCGTGAAATCGGCTTAAAACACGAGATTCCTCATCACAAACGGCTTCAGAATAGGGGTGAAAACATGTATAATTATCGGTCTATCAACCTGTTATTTTCAAAACATGATACAAGAGTCCATGACAGGCAGAGAGTCCACAACACCACACAATTCAAGGGTCCTAAGATCACTAATTCACTCAATCCACCAACACAATATGAAGAAGAAATGAGACTTCTTAAATGCATCAACATCCTCCATAGTGCTACACTACCTCCCTAGGTTGCAAATCACTACAGAGACTGTCAATTCAAAGCATACTGAGCAGGCAATTGCAAGGAACACGTACTTGGAGCCCTCAAATTTTTAAAAATTTGGACAGTGGACTAGGCTCCAAGCACACGCACAGCCAAACATTCATCCGCATACATAATCGAACACCCCCCCACACTTAAGCACGACATTGTCCTCAATGGAGGAAAGATTAGGAGGGTAGAACGAAGTTACCAGATCAAGGGTGAATGCCGGTAGACGAGGCAGGCGGTGCATTCCAGGTAGAGAGAGTAGTCAAAACACAAACACCGCACAAAATCTCACAAAGGTTGAGTTATTGACTCTAAAATCAAAGAACAAAACTGACTCAACCGAAGAGAAATAGAGAAAGAAATGCAAACCGACTGGTTGGGTTGCCTCCCAACAAGCGCTTCTTTCACGTCGTGAGCCGGACGATGGCTCCTAAGTTTCGGTCCATGCTAGAACCTCCTTGAAGTTGAGGTTCTCGTCGATGAGGTGGAGTCTCAAGTCACAAGCAGGTGGTGTGGCAGGTGATGAAGGCTCGTGCACTTGATGCAGATGAAGTCTCCACCCTCAAGACCTCTTCTTCTCTTCTCTCGTCTCATTGCCCCAAACCAGATAAGACAGCATCGATTGGCCACCATCGCGTCCACCAAGAGGGACCGATGTCGAAGTGGCCTTGGTCTGGCAAAGAGACACTGCAAATGGGTCCTTGCTAAGTAGTTCCTCAAAGTTTGGTGGAGATATCACATGCAACTCATGGCCGGTGCAGGCCTCTTCCACCTCAACTTCGTCCTCAGCCTGGATGCCAATTGCTTCGTCAACCTCCCTTCCTTGTTCATATGGTATCACCCCCTGGGAAATGATCAAGAACTCCTTCTGCTTCACTGTTGTCATCCTCCACAACTTCTTTCTGCACCCTTTCTTGCTCTTCTTCTTCTAGCACGGATTGGAGAGCAAGTTGCCAAGCAATTTCTTTCATGAGATCTTCTTGCATCTCCTCACTCATGCCCACCTCTTCAAAGCTCAGGGTGGGATGTGGAAAGGGGTAGTCGGCTACGATAGGACATTCTTGATCATGATCTTCACGGGAGCTCTCCGTGATAACTTCTGTTTGCTCCACAATGACCTTGTAGCCTTCTTCTTCTTCCTCCTCCTCTAGTATGGTAGCAGACGGGTGATCTTGAGCAAGCTGTGCACAAACTTGCTCAACCCGCTCTGGTTGCTTTGATGAGTGCGAAACATTCTCCTCCGATTCACGGAAGGATGAAGAGTTAGGAGGAGCAAAGGATGAGAAAAGGAGGTCCATCTTGCGATTGCGTCTCTCGGAGTCCCGAACAAACTGCTCCAAGAGAAGCCTCAGTTCATAGTTTGGATCTGGCTGTGGAGTGTAGCATGGCTCTGCAGAATGGCCCGTGAAGGCCGCCATGGGTAACTCTAGCGCCGATGGCCCTTCTGGTTGTGGGAGTAAGTCTTCTTAGTAATGAGATTGTTCTTGATATGCCCAGGGGTCAGATTGTTCTCCATAGAAAGGGGGTTGGTACTGGAACCCGGATCCATAGTCTTCTCCTCCTTGGTTGCTCCAGGGGGTCTCGGGGTAATACCACTCGGACGGTGGTGGATACCCCCAATGATTGGAGAAGCCATGAGGATCCATGACTCAGATCTGCACCAACAAAAACAAAAACACCCAAGTGAAAAGCAAGGGTGGAAAAGAAAAGAAATGAAAAACGCTAAAGTAACAAACTTCTGCCTTTCCTAATAATCTAGAAAGTCCCCGGCAACGGCGCCAAAAACTTGACTCGCTATGACACAACTCCTAACAATGGCCAAGTGTAACCAATGAAAGGGACTGCAGTATAGTGGCTCAAGTAATAAATATCGAATCCACGGGTCTCTAGAGTTACTATTACTCAGCTTCAGTTCATTATCTAGCAAACAAGATTAAGATGAAAGAACTAAAACTACCCTAGCAAACTACAGTTAAAGTTAATATAATTACAGGTTGGGAACTCACTTAGGTATGATTCCCCCTAGCCACTAGCCAGATTAATGATTAATGATCTCTTAACTGTTTCACTTTCATTCACAATGCGGAGAATCCTTAACTAGACCTTGAGTCTCGACTAAAGGAACAAGGCCCTCTTGAGTCAATTGCCTAGAGGGACGTATCCTTCTCTAGAACAACCGATCAAGGCGTTCTGAACTAGACTCCCTCTATCGAAAGAGGTTCTCAATCGATACAAAGTAGTGAATAAACCCTCGACTAAAGCAATCGATCCAATACTATCAATCTATGGTGCTCTATTGACCTAATCAGGTATTCGCTCTCATAGGATCAAAGCAGAATCAATAATCTCGACTAAAGCAGAATTGAATCATGAAAACATGCATAGATTGAATATGAACTCAAGATTATCAAGTCAAAGTACTCATACAATCATCCAATCAAACAGACATAGCTAGGGTTCCTCAAAACCTAAGTGAAGGGAAGTTACTCCATAGAGAAGAGAGAGACTGCAGTAAGAATCTTCAGATGATCAGTCTTCAAGTCTGGGCTTGTTCCTCGAGCTTCCAAGGCGAAGAAATCCTCCAATTCCACTCCAAGAATGTCCTCAAATCGCCCTCTCTTTCTTTGGTTCGTCCCTTGGGTGTTTGAGATCCAAAACCCAGCTCTCTCCCTCAAAAACGCATAAAACAGGCTTTTAACAGCCTGCGTTCGCGATCCCCGGTCGAAATACCCGGTCGGGTATTTTGGTTTTCGACCGGGTAATATCAAAACACACCGTTTCTTCAAAGGGGAAAATCCCCGGTCACTCTCCATAATCCCCGACCGAGGGTTTAAGCTGTTTGCCCGGGCCCCCCTCTGTTTCTCGCAGGGCGCCCAAATGAATAATACCCGGCCGGGTATTTCCAGTCATGGCCGGGTATTTCCATGCATCAGCCGCCTTCGACACAACTTTGCTCCTTTCGACCCAGAACTTGTTTCTCCGCCTCGATTCAACGCCGGGACCTGAAATATGACATAAACACACACCCTAGCGTGAAATCGGCTTAAAACACTAGAATCCACATCTCAAACGGCTTCAGAAAAGGGGTGAAAGCATGTGTAAATATCGGTTTATCAAGACTATCTAGTTGCTTAAGGAATGGGTGCAATTGTTGTTGTGTTGAGCATGTGTGCTAGCTTAGCCTACCCATCAAGCTACTTATGGCTAGGGTATGGCATGGCTAGTGCAATAGGATCATAGAATGTATGTTTATGATTGTGTATGTGTGTTTGGAGGCCTTGGTGGCTTTATTATTATGAACTTGTGGAGTTTGAATGCCGCCCACCAAGTGCTCGATGAAATTCCCAAACCACATAGAACTTGTTTTGCTTGATCCATTGCTTTTCAATTGAACTTGTTTGATTAAGATAGAAACTTAGGAGTGTGGTTATGACTTAAGATTTAATCTTTGATGCATGATCCTTGAGTTTAAAATTTTGGCTCACTTTTAATTGCGTGCTTCGATATGCTTTTAGAGCCAAGAGTTCAAGCTTTGGTTGTTGTCTAATGAGTTGATTCTATCCTTTGGATGTCGATCGGGATTTAGAAACCTCTTGAAAGACATGGAACCCTTGTGTTCATGCATCTAGACCTCAACCCTAGTAATTTCAACAAGCATTTCTACCTATGCACCTCTAGTTTCTACGTTGTAACACTTAAGTGTGGGGGTGTATAGAGTGAACCTAAGGATCGATTTTGTTGTTTAATTGATCAAGTGAGTTGCCTAATGGTTTGTTAGAACATGTTTCATGATTTTTCTTTTCTAATGGTGAACCAACCGAGGGTGAGAGTCCTGATTCTCTTAGCCCTCAAAAGTGAAGGAATCGGAACCGCCCATGGTGAGAAGGACCACAAATTTCAAGAGAAGAACCATAACCTCAAATCAAACAGCAACCACAACAAGCGCAACAAATCAACCAATGGGGGCGATTACAAGCTATGATGGACCATCTCCGCAAGAAAGAACCTCTGATGTGCAACTACCATATGCTCCAACCGTGCATCAAAGACAACTTGGCATCTAGGCGTCGATTTTTATCTTTTCTTTTTCTTTGCTTTTCTTTATTTCCATTAAAACAATGTTTAACTATTGCTTTATTTTTCCTTTTACTTTTCGTACTTTAATTACTCTAGCACTAGTAGTACTTATTTTATACATATATACATATATATAGTGATGATTGACATCATTTTGACATAAATCGCATGTTTAAAATTACGGTTATGCTCCAGACACATATCATGCTCCAGGCTTTTGCACTGTTGATCTAATCTATCGGCGTTTATTAATTCTATTAAAATTATTTATTTACCAACAATAATAATTACCATTATCTTCCTATAAATAATTTAATCCTTCAACAATCTTTACCACTATATTTTGTATCTAATACCGTATTTCTAAGAGGCCTATTATTCAACACCAAAAGTTATATAATTGATAAATGTTTGTCCATTAAATGTTTTTAGGAAGGATTAATCAATCAAATGCCCTCATCAACCTGATACGGCCTCGCATCATCAAAGGCGATCATCATCATATGCAAGCCACACGGCTACCCTAATTTCAACATCTTCATCAAGAGACCTCAGCTGCTACCCCTAATTACACAGTCATCGTCAAGGGAATAAATTTGCCTCGTTTGATTAATGAATCAAAGATTCATCTATTCCTCTGGTAGCAGCTCCAAAAAGCAGTCTTAAAAAATAGCAAAACTTCACTGTCATCGTGTCACTGAAAGTCCATCGTCATCATCAAAGCTACCCAATATCGATTGTGGGTTCGATTCTTACATATTCTGATCAACCCACGCCGATTGAATGCTTATACTTGGAGGTTTGGAATTTGTTAGGGTTGGATCACACGGATGATTTGGTGTTGATCGCGTTCAATGCCGGGAAAGGCTGCTGGTTCATTCGCTGCCGACGGAGACGGGGCTCAGTTGGTCTCTTGATTTAAGAGTCGAGGGTGGAATTCGATCGGGGCGGCGATGGGGTTTAATGTGTTTGACTGGAGAGGGAAGAGGATTATTCCATCAATTGTTCAGAAGCTAGCATTCTCATGGCCGGAGTTCAAATTCGATACAGAGAAACTTGTAGGGGGAGATAGTGGCGAAGAAGAACCCCTTCGCAGAGATTCTAGAAATATGCAATTGTCTTGCACCTTTTGTTCAATTCCCTTTCTTCCTCAATGAACCAGGTAGCCGGCCTGGATCCAGGTGATGTCGACGGCCCGGGGCTTGGAGAGGTCGAGGATCAGGAAAGGGGACTTTATCTCGGAGGCGTAGGAGAGGATCAGGATCAGCACAGCCATATGCGAAGGAGCCACAAACAGAGACGAACATGCTGAAGATGAGGGCAGGCGGCGGCGGCGCTACTGGAGTGGCGACGATGATACTTCGGCGCCGTTGTAGTTTGCAGCAACTTTTTCAAGAAAAGGCTTCTCTTTTAGGATCTCGAGTAAAATGTTGTTTGGGATTTTGCACCTAATTAAAAAATTGGGTATGTTTGAGTTATGATTAAAAAAAATTAGGTACCGTAATGTGAAAATAAATGATAATTTGTTGGGGGATTAAAGAGAGCGTATTAAAATGTAAAGGAATCAATTAACTATCTTTAATTTGTAAATTATAGATCATATTATCATATTTAATGAAGGCCATCAGATTAAATCAACGGTGTGGAGAATCTGGAGCATGCTATGTGGAGGCTCTAGTTCCTTTTCTGAAGATTTTCTATGATGCTACATTAAAAGTTTTGGGTTCTTTGTATGTCACAAGTAATGATCTCTTTCATGTCATATATGGAATTGCTTGTAAGCTTACAAAGGAAACTTCATCAAAAATTGAGAGTCATAAATCCATGGCAAGAAGAATGAAAGCTAAGCATGATAAGTATTGGGGCTCCTTTGATAACATCAACCCTTTGCTGTTTATTGCTGTGGTTCTTGACCCGAGGTACAAGTTGGAGTATGTTTGTTTTGCGCTTGATGAGGTTTATGGGATAGAACATGGGGGAATTTGGACTAAAGATGAGTTGTTTGAGAGTGTGAAGGGATTTTTGGAGGATATGTTTAATGACTATTCGGAAATGAGAGGGGTTACTTGTGAAAGCTCATCAAGAAGTGTGGGGAGTGCAACACCAAATGAGAATGATGAATCTGAAAGTGTGGAAGATTATTTGAAGAAAAAATTCAAGAGAAAGAGAATGGAAGATAGGGTGGGAGAAACTACACTTTCAGAGCTTGAGAGGTACTTAAAGGCGAATCTTGAGGATGATGAGGACATAACTTTTAACATTTTAGCATGGTGGAAGAAGCATTCTAGTGAATATCCAATACTGAGCTTGATGGCTAGAGATGTGTTGGCGATTCCAGTATCCACAGTTGCATCTGAGTCTGCTTTCAGTACCGGGGGCGCGTTTTAGATGCATTTCGGAGTTCTTTGACTCCCTTGGTTGTTGAAAGTTTAATTTGTGGTCAAAATTGGCTTCGATCGAGTACTCTTCCAATCGCCATGGAAGAGAATTTTGAAGAAATCGAAGAACTTGAACAAGGTATGAAAAGTAATTTGTTTTTAACATTCACTATTTTATTTAGATCATTATTAATTTATTTGATGTGTTGTTAATTTTGCAGAGTTGAAAGAGTCTTGCTTGGATGATTGTACTATCATGAGTGATTTAGTTGATGATGATTGAAGAATGGTGTACTTGATTATTATCGAACAATGATGTATTGTGTGATCATGAGTATGATGTACTTGATTATTATCTAACAATTGATGTCATTTCATCCTTTCATCCTTTCATCAAGCACATATATTATGGGAGTTTGGTAAATAATTTGGTAAATAAATAATTTTCTGAAATTATTTTGGCAATTGATTAATTTTCTGGAATAAAATGGGTAAATAAATAATTTTCTGGAATTATTTTGACAATTGATTAATATTTTGGAATTATGTTGGCGATTGATTAAATTTTTGGAATTATTTTGGTGATTAATTAATTTTTTGGAATTAATTTGATGAATAGATAATTTTATGAACAGAAATTCGTAAATAAAATGATTTTTTGAAATTAATTTCGTACTTGATTAATTTTCTGAAATAATTTCATAAATAAATAATTTTATTAATTTATTAATGAATTTTCTGGAATTAATTTGATAAATAAATGATTTTCTAGAATAAATTGGGTAAATAAATAATTTTCTGGAATTATTTTGACAAGTGATTAATATTTTGGAATTATGTTGGTGATTGATTAAATTTTTGGAATTGTTTTGGTGATTAATAAATTTTTTGTAATTATTTTGATGAATAAATAATTTTCTGAACTGAAATTAGTAAAAAAATTATTTTTTGAAATTAATTTCGTAATTGATTAATTTTCGGAAATAATTTCATAAATAAATTATTTTATTAATTAAATAATGAATTTTTTGTTTTTTTTATAATTTTGTATTTAATTTTGTGTTGGAGAGGGTCGACCCGCTGACCCGACCCGTCCCGACTCTAAAGGGTCAGACAGGGTCAAGAAGAGAACAGGGACGGGACGGGTCGATTATGCAAGCTGATCTTTTAGAGACGGGACAGACAGGGTCAGGGACGGGACATGGACGGGACAGGCAAATTTTCAGCCCTAAAATGAATCCCTTCCTTCACGCGCGAGAGCCACCACCAACCTCCGTGCTTGGGCCGCTTCCGTTCCCACAAATTAATTAGTGTTCTTGCTTCTTTTAATTATTTTTAAGCCCCAACAAAATTATGATCCTTTTAATTGTTACTATTTTGATAAATATGTGATAATTTATCGTATTTTTGTTATTAAAATGTTATATTTAATAACGAAAAGCGTATATCCAAATTAAAAAGTTACATTGAAATGTTTGTGTTGAGTTGGTTACTTTACATCGTATTTAACGAAAAATATTTTCAATGTCCAAATTAGAAAATAATAATCACATCGAAACGATAAACTACATTAGCTCAAAAATAAAATTCTTCATCTTTAGCCCTTAAATTGGACAAAACAAAATCTTGCTCTCTCAGTCTCTCTACTTCTAGCACTAGCTGTTGCACGTGCGCCGTCGGATTGAGAGTTTGAGACTTTCTCGGCTTCAAGAACTACATCTAGAAACAAACTTGTCCTACCTCTTCTCGTCTTTTCCCCAAAAAAAGCGTTTCATTCCCACGCCCACTCCAGCGTACACCTCTCACTTCCTTCTTTGCTTTACATAGCTGCGCCCAGCCCAAATTTCTGTCCAATACCAAACCCTAGGGGAAAAAATTTCTCAAATTCTCCCATTCCTATAACGCTAGTCCCCTGCTGCTAGGTGGCGAAATTTGGTGCTGGAGGATGGGGGATACGCCGGAGAGATTGGGATCGGAGACGCCCATGGTCGGTATGGAGACGAGCTTGAAGGACGGGCTCTGCATGGAGATCGACCCTTCTTTCCGGGAGAACGTTGCCACGGCGGAGGACTGGCGCAAGGCCCTCGATAAGGTGGTCCCGGCCGTGGTGGTGCTGAGGACCACGGCGTGCCGTGCATTTGACACGGAGTCCGCCGGCGCAAGCTACGCCACGGGGTTCATTGTCGACAAGCGCCGGGGGATCATCCTCACCAATCGCCATGTTGTCAAGTCTGGTAACCACGCTGCCTGGCAATTCTATGCTTTTACGCATAATTGTGTTTTTCGAGTGGAGTTCTTACTATTCGAATTCTTGCTTTACGGCGCTAATGCTCCGACCGTATGCCGCGTACCAATTTTATGCTCAGTAATAACTAAATGGTAGTAGGAAAACAGAGGAAAATACACTTTAGTGGCGTCTTGTGGAGTAGTCGAGGTATGGTTCTATGTACTAGTTGTATATGGGGATTGTATAAGGCAGGTCTAGAGACAATTTTGAATTAATTGAGCTTCTTGGCACTACAAAAATTAGAATTGCACCATTGTGTTGAAGAAGATCACCGGAAAGAGTTCTTTTAGGCAACCATCTCATCGTCACACTGGATTGAGCCGAACGCAGAGTATGAAGCTAAGAATGAGATGCACATTATTTAAGACTTCAGTGTCTTTTAGTCTTTCAGGATAAATTGAGTTTTGAAAGGCTAAATATTTATGCACAATCAGTTTTTTCTCTATGTAGTACTTCGTGTTGATTTCTTGGTGATGTAGTGCATTAATTACTGCTTTGTTTGTCTAGATTCTTAATGCCTGAAGTAGAAAGGATTTCAGCTGTAGAGTGTATATATTTATCTACGAATCAGAGCACATATATTATTTCTGAACGCAATCAGTTGCATTAGAGCTCTATCTAGTTTCTGAGAGGAATCAAGTTGCATTAGGGCCCTAAGTCTGGACATAGATTTCTTTTTCTATTTACTTTGCTCATTGACGAGATGGATGTTGGCCTCATGTGCCTTGATATGAATTTTCTTCTTCTTTAGTATTCTTGATGAGACTACAGATTCTTCTATCCGCTGAACATTTTTCCTTGATTTTGGTTTTGTAGGACCCGTAGTTGCAGAGGCCATGTTTCTCAACAGGGAAGAAGTTCCTATATATCCGATATACAGAGATCCAGTAAGTAGTCCTTCATCTACAATATAAAGGGCATGCTCATTCGAGGTGGCACCATTCAACTTCACTTTTGCTTCAAAATGCACTAGAATTGTTCGATCAATAATGATCCAAGAAGAATGTAAATGACTGCTAACGAGTAATTACCCTAAATAGAACGATAAGAGGTTTGAATTATCGATTCCCCTGTGAGCTGTTCTGTCGGCACAAGCTTTTGTATGAGTAACTGAATTTGAAGTGATTTGTATTTATGAAACTAAACTTTTAAACTGTTTGATTTGCTTTTGGAGTTGGATCTCATTGAGTGGTTGATTTCGTCTGTTGGTTACTAATTGCATTCCTGCTTTTCTAATCTTGTATTTTTCTCTTCATTATGATATTTGACGGTAGTCTTTTCGCCCTCCTATTAGCTAGTTTTGTAATTGGGTTTATCATGCTACTTTAAAACATTATTTAGATAATTTTTGTCAGTTCTTTTTAAAGGTTCATCTTGGACATGAATTACAATGTACCTGTATTTGTCTCTATGTGGAGCTCAGCAATACTTTGTTATTGCACGGAACAGTTCTCTTTTCTATTGATTGATGCTAGGGATCCAAGCACCTTTTTACATTTGATCCCACTTACTCATGCTTTCTTATTCCTAGGAAAAAAGAAACATAATTATGAAGAAAGTCTATAGTTGCTTGATTTGCACTTAATTCATTTTTTTCCTTTTTGACAGGTTTAATTCATTGTTTTCCATGTAGAAGTTCTGTGTCCATATTGTTAGAGGTCAAAATCTCAGTTGTGTTTATATTGGTGAACACATTATTCTAATTCCCTTGCATAGGAAAATAACTTCTATAATTACTACAGAGTCTTTATAAATTCTAGTTTGGACCTTAAGAATGTCCTGCTGGTTCCCTTTTGCATTCATAGTACTTGACTGTAGCCCAAATTGAAACCTTTGTCTCCAAATAGCTTAGCTGTTTTTGTATTCTGATTTGTTTAAAAAATCGTTTACGCACTACTAAAGCTTTCCAATTAATGGTATACAAATTTCAGGTTCATGATTTTGGCTTCTTTCGCTATGATCCTGGTGCGGTTCAGTTTCTCAACTATGAGGAGATTCCCCTAGCTCCTGAGGCTGCTTGTGTTGGACTTGAAATTAGGGTTGTTGGAAATGACAGTGGCGAGAAGGTACTTTTCTCTTAGGAAATGTTTCTTTTTTATTGTCTTTCTTATATGTTTCCTGAATGTGACAGGATACAATTAGCTTATCCTGCCTGGAAACTTAATGATTTCTTTTGCAGTTTTTTTCCATTGTCATTTATTTTTGAAAGTTCTGTAATTTTCAAGCACGACAGTGTATGGAAATTCTAGTTGGCATGCTCTCTAGCTGTCTGGCTCCTATGATGTGCTCTTCGTATTATGTGTCCTTAACATAGATTTTACTGAAAGCAAATTTGGGTTTCAGATAGAATTGCTATGTGAGAATCTCCAATTCATTGGTAATTTGTTGGCATCAGAAGTTATTCCACTAATATTTTTCTTTTTGAATCGTCTCTGCTATAAATGCTCCATCGAAATAAGAGTTCGTTCTCCTGTAACTGTTTAGTATATAGCCACCAAATGATTGAGAAAATGGCCAAAACCAACTTAGCTCTTCTTGGCCTTCAAAAGGGTAGCAAAATTGTACTCTGTTTGAGTTATTAATGGTGTTTTGTTTGTTGTTTATTGTATGGAATTGTGTATTACTACTTGATTTCAGCTCTCTATTCCCTTGGATTCTGCCGTATTATTTATGGTTCCCTGATATAATAATATGCTTCAATTCACTACCTATTTCAGGTTTCAATTTTGGCTGGTACACTTGCTCGTTTGGATAGAGATGCTCCTCATTATAAAAAGTACGTCCTATTTGTTACATTTTGATTGAGTTGGCAACTTGGTTGTTCTCCATTTCCATTTTCATTCTGTTTTATAGTTTAACTCATCAATTTATACAGTGACTCAGGAATCTGATGCTGTATGATTAGAGGTGGCAATTAGGATCCAAATCCATGAATCCAATCCATCCACCAAATTATCCACTTAATCCAATCCATTTGATCCAAATCCAATTGGATTGGTGGATTCATGGATCAATTCATGGATTCAAATGACAAATTACTATTTGGTACCTATATTTTTTATATTTTACATTTTGGTACCTAAAATTTATATTTTTATACGAAAAAATCATTTGAAAATTACATTTTGGTACCTAAATTTTTTCATTATGACATTTTAGTACCTAAATTTTTCAAAATTTACATTTTGGTCCAAGCCTTGGATAGTTGGATGTCATTTGGATTCATAGATCAATCCACCAATCCATTTGATTCAATCCATGAATCCACCAATCCACGAATCCGATCCAATTGCCACCTCTATGTATGATTGATGCAAAAGCATATTACTAATCATAGAGGGTGTGAATATGCTCTTGTTTTCATTTCTTATGAAGAAATGAATTGTCTCTTCTCCACTTCCACTTGGTATTGCAAGCTGAATGTCCAATGGAATTTTCTTTGGATCTCGTGGAGCATCTTAGTAAACATACATTTTCAGAAACAACATGGTATCTAGAATTCTGCTGGGGTTATTCATGTGTATGCCCATGTAAAATGGAGCTGCAGATCTACTTGACAGTAGTGCCTACTATTCCTCTGAACCTTAGGCCAACAGCAAAGGAGAAAGGAATTGCAACACAAGTTAACTTTCAATGTGATTTTCCTCTGTCTTTGCATACTGTATCATGGCTTCATATGTGGATCAATACATTGTGTTCTGCTGCACTTCACAGAAATGGGTGTTAATCTTTCTTTAGTCTATTAATATTAAGGAGTTAAATGGAATACAGGGAAGCGGCTTTCGTAGATCAAGAACAATTCTTAGTCTCTATGAGGCAGCTTAGTACTATTTCTTGGATTTCAGAACAAAATAGTAGAAATTAATTGATGAAAACCTAAATTGCTTGAGATAGTTGAGCGTAATTCCATACTCTGATAATTCTCTAGTTGACCCAATGATACTGCACCCTTTGGTCTTGAAGGTGTCAGTGAAACAGATGCTTAGTTACATAGCTCTCCTTGGTGCGAATCGCTATTCGTATCTTGCATGGTCATGGTTTGCTGAGGCTTGTTGTCCTATATTTATCATTGTTTTTTTTTGGGTGCAGGGATGGATATAATGATTTCAACACTTTCTACATGCAAGTGAGTAGCTTGATTATGCTCTCCAACCCTATCAGATGTGTGATAGTCAAATTTTTACCTTTTCCTGTTATTGTCAGCTTGCCTGTATAAACAAGCTGTAACTGTTTAGTGACTTAAGGGTTTGTTTTCCATTGTATATATTGATGGGAAAATATTTCCGTGCAAATATGCATGAGGTTGGGCACTCTCCATGATAATCTCATTACTCTAGAGATCAATCTCAATCACTTTGGTGTGATACAGGGTCAACACTATTCCACTACTCTTCTCAATTGTTATCACTGGCGTCAGTACTATTAGTTATTCCGGAGTCACAGCATGCTAATGGACTAACTAGCCAAATAGCCAATGTGGTGCTCTCTACCTGGATCTATACCCCACAATAGCGAGCCATAGATAGTTCAAGCGGGATTAACTATTGTGTCTTCGATTTAGATCACACAACTTAACATACTTTCCTTAGTTTGAGTTCCCTATATGGTCATGACTAGCTGACCTGATGTGTACATCTGAGGTGGCTAGAAGGGAATAAAGGTTTCTATATTTGTCAATTTGTTCCCAACTAGGTCTGCTTTTTATTTAATTCAGATGCTCGTGATCACCATTGCTATTGTTTTTAATCTTTGCTTTTAGGCAGCATCTGGAACTAAAGGAGGTTCAAGTGGCTCTCCAGTAATTGATTGGCAAGGGAGGGCTGTGGCTTTGAATGCTGGGAGCAAGTCTTCAAGTGCTTCAGCTTTTTTCTTACCTTTAGAACGGGTGAGTTTAAATATATTATCTGTCATTTTTCTCTCTCGTTCCCATCCTTTTGTAGCTGCTATGTGGTAATGGGTGATGTTATTAAATACATCATATACATGTATAATACGATGTTGTTTAATTAACTTGCATGAGTGATGTTGTATCAACTCCGTGGAAATCTATCTTCTTCAAGCTTGAAGTGGTTTGAAGTTTGTTTCATTGGGTACTGTAGATGATGAAGTGGTATGATGCAATCGAACACATGCTGATGTAGTATGCCGTATATATGAATTAGCCCACAAGATTACAGCTGTCTCTAGGTTTAATAGTCTTATTACACAAGTTTTACTGTGAAGTTTTAATAGCTTTAAGCTTCATGAGGGCCAAAAGCTGATGAAATGAGATTTACTCTCGGCTCTCCTCTCTAATCTGAGGTTCTTAAGTTACTATGATGATGATGATCACATGCCAGGCTGCAATATGTTCCTTTGAAAGAAAACATAGATACTTTATACACTGTATGCAAACCAATGACATCAGTACATGTTCATAAGTTACTACGGTGATGGGCACTTTTGTTGAGCTGGTGATTGAATTTCCTTGAAATACAAAGCAAGGGACTTCAATCAATCAAGTCAAGGACTAGCTGCAGATTTCTTGATGTAGAGACTAATGAATAGTATGCGATAACTTAGGCCTTGCATATGCCATTTATGACTTAATTCTTCAGATGAATCTTCGTTTGTGAAAAGAGTGTCGATTTTGTTTGTTGCACCCTTTTAAAACCAATGGAGTGTTCTAGTTAGGTAATTATAAAATTGTGCAATTTTCAGGTTGTTAGAGCTCTACAACTTCTTCAAAAGGGCAGGGATACATACACAAACAAATGGGAGGCAGTTTCTATACCACGTGGTACGCTTCAGGTTTGTTGATGTTCTTGTAAATATTTAGTTGACTTTTCTTTATTCTGATCCTTTTGTCGCTGTAATTAGCTTCAAAATTTGGACAAGAGTACCTTTCCTTTTGGGCTAGATGTAGACCCTGTCGTCATTATTGATTCTCATTTCTCTTTAAAAATGCTTGAGGAGCCTGGCATGTACTATAAGAGGTACTTGAATCTTGTACATGCTGTGTTGGAGTTGGAACCTGGACTTCGGTGAAGCTCCAGTCTCATTTTAGTTGAAGGGTGAAAGGTCCAGTGACTGAACCACTGTCAATACGGCATACCTCACCTAGAACTAGAGCACCCAAACATCCCTTTCTGAGTCCTTTTCTTTCCTAGATGAAGTAAGTTGGAGGTTTACCCAACTTCCTGTTGTCATCGCACTGTCTTGGGTTAGCGATAATATAATTCCGCGAATTCCTATGTCCATTGTTATGTCAGCTTGCCCCAAGCCCTTATCAGTTTTGTTTCTGTTATGTTTTTCCCCCCTTTGGTAGTCCATGCATCTTCACAAGGAGGCAGGCAAGATAAAGGGTCTCGATAGCGCTTTTGGATATGTACATTCCTTGATTGTTATCAGACAGCATGATATGGTATCTGTTTATTACAGGTAACATTTGTACACAAGGGGTTTGACGAAACACGTCGCCTTGGTCTTAGAAATGATACTGAGCAGGTAATTTCGGTCTTGTTCCTTCTTTCAATGATTTAGAGCTTTTCCTTTGTGCTCAAGATGGGTCTTTTGTCTTGTTATGCTTCTGAGTACTCCAGATGGTCAGGGTTGCGTCTCCAACCGGTGAAACTGGAATGCTAGTTGTTGACTCTGCGGTTAGTATTTTATCTTTGAAGATCTCTCGGTAAGTTTGAGGAAAACTTTGAAAGTATATGTTGACGTTCAACATATTTCAGGTCCCAGGCGGGCCAGCTCATACACATTTGGAACCAGGAGATATGCTTGTTCGTGTCAATGGGGAAGTGAGTTTTTCTGTGAATCACCTACCTGTTAGACTACCATCTATGTTTCATCTCTGCCTATTTGCTAGAGCACGGCAATAATTCTTGTTGTTTGACTCTCTGTTTTTTCTGAACTCTTTAATCTGCTGCCCTTGGTACCCTTTAGACATTCTTGGTCTTCTCTAACCCCTTGTTTCATGCATTGTGGCTACTCTATGATATTCTCTTATGGTAATGTGCCATGTGATATTTTTATTGCAGGTCATGACCCAATTTCTTAAACTCGAGACGCTTCTGGATGACAGTGTTGGCAAGGTGGTTGAATTGCAGATAGAAAGAGGTGGCACATCTTTGACTGTAAACTTAGTGGTGAGACTTGTTCTTACGTTATGCCTGTATGAGCAAGTGTGACCATTTCTATTGGTTGTTCTACGACAACATGGGGATTTCCTGTTGTCGTGAGGTTAATGAAATGAGCTAGGGTGCTGTTTGCACCTGCCTTCTACCAAAAAAAAAAAAAAAAAGGTCTTTGTGTATCCAATCCAAATAGAGCATGCAATCTCTGGATTTTCATTCGATAGTGATGCTGTATGCTTGAAACCAAGTAATAGGCACAATTCTTAGATTATGGTGTTATGTTTTTAGTTGTTGGATTCTTTGAGCCTTTCACCTTGCTAAGGAAAAAAGTCTTTAAAAAAAAGTCTTTGTGTATCCAACCCCTACTTTGCAGTTGACTCCCTATCGTATCTACGGCTTGAAGAGATGATAGCGTGTAGGTTATATGTTTGACTAGGAGGTTCATTAGTGCGATTATACTCCATCGGGTGTCAGTAGAGGTGTGTGAAGTAAGGAAGTTCTATTTGGTGGCATTAGGGGCTACTGAATGACTAACAGAGCTTGTGCTGGTTGTTTTTTATCAGTTACATGGCCATTACACGTGATAAATTTTTTCAGATGTTGGTAGTGTTGATAACAGGAAAAATGGACATAGTGAAGCTTTTGATGGTGGTGGCTAATGTTATTTTGTCTTTAGATTCATTTTTCATTTTCCAAGTCGTGATATCATTCTTGTGACTCTGCTTTTAAGGAGCTGGACTCAGTCCTACTCTTTTGTATCCCTTTCATTATTTCACATTGTTTATCCTTTTTTCTTTGTTTTGATTGCTTTGGCATATAATTTCCTTAATATCACAGGTTCAGGATCTACACTTGATAACTCCAGACTACTTCTTAGAAGTAAGTGGGGCAGTGATACACCCTCTGTCTTACCAGCAGGTACTGTAGGTAGACATCTCTTTCATCTTACACAACATACTGTATTTCTCACTGCATAATCTGCCATAGAAGTTATAACTATTTAAGAACCGTGAGGTCCTTGGTTGAGGTACTTATGCGTCTTTTGTCCACACCAGCGCTGAATATAAGATTTAGGGTTCAAGTCCGTATTAGTTGAGTTTGCCTTAAAGATAATCACAGAAGATTCACATCTGGAGCCTTCATGGGTATGAGTTTGGCTACTGATTAAGATCACAACATAGTGCTAACTACAAACCTCTGAGCTCTTACTGGCTGAATGTCATGTTAAACCGAACATAGAGTGTTAACAAGCTTGTCAATGCCTGTCTGCCAATGTGCATTATATTTTCCTCATATGTTGCTTAATGAACTTCGCTCTCTATTGGTTTCTTTTTGTTACAGGCTAGGAACTTCCGTTTCCACTGTGGTTTGGTGTATGTTGCAGAGCCTGGGTACGATTATTGCAGATACTTTTCCTAATCAGGGTGTCAGTTGGAGAACATTTGTTCTTGGAAAGTGATTTTGTGGGCCTTTCTGTCAACATCGCAAATTATCTGGATGTTGACCATCGGGTTTCTTTTGAATTGGTTTGCTTGCCTGTTGCAGTTATATGTTATTTCGAGCTGGAATTCCTCGTCATGCCATAATTAAGAAGTTTGCTGGGGAGGAAATATCACGACTTGATGAACTGATTGCTGTCCTAAATAAGCTATCAAGAGGTGCCCGGGTGCCCTTAGAATACATTAGCCACACAGATCGTCATCGAAGGAAGGTATGACTTAAGTTAGTGTAGTAAAGTGTTTCTCATGTTTGGTATTTTTCCTGTTAGCTCGTCATTCGTTTTCCATATATTAGGTTAACTTGTGTGCCCAGGTCTCTCAATTGTGGTTTAATAAATTGACATCACCCAATTTTTGAGATGAGTGCTGACTGTGATTGACAATATGTGAAACAATTTTGTGTATCTTCAGCTATATTTAAGCTATGAATTTGTTACTTGCTTGTAAACACCATGAGAAGAATGTCCTCTGCATAAGTTAATAATTAGAATTATTAAGTCCCAAGTTCCTAAAAAAGCGGAGAACCTGGAGGTCCCAGGTTTGAATCCCTGCAGTAGTACCTTACTCACAAAAAATCAAACCAATATCACCCTTATATAAAAAAGAAAGTATAATACTATGTAGAGTAATTTGATTTAGAATTTCGCATTAATATCTTTTCAACATGTTGATGCTTGCAGTCAGTCTTGGTTACAGTTGATCGCCATGAATGGTATGCCTCTCCACAAATATACACTCGTGATGATAGCTCAGGGCTGTGGATACCAAAGCCTGCCATTCTTCCTGAGGCCTCAGGGCCATCAACTGGTGTTAGCAGCAATATACAACCTTTAGCAAGTGAAACTGTTTCATCAATTGCTGATACAACTCATGCGGAGAAGACTAATCAAGATGACAAACTGGAGTCAACAAACGGTGTCACTGTTATGGACACGTGTCATGAGCATTCTCGGAATGAACCTGATATCACAATAAAGAAACGTCGCCTATCAGATCCTTCTGCAAATGGAATTGCTGCTTCTGCTGCTTCCTTGCATGAATCTGAGGATCTGAAGATGGAGGATTCAGATACCAATGGAAATGAAATTTCAAGTGACTATCAAGACACTACTGCAGTGGCATCTGCAGCTAACGCTTCATTTGCAGAAAGCGTGATAGAACCTACACTTGTGATGTTTGAGGTGCAATCTCGCAGCTTTGAACAAAATGATTTATCTTACGTTCACGTGTGCTTCTGGTATCCCAGGTTTTTACCACTATATATTCTCATCTGTGGGTACAGAGTCCTCACTGCTCCTCTGTACGTCATGTGTTGTTGAGCATAGCTAGTGATTTTATTTAATTATTAATTAACAGGGCTCTTTCATATCTGCTAGGATAAGTGTGAGTTATGAGATTAATGCTAATATTTCTTGCATTACGTCAGATGCCATCTTCTTTTCTGTGGTCATAAAAACACTCGACTTTAGGGAGCACGGTGGTTTTGCTTTGATGTCTTAAACTCTTAATGTTATGCCATTCTTCCATTGTTATTTGGGTTGTAATGAAACAAGTTGCTAGCTTTCAAATTTTTTTTCCTTAAATTCTTTCCATGGACAAGGACTATTGTTGCTTCCCCACTCGCATTTCCTATTGAGCCTGGTAGCATAGCAAGTTGATATTTCTTTCTGCAGGTTCATGTTCCGCAATCAGTCATGCTTGATGGTGTCCATGCACAACATTTTTTTGGGACTGGTGTCATTGTTTACCATTCACAGTACATGGGTTTGGCTTTAGTAGACAAGAACACAGTTGCAATATCTGCATCTGATGTGATGCTGTCATTTGCTGCTTTTCCCATCGAAATTCCAGGGGAGGTAAATTTCAGAAGGAAATGTAATAAAAGCCACTGCCTAACCTTTTTTTTTTTTTGACAGTCTGTGTTCCTTTCCAGGTTGTATTTCTCCATCCCGTTCACAATTATGCTCTTGTTGCATATGACCCTTCAGCGTTGGGAGCTGTTGGTGCATCAACTGTCCGTGCTGCTGAGTTGCTCCCCGGTAGGGTTTACTGCACAAGAGACTAATATTTTTCAGTGTTGTGCCTGTCATGGTGACCTATTGTGCACATGATTCTCTTTCTTCTAACTGAAACAGTTGCGTCATGTAGTCTGCTCCTGTTTTCATAAGTAAAACTTCAATCTAAATAAATGATTAACAGTGAAAACGGTTATGATTGAATGGAGTGGAAATGTAAGGGGAAGAAGTAAGCCGAGATGGTGGCTAATGATCAATGTATGTGAAGGTTGCTTTTGTGGAAACGACCTGGCTTCTGTTGTTGTATCATAAACTGCTAATGTCGGCCTTTTTTCCTATTCATGAAGACCATTTTGTTCTTTGTTGTTTATTTTCTGACCATGTACAGTATCTTGACAAAAAAACTCTATGATTAGGTGCAGTTGTGAACTATTCCAAGAATATCATACTGCTAATGTCTTGTCTGCAAATGTTTTTATGAGAAATGTGTAATATTTAAATAAATAATTTAAGGTGTTTGTTTGGAATAGAGGGTCCATTTACCCTGGTTGAAACAAGTTTTTCTGGTAGGTTAGACTTGACTGGGATTTGGGGTAAATTTTTGCAGATTTCTCACCCATCAATTGGCAAGAATTATGTTTTCTTTGAAAAGAGTTCAAATTGAAACAGAAGGTTTTTGAAGAGTCCTATGGAATCTAGAATTTGCAAATATAAAATAACTCTCGTAGTTAATTTTTGCGGTGGCTAAGTATCACATCAACACACTTTGTTAATCAATTTTCAGTACAAAGGAGCTTGTGACTTCTATTTTCAGTAAAAAAAGGAGCACATTTTCCATATATATTTTTCTCTATCCCTAGGCTGTGTGGATGTGTTTTTGTGTGGCCATCGAGTTATTTATGAGATCAAGTCAGGTTGTGGATGTAATATTCAGGTGGACTAATTGATAGGTTTTTGTTCTCTGCTCTGTACTGATGGTTGTACTTGTATTGTTGGGGCAGATCCTGCACTTCGTCGCGGCGATTCAGTTTATCTTGTTGGATTAAGCAGAAGTCTACAGACAACGTCGAGGAAATCAATTGTTACAAATCCTTGTGCTGCTTTAAACATCGGCTCAGCTGATTGTCCTCGTTACAGAGCAACAAATATGGAAGTCATTGAACTTGATACAGGTAAATAAGAAGACCATAGCTGGTCAACTGCTGGTCAGTTTTTGTGTAATATTTAACGCCTTGGTATTTTCAGACTTTGGTAGTTCATTTTCGGGTGTGCTAACTAATGAGCACGGAAAGGTTCAAGCTATTTGGGCAAGCTTTTCTACTCAGGTTTTAACTATTAACTGAACTCATATGATTGTAAATGAAATCAGGTTGTAATGCCTTTTCTATTCTCATTTTCAAGCTGATATTCTTATTTCCAGTTGAAATACGGCTGCAATTCATCTGAAGATCATCAATTTGTGAGAGGAATCCCGAGTTATGCAGTCAGTGAAGTCCTTGAAAAAATCGTATCTGGTGCCAATGGGCCACCCCTTCTCATTAATGGAATTAGAAGGCCAATGCCACTTCTCAGGATTCTAGAGGTTGAGCTATATCCAACTTTGCTATCAAAAGCACGAAGTTTTGGTCTGAGCGACAATTGGGTACAAGTATGTCCTGTTCTTTCTTTTGGTTTCTTTCCCCTCTTAAGTGTATGGGCATGTCCACAGCAGCAAGCTCATTTTATTCTTTCAAAAGAAAAAAAAAAAGAAAAAAAAGACAAATAGAATAAAGAGCTCCTTTTTTTTGAGTCAATATGTTCAATATACACTTTGATGTTGTCGTCCTGACATTAAGTACTGCAAGACTTCGTTTATGTGACTATGCTAAGTTGCCATTAATGCTCTCTTAACTTTAGGTTCTATTGTGTAGTTTGATGGAGATTATAATGGTAAGTTCAATGTCCATCCTTTCCATACCTTAGCTTTCTTGGATTGGTTATGTGACTAACTACTGTGTTCACCATTTCACTCGATAGCTGGTTAACTAAGTACTTTATTTCGCTGTTCTGAAAGAACACTGTTCCTTTCCTAGTAATAAATAATACACTGCTGGTATCTTCTCTTCACTAAGTTGCATTGCATAATCATTTAAAGTGAATAGCTTTCAGATACACCTATTATTTGGTGATAATAGAATTCTGGAATTTGTGTCCCCCAAGTATGGACTAGGGGTCCTCAAGCCTGCTCCTTAATTGTTTTTTAGACGTTATTGGAGACATCATATGCAATTGAGAGTTGACGGACAGTGGCTTCTGTATCTTTTAGGCTCTTGTGAAAAAGGATCCGGTTAGAAGGCAAGTTCTGCGTGTTAAAGGTTGTTTGGCGGGATCAAAAGCTGAAAACATACTTGAACAAGGAGACATGGTTTTAGCTGTAAATAAAGAGCCTGTGACATGCTTTCGAGACATAGAAAAAGCTTGCCAAGCCTTGGACAAAAGTGAGGACACTGATGGCAAACTCAAACTCACTATTTTCCGACAAGTAAGAGATGGAAAACCCATTGTGTCTCTGTCTTATAGAACTTCAAGTTCTTGTGAGTCTCTTTGGCCGACCACCTGCATTCAGCAATCTGTTATAATTTATTTTGTCTGTTGTCTCAGGGTCATGAAATTGATGTTCTGGTGGGAACTGATGTTAGGGATGGCAATGGAACAACTCGTGCAGTAAATTGGTGTGGATGCATTATTCAGGATCCACATCCTGCAGTTCGTGCTCTCGGATTTCTGCCAGAAGAAGGTCACGGTGTTTATGTCGCAAGGTAAAATAGAAAGTCATCCCAGTTGGCTTTTAT
The DNA here is from genome assembly GCA_946122785.1 of Linum tenue. Classification (NCBI taxonomy): domain Eukaryota; kingdom Viridiplantae; phylum Streptophyta; class Magnoliopsida; order Malpighiales; family Linaceae; genus Linum; species Linum tenue. The sequence goes on along the minus strand of CAMGYJ010000010.1, from coordinate 4,114,530 downwards.
CTCTCTGATTTCAGTAAGTCCTTAGACGGTTTGTTCATGGTCGGATGAATCAGGCTATGTACAACTGACTGCATGCTGAACTTATGTCTCTGATGGAAACTAAGTTATACTATTTAGAATTGATAAATAATGTATGCCTCCCGTCTTTAGGGAAAACTTCTGATTGATGAAATGCCATGCGTTTGGATATGTCTCACCTGGTCCTTTCCGTATTTCTAGGCCATAATCCTTCCTTTGTTCTCTTTGGCACAAAGGCTAGATGATGGATATTGTATAAATTTCAAAACAATCGAGTTCTATATAGACTGCTTAGATTACCATTACAGTTCTTAAAGTTCCTGCATTCTATGTTTTTGGTACGTGCAGGTGGTCTCATGGGAGTCCTGTGCACAGATATGGACTGTATGCTCTTCAATGGATTGTTGAAGTTAACGGAAAACCAACCCCTAGTTTGGAGGCCTTCATAAACGTGGTAAAGGTATAGTTACCCATAACAGCAACTAGTTTCTTAATTCACAGCTTGATTTGCGACAGTTACGTATACTGATATTATTGTGCACTTGTTACTTCGACATATCTTGTTCCGGTTTGTGCATGCATACATCATTGTAGCTGAATACTGTTGGCCTGATTGTGTTTGATCAGGAACTTGGACATGCAGAGTTTGTGAGGGTAAAAACAGTTCACCTGAACGGGAAGCCTCGCGTTATGACACTGAAGCAAGATCTTCACTACTGGCCTACGTGGGGCCTGCGATTCGACCCGGATACCTCAATGTGGCGTCGAGAGATCATTAAGGCTCTGGATTGCAGTTTCATCCGAGCTAGCTAGGCTCGCCTATGCTAATAAAACCCAGGCATCCATGAATGCATCATTCAATACACAAGTTTATTACGATTTTGGTTCTTGGGAAAGGTAATGTATTCTCAAGTGTGGAAAACTGAGGATTGATGGTAATTTGAGAATCCAGCGTGTCGTGTCAATTGGGGAGGCGATATAATTGGAAAATTGAAACTCGAGTTACCCTTTGCAAGACTTTTGTGGTGGTCCAATTACCCTTTCAAGTTCCTACAACTTGTGTCTGGAATTTGATGGCCAACTGTTTTGTTTTTTTATTTTCGGGTGTTGATCTGGACTCGTTCCATCTAAGCAAATATATTTTTTTTCTTCTTTTTTGTACGTTCAGTTCAATAAAAATATTTACAAACTTTTTATTGGGTCCGACCAGAGAAGAGTTGGGGGCGGCGAGTCTACAATCTACATGCAGCCTTGGGCTTGGGCTGGGCAACGCGGCCAACAAAGACCATGCCAGGACCAGCTACCATAGACTCCTATTGGGCTTAGCTTAACCGTTTTCCAAACTCCTTTTGGGCTTTTCTAATTTTTTTTATTATAATATTCTTCAGTTATTTACCAGCTTAAAAATTATGAGCTAAAATCTAGATAATAAATAAAAGCCGAATGATGAAAACTGTTGCTCCATTTCAAATTTTCTGCAACGAGAGTGATTATAGGAAGGACATTTTGGTTTTCACAATTGCTTATTTTCTTATTTATTTATTCATAAAAAATGCATGCACTGGGATTTGAACCTTGGTCTCTTTAAAGGCAAGCAAGGATCATAACCAATCACACTAAGTATATTTGTTGTATCTATTTAAATTCAAACATACACGAACCTAAATTATGAAAATCATATGATTTTTTTAACGATTAGTTGGCCACTGAATCTCCCGTAAGTACTTATTTGGTGTTTTAATACTTTGATTATTTTAGTTGTAGTTTAATACTTAATTTAAATTTCTATCTATTTTATAAATATACAATAACCCTAAAATTGCAGCCCAAATATCACTGGTTCGAATATTGCATATCGAATTGCAATATTAAACATGTAGAAGCAATATCGACTTCTTAAATTAATATTATTTTTCAGAATTACTATGGAGAAATTATATCTTTGTGCAAACTATATGAGACTGGTTCTTTTAATGTTTTAGTCGGGATAACCGCTACATTTTAAACTTCTTCATAATCTGGCATGATTGGATCCAATGATCATTATACAAGATTGTGTTTAATAGGGTGGCTCATTTCACCACTTTTTGGCGTGTTAATGAATTTGTAGGACAATGACAGGTCTACATCTACACTCATCACAATCTACACATCATATAAATGTGAAATGAGAAAAGAGGGATTCCATTTCAAATTTGATGCGTACAGAGCAATTTTTTAGGGGGTAAATTTAGAAGATGCCAGTGCGGTCGGTTTGTTGAGCACGAAAGTAAAAAATATGTTTTCATTTAAACGGGCCCAAACTGTTATTTGACCCACTAATCGTGCACCCATCGCCAATGCAGTCAAATTCGGGATTTTGATCGTAAAATCGTAGGATTTTAGGATTTTACTTAGGGATTCCGATCTTGATTTTACTATAAAATCGGTGGACCTTAAAATCGTTTAAAATCGGGATTTTGATCGTAAGAGAACAAAATAGGTGGTTTGAGCCAATTTAAAATAAGTATAACTGTTTCAGTGGAAAGGGCAATGGAATCTTCTCAGATATTTTTCTATTAGAAAAATATTCAAAAATAATAAAAATAACCAAATTAGGGTTCGGTTAATCTCTTTCCCTTCACCTCATTTAACTTATTGGTAAAACACCTGTCCTAATATTGGAAGTATGTAAGAACTAACATCATTATTAACTAATTAATTTATTAATGAATATATTTGTACCAAGCCACTAACATTACTTATTTTATTGGAGTTCAATTATTTTTAGTTTTAAATCATACTTAGTAGATGATGTCGAAATATTACTTTGAGTTAAACAACCTAGACATAACATGAAAATAAGAGCCAAACCCATGAACTATATCTCTTCATCATTAATTATTTTGAGTTACACATTAAATAACAATTAAAATAGTGATTTTGGAACATTAGTCTTGAGAATTATCTTATGGAAAATTTTTTTCTGAATTATCATTTTAAATGCTATGTGTTTTTGTAATATTAATAATTTATCTTATTAATATTCTTATATGCTATGTTCTATATGGTACTTAAAATCCTACGATTTTACGATTCGATTATACGATTTTGATTTTACCCCAGTTTTCAATTTTAGGTAAAATCTCGATTTTAACTGCTTTGCCCATCGCAGCCTCTCCAAATCTTCCTATTCTACTCGCCGGGTCATCTCCTCCACTACAAAATATCTCCTTATGTACTCAAAGTTCTCACTGAAACCTAATATCTACAACTTAGGCGCAGAGGGAGCAACCGATGGATTGTAGCGACCCCCACTATTTTGATAGCTAATCAAGAAGAGCGCGTTTGTTTAGTTGTATGGTGATTCACTTAATTAAAAAAATTTATTCCATTGACAGCCTCCTCTCCGCAATTATATTGTGTTCACGAAGATCTGAAGGCGCAAGTGCAACAGGTCCAGGGGTAAACAATATGTATAAAGCGTTGGCCAAACTGAATTGAGTCATTCTACTTGGAATATGAAGATTTTTGCTTAATTGCTTTGGTTCGTGATGCAACTATGTTATGTTTGAAGGTAGACCAACGCAAACAACAGCACAGCTCCAGGGCTATTCTGCACATTAGGTAGTTGGGGCATTAATTGATAATTATTTGGGATTATTCCTACAAGTACATAATTTGGAACGTGCCTTTATATTGCATTGATTAATAGTTGTTTGAGATTTTTCAAATGAGTGATTTGACATGTTAAACTCTCTTATTTTTGAAAATGGAGTCTTCGAAGTGGAATATGAAGATTTTGGATTAAGCTTGGTTTCGTAACGCCCTTATGGGTGTTTATTCTCTAAAATGCAGCTGTCTTTCAAAGTTCCCGTTGCAAATGGCAAGTCAGGATACAACGATGGTACCGGTACACGTTTATATCATTAGTAGGTAGCAGATTGTGTCCATTCTACTATATCATTTAGCTAAATACTTAGTTGTTCTTTTCAACTAAAAATTATGCTTAAATGCTGTGATTGGCCTCAGAAATGTATGTCTTTGCATTTACTGTTAATGATTGTGAGTTTTGGTTTAATGGTGAAAAGTCCATTTATTTTCTTTTTAGCTAAATTGGGCAAACCTATTGGACAATAGGAATGCCATACATTAGTGTCGTGGGAGGTTTGTTTGATGTCTCAGGGTGTTAGATTTTTAAGAAGGTTGTTTGTTGTGGCAGAGAGTCCCTAAAGCTAGCGAGGTATTCCTATGTGGGCTTTTTCTTTGTTTGACTTTTTCTCACCTTTTTTCTTATCTCTTTTTCTATTTTTGGTTTTTGTGTGCTACCTTCAGTTGCTACGTCTTCATTTGTGAGCCATCTATACTTTTCTTATTTAGTGCCTAAAAATCATATATACTCGATTGCATAGTAGATACTAATAGATACATTTATACCAATAGAGAGATTTTAAGTTTTATCAGTTGTTAGTTTTAATATTTACTTACATTTGTTGTTTGTGTAGTTTTCTTTGTAATATTTCTCATTATACAACTAATTACTATGGCTACGTAGTTGTATAAGTGGGGGTTGGACATGATAGTTCTTAGAAGCATCAATACTTGAATGTTATTATAATGACCAAATTCTAAAGTTATGGTTTGCCTTCAACTTGCTTGGAGCATTTCAATTATGCATCAATTGTTCTCTCCGTTTAGTTAACTCTCAGACAAATCGAAAATCTTGCTGATATGTGCTTGATTGTAGTTAAATTTAGGGTTCTACTGCATTTAAATTTAGTTTACTCTTTTTTCGTGGTTGAGTCTGCTTCAAAAAATTTAGTTTGATTTTAGAAAATTTTGCTTCTGCAGTCCTGTCTTGCCACCAACGCGTTCAATAGATGGAGACGGGAGAGGCGAAGGCTATTTTTGTGTTGTTGTTGCTGGTTTAGGGATCGGTTTGTGAAGATGAGGGAGAAGAGAGGGGGAAAGGGAAATGCAGGAGAGGGGGATAACTCTTTTCTCAGACAAAAATGGAGTGAAGAAAGGAATTATGATCAGTAAGAATATGGTTATCTTACATAACGGTCTCTATTCTGTTTGAATTGAGCTTGAGAGGCAGTGATAAGGACGAGCTGCAACCAATTCATAGTGAGAAGAGAGCTATGAACTGTGATCATGTCTTATTTCAAGTTAGAAGGTAGTTTCAGTATAAGGATTATTTAATTTGACAAGTTGTTTCGTCCATGATTCTTTGTAGTTTCATTGCCATTCTAGCCAATGTTTAGTCTGTAATTTTTGAGAATTGATGTGCGAGTAATGACTTTCACTTAGCTTCAACTATTATGTGTGTATTTATTGGCATGTGATAGAATTCTCTTTTCCTTTTCATTGAATTCATTTTCATACTCTAATTGTATTATTTGTACATAGGCAAATCATGCTCGAGATGGCAACTCGCTGATATGGATGGTGCAAGGAATGAAGCCATCATTAGAATTCAGACCGACAACGGGGAGGGATGCCCAGGACTAATTCAATGATGATTGATGATGGTATAATAAAAATTGCAATCTGCATCAGCACCAATTTCTAGGCCTAAGTAAAGGTATTCAACCCAGAACTCTGCTTAGCGCTAAAAATTGCCCTCACCCAACCTTGATCCTGTTTGACCCACTTCTGAAGAGTCAAGATATATGACTAATCCTCCCCGTTCGTATTTGACTATTTTCTTATTGACTCTTTCTGACCCTGTAGGTTGGGGCGGGTCGGAAAGAATTGGATTAGTGGGTCGGTCCTAATCAAGTGGAATCCCAATCCCTTCACTCTCACTTGCTTTCTCTCCCATTCCACAAGTGGGTAACATACACTAATCCGGCCAACGGGCCGGGTAATAAGCTAGTATAAAATATATAACCGAAAACGAATATAGCTAGGCAAGTCGGTTAAGGAAAACACATGTCGACGATATGATGGGTGCGCCGTAGCAGAGCTGACACGTACCCCAGCTCCTTCCACGTATCAACGCTGCTTTTCTTCTGTTCGTCTTTTTTTATTTTATTTTATCTTATCTCGTTGGCCGGCCACCTCGACTATAAAACTAACCTGGAGTGGCCGGCATCCTTTCCACCGCCCACAATAGATCAAAGCAATCAGTTCAGAACCTTATAACCCTGCAAATTAAAAGTTAGCCTGAAAACCAACCACAGCTAATATGGTGGGCGTGGGAGCGCCGTTATGCGTGCAATGCGGGACGAGGAGCAACCCGTGCCGGTGCAAGGTGGTGGGGCCGACGGTGGGGTTTGTGGCGTTCGCGGTGGCGGCGGTGGTGGAGTGGCCGCTGGGGGCATTCGTCTACATATTCCGGCACCGGAAAGGCAGGCGGATCATGGCCCATCCGGCCACCGTAGTCTACCCGTCCGTCACAAATGCCATCCCCATCTGATCATCTCTTCGGGAACACACTACTCTTGTACTAAATTTGACTTGTGCTGTGTTTTGTCTCCTTTGTTGTTTTGTTTAATAAATAATATATTGTACAATTACTGCTCTTCAGAAACTGTTATGTTCTTTGGTTGGGAGGAATAATCAAGCATGGTCCTCAGTCATACTTCCATGGATTTCTAATTAATTTTCCTTTTAATTGGATGCCGATCGATTGGCACCAACTTCCTTTAAACCGCCATCCACATATGATATGTTGCTTTGCAGCCCAAACTCTTGGTCACCGGCCACAATTATCCTAACACTATAAGGGGATTGGGGCAGGATCCGGTCACAACCCCCTTAGGGGTTGTGAGTTTCACTTCCCACATTAGAGTCGTCCATCTCCCTTTCAAATCCGACGGCTATCAACACAAAAAGGGTGTTTTGGGAAGTCTTGAGTTACCTTTAAAATAAAAAGGAAAGAAAAAGTAATAATAAATATAATATCAATGCTGAATTGACGGAATTAAGAAAATATAGTAAATGCATGGGGAATATTGGTATGCGTGATTTGTGGGATTCGATTAGCACTAACCATACCGCCCATGATGGTTCCCCTACCATTTTCAGATTCTTCATCTTTCAGTAGAGGCAACGTAGGTAGCCTAACAGACTGGAAGCAACGTTGGAGCAACTTCTCGTTGACGCCGACATAATGAACGGCGACAAAGATTTGGGGGGATCCGACGGGACTGGTTTATTTGGCTTCATCGCGACGACAACAACACGACATGAGGAATGCCGCCTGAGGCAATAATCTCGGTAGGGTTAACTAGTGTGGTTTCGTTGTAGTGGTATTAGGTTTTTTAATGTTACGACTGATGGAAAGATAGAACGGTACTAGTAGTATGCTTGTGCTATTATGTTAGTATTGGTAGTGGTAGCTTTGTACTGGTACACTTGTAGTGGTAGTTTTTGTACTGGTACGATTGTATTGGTACGCATGTAGTAGTAGTTTTGTACCACTACAAGTGTAGTTATAGTTTTGTACTGGTAGACTTGTAGTGGTATTTGGGACAGGATACAGTTTAAATTGTCAATTGTGACAGATGTTTCATTATTCTGATGAGATTTTCTTACCCGTAGAGTATTGTAGTGAACTAGTGCTACTTACTTGTACCACTATTATTGATTCCTACTAGTAATAATATCCAGTAGTGATACGACTTCTGGTCTCTGATCCCTACTAGTAATAGTTACGGGCACATATACAACTATTGGGGAAATTTGCCAAGAGTGGTTTCCGATCCCCAACTTGTGGTCTCTGATCCCTACCTTTACTAATTACCTGTACGGATACAATAATCAGTAGTGGTACTTGTACATGAACCACTATTGTTACTGGTACAATACCACTATTCCTTGATATTACTAGTATTACTAGAGAGATTTGTTGTTCAGAGGCTTTTGATACCAATACCACAACTATTACTTGTACCACTATTAGTACTTGTACCACTACTGATCACTTTGTGATTAGAAAAACAAGTTAACTACTCTTGTAACACAACACCATATTAACTGATTCAACAACAATCCTATTTTTCAACAACACATCTGGTTCAACTTCAAATTTGGAATGAAAATGGAACTAAAAGGCATACCACTACTAGTTTCACAACGTCTAAAAATTTGTTCTTACTCCATAATGAACACGAACCAAACGCATACTACTCAGACTGTGGAAACAAACTACTGCTGGGTTTGCTGGGTATATCCATGGAGTAAACCCTCCTTCATCCGCAAAGCTCTACCCATCACCTCCTCCACCATCATATTACTTGGGTCATCAATTATAGTATGGAACCTTTGTTCTCACCATTCCTGGTAGCAAAATAACACAAATACATTAGTCAGACATGTTGATTAAAACTTACAATCCCAACTCCATATAAAGCCTGTGATACAGTAACGGTGGTAGTGGTACCGGTATCTCACCAAGATATACCAATATTACTAGTGGTACTTGTATCTCTCTTCAAGATGAACCAGTATCACTACTGGCACTGGTACCTCCTTCGCTAGTGGTAGTGGTACAACGATCACTAGTAATACTTGTTCATGTACAACTATTGGTACTGGTACACAAATCAGTTGGTGTACTGGTACAAGAACCAGTTTTGGTACTGATACCACTACCACTGGCAATAAAACAATTAATTCTAACTACCACTAGCACATCGATACCAATTCCAAGTACCACTGACTATACACAAACAAACAGGATACACAAGAAACGAAGGTCTGCATCTTCGTTTCCAACGTGCATGACGACCAGTTGAACCCAGTCAATGGAAAATCAACCGAGCATAATTTTCAAACGACGAGAATTCAAAATAAAGGAGTGTAGGAAATAGAGCTGAGTTGACTTACCTACACTCTCGACGAACCACCCTTCGAAATCACCGGAGACAGAAAGCGAGATGGATGTAGGTAGGAAAACGGAATCTGCGGCGGAGGCAAGGGGCTTTCCCTTCTTCTTCTTAGGGGTTTTGGTAGCAGCCAGAGGAAAGGGAAGAGGGATTATGGTTGGCGAACTGTTTTTTGCGGCGGAAAAGGAAACCGTCGACAACGTTATCTGCGGCGGAAGCGAGGGTTTTTTCTTCTTCTTCTTAGGGGTTTTGGTAGCAGATGGAGGAAAGGAGCTAGGGATGATGGTAGGCGAACGGTTTTTACCGGGGAAAGTGGCTAATTTGCCTCCGGAAAACCATCCCCTTCAAAGCCGACGATCGCGTGTCATCACACGTGGAGTGGGGAGGGAGCGGATCCAGTGCGGCTCATCCCATTTTTACCCCTGGTTTATATCAGCCGCCAGATCAAGAGAACGGGGGATCTATGGCTGTAAATGGGGAAGCGAAAATCACAACCCCTATAAGGGTTGTGACGCTATCTAAACCCAAGGGGATTAGGGGATTTTTTTTAAAAAAAAAAATTATAAAATTAGCACCCAGTCAAAAAAATTGACATAAATAGTTTCATTTTTAATGAAACGCACCCCTAAGGTGCGTTTTATAAGTAAATCGCACCCCACAACTGCGTTTTACTTATAAACCGCACCTTCCATGCCACGTCAGCACGCGAACCACACTAGAAAGGTGCGGTGTGCTTTTTCTGCGAAACGGTCTTGAAGACCGCTGGATGAAGGCGCGATCGGACGGCGGACCGCACGCCAGCTCAGCGATCCGCGCTATGGATCGGGGACCGCATCTGCAAGGAGCGGTCAGCGCCTCGGGAATCACAGACCGCATCGGAATGGTGCGGTTTCGTTAAGGGGAAAATTACCACACCGCCCCTGAAGGGTGCGGTCTGAATAGTATAAATACCCCCCTTCCCCCTCTCATTTCTTCACACCACAACTCATTCTTCCCTCTCTCTGTAGAATTATCTCTCTAAACCCTCCCCTCCCAAAAGTCTAAGAAATAGTGGTCTGTTGGTTGCGACTAAGTCCGATCTGCCATCAGAAAACATTTCTTTGGTTTTTTCCTCAAAACCCGCCGAGCCGAACGAAACTCTGCCCGAATTTCCGGAAAAAATGAGCGAGTGGTGGCAAGGAGAGGGAGTTTATGTTGATGAATTTCTAGCGGTACGTACTCATTATTCTGGTTTAATTTTTGTTGTTGTTATAAGCTTTTTAATTAATCTATGTACTAACCTCGTTGTTATTTTCTCGTAGGTTGGGGACGACGTGGATATATACAACCAACGGTATTATCTCGAGCAAGGACCGTTGGATCCAACCGACTTAAAACCCCATTTCCTTAGGCATGTATCTCTTTAAAAAGAGTCTAACAAGTGCACCACTCTCCTGATTACAAGATATTGTTAGCTGACAAAATTAAACGGCTAATAGAGAGCTTACCAATCCACCACAAATTTTCAGCAAGCTTCTTCCGCTTGAAATGATGGTTCCAGTTGCTCTTGAAGTGTCGTATGCACCACCTTTGGGACCACTTCCAGGCTGGATCTAAACCTAAGATGGCAGCTCTAATGCCGACGTGCTGATCAGAGATTATTGTCAGGTTCGTCCTCCTAGTGACGTGGAGCTGAATATGCCGGAAAAACCATCCATAGCTATCAACATTCTCTCCCTCAACAATGGCGAAGGCTAAAGGAAAGACTTGTCTGTTTGCATCCGCCCCACTGGCAATCAGGAGAGTGCCCTTGTACTTGCCGGTAAGGAATGTACCATCCACTTGGATCACAGGGACACAGAAGCCAAAACCACCAATAGATGGCTTGAATGCCCAAAAAAGTCGTCTGAAATGGCGTTTGTTACCTGGCTCTGGGGGTTGTATCTCTTCATCTTGGTATCGAGGGGTGAAAATAGTGTCAGGGTTGGACGCCTCCAATGCCAAAATTAACCTGGGAAGGAATGCATATGATTCTTCCCAATCACCAAAGACGGCTGCCAGAGCTTTCTGTTTTCCATGCCACGCCTTCTTATAGTTAATCATATAACCATAACGACTTGCAATGTCAGCGATTATGACTTTCACCTTTAGGTCCGGATCTTGCTCAATTAGATGCTTGATAGCCGCAGCAACCACCCTGGATTTCAACTATCGATGGCCTTGGGAAGTTATGGATGACACACATGTGTGTGTATTCACCGCACGGGATATGACCTAGTGGCCGTGTCTCTTGCTGTTGATGGCCCGAATCCTAACATTGCACCCCTCCTGATGATTACGACATCTGATTATGAGCCTTTTAATGTTGGAATGAGTTGTGTGTCATTCAAAATGCCGAGTCATTGCTTCAGTCTCAATGGCGTGCCACACCTCCTTCTTCGAGCCAAATTGTTGGCCCTTCATAAACCCAGTAAGTGGATCCCATACTGGGACCTCTGGCGGCTCCATGTCGCTGTCGACCATCTAATTGTCGTCTGGAATGTGATTGTAGTAGGGGACTGGTACACGGTCACGAGCCACCTCATCATCATTATCTGAGTCTGACTCTGGTCCTGAATCATCAGCACCTTCAAGAGGATCGGAGCTGTCTGCACTGACGTTGTTCTCTCCTTCTTCATCGGAGGGGTCACTAACTGGTGCTGGCAATGTAGTCAAAATCGCGTTTTAAAGCTTAAAAACTTATGGTTTTACGCTTCTAGATCATCAAAACGCTTCTACGCATAATCTTCGTTTTTATAACTCATGTAGTTAAAACATACGCTTTAAAGCTTAAAAACTTACGATTTTACGCTTCTAGATCATCAAACCGCTTCTACGTAGAAACGCGATTTTGACTACATTGGGTGCTGGCAGGGCAGCTTCCATCTGATCCAGCTCATGAAAGGCACCTTCATCAGCTCCATAATGGTAGTTGTGAAAACTACCGCTGCCTGATTGGAAGTTGTACTGAGGTTGGTTGGGGAGGTCCGGTTGAACTTCTTCTTCATATGACGGGAAAGATTGATGATGACCTTCACCTTGCTCTTGGTACCGAAAATAGGAATGAGGATCATGGTAACTTTGGTAGGATTTGATTGGCAATTTGGAAGGAAGGAAAGGTAGCAAGCCTAGCGTCGTTTGTCTCAAAGCCACATGGAGTGGACGAGGAGAAGAGACATAGGAAGAAAATAGAGTGGAAAGAAGAGATTCAGCATTTTGTTCCTTGGGTGGCATGAAATTGGAGGCTAATAATGGCCTAATGGGTCTGTATCACTTGCCACCTTTTTGCTCTTTCGTTGGGATTCACATATGGTTCTTTTCCCCTGTTGGCTTTTGTTCTTGGTCAGTGGAAAGGATCGTAATTATACCGAAAGTTGTATTGAAAAACTCGATATTAGGGTATTTTATGTTGAAACTATGGTTCAGCTGCTTCATACCATTAAAAACTATCTATAGTTTCAAACTCCAACTATATATTTTCTCGCTCGGACCATCAATGCTATACGATTTTACAAACACAATCACCTTAATAATTTAACAAAGTTAGTTTGACAAAAGTAATTAGTTAGGGTAGTAGGGGGCACAAGTGAGGAAGGAAAAAACTCAAAAAAGAGAATCAAAGATGTTCATTGGCCATTGTTATTGGAGAGGGAAAGGTGGCATTTAGTATTATCGCTGTGAATTTTTCACTGGATTCATTTGTGTGGGTGCGTTTTGTGGGCATCATTACATTTCACGATGACCACCAGAAGTTGGAAATTGGGATCCATCAATATTATGGATAAAGAAGGGTATCCATCCATGTAGATGTAGTCCACAAGACAATAACTTGGGGGAGGAGATGGCCTAGTCTGGCTAACTACTAGAAGCCTAATCTATAATCTTTATTTTTTTTTTGACAAAGGGATCTTTATTGCACTTTGAATAATTGGTTACAAAGAGAAAATAAAAACTTGACTTCAACACAAGATCAAGGAAACAATGGAACACAGGAGGATACCAAACCATGCTCAGAAAATACAACCAGTGGAATCACAGCACAGAATGACATCACTCATAACAAACAACCAAGTTCTTGAGACAAAGGCAGAGCATTTATAATCCCTCTTTCTTCCAACCAAACAAAGAGCAAGAAGATCAGAACAGCTTGTCCGATCACAGCGAGATCCATGGCATTGGACTTAGCAAGCCATTTGCCGTCTCCTGGGGAGTGCACAAAGTCATCCATCACAGTGAATCTCAAAGAGATTGCCCGACGGTGGAAGAGGCTGTGAAACAGAATGCTCCAAGCTGTGAAGGCAGAGGGGGCCAAGGTAGAGAGGATCGGTTCAAAGGGGAGCAAGCTTCCAAGTAGATCCACAGACCACCCCAAAAGAACCGACTTCCACCGCAGCAGCCGGAGATGGCTCACCTCTTCACGATCCGACAACCATCCAAGCAACAACACCACCTTGGGGAAGCCAGAGGGGGGAAGATGAGAATGGCTTCACCTTGCAGATGAGACCACCAACCTGGAAAGAACAACCATCACAAAGCAAAGGTCAAGCTTCCCAAGCTGCAACCTCCAGATCCTCAAACGAGCAAGCCTTGAATCTGCAAAATCCTAGATCTGGAATGCCAAAATGGCTGGAGAGACTGAAAACTTGAAGGTGAAAAGCCTAGAAGCAAAGGCCAGAAGATCGAAAGCAAGCAAGCAAGAAAGGCGATAAAAAGAGAGAAACTTGGGCTGCCGCCGGTCACCTAAAGTAGCCGGCGACAGCCATTGAAGGCTGGAAAAGGAGGCTTTCTAGAGAGAAGGGAGAGTAAATTTGAAAAAGGTAAAGTTAGAGGGAGAGTAATAAAGAGCCATTAAAAACATTGATGGTCACCAATCTAATCTATAATCTTTAAAGCCTCATATCAAACGATAATGCAATTTAAGACTTCAATGACAAATTTACCATTTAATTTCTGAAATGCCAAATCTAGCACGAAATCAGGTATTTTAAAGGTCGTTTGGAAGTTGCGATTGTTTTGGTGAGATTGTTACTATACATGTATTGTTTAGAATGCATCATTTTTTTATTTTTTAGCAGAAACAATCCATGATTATTTCTGTGATGTGACAGAAACTATCACTCAAAATGAGTGATTGTTATATCTCAGCTTTTAGCTGTAATTGTTGAGATTGTTTTGTCTCAGTTTTTAGCTGACGTGACATACACAATCACACATACCAAACATTGTATTTGACAATGTATCAAATTCGACAATACATGTATAATATAATACATGCATTCACAACAATACATCTATTTAACAATTGCAGCATCCAAACGACCTTTTTCGTTACAAATATCCAAACGACCCCTAAGTAACAAATAAACTGGGGTTCTGCGCCATAATCACACTATTGAAGCTTACCATACAGGTAGTCACTAGCAAAGGAGGTATTGATTGCAAACGAGTCACGTCGAGTTGAGTTTTTGTTTAGATTGAGTTCGACTCGTTTATAAATTTTTCAAGCTCGTGCTCGTCTTGAATTAAATAATCTAGCTCGAGGACTCGGTAGAGGTCAGTAAATGCTCATTAACACAGCTTGTCAAGCTGAGTACAAGCTCGATTGAAGATGAGCTCAATTTGAAATCATTCTTGCTGAAAAAATGTGTAAACGTAAGAATCTAAATGATAAAAATAACACAAGAAACTAAAAATAATAACTAACTTCTATACACATCCGTATTAACAAGATAATGTTCATTTTCACTAGAGTAATTAATCCTTCCACTTCCAAAAGCTCTAAACAAGCAAGTTTACGAGCTTAACTCAACAAGCCACCGAGTCAAGATAGCTCATTAGCTTATCAAGTTGAGCATGGTATAGCTCAACTTTTGCTCGTTTACTAATGAGTTAGCTCGCAAATCGGCATGTTAAATAATGAGCCGAGTGTCGAACGAGTTTTTTCATTCAAACGCCAACTGCTCGCGAGCTGCTTGGATTCTTTTGCGACCAATTATATATAACTAGCACCAATTATGATAATCCATACGTGCGTGGGTTTACATCATGACCAATTCAGTTCTCACACCAAGACAAACACATACCAATGACTTCATCCCACCATTACTACATGAATAGCTGAACTCACTTACCTCCTTTTGCAGCACAAAGCGATGAATACAGGATGTCAAAACTCCTTGGCCAAGCTTGATAATAAATGGCGACAACTTCCATGACATTAGAGCATTGTTGACACGTGTATCAGGACACCTGGACGATAGAGTTTGAATGGTGCTTCTAGCTGCCATTTCTACGTTGGCGAACTACGAAGCTGTAACTGGAATGATTGATGTCAAGTCCAGGTTGAACGTTGGTTGATCAACGGCGATTATGGCAATTAGCGTCATCCTTTGGTTAGCTAAGGTAAAGGAATGCAAATGGTTGGACTCTTCAGTGAGAAAACTCAGTAGGACATTGATTTCCCATAGTTATGAATCAAATGACAATTGGTACAAACCTAGACTTTTTAACTTCATTCCTATAATGCGAAAATTCTTTCATTAACCTTGAATCGATCATTATTAATGCATCTAAGATCCTCTTGAAATAGCTAGTCAAACCTAGATTCTCGTTAGAGGGCTCAGCCAATGTGTAAGGAATCAAATAACTCATTTTCATACAATTACTCAAAACCTTCAAAAATCTATGTGCGATCAATCAATCCAATTAAATTTCTCTCTTCTAGGTCTAAACACAATCCACCCAAAACTAGTCGATGATTAGGAAAAACTCAATAAAACATAGATTGGTTATAGAAACTCAAGTCAAGAGAAAAGTTAGTTCATAGGGAGAGAGAGCTCAAGCCAAAGAAGGAGAAATGAACATGGTTTGCTTGAATCTTCTTCTCTTCTTCAATTCCCCACTCCTTTGCTTGATTCTTGAGCTTCCAAGAGATGGGTTTTGCGTAAATCTCCTCCAATAACTCTCCAAGATCGATATCTCCCTCTAAAGTTCGTCAATTGTATGTTTCTCGCTCTCCAAAGTGTGTCTTGCTTGCAAAAATGAGCTCTCCTATACTAAAAGCCACACAGATACAGAAGCACAGCCTCAAAAACACCATTGGTATATAGATAGTTTTATTGTAAGGCAACAATGTGGTGTTCCTGTAACAACCAAGTCATGTTTGACTAATCGTTCATAATGAAGTTTAAGTTAATTATATGTATAACCACCGACTTCAAATTTGTGTTATTATTGCCGCAACAACTTCATTAATAATCACATTTAGAACTCTGCTATGATGACTTGCAAGTTACAGTGTCTTAAAAAAAACATGTAACAATTTCTAAAAAATGATCGATTTAATGACATAACTTCACCATTATAGGAAAATAGTGATCGACCGGGAAAACAAAATTGTCTACCAATTGGGAATTAGCTTATCACTATTTTATTCTAGTCACGATAATTTAAAAGTCACTATAGTCAGGGGCGGACCCAGGGGCATTTGCGGGTGTCCTGGGACACCCCTAAATTTTGGAAAAATGATTATCCAACCCCCGATTGTAATTTACGTATAGGCAAAAAAATTATAGTCCGGGACACCCAGAATTTTGAAAAAATAATTATTCTACTCTCGTTTGTATTTTGCGTATGGTAATATAAGTGGTAGTTTGGATAATTTAAACCCGGGACACTACTATTATTAATAAGGGTTATAGGTATAATATGCCCCTCTATTATGACGTTTTATCAAACATGTCACTCTACTATTTTTTACATCAAACATGCCCCTGTATTTTGAAAAAATTATCAAACATGCCCTTCTGTTAAACTTTTCATTGAAAAAAATCGTCAATCATGGTTGAACCGAGATTTAGACAACCCGACATCTTCAAATGGGAGCGGAAAATGGCAGTTTTGTCTCCCGTTTTATTTCTCTGGGTCTCGTCAAAGTGAAATTATTTGAATTATTAAGCTATACAAAAGAACCAAAAAAATTCTAAAGTGAAATTATTATGGATATTTTAGACATTTGTGTCACCAAACCAAAGTTCGGCCTTTGTTAACGGATTTTGGATGGAAATTTTAACATAAGGGCATGTTTGATAATTTTTTCAAAGTACATAGACATGTTTGATATAAAAAATAGTTTTTTTTATAATGGAATAAATTCGCTTGTTGTTGGAATAAATAGTTTTTTTCCAAACTATTTATTAATAGTTTTTTGGGTTATATGTATATTATGCCCTTGTACTTTGCATTTTTCTCAAACATGCCCCTCTACTATAAATCACATCAAATATACCCTTATAATATTAAGCACTTCTCAAACATATCCTTCCATCTATTTTTTCGTCCCACAACCGTTAGTCCGGTCCAACCTTATTTTGGACAAAACGATCTGATGTAAATGAGAGGGTGAATGACAATTTTACCCTCCACTCCAACATCATCGTTGCCTAAATCCCATTCCCTTTGTTTATCGTAGCCTCCAACCCTGGTCCAATTTATCATCTGTTTTGCTAAATCGGTCGCCTATCCCTATCGGATCTAATCTGAAGATAACGATTGATTCCCCAGGAGCCTCATCTCCGAACTTCTTCTCTCTGTTTCTAGGATTACCAGTCCAATTTTTTATCGTCGCTCATAGTTTTGCAAAGCTACTACCCAGATCTGCTTCTCTCCCTTCCATCTAGTCGCTCGCAATCACCACTAGCCATCTCGAGATTTGGTTGCTAGCTCACCCATCATTGGTGTGTGTAAAATGAAGGAGAAAGAGATGCATTCTTTGCAAAGTATTAAGGTAGCGGTGGTATAATTTTTGTGGGGGTAATTAGCATAAATGGTAACAAACCTTTGCACTTAGTACAAAATGGTCACAAACCTTTAATTTGTAACAATATGGTAACAAAACTTTGAAATTGTAAAAATGGTCACCGCTATTTAATTTATGACCGTTTTGTTTTAAGTGCAAAGGTTTGTTACCGAATCGTTACGAATTAAATGTTTGTCATGTTTTGAGGTCGGGTAGTTTGTTCGTTAAGTATATGACACTAACCATTTGAACGACATATAAGATGTCAAGTCATGTGTTCATCGACATATTTGCTTTGCCGAATAAGAATGCCCTCAGTTGACCTTTCAATTTCGATACCAAGAAAGTAAGAAAGTAGACATAGTTTTTTCAACTAAAAAGCAGTCTGGAACCCTTTTGTGAGCCATTGAATTCTCTCATTGTCATCCAAAACAACATAATATGATTCACTTACATTAACAAAACCACCATACAACTAGAGTGAATTGTAACGGTGATTGAGCGTTCAAACTCTTGAACTTAATTTGAACAAAACGGTCACCAAAAGTCTAATTTGCAACGATACGGTAACAAAAGTTTGAACTAGTATTAAATGGTCACACTGTTTAATTTGTGACCGTTTTGTTCTAAGAAAAAAAGTTTTGTTATCAAATGGTTACAAATTAAAGTTTTGTGACTGTTTGGTACCAAGTGCAAAGGTTTGTGACCATTTATGCTAATTACCCATTTTTGTTGTCGCCATCACTGAGGGGAAAGAAAACGGAGGCTTCATTTTTCAGATTAAAAAAATAGGGAGATCCTTCATTTTGAAAATTGAAATCACATATTGATATTAGTGTTGCCCATTATCAGCTTGACAGCTTCGAATGGTTGCTTACAAGTAGAATTAAAAATTAGGGAATTCAATTTTTGTTTTAGGGATTTTTTTTCTTGACTGAGTTCTTTGTTCATCTGCGAGGAGAGAGAGGTTTCAAAATGGAAAAAAGCCGATTGAGGTTGCCAATGAATCTGAGCCAAAGAATATGGTGGCGCAATAGTTACATGAGGGTCGCTAAGAGTAGAGCTAATATGGGAGGGGATCCGAAGATGGATGACGATGATGCGATGGCTGCTAGGGATGGCAATTTGCCCACCCATGGGTAATTTTGCCCAAACCCAAGTAGACCCATTTATTATGGGTAGGGTTTGGGTGATGTGTGTATGGGTTTGGGTTAGATATGGATATTATCTAAATGGGTATGGGTTGGATATGGATATCCATTTACTTGAGAGTGTTTTAACTACACATGCAAAAATTGGACTTATTTGTAAAACTTGAAAATTTTAGGTACCAAAATGTAAGACCAAAAAAATTTAGGTACCAAAACGTAATTTTCAGGACTTATATGCAAAAAAAATTAAATTTAGGTACTAAATATGCATATCTATTAAGTTTAGGTACCAAACTGTAATTTGTATTTGGGCATGGGTACAAACCCAAATCCAACCCAAAGTAAATGGGTATGGGTACAAACCCATTAAACTTTACCCATATCCATATATTTGGATTTCATGCCCAACCCAATTGGGTTGGATAGTAAAATACCCATGGGTATGGGCAAAATTGACATCCCTAATGGCTGCGACATTAGGGGAAACATACAGTCGAAGTCGCTAGAGGGTTGGGAGTGGGGGTCGCCCCAGTGGAGGAAATCGATGACCAGGTTAGAGGCAAAAGCCACCATCGGTTTGATGACATCAAGGTGGGGTGGTGGCTGCCGGCTGGTGGTGTGCATCGGAGAGGGATCAGGGGCTGCTAGAGGGAAGGAGTCGATGTGTGTGAGAGATTTTTGGGGACGATGATATTGGAGCTAGAGGAGGGTAAAATTGTCATTCACCCTCTCACTTACATCAGATCGTTTTGTCCAAAATCAGGTTGGACCAGACTAACGGTTGTGGGACGGAAAAATAGATGGAAGGGCATGTTTGAGAAGTGCTTAATATTATAAGGGTAGGTTTGATGTGATTTATAGTAGAGGGGCATGTTTGAGAAAAATGCAAAGTACAAGGGCATAATATACCTATAACCCTAGTTTTTTATGTACAAAATAGTTGAGGGGCATGTTTGATAAATCGTCATAGTAGAGGAGCATATTTTACCTATAATCCTATTAATAAATATAATTTCCATTTGGCTACAACTTTTTTGTTGATCTATTCTAAACACTGTGTAATAGCAAAACCTTATTCTCTATCTTTAATTATTTTCAAAACCTAGCAATTAATCTATTTTTTACAAGTTATCATTAATTTGTATTGATTTTATGGTTGTACGACAAGTGTTGAACATGTCTTTTCAATTTTGAGTTACATCAAAAACAAATTTAAAAGTCAAATATGCGTTCGATTCGTGAATGATTGTTTAAAACGTCAAAGTGTGGACCTAAAGGTAATTTACCTATTTCTTACTTACCATTCAGCTTGATTCGGTTTCTTGGCACATGTTGGTTCAGTTAGCCAGAAAATTAGAATAGTTCTTCTTAGAGCAGGCTCCAACCGGCAACCTCCCTCAGCCCTCCGTCCTATCTATCTATCCACAATTTGTAATGCCCAACTTCCGTCCGATTTTAAAGCATCTCTGAACTCTGATCTCTCTCCGGCTTTCGTTTTCATCTCTCTCTCTCCCCTTCACTTTGTCATTGTCGCCGCTCAATCGGCAATCGTCAATCCCGTCGTAGCTCTATAAAACGCTTTCCCAGTTCCCATTTCCCCCAAACTTCACTCTCCCCACTCATCAATCAACCTTCAATCCCCGCCTCTGTTTGATCGGAAACTGAATTCGCCATGGATCCCAATCCCAAATCCTTCCCGATTCTCTCCTACGTCATGCAGCGCCTGCCGTCGCTCAGCCCCAAGGCTCCGGCTGCTGCTGCTCCTCCGGTCGCCGCCTTCGACGTCGAGCAACCGCCGCCGCCCCGCTCTCCCTCCGATCCTTCCTCCTCCTCTTCCCCTTCCTCGTCGCCCTCCGGCCAGACCCGGCTCCTCTCCGCGATGCCCAATCTCAAGGACCCGGAGCTGCTCGCCTCCATGACCACCGCCATCGCCGACGTCTCCCAGACCCGAGCCATCCTCCGCAGGCTCGGCCCGCGCCCGGACCACGAGACCGTCGACAACGCCAGGGCCAAGCTGGCCGACATCGAGGCGAATCTGTCCAAGCGCCTCGAGGAGGTCGTCCTCACGCCGCGGCCCGAGGACGCCGACCTCGTGGATTGGAGGGAGCAGCTGGCTAAGAAGGAGGAAGACTGCCGGCAAATCGCCGAGAAGGAGAAGAGCCTCTACCTGACCATACTGCAGCTGGAAGAGATGCACGTCGGGTACGATAAGCTGTTGAAGGAAGCCGAGCAGCGGCTGGTTCAGATGTACGAGAACGCCGAGCGGGTTGAGGGCGAGGAAGAGCCGGTCCCTCAGGAGGTGAATGAAGAGGTCGTCAGGATTCTTCAAGAGGCTTCCGGCAAGGGAATTGATAAGGTGGATCTGTCCGCCAGGAAGCTGAGGTACTTGCCCGAGGCCTTTGGCAAGATTCATGGCCTGAAATTGCTTAATCTGTCCAACAATCAACTTGAGGTTAGTGATACTCTTTCGTTCTCGTTTGTTTGCATTATACATTGCTTTCTCTAGTTTATTTGAACTGGACAGCAAGTATATGCATGAATGGCAGCACTTTTAGGTAGATTCTGCCTAATAGCCTGTAGAAAATGAACCGATCCTCGAGTATTTTGCTGTTGGGAACTTGGAACGATTGGATTCGGTAAATTTTTATTGTGCTCCCGTGAAGCAGAAGGGTCTCTAATGGAACAAAGGGACTGGCATATTCATAGTTTGTAAGCTGTGAGGTCTTGCGCTTTGAAATTCATAATCTTTATTTATGGCTTTTGTTATTAGGTTGTTCCTGAGTTTCAGTGTGTCATATTCACTAGTTGAATGGATTCTTGGGGTCTTTAGATGCGAGGTATTTAATCTATGTTCAACATTGTTTACAAGAGAGTCAATGAGAAGAATTTTGTACAGGTTACTCGAGATCTAGAGATCAGGGTTATCATATCTAACGATTCTGCCCTGTTCCTAAAAATGAGAATTCTGCTTCTAAGCACAGTAGTTGTTCTTCCCTCCTATTCTTTATATGCCGTTCTCGTACTTGGGGTCATAAATGTGTGTGCAAACACGCTGGTTAGTATTGTTATCTCTTCCTACCAATCCTTTGATAGGCAGAAATGAATCAAACAGAACATGTTTTAGGAGTTTTTGCCCTCTTTGCAAGTAACACTGGCAAGTTAGTGTTCCACATGTTGCATGTGAGATTCATGGTTTGTTCTTAAATCACTATTAGTAGCACCTACTCTACTTATGGTTTGTTCTTAATCATAAAGTGTGATACTGTACCAGATCCACTCTTTGTCATCCTTGTCTGAATGTTCCATCTGCGAGAAATATTTACCAATGTCCAAATCCAATGACACATCCATTCTGGATACTCTAACTAATCGCTACAACAGTCCCTTATTTTCGTTTCTAGGGGCAACTAAAGCATCACACTTGGTGTTCAAACTGTTCCCAGTAAAGGAAAGTAAATACTATTTCCTGGAGTGCAGAATGTGTAATTTCTGATAACAAAGTTAAGGGTTTAATAAAAGAAGCCTGAGGTCCTATTAATCTACAATGTGGCTTACATATGATTTTGTATTAGTAAGAGCACGTAATTGGAACCAAGTGTCTGAATATGTTTGGTTATATACATATGTGATGTACTTTCTGTGGATACAGATGGTTCCTGACTCAATAGCCGGGCTAGAAAATCTTGAAGAGCTCAACCTTGCTTCAAATCTTCTGCAAGTGCTACCCGATTCAATTGGATTGCTGCTTAATTTGAAAGTCCTAAATGTCTCCAGCAACAAGCTAGAATCTTTACCAGACTCCATTGCTCACTGCAGGTAAAAATTCAACTTTATGCCGAAGAAAAAGGCAAGGAATCATATCAGTTGTCCATTTGTCTCGACTCACTAAATATTTTGATGAGACTACTTTCAGGTCATTGGAGGAATTGGATGTGAGCTTCAACCGGCTTACCTACCTGCCTACAAACATCGGGAATGAGATGGTGAGTCTCCACACTTTCTCTTTTCAGCTGAACAAGATCCGCTCTGTCCCCACTTCCATTGGCGAGATGAAATCACTGCGCCACCTCGACGGCCACTTCAACGAGCTCAATGGGCTTCCACACACAATTGGGAAGCTGACCAACCTCGAGACCCTAAACCTGAGCAACAACTTCACTGACCTGAGGGAGCTCCCTGAATCTTTTGGCGAGCTGTTGAGCCTGAAGGAGCTCGATCTCAGCAACAACCAGATCCATGCGCTGCCCGATACTTTTGGGCGGCTGGAGAATTTGGTGAAGCTGAACCTGGAGCAGAATCCTCTCGTAATCCCACCGGCGGAAGTGGTGAAGGAAGGGGTACAAGGCGTGAAGAGGTACATGGCTCAGAGGTGGATTGATATACTGATGGAGGAAGAGAAGAAGTCCATGCTGGAGACACAGGAGGAAGGCGAAACAGGATGGTTGACCCGCAGCACTTCCTGGTTGAAAAACACCGCCGTGACTGTTTCGGAGTATGTCAGCCCAAAAGCCCCCAGGGATCCATATCTTGATCAGCAGCTATAAACCATTCTCTCAAGTTCCCACAGCTTATTGGAGCGTCGTCTTCATATTGTAGGACTTTGATCTATTGGTCGTTTTCTGGTTTGGTTTTTCATCTTTTCCAAGATAGAAAGAGAACAGTGAAGCAGGGGTTTTGTTTTCTCATTCCCCGTTCATAGTCATAGACATGTCGCACCAGGGTTATAGTTTCTCTCATCTGAAATCAATCTCAGTTTTGGCGAACAAGGTTAGTGTTGTCTAGATTCGTTGGTTTCGCACGTTCGACGTTGATGTATGAACTAACTGCTGCTATTGCTGAAGCCTTGAGAAAGTTGAACGCTCTGTTTGGCAACAAGGGGGGTGCAAATTGCAGGAGGGTGCAAGTTGAGGGGTAAATTGCTGGGGGTGCAAATTGCTGGGGGGTGTAAGTGGAGGGGTAAATTGTTGTTTGGATGAAAAAGTAGGGGGTGCAAATAGAGTGAAAAGTAAGTAATTATATTATTTTAAAATAGATTTTAGATTACAAAATAGATTTTAAAATTTTAAAATATTATCATAAAATAATAAAATAAATATTACTATATAATAATAAATATACTTTACTAAAAATAGTTATTATATAATAATGCTCAAATAATAATTAATTATGACAATTGTAAATCATTGATCGAGCGATCTCAAAACTCGAAGCTCAACTTGTAACTGGTCATCCTATATAGGGTTTTCGTGTCTAGTTTAATCTTAAATTTTCAAACTTAGTCAAACACGTTCGAATTTGTAAGTTTTAACTATTTAGTCAAATAAACTGAGTTAACCAAACAATTTCTCTATATCTTTTCCACAAACACCTCGTATCTCTAATTTTCAATGCAAATTCGATTCAACCAAGAGATCTAGATTTGACTTGACGAACATTGATAAACTTGTTTCCAGAGTCAAATGGTCAACCCCGAATAATGTTTACATTAATGATATTTATAAAAAGAAGAAATTGATAATATTAATTATTATATAATTATATATAACACAATTAGAAAAACAAAATTCCATAATTCCCCCCTCCCCCTCTCTTCCTTCCTTCCCTTGCACCCCAATTTGGGGGTAAGCCGAAACAGTAAATTTGCACTCCCGTTTTGCACCCCCCTACTGTTCCAAATTAACCAAACAGGTGCAAATGTGTTGGAAACTGTATTTACCCCTCACATTTGCACCCTCCTCCCATTTACCCCTCTTCAGAGTGGAAAGGAAATAAAGAAATAATGAAGAGTATTGATGTTTGGACTACTGCTATTGACCGTGGCTTGGGGTTGAATCCTTCAGATCGAAGGAAAGCAAGATCTTGTATGGATAGAGGATCTGGGATGGCATGGCATCACCAGCTTGCTTGCACTCGGGTGAGTTCTGACTTTCTGAGGAAAAGTTATGTAACAGTAATACTGCGATTCTGATGTGAGTGATCTCATATGAATATGATGGAAGAGTCTCTCTCAGTCTCAGGATCTATTCCTCGCAACTGTATCAACCTGTTTCCTGCTTTACATATGCTTATATGCTTTGCTATGCGATTCTGTTCAAGGGAAACTGGGCAAGTGAGTGGACATTGTTCTTTATAGCAATAGGAGATGAAGATAAGATGCCCGGATACAAAAGCTAGAAAATAGTAAGAGTATCTAGGTCGGTCATGGAAAGTGGAAATGCAATTGCGGTTTCCGATTATATTGATGGAAATTCCAATTACAACAATGCAAGCTATCACTTGTAATTCAATATATGCAAGTCACGTTGGCACCCAACTCGCTTTAATTGGGATTTGTATTTTGTTTTCTAGGGTTTGCCCAGTGTAGTGTATATTTTGTGGGTTGCATTCGATGACTTTTGTAAGTAACGTTTAAGTGGTTCTGAGGAAAATTCGGGATGGTGAGGTAGCTGATGTCTTTAGGGATACGCTTTTGGAGGAGATAAGAAGTTTGCGAGGCTCGTTCCTGGAGTTTAAGGTTATTTTTGTTGGTCGTGACTGTAACAGGGTTGTCCACTTGGTGGCAAGAAAAATTCTTTCGTCCCCCCTCCTTAGTGGGGTTCAATTTTGTTTCTTGGCTGTTTTCATGTATTTGACTCTTTGTAACTGGCTGTTTTCTCGGTAATACGAGTAATCTTTTAGCAAAAAAAAAAAAAAAGAAGAGAATCCCTCTCAATAATAATAATAATAATAATAATAATCATATATGTTTCTTATTTTTATAAAATGTTAATTTATTATTTTATTTACGGCTCATTCCCATAGTACACTCCAAAATTCAAATGCATAAAAATTAAATTTAAACAATAAAATGATATAAGAAACGTCAGTTCTGAAAAAAACAAAAACACACGCAAGAAAAAAACAGAAATATCCAAGTCATAAAAAAATTTGAACCATAAACTAAAACCACTTGTCTTCAAAGATCAAGAAGTGAGTTATTTATCCAGTCAAATATTCTTCTTATGGCTAGATCCAATCTCCTAGTCCCTGCGGGAAGGGGGAAAAAATCACGTTCTTCCTGATCAGATCAATAAAATTATGAAAAAATAACTCGATTTTTTTATTGGGTATTTTAACGTGCAATGGATTTTCCGGGCTCAATACATGATTTTCTTTTAGTCTTTACCTATTACAGAGATGGTGTGATTTGATTTTCTTTATTTACCGCCCTCAACTCAAGTCTTAGGAGAAAGACACTTAGTGGGAATAGAAACATTTGCTGAAATAGTTAATAAATGAAATAGTGAGTGGTGTGGTTACCATTATTCTTTTTAGAGTTGTCTTGTATGTGTTCCTAAGAAAATGAATCAGTTGCTGGTAAATTTTTCTTTTCATTTCGCATTCTTTGTGCTTCTGTGTTCAATGACAAATTTATTTTCATTTTTTGAGGGTTAACTTTTATTTCTATATCTTCTAGCTTTTAAAATTTTATAAATAGGTTTTTTACTTTATTTATGCGTCTCATTTGAATATTGTGTTTGTGTCACTTCTTGCATTTTATTTTGCTATTAGCTATATTAACCACTCAATTCTTTCTAGTTGATCATTAAAGACAAAATTTCTTCATCAATAAGTAATTAAAATTCCATGCATGACTTATTGTAATAATTAAAATATAAGGATTTATTATCTTATTTAATTGCAGCATCGATAAAATAATGTACATATGAATCTTGTATTTTATTACAAAATAAGTTGGGTCCACATATGTTGAAAGTTAATTGCATTTAAGTAGTTGCAATGAAAGTAATATGAGTTGGATTAAAAAAATATTGAGGTTACAATAAACATCACAAATGCAATTGATTTTGCAATTGTATGTATTGATGTGGATGGTCTAAGGGACAACAAGAAGTCAAAAAGCTTAAATATATAGTTCGATTAAGGGCTTATTCATAAAATTCACATGCTAAGCCTCCAATTGGAAAAACATCAATCTAACATGACTTTTATAAATTTAGCGATGGAGTTTACTCATACCAAACATGAAAATGAGTGTGAGGTTTTGAATTATACACATAACATTTGTGATTTATTTTCCCTATATAATGTTGTTCTTAGAATTCAACAAATGCATGCTTTCTTTGTTACTGTTTATGAGATATTGGTGTAGATTAAAGTGTCTTGTTTTTCATATTTGTAAAAGGATTTATTCCTTTACCACTAGCTAAAACACTAGCTAGCAAGGATTTATGATTATGGTATTGTTAGGTTTATGAACCTAGTTGAGACGAAAGATAATTTCTTTCTTGTAGAAATTCCAAATAATCTCTAATTGGCTCATGTTGTATAGCAAATCAAGTCCAGGGATATGGAAGGATAATGAAGGTGGTTCCGACCGATCAATATCTCACAGTGGTGGTCGGAAATATCAGAAACAAGTATACCATTGATGGGGTTGAGGGATGCACCATGTACTGCAGTGCCCAAAGAGGCGGTTGATGATGTTAGTTGCTTTATTGTAGTAAAAGTTATCAATACCTCCACAAAAATCTGTAGCGCTCACGATAGTTGCTCAAGATGTAGTCATGATGGTTGTGATCATTCCGCCAAAGGTAAATTTTGGGTTTGCATCCACCATGGCAGTAGGAAAAGATGTCAGAAAGAGAAATGCATAGAATATTTCGAATGTCTTTCAAGTCTCTACATATCCCTAAAAGGTGGTCGACTCCAAAATTTTGCAAAGTATATGGAGGAAGAAAGTGATAAATAGTTATAGCTCACACTAAGAGAGTTATGGTAACATGCCATTCTCCAAAGGTCATGGAAGAGGGAAGAAGTGTGTTTTTCAAGATGTGGGGTTCATAAAAAGAGCGTCCATGGCATCGCCAATATTGGTGTCACATGGGGTTGGAAAGAGGTAGTGATTCTTGGATACAAAATGGATGGGTAAATTTCTCAATTCTACATGATGGTGGGACAAAGTGCAAGTTGGAAAGACGTAGGAAGAGTGTATGCGGGGGTGTACAGATTGTGCAAGGCAAGGCCCATAGAGGAGGAAAGAGAAGTAGGTGGGGCCATTCAGATTCAGGATATGGTGGCATTTGAATTGATTGATGCTAATGCTTGCAACTCATTTTTTGCTAGGGGAAATACTAGTCTTTATGTTCTTCATAGTGGGTTGGTGCAAGATGACATTGTTATCACTTTGAATATGATGATTTAGGAGGATCTGAAAGATGGTAGGACTAATAAGATGAAGGAAGTTGTTGTGTCTCATGATCACTTGGTTTTAGATGCCGCAAGAAATGAGAAATATTGTTGTTGTTTCACCAAATGAATTTTACTCAAAGTTTAGGAATCTGGAAGGGAAGGAGATTCATCGAGAACAATGTCTACATTGAAAGAAAAGGTTCATACTGAAAAGTTTGATGGCGGTGTTGGCTACTGGTTCTTTTAGCGCTTGAGCAAGCAATATATATTAATTTGAGCAACAGATCATATGCTCTGATACCATGTTAATAAATAAGGACTTACTGTAATTGGTATATATTGTTCTCAGAGTAAATGGAAAAAATACCTATATTATAAGAACTATTTACTAAGGAATATACATCTACGACAAACTATATAATACTATGCATGCTTTACTCCATCCTCATCATACTAACTGTATCCATGATTTTGAGTAGCTTCCAACATTTCTCCCAGAAAGCACATACTAAGATTCTCTTAAATGTTACAGGTACACAACCTCTTAGCTTACCAACAATTCGAGAAAGAGCATTCAAACATTTTAATATTCACCAATTAGTACCTATATATAATATCTAGGTTTCGACTTGGGAAGAATTCTCTTCTATATAATATTCACCATTTTAATATTCACTTGTTCTCACTGTAGGTTCTTGTTTGTCGAAATTATATGCTGCCACAAGATTAAGTGGTGAGTTTGGGCGCATTAATTAACACTTCTCGAGTTGAAATAGTAACAAGCTGGCCAATATCATTAGGGGTGGGCGTAACACAAGTCTATGTAGTCCAAAATCAGAACAAATCATTCTAGGATCGCATCAAAATCAGACAAAATTCGAGGATCAAAATTGAATACTTTTTCATTGACTTGGTCCTGACTGAACCGACAAAACCATATGGTATTTTGAGTTTCTAAATCCATTAATTTATAAGGAGAAAATAAACAATAATCCTAACCAGTAAAAGCTAAATAAAATGAAGATATAGAAGAACCCAACTTTAAAAAAAAAAATCAAATACTCGTCAAACAAGTTCTCAAACATTCTCAAACCTTCTAGCTAGTGGGGTGATGTGGGCAGAAAGATATAATATGGGCCAAGCCGGCAAGGGCTCGAGTAAAGAGTAACAATAAGAGTTAAATGAAACATAATTATAAGAGGTCAAGTTACTTATGTGTACTATGTAGAGGTCATTAGGGTTTAGACCTCATGCAAGTTGATTTGTCTAATTGCCTTTCATGCAACGAAAATACAATAGGTAAGTGATTTGGTTATGGTTCGGTCTGGTTATTAGGTCAATTTACAATTTTGGTCAAGATCGAACCAAAACTGAAAATTTACCAAATTCGAGAACCAAATTTGAAAAGAAATATCAATTACTCAAATTGATCCATATGTTGACTTGGTTTAGTATGAGCATAATTTTTCCCAAATACCTAATGAAATGGTATAAATGGATTTCTAAAAAGCGTTATAATTATTTTAGTTTTCTTATATAATTACAAAACTATAAGCATAGTCAAAAACTTTATTTGCATCCGTATCAACCCTCCCAATTAGAGCTGGCTATTTGGTCCCGGACTGTTTGTTTTTACCCGAAACAGGACCGTATAACCCGGATCGGATAGCAAACAATCCAATCTCATATTCGGGCTTAGATTTGAGGTAAAAAAAACCCGGATAAAGACCGGATAAGAGACCCCCAACACCTAAAATCAAGATCAAATTGAGACCGGACCGAATCAAAACCGGACTGTATCCAATCCAATCTTTGATCCTTATATTCCCGAAAAAACTGGACTGAGACCGGATCAATTTGGTCCAATTTAACCGGACCGGACCGTATAACCACCCCTACTCCCAACCCCGTCAAGAGGAGTATTTCCACCTTGATTAGGTATGTCGCAGGTCTCGATAAACCTATAAAAAAATGGCATGTATGAGAGGATGAGTTTAGGTGCCTCTAACCCATCCCATCTATGCCCCGCATTTAATTTTTATATGGAAAATATATCGAATATCACTTAATTTTGAGAATTAGGGTAGACATATCACTTAACTTTATATAGAGCATCAGGTACCACTGAATTCTATTATATGTGCACTCGGTACCACTTAAGTTTACTGTTAAGTGCATTCCGTTAAAATTGACAGAATATTCTTGGAATATTCTGTTTTCTAAATTTCAGAATTGGCTCTTCTACTTTTCTAATTGTGAAAAATCATATGGACTTATTAAAAACATCATTTTTGGTTGGAATCCTCTTTTGAACACTTTAATACCAAACCAATTTTAATAAAAAATTTAGAATCAATTATCATTATAAGTATTTTCAATCATATGTGTTCTAACAATTGAATTTTTTTTTCCTGAAGCAAATATATCTTATGAATTCTGTCTCAATAAAGATAATCTAAGTATGTTATATTTAGTTCTCTTACATGATGATGTTTTCTAATTTTTTATATTAAATTTTATTGTAATTCTCTAATATTATATTATAAATGTTCCATATTAACTAATTTACTAATTCTAATTCTCTTTCTATAGTTGTATTCTTTTTTTAAGTACTAAAATATGTTTAATTATTTAAATGTTTTTAGTGGTGCTTTTAATTGTATTAGGGGTTTAAATATATATTCAAATATTTATTTCAAATCCTTTTTATTATATTTTAGTACATTTAGTATTCCTTTTTTATATTTGTATATTATTTTTACTAATTTATTATTTTGTTGAAAAAATTTCATTAGTCATTCTAGTAATACTATGTTTAGAAGGTTTTCTAATTTTTATATTAGTTAATACTTGTTGAAATATAGTTTTGGGTGTTTTGAAAAGTTTTGGCTACCAAAAGGTAAATGAAATTTTGGGTTGGATGGAAAATTAGACGGATGTACCTGTTGGCGACTTTAATGATACCCAACACCCTATTAAAAAAAAAACACCCTATTCAAAGTTAAATAATATGTCTACTACAATTCTCAAACTTAAATGATAATCTAGTTATTTTACCCCAACCCATTACATTACATGTTATTTTATCTCTCTTTACCATCCTCAAAAAAACAACTCCAAACTCCTTGTTTTTATATTTTTCTCATACTTGTCTGGTGATATATGATCTTCATTCAAATTTCCTTTCTTGTTGAAAAGCAATTTCATTTCGTCAAAGCTCTAACCACATAGCATCAACTACAAGAGTACTTTTCTTTACAATATGATGCATTAAAGAACCCTTAGCCCACGTGGCTAATTATCATTATTAGTATTATTCGGTCTTTTGATTAATTGTTGGATATTTTGAGGGATGAGATAACATGTCTATCCCTAAAAGGTTGGAAAAATGACATCCCTATTAATTATAGATTTTTAAGATAATTAATTTGTGTTGCATTTAATAATCTATATGAATTAAAAATACATATTAATTACTTTTCTTTTTTTCAGTGCACAGGTAGTTGTATCAGTGCAAATGTGCAATGGTAGTTCCAAAAAAGAACGTAATTCATATGAGTTCAGTATACAGGTGCAATGGTAGTTGTATCAGTGCAATGGTAGTTAAAAAAAAAAAAGAAATGTAATTAAGATGAGTTTTTAATTTCCAGATATTATTAAATGCAACACGAATTTAATATAAAAAGTAACTATAATTAATAGGGGTATCATTTTTCCAACCCCTTAAAAGGGTTAGCATGCTAACCGATCCAATGTTTTGAATATTTTTATTGGTGTATGTTTAGGATTAGTATAATTAGTAGTGTCTTGTCTAGGAAGTTATTATTTACCATTATTGTTTTGAAATTGGGTTACCTTGTCTAAAGAGGAAAGGGTTTGTGGGATTAGTCCTATAATTATGTATCTTGTCCTGCCTTTAAGTTTTTATTCATGAATGAGAAGAAGATTATTCCAGTAATTATCGTAGTTGTTTAGGAGTAGAAGTAAAGTAATTTAGCGATCTTCGACGAGTAAATTCTATCACGCGTCAATTGGTATCAGAGCCTGGTTCTGGTTATCCACGGGTGTCTGGGTTTGATTCGATGAGCTTGAAGGGGCCCGTCACGGTGGAACTCATCATGGAAGTGTTGCGTAAGATGAAGCAATCCATCGACATGTCTTTCGAGAATATGATTGTCATCAATCGCGACATGATCGCTACAAGCGACAGGATGATTGTTGCCCTCGACAAAACAGTCGCGCCAACACCGTAACAATGGTTATGTAAAAAAAAACTATGGTTCCTGAACTAATGATTTGGTTCAATTTCCATATGTTATGTAAAACTTTCACACATCACAATTTTCATCCACAATTCCCGTCTACAAATTTTTACATAACATACCTAATTAAACCCTATAAATCGAATTCCGATTTATCCTTCCCCTCCCTTGCCCTTCATCATGTCGCCACCGGCCTTTTCTGTTCAGTTTTTAATAATTACTCATTTTCTATTTTTGAACCGAACCAACCAATTAAACCTATGAACCAGATAATTACCAAGTGTCTGCCTTATTTGCAAAGAATCACAAAAACAAAATACTCTTTTTCTATTAGAGCATCTTCATTGGAATTGCAATTAGAATTGCATTATGACATGGCATTCATTTGCAATTGCATTGATGTAGATGGCAATTGCATCTTTGCAAACTTGCATATAATGCAATTATGGAATGCAAGTCACATCATCTTTTTTTTATTATTAAATTATTCATTAATTTTATTATTTGAGTGTTTATGTTTTAATAAATTAAATCAAAAAAATTAGTTGTAATTGCAAGTTAATTGCATTGATGTGGTGCAATGCAAATAAGATGAGTTGGATTGCAAAAAAATGAAGTAACAATAAAAAAAACAAATGCAATTGCACCAATGGAGATGCTCTTAAGATAAAGGGTCTTTGGAGTTTGAAGTACTCATCTCTCACAGCTCTCCAAAAGTTTCACACTGGAATGGATGAGGAAGACAATTGGGAGGAAATGTCTGTTGGTGCGTCGAGCGCGAGACGTTCCGGCCGTTTCTCCGTATTTCTTCAAACAATTGAGCACCTGCAAAACCCTATTCGAATCTTTTGCCAAGAACAAGTGAGAGAAGGGAAAGTAGACTGAGTTTGATCAGAGAAGACTCTGCTATTCAGAGCTCTTCGTGTGATCAAGGAATAAGCTTCCTGTAATGGGCTTTTGACACTTAAGCCCAATTGACCCACACTCCTTGTACGAAGTCCACCTTAAGATTTGGGGGTCAGATTACAACTAAAACTAAAAGGCCAAACTAACTTAATCAACTCAAACGACGAGCTTTACCAACACATTAGCATCTGTCTTTCTTCTCTCTTTCGGATCAATAGGTGTCCTGCAATTTGAATAAAGAACAGCCCAAGAACAATATTCCAGAACCAGACTAAACCCAGTAAATGAAACGGAACCTATATCAAACCAGCGCCTGAATCGATTCACCAGACCCGTCCCAGTGAGCGCTAGAGCTTCGTCTTCCTTCGTAAGTCCTGGTCGATTTCCCCTGCACTCAAAGACTGAAACAGAGCACACAAATAGACAAAGCCGACCCTGAAACTGAAATGCAGAGTAGGAACACGACACACGATTTTTACGTGGTTTCCAGTATTGGGAGAATAAGGATCCCAATACTGACTACTCCACGGTCAGAGATTCGCAGTGCGCGATCTCCGACGTTTCACTAATGATTTTACGTTTAAGTTCTCAAATTTACATAAACACTCAAACCCGTTCGATCAGCTCCCCGCTTGATCGAAGCTTACTCTCTATCGGCTACCCAGCTAATAGAAACCCTGATATTTCCCCAATATCAGAACCCAGAAATCTCCCCGACTCCTGTGCTGACTTTTCTCTCAAAATCACTCGCAAATCCCCTTTGCACTCTTTGATTTTGTTCTGCCGAAAAGTCTGCATATCACTCCAGCTTTCTTCTCTTTATATACTACTCTGGTGACCAAAAGCATCTGCAAGTGAAATACTCTCCTTCCTTGTTTAGTTTCCCTTGATTTTGCAACCTTCTATTTGAGACAAGTTGACCGTTGCCTTGAGCTATCTTCCCATGTTTAGCATATCTCGTATTCTCTTAGGAATGGTAAGCTTCTGATTTGTAAATCTCCCATCTAAGGAAAGTTCCTCCTTCCAACTTGTTGATGTTGAGATGTTCGGTTGCTGACGTGACTGTTGAATGGCTTTGCTTGAGCGCCAAGCCATTTGGAGAAAATGCACCTACTGTGATCTGCCACAGTCTTTCCTCCTTTGTTGATCAACCCGTCCATCTAGCATTTGCACAGCTTTTGCGGAATCTGTATACAATTTAAGTTTCTCTTCCTGCACTCTCAATTAATTCATTAGTTTCGAATGCACATACAACCCAATTGTTTTGCTAATGACAAGTTTGCTCCTAACAATCTCCCCCTAAACTTGATATTAGCATCACTAGCATTTTGACACATGATATGGGCATAAGTACAAATTGGAGAGAGCACATATACATTTATCATTTGATAACACACTTAAATATGTCTCCCCCTCAGTTCTAGCATTCAGCCACTGATCGACCACTTAATAATGCTCCCCCTCAGTTAAAGAGTTTACTCCCTTAGGTTGCAACTGTTTTGCTAATGACAAAACCTTGTAAAACAATTTCCCAAAATTTCTCTTTGATGAAAATTACCCATATGTTGCGAAATCTCAAGTCATTAGCATGAAAGTCATTCAACACTGGATTTGAAAACACAGGACAATTCTCCCCCTTAATTTTGATCAAAGAAGAGCGATCTAGAACCAAATCCATCTAACCACACTCATGCTCCCCCTCAAATAAGCACTTTCTCTCTCATAGGTTTTAACCATTGCAGCCACAACAAAAGAGCTACCCTAAGTGACACATAAAGCAAGAGAGTAGTAATTTCTAGATTAGTACTCTAGACCTATGACAAGCAAATTTACTGGACCAACCAATCATCAATGACGAGAAGAGACTCTTAACAATTCCCCTCATGAAGTTACTCACGTTGACTAAACAACAAGACTGATTATGAAAAGCAAAGTGCAACTAGTCAAGACTTTCCAACTCAACCAAATGATCCATCTGAAACTAAGATTATGGCATCTGAGACTCAAGGAAGTTCTGCAAATTCAAAAGACAGTTGAAGTTCGTTCTTCCTTTCTTAGACGATACTCCTCTAATGTCCTAGAGCTAAAGTCTAATGCTGACAACCGACCACAAATATTCAGATTTCCCATGACACAAGCTATATCATAATAAGAAGTTTATTAATTTAACTGGGTGTTTATCCTTTCTTAGAATGAGAGTTGATTCCAAAACCTTGAAGCATTACAGTAGGGATAGCTACAGCCGGAACTGAACTTGTTCCGCTTATGCAAAATTGCAATCAAGGTGAATATGATGCTTAGTCATTTTACCCAACTAAAAATTTAGCTTGTCGATGACAATCTATGAGACACCCTTTAGAAGATCTTAGACACTACTAATCATTCATTTTCACAAGAGTGGTGAGAGATGCTTACCTGAACAAGTTTTGCACAATGT
Organism: Linum tenue; assembly: GCA_946122785.1. Classification (NCBI taxonomy): domain Eukaryota; kingdom Viridiplantae; phylum Streptophyta; class Magnoliopsida; order Malpighiales; family Linaceae; genus Linum; species Linum tenue. The sequence continues at coordinate 4,078,933 of CAMGYJ010000010.1, read as the reverse complement.
CAGGAACCCACAAGACCTAAAGATGATACTAAGCATGACAAGTAACTGTTACAGTGCAAGTCCATTTACTGAGATATTTTCAGGATTCATTAGATGTATGGAAAAACCAGCACCTACTCATCTCGTTGAACTCTTTTTCATTTGACCAAGCATATCATTCACACATAATTTTTAGAATTCATGATTCCATGGATACCTACAAGACTCAAACTAATTAACATGCAAAAAGAGAGCTTCCTGATACTGACTAATTCAAAAGTTTCAAACACTGATATGTTCACAGTATCAGTATTCACTTGATAGACACAACTTGACCTACTAAGACACATAACAACTTTGATTTAGGCTAGAAGATTAATTTCTAGTAAATTATAGTCCATAGATTTCAAACCAAACATTATTACCAAGGATCAACATACCTGTCGTGCCATTTTTGAGACTGGTAAATAACTAGTTCTTACCGTACAGTGTGAGCACCCTCTTCCGAGAAAATGATTTGTCTCCATGCTCACTTGGAAGCAAATCTGCACACTTAACAGTCATGTTGTTTTGCGAACCCAGATAAACTCGGGTTCCTTTCTTTTCTGAAAGTTAACACTGTTATTTTTATTCCAGAAGCAATTCCTACTTAAATGTCCTAGTTTGTGACAGGTAAAACAAGTTCTTATGTTCCGAGAGCGAGAATGCACATTATTCCAGGTCTTTCTGTTCCAGTAGTATTCATGCTTTTGTTTATTAGTGAGTTTATTGATTTCAAGTCTCAAGCTCTCAATATGTCGAATTAATGCCTTGTTGTCTATTTCAAGTTTTCTTGATTTTTCAGTATCACTTGAACTGCACTTTTCATTAAACTCGCAAGGGATAACACAACTACACAGCATTTCTGATTCCTTGTTCTTATTATTTTTGCTGTTACTATCTACTGCATTCATGTTTATTTCTGACTCAACTGTTTTTCCCTTGAGCCTTTTGTTTTCAGATCTCAACTTCTCTAGTTCAAGTTTAGTACTTTCATGATTGGTCAGTTCATTATGACAGTTTTTTTTAAGCCTATCATTTTCAAGTTTTAACTCTTCTAGAGTGTCAGCCAGATTTTTGCATTTTTCTTTATATCCATCAGACTGTTTACTTAAAATTTCGCATTTGATTTTCGCTTCATTATGCTCTTCTTTTAGCTTACTGTATTTTACCTTAACCACAGCAAATTCGAGTTGAATACTTCTAATAGTGTTTGTTAGGGGATCATCATCACTGTAATAATCTGATTCACTAAAGTCAGGAGGCTTACTTACCTCAAATGGTCTGCTGTGAGCATCGAGTGACAAATCATCAATAGCCATCAAGCAAGCATCTTTCTTGTGAGGAAGCTCTTCGTAGTCGTCCTCATCATCTTCACTGCAGCTCCAGGTTGCGGCCATAGCTTTCTCCTTCCTCCAGAGAGGACATTCTGCCTTGATGTGACCCTGTCGTCCACATTTGTAACAACCTGCTTGATTTTTCTCGGTTGAACAGTTTTCTTTTCTTGTTTTCTGATTTTGACGATTTGAACCTTGTTTCCTAAATCCTTGATCTTTCTCAGCATCTCTGTCCTTGTATTGATTTGAGAAGTTGCCCCGTCTTCTTTCTTTTCTCATTCTCATGAGCTGCGTTATGCGCTTGTTGAGAATAGCAAGCTCATCATTGTCCATATCCTCATAGTCGTCTGAGTCTTCCTCATAGGCATGAGTTCTGAATGCTATCCCCTTCCTATCCTTCTTATTTTCTTCATTGTTTTCTCTCTTTAGCTTTTCTTCATAGGTAGCGAGAGAGCCGATGAGTTCATCGACATTCAGAGTACTCAAGTTCTTTGCCTCTTCTATTGCTGTGACCTTAGGATCCCATATCTTTGGTAGAGACCACAGAATTTTGCGGACAAGGTCTCCGCTTTCGTATGATACACCCAGGTTCTCAAGACTATTCACAATGTTAGTGAATCTTTCTGACATGTCTCTGATGGATTCTCCATCATCCATCTTGAAGGTTTCGAACTCGGTTTTCAGCATATTAATCCGAGAAATTTTCACTTGAGATGTGCCTTCGTATGTTACCTGGAGTTTGTCCCATATCTCCTTTGCAGTTTTGCACCCGGAGACTTTGTGATATTCCTCAGGACCCAGTGAGCAGTACATTAAATTTGTAGCCTTGCAGTTTTGCTGGTATTTCTCGTAATCATCGTCTGTCCACTTGCTTCGATCTTCCTTGAGCTCGAACGGACCATCGATGACCCGATTCCAGATTTTTGGATCCGTGGAGCCGATAAACAATTCCATGCGATTCTTCCAGTAGCCGTAGTTTACACCTTCGAACCTCGGAGGTCGATTCTGTGAGAACCCATCGGCCAAGTACAACACCGCACCCTTTCCCGAACCCGACGCCATTTATTCACCTCCGGAGATCGTAGGATCTTATTCGACGGAGCCGGGCTCTGATACCACTTGTTGGTGCGTCGAGCGCGAGACGTTCCGGCCGTTTCTCCGTATTTCTTCAAACAATTGAGCACCTGCAAAACCCTATTCGAATCTTTTGCCAAGAACAAGTGAGAGAAGGGAAAGTAGACTGAGTTTGATCAGAGAAGACTCTGCTATTCAGAGCTCTTCGTGTGATCAAGGAATAAGCTTCCTGTAATGGGCTTTTGACACTTAAGCCCAATTGACCCACACTCCTTGTACGAAGTCCACCTTAAGATTTGGGGGTCAGATTACAACTAAAACTAAAAGGCCAAACTAACTTAATCAACTCAAACGACGAGCTTTACCAACACATTAGCATCTGTCTTTCTTCTCTCTTTCGGATCAATAGGTGTCCTGCAATTTGAATAAAGAACAGCCCAAGAACAATATTCCAGAACCAGACTAAACCCAGTAAATGAAACGGAACCTATATCAAACCAGCGCCTGAATCGATTCACCAGACCCGTCCCAGTGAGCGCTAGAGCTTCGTCTTCCTTCGTAAGTCCTGGTCGATTTCCCCTGCACTCAAAGACTGAAACAGAGCACACAAATAGACAAAGCCGACCCTGAAACTGAAATGCAGAGTAGGAACACGACACACGATTTTTACGTGGTTTCCAGTATTGGGAGAATAAGGATCCCAATACTGACTACTCCACGGTCAGAGATTCGCAGTGCGCGATCTCCGACGTTTCACTAATGATTTTACGTTTAAGTTCTCAAATTTACATAAACACTCAAACCCGTTCGATCAGCTCCCCGCTTGATCGAAGCTTACTCTCTATCGGCTACCCAGCTAATAGAAACCCTGATATTTCCCCAATATCAGAACCCAGAAATCTCCCCGACTCCTGTGCTGACTTTTCTCTCAAAATCACTCGCAAATCCCCTTTGCACTCTTTGATTTTGTTCTGCCGAAAAGTCTGCATATCACTCCAGCTTTCTTCTCTTTATATACTACTCTGGTGACCAAAAGCATCTGCAAGTGAAATACTCTCCTTCCTTGTTTAGTTTCCCTTGATTTTGCAACCTTCTATTTGAGACAAGTTGACCGTTGCCTTGAGCTATCTTCCCATGTTTAGCATATCTCGTATTCTCTTAGGAATGGTAAGCTTCTGATTTGTAAATCTCCCATCTAAGGAAAGTTCCTCCTTCCAACTTGTTGATGTTGAGATGTTCGGTTGCTGACGTGACTGTTGAATGGCTTTGCTTGAGCGCCAAGCCATTTGGAGAAAATGCACCTACTGTGATCTGCCACAGTCTTTCCTCCTTTGTTGATCAACCCGTCCATCTAGCATTTGCACAGCTTTTGCGGAATCTGTATACAATTTAAGTTTCTCTTCCTGCACTCTCAATTAATTCATTAGTTTCGAATGCACATACAACCCAATTGTTTTGCTAATGACAAGTTTGCTCCTAACAATGTCAGGGAAGAGGAAGCGGTTTGTTCCGCGGGTTATGTTTCGTCGGAGGAAGGAGTGGGGGAGAGGAAGCGGTGAAGAAGATCGGGGATGAAGGGTTAGAAGAAGGAATGGGGAAATGTCAGGGAAGAAGAGGGTTACAGATTGGAGAAGGGAAGAGTAGATTGGGTTGTATTGGATTGGGCAAAGCAAGATGACATGACGGGTTGAGTGACGTGGCAAGTCAGGTTTCACCTTTTTAGATTTAATTTTTGCTGACTAAGCGATTATTTTTGCCATGTCAACATTCTTGTTATCCACATAAGTAATTGACTGACGGTGTCAATTGAGACTAACGGAGAGTGACGAAACGTAAATCGTAATACTAATTCGAGTGACCAACATTGATTTTAATTTTTTCCATTCCCAGTAACCAAACATCATGTAATTCTTAGTAATTCCAGTGATCAAACATCATTCTTAGTAATATCAGTGATCAAACATCATGACAATACTTAGTAACACTTAGTAATTCCGGTGGTAATTCTTAGTAATTCCGGTGTTTAATTCCGGTGGTAATTCTTAGTAATTCCGGTGATCAAACAAGGCATTCATTGCCTTACACATCCACCACTCTGTTTTACTTTGGTAAAGATCATGGAAATGCATCTTATAAATGTAATCATGCATTAGATTTATGCTTTCCTTTTGGTTCGTCCAGGAGAAGCAATCGTCCGTTCCTGATGCCTGGATTGGAACTCCCAGCTGCCAATAGGTTCGTCCAGGCCAGCTACGATTTCAACAAGCATTGGACCAAAAAGCACCATTCATACATATCTGTAAACATAGCAATTAGCAACGGAACAGAAGTCCAGACTCCAGAGCCATTTATTCCTAACAAGAAAGTTCTCACAACTATAGTACCGAAAAGGTTCTAGAGCTAGCAAAGACCAGCCGCAACAAGAACCGAAGAGCTACCCAACATGTTCCAAAACAACAAAAGATCCCCCACTTATTTATATGCTTATATTTCATAGAAAATATTCTAAACACAGTTCTTCTCCACCCGACTAGGACTTCTCACCAGTGAGGAGGTCTATCACAACACGCTTGATGCTCCCATTGTTCTTCTTCAACAGCTTTTTGTTCGTTTCATTGTCGCAGAAACCCTGCACAGCCATAATTCCCATTTCTATGTCAGCACACACTTCCTCAACACCGGTTAGGGGCCTTCCGGGAGGGTCGGAATTGATTCTATCAGTCAAGCACGCCACTTACCATCTCTTTCAGCTCCTCAAGGATCGGGTCCCACTCGCCAACACCACAGAGATCATCCAGCGACCGATCCAGGTCATACTCATTCATCCGCAGGATCTCCTTGTTCAGATCCACCTGTTTGAACCCCATTTCCTCCAATTCCTTCAGAAGGCTCTCTTCAACATAATCTTCCACCTTCGTGCCCTCTTGTTCAGCAGTTGGCTTGTTCGTTCCAATTGCGGCAGGGGCACTTGGGTTGTTGATGCTAGAAGAAGGGCCGGCTGCTGAATCATACAGGTCTATCATAGGATAGGGCAGATAAGAGCTGGTCGAATTGACCTGCGGGGCTGAGGGGCGATTCCCAACAAACAAGGCATCATTAACCGGGAAATTCTTCTCCTGCTCTGAATTAGCCTGTTGATCAAACATGTCCGTCACCAGCACCTCTGAAGGTAAGGCTGAACCAGAAGGCTTGCTTGTCGCATCTACTGTGGCTGCAGGGGACTCAGAGGCATCAACAGAAACAGGAGGTAGATTGAGGTTCAAGCCCTGGAGACTTGCGCCAGAAGCAACACTCAGGGAAGCATCAACCTGGCAAGAATGAATAAGAATCGCACCAAATCATAATCTACTCTACAACAAAAAGAGCAACTAAAGTTGAAAAGAGTATCCACAATTGATATTTGATAGTATAACCAACGATGAAACTACATACATTGATAAGAACCCAGATGCGCTGACCGAATTTTGTGCCAGCAGGTGAAACCATTCTCCAGTATGAGATGTATCGACCAGGCAATACAGGAGAGGTAAAATCAATAGCAACATCAAGTTCTGCATCAACGGGAAGACCATTTGTAGGAATCTGGCAAGTGAAAAGGCTAGACATCAGAATCAGAAGAAAACAGATAATGAAGTTCTGCAGCAAGCAAAGCAATGGAGATGCTCACCTCTAGCACAGATGAATCGGTTTGACTGAATCTGTCTCCTCCAATCCACACAAGCCGAGTACCCATGGGCCACACAAGATTACCATTGTTGCGCAGTCGCCAGATTTTTTTAAATGGAGTGGATGGAGCGAGTACAGTACCATCAACAACATTCACATCTAAAATAAAGCGACTGTCCAACCTAGGCTGCACAGATACACCTTGTTTCGGTATAGACTTGAATGTGGATACAGGGAACATCCAAGAGGAAGCCTTGAAAAATAGAAGAATAAAATGAGCAAGATAAAGACAGCAAAACTTGCAGCAAAATATCATATGACAAAACACGCGGAACATCCACTTACAGGACAATTCGAGCCTCTGAAAGACCGTGAATGTCGATAAGTCACGGGCTTATCCATCTTGACATAGTCAGTTTCGTTACCCATTTGAGCAAAGCACAAGTAGCACAAGTCATAATTTTCCTTTCTGCAAAAGGGTGTCAACAATTTAATTTAGAGTCGAAAGGAAAAAGGAAAAAATAATCTCCAACTCGCTAGGATCATAGAATCAGGAAACCTACACCATTGATTTATAACGGGGTCCTGCAATGGGATGTATCCCACAGCCATCACATTGAACACCTCGGTGGAACAACCCAACCATGCCATCCTTGCGGCTATGGCTCCTCTTAAACGGTTTAGATGGCTTGAAATGGGTAGGCAAAGGAGGAGGCAGTGTATAAGAGCTGTCAAACAGCTCCGCCCCACTAAATGGGCAGGAACTGCCCCCATGATTCACTGTAGGACCCTGAACCCCAGCACTCCGTTCTTTCATTTCCTTCTCAGCTGCCTTGTTTTGTGCAGAATTCTCTACTAATGAAGAGGAATCACTAGGAGGGTCCAGATTCAAATCAACATGAGCAGAAGAAACAGGATTTGATGACCTTGGCACACCATGAGTGTCGGCACTGTATCCAGCCAAATCTTCTGGCAGGCTACCATCACCAGAAGCACATGGAATCGCAGATTGTACAGTTGGAGTACCTGCATCCTTGGTTTGAGGGATCGCATTAGCCACTGCAGCCTGAGGCTCCTGCGGAGTACTAATGTAGGAGAGCCCAATCTTTGACAAGTTGTCAACAAGATCAGTCAGCACAGGAGCAGAAGAACCGGCACTAGAAGCCAGGTCCAGAGAAATCTTGGAGAGTGCTTCATACAGAGGTTGCTGGGCTGATTTCGACACTTCCTTCACATCGATTTTAAACTGGGCACCAGAAGAAGCAGCTTTTGAAGCTAAATCAGAAGAAATTTTTGAAACAGCATCAGCCACCGATGGTGGTAGAGCAGACAGAGCAGGTTGCAGAGTCTTGAGCACATCAGCAACACTGGAGCCAAGGTTAGTTGGGGATGGCTTCTGGGTTTCAAGAGATCTGGAGGGTGTAGAGCTTCCACTAGATGCAGCATAAGAAGAAGCACCTTTTTCAGTCCTGAGATTGACATCCACCCTCAAGAACTTGAGGTTTTGCCTGGTGACATCTTGCAGATCAGAGTCATCAACGAGGGTCACAACATCCCCGTCTTCATCAACGTAGGTAAGTCCAATCACTGCATCAGGAGGGAAGCTAAAAAGAGTAATGACCTTAGCCCTTAGACCATCCAAGTTGAGGGCCAGCTGTCCATCCTCCTTAATAACAGCATTGAACCGCCTCAATGTGTCAGCATATCGAACCTGCATGCGGTACACGAAGCCATTACTTTATCATCCAAGACCAGACAATCGGAATTCAGGAACCGTCAATTCATCACACAATAGGACTAGGGAATTCCACCGAAACCACAATCGATGACCAAAAACAAAGATTGTTGCATGCAATCACACTTCAACATTCAGCGCAGTTATAAGAAGATCAACCGACGAATACGAATTCAATCAGTGAAAGGCGGAAATCGAAGAAGAAAAGAACCGGACATGATCAGGTAACAAGCAAACAAACCACTCCCCTCCAGTCCAAAATCGCAACAAAACCCATCCCCAACGCAAAACCTAATCGCAAGAAACCAGGCTAGAACAGTGAAAAGAAACGACAGCAAAGCAAACAATAGTGTTACCTTGATCACGAGAGTTGACTCCATAGGTGCAGAGCTACTGAGAAGCTACGCGTTCCGGTGAGCCGCGCACGATCAGAGAGTTAAACGGGAAACAAAACCCTATGCAAATTTGTTCACACACTCGCCGATCGCAAAGAGACGAAGGAGAGAAGAAAGAAAGACGGTAGGTATTTAAGGAGCTCTAGACAGACGCATACTCTCCGAAGCGTACCAGTAAGCCGCTTTTGGCGTGAAACTGATGAAGAGTCCCTTCGTAATCCAACCTCCCGGGTTTTTATGTGTTGCCTTTGCCAGCTAGTAAGGTGCTTATAGGTGTCAAAACATAGCCCGACCCGATTAACCCGCCCGATAAACCCGACCCGCAAACCGACCGCAACCCGAATTGACTAAAAGTCAACAACCCGTAACCCGCCCGACCCGCAACCCGATTGACCCGCAACCCAACTAACCCGCAACCCGACTAACCCGCAACCCGATTAACCCGAACCCGATTGACCCGCAACCCGACTGACCCGCAACCCGATTAACCCGAACCCGATTGACCCGAACCCGACTAACCCGTAACCCGACCGAGTCAACCCGAATTTCATCTAATCCACTTGAATAATTATAAAAATATACAATACATAGTTTTTCAAAATAAAGTTTTTCATTCTAAACTTAAATAAAATTATTTTTTCATTTCGTAAAGGAAATTTATAAAATATGAAACTCACTTGATATTACGTATTTTAAGAAAATTAAAAAAAATGAAACATGAAGGTCACTTGAGATCATGACAATATTAATATAATATATAAATTAAAATTTTGGTTAATTTAACTATTCAATAAAATTATCAATTAAATATAAATAAAGTAAAGTAATGTATTTGGTAATTTGATGTTTTTAAATGAAGAGGGAAATTTTGGTGTATTCAAGTTTTTTGGAAGAGAAAGAAGAGGGAAATTTAGTTCTTTGAATTTTTTTTGAAAAGAAACAAGTGGGAATTTTGGTGGTTTTGATATGTGGAAAGAGAAAGAAGTGGGAAAATTTGATTCTTTTGATTATGAAAGTGAAATAAGGAGGGAAACTTTTGAGTTTTCGTGGTCGTTTGGATGGGTTAATTATCAATGTGGTATTTGTAGAGTCAAATAACTCATTTATTGCTCATGTGGTATTTCAGTGTTATTTTAGTGGTAATTGAAACAAAGTATCTCGTTTGGTTGAACCATGCAAATGTGGTATTTGATATGTGGTATTTGGTAAAAGCAGAGTGATAAAACGAGTTATTTCGAAATAACACATGGGTATAAGTTATTTCAAATAACTCGTTTTGAGTTATTTGTAAATAACTCACTGTCCAAATAACTCATTTCAGTAAAACGCTGCCAAACGAATTATTTGCGTCCAAATAACTCATTGTGAGTTATTTGAACCCAAATAACTCATACAAATACTCCATCCAAATGACCCCTTCAACTTTTTGTAGAAGGAAAGAAGATGGTAATTTGGTTCTTTCAATTTTATGGAAGAGAAAGAGGAGGGAAAATTGAGTTTTCTAATGTATGGAACTTGGAAGTAGAAAGAAGGAGGGAAATTTTAGTATTTTTGTGAAAAGAAAGAAGGAAACAGATTTGGGGTTTTCAATTTTTTGTTTTTTTTTTATAATTTTACCTTTTGAAATATGAATTTTTAACTATTATATGGAGGGCATGACTAGTTAAAATTATTCTTATATGCTTTGAAGGCTAATATATATATGTATGTAATTGTTTATGGGCTAATAAATAAATTTACCATTAGGTACAACAATTTATACTAAACTTGATAAGTAATCTTTGACGGTTCGTTGTTTAGGATATAAAATATATGGTTAGGGTATAGGGTATAAGGTACATATGGTTAGGGTATAAGATATTGATGGTTTTGACGGTTCTAAGTTTTTTATTAACATATGTTCACTTGAAGTCATTTGAAGTCTTTAACGGCAGGATATCCTTTTTTTATTTATGTTTATGGTACATGGTTAGGGTACAAGGTATGTGGTGTAAAGTATAAGATCTATGGTTAGGGTATAACAATTAGCAAATATCACTCTTTATGTATGATTTGAAAATCAAAGTATGAATTTCACTTTTAAATTAACTATACTAGCAAAATCACAACTCAAAGACATATGGTTAGGGTATAGGGTATAGGTTATGTGGTTAGTGTATAATGTATTGATGGTTTAGGGTATACAATCAACAACATATACTAACTTAATATTGTTGATTGAGGGTAAGACTAAGTGTATATGATATATGCTATTGAGTAAGTTATGATTGAAGTAACAATAATTTTATTAAATTTGATAGCTAATCTTTAATGGTTCAATTTTTAGGATAATTCGAACAATTTTACAAATAACTTGTTTGGCAACAGTTTACTGAAGTTATTTGGGTAATGAGTCATTTCGAAATAACTCCTTTTATCACTATGCTTTTGCCAAATACCACACACCAAATACCATATTTGCATGGTTATACTAAACGAGATACTTTAATCCAATTACTACTGAATTAATACTAAAATATCAGATAAACAATTAATGTTGTCTTTTGGTTGCAAATATTGATATCACCATTACTATTAGCTATAATACTTTACCAATTATGATTAATTACATAACAAGTTTGCAAGTCATACAAATTAATTTAACATTTTGATTAGTTTTTTTCAAAATTTTGTACTGATACAGGAAAAACAATTGGGCTCTCCCGCATTTTTTCCCTCCCTCCCCAATTCTGAAATTTGGCTCCTGAAATATTTGGCTCCAAAGTCTAAAAGTTTTGGCGCTCTTCAATTTGGCTACAAAGAAAAACTAGAAGTGGCATTACCTTTTGGCAAAATACACTCGGATAGCCATAACTATCCACTTATTGACAATAATAGCCAATTTTTGAAAAATACACTAAAATAGCCATAATTTTGAAACTTATTAGTCAAATATAGCCATTTTCGTTAAATACTTTAACAGCGTTAGCAATTCCGTCAGTCAAGTGGGACGGTCAACTCCGTTGACCGTTAGTCAACACGCCATGTCATTGCCTAGTCAGCCTAAAAATCATTAAAAAAATGCAAATTTCAAATTATTTTTCTAATTTTTCTTATTTATTATCAAATTAACCAAAAATAAATTATAAAAAACATAAAATAAATTTGATTTTTATTTTTGGGATAATTTGAAAAATGATAACTTTTATAAATTAAATAAAAATTATCAAATTATTTTATATTTTTAAAATTTTCCACAAAAATATAATTTATATCATAATTTTTAAATTTATAAAATTTATTTTGATAATTTTTGGTTAATTTATAAAATTTATCATTTTCAAATATCACAAAAAAATTATTTTATATTTTTAGAATTTTATTTTTTGGTTAATTGGAAAATGATAAATAATAGAAATTAGGAAAATAATTTGAATTTAAATTTTTTTAATCATTTTTAGGCTGACTAGGCAATGACATGGCATGTTGACTAACGGTCAACGGAGTTGACCGTCCAAATTGACGGTCAAACTATGTGTCAGGCCAATTGAGTCTATATGCTGCATAGTTGAGGCCAGGATGTTAATTTCTGAAACCACGGGCCAAAGTTGATTATATGGTCATAGTTCGGGCCAAAATAAGGTATTAACCCTAATGATAATGATATAGAAACCCGTTTTCATTAGAAAACGTATTTCTAACATCCGATCCCCCTTGAAACCAACCTTGCCCTCAAGGTTGATCAACTCAACCCATTTCTTCATGTCTACCGTGCAATCCACGTCTTGCCTCCATTTCTTGCGCTTTCTTTTCTTCCAATTATGTTCTACTACTCGAACGTATCTCACACCAACAACTCCAACTCCAATGACTTCTTCCTTATCCATGTGGTTCGCGTTGTAAGCATGGCCTATTGACTGTCCACCCCCCTTTTCAAAATCCACCAAGTAAGAAGTGGGGTGCTCACCTAAGCCCACAAATTCTTCTTTCTTCATATTCAAGCCTACACTTTGTAAAAGAGATTCCATAGGGCTTATATGAGGCCCATCTTCATTATGGAGTCTCTCTACTTGTCTGTGCGTACGCAGCCCAGGGCCGGTTCGTGCTAGCCCGCCCCGTCGCTCTGCTCGGCCCACTGATGTGGATTGCTGCTGTTGTTGTTTTCGCACCAAGGAGAGCCCAACACCTCTCTTCATGCGTCCCAACCTATAACCAAGGATGATGGGTCTCATCTCCTCTCATAGGCCCACTCCCTTTTGCCTCTTCATTCAGACCTGTGGCCCGGAGGTTTCGGCCCAACGAACATAGTTGCTGCTATGGTGTTACGCGGTTGGAGGCCACCCTAGGGTTTGACCGTAAGGAAGCAATGTCGCCGCCTGCTCTCGCCGTCTCTGCCTTCCGCGCCGCCGCGCATAGCGCGGCCTCCTCCCAGCCTCGGCCAGCCCCTTCGAGAGAGCCGTTCCCCGCGCTGCCGTCTGCTGCTTTGGACGCCGCAGTGCGCCGCGCGGCCTCCGCCCTGCCTCGGCCAGCCTCGTCGAGCGGCGCCAGCTCCGCCCCTGCTGCGCCCTCGTCTTCCTCTCCCGCCGCGGCACCGCGCGCCGCTCTCTCCTTCCAATAGCCCACAATCTGCCACATCTTTTCTTGCTTCCAAGCCCACGTCTGCTCCGATTTTTCCATTGTTGTCCTTGGTAACTCTCCTGGCCGGAAGCTCCCCTAAGGGAGTTAACAAAAACTCGCCGATCGGAACCGGGCTCTGATACCAGATGTTAGAAACAAAGTTTCTAACGGGTCTCCAGATCAAATCTAGAGATTGAGAATTTAGGGTTTATAGAACAGAATTGGGGATTTAGGGATTTGAGCAGAGAATTTGGGGAAGAACAGAGATAGAATGGCCGAAGCCTTTAGAGAGAGAGAAAGACGAGATTGAGAGAAGATTAGGGATTTGGGGAGATGACTTTTCTTATTAATTTCTGCTTAATCTGATGAATGACCCAAAGTACATATATATAGGGAAATACTAGAAAACCCTAAGAATAAACCTAATTCTACTAGAAGACTACTAACCATATTTAATAAAACCTAATAATAATGATAATGATATAGAAACCCGTTTTCCTTAGAAAACGTGTTTCTAACATCAATATCTTGCTTCCATAGAGGTAACTAATGCATGTTCTTGACCTAGTTGTGATGATCATGTCCCTAGGCCAGGATTTTAATATATCAAGCATTGTGGAATTTGAATTATGTGCGTAGGCGTCAACTCCCAATTGAGAGTCTAAACCTAATGCTCTAAGTACCTAGCTAGTTACATGACCATTAAGATAGTTAAGGGCTTAGAACTTTGATTGTGAGTCATGACCATCACAGTAGTCGCTAAACTAGACGATTTCTTGCAACGTAGAAGATAGGCATGTTAGGGCTGGCACCAATCACTCACTTGTCCTACTACTATAGAAGGATTCGATCCTATACAACCATCTCATCTCTAGCAACCAACCAACTACTTAGTTGGTTGTTCTTTCTTTCTTAGTTAGGTTAGTTAGTACTTAAATCAACTTTATTGTTTGATTAGGTAGTAGTTTAGAAGGAAATAACAGTAAACCTAAGGTTCTCTTGGAATACACATTGGTCACTACTTTACTACTTGGCCAATTCGAGTTATACTAGGCTCAAATTTGAGTTACTAGTGTTGTTGAAGAATAAGCTATGAATTGCAAGGATCACTAATCCACAGAAGATGGTAGGATATAAAAGTGTAGTGAATGGAGACATTTGTGTGGATTCTCTCGACTACGCATGTATGGGTCCCTTATTGCACTAGAGCGAGAGGAAACTATAGAGAGAGCTTGCTTATGCAACGTCTTTCCTTATTGTTTTCCATCGTCCGTTCTGTTATTTGTTTTCTACAAATATTCCAAGAGAACTGTTAAAAACGCACTGCTACGGATCGGGAAATCGCCGGAATCGACAAAGCAAGAATACGAAAGCGAGAATCGAAAACACGACACACGATTTACGTGGTTCACTAACACGATGTGTGTTAGCTACGTCCAAGGGCGAGAGAGAGCCAGTTTCACTATATCAAGGAGATTACAGATTACAGAGGAGTATGAGAAGTATTTATAGCACTTTTCCATGTGGGTCTAAAGCTAATCCAATCTGACAAAGAAAACGGTTACAGACCAGGCCCAGAACCCGAACCCAAATAACAGCGAGACCCCCGATTACCAGTCGTAGCGGCTGATAATCCGATTCAAGTCATATCAACAAATCTCCACCTTGACTTGAATCCTCTTCCTCTGAAATCTCTGATGTACTCTGCTCCTTCTCTCTCTCCCGCCATCAATGCCCCGTAGGGCGGAGTCACCCACTCAAGACATTCAGCAAGTCCAAGCAGTGTTGGAACTTGCCATGTGGAACCGGCTTCGTGAACATATCAGCAGGATTATCCGCGGTGCCAACCTTCTTCACCTTAATCCTCTTCTCTGTCCTCAAGAAATGATACCTCACATCGATGTGCTTAGTCCTCTCATGGTGGACTTGATCCTTGGCCAAGCATATTGCACTCAAACTGTCGCAATACACCACTGCCTGTCATGATGTAGACCCAGATCACCAACCAGTCCCTTCAACCATATTCCCTCCTTAGCAGCTTTTGTCAACGCCATATACTCTGCCTCAGTAGTAGACAATGTCACCGCCGACTGCAGAGTTGCCTTCCAGCTCACTACAGAACTCCCAAGAGTGAATACATAACCGGTCATCGATCTCCTCGTGTCAACATCTCCAGCATAGTCCGAGTCAGAATATCCAGACACCAAGCACTCTGTATCACTTCCGAAGCTAATCCCCACATTAGGTGTACCCTTAAGGTACCGGAAGATCCTCTTCACAACCTGCCAATGCTCCTTTCCAGGTTGTATCATAAACCTGCTGACAACACTAACAGCATGTGCAAGATCAGGTCTAGTGCGTACCATAGCGTACATCAAGCTACCTACTGCACTAGCATATGGGACTCTCGACATGTACTCCTTCTCAGCCTCTGACTGCGGTGCATAAGCTGAGGATAGATGAACATTTGAAGCACTAGGAGTATTTAAGGGCTTTGCTGAAGACATGCCAAACCTCGAGAGTATCTTCTGGATGTAGCTCTTCTGTGACAAGAAAAGCTTCTTCTTCGACCTGTCCCTGTAAATCTCCATACCCAAGATCTTCTGAGCAGCTCCCAAATCCTTCATCTCAAACTCAGCACTGAGAAGCCCCTTTAACTTCTGGATATCAGACTTTGACCTCGCAGCTATGAGCATATCATCCACATACAGAACTAGATATATCATCGAACCATCCTCTGCCTTGCTGTGATATACACAACAATCATATGGACTTCTGTTGTCGCCCAGCTCAAGCATGTAACTGTCAAATCTCTTGTACCACTGCCTCGGAGATTGCTTAAGTCCATACAAGGACTTCTTCAACTTACAAACATAGTCTTCTTTTCCCGGAACTTCGAATCCTTCTGGCTGAGTCATGTAAATTTCTTCTTACAACTCTCCATGTAGGAAAGCTGTCTTCACGTCTAGCTCCTCGGCTCCAAGTCATAATGTGCCACTATTGCTAGTAGCACTCTGATCGAAGTATGTCTGACCACTGGTGAGAAAATCTCATTGTAGTCAACTCCTTCCCTCTGCGAGAAGCCTCGTGCAACCACCCGAGCTTTAAATTTCATGCCCTCTTTAGAAGTGATTCCTTCCTTCTTCTTGTAGATCCACTTGTTTGTAACAATCTTCCTTCCCAGTGGTCGTTTAACTAGCTCCCAAGTCTGATTCCTGTCATGGGATTCCATCTCATCTCCCATTGCGGCAAGCCACTGATCAGCTTCACCACCCGAAACTGCTTCTCTATAGGACTGTGGCTCTCCTGCATCCACTTCCTCAGCAACCTGAAATGAATACGCCACCATGTCCTCGAAGCCATACCTCTGTGGAGGTACTCCTGCAGTCGCTCTCTTCGGTCTACCGGAAGCAATAGACTGTTGAGCTCGTGCACTGGACTCTGAAGTTTCTGGCTCTGCAGAGACATCCTCATCATGTTGATCTTCTCCACCTTGGTGCGCAAACTCACTCTCATTGAGAGTTTGCAGCTCCACCTGCTTATCAACATTCCTGCTACCTTCAACAACAGTGACCTTCAACATGGGGTTAAACATAGACTTCAACAGTGACCTTAACTCCATCTCCGTAACCCACAAATACACCCTTCTTTGCCCTTGGGTTCAGTTTACCCTCATCCACGTGATAATAAACAAGACACCCAAAAACTTTCAGTGAAGAGTAATCAGCAGGCTTACCATACCACACCTCATAAGGAGTCTTACACTCGATACCTGTGTGTGGTCCACGGTTGATCAGGAAGCACGCCATGTTTACTACTTCTGCCCAGAATCTTCTCTCTAGTCCAGCATTAGAGAGCATGCACCGTGCTCTCTCCAACAATGTCTGGTTCATCCTTTCTGCAACGCCATTCTGCTGTGGTGTATCTCTAACAGTCCGATGACGGGCAATCCCTTCATCCTTGCAGAATTCGTTGAGCTTAGAACTGCAGAACTCCAGACCATTGTCCGTTCGCAGCTTCTTGATCTTCTTCCCGGTCTGATTCTCCACCAATGTCTTCCACTGCTTGAACTTCGTGAAAGCCTCACTTTTCTGCTTCATCATGAAAATCCAAGTAAATCTCGAATAATCATCAATAATAGACAGAAAATACATGCTGCCTCCAATGGATTCAACTCGTGAAGGACCCCAACAGTCAGAGTGGAGGTAATCTAGTATCCCCTTCGTCCGGTGGATACCCTTCTTGGGAAACTTGCTGCGATGTAGCTTCCCAAACACACAATGCTCACAGAATTCCAAATTCTGCACCTTGTGCCCGCAAAGAAGATCCCTCTTCGATAGAACTTGCATCCCCCGTTCACTCATATGCCCCAATCTCATGTGCCAGAGAGTGGTCATATCTTCCTGATGAACCTGAGACGATGCAACTGCAGCAGAACCAGACAACACAGACCCTTGTAATGCATACAAGGTCCCACGCTTCACGCCCTTCAGCACCTTCCTTGAACCTTTGCAGACATACACAACTCCACCTTTTCCTTTGAAGCTGAAACCCTTGCTGTCGAGTAGACTCAAGGATATCAGGTTCTTTGTCATTCGTGGAACATGCCTGACATCATTCACGGTACAGAACGAACCATCATGTGTCCGAACCTTTATGGACCCGATTCCAACAACCTTGCAGACAGCTCCATTAGCCATGACCACGTTACCACCATCTATCTGCTCGTAGGTTGTGAAGCAATCCCTGTTCGGAGACATATGGTATGAGGTTACAGTATCCAGAAACCACACATCCCCACGATGTGCCTTCTCATCTACAGCCAAGGCGAGATCGTCTTCAGAACTGTTGTCCACTTCTGCCACGGCAACTGAACCTTGTTTCTTCTGTTGCCCTCTTCTCTTGGGACAGTTGTACTTCCAATGCCCCACTTCCTTACAGTTGTGACAAGCATCACCTGGCTGTGGACCGGGACCCTTGGAATTCTTGCTCGAATTCCCTTTACCAGATTTCTTCTTTCCCTTTCCACCTGTAACAGCCAAACCCGATGCCTCACCAACTGTACCAGATCCGGACGCCTTATGTCTGATCTCTCTCGTATGAAGAGCAGACCTGACATCCTCCAACGACACGCTTTCTTTACCAGCAATAAAAGAATCAACGAAATTCTCATATGAACTCGGCAAAGAAACCAGCAGGATTAGGGCAGCATCCTCGTCATCAACTTGAACATCTATATTACGCAGATCCAGCAAAATAGAGTTAAGTTGTTCGAGATGTTCCCTCAAAGGCGTACCTTCTTGCATCCTCAAGCTGAACAACCGTTGCTTGAGATGCAGCTTGTTGGCTAAGGACTTCGTCATATACAGACTCTCCAACTTTAACCACAAGCTCGCGGCAGTCTTCTCAGCAACGACTTCAATGATGACGTCATCAGACAACGATAGCATGATGGTCGAGTGGGCCTTCTCCTCCAGGGTATTCCACTCATTGTCATCGACCGCTGCCTTCTTCTGTTTCGCAGACAGCGGCCCCCACAGCCCTTGCTGTTTTAATAAAGCCTGCATATTGATCTGCCATATAGCGAAGCTGTTCTTCCCCGTGAACTTTTCGATCTTCATGTTCACCGACGTCATTCTTCTGAATCGAAAACCCTAGCCTGATTTCCAGCCGCGGCTCTGATACCACTTGTTAAAAACGCGCTGCTACGGATCGGGAAATCGCCGGAATCGACAAAGCAAGAATACGAAAGCGAGAATCGAAAACACGACACACGATTTACGTGGTTCACTAACACGATGTGTGTTAGCTACGTCCACGGGCGAGAGAGAGCCAGTTTCACTATATCAAGGAGATTACAGAGGAGTATGAGAAGTATTTATAGCACTTCTCCATGTGGGTCTAAACCTAATCCAATCTGACAAAGGAAACGGTTACAGACCAGGCCCAGAACCCGAACCCAAATAACAGCGAGACCCCCGATTACCAGTCGTAGTGGCTGATAATCCGATTCAAGTCATATCAACAAGAACCTCAAACCCGGGGACACCTCAACCCTCGCAATTTGTTTTCTAAACCTAAGAACATATTCATCGCTGACTGAGTAGGGGGACGTGAAAGACCCTTGGAAAATAAGATCTTTGTCATCTAGTAGGTAAATTTGACCTGATCTACAGAGGATCAATTTTTTTTTGCTTTTGTTGTAGACTTTCACGGCCATTATTGAAAGGAAGTGAGATATATGTTATAATTTTTCTCTTTTGTTTTTGTTGTGAGTCCTTTTGTGTGCTTTATTTAGAGACTTTTATTTTTAGTCTTTTGTGTTCAATTTCATTTCTGTTCGTACTCTGAATTTTTTTAATTGTAGTATCCTGTTTTATAGATTGTAGTCAGAATCTAAACTTGAGAACAGCATATTGCAATTTTGCGATTGATTACAACCATTGGCCATCTGAACTGCGAGCACTTCTACTATACTATATAGTATTGATGCTTTAATGTACAACTTAAAGTTGTACCATAACATTTTCTTCTGATTAATAAGATTAGCAGGTTTCCATAAAAAAAAAAAAAAAAGTTGAACCATAACATTAAATGTATAAGTTTAGGTTGTGCCATAAAGCAATTTGTATCATTATGTTATGGTACAACTTTACAACTTGAAGTTGTACCATCACATAAAGGTACAAGTTCAAGTTGTACCATCACATAAAGGTACAAGTTCAAGTTGTACCATAAAAGAATTTGTACAAAAAGTATAGGTACAATCTGAAGTTGTACTATAACATAAATGTATAATTTTAAATTGTACCATAAAAGCAAAACTCTATAACACCAATACTATATAGCATTGTAAAATTTCTCCGCATGTTTACGTCACATAAAGGGCCAATGGTTTGCCTGAAGTGGATGAGCCATTAGGAGTATCGAATTTGGATGCTCATGCAAATCAAAATGAAGCACACAAATTCATCATACATCCTAAAAATATACATACCCAATTTAGATGTGATATAATTGCATCCCACTATCTAAAGATACGGTCTAATAGATTGTTATACCAACTAGTTAGATCAACATGTGATATGTGAACAATGACAATTGTGTACCATAGTCAGTAGCTATATATGGACTAGATTAAAAGATAATTGAACATGCCATGACGTTGTTAGGATCACTTTTTGTTTTTTTATAAGATTTCATGGAACTTAGATTTTCTGATGTTACTTTCTCCTACTTTATAACATTAGCAGCTCAACCGTGACCACTTCAGTTATGTTGCTTTCAGGACATATCATAATTGGTGTTGGCCTGTTGAAGATGTCATCGTTGTCACGAGCAAATGACTATGCTTTCTGTAATGAGAAATTCTCATGTCTTGCCACCATTATTCATAACTTCTTCATGCAAATGAAACGTAATTTAATAAGGTTCTCTGTGTATAATTCATACATGATAATTTAGACGTGTCAATGGCATGTGGAGTGGTTTTCTTCGCCTCATTGATTGCGTTCTTTGTACGGTGATTTACTGTTAAAACAGAAACCCACTCCAACTCTCCAAGTGATTCTTGGTTAATCCTGACGTCGCCTAATATTCTCTGACAAAACCATAACTCTCTGTATTCAAGTTGTGATGTACAGCATACTATAAATTGGTTTTTGTTCTGTCTTCCGAATCCACTAGTTCTCACATGCAGGAAATCAGAAGGCATACTTGTTTTTTGGTAGTGCCATAATTTGGTATGGAGATGAAAGAACGTACAGATACTCGAGCTAAAGAAAATGCAGCACTCTGCACACTTCATGATCTTTGTTTGATCTCCGTTTCAAATTGCAACGACTATCATTGTCTAAGTCACACGAGTATCCTTTCGAACATGTGCAGACTTGCTTCCTGTATCATATACATATATGGACGCAAGGACTCAAGAACCCAGTAATTCGGAGTGCTCCCTTCTTGCCGTATCTATCATTGTGCACAAGAAATTGGTTGGATCACAACTGCCTGGACTGGAAAGAGATGCGTGTGCGAGAAATGGAAGCTTTCTTAGGGACCTTCCACTCAATCCCTGTAGAGTAACAACAAATTTCTTTCATGAGCTGAAGGACTCTTGGTTGGTTACCTGCTCTGCAACGTGTCCCTGACAGAAAATTGATTGCAATCAGAACAAGGTCTTCTCTTACCTCGCATGACTCTGCAGCTTCAAGCAATTGTTTATACAGCAATAATGGCCATGTTTGAGCTTCTTGCACATCAGCTGTCCCTAGTTTTTCTCTCAGTGTTGAGAAGTTTGGAAGCTTGAGATCATAATCCTGAGGAAATGACAGGAGGAAGAGTTTGATGATTCCATGTTAGTACAAAGTGTAAACAATAGATGCAGCAGATTTGAATAGTTCCTTGTGGACTTCCATGATATAAACATTAAGAACCTGGTGATTTGCTACTATTCCACTTCGTATAAGTTCTTGTACACAAGATCTCAGAATCTCGTAACGAGCTTCAAGAGTGGGAGGGCCAACATATGCTTTGATATCAGCTCGATCAACAAATGCAATATCTGCAATCAAGAAAAGGTGAAAATGGATAGAAGTCCTATCTAGTGTCGCAAAGAAAAAAGAACTGTTACCAATCCAGGATATAGATTTAACAGTTACCTATCGCAGCAGTGATATTGGATGTAGTCAAAATAATCACATTCGGTGAAGATTTCAATTTGTCCATCTGAGTTAATAGTGCATTCACAACCTGTAATCAATCCCACGAAAATAATAATGAGTTGGTCTAAGTAGTCTTATTCATGAAAGAAATGAAAAACAAGGAGGTGGCCGATAGTAGCAGTACACGAATCGAGTCTGAAGGTTCAGAGCCAGACAAAGCAGCTTTTCTGGCAGCAGCAAGGCTTTCAACCTCATCTGCAACATAAACATTTCAATGCTTTGACCCCCAAGAAAAAAGGGAAAGAAGCTGAAGATTGAATCTGTAAACTTTGAGTACCACAATAAACCTCACCAATCAAAACAAATACCAGATTGTTCTCTTCCTCTACCATTTCTTGAATCTTTTGGAAAAGCTTTGCGACCTAAAATGGTATATAGATGTCACTGAAATTAGGGCATGTAAAAGTCAAGATTGAACTAAGCAATAATATAAAATCACAGGTTCGTCAATTTACTTCAACCAAAAGAATAAAGCTCTAGCAGTTCAAAACTCTCAGGCACCAGGAGGATAGGGAACAAGGAATTGCAATATATACATCCCCATCTGTTTGGTTTGGGGTTTAAAATGCATCAATGAGATCACAAAATTAGGTACAAGAGAAGAGCATCTAAGTTCATCAAAAGATAAGATTAAGGGCCAAAGCTAGATTAAATTTGTAAGCAGAAAAGCTTGTATGGTTCAAACAGATAAGTGAATAGCAAAACATGATTTCTACGAAACCAACCCTTCTATACTTTATTCAGTGTGATTGTGTCAGCACTTACCAACTTGCCACTTTCAGAGAACCATTTGCTGAATAGAGAATGAGCGTTGACTTCAATCAACTGGCACTGTGGATATCTGATGAGAGAATCATAAACATAAAATTAGTTATGATCATAAACAGGGTATATATTAAGAGGATAATGCTAACTTGTATGGAAATCTCATATAAGGAATAAAGAGTTCATAATAAACAATGCCAACAGACCTGGAATTAAACCGTATTGAAAGCTTTTGAGCAAGGGCCTTGCATAAAGATGTCTTGCCAGTACCTGGAGGACCATGTAAAAGAACAATGCTGCAAAACAATTACAAACCAAAAATCTGAGCCATCATCCACAAAGATTACTAGTGAACAGAAGATTGAAGGATTCACACACTTCTAATCAAGTTGACAATGGGTAATCATTTACCGATTCCAGGAAACAAGGAATGGGTCAACGCCCTTTTCAGTGAAGAGCAGCGCACTTGCAGCATATCGCAACAACCTTTGTTTGAGACCGGATTCATAAATCAAGCTGCCCAGATAACAGTAGTGTCAGTATTGTTCTTACACCCACTGAAACGAAGATGGATCAAAATTCAAACCAACCTTTCCCACAAGCCATCAAATTCCTTTGCTGGGAGAATCCATTCGTTGAAACTAGCGAGTTGGCCATCACCACTTACTTCCTCGCATGGTCCTTCATCACTAAGCTAAAAAGCCGCATTTGGAGTAAAATACCCAAACATGCTCGCCAATAATTGGAAAACAAAATGTTCAAGCTTAAAAAGGCCAAGGTACCTGAAAGACATGTACAAGAGGCTTGACTTGCCAGAACAAGAGAATTCTATGGTTCTTTATCCCTTCGTCTGCAGAAGGACAAGCCAATAGTCGGTACGTTAAATCCACTTAAGGTTAAACTGTATACTCCAGTCATCCATATTGCCTACAGGAAACACAAAACATCATGGGACTGAGAGAACCAAACCTGTGTCACATATGCATATCCTATGAACGTTCTCTACCAGAAAGGTGTCATCAAGAGGAACAGGTATTGGTCCATCGATATAGCTCATGCTCCTCTTTTCAAGCATTCTAGCATATGACAGAAGGATAGACCACAGAAGTTTGAGAAAAGGAGTCCTAACTTCAAAGCATTTTCTAATGTTGTCAATACTCCCAAAACTGACTGAAGAATCACAACGTAGCATTCTCTATCTAATTAAACTCAATTTGAACCTTTCAACTGCTGAGCAGACATCTTGGGTTCGTGCTGTGCTCGACGGTTTTAAGCAAACTTCAACTGCAAAGGAAAAGGAAGGTAAAATAAAATCCCACAGGAAGCTGAACTTTTAGGGGTGTAAGAAATTGCGTGAATGCCTCGTATGAAAGCTGAAAACATAGTCGGTGCTTACCAGAAACGAGAAATTTGTCTTCGGGGAGAGATGGAGGAGGAGAAGGAGCTACTGCGGGGAGCGGCGGAAGGCCATTCTGTTCAGAAATGGTAGTTTCAGTGACGGGTTTCTGCTCGGAGATCTCCATCGGAGTCGTCATTCTAGGGAAATTATGGGATTCTCGCAGTAGAAACACTGCATCCACAGGACGTATGGTGGTAGAGATTTGGGGAAAGCTGTAAACCCTAGAAAGAGGGAGAGGTCTTAGGAGGTTTGAAAATTGGGCGGGAGACAAATTACTGCCAAATATGTGACTAGTCGCTAGTACAATCGGATTCCATTGGTACTAGTTATAAAATTGACTCGAATAATTTACTGAATCGCTATTCGTCGCCCTAAAATTCAAATTTTATCGCCCTAAAATGTACCAAATTGACACTCTTACCCTCCGATCCCTGCTAATCCTCTGTCTGTGGCCGCTGCTGTCACTGTCAATTTTTTCTATCGGAGCCGCCCACCTCAACTCGATCTCCACCGGTGCTTTGCTTCTACTGTCGAAGTGATCCCAAGCAGGAGGAGGAAGAAGAGTATATATGACTAAATTCCACAAATGAAAAAAATAAAAGTAAACATGACACTTTTGGTGCAGTTCCTTTGCACGAGCTTTGATGGTGAATTGGTGATGATTCTTCTTCTCTAGTTTAGTTTTTTTTTGTTTTGCTTGGTGCAGTTGTCATGGAAACTGAACTCCGGCAACTGTTGGAATAATTATGGGTCAAAAGTAATTAAGAACAGTTGGGAAATCTTTTCAACGGCCCACTGGCCACTTCAACCTGCCCACCGCCGCTTCCCTATTGCTGCTGCCGGATTCTTATGTTCCGAACAAAAGGAAGGAGACGAATGAGGAAGAAGGTTTTAGGGTTAGTTTTTTATTTTTTTTTTCTTTACCAGATGCCGGACGTGTTGAAACTCTGACTCCGGCGAGCATGGGATGGATTCCTGACCTGTGCCAAGGATAAGAAAGAGAGAAAAGACTCGGTGGAAGGCAAGGATGAGGTAGGAGAAGGTAAAGGATATTTGAGTCAT
The DNA here is from genome assembly GCA_946122785.1 of Linum tenue. NCBI lineage: Eukaryota > Viridiplantae > Streptophyta > Magnoliopsida > Malpighiales > Linaceae > Linum > Linum tenue. Next base: position 4,054,166 of record CAMGYJ010000010.1, on the reverse strand, counting down.
TTTAATAAAAGTTAGGGCGACGAATAAGGTATTTTAGGGCGACGAATAGCAATGCCCATAATTTATGGGGTAAATTGCAAGGTTGGTCACTGAGATTACTAAAAACGCTCACGTTTGGTCATTGTAAATATTTAATTTCATTCTTGGTCACTACAATTAGTTAAATGTTTCAAGTTTGGTCACTCTCCGTTACCTTCCGTTAGTCTCCGTCAACGGTGTTAGTTTTTTGCTGATGTGGCTAACAGAAGTGCCTAATCAGCCAATTTTAATTCAAAAAAAATATAGCCTGACCCGCCACATCAACAAAACCAGCCGCATCATAAATTACAACCCAACCCATAACCCTAACCAACCTTATGACCCGCCCATTCTCTAAAATAAATCACCTGTGCAGCAAAAAAATATTTTGTCTTTGATTTTTTTTAGGGTTCAAAAAAATTGGAAGCTGGAAGAGGGCGGCGGACAGCTACCTCCTCCTCCTTCTACTCGCCATCTCCACCATTCTTCTATGAGCTTCACCTTCTCCCTCTATGACTCCTTCCGACGCCGAATCTATCCTCGCGTTGAAATCAAAATCATAGTTACAATCCACCCTCCACTACTCTCACAAAGCTTCCCCCAGCTCTGCCTCCATCGCAAAGCGTTCAGTCCTCCAAAACAAGGTCACCCACCTCGTCCTCCAGAACCTACTCCTAAGTGGCATCTTCCCCGCCAACATCCTCACCCAACTCTAGCGGCTCCAGGTCCTCGGCTTGTAGAAAACCTCCTCACCGGCCCAATCTCCGCCAACACCCTCACTCGCCTCTCTCGACCGCTTGAACTCCCTTTGCCTCGAGTGGAATCGCTTTAACGAATCCATTTCCCCACTCAACCAGTCCTCTCTCCTTTCCTTCAACATCTCCCACAATGTCGACCACGCGGGCCATTCCCCTCACCCCGACGTTCCTTCCCAACTGAATCGGAAGGCAATCTGGGCTTCAATCAATAAGGGAGGCAATATGAGATTCTGTCAATTGGAGACCGAGATTGACAGCAGTTGGAGGAACCGGCGGCTACGGAGGATGGCAGATCTGGGTTATTGTTCTCCAGAACCAGCGACCAGATTTGAAGCTCCAACGCTTCAAACTTCTACTTCAACTTGGCATCACCGTCGCCACGTTGGTCGGGGCTTGAGAAGATCTCCACCTCCCGATCTTCCTTAGTAACACCACTACTCTCAGTATCCGCCATCAATCAAACCCTAGGATTATCTCAAAGAATGAAGAAATGAAAGAATCAGAAACAGCAGAGGTGGCGACGAAGTGTATGGAATCGTTTGGGGATTTCTAGGTTTTGCCGAGAAAGAACAAGCCAAGCAAGGTGGGTATAGAGTCGGTCACAGGTTGGGTTGGGAAGGGTCGAGTCATGGGTCGGGTTGGGGAAACTGACGTGGCGGGTCGGGTTGTTTTGTTTCTCGGGTTAAAATTAGCTGATTGGGCACTTCTGTTAGCCACACCAGCAAGAAACTAACGGAGTTTGACGGAGACTAACGGAGAGTGACCAAACCTGGAATGTTTAACCAATTTCAGTGACCAATTTTGGAAGGTTTAACTAATCCTAATGATCATAAATGGAATTAAGTATTTACAGTGACCAAACGTGAACTTTTTCAATAATCTCAGTGACCAACCTTGCAATTTACCCATAACTTATGTATGACTATTCTGATCAACTTTGAATCTCTAAACAAAATTACATTATTTTTAAGAATTTATTTATTTGTTTCTTGAAATTGAAAGTTAAATATTGATATTTTGAATTTTGAATTCAAGTATGAACATTTTAATCCTTTTGAATTCAAATAAAAATATGTAGATGGTGCCGTTAAATGTTGTATTTAAATAACAAAAAAGGGTTTGGTCTAATAGTAATACAACTAGCTTTGAACCTAAAGATCTTACATTCGAATTACTTAGATAGTATTTAAAATCTTAAACCACAACAAAGTAAACATATATCACAAATAAATTGCAAGGTTGGTCACTAAGATTACAAAAAACGTTCATGTTTGGTCACTAAAAATATTTAATTCCGTTCGTAGTCACTAAAATTAGTTAAGTATGTCTAATTTTGCCACTCTCCGTCCAACTCCGTTAACTTTTGCTTATTTGACAATCAACTTTTATAGTTGACCGTTAAATGTATGACATGATAATTAAAAAATAATTAAATAATGAGATTTTAGATTTTCCACCTCATTTCCTATTTTGGATTTTGGGTCCATTTCAATTTTTTGCTTCTTCTTCGCTGGAAAACTGTTACGACCCGGCCGTCCGCCGCTTCTTTCACCAAGAGATTCACTTACTCCGACGACCTCAATTTCTCGTTGCTCCACGGCCTGGGCTCCTTACGGCACGTAACCTACGGCGAGTGGCGTCCATCGAGCTCCTCTCCAGTCACCGTCTCCAGGCCCTTTCCGATGTCAGATCCGATGAGGTCAAGTCAATAATCCGCCGGCTAGCAGCGTTAAATGGGGAATCATTCACAATCGCAACCATCACGGCCGTTCTCCTTCTCCGGCCACCGTCGACGGTGACCATCTTTTTGTAAAGCATAGCCTAGAGCAATGCTTCAGAGATGGTGACAGCTACTGGGACAATGACAATGCTGCTGATGATGATGGAACAAAGTCGACAATGGTAGAGGAAATCCGCTCAATTTTACAACAAACTCACCAGCTGTGGAGCGGCGGCGGTGAGAGAAGAAGGGAGAGGGAATTGGTGAGATATGCTAGTGCAGGAGCGGTGGAAGAAGAAGGCAGTACTGGTTGGACAAGAAGCGGCCAGAGGCCATTGGAGAATAGATGGGAGCGGCGTGCTTCCATCGACTCCACTGCCGCGTCAATCAAAACTGTGGAAATGGACACTCGTTTTCTGAACTCTCCTTTTCCTCAAAAACAGAGTCCTAGTCAGCGCCAGAGCAACTCTCCTGCCTCTCCCCTGCACAACCACCACTCCACATCATCGCCAAAATTACCATCGCCAGCTCAGGCAGCGGCAGGGTTTCACTCTCGTTCCGGCAGCACCCGCTATATGGCGGCGACTGAGTCAGCCAAGGCTAGGTCGAGATCGCAGATTTTTCGCTTCTTCTTCACTTGGCTTGACATTTCCGATGGAGTAAGTGAATCTCTTGGAGAAAGAAGCGGCGGACGGTCGGCCGGGTCGGAACAGTTCCCAGCGAAGAAGAAGCGAAAAATTGAAATGGATCCAAAATCCAAAATCGGAAATGAGGTGAAAAATCTAAAATCTAATTATTTAATTATTTTTTAATTGTCATGTCATACATTTAACGGTCAACTATAAAAGTTGACTGCCACATAAGCAAAAGTTAACAGAGTTGGACGGAGAGTGACCAAACCTGAACCATTTAATAAATTTGAGTGATTGAGATTGGATTTAAATATTTTCAGTGATCAAACATGAACGTTTTTTGTAATCTCAGTGACCAACCATGCAATTAACCCCATATATCACCTAGGGATGACAAAAATATCTGTAACCATGGATATCCGCCCGAATCCGACCTAATCGAGTAAGATAAAACTCGAACCCGAAAGATTTTTAGCAGGTACGGATAAAACCCAAACCCGAATATTGCTAATAACGGTTGGCCATGATTTTCTTACTATCCAAACCCGAACTCGCCCGATCATACACGTGCATATGTATTTTGTCTAGAAATTATCATTATTTTTCTCTATTATATCTTATATTTAGCATACAAATATAATAATTTCCATGAAATTGTGTTGTTTTAATTAATTTTCTTCATTCTAATGATTTATTGTCGTACTTTTCCTCTTATGTAATGTGAGTATACATATGAATGTTTTTTCTTGGTTCCGTATACATATGAATGTTAATATGTTGGTTGTAGTTATAAGAAAATTATTACCCATGGATAACCATGGATACCCGAAACCCGAATGAGTATGGACATGGTTTTGTTTTTCTACATGATTCTTAACTCGAACTACTTTGGGTAGAGTAACGGGTATGCATTATCCGCCCCCCGACCCGACCCCTCATGCTGCCATCCCTTATCAACCTTATGAAAAAATGTATTTAAATTGGGTTATAGGTTCGATATGCCCCTTTACTATGCCTTTTTATCAAACATGCTCATATATTATAAATTTACATCAATCATGCCCTGTACTTTATAAAAAGATTAATTGCATGGTTGGTCATTGAGATTACAAAAACGTTCATGTTTGGTCACTAGAAATATTTAAATCCAATCTTGGTCACTCAAATTAGTTAAATGGTTTCAAGTTTGTCACTCTCCGTCTAACTCCGTTAAATTTGTCTGATGTGGCAGTCAACCCTCAAAATTGAACGTTAACTCAGTGACGTGGCAATTAAAAAATAATAAATAAAATAAATTTTAATTTTCTTCCATTTCCAACTCATTTTCATAATACATAAAAATAAATAAAACAAAAAAATTATAATTACACATTGAAAAGGGCACTTCCTCTGCCACTACATCCCTTCCCCGCAATCAAACCAGCTCCCAATTCCATCCCTAGCTCCACCTGCTGCCGCCGACCCTGCCGCTTCCCGGCCATAATCACCTGCACCCCCCTCCACCCTCGACCCCGCCCCTTCCTCCAACTCCATACCTGAGCGAGTCGGGGATGAAGCTCCATACTCGCCCGGCCGATCCAGTTCATCAAGCTCGGTAACAGGATCATGAACCCACCCCATGAGTTGAAGCATATCGCGAACAAGATGTTGTGGCAGGACTCGTCCCTCGAGATCCCTGAATGCTCGGCCTCGTTGAGGACCAACCCGGCCGCGGAGGAGAAGAATTCGTAGAGGCGGTGGTAGTCGCTCTGGAAGAGCGCCGTCGGGAGGTGGACGGTGTGGAGGGTGGCCTCCTCGATTTCCTTCAGCCCGCGAGAGGAAATTGAAAGCGGCCTGCTCACTCGGGTTGGCGAAATCGGCTTTCCCTTTCGTCGCCAGATCGTACTCCAGCACTTCAAAGAGCTTAGTAAGTGAGGAATTGAACCCGCGAATCACGTAATCGCGACGGGATTTGATAAAATTGAAGAGCAATTGCTTGAGCTTGGTGTGATTGGATTCGGACGGGTTGAGGTAGGACATGATTTGGTACCCTCCGGTGAGATCCGTGGAGGTTATGTAGGTTATGAGGACCCAACTATGGTTCCGATTAGTTACTCCCGTAATCCAGACAGTCTTGACCTTCCTCTTCTATCTCCTGTTTCAATTTGAACAGGATGCAGTGACTGCATGTTGTAACTGTATTGTGGTGGCTATAAGTAAACGTATTTCTTCATTCACTCATCCTCTGATTCAATTGGGAAAAACTGTGGAAGGTATTGAGCATTTGGTTTAGAAATGTGGGGCAGAAATAAGGGAAATAGATAGGGTGGAGAAGAAATAGAGAACTGGCCTGGGGGTTTGCCACAGAGAACGAGGGAACAGGGCTGGTGACATGGAATTAGGAGCTGATTATGACCGGGGAGCGGCAGGGACGGGAAGAGCAAGCGGAGCCAGGGATTGGAATAGGAGTTGGTTTGGTTGCGGGGAAGGGATGTAGTAGCGGAGGAAGTGCCCTTTTCAATGTGTAATTATAATATTTTTGTTTTATTTATTTTACTTTATTGTGAAAATGAGTTGGAAATGGAAGAAAATTAAAATTTATTTTATTTATTATTTTTTAATTGCCATGTCACTGAGTTAACAGTCAACTTTGAGGGTTGACTGCCACATCAGAAAAATTTAACGGAGTTAGACGGAGAGTGACCAAACTTGAACCATTTAACTAATTTGAGTGACCAAGATTGGATTTAAATATTTCTAGTGACCAAACATTAACGTTTTTGTATTCTCAATGACCGCAATTAACCACTCCTTTTATATTATTTAAAGAAAGTTGGAATGTTGAAAAGTTGCTTCCCAACTCTGTTATATTATATTTTTTTACGTTGATGAGGAATTGGAGGTTTCCAAGAGATTGTGTCGAGGTCATTAGCAGCAGAAGAGTCTGTTGGGATTTGAAAGGTGTGAATGAGAATGAAAGGGGAAGAAGCCAATAGTTGGTGAGTTATTGGTTAAACCAAGTTGAACCAAATCGGACCGAACCGATGTGGCGGTTGGAATGAACCAACCGGTCCAACTACTATGGCGAACCGATGCAATGGTTGGCATTTTTTTGTGAACCATTGCAATGATTGGGGTGTAACCACCCACTTGAAGGGTCACATCCCTTCACTCGCACCCCTTCATTGTCTATAAATAAACACCTACCCCTCTCTGTTTTCCACACAAGTTTTTCCTAAGAAATTTTTCTGGCCAAAAGAAAAAGAAATTTTCTTTCTTCATTGCATTTCCTCTCTACAAACTCATAAAGAAAACAGAGTCGTGTGACTTCTCTCCAATCGTTGCGTTCGTCGGGTTCTGGTGTTTCAAGTACCGGTACGCCAGAAAAGGTACGTCCGTTCTATCCTGGGAGGAATAGTTCCAATAACCTTGGGTACCGTAGAGGGGAACTAAATTCCTTAAGATTGTTATGGAAAATGTTTCACAAAAGTATGTTTCTTGCCACACAAGTCATATATAGAAATCGACAAATGCATAAACAACGTTCGAGCCAATAGAATAGATGATATGTTGGTAATGAGTAAGAACATTATTGACATAGAAGAGACAAAGCGAATGCTATCTTTCGACATGAAAGACTTGGGTGAGGCGGATGTTATTCTTGGAATAAAGATATCTAGAACGCCTCAGGGTCTATCATTATCGCAGCCTCACTACATAGAGAAAATTCTTGATAAATTCAAGTATTTGCATATCAAGGAAGTGCACACGCCGATTGATCCAAACCTTGTTCTTACAAAGAACGGAGGTAAAAGTGAATCTCAAGAGGATTACGCACGAGTTTTGGGATGTCTAATGTACATCATGAATAGTATTCGACCAGATATTGCTTGCACAATAAGTAAATTGAGTCGATATCAACGTAATCCAAATAGCACGCATTGGATGGCAATGCGGCGTGTTTTGGGGTATTTACAACATACCAAAAATTTCGCTTTGCACTACAAAAGCTATCCGGCCGTGCTTGAAGGATATTTTGATGCAAATTAAATCACCGGCTCAACCGAAATCAAATCCACTAGCGGATATGTATTTACGGTTGGTGGGGGAGCAGTATCTTGGCGATCCTCCAAGCAGACTTGTATTGCCCGATCCACAATGGAATCTGAGTTCATAGCCTTGGACTTAGCCGGTGAAGAAGCGGAATGGCTTCGGAGCTTCTTGGAAGATGTTCCGTTTTGGCCCAAGCCGTTAATCCCAATAAGCATACATTGTGATAGTCAAGCGGCTATTGGAAGGGCAAAAAGTGTTATGTATAATGGAAAGTCTCGTCACATACGTCGACGACATAACACAGTGAGGCAATTAATCTCTAGTGGAGTTATCTTGATTGATTATGTAAGATCAAAAGATAACGTGTCGGATCCGTTAACTAAAGGCCTAACTAGAGCATTAGTTGAGAAGTCATCGAGGGGAATGGGACTGTGGCCTAGGACAAATCATCATGGCGGTAACTCTACCTAAGAAGGATTGGCAGACCCAACCTCTAGGTTCAAGGAGCAAACAAAGTTGTGAATGATGGTCCGACATTGTCAAATTATTTAAATTCCGTTCTCATGATGAGACAATGTCCAAAAAAATAAGGGTAAACCTAAATATGAAAGGTTTTTAATAATTTCTAAGTTTGACACGTGGTGTGATCAAATAGTGTATTTTTCGGAATACATGTTTAGAAATCACCTATGTGAGTGTGAAGTGGAGCCGCTTCAAGGAGAATAAAAGAAGGCCAATTCTCTACGCACTCATGAAACCAGGCGGTGTTCATGGCTGAAACGAACACAACAATGAGAACCAACGAACGGATAAGAGTTGATTGTGTGACATATGTTGTCTTAGTATACAAGAAAACCGGCGGTTCAAAGATATCATATCTACCGATTGGTGAGTATACTCGATATATGTTCACTAGGGAAGATTCAAAGGGAAACCCACCTATCCTAATACAACTAATTCTTAGTTGAGAGTCACACAGTTTTTTGCATAGTTTTCAAAACTTAGCATTCTCTTTCATGTGGGGGATTGTTGGGATTTGAAAGGTGTGAATGAGAATGAAAGGGGAAGAAGCCAATAGTTGGTGAGTTATTGGTTAAACCAAGTTGAACCGAATCGGACCGGACCGATGTGGCGGTTGGAATGAACCAACCGGTCCAACTACTATGGCGAACCGATGCAATGGTTGGCATTTTTTTGTGAACCATTGCAATTGTTGGGGTGTAACCACCCACTTGAAGGGTCACATTCCTTCACTCGCACCCTTCATTGTCTATAAATAAACACCTACCCCCTCTGTTTTCCACACAAGTTTTTCCCAAGAAATTTTTCTGGCCAAAAGAAAAAGAAATTTTCTTTCTTCATTGCATTTCCTATCTACAAACTCATAAAGAAAACAGAGTCGTGTGGCTTCTCTCCGATCGTTGCGTTCGTCGGGTTCTGGTGTTTCAAGTACCGGTACGCCAGAAAAGGTACGTCCGTTCTATCCTAGGAGGAATAGTTCCAATAACCTTGGGTACCGTAGAGGGGAACTAAATTCCTTAAGGAGAAATAGTGAATTCTATTGGCTCGAACGTTGTTTATGCATGTGTCGATTTCTATATATGACTTGTGTGGCAAGAAACATACTTTTGTGAAACATTTTCCATAACATAGTCGTGATAAGTGTTGGATCAGTACTACACTAGTTGTTGCTGTAGGGTTGATTGTTGGGTTGGGTTTTAGTTCTGGCCACTTTGTCAATTTAATTGAGTCATGTGCTTATTGTGGGTGAGTTAGTTCATGAGAGAGTTGAGAATGAAATGAGTTAGAATAGTTGTTTTAGCTGGGTTAATTGTATGGTTGGTCACTGAGATTACCAAAAACGTTCATGTTTGGTCACTAGAAATATTTAAATCCATTTTTGGTCACTAACTTTACAAAACCCGTTCACTTATGGTCACTCTCCGTTAGGTGCCGTCCAACGCCGTTAACGACGTCCGTTAAGTGATGACGTGGTTGACGGATTCGCCTAATCAGCACCTTTTGACCCAAAAATTGACTGACCCGACCCGACCCGCCACGTCATTTAAACCCTCCATATCAGCTAAACCTAACCAAACCTCTAACCAAACCAAACCCGACCCAACACACCAACAAAAACGACCCACCCGCCACTAAACAAAACCTAATTTCTAGAACTCTTCAACCCCTTCTCCATCCCGCGCCGCCTTCATCATTCTCGTTTTTCTTCCTCACCGCTCATTTCATCGATGACTCGTTTCATCGGCGACGAAGGAGGAATGGAGCCCAATAAGGATCCGGATCTCATCATCGGCGGCGACGGCGACGGTATTAGTAGCGTTTGCGGAGGAGGAGGAGTTGGTGATGGCGGCGTTGTTGGTGGTGGTGGAGATGATGGAGCCGTTGCACTTGCAATGGCCGAGGTTGAGGAGGTGGTCGAACTGGACCTCGTTGATGGAGGCGAGGAGGCAGAAGAAGAGGATGAAGGCGATGGAGGAGAGGATGAAATAGTGGTGGTGGCTATGGCGGGAGTATGGCGCCTTTGTGTTGAGCTTCATTCTCTTGTTTTGTTGTGTGCTATGGATGGGGGAAGAATTAATGATGATGAGAAGAGAGATGGTTTAGAGGAATTGAATTGAGCCTAAAATGGAGGAGTTGTGGGTGGGGAAGTACACGTTGGGTTTTGTTTAGTGGCGGGCTCAATTTCTCCTTCATTGCCGATGAAACGAGTGGAGAGGAAGAAAAACGGGAAAGATGAAGGCGACGCGGGATGGAGAAGGGGGCTAAAGAGTTTTAGAAATTAGGTTTTGTTTAGTGGCGGGTGGGTTGTTTTCGTTGGTGGGTTGGGTCGGGTCTGGTTTGGTTAGAGGTTTGGTTAGGTTTAGCTGACATGGAGGGTTTAAATGACGTGGCGGGTCGGGTCAGTCAATTTTCGGGTCAAAAGGTGTTGATTAGGCGAATCCGTCAGCCACGTCATCACTTAACGGACGCCGTTAACGGCGTTGGACGGCAGCTAACGGAGAGTGACCATAAGTGAACCGGTTTTGTAAAGTTAGTGACCAAAATTGGATTTAAATATTTCTAGTGACCAAATATGAACGTTTTTTGTAATCTCAGTGACCAACCATGCAATTAACCCTGTTTTAGCTATTTTCAAGGGGCATGGGGTATACCTGGACATCAGGCTAGATCGTCCACAGACTAGCTTAACATGACATGCTTAGAGCATATTAAGAGCATGAACAAGAAATATATGGACTAGTGTGACACAAGCATGAATAATTAATGGGATGTGTCGGACCCAATTTTCATGAGCACGGCACACCACAGTCTATAAGTGGATCATGTTGAGTTTAATGATTTTGAGACTCTATTGAGTATAAGCTCAACATGACATAAAAAAACACTTCTTTTATAAAAGATAAATATAAATAGAATTATAAGATCAAATATTATAAAATAAAACTACAAAAATAATGTTTATTGTTGTTAGAAGTGATCATAAGTCGTGCTCAGGTCTAACAAATTTGAAAAATGGGTTGGCACGGCACGACAGAAAATTGACAGGCCGTACCAATCTGGTAACACCTAAATTGGTGTTATGTAGCCTCATCTCTTGGATGTTTACTTGCAAATTAGAGCGTTCATGGAGCGTTTAATTATTGATTTGGCCTAAAAATGCTTTCTCTTGTGTTTTGGTAGCGTTTTGAGTACCATTTCACGTTTTAAGTGTTTTGTCAAGGAAATCGAGCTCAAGTGTAAGGAAAATGTGCTAAAATGGTGAATGTAAAAGATCATGGTTAGGGAGCAAAGTTCGCAACCAGAGGCCGAGAAGAGATCACGACCAAGGTGCAAAGTTTGCATCCTCTATTTTAGATCCCTTGAGCCACAAACTTGGAGAAGTTGCAGACAAGAGCACAAAAGTCTCGCGTTCCACGTCGCGGGCCTTCAAGATCAAGAACGCGAGGAAGATCATGGACAAGATTTCCAGTTTTGTGACCGCCAAGTCGAAGCCACAATCTCTCCCTCCAGGCAGCCAAACAAGCCATCAACTACACTATCTAAAAAAAGATCGCTACCACATTCAAAACTTTGTTGAGATACTGTACTGACTATGAAAGATGTGATAGTCAATGAGGTTATCACAACTCATCTTAATTTGAATCAATGAATATAGGGATTTCACTTGATATAGAGAGGATAGTGTAGTGACTATGAAAGATGTGATAGTCAATGAGACTATGATCATTTTAACATGTTTTGAATGTCACGCTATTTGATTCATCATAGATTTCTGATTATGCATCGAGTCTCCACTTTTTCAAAGTTTTTTTAATGTGAACTATACACTCTACCCATATACCAGTCGTGGTTAGGGATGATAATGGGCGGGGTTGGGTGGATTTGTGTGTATCATCTCCATCCTCATTCTCAAATATTTAACCCATATCCGCCCATACCCATTTGGGGAAAGGTTTCGCAAACCCGTCCCCATACATCCAACATTATTTTATCTAAAATTTTACATGTAAATTTTAATACAACACTAAACAGACCTACTATATCATGAACTCAGCAATATACAATCATTCTTAATATGGTTCAAAATATCTAATGCTAAAACATCCATTAATCCACAAGATAGAGTACAATATTTTTCAAATCATTATTCTCTAACTCTAATGCTTCTACTAATAACTAACATATTCTTCTTAACAAGGGAAAAAATGAAAGAGCCTAACGAGAATTGAGGGAGATTACTTAGGTTTTGATTTGAGTGGTCACTCAATTGCATTTCTACTATTTATTTTCTTGATATACCCTTATTATCAGTGATACGTTGCAATTTGATCAATACATTTTTTTTATATGTGAATAAATGCTCTTGGTGGGACCGTTTTACAAATTTTACTCATACCCTTCCCATACTCATTCAATTTAGGAATCTCCCACGTTGATTGGGTCTGAGATGATTGGGCACCCATGATCACTGCACGGATTTGATTGCCATCCTTAATCGCGATCAGTGTATCTAGCTTGCTCACTAAGAAACAATACATTAATGGTAAACCCCAAGACGAAACCAAAACGCTTAGTTTTGGGTCAAATAGATAGCACCTTTATAGGTGTCAATCAGGCGGGTTCGGGCGGGTTCGGGCTGGGTTCAATCGGGTTCGGGTTCAAACGGGTTGCGGGTTAGTCGGGTTGTGGGTTCATCGGGTTCGGGTTCAAACGGGTTGCGGGTTAGTCGGGTTGCGGGTTCATCGGGTTCGGGTTAAATCGGGTTGCGGGCAAATCGGGTTGAGGGTTCATCGGGTTTTGGGTCGGGCGGGTTGCGGGCGGATCGGGTTTCGGGTTGTTCGGGCCAGCGCATCAAATAACTTAACTCACTACAAGAAAAAGGTTCTTTCGTCATGGGAAATCCAGTGTATAAAAGCATGTTTCCTGTGACTAATAATTTTAGTCACGAAAAAATTACCGTAATATAAAGCTCTGTAACTAATTGTGTACCGTGACTAACCTATTCCCGTGACTAGATGTCAATCACTAGTCACGATATTTACTGCATTTAGTCATTGGTTCCCCATGACTAAATACTAAACACTAGTCATGGTATATGACTATAGCTAATTACAACCACTAATCACGGTAATTTCCTATGATTAATTACAATATCATAAAAAAATATTAATTATGAATTTTTCATCATTAGATATAGAAACCATGTATTAAAGTTTCTGGCCACCAAATAACAACAAAATAATATTATTATCAACAATAGAAAGTCATCAAATCTTGTAGTCAATAATTCTATACTGTTACAATCTACATCTCCTCAATAAGCTAACTAATTATTACTTCTATAAGCTAACTAATTATTAATTCTATGGTTCTAAAGTCAACATAAAGACTGTCAATCTATCTAGAGTTAACTGTTCAAAATCATCCTTCTTCTACCAAAAAAATATGTGCCATGGACTCCATCCGATTAGCTTGGTAACCAGCTGCACTTTCTCCTTGTTCTTATCATTAAAAGCCTGAAGAGCATCCATGCACTCTTTCTCCTGTAAACCCCAAAAACAACCCACAAAGTTATCACTGTTACTTTGTAAACCGCATATATATATATATATAGAAGACAAACTAGACAATAATCCATAAAAGGGGGTTTTCATATAAAAGCAATTAGCTGCTGTTTATTATTATATCTATACCTTCTTCGGGACTGATTGCCCTAGTGGCTTCAGTTACTTGTTCACTAAATCAGTCTTCTTCATGAGATCTGCCAAAGCTTCTTGCTCCTGTGGCAACAAAACAATTCAAAAGAATCAGATTCAGAAAGGCAGAGGACAAATCCGGAACATTCGGTGTTCGTTCGTCCTCGTTGTCACTGACCTATACCTCAAATCACAGCTTATCCACCATGAAACAAGCAAAATAAAAATTGTGAAGCCTTGTTATCACTGACCTATACCTCAAATCCATGTTCAATGGGAAGGAGATATGTTTAGTTCAGAGAAAACTGAAAAATTCACAATTTGATCAATTACATACCCTCATTTCACCCAAAGCGGAAATGTCGATCCCAAATGTGTGAGTGAAATCGAGATCAGACCGTCCATTCAGAAAGAGGAGGAGTAAAAACTGAATCTCGGGAGCCCACTGATAAAAAAGGGCCGAGAATGGAAGAGGACAAGGCAGCCGGAGGAGGGGCTCTGATGCGAACGAACGCACCTGCCTGGCCAGAAGCACATCTCTCCGTATGAGCTAAGAACCGAGGCGAAGTCGCGACGGTTGCCAATGGTGCGAGGCGGAGGTGGTGGAGCACCTAAAACTGGGAAATTAGGGTTTGTGTGGCTGGGTTGAACATTAGGGGAAAGGGAGTTCAAAAGAAGCTTGTGAGTGCGTCGAAAGGGCATATGAGGAAGGGAAATGCAGGGCGACGGTGAGGAAGGCGGGGTGGCCAGAAGAGGGTGGTTTGGGGAAAAATGGATGAAAGCGAAGCTAGCAGGACCAGAAGAGTGTGGTCGGGGGAAGAAAGGAAGAAAGGGTGGCTTTTCTTCTTTGGAACGAACTACGAAGAGAATTTGGGTTTGGCTAAAAAGGTAAGGCAAAATACATATGGATAGCCATAACTTTGCATTTTGTGACAATAATAGCCAATTTTTCAAAAATACACTAAAAAAATAGCCATTCCGTTCATAACTTTAACGGTGTTATTAAAGGTGCTGACTAGACTAACGTTTTATACTGATGTGGCAATTTTTTTACAAAAGCTACACTAGGTGGAAAAAGCTATTTTCTTATTCTAATTTAATGGGAAAACAAAAATATAATAAACTCTATGGCTTCCTGTGAAACCCTCCCCTTCCCCCTTCCCTGCCTTTCTTTATCGTTTCTTCCTCTCCGCCATCGTCATCGGCGAACTCAAAGAAGGAACTGGGGAGCGGCAGCATGGATCTGATCTCTCGCCCCCTGCTCTTGCCAGCAACGTGATCTGATTCTCTCGCCCTATATATGCTTCTTTTATTTCTTCTCCTTTTCCTCGTCGAAATCTAGTAATGCCTCGAGGACTAGTAGCTTCTTGAGGTCAGTCGAGAGCTTTATAGGCCGGATCTGGCCGTTTAAGAACAGCTCGTCGGTGGAGCTAATGAAAATCATCTTTCTCCCGACATCAATCCCTCTATTTCCATAGAAATCAATCTTTGACACCCACCAACCAACCACCTCCAAATTTTAAGTCTCAGCAGCGGCAACAGCAGCCAAACTCAATCAGCTCCAGTAAATACTCCGGCTTCTTCTCCGTATGAACTCCCGTGAGCAAGCTCTTTTCATTCACAAAATGGGCAACCAGATTAGAGCTTAGCATATTAGGGTTTATGGGTAAAAAATCCCTTTCAAATTGATTCTCTAAAAAATTGGGATTTGAGTAACCTCATCGTCAGTACCACCTCTAGCTTCTTTAATAGATTCTCATAGTGCTCTCATCATCTTCGTTACGGAATCATCACGTGAAGAGAAGGAAGAAGGGGAAGGATAGGGTGGGGATTAGCGACGGATCTCTCGTCGTCTTCTCCAGGAAAGCATCATCAGGAGAGCGCTAGTATCTTCAATCTGCTCGGCGACGGAGCAGGTGGGTGCGGCGGGAGGATTGGCGACGGCGCTGATGGAATTCCAGATTATGCAGAGGCAGAGGTATCGTCGCCCTTTCGATTATCGTTTTCTTGCCCAGGCCAGATCCATCATCGAACGCATTGGTGGGGTCGGTTATAGAAAAAGATAAATATTATTATAAGATAAAATTGTTTTCTTAAAAAATATTTTTTTTAATATGATGTGGCGTCCAATGTGGCATGTTGGAGCTTATGTGTGAGCATATGTGGCATCCACATCAGCTTCACATCAAATTGACGGTCAAACTATGTGTCGGGCTAATTGAGTCTATATGCTGCATAGTTGAGGCCAGGATGCTAATTTCTGAAACCACGGGCCAAAGTTGATTATATGGTCATAGTTCGGGCCAAAATAAGGTATTAACCCTTATCATTATTATTAGGTTTTATTAAATATGGTTAGTAGTCTTCTAGTAGAATTAGGTTTATTCTTAGGGTTTTCTAGTATTTCCCTATATATATGTACTTTGGGTCATTCATCAGATTAAGCAGAAATTAATAAGAAAAGTCATCTCCCCAAATCCCTAATCTTCTCTCAATCTCGTCTATCTTTCTCTCTAAAGGCTTCGGCCATTCTATCTCTGTTCTTCCCCAAATTCTCTTCTCAAATCCCTAAATCCCCAATTCTGTTCTATAAAACCTAAATTCTCAATCTCTAAATTTGATCTGGAGACCCATTAGAAACTTTGTTTCTAACAATTGCCAAGATTAAACATCAAACAAACATATATATAGATAGGAATTAAAGCTAGGTTCACATTCAGTCAAAAATATCTAGCTACATACTGGAATTCAACTCCCCTAAACAACCATAGGGATCAAGTCATATAAAGAGAAAGGAAAAACAAACTAGAAAGAAGAAACAAGCTTGAAATCATCTTATTCTCCTTGGATTGCACCCTTGCCCGTGGTTCTTGGATGGATTCCTCCCTTTTTAACTCCTCCAAGGCATATTCTCTCACTAAAGACAGCCAAAAACCCTACTTTCTCATTCTAGGGTGGCTTTCCTTCATCAAGTGCAAAAAGAGATATTTATAGAGTTGTTGGTGCATGTCATGGCCTAGGGCTTGACCCCCTTGACAAATATGACAAATCATCGAAAACTCGATGTCTTGACTTGTTTATAAGAGACTAGATCGCGACCTCAATCTATGAGTTCACATCCATGATCTCAAAGTCACGGTCGTGGTATTTCTCGCAGTCGGAATCCTTCTTGCCTGCAAGTCGGTGTGTGAAACTGTCTATCTATTTCTGTCTTGAAGGGTGCATCACGGCCTAGAGGTCACGGTCGTGACCTGAGGTCGTTCTCTTTGTAAAATTCTCCCTTCTTGCTCCTATATAATGGAAACATGCTCGAATGAATCCCAAATTGATCCCCAATCCATTTTAGACGAGTGAAAGACCTGTAATTTCATCACAAACACCAAACAAGTATAAAATATGACAAAGTGGAGTGATTTTCCCATGACAAACCTTCATAGCAACCAAACTTATGCTAAAGCTCGTAATGTATGTATAGGAACACAAATGACGAAGTGGAGTGATTTCCCTACTTGGTGCATGACCTTTACAACTTTTAAACTTATTTCTCCCCTTGCTTCATCGATCTTAGCACCAAAATTTGCAAGAAATGGTATTCCGAAGAGCGATGAATATGAATCAGCTAGCTTCATGACGAACACCACATATTTGAGAAAGAAGACAAAAGACCCAATTCGGGTACTTAAACCTCTTACTATCCCAAGAGCTTAACATGGATTGTTGTCTGCAAGCTGGATCTCCATGTTAATATCCTTCATATCCGCTAGCCCCTTGTCCTCTTAGAGTTGGAGAGGTAGGATGTTGATGATGGAACAAAGATCAACTAATCCATTCTCCACATGATGATAATCTAGAAGACACTTGATTGTGCAATAACTAGGATCTTCTTTTTGTTCATGAACTAGGATCAACTCTTCATAACCCTAAGGGGTTGACTTGATAGTGGTCTCTTTCTGCTCAAACCTCTCATCCTCCTCAAGAAGTATCTCGAGTTTCTCCCTCGGATTCTCCATAGCAATGATGCTTTTTAGCAATGGTATAGCAACATCTTCTCCTCCTAGAGCTTTTATCAGATCTCAAAAAGGAGGGTGGTGATTCTTTCTTTCAAAGGTGGTCATCCTTCTTGAAATTTGCTCATCATCTCCCTTATTGCCTAAACAACTTTGGAATGCTCCTACAATTGTAGAAATAGCTTTGATGTCCTTCTTCTTTGGATTATTTTTTGTGTTGCTGGGAAGACTCCCTTGAGTAACATTCAAAAAATTTCTCGCAAGAACAGTGGTGGGACGACTTTTTGCTTCGGTGACGAACGAAAGGCTCTCTTTGTGGTGCTTTGTGACAAGTCGGAGCTCCGCTAAGGCCTCCTCTCAGGTTTGAGTTGTTTAGATATGGAGAGATATGAGAGGAGTGTTTCTACGACAGTGAGGAATTGGGCAATTAGGTTAGGGAAGAGAGTAGGGATAGGTCGTGTGCATCGGGACTAGTGGGTAGGTATTAATTTGTATGGGTTAAATTGGGTTGGGTTATGAGTCAAATTTTAATGACATGACGGGTTACTATGACGTGGTGGTTCGAATTTTAATTGGTTGAGTTGACATTTTTATTAGCCACGTCAGCAAAAAAATTGACACCATTAACAAAGGCTAAGGAAAGGTAACGACCAGTGACCAAATTTGAACTTTTGAGCAAATTTTAGTGACAAAAAAAAAATATTGTTAATGAAAAACATCAAATATTTTAGTAATTTCAGTGGTTACTTTGCAATTTACCCTAACAAAGTTTTGAGGCTAAAATGAGCCTCTTATCCAAAGAATTCATAATGGCTTCATATAACGCCTAAGAGGTGTATTTATAGGCTTTAGGATCGGAACTTCTAGGCCAAGATTAGGTTTATATATGGATGTACATTTGCCTTCTTGAGTATTCTACCGTCACACTTCAGTCTGGCATTGACATGGAACTTGTGATCTTTAGAAATGTGTTCTAGACTTTCTTATGACTAGCAAGTCTGAGCAGACCAGTCGACGAATTTTTAGGCAGAGAGATAAAAACATCAAATGGTACGTCTAACCAGAATCAGCTACATTAAGGCTGACGGCATTTCTCTGTGCCTGGCCTGATCATCATCTATAAGGTAACCCAAACTAGGAAACAGTCAAACATGAAGAACAAGCACCAAAATGGATGAGCCATCAATCACAAACTTCTACCATCAGTCGGAACTTGACCAATAAGGAAAAGCTCCATGGGAAAAAGCAAGATAAGTACCAGAAGGACAACTACAATCAACATGAAGCTAGAGCACCATCACAAGAGCAACCCACTAACGCTTACTACCTCACTACGCATTTGCTGCTCTTTCGAACATGGATAGCATAGCGCCGCTCGTTCATCCCATGAACTACTGAAAGTCTGGAGCAGAACTCTAACAACTCAAAACGACAGTCAGATGAAACCATTATATACACATATATTCCAAGTCTTTCTTCCACATTTAAGGCAAATAAAACCTGCAAACTCAAACTAGTACATTCTGCTTTGTTATCTCAAATTGGTTGTGGCAAAGCAACTGAAACGGCCACAAAGGTATGGAAGTGCAACGACAAAGAGAAATATACCCAGAGAAAGAGGCATAATCTGAAGATCACCTTCTGCCAACCAATAATCAAAGACACAATTGTAATATGAGACTAGCAATTGGATACCAACATAGAACATTGAAGACAAGTCACATTAAATCATCGCTAGAATTTCAATCTAAACTAAGCATCAGGGGGAGAAATGCAAAAGAAGAACAAAGCTGCAAAAACAAAAAAATATATGGCATGGCATTCAGTGTTCTCCGGAAATTATCAAACTGACTTGCATACAGTAGATGATTTAGGAAGGAGATCGAAATCCTTAAGACAAAAATAGAATCAAATCCATTTCGGTTGTCTCTCAAAACTATCTTACTCAAGGATTTTCTGGATAACACCAGCTCCAACAGTCTTCCCTCCTTCTCTGATAGCAAACCTCATCCCTTGTTCACAAGCCACGGGCATAATGAGCTCCACCACCAACTTTACTCGATCACCGGGCATAACCATCTTCGACTCCTCATCCTTATCGTTCATGATAGACGAAACCTTCCCGGTGACATCGGTAGTTCTCATGTAAAACTGCGGCCTGTAACCTGCAAAAAAGGGCGAATGCCTCCCTCCTTCTTCCTTCTTCAACACATACACAATGGCCTCAAACTTAGTGTGCGGGGTAATAGACCCGGGTTTAGCCAACACCATCCCTCTCTGAATATCAGCCTTCTGCACACCTCTAAGCAACAGCCCAACATTATCCCCAGCCAACGCCTCATCCAAAATCTTCTGGAACATCTCAACTCCTGTAACAGTGAAATTCCTAGTATCCTTCAAACCCACAAGATCAACTGTCTCACCAACCTTTACGGTTCCTCTTTCCACCCTGCCAGTGGCCACAGTGCCACGACCTGTGATGGAGAACACATCTTCCACAGCAAGCAAGAAAGGCAACTCGGTCTGCCGTTGTGGGATTGGAATGTACTCATCCACAGCATCCATGAGCTGATAGATTTTATCAACCCATTCGTTGTCCCCTCGTTTAATGGCTGGATTGGCCATCAAAGCCTCCAATGCCAAAAGAGCTGAACCAGAGATAATGGGGATATCGTCACCAGGGAACTCGTAAGAAGACAACAGCTCACGAACCTCCAATTCGACCAATTGGAGCAGCTCCTCGTCATCCACCTGGTCCTGCTTGTTCAAGAACACCACCATGTTTGGGAACACCAACCTGCTTGGCGAGCAAGATGTGCTCTTTCGTCTGGGGCATGGGCCCGTCGGCGCCGGAGCAGACGAGGATGGCCCCGTCCATCTGCGCAGCGCCGGTAATCATGTTCTTGACGTAATCGGCGTGGCCGGGGCAGTCGACGTGGGCGTAGTGGCGGTTCTCGGTCTCGTACTCGACGGTGGCGGTGTTAATTGTGATACCGCGGGCTCTCTCCTCGGGTGCGGCGTCGATTTCGTCGTACTTCTTGGGGGCGCTGTTGCCCATGGAAGCTAGGGCCATGGTTAGGGCGGCGGTGAGGTTGTCTTGCCGTGGTCGACATGGCCAATTGTGCCGATGTTGAGATGGGGCTTCTTCCGCTCGAACTTTCCCCTCGCCGCCCGTACTGTGAATGAGGCTCCGCCGCGGCGGCGCGGGAGGGAGGTGGTGGTGGTGGTGGTGGGGAGGAAAGGGGAGATGAAGGAGGAGGAGAGGAGGGTCAATTTGGCTGGTTTCGAGGCGAAGTTGAAAGTAGGAATAGCGGCCGCAGAGGAGGGGGAAACGGCGGCTGGTGGGTAGACGGCGGCTAGCCTTGAGGAAGTGGAAGCTGTGGCGGAGGCGGAGATTGCCATGGCGGAGGCGGAGCAGAGGAAGAGGAGATGGGAGAGAGTTGGGAGGGGATTGGGTTTGTTATCTGGTTGAGGATTGGGGGTTTTGTGGGTATTTGCTATCCACTCCACTCCAGTCCACCCTTTTAGACCTTAGTTCAGTCTACTACTCTCTCTCCATGTGGGATCCAGTTGGCCCATGATACTTCCATTCAGATTCTGGTACGTGGATGAAGGAAGACCGTCAACTATTCCTTGTTTCTGGACTTCTCTGTAGTCATTAGGAATATCTAAAGAATAATAGATAGTAGAGTTTTATTGGGTTTTCTCCATTCAAAAATTCCTGGCCTCCCCTTAATTTTCGGTAAGGATATTTTCGTCCAAATTCTATCCTAGAAAACTACTCCATTCTGCCGGTAGTTAATAATACTAAGTAACAATTGCTCTTGGGCCGGCGGCCCATTGTTTGTGAATTGAAGTCCTTAAACCCAAACCAAAACAAAAGTGACACTAAAACGACATGGTATCTTCATCCATACCTCTCCCACTACCACACCAGCATCCACGCCGCTAACCTAACCCAACCCTTTTTTATTTCTTTCTTTTTATTAGTTTCCTTTTACTTTATCAAAATCTTACAAATACTTTCTTCCCTACTATCGATAAAAAATATCTTGCAAATATATAGACCACTATGAGCTACGAACATGCCATGATTGCAATCTAAATTATACACAGCAGAAATAGTCAATTACATTATGATCTAGGGCCAAAATATTGAAATGTTAATTAAAAAATTGTTTTAATTTTGTAAAAAATGTATTGAATAATATGTTTTATAATATTCATTTTTCTTTTGTTATAGTGTTTTTCATCAAGCTGCTTACTTATAATAATTCATTTTTTGTTTATTTTATATTTGTTTTGATTTGATTTTCTATATTAGTCTGTAAAAATTTATAATATGTTTCCAGCTTGAAATTATATCGTATATTAAACAAAATCAAAGGTATGATATACAAATCCCATACATACGACATATAATTATAACTTTCAATTAGGGGTATGTGTTGTTCTTAATGTGTCTTAGACATTATCCACACCCTTAACTTTAATATTGAACTTTTTATAAGCGAAGTTAAATATGTGTCTATGCCATAAGCAGACTTATTTCACCGTGTGACATAGGCTAAGTGCTAAAACCAAAGAAGAAGGCTTACATAAAAGGTTTAGTGTGTAACTTTATCAACCTTCATTTCAAACCTAGGCTGCTAACATGACCAACTTTAATAGGTGACATATATTAAAATATGAGAAAATTAAATCTGGTTATGCCGTGGGGAAAATACATGGAATCATTAAGTTCTTGATTAATAGCTCATCTTATATATTGGACATTTTCATTTGAAACTCATCTTTGCCTATACATTGGTTGTATTAGTCCGAAAATCTCACTCGATTCTATAGTCAGGTATGAGAAGTTTTAGGTTGAGAGTTTATACTAAATCAAAATTTTCATACTTGGAAAATGAGTTATAACCATACCTTAAGAAATTTAGAAAATCCAAACAGTTGACTAACGATGAGAAACTATCTAATACGAATAAGAACAAAATCTCTAAAATTTTAAACTAGAAAAATAAAATATGAGTTACAACCCTAACTTAAGAAATTTAAACCATCTAATTAATTGGAAAAAGATGCTAAATATATTATGAACGACGACTAAAAATCTAAATCTTCCGGCCAAAGGCCGGGCACATGCTAGTTAGGAGTGATAGTCGGGTCGGTTAGCGGTTAACCGTTAATCGATAATGCGGTTAGCAGTTACCCATCAAGAAGAAAATCATTATCGTTAGCTGACCCGCTAAGACTTAGCGATTAACCGTGACGGTCAATGCGGTTAGAGGTTAATCGCCTACCCACATGAAAGAGAAAATGTTGGTAGGGTTGTGGACTTGGAAAAAAGGCAAAACACATAATTGTCTTTTTAGAGAATGGATAAATGTAAGGAAAAACCCTAGCGGCACACTTCTTTCTTCTTTTCACTATCGTCTTCTCGCTTCTCATTGTTTTTTTTCCTGTACAAATATAACACAAATCCACTCCCTCTGTGACCCAACAAACAGAAGAAAACACAACTCTTATTCTCCTATACTCTCCAACAGTAGAACCTTAGCCGCCACTTCTTCTCATATACCCTACTCTCTTTTCTGTCCAAGTCAAACATAAGAGGAGGATTGAGGGTCGCGGCAACATAGAGGTCATCCATCATCCTTCTCTCTATTGATCATCCTGCCGTCAATCTGATGGGAACGCCACAAGAGAGTATCACGCTCGCCCAGTTTATTCTTTCTTTGCTTCCTGTTTACACCATACAAACCTCTTTATTATTGACGACACATAGAAAGTAAAATTTAATACTCTGTTAGTACGGTTAGAAGAACCATGAATTACACATTTATAGTGTCATAATAATTTGTGTTTAGGAATGGCAATAGAGCATATCTCGGGCGAGTATTTCGACACCCATACCCGTCCGTGATAGGTCGAGTAATTTATCACGAGGCGCGATTCAGAGTAGATCGACCCATATTGGTATATAATTTAAAAGGAAAACATTAGATTTTTCATTTTTCATTCAAAAACCAAGTAGCAAACTATAATATGATAAATTCAGATAAATTATTCAAGAATTAATCTTCTCACCTATTAACAACTTCATTATAGCTAAACTATATGGTAATACAAGTAATTTGGCAAAACTTACATGAAATTTAGAAAAAAACGGGTCTTGAATGGGGTAGGTCAGGGTAAGTCAAGTCGAGAAGAGTACCCATACTTTTCCTAAAATAGGTCAAATGAGTCGGGTAAAATGGGCCAGGTCAAAATTTCCATCCCTACTTGTGTTGGCTTGATAAGTGCTCAAGGTGCATATTAGTAGCGTTGGGACTGCTTTTATCATTTTGATGCGCTTTTGGTAATTTTCATGTGCCTTTTGGCCAAAGTATCCTAGTAGACCATCTTGAAAGATGGGATTAAGGCCCAGTTGCTGGAAGTCAGAATTCAAGATTGGATTGGGGACCACAAAATGGCATGGAATTTAGTCGACCCGTGCCCAAAATGGCATCTAGGCCCCGTTTCAAGGAGTCTCCAGATCTAGCCGAGATTTGCAAGGAGCTCAGCATACATGATTTAGGCCAACTTTTCCTCCCATAAAACATTATGCGGAGACCTATAAATAGACCTTTATGGGGTAGAATTTTTGAAAAAATAAAATGAGAGGAGACGTTAGAGGGTCGTTTACTCCACCCACAAAGTGATTCACCTGTTTTTAGGGCAAAACCAAACTGGAGGGGTAAATCGGTGCCAAAAATGGTAGCCTAGCCTCCACTTTGTGTTATGACTACCGATTTCTAGGTTATTATGGGGATCTCATTTTGACTGATGTTCCCCCAGAAACCTGTCTCCATGAGCGGCTAGTTCTTTAGTTGCATAAGTAGGTGAACCCTAGAGGTTCTTTAACTATATAAACACTTGATTTTGGTATATATTAGGTGGATAATACTGGACATGATAGTCCCTCACGATTGACCATCGATCGATCAAACTACATCGACTTCCTCAAGGGAGACATCTGTAGGGTCCCCATCATTGCCTACTAGTCCTGGTAATTGCATGTCATATGGTAGGAATAAACCCAACAATGATCAAGCAACTCATATGATGCCAAGATAATGAATTCGAGTCAAATGAACTCTAGGAGGACCTAGCTGTGCAACTACTCGTCCTCTTGCTTCCTCTACTCACCCTTAGTATATATTTAATTTTCTGCATTGTTTTCCTTTTTGATTTTGTTATACCAAGGGGAACTTCAATCCTGAATGCGTCTCAACCTCCATATTTGCTTTAAAATATCCATAGAACACGTCCATCACCACCTGAGTGGGTGGTTGTGAGAAACACTAGAGAATACAATTCTAGTCCTCGAACTAGATAAATTTGCATATGCACTATAATGTAATTAAATTTAGTGTTTTATTTTGTATTTTTGTTAGTCTTTTTGGTTTATATTCATATCGAGTCTATATTTTTTTCATTTTCGTTTCTATTCATTTTTTTTGTTAATTTTGTTCGTGACTATTTTTGGTATTTCCTTGAGTCAATGTTCCAAAGTCCGCGTTTTGAGTCAAACCAAGAAGGCAAAGAATCAGTGACCAAGACCTCGAATTCCATCGCGATTTGGCGACCTAGTGCTGATTTGTGTTCCTCTTCATTTCTATTAAGTATGTGTGTTAGTGCCATTGTCCAGGGTTAAATCCAGAAGAGGAAGCACCGATAGCCATGGTGCCATTTTCTGGTAAAAATCAGCCGCCTTGGCACCAATTCAGGCAGAAGTCTGTCACGTACAAACTCTGTTGCAGTCTTTTGTGTATGAGCCAGCACGAACCAGAGGCAAGAAAAACAAGTTTAAACTTAAAAAAAATTCCCAAAGTAGTGTTTATCGGAGTGGTACTTCCAATTCCTCTTAATCTAAGTCACGACTCACCACCTCCACCTAAGAAGAGAGGTTCTAAGAGCAAGCCGTTTATTGCTCTCTGTCTTAACCCGCTCTTTGACCAATGTTCAGAAGCGGAAACAAACAAGCTTCCTCCTAAACCAAAAGCTCCGGAGGCATCGATTAACGAATCCTCTACAAGTACACCAGGCCTCAAGCTGCAAACATAGTTTCCAACATTGGCATGCCTCTGATTACTATACCTAACTTCGAGTTAAGGACTTCAACGATCCATATGGTCTAGAATGCTGGATGATTTGAAGGGCGGGATAATGAAAATACATTCAAACATATCAAAGCTTTTATGGAGATATGTGATTCTACATAGTATTTAGGTGTAGAACCAGACACAATAAGAGTTGACTAAATCGCCAACCAAATGGTACTTTTGTACGTGGGAGGCACTAGTTCTTCCCTCTCTAGAGAACTCACAAATTAAGGGACCAGATTGCTAGCTTTTGACAACACATTTCAGAGTTGTTGTACGAAGGATGAGAGTGATTCAAAGAGCTCATTTGTTCCAGCCCTCATAATGGCTTTGGGAAAGAGCAATTGGCATCTTTGGCGAAGGTTTTAACCTAAATACCACAATAATTTTGAATCAGGCATGTGAATTAGAAGTGGCACAAATGATTGCCCCTCGAGCTTTGGATCACTTCGCGTCAATGGATGCAAATGGCACAGCTATCAGATGACCCTTGTGAAGATCTCTTTCATCAACTATTAGAGCTAACCAAATATGTTAACACATTAAAGCTGAAATAACCATCCAAGTAATAATAGATTGCCCGTATGCTCGGGTTGCATGCTCAGGGATACTCCTGCAAGAATAAGATATCGTTTGGATGTGAAAATTTGAAAATGTTGAAATTTGTCTGAATTTCCATGTTTTACAAAACCAAGGAATTGACTTGTGGAAATTGAAAAAAAATTCATGCTTGGATAGGGTTTAGTTTTTTGAGAATTGATGGTGTGGAATTTGGAAAAAGAAGTAAGAAAACGTGGTAATGTCAAATTACTAGGGGGAGGTGTAGTATTCTCAATTACCATGAATGTGGTAATTGAAGCCAATTTCCATGGTCCAATTCCCATACTCTTTTTGCTCTCCCAAACGTGGGTTTTAAACCCAATTACTGCATTATGTGGTAATTGGATCCAATTACTGCATTACATTTCCACATCCAAACGACCCCAGTGTGTTTTTTAAGCGGATGTTAATTGGCGGCTTTGCACTATCTTGTTGGTCGAATCACCATTATTGATTCTTCTCTTTTTGCTATGTTCTGCTTGCAACTTTCGGAAAATGTGAACTTATGGTTTTTTTAGCCTAAACTTGTGTTAGTCACTCACTTTTTATAGCGAGCGAAGCAGCTAAGATATCAAGTTGACTCGACATTACAAAGGTGCGACTATTACTGGGTTCGGAGAATGAAAGTAGAACAAGACTACTAAGTTGGCAGGGTCCCCTGAGGGATTGAGTGTGCTTGAAAATGGATGGCTCAATGGCTGCATCCCAAGGAGTATTGAGGAGGGGACATGCTTAGGGAATTGATGGGTGACTCATTAAGGCCTTTTAGATTAATCTCGTGGGACGATCTATCACTCATGCAATGTTGGTGAGATTAGTGCATCGGTTAGGTATAGCTTTGTATGCAAAATTCCAGAAAGTTGTTTTACAAACTGACTCTGCTACGACAATCTAGTTAATCCAGTCGGATACCGTGTGTCACCCTCATTATACACTCACAACTACCGTTTAGAGATTGTTGGGGCTGGAGTGGGAGGTTTGGATCACTCACATGTTCCAAAAGAGCAATTTTTTTGCTGATTATTTGGCTTTTGTTGGCCATACTTTATCTATAGGGGTGCATGTAATTGATACCCCAAGTTATTCTTTGATTTATTCGCTATATTTCAATACTATCGAGATTCAAACCTTGTGTCTTATTAATACTTACGGGTTAGAATGCAACTATCCACTATGTTTTTCACAAAAAAAAAATCAAATTAAATGATGACACTTATTACGCCATATTTATAAGATTAGCAGAGATTAATGTGAAATTTGTATGATCTTTTCATATTTTTGACATAAATTCGATAGAGATCAATCTCATAGGTATCTGAATCGCAGGATGTTTCTCATATGATTATACCAACACAACTTCTAAGCTTAGGGGCTCTATACAAGGTCACAAGTTACATGGAATATCAATTCAAGTCAAGATTAAACCTCCAAGGCAAAAAATGGTAACACTCATTTTCATTCGACTTGACATGACAAATAAACTTAACAAAAACCAACGAACTATACATTTTAATCCAACCTTAATGTATGTTTCATATAGAAAAAGAATTGAGCAAAAATTGGGAACCTTATATACAAGTATACAGTGAGCCAACATTTCTTCCTTTTGTGCAAAAGGGCAAAAAACACAAGAGATGAAACATATTTGGCAATGTTTTACCCTAACATATGTTAATGCTTTCTCCTAACTTTTGGCATGAGCTGACGATTGCAATAAATGCTCCATATCCTTCTATTTATGCACATAATTGACTCTAAGTCTAATAATGTTGATTAAGTACATTTCATCAAATTTATGCATAAATGTTCCATATTTTGCCTGGTGGTCGCTGTAGAGGTCCTATGATCTTCACAAGTTATTGGCCCCTTCATTTTCCTTTTTTCAATATCACCCCTCCATCATGAGGAAGCCACGTCCAAAAATCCAAGCTAGCCTAATCACATCCACCATTTATAGTTGTTGCTCAATACTAAACAAGACCACATCTAAAATTATTTTCTCACATGTTGTTGCTCCTAGAAATCCTGAATTTAGGTAGTTCTAAGGTACAAGTACTCAATATCTCCCTACGAATTCCAGGAGGGAATTCCCTTAAAAAGTCTAAGATATCTCCTTCATGTTTTCTCTTTAGTTCATCCAATTCCTCCTGCTGCTTTTGTAAGAAATACTTAAGTTTTTCACCCACTAGCTTAACATCTAATTCAACTGGAGTTGCAATCCCAACACTATCTTTATCTTTACTTTCTTTTTCATCATTTGCAGCTTCCCCAACAACCAATATTTCACTTGCAATACCACTATCATGATGATTATGTTCATGACCAGAGTGAGAATCTTCATGATCAACTAAGTGAGATGGTTCAGATCTTTTTGGAGAGCTTAGTCCAATTCCCTTAGGAGAGTCAGACCAGTATTTTCTCCCCGAAGGCAATCTTTCCAGCGCAAGAGCACCTGAGCAAGTTGATTCATTAGAAAAGGGAGAACCACCACCCATATTTTCATCATCCTTGTTTTCATTATCAACGGTGTGTGAATCTATGATGTCTTCAACCTCATCATTTGGCTCAGTTGCCCAGTTTGGAATATGTGATCGAATTTCTGTATCAATCATTTCAGAAATCATTGATACATCTTGATCGGTTAAGTCCAACTCCTCAACCATTTCACTTGCAACAGCAATAGCCGTGTCCACTTCAATATCAAAAGGGAAGTGTATATTGTGAAAATGACCTAGAAACCAAAAAGTAGATATATATATTCAGAAAATTATAAATGCGGACGAATCATACAAAAAAAATATATAATGTAAAACAAAAAAAAATTATAAGAAAGGGGGAAAGAGAACCTGTAGAGTCCGCAATTCTTAACTTCAAGAATATTGTATTGACATCTTTTCTCTGACCTTGTACAATGAAGTCTCTAGTGTGATCCCTTGAACAATACCCTCCAATTCTTAAGAAATCGGTGTGATCGATACCTCCACTCCCACATTCTTGTAAATGGAAAAAATAAGACATTTATTTTATTGAAACATGAAGGACTAATATAGTTAAAAAAATTCCATCTTCCCTCCCATTATAAGTACCTATAAATTATGAAAATAAGAATAAAGGTTGAATGTCAAAATAGTCACATCATTTCCCATTAAAAGGTATATATGAAAATCAAAATCAAAGTTGAACGCCACCATAATCACATTTTTGGCCAAAGGACGAAATGGATGCATTTCTATCTTGTATTATTGCTTCAAGTTTCTCCAACATTAACTTAATGAGAAACCATCATAAATTATTATCAACCACATGAATCATTATTTATATTTTGATATTTTCAAGTTGTTATGCAATTTTTAAAATTATCATCCAAAATGAATTAATTAATGAATTTGCATATTTGTAGCCTTAGGTAGGCGAATGTCGAAGAAACATTAGAGAGAAATATGCAAAAAGGACGGAAAGGACTTAAAACATAATATAAACCTTGCCAAGATGATATTTAGAGGTAAGTGAAAGTACCTGAATGGGTAGCACTTGGTGGTAAACCCTGTCCTATAGATTCAATTTCTTCATCTCGTAGAAGAAATGGATCGATCAAGAGTTCTCTAGCAGACAATCGATCCGAGACACTTGCTATACACTTTTGAATAAATTCTTTCACATTATGATCTTTTACCTTTGCCAATGATGCTGGTTTAATACCCTAAAAACAATCAATTTAGTAGTTCAATTAAAACACTAATAAAAGTCATCAGATCCAAGGACAACCCTTATGGATTCTAGACATATACC
The DNA here is from genome assembly GCA_946122785.1 of Linum tenue. NCBI lineage: Eukaryota > Viridiplantae > Streptophyta > Magnoliopsida > Malpighiales > Linaceae > Linum > Linum tenue. Next base: position 4,024,248 of record CAMGYJ010000010.1, on the reverse strand, counting down.
AGTAATATTTGCAAAATCTTAGACCCTACAGTCGGTCTAGGAGAGATCAATTGTACAAAAAGGTTAATAAAAAGCAAGTAATTTTTTTAAAAAATGGTTGGTTGATGTAATTGAGCAAAGAGGCGATAAAAATAAATGAAAAAAATATACAAATGAACCCTTACCGATGTCACTTTCTTATATATTTGAGCGGCATTTGAGCATTCAACGTATGGATACTCAAAGGTAACTAGCTCCAACAAGCACATGCCAAATGCATAGATATCGACAAGCTCATTGTATTCCTCCTCATAAAGTTCAGGCGCCATGAACTCAGGGGTACCTAAAGCCAGACAAGTGATGAGTTATAACTAGAAATAACCATAATATTCCATTCCTAGAGCAAAGAGAAAATTTTATAGCATGGTCCTCACCAATAACACTATGAGCAGCACGAGCCTGCTGAAGAATAGCAGCCAAACCCAAGTCCCCTATCTTCACTTCACCTTGGTTCCCATTAACAAATATGTTGTCACATTTCAAATCCCTATGGATAACTGGTGGGTCGTGACTGTGAAGATATAAAAGTCCTTCTAAAATCTGTCTGGACCATTTCTTCAATGCTCTTATATCCACATGTTTGTGTTTCTTCCGATACCTAGTTGACCAAATTAAAAAAATACCTCAACTCAAAAGTACAATCCATGTCGATAACTTCTCGAGGTGGAAAGGATTCAAAGAGCTTACTGTCGTAAAGTTCCAGAAGTGAAAATCTCAGTGATGAAGTTGATGTTCTCGCTTTTGGTATCGACCCACGAATTGTAAAACTTGATGATGTTCTTATGCTTCAATGTCTTGAGCAAATGAACTTCAGAATATAAGCGCTCCAAATCCACAGAGTTACGCAACAGATCGGCCACCTTCACTTGATTCCAAGCTACCTCTATCCCTTCCAATTCATCAAATGCTCTATATCTGATTTCTCCCTCAAGAGCTCAGTTAAGGCATAAAACCTCGGAATTCCACAATTTGAGCTAAATACAATAATATTTTGAAATATAGATTATTAAATAGAGCCACGACAACAATTATCAGACAAAAAGGATACACTTTTTTGAAAGCACCTTTTCCTAGAATCTCTTTGTACTGCCAACAAGAAGAAACCAACAATTTCAACGGGTTGTTAACCAATAAATTAGCAAATCCAGTTGGAATAGGATCAAAAGACCTAACATTGGATTTTAAAAAAATAAATCATAAACAATGAGAATGATAAAACATTAGAAATGATATTTGGGAGGAGAAAGTAAGAATGCATAATTGGGAGGAGATAACAAGAATGCATACAAACCCGACCATAGCGACCAGTGGGATCAATCTCCACGAAATCAGCATCAGAATCGTCAAGGTCTTGCTCAGAGGACGATTCCTGTGGCATCCTCTGGGCGCGAGGTCTCTAAACGCGAGCCCAATTACCACAAGTCGATGAAATTTCAAACACGAATAATATATGTGATGCGATATTGATATGATATAATTCTAAAGAACAAAATTTTGGAAAAACAAATCAGAAATGGGGTTGGGATTTAGGAGACAATAACTGGATCAATGAATGAAGAAAAATGATAAATGGAAAAAAGGGGCAAGGAAAGAGGAGAAATGGGGGATGTGAGAATGAGAAAGGGCGTTAATGATAGTTTGTATGTTGATTGAAATGAGAATAAATTTTGTAATTTATTCCTCAAGTGGGGACACAAATGCCAAACTGATGGATTTGAAGATGATTTTGAAGGGTCATTGGGTTTTGACTAATGGATGGGGGAAAGGCTAAGCCGGAGAGGCATACACAAACTCCCTCTGGCACCTATCTTCATTTTTTTTGACAAAAGATAATCTTATATAGAATCGATAAAGAAAGTTACACCCTGGAGAGCAGCCAGGTCTGAAAGTCAAAGAAACGACTCATGGTCGGGTACAAGGACAGGGATTTCCTAGCCACCCTATGGGCTACCCTATTATTACGCCGACCTATGAACCGAATACGAAACCCCGAATTGATGCGAAAATATTGCACTAGCTCAGTCAGAACAGCATCCATCCGACTATCACACTGGTCGCCTCTATTGATTTTGTCAATGACAACTTTGGCATCTCCCTCAAACATCACATCCGTGACCTAATTCAACACACCAGGCCACAACCTCCCTGAGCGCCAGAAGCTCTACCAACTGGGGATTATCTAGGCTCGGGAACTGAAAACCTCTGACCATGTCAACCTCTCCTTCCGAGCGAAACAGGACCACTCCCCCGGCTGAATGAGACCCCCACCTCGTAGCACCATCCCATCTACAGACCTGAAGAGGAGGGCCAATAGGAGGCAGTGTCCCTGGATCAGACAAGGTTGGCCGCACCACCGGATCTTTAGGTAACCGAATCCATTCCTCATACTGCTGACCAAACTGGCGCATTAGTACAGGAATTCCGAACTGTTTCCCTTCAAAAACCACCCAATTTCGCGACCTCCAAATTCTCCACAGGATGGCAACCACCGCCATAAACATCGAGGGTTGGTGAATCAGAGCCAATAGTTGCTTAAGAAACAGAGGAAAGGTCTGGCGCGGCAACCCCTCCCCCAGATAGGCCAACCCCGAACAGTCCCACAGAGCCCGTGCCACCGGAAAATCGAGAAACATGTGTTCAAGAGTTTCGGGACCTTCCCAACACATCGGGCATCTTGGATGCACAGGGACCCTACGCTCAATGAGAGCCTCCGTAGTAGGAAGGACCCGCGTAAGGATCTGCCAAACAAACACCTTCAGTTTAGGGGGAATTTTTGCCTCCCAGAGACGAATCCAGCTACCCTTATCCATCCAGCTCACCGTAGATTTCCATCCTTCCCTCCTCTTATCCATCGTGACAGCAAGGTGATACGCTGATTTGACCGTGAACAGTCCATCCTCCGTCGCATGCCAGATCAACTTATCCTCCACATTCCTTCGGGGAAGGGGGATAGCTTTGATGGCTCTACACGTCGGAGGGTCAAACCACTGACTAAGTTTACTGTCACACCAGCAGCCCTCCCCAGCCCTAATGAGCTCTGCTACCTTCGGATCCCCCCCCCCCTCCGGAAGCACCACCGGATTTACCTGGATGGGATCCAATTGGAACTGAGGGACCCTGTTGGAATCAAGCATGGAAGCAGACTGTCCATTCCCAATTTGCCACCGTAGACCTCTCTCTAACAATTGACGGCCAAAGAGGACGCTCTGCCAACCCCAAGAAGGGCGAGAGCGGGCCGTAGCAGTAAGAAAGGTCCCAGTCGGGAAGTACTTGCCTTTGTAAACCTGTGCAAGCAGGGATTGCGGGTCAGTCAAGATTTGCCACCCAATTTTGGCTAACAGAGCCTGATTAAATTGTTCGAATCTGCGAAATCCCATCCCCCCTCATGCTTGCTCCGGCACATATTCCGCCAGGAAACCCATCGAATCTTAAAATGATCCTCCGTCACCCCACACCAAAATTTTGCCACATGTTTATCCAAGATACAACAAAGAGACACCAGAAGTTTAAAACAAGACATTACGTGCAAGGGCAACGCCATAGCAATGGATTTGATTAAAGTTTCCTTTGCTGCCCAAGACAACGTCCGTTGCTTCCAGCCCTTAAGGCGTTCTAAAAGCTTTTCCTCCAAATACCGGAACGTTGCCATCTTGGAACGGGCAAACAAAGTGGGTAATCCCAAATACTTGTCCTGGACACCCACTGCCCCCACCCCCAAAATAGCATCCAGAAACTCTTGATCAGGCAGTGCTACATTCTTGCTAAAACAAACTGCTGATTTATCCAAATTTACCCTCTGCCCACTTAATTCCTCATACTCATTTAGGACCACAATGAGATTCTCACACTCTTCGAGCGTCCCTCTCAGAAAGAGGTAAGAATCATCAGCAAAAAACAGATGAGAAATCCTGGGGGCCCTTGGCGCCACCTTCACACCCTGCAGCCTCCCCTCAACAATCGCCTTACGGAGAAGAGCCGTGAACCCCTCCGTGCATATCACAAACAAAAGAGGGGACAGAGGGTCTCCTTGACATAACCCCCGAGAGGGCGAGAAATACCCTGACGGGGTACCATTCATCAGCACAGAGAAAGAGGAGGACCGGAGACATTCAAGAATCCACCCTTGCCAAACCGAATCAAACCCCATTTTATTCATTACAGCAAGTAAGAAGGACCATTCGACTCTATCATAGGCCTTTTCCATGTCAACATTTAGAGCCATGTATCCTTTCTTTCCTCGTGTTTTGATCTTCAAATAGTGCATTAACTCGTGGCCAAGGAGAATATTCTCGATAATCTGTCTGTCCCGAATGAAGGCATTTTGCCCCTCAGAAATGATAACCGGGAGGATCATAGCAAGACGTTCAGCCATGATTTTGGTTATAATTTTATAGACAAATTGGCACAGACTAATTGGCCGCAGTTGTTTCATGTTCTCAACGTTATCCACTTTAGGGATCAAGGTGAGCCAGGTATGATTAAAGCTCCTGAGTAATCGACTTGTTCTGAAAAAAGAACAAACAGCCTCTATCACCGAATCCCCCACAATGTCCCAAAAGGTCTTAAAGAACTTCCCAGTAAATCCGTCCGAACCCAGAGCTTGTTTTGATCCCATTGAAAACACCGTCCTCCGAATTTCATTCTGCTGGACTTCAGCAGTCAAGGCAGCGTTCATGGCAGGAGTAACCCTGGGAGGAATATGCAAGGAAGCCACCCTATCAGTCATATCCGGGATTTGAGACTCAGAGGTAAAGAGCCCCTGGTAGAAATTAACAGCAATCTCTGCTTTCTCGGGTTCCCCAGTGACCCAGACACCATTATCATTATGGAGGCCAGCAACGAAATTCTTTTTTCTCCGAGTCCGGGTAACAGTGTGGAAGTAGGCAGAGTTTTGATCCCCCTTCTTTAACCAATGGACTCGAGATTTTTGCTGCCAATAACTTTCCTCGGCTTCCCACTGCCTGTTCAATTCAATCTCCAGATTTCTGACCAAATCCCAATCAATAGGGTGGATATTTTTAATCTGTTCAATCTCTGCCTGAAGAGTCCTAATATTCCGCAAGGAGTTGGTAGTCCCCGCTCTACTCCAATCATATAGGAGGTGGCGGAGTTTTTTGAGGCGCTCCCAGAGGCAAAACATCGGGGTACCCTGGATTTCTTCCTGCCAGACATAAGTAACCACGGCTCGAACTTCCGGGTTATCCGCCCAGCGGGCGTCAAAGCGGAAGAGAGGTCGACTATTACGTACATAGGCCTTGTCTGCTAACAGGATGGCCCGGTGGTCCGATCCCTGGTCCGTGAAGTGTTTGACCAGAGTATCGGGAAACTGGTCAATCCAGGTTTGAGAACAAGAGCACGGTCAAGCCGCTCGCGAATACAGGCACTCCCCATTCGTCTGTTAGACCAAGTAAATTGATCACCTTGATAACCCGGATCATGTAGACCAAGGTCCTGAATAAAGTCCCTAATGGCAACAGATTGACTCGCATTCCAAGGTAAACCACCATCTTTTTCCCCTGCACCGAGGGTAGAGTTAAAATCTCCCAAGACGACAAAAGGAAGATGGAAACCATCACATATATCACGCAGCTGGGCTAATTGAGTAGTACGCAGAGCGGAATTGCAGCTAATATAAACAAAAACCACAATATAGGAGAAGTCATTCTCATTTATTTGGATGCAAATACAGAAACTGGAATGAAAAAATACCGAAGCATGAACTTCGGGGGCCCAAGCAACAACTAAACCTCCAGATGCCTCAATCGCATCAACGAAGAAACAACAAGAATAATCAAATCCTAACCCCCGCATACGGCGAGTCACTACTTTCCGGCTCGATCGTGTCTCAGAGAAGAACACGAGATCCGGTTTATTAGACTTAATTAAGCCTACAGCAGTTTGGAATGTGAGAGACGGCCCAATCCCTCGCACATTCCAGGCAAGAAGCCTCATTTATCTGATTGGGGCCATTCTCGGCTGGCTACCTCCACCGTTTCCAGATCATCATGGTCCTCCACAAACAATTTTTTGGGAGATGGGGATTCAGCAATATCTCCCTCGACCTCCTCAATCCGCCGCTTCTTCCCCTCTTCACTAGGTCCCAAGAAATTGGAACCATATTCGTTGAAGTCATCACCATCAAGGATTCTTTCTTCCACCACTACTTTCTCACCCAACATAGGTTCCACATCCAAGGGGCAATTCGCATCCTGGGCCAAGTCTTTCAATGATAGGCCCTTTTCAAAAGCCACCACAGCCTGGCGGACTCGGGAAGATTGCGCCACCCGGGAATTAATTCCCTTTTCCTTTGGATCCCTGCGGCGGATTTCATACACATGGCCCTCCCCCTCAGATCCAGACCCTGACGAGTCCAGGCCCTCCTTGGAGACAGCCCTCACCTGAGGGCCCAAGCCATCAGCTCCTCCAGCCCCCGGGCCCAAAGCTACAGGCTGGGCCGGTGAGACCCCGACCAGGCCTTCGTCCCCCTCAGCTTTGAAGCTGGGTCGACCAGTCCCCTTGCCATTAGGCTTGGCGAGGCGGGTTCTCTGCTTACGGGGATTGGATCCCTTCTCCTTTTCATTTCCCCCTTTTTTTGCTTCTCCCTTCTTAGACTGCCGATTTGAGGTATCGGCGGCCGCGTCTCCGCCACCCCTGTCGACTTTCTCACCATTTTTCGCAGCTGTAATTGCAGCATTTAAAGGGCACTCCCGCACTGACTTGGGAATGGCTTGCACAACAAAATCATCTTCTGATTCATCCTCAAGTAAGATCCGACGCCGCCGCGAACTAGAGATTTCAATCTCTTCGGTCAGCCGAGCAAGTGGGCTGACCTCGCAAGCTTTTTTGAGTTTGCCCCTTCGGCTCAGCTTCCCCATTTGCAGCTTTGGACTTTTCACAATCGGAAATCGAATTGGGTTCCTCTCACTGTGGGTCTTTGGCTCTGTTGTCAAAAAAGGTTGCTTTGAAGAACCCATCCACAGAGGGCTCGCCTCCCTCGTCGATCTCCCCTTCAGCCCTGCCACTCTCTTATTCGTGTTTGCCGCAGGTTTCGGCTGCCGGATCTCCCTGCGCTCAACAGTCGCCGTGTTGACCCAGACCGATTTGGGGTTACCATGGAATGTTGGCACACCCTCCTCCTCCTCCTCGAAGACCTTTCGTCCCATCTTTTTGGTCGACATATGGTGCCCAAACCGTTCATACCGAGTAGGCGAGTCGAAGGAGCAGGTCTGTCGGGAATGGCCAACACGGCCACATTTGTAGCAGAAAGTTGGCAGGTATTCGTATTTAAGACGAATCCAGAAATCCCCAATTTCTTCATTGGATGCCAGGATTTGAGATCGGAGGGGTTTGGAGAAGTCTATCAGAGCTCTGATTTTTATAAATCGCTGCCCCGATTCAGTGCAGGAGTATACTCCCTCCTCCAAGACTCGACCTGGCATGGCAGTCGCGATTGTACGCCCAAATCTCTGGGTACAACAATCCTCTGGGATTTCCCACATCTGTATCTTGAACGGAGCAGTAGCAAGCTCGTCAAAGGTTCGCTGCGTGATGGTGGGAACCCAGGGTCGGAGGTGTAAGATCTTGTCAGCGACCACCCAGGGTGACTGTTTGAGCACCCAATTCTTGGCGGTTTCGCTTGGGAGCACAAACTCAAACAGATTGTACGCCCCCAGCTTCACCTTGATGCGCCCTTGCCCTTGCCATGGCTTGTTGATGGCGTCTCTCAGCTCCGCAGTAGTTGTTCTGCTATCCGTAAACACTCTACCCAGGAGAGTCCTCGATTGCCGGATTCGGGTCGACTGGACCTCATCGAGGGAAAAGTGAACAACTTGATCGTTCTCAAAGCTCGCCATGTTGTTGACCTGCGATAAAACCACAGAACCAGCATTACATTCCCAGAAAACAAGTCCACAATGGTCAATCACGGACCAAGGGAACCCGGAAACAGCAAGCTGGATCCTGTACACAGGGCCTCTCTGCTGCCAAATCAAAAAGAAGAGGTCCGAGAGGGATTGATCCCACCTACCCGAGTAGTGATCGTGACACCGCTGAGTAGATTGCCTTTGTGTCCCTCCGCAATGCCTTTCCTGAATCTCTGTAGCGAGGACTTCAGAGCAGTAGGCATTATAAGGAGGTCTGGCAGAGTTCACAAAGCCCAGCGGGAGTTTTTGATTCACTTGAACAGGGACTCTTAGCGGTTGTTGATAGGGAATATCCAATTTCCCCAACCGTTGTATGACGGTTAGAGTAGGGGATTTTACGAATTCTTTGCGATTTTCCCGGGATTGGGATCGACCCCCGGGATTTTGTTTGTTGAGAACAACCCGAGAGTTCAGAAAATTTTTTATCGGAATCGGTCGACAGAAAGTCGCCGGCCGTCGCAGAGGATGAAATCCGGGAGCTTGGCTCGCACCCATCTGCTCCGGTGACCTTGCCCCATCTCGGGGTCTAAGGACGGGGTTGTGCGAGGTGAACAGGACCTTCTTCTCCGACATTTTGCCGGTCCAGGACAAGGGAACTCCGATCACATGTGTCTCACACAGCTGCTCTGGCGCCCTTGCCCCATCACGAGGTCTAAGGACGGGACTACGGGATTCGTTCAAGACGATCCCCTCATTTTTTGGGGTTTTTTCCTTTGAAATGTCCAACAGCGAAGGCCGGGGATTCTTCCCATCCCTTTCTTCAACTTCTAATTCAGAAGACGAAGGGATGCGGAATCTCCACCCCGGGACTCTTATTCTTCGCTGCCTCTTACTTTGGGGACGATGATCCAGGCCCAAACCCACAGGCACCTCAAATTTCCGTTTCCGGTTCACCCGAATGGGATGGCGATATCGACCTCGACGTTTACCCCCACCGGCCGTCAACCGTGGGAGCGCCTCCTGCCGGGCAGTCGTCTCAGCTTGGGGAGTCCATTGCCAGTCATCCGATCCCTGATTAGCCAGGGAAATAGCAAGCAGACTGCTGAGGATTGAAAAGACGAATCGGCCGGCCAATCGACAAACGGCGAAGACTGGCCGGAAAAGGATCTTTCGGCTAGTTTCGAAGAGAGAGGAGAGAGCTCCACTCGGCATTTTTTTTTTGTTGAGTTTAACCCGGTGTAACAAAGTTTTATCTCACCTATCTTCATTCCAAACTTCATCCAACCATAAAAAAAATATTGTAATAAAAAATCAAAGAGAAAAATGGTCCGTAAAATACTTTTTTTGTCATTTGAATCCATGGATTTTTTATGGGTTAGTCAAGTTCCTAACTATTGCAAGTGGGTCTGTAATTTACCGAACCTCTTATAGGTGGATTCAACAAAAATGTTGCCCTCATGTGACAATATTAGTAGCATATATTAAGTAAAACAATTTTTAAGGGGAAACTATAATATTTGAGGTTTACAATTCATAATTTCCTGAGTTTCAAATGCTTCAATAAGTCAAAGTGGATAAATATATGTTGAAATGGCCTAAACTTTTCATAGGATGAGCTATAAAAATAGTAAATTATACTTGTTATCACTAATTTTGCATTATTTTGTTCAATGAACCTAAAAAGATATTTCTAGGCAATCTAAGTCTTTAATGATTCTATAACCCTATGACGTGTTTCCCATGATCAGGTGCGGGATAAAACAAGCACAAGCGGAAAAGTATACTAGAAAATCTCAACAATTTATATTAATTCATGAATGAAACCCTATAAACTCTAGGATTCGCCGATTTAAACAATAGTGAACTTTAGTTGCACATATTCAAGGACAAAGAAGAATTACAAGGCAGAAGACTAGTTCATTAGAGATCCTGCACACTTAGCTGCATATAAGGTTGAGATGTTCGGTACAACTCTTCTACTACCTAAAGACTGGAATCCACATCACATGCGAGTGTGCATGTCACAGAGCTCTTTCGCCTTGCCAACAACTTGCTAATTCAGTTTCTCTCGTATACAGGAGACTTTGTCTATTGCATGGAGGTAATAATGGTGCTAGAGCTTGGCTGGACATACAAATATATGTTGGGTGCAAATGATATTATGAATGCTTTCCTTGAAGCTATGACAAGTGGGACTCCCTTCGTTGAAACTAGCAGGTATTATATTGCTTTAGCGGATGCACACAGGCTGCTGCAACTACTGGTTTTTACGTGGAAGCTTCTTGCAGGCTCATGAACAGTCCACACTCATGGTAGGGATGGCAATGGGTCGGGTTTTGTCAAAGCCAAACCTATGGGTTTATCTGCCAAAAAAACCGGAGTAAAACCCGTTGGGTTTGAAAAACTCAAACCCAACCCAACCCGCTGGGTATCCACGGGTTCATGAATACCCGTGGGTTTTTGTGGTAAAAAATTTACAATAACAAGTTTCTTTCCAAATAAAATTTTAACATCAATTTTGTCATACAAATTAATCATAAAAAAAAACACCAATCTAGAGCATAAAAAAAATCAAATTGTACACTAGACACCCATGACAAGATTCAAGATCCATCAATCAGAGGAATAAAATATAAAACAAGGTATAATGTGTATAAACCTTAGTCATTTTGATTATTTGAGTTATTGATAGGTTTAAGTATTTACTTTTCTAATGGTTCACAAATAATTTTTATATCTTTCAATTACATGTATCTCAATGAAAGCCATCACTTAATTATACAATTATTGCAAAACTAGATCACTTTGGTGGAACAAGCGTAGAGACATGAAAAGAAACATATTGCTAAAGTCATCTATGAAAGTCCAAAATTTTCTCTAGGCATTTGTAAATATAACTACATCATGTCGATCTTAAAAAACACAAATGAACTAGCCTCTACATCATTCAAGAAACAAAACAAATGATTAAATGAAAAGAACAATCAACATAAAAAATATTCAATTGAATCTGCCAAGTATTTTCCTACATGCAAACTACCAATAATACAGAGAATAGTATAACTCTCTGGGTCGTTCCGCTTCTCGGATAGTTTGTTCTGCAGGATGGCAGAACACTCCTCATTCAGTATCATTGTCAACATTTCCCCATGTTTCTTCTTATTGGTGAGGAGATTCTTCATAAACTTGACATCTTTGGGCATCTTTGACTGTGCCTCCATGAATGATAGGTTGATGTGTACCTGCTTCAACATTGCTATAAATGGTCAATTCAGCCTCTAGTATGTCCTTATGCATCCTAGTGCGGAAAAGAAGTTGAGGGACATGCTCCTTCACCATGGGTTGTGGCTTGGAAGCAGACACTTCTTATTCATTATCCACTTCATTGTCAGAGGCTGGAACTATAGGAGTAGAATGCTCTTCCTCAGTTGTTGCAAAAGCAGGAATATTAATAGTCTTCTTCCCACTCTTAAGAGATATGACCTTCAAATGGGCATGGGCAAGGGGATCATGAGGATTAGGTACCGTGTTAGCAGGAAAGGCACCCTGGGGTATGTTGGCAACTGTTTGAGCCACATTCATGATCTAGGTGGATAAATACTGTAATATTGCTTGTTGGTGTCTCTTGCTAGCCTCAATCTCAGAATTTCCCAACAACTAAGTCCATGAATTGGTCAATCTTACTAAAATTCTGGGTACTAGTGGTAATGAAGTTGGTAACTAGTTCCTCTATCTTCGACAACATGTCAGGAGGAGGGCTGTATAGGTGTTGCGGGACCTTGGAGCTGTTGCTGCTGCTACAGGTAGCCACCACCTTGATTCTACTGTTGAAGCTGGTAGGGACGACGCTGCTGATACCCTGCAGTCGGTGCCTGAAAATGGGGTGGCTTAGGATTCGTGGGGGCATCCCACAAGAAATTGGCATGTTGGCTCCACTTGGATTATAGGTGTCGCTATACAGGTTGTTGCCTCGCCGACTATTTGAAATAAAATCCAGCTTCTCCTGCTGGGCCGTGCTTTCCATCATGATATGGAAATCCTTCACAACATGAATCGGGCTCTGACACTAGTCATACACCATCACCTATGTATTTCCTCCACCAAAAACGAGGTTGCTAGACCGCATCATGGTTTGTACGAGCTCAGCAACTTGCTCCTATAGAGTCACCCTAGACTTTGTAGCATGGACACCCTTTGCCTTCAAGCTTCTTCCTCCCCTGAACTGAAAGTGCCCCATTCATATCCTTGGGTAGCCATGTTCTCGAACAACTGATTCGTCTTAGGTGGGGTCTTGCTGAGTATACCTCATAGACAGAAAGAGTCAATGAGCTGCCTGTCCTCTTTAAAAATGGCCTCAAAGAAGTTCCCCTCAAGTTATGGGTCATCGAGCCATGACGAGGACACTTTAGGAGGAGGCCAATGAACCTCTCCCTGGCAGCCTAGAGAGACTCGTCCTCGTCCTGCTCAAAGCGAGTGATCTCCTTGTGAAGGGCGACAATCTTGGATGGGGGAAGTAGCGACCCACAAACTTGGTACTCAGATCTGCCCATGAAGTGATGGACTCAGGTGCATGATGCTCGAGCCATCTTTTCTCCCTTCCTTCAAGAGAGTAGGGGAATAGCTTAGCTTGATCACCTCCTATAGGACTTCATTAAGCTTAATACTGTATACCGCTCCATAAAAGCAGTTGAAGTGGTCCCTCATATCTTTGTTGGCTATACCACTGAATTAGATAGAAAACTAAATCAACTAAATCCAGCTCATCTTCACCTTGAAGTTTTTCATGGCCACATGAGAGTGCCGGATGTTGGGATGGATGTTCGTAACCCTGGGGTGAACTAGTATCCCATATTATGGTCCTGCTGCGGTAGCAGTTAAGCTCCATTGTTTGGCAGGGCTGAAGGTGAGGCTATGGTAGCGGCTGCTCATTATGGAGGCCCTTGATTTGGTTTAGGTGGACTTCCATGACTCTTGCTTCAACAAATTCCTCGTCATATTTAAATCTTTCCTTGACTAGAGGGGGATCCAGGTCTAATTCTGCTTCTGAACCAATTCCAGCCGTTGGCTATAATTCATACACTACCTGCACACGCTCAAGAAAGACGCTCATCAAACGCTCATGGATCAAAAAGTACAAATGCAAAAAATTAAAAATGAAGTAACAATCAATCACTTTTCCAACTAATCTAGCAGACCCTAACAACGACACGTGTACTCTCATCGACCCGACCTACCGTGACCCGCCTCATTCTCTACCAGTTCTTGCCTAAATACATGTAATCTTAGTCAAATTACTTAGGATGTTTCTTTTATTACATAATATTTTAGCTATAATAAAGTTATAAATTAGTGAAATTTTCAATTTCTCTAATAATTTAACTACATTTATCATATTATGGTTTGTTTCTTGGTGAAAATAATGAATATTTATAATGTTTTGCATATAAATTACATACTCATTGTGCCGACCTGCCCTGACCCCCGCCTCATGATAAATTACCCAAGATGAACCTGACCTACGACGTGGTGGGTATGAGTATCGAGATTCGGACCTACCCATTGCCATTCCTAGGCCCTACATGTAATCAAGGTACCACCTCAGCAAATTATCAGAGATATTACAAGTCATCGTCAAGACTCAAACCGACGACCACGAAAGTCAAAGTGGATCGACGAAGTTTAGAGGAGGTTATCAATCGTTAGTTTTATTCTCAATGTTTAGACTTTAGTTTGAATTGTTATGTTTTATGTTTATTATGTCTCCAAATGCAAGTTTGCATATGTTGTCTTGTTGTGCAAAGTTTTGCTTATTTAAACCAAAGGATGAATGCGAAAGACACAAGATTCTAGGGTTCCATTTTCCACATCTCATGTCTTTCATTACAAATAGCAAAGATTTGGCATCAAGGCCAACATGGTGGACAGTGGCGGATCTAGGGGGTGGCCATCCCGGGCCACGACCCAACCCTCATCTTGATCCGGAGCTAGTCTAGCCCTTATGAGTTGGTTGGTTTTAGTCATTCAGCTCAGTGTTATTTTATAATAAAATTGTGTAATTAGAAAAATAGGTAAGACGAACATATTCAAATTACACTCTAAGTTTAGTCTAGAAATTCTAGCTACAATGATTCTCGTCAAAAGAAAAACAAACAATAAAATCTAAAAGTCTAAAACGTAAAAAACGTAAAAAAACTAAAAGAAATATGAGGTTTATTCACTTTAAAAATCACTAGAGCAACTAGTGGAACATGGAAATAAGAATGGACACACAAATACAAATTGATTAGTTGATTGATTTGTTTAGTGTTGACATTACTCGTTTCAACAACTACTATGGAGAAAACCTTTTCAACAATGGAACGGGTGAAAACTAATTTCAACAACAAAATGAGCGATGAATTTCTCGCCGATTATCAGCTATTTTATTTGCTCTACAATGTGGAGAATCCGCCGCTGATGTTGAAACAACCAAGCTACCTGCCTCTGTTTCCACATTCGACCTCTCCTAACATTCATCACTGACCTCTCCTAACATTCATCACTGGCACCACTACATACGGTGCCTCTACCTCGCCGCCGCCATCTTCTTTGCTCTTCCTCAACTTGTTCTCCATCAACCATGCATAGCAAATCGCTGCCCACCATTGAACTTGTACCTAAAATCCCATAATGCATTACAAACCTTGCCTATTCGATTAACCTTTTTTGCAAATTTCTCTTTTCTTTGGCTATAAGGGAGTTTTTTTTTTCTACATACAGTTTCAAGGTTCAGAGAGGATGAGCTTGGCCTTCCCGTCAATATCTTTGTTCATAATCTGCTCAATCTTGGCCCTCTGCTTTTTCAAGAACCCATTCAAACTCATCTCTTGTTGCTCCCCGCCTAGTTCATCCTCCTGCCCGCTCGAATTGGGAGCGATTTTCTCGATGGAACAGGTGGATCTCGAGATTGACCTCTGGTGAGCAGACTCGACGAGATTCTTTGGCGGAGAAAGCACCTGCTGACCGGTAGACTCTGGCAGCGGAGCCTGCTTGAACCTTCTAGGAATATCCTGCGGTAATGAAGCTTGAGGTGGCGGCAATGGAGGCTGCGAAGGCTTCGGTTCAGATCGGAAGCGAGCCTTCCTGTTGGTCGATTGCGGCGGAGGCAACAGAGGCGACCCTGAATCGTTATTACTGTTTGGTGATTGGTATTCAGGGGAAGACCCATTTGAAGTTGGGGGCTTGAGATTCTTGGAGATCCACTTGTGGACTTGTGATGCAGGGGACGAGTCAACTACCGATTCGGACCCGGTTGACCCGTTCCTGCTGTGCCTCGCGGATCTCGTTAGGATCTCTTCACTGAAACCTTCCGTTGCTCTGTTCCTGGCAAAAAAACAGGGGATTGGAAATTCGACAGAGATAGTCAATGTCCGCCACGAGATCAATCAAACTATGTAACGTGATGGAGATTTAAGTGGCCATAACATTGATACCTTCTGGCGGATCGGGAAAGAGGGTCTCTCTTGTCAAGAATCGAGCCGGTCGAAAGTCTAGCGCTAGCAGGGGAGTCGCAGTGGGATAGAGAGGAAGCGACCATCCGCCTGGCCTCGTGCAGCCATTCCTGAGTCAACTTGCTGCTGTCGCTCCTGATGCTGTCGTCGAATCCTCGCTCCTCGTCGTCGTCATTGTCTTCCCATCGGTTTCCGGTCAGGTTGTAAGGCTTCTTATGGCTATCGTTATGGAGTGTTCCGAATAACATGTCGTTCATGAAATCAGTCAGGTCAGGGGAAGGCATGCCAGCTGATTTGGTGTGCTCTGCCGCCGGCGCCGGCGGCTTCTTGTGGTGGCTGGTCATGGAGCTTCTGGCTGATCCACCGGTGAATCTCGCCCGATCCATTTTGGGTGGAAAGATTTGAGGGGCAGGGGGGAAGAGAACTAAACAAGGGGGTGGGGATGGGAGAGTTTTGTGAATGAAGGAAACCGTGCCGTGTGCCATTGGGATTGTCGCGGGGGTCTGAGTTCAATGATCGGCCGGCGAATTGGCCGGCCGTTCTGTCTTGTTGTGAGGATCAACTTGGCTCTGCCTTCCCTTTCCTATTTTAGAATATCTTCTTCTTCTATACTCGGACGTTCCTGCAATCGGTATATTTGGCATTCGAGATCGTTTTCGGACGGGTGAATTGCAAGTTTGGTTACTCATATTATCTATTTGTAACACTTTAGCCACCCGAATCACATTCCTTTCAATTCAGTCATTGATACTACATGTTTATAACATCTTTGGTCACCCACTGTCTAGTTCCGTTAAGTCTATCCTACGTGGCGGTCAACAATTATGTTTAACTGTTTGACAATTAAAAATACATAAATAATAAATATTTTTTTTATACTTTTACAACTCACAAGTCACAACCGGTTGTAGGTGTCGGCCATTCTTCCTCAGACTTCTTTGTGGCGGCGTAGAGGCTCGCTGGCTGGTCGAACAAGAACTTGTCATTCGCCAGACGGACCTCGACGATGTCCAGAAGATCGTCGGTCCTTCCCATCTCCGACACCCGTTCTTGGTGTAGTTCCCATCGCAGACTTGTGGGTCCATTGCAATCACCGTGATTGTCCCAGTTTGGACCTGAATCTCGCCGTCCAATCTCGAATGCGAAGAGCTGAACTAAGAAACAGAGGAGGTTAAGTAATCCTCGCCGGGTGGGTTCGGGACGCCGGATACCTTTGGGATTCATCAACCCCTTTCCACCTAGGTCGAGATTCTGGAACTTACTGAGCGCTAATAAACTGCCCAATTCGCACAAAAGCGAGGAATCCGAGACCACCGATCGTGGCGATTACAGGTCCAAAAAGCAAGTGCAGGAGGTGACCGTGCCACCTTTGATGTCGATAATGACGAGAGATCACAGATCTGGAGGAGCCCGCAGTAGAACGGTGGCCTGAAAGGGGATGGTGGTCGTGGCGAGGGCGCTCAATCGCCTGGCGGGCGACTTTGGTCCCTGGGTTTGTGTGATCGGTGCCAGAGGGAACAACAACGGGGATCTGGCAATGGAAGAGGGAACGGTTGCTTTAATCGCTACCGGGGGGAACGCCGGCGTGAGATCTGGAGATGGCAGAGGGAACGGTTAATTTTCTTTCTTTCTTTGGAACCCATCGTTCTCCACTTCCCGACCGGCGGTGGAGGAAGCGGTGGAGGCGTGGGCGCCAGGGGAGGAGGATTGATGTGATGTAGGGCAATGACGATGGTGTTGGGGCGGTGGTGATTTCTTGGAAGTGGCCACGACGACCACAGTGGAGGGAAGATTTAGTTGTCCAAGTATAAAAAATATTTATATTTATTATTGATTTATTTTTAATAGCAACATCAGCATTTTAACAGTCAATCATAATTGGTGACTGCCATGTAGGACAAACTTAACAGAACTAGACGACGAGTGACCAAACATGTCATAAACGTGTAGTATTGATGGCTGAATTAAAGCGAAAATGATTTAGGTGGCTAAAGTGTTACAAATAGATAATATGAGTGACCAAACTTGCAATTCATCCGTTTTCGGACAAAACGAAAAGAATTAGTTATAGCAAAGTAGTAAAGTTAGAAAATTTAATGGCCGTTTTTCGAAGAAAACTTGTTTAGTTACAATTTTTGGTGAGTTAGGTAACTGAATTTTGAAAATGAAAATCTATTTAGTTACTGTAACATCCCGAACCTTTTTCCGACAATATACTGTCCGCTTTGGACCTCTACACTCGCCCGGTTTCGACTTGGGGTGCAATTCAAGGTGACTTCCCATAAGGTCACACATACTTGTTATACTCCACAATAAGCACGTTTAACTTCAGAGTTCTCACAAGAACTCCTCCATTACACCCCAAAATGCGTCTTGTCAGTTAATGTCGGTTTTCTACTTATGAACCATGCATCTCTCCCGTGCTTTGTCGATGTGGGATTCGCCTAAGGTGTTACATACGCTCTAATATCACTTGTAACATCCCGAACCTTTTCCCGACAAGATACTGTCCGCTTTGGGCCTCTACACCCGCACGGTTTTTGACTTGGGGTGCAATTCAAGGTGACTTCCCATAATGTTACCCATCCTTGTTGTACTCCACACTGAGCACGTTTAACTTCGGAGTTCTCACAAGAACACCTCCATTACACCCCAAAACGCGTCTTGTCAGTTAAGGTCGGTTTCCTGCTTATGAACCATGGATCTCTCCCGTGCTTTGTCGATGTGGGATTCGCCTAAGGTGTTACAATTACTCTATACTATTTTTTGGTACTCGATTATCACAATTTTTTTCATTTCAGTATTACATAACTCTAGAAAAAGAAAACTATTTGAGATGAATACATGTAAGGTGTTACGTTGGTTATCATATGATTTATTATTTCTGATTTGTGATGAATTGACTACCCTCAAAATACTAAACATAACCTAAAAGCTTAACTCAAATTAAATGGACATATAAGAATGTTGGAATTCAGTAGCATGTATGATATGGATGCATTTTTGGAAGTGAAGAAACTATCAGTGGCGATATATGGCTCTTGTTCATTCTGGATGTTAACAGGTGTAACCTATGCAATCGGTATATGAAATCAATAGCTGCATGCCCAATTGAGAACATTCAAGGCAGTGGCCAACGGGGATCACCATCTAATTCATCTTTCTTTCCATCTGTGTTTTGGTAAAAGGCAAAAAGTAATCAGAAAGAAGAACAGGCCAAAAGAGGGATTGAATGGCTGGTTTTGGTGGCGCTAACCAAGTGAGGTAAGATTACAATTCACCCTCCTTCCATCAATTACAGGGGATGGGTTTTGACAAGTTCTAATTGATTAATCACAAAGGCGGAACAACAAACGCAGCTAATTAAAGGCAACCACGAGAAGAGAAGAAAGGAAGAAAAAAACAGCCTTCTGGGGAAAAGTCAAAAGAGGATGAGCGCCATATCGAGACTGAACTGAAGTGGGCGATTAATTGGATAAATTGGTGGAAATCGATCAATTGGGTTCAGCGACATGGTATGTGGGATTGATGGGGGAGAAGGAAGAAGGTCACCTACTGGAGGAAAGTCGATGGGTGAGCTACAAGGGAAAGAAGCATAGTGGGGATGAAAGTCGACGTAGGAGAAGAGGAAGAAAAGTCAAAAGAAAAAAATTGGGTCGCGGGATTTGAATCCCCGACCTCATTAAAACACTTCAGCTAAAATCGAGAAAAAAAAACTATTTCATGAAAACAACTATTTGTTGTTTCCCGCAAGAAGGGCTGCAAATGAGTCGAGTCGAAACGAATTTTACCCCAACTTGAGTTCGGCTCGTTAATAAACAAGTCCAGCTCGAGCTCGACTCGTTTATTAACGAGTCGAGGTTGAGGTAGCTTGTTTAATAAAATCTTGACTCGTATTTGATATATTCATTTTGTATGTAATGCATGATACATGTGATTAATGTCAAGATGAAAAATAAATTTATAATAGTTAAGTGTTTAATATTAACTAATCTCATGTTATACTTTGTGGTAGCAAATTATTTAGTTAATGAATTTTAACTAGTGAAAGTTATGTTATATCATAGTATCGAAACAATCTATGATACATATTTTTTTTAAAATTAAATAAGACATATTTGTTCACATAATCTATGTGTTAAACTATATATAGGATGAGATATATAATTTAACAATCCTATAAATTATCGAAATCAAACTCATATAGATCGATTAGCTCATAAGTAGGTTATTGAGTTGGGTCTCTTGCACATCTCATGAGCTCTAAACGAGCCAACTCACGAGTTGGGCTCAACAAACCACTGAGTTGGGTTACCTCGCAAGTTTCGCGAGCTGTATAAGGGTTAGCTCAAACTCGGCTTGTTAGTAAACGAGTCGAGTTTCGAATGAGTTTTTCCAGAGTCGAATGCCAAGCCGCTCGGCTCACTTGCAGCCTACCCGCAAGCTACCGTATTGGTTGCCCCATGGTTTCCCAAATGAAAATAGTTTTCCCATGTGCACACAAGTGAACACGGTTTTTCTTTTATGTTTACAGATTTTTGTTGTGGCAATGAAAAACCGGGAATGAAATGGAAACTGAACATAGTTGTTTGATATGAATGATTTGCATCTTGATTTTTTGAACAAAGGAAATTACACGGTTCACACTTCTCAAAATAATGTTTGAATGAGGGTGTTTAATGCTTTTTAATGGCTGAGAAAACTAAGTTAAATTACTATACACCTATGGAGGTTCACTTACAGCTTCAGAAACTAAAAGCTATAACTAAGGCTAAATTGCAAATAAAGGA
Source organism: Linum tenue (assembly GCA_946122785.1). Lineage (NCBI taxonomy): Eukaryota > Viridiplantae > Streptophyta > Magnoliopsida > Malpighiales > Linaceae > Linum > Linum tenue. The sequence continues at coordinate 4,004,067 of CAMGYJ010000010.1, read as the reverse complement.
TAAAGTTTGACATTGGGTGTGAACTTTTGGTTTTGGAAACCTTTTACAATTTTTGTTTCTCTTATTTATAGCCATCAGATGCAAATGACCTGGTAACTGCCAACGTACTTGTTGCTCCAACCGCCTCGGGGACCTCATCGCCTCCTTGATGACTAGTTGGTAGCTTTCGTCTTGGTTTTCACTCCTATCACCTTGGGGTCCACTTGTCCCATCTTGGTGACTGGTTGATACTTGATGGCCTCAACCTCGTGCCGGGTTGGTGATTAGTCTTGTCTCCTTTTTCTCACTCGATAGGGTCGAAGTTTTTTGCCTTCGTCTCCACGATGAAGTTTCGATCACACCCTTCAAACCCCCCCCCCCCTCCCCCGGCCCGATGACTCCACACTTAGCTTTTGTTTATCTTGTCTTGCTATCTTCGACTTGCTAGCCACATCGATGAACGTCTTGATATCCAAGGCTTATTACCCACCTTGACAAGATGAGAACTTAGTCCCTATGTCGTACTAAATAAGCCCATTTATCAGCTCATTAGCAAGTCCATCTCATTGGCTTGGTACCTTGGTTGATCAACCCCAACCACTGTGATTCGATACATATTCTTGAGTATTTAAAGATTTTCCATGACAGCTTGGTCCCTGTCAGGTTTCCACCAAGCCCATCTCATCAGCTTGGTACCCCGCCTTGTGGCCACCTCAGGTGGTCTCAAGACTTTTAGTTTTTCCCCAGATCTCGTGAAGTTGGTACCTTAGCAGCCTACTGGCTACCTTGTCACCTCCTCATCGGGTTGGTAGCTTACCTGCTTGATCTCTATACTTAGTTTTTTTGGATCCTCGTTAAGCTAGTAGCTTATCGCCATGCTAGCTTGGTACCCGAGTCCCACCAAGCTTCTCCCATCGCCTTTGCACATGGTTCCATACTTAGTTTCTGGGAGGTTTGGTAACTTGATACCAAGCCTATCTTGTCACCTTGCTACCAAGCCATATGGATTCCAGACTTAGTCATATTTCATATCTTGCTACCAAGCCCGTCTTGTCGGCTTGGTACCCATATGTATGGATACCATTATGTTTTTGTCTTGGTAACCCATATAGAACACATGTAGCATACAAATAATATTATAAATAAGATAAATAAAATATGATTGATTATGGATTGGTCGTCTGGACTTGTGCGCTCAGCTTGACCTGTTGCTAAAGCTCAAGAGTTAATGAGATGGGCTCTGGCCCTTTACTAGTCGCCTTCAACCTTAGATTAGCAAGTTGTGTACGTGTTGAGAAGTAAACACAAGATAGAGGAGATGAAGGAGAGGAACACGTACACAAGATTTTTTTGTTAACTGAGTTCAGCATATTGCTTACGTCTTGGCTTAAAGGTAGCTCACCCTTTAAGATCTAATGTCTAGGTTTTTATCTTATACTAGTCTAAACCAAATTGAGTCCTTTTGGTGGAACTCAAACCCTTAACAAGAAAAGAGAAATATATCTCTTTCTATCTTCCTCACAAGCACTCACGCAAAGGAGAGAAACAACATAACCTCACAAACAATCAAGAAATACTGACAATGAACACCTATCACTTCTTACACCTATTGATAATCACAACTTGTTTGATCTTGCTTTGTGTAGGATTGCTCTGCCACATTACATGATTCTTGTCTTGTTTCTTCCTTCTGTTTATATCCATCTTGCTGCAACGGTCTTCTCTTGATCTTCACTTGATTTGGAAGAGCACTATGGGGAAGAATGTGCAAGTGAGGAAGTACTGGAATACCCTTAGATTTTATGAAAGAGTGGCAGTTGGAATCATGAGAACCTCACCAGGAGGATGAGGGTAAGTTGAATAACTTCATGGTTGATGTCAAAGCCATAGGCTTCCAACTCAGAGTCATGGGGGAAGGTGTCTCCTCCTCTCGTAATGTTGAGAATGTGATAGATCTTAGAGACTAGGATGGTGATAATATGGCCAAATACAATAATTGTGAAGGTACGAGTGTGGAGACCAAAATTTCTAAGATTTGAATGGAAGTAACTCACAACATCAGAGCAGATCAAAGTGGGTGGCTCATCTTGAAGGAAGTTCAAACCAAGGTTGTAAAGTTAGAGTTTCTCTTGCCCGTTTGCGAAACTCCTTCTAGTGATCAAGGGTTTGTAGCACCAGTCTGAACAATAGGCCCTTTCCATACTTCCTAAGGGGCAAGGCACAAAGTAGGTTGAACAATAGGCCTCCTTTATGAATCAGCATTTCCTGCCTTCCAAAATGGCGGAGTATCAGAAGAAGATCACCCACTTTTTTCAAGAGGAAGATGAGACTTTGGGAGATGCTTGGGAGATGCTATTCCTATCTCTTTATCCAATTCCCACACCATGGTTTTGGTGAGCAGTTCTGGATTGAAACCTTCTACAATTGTGTCTCCCAAAAAGACTGGACACTCATCAATTCCTTGTGCTAAAGGAACATGCTTAACAAGACTCCACCCCAAATGACAAAGTTGTTTGAAGAAATGTCTGCAAAGGGGTATGATTGGGGAATGACTAGGTGTGGAAGGAAGACTCGTGATAGGGGAGTGCATTCCACTGAAGCAAATCCTCCACTTGCAACGAAGATTAATGAGTTGATCAAGGTGATTCTTCATGATAGGAAGAAAGGAAAGAGTTTGGTAATAGTGTGTGAATGGTGTTCAAGTCCCAACCATGTGGTAGAAGACTGTCAAGTCATGATGGAGGCAAACACTCTGTAGAACAATTTTACCTCATTGCGAATGCTAGGAGTTCCACCAGCAGCCATCCATGTGGCAAGTCGCACAATCTGAGGTGGCACGATCATCCAGATTATGCATGGGTAACACCACCCAATCAAGAGCCTCAGATTCAAGCCCTGACTTATCTTTCTTATCGACCGCAACCTGACAGGATTTTCAAACTTGAAAATACTGTGACCACATTTGTGAGTACGAGCTCGCAGAATTTTGAGAAGATTGAGAATTTTATGGAAGAAGCTTCTGAAAAAATTTCATCCATTGAATTAGGGTTTCAAAGTCAATAATCATCTATGAAAATCCTTGCCACTCGGATAGGCATCATCACTCAAGCTGCCATTTCTCGGAATCGAGTTACAGAATCAGAAATGAAAGTTGTGACACTCCGGAGTGGAAAAGAGGCAATGAGAGGTACCTATCACAAGAAACAAAGTGGAGAAGCCAAAACAAGTGGAACAAGAAATCACCTTTGAGCAGCCGAGGACAACATCCACACCAAAGAAGAGAGTAGAGGAACCATCTTCTAATCTTAAACATCCAGCAATAGAAGTTGTTCCCCCACTCCCTTATCCAAATCGGCTACGCTAGGATCAATGGGAGGCCGATTTTTCTAGGTTCATGACACTGATGAGCCCGCTCCACCTCAATATTCCATTTGTGGAGGCCCTTGCTCAAATGTCGAAATACGCAAAGTACTTGAAGGATCTTCTAGCCAAAAAGAAGAAACTTCAGAGCATGGCCATCGTGACTCTCAATGAAGAATGTTTAGCTATCTTGCATAGTCAACTTTCCGAGAAGCAAAAAGATTCAGGGAGTTTTGATGCGTACACATTTTTTGTGGGCGTCTAGGCCATTACCTATTTTTCTATTATTATTGTTACTTTGTTTATTCGGATATTTTATGGTTATTATTTCTTGTTAAGGAAGTTATTGTTTAGGAGTTGGTCTAGGATTAGTTTACCTTATTCGGGAGGAAAATGGTTTGTAGGATTATTCCTATAAATATGTACTTTGTCTCTACGTTTTAATCAGTCAAAGAAGAATAAATCAGTATTTTCAGTTTAATTTAGTTTAGTTCGTACGATTACGCGATGGACGAACCGATCGTCCATCAATTGGTATCAGAGCCTGGTTCGACGGAACCGAGCTCTTACCAGCTCCCAGGGCAGACATCGTCGACGTTCAACCACCAACGTCGGGAAGAGGTCCTGCACGCAACCACGATCCGCAGCGACAAGGTGGACGGATCGCCTACCGAGGCGCCACCAACGAAGAAGCTAATCGTAGCTTCGCCATTCGAGATCCACGAACCGCCGGATAAATCTCCTATGCCGATCAATGCCGAGGTCTCTTTTTCTACTGTTACCGGAGATTGGAAGTCAGCAACCCTTCGACTCGACACAACAGTCCATGGAGAACCCGTGGTCGCCCTAGTCGATGGTTTTTCGACACACAACTTCATAAACCCCGACGTCGCCAAGGGTTTAGCCTTGCCGGCTACACCAATTCCTCCGTTCAAGGTCAAGACTGCAAACGGGGAATTCTGGGGTTGTGAGCGCTGTTACCAGGCCGTTCCGATTTATGTACAAGGTGTATGGCTTGAAGTAAACTCCTACGAACTTCCGATTCATGGGGTTGATCTCGTCCTCGGCCATGAGTGGCTCAAACAAGTGGCAACGGTAACAACGGATTGGAAAAATTCAGCTATGAGTTTCTGGTGTAATGACGTAAGGGTCACCGTGCGAGGTTTTTGCGAGGCCACCAAGAGGATTGCGGATTTCAATAAGCTTCAACAAGAGCGTGATCGACGGCGTCGTGAAGCAGCTCCGACGACTCTAGCACTATCGCACGATGTTGAGACTGGAAACTCCGCACCACCGCGATCGATGGCGGTCACGCCTGAAGGGGGGAGGCGCTGGTATCGTAAGAAGAAGGGGAAGAAAAGATGTGGAGCGGTTGACCCGGATACTACGCCGCCAACATCAGCTATAGCCTCTGATCGTACGTCGCCGCCGCCGAAGCAACTAGAAACCGCCACTGTCAAGAAGCTTCCGGTTGCCGAGCCATCATAATGGTCGTTGAAACTGCTGGATGTCCCGCCTACTGCTATAGACGTTTCTATGTCTATGGTTTCTAGTACGAGTCCGTTGCAGCTGCCGATTCAGCCCAACTGGAAGTACCGAAAACGCAATGACACCTTCGGCAAGCTGCGAGGGAGTTACTTCGTTATTGATCCGGGTTGACACGTTGGCTGAACTTCGGGGACGAAGTTCTTCGAAGGGGGGAGGTTTGATGCGTACACATTTTTTGTGGGCGTCTAGGCCATTAGCTATTTTTCTATTATTATTGTTACTTTGTTTATTCGGATATTTTATGGTTATTATTTCTTGTTAAGGAAGTTATTGTTTAGGAGTTGGTCTAGGATTAGTTTACCTTATTCGGGAGGGAAAGGGTTTGTAGGAGTATTCCTATAAATATGTACTTTGTCTCTACGTTTTAATCAGTCAAAGAAGAATAAATCAGTATTTTCAGTTTAATTTAGTTTAGTTCGTACGATTACGCGATGGACGAACCGATCGTCCATCAAGTTTCACTATCCATTGTTTTATTGGTGGCATCTGTGTAGGGTATTCGTAGACGGACTTAAGGGCTAGCATAATTGTGATGTTGTATAGAATATTCAAGAAGTTAGACCTAGGTGATCCTAGTGCCACTATGATTAACATAGAGCTAGCTTATAGGTCTATCTTGCACCTTAAGGGGATTTGTTGAGGATTTACTAGATAAGGTCGGGACGCTCATTTATCTGGTTGACTTTGTCATCCTTGACATCAACGATGATGTTGATGCCCCCTTATTTTGGGTAAAGCATTTTTTTTTCCACCACCAAGCCCTTTATATATGTGCATGAAGGGAAATTGATATTGAGGGCGGGGGATGAAAAATTACCTTCTCTATAGCAGATAGTAAGATAACTACTTTAATCAATTTTTTGTGATAGGTACACATGGCTTGGAAGAACTTCAGTTGAAGGATCACGTGGCAAGCCCAAAGGAAGTGCAAGTGCCCGAGCATGAACAGTGGGTAGAGCCATTACCTGCATTTTCCAAGATTCCCACATCTTTGGAACAACCCCGGAGTTGGAGCTGAAGCCACTACCTAGCCACCTTGAGTATGCCTTCTTGAGGGAAGGGGGAATACTTCCTGTCAACATTAGCTCATATTTCACTCTAGAGAATATGGTAAAGTTGGTAGATCTCCTGAGGAAACATAAGAGGGCAATCGCATGGAAGATCACTTGATATCCGAGGAATCAACCCTTCTTTCTGCTTTCACAAGATCTTCATGGAGGATGACGTCAAATCGGTCCGAAAACCTCATGAAGGGTGAATCCTAACTTGGAGGAAATAGTGAAAGCATAAGTGATCAAGATTCTGGATGTTTAAAAGGCTAGAAGGACCTGAATTCTATTGTTTCTTAGACGGGATGTTGGGATACTTCCAGATCCCAATCTCACCAGAAGATCAAGCTAAAACAACCTTTACCTGTCCTTTCAGTCCCTTTGTGTATCGGCGCATCCTATTTGGCTTGTGCAATGCTCTTTCCACATTTCAGATATTCATGGTGGCAATTTTTGACAAACTGGTGGCAGAAATAAGGGAAGTCATCATGGATGACTTCTCGGTTTTGGGGACTCTTTTTCCCAGTGCCTTGTCAATTTAGAGAATGTTCTGACAAGTTGTGAGGAGACTAATTTGGCTCTTAGCTGGGAAATTTCCCATTTCATGGTGCGCAAAGGCATTGTCTTGAGTCACAAGATGTTAAAGAGGGGTATTCAGGTTAACAACGCAAAGATTGATACCATTAGCAAGATGTTTGTGTATTTGAGCATAAAATTCAAAACTCAAGTAATGGCACACACCCAAAGCATATTCGAAGTTCGTCATACTTTTAATTGCTACTCTCTACGATAATACATGATCTAAGGGAGGCTAGTGGAAGGGCTATGAAGGATATCCTTGTCATGAAACTTGCGTCCCCCTTAAGAAAAATGTATGGAGGGGTGCTTACTACCATTCCTTGTGATTTATCGAACTCCTCCTCAAAGGATGGAGTCTTTTGCACTAAAAGCATAAATAGGTTTGATATGTAGCTTCGTACATGTGATATCCTACCATATACATTCTACATCAATAAAAGATGTTGCCGCAAATAAAGTGTGGGGTAAAAGCCTAACGTGAGGCGTCCTATCCTTGGAAAAAATAAGGTTTTGGAAAAGATACTAGTTGATTCTTGGTGGGGAAGGCCTACCCCTACCATATGATCCTAGTTCCTCTCTAGTACAAGTAAAATTTTCACCCGTATGATGATAGGATTGCCAACTTAAGCCTAAATCTCAAAACCACGATAAAAGTTCAATATTGTTCAAAGTATGCCTAAATTCGTGTTCCCAGCCCTTTATATAGTCTAGGGAAAATAAAAATAACCAAAAACCCGAAAGGGAACAAAAGTCTAACCGCAAAAAGGGAATTTAACCCGCAGGCCAAATTCCACGGTCCCTCCTTGAAGTCCATGGTCGTGGATTTTGGGCTTCTAACTAGGGGTGGTAAATGGTTTACCGTTTTACCGAACCGGTAACCGGCGGTAAACGGTAAACCGTTTACCGGCGGTATCGGCAGTGGAGTGGGAAGTTGGGGGAGTCGGTTTACCGGACACGGTATCGGTAAATACCGACGGTAAATCGGTAATACCGATACCGAAATCCCCCCTCCCTACTCCACTAACATATAACATATACATCATTATTCACAAATATAAAATATTACATACATGAATGTAAGTAAGTATAGGCCTCAAAAATATTGTAAATAAGAGTTAATAAAAAATTATTAATTACAAAAATGATAAAAAAAATCAAAATATTACAACATCAACCCACTTCCAGAAATTCGGTTCGGTAAACCGACCAAAAAATCGCCCGAAATCGCTTCTCACGGTATTTCGGTAATACCGGTTTGTAACCGTTTACCGGTAATTGGTAAACCGGTTACAAACCGGTATCGGTAATCGGTAACCAATTTGACCAACTTCGGTATACCGAAACCGGTAAATTCGGTAAACAATTTACCGTTTACCGACCGATTCCCACCCCTACTTCTAACCATGGATTTCCCCAGCTCCAATTCCAACCTTAATTCCACGGTCGTGGATTTTGATGCCATTGTCGTGGGTTTTGAGTTGCTTGCTCTAGGGAATCATATCAAAGTGTTTTCAAGGGCTTGAATAAAGCTTGCGACATCCCTTGACTTCATTGACCCTTCATACGATCGAGGAAAATAAGACTCGAGGAAGAAAAGATAACTACATCTTGTGAGAAGCGAATCATTTCCTTCTTATGAAGTACATTTTGAGTGTCATTGCCAGGATCAAGGATTTCTAAGTACCAGGGTTGACCTTGTAAGCTTCTTATGATCAATGTAGTCAAAAGCGAGTTTATACGTAGAAACGTTTTGGTGATCTAGAAGCGTAAAATCGTAATTTTTAAGTTTTGAAGCAGAGTTTTTAACTACATAAGTTATAAAAACTGAGATTTTGTGTAGAAGCGTGTTAGTGAACTAGAAACGTAAAATCGTAAGTTTGTAAGTTTTAAAGCGCGATTTTGATTACATTGCTTATGATTCACTACCTAAGATAAAAAATCACGTGTCATCATGAAGATTTAGTAAGGAGAGGGATGTCGAGTCTAGATTTGCTTGGGGACAAGCAAACTTCAAGTGTTGGGTTATGTGATGACACGCGAAAGTGTCTATTCTAACCCACGTATGTGACCAAAAGTGCTTACATTCCCATTATCATCATCATCATAATGCATTGAATTATTGTTTTGATTGCTTCAAGTGCGTTCTAGCAACCCTGAGATTGCTTTCACGCAATTAATGCGCTTTTGGGTAGCATTTTGTGCATTTTCAGGGCCGAGCAGCCTAGTGGGCCACTTGGAAGTCGCGGGAGACATCGTGTCCAAGCTGTTGGAGTAAGGATTCAAAGACCATATGTCAAAGAAAATAAGCGCCAACGGCGCTGCTTTATTAAAGAAATAAGACGCACTAGATGCCATTTTGGGAAAGACTTCTACTTCGTGAGGAAGTTGTTCAGGAGCATCCTAATTCGCTGACCATGGGTTTGGAGGATTCTAATTGGCTGAATGACACAGTAGATTTTGGGGGAGAAGAAGACAAGAAGTGAAGGAAGGGACATTACTCTGCTGATAGAGTAACCCTCATAACTTAGAGTAACGATGCCTTCGAGGGGGAATTGGCAGCAAAATCGGCGCCAGTGGGCTTGATTTCAATATTACGCCGATTTTATGCTCTCCGTGAGTCTTCGTTTTCAATGATGTACGACCAAGACACTCTGCCCATGGTCGGTTAAGTTCCATAGTTGCGTAGGTATGTGAACCCTAGGGTTTCTAGTCCTGTAAACTTGATGATTTGGTTGATGTTATTGTTTGATTTTCGTATGTGTGATGCGTAATTTCCTCTCTTCCATTATTTATTGATTCAAATGAATGCTTAGTCGATCTTGGACTCCTTCGAGGTGCAAGCCTCGAAATCCTAGTCATTCAGGATGGGATTAGAAACAACAGTCCTACTCGATCGAACCTCATTCAATCAAATGGTGTGTCGCCTCAATAAAGAAATTCGAAGGGACCTTGTCGTCCATTAGTTCTAGTAAATGCCTCAACACAAGGTGGGATCTAGCGAAATAAGAAATTGGCAGCTCGTATGCTTCGATCATCGAGGGCGCCTAGGGGGAATGATGCATATGCAATGTTTTCCTTCTATGCTCTTTTACTGCTCCACTAGCATAGAATTAGTTTTCAGCGTTTCCTTTACGCCTGGAACGCCTAAGTTCTACAACCCAAGGAACCTCAACCTCCTAAATTGACCTCTTCTTTAATGGAACCATACCTCACTTCCAAAGTAAGGATTCTGCGAGAGGCCCAAGGGAATACGATCATGGCCTTAGGGGCAGGTACATTTGGTCTACACTACACGATGGATCAATAGGCGGTTTCTCTATATGGGTAGTGAAAATGGGTGAGAGATTTTTACCATAACCACTATGTTGAAGAGGTGGTTTAGTTTTTGTTAGAGCCAGAAAGTTCCCCGGTCGTGGCAAAGCATTCTGACCACCAGAGGCTAGAATAATTTTATTCCCAATAGCATTGTTGGTGGATCTATATCATCACCAACCAAAACCTTTGATCTTAACACTGTTTTTTGCAAAAACTCCTCAAAATTATTTTTATTTACCGCAAACATCTCATTCAATTGATCCAACAATGATTTAGGAAAGAAAGGAAAAAATTAATCTGAGACATTGTTTTTTTATGTACCCTGTCGAAGCCTCCTCCATAAGATTTTGTTCTTCCATCAATAATTGATGTAGAGACAAGGGGGCGACAGTTATATCCACACATGGCATTGGTGGTGGTTGACCTTCTGCCCCACCATTGTTTTTTACGTTACCTTTTTCTACATGGCCAACTCCATAGTTAGCAACCCTACTCCTCCGTCAAGATTGGCAGAAGATCCACTTCTAGTTGTCTTTATAGTGGAGTCATAAAATCAAACACAAAGTGTCCCACCAGGTCTGCCAATTTGTTTTCCTGCGAGGAAACTTTAGCTTTTGATATTAATGATTTGCACCTTGACTCCTTGAACTACAAACAATGTTCGAACGAGAGTGTTTGATGTTTTTTATGCATGAGAAAACTAAGTTAAATTACTCTATTCCTATGGAGGTTCGCTGCCAGCTCCAGAAACTAAAAGCTACAACATCTACATTGTAGAGAAAAGATAAAGTTTCACATTGGGTGTTGTAGACACCACATTTTGTTCGGGTCTGAGACATATCATGAAGACATCAAACGTCACCATCAATTCGAAAATGTTGCAGAGTGAGCTTGGACTCAAATAATGATTACTTGCTAATGATGACAAAATTAAGTAACAACACGACACTTCATGGTTCAAAAATTATGTCAGAGGATTTTTGTTCAACGTTCAATGGAAAACTAGAGAAGAATAGCCATAACGAATTAGAAAATCGACACAATCATCAAGCTTCACAACAAAGTGTTTCAAGCATAGAAAAAAGACTTCTAATTTACATATATGTAATCCTCAAATACAATTTGAAGAGATCAAAATTTTTCTATCTACAAATGAAGAATCAAGGCCTGCCCATCACTTGGCAAAAGGCCTGCTACATGGGGGGAAATCAGCTCGCCCAACTTCAAGATAAATAAAATCCAAGTTGAAGGACAAATTCGAGATCCAAGTTCAAGCCCAAGTGAGACCCAGAATCAAAGTCCACAATCATCCCAATCTGAAGACTGTACAAGCCCACTTTCAGCCCAATGTTTGACCTCAATTACATTGCCCAACTCAGCCCATAGATTGGGCCCAACAAGTGCCTGCCTAGTCACAACCAACTCAGCTAGCTCGAGATCCCAAAATTGGCTTCTTTGGGAGCCAATGAGTAGGAGACATAAAGCCAATATCATAATCCAATTTTTAAAATAGAAAACCAAAAGAAAACCTACATGTAAACTGTAATCTTACCTAGAAAACCAAAAGTTATCCTTTTGCATGATAGGCGTAGTAGCTAGGGTGAGGGTGATACATTGAGTACCTGCTTTTTTCTCCTTTCGTTGCCATTTATTTCCATTTTTTCTCCAAATAACCCGAAAACTCGATCGACTACATAAAGATCGAGTGAGAAGTAGCCTAGAATATCGAGACCCGTGGAATACGACCTTGTTCAACCACTATACTGACAATGTCATATTGAGTTATAGTTGGCTCAAGATGGGTTAGTTAGTTTAACCCGTGCAACCAATTCATGACCCGCATGGAGCGTCGACCACATATTCATGAAAAATGACTTCCTTGATGAAAAATGGCGCATAGGTTGCCATTTCTGTCGCCCAAAAAGATTAGACATTTATAGTTTAACATGTTTTCTAACTACCATACTCCAATAAATGAAATAGAGTCTGAAATTGAACAATAAACAGTAAGTCTAAATCAAAATTGACCAATAGGCCGAATCTAAGCTTCCAAGAAATATAGGGAAAAAGTTTTAATGTTCGGACAAAAGTTTTACTCTTCATATCGATAAAAACCTTAAAAAAAATTTCATCAACACAAACCCACTAAACATCTGCTACAACAAAAGTTCTCGTTATCTTTCCTAAAGAGACGTAATATCTAAAGTATCCAAATTAATAAAAAAAGGGAAGACTTAGCCACTACACTTCTCTTACCGTAAAATTAAATATAAAAAGAAAGGAGAACTCGGCTGAGGATAGATCGATCAAAATTTGGAGAAACTCATTACCTGCTTGAACATGTTATTTGTCTCATCTCTTTATACATATCCACCCACTTTTTAAGATAACTCATATTTTTTCTCTTGATATATATCAGAGTCTTGGACTTTACGAGTCCAACATATCCAATATATCTCTTCATTTCAAAATTTTTTTATTTCGTTGGATGTCCTACCCCCATAAGGGAATGAATCTGCGACATAGCTCCACTGAAAAACAATGCAAGTCAGCTGGGATTATTAGGGCACTACTCTGCAATTCAAGTTTTCCGAAACATCGACTTTGTCATATTCGCACCAATCACAAAACTTAGCAATGGCGCTTCCTTTTCATATATTTTCCAAAAATTCGCTCATATTTGGCCTCCTCAAAGAAACGCGGGAGACGAGAGGGAAGAGAAGAGAAGATTGTCGGAAGAAAGACAACGGAGATTGGTGGCTATGTCGGAAAGTCCCACAGTCGAAGCTCAAATTGTGTAGTCTGAAAACGGAAAAAGGGAAATTGGGAATTGGGAATTCCTAGCAAGACTCAGTCAGACATTCGGATGTCCCTCGATGGGTGAAGTGTAGAAACTATCAATTATTACTGAACTTAACAAATACTTTTTTGGCAAGGAAAATGTTTCTTCTCCCACACGTTGCAACAACAACAAAAAATAAAAACTTCTCTAATTCGTATTTTCACAAATATTTATTATGATTTATGTTGATTCACTTATACATATACATATATTTTATTTTTCAAACCATTTGAAGAATGTGTGAAAATAAATTTATGGATTGATAAAATTTCAAGAAAATGTTTCAAAGTTCGGGTAAAAGGTTTTAAAGCTAAACACTTTGTTTAGATGGGGAGAAAATGGGTGAGTCATAAATAATAAGGGCAAATGAGAGTTCCAAGAACTTTCCACTTGTTTGCTTTATTTTGATCTTTGAAAAGGAATGAAGATGTGCAGCCAAGAATAAAATCGTTGTTCTGATTTACCTCAATTTGGTGTTCAAAGCAAAAGAAAAGGGAAAGAAAAGGAGGGGGAAGGAGGTGGGGCTTGAGAGTGAGAAGTGAATGAAAAGAAAGGAAGGAAGGATATGAAGGTTCATTAATGGTTGCGTTTATTTATTTTTTTTGTAATTTTTTATTATATTAGAATTGATATTTTACACTTGATTTTGTATCCCCTTGCTTTTTATCTCAAACAACAATTAACACCCCCTATACAATTCGCCCCCCCCCCCCTCCTATTTCTTATGCAAAGTGGAAACTTTTCACTCTTAAATTAGAAAAGGTGAGCTATATGTGGAAAACTTACATAACGCCACAAACCCACTACACGTCAGCTATGACAAAAGTTTACGTTATCCTTATAAACAAATAAAATATCCAAAGTATATAAATTCTTAAAAAATGAGAACTTAGCCACTACGCCTCTTATAAAAAAAATTAAACATAAAAAGTAAAAAATAAATAAAAGTAGAAATTAGTTGGAGATAGATTGATGGAAAGTAAGAGAACTCGTTGAACGCAAGTAACATACTCATTGGATAGAATAGCTCGAAGCAACCACAACATACACTTACGTGCTGACCTTCGATTTTGAATGGACGAGAACTTAGCCACTACCCCTCTTATCCACCATGATGGAGGATTTTTGGTCTCTGTCACCTTTAACAAGTGCGTAGGAAGAAGACTTTTGTGTTTTGGAGAAGCAACAACGGTAAGCATTAGGGGAAATGTTGGGGTTGAACGTGGACTTTTGCAAAGATGGGACTGCTGAAATTTTATCTATTAAGGTGCAAAGCATTGAAGGGACTACTAAAATTTGATAGACTACTGAAATTTGATAGACTAGTGATATTTTTGAAGAGCAAAACTTAATCTCTAATCACTTAATCGCGGGTAAGGAGGAAATTTAGAATTTTATTTTACCACAATCCATTCAACATGTCATTTGTCCATCTTACACCTTTTTACTCTATATTTATATAAAAAACTCACAAAGTTAGGTTATAAACAATTATTGCACTCTTGAATAGGTAATAACTCCAAAAAAAAAATTACCACAAATTATGGAACATGTTATTTGTCTCATCTATTTATACATATCCATCCACTAGTTAAGATAACACATACTATCTCTCTCTCTCTCTCTCTCTCTCTCTCTCTATATATATATATATATATATATATATATATATATATCAGAGTTCTAGATGTTACGAGTCCAGCATTTTCAATTTATCTCTTCATTCTTTTTCTTTTTACAAACGCGCATGATGTTTCGTTATCCCCACATCATGATTCTTATCTATAAACTAATTGCCCCACAAATGTTTTGTCGGATAGTCTATATAAGAAGGATAAATTAACAATGAATCATTCAGAAATATGAAAGTATCGTAAAAGGGTTAGGAGCCAGCAAATTAAATGTTGGTACCTTCATTGCAAGAAGTGACTTCCTGTTGTGCACATATACAATTTGATACTTTAAGGCGTTGAAGAATAAAAATATATCACAACTACTACACATATACATGAGTCATAACCCTAATTTTTCCACCTTAATAAATAAGAATCACATCCAATATGATTGGCTTCCCATTTTTCCACCTTAATAAATAAAAATATGTCATAAAATAATTGCCTTCCCATTTTTTTCAATTATCCCACCTCGAGACCTGCAACAGGGGTATAAGTAAGTCTTCTGGGCAAGCAAATCCCTTCCATCAAAGTTTCTTCTCCTCTCCTTAAAGCAAAAGAAGAAATAAAAAAGAACTTGCATCCCATGGCATCCACGGTGGTGCCTCTACTTCTCTTTCTATCTTCTGTTGTTATTCTCGCCTCTTTCATGTCCTCCGCCGCTCATGCCTCTGGTCTCTTTTCTACCCTCCCTAAAACATTCATTGTCACTGCATCCCCAACTCCAAATCAAGGTAATTAAGTCAATCCATATATTAATTAATATGTTGATAGTCAAGATCGACACTTTGATGGAAGAAGATTACATTACTATGTTTAAATTAATTTAAACACTTCAATTTCTTTCTCCAACAGCTTGATTTACTTTTTGGATGGTTTTCAGTTCTGAAGGGAGGAGAGGACAAAATTAAGATCACTTGGGGATTGAACAAGAGCCTACCTGTTGGGGTAGACGACAAGTACAACGACATCAAGGTGAAGTTGTGCTACGCACCGGTGAGCCAGGAGGACCGGCCATGGAGGAAGACCGAGGACCATCTCAACAAAGACCAGACCTGCCAATTCAAAATCTTGGCCAAGCCTTACGCAATGAACGACAACGTCGACTGGACAGTGGAGAGGGACACCCCGACGGCCACGTACTTTGTGCGTGTCTACGCTTACGACACTGAAGGTGCAGAAGTCGGGTACGGGGAGACCACAGATGCGAAAAAGGCCACAAATTTGTTCCAGGTGGAAGCAATCAGTGGCCGCCACGCCACCTTCGATATCATCTCCATATGTTTCAGTGCCTTCTCAGCTTTCTTGCTCTTTATCTTCTTCTATAACGAAAAGAGAAAGGGGAGGGATGAATAGAAGTAAGGTCGATATGGGAAGGGATACATAAAACTTGAAATTAGTAGGACCTCTCGCTTATTACTAATTAGTATTTTATATTTCTTTTAAGAATAAGTAGTTCTATACATGGTTGCCTTTTTGTTGTTGAATTTTCTCTTTTATTTTCCTTTTTGGTTGTTTGAAAGAGTGGGATATGTGAAATGTAATCAGGGTGTGGAAGATGAAAGGTTGAATGAAACTTAATAATTAAAATGTTCAAGACTTTGTTGTCTGTTTTGCCAAAAAGGTAAAAACAAAATGTTTGCCAAGTCACAATAGAAAGCTGTGAAGTCTTCTTTTCATTTTGGGGAGAATTCGAGTTATGCCAGTTTTTTAAATCGAAATGACTCATAATTATTTGGTCTAGTTTTGATTAAAACCATTTAAGAAATAGTATGATTTATGGTTTCTATTTTCATTGAAACTCAAACGACTGAAGTAGGTTAATCTGGTCTAGTTTAACTAGAGGACTGAATACCACCCCTAGCCAAAAATTGTAAAAACTTACAAATTGAAACAAGGGCTACACAAGAAGAACAATGAATGGAAAGGGAAATTTTTTCCTAAAATGTGCGCAAGCACACGAGGACCCAATTAAATGGGCGATGATGCACAATTTATCCTGATAAAGATCCCCTTCTTCTCTCTCGACCACGATAAACATACTCCAAATTCTAGAGTTCAGTGAGCCTTATACCCAAAAAATCTTTGGGGATAAGAGCTCCGCCTCTCAATATAAAGTGAGTCTCTGATTGTTTTATGATCTCGATTGCTTTGGTCCATATGTTACATCTCGTTATTCTATCTAGACCTAACTCCCTATTATTTTTTTCTCCGGTGAATTCCATATTTTTATGTTCTCTTCGCATCTCTAACCTGGATTCCAGGTCTATTTGTGGTTGAGAGATATGGGGCTCAGGTTGGAATGAGGCTACAACCTTCTCTTCACATTCGAATTCTTCTCCCGGGATTTTTGAAGTAGATCTTCTTGCTTCCAAGTCAAAAATCTACCCACTGGAAATAATTCTCTTAAACCCTAGAGCTTTGGTTCCTTTACCATATAGTTGCTAAAAAGATGAATAGTCTTTGCCTTGGATTTGACAACATTGTCGCACCATGATGCACACCATATCCATTCTTAATTAGATGAGAGAAAAGATTAGAATAGTATATTAGCGTACTTCAGAAGGTCTAGATCTAATTTGGACAAACTGTGAGGATCATTGTTAAGAGTTTCATAGCTTTAGTTGCAGTCATACAACACGAAAATAATTCTTAGTAAGAAATAACCGCCAAGTCAGGTCATCGTTTGACACCACTTGTCCATTATCAATTGAACAACATTTTTAACGGCAAAGAAAGCTAATCACACTATACCAAATTATCAAGCTAAAACAATAGGCGAGCTGTCATAGAATCATCAACACACCCGATTAATGTGAGCATTTCAATCATAATGAATTTTGGATTTATTGAGGAATTAGTTTTTATAATAGAAAAAAATAGTAATCGGTTTTGTCATGTAAAAGGAAAGTTTGGATATGATTTTTAAAGAAATTATTTGGGATTTTTTAGTAGTGTAGGTAGTAGAGACAAGTGAATTTGTTTGTTCCTTTGCATTATACTATGTGTTTCTTTTTACACCTTATTGCAAGCATGCTATTTATAACTCATTGCATTACTATTTATTACCCATTACACTACAATTCAAAAAAATTTAGTAGTAATGTAATTAGTAAATTGAACCGCCTCGTTTTTGTGATTCTGGTTTTTTTTCTTTTAGTTATTCATAATAATTATTCAAGCTATTTTGGAGAGTTTCTAAATAACTATTTTCTGATAACTCCACCAACCATCTTCCATCCATTCATTTAAATTTTTGTTATAATTTTTTATTTCATTTTTATTCTAGAAGTTGCTAAATTAAATTTTACAATTCAACACTTCTTCTTAAGTTTAATTCCACATATCGAGCATATCTTAAAACTACTGGAAGTTGTATATTGACAGTGGCTTCATAAAGATATATGCAACTTATTCATTTGATTCAAAATGAACCAACAATACTTGATTTGTGCCTTCAATGTTTATAGTGAAGTGAAAATTTTCCTTGATGCGCTTTGTGGCAATCGGTTTTGTCATGTAAAAGGAAAATTTGAATATTGTTTTTAAGAAATTGTCTTGGAATTTTTTTAGTAGTGGAGGCGGCAAATAAAGTTAGAACAAGTGAATTTGTTGTTTATTGGTATTATATTAGTTATTTTTTTTAGAAAAGGTGTTTCTTTTTAACACCCCATTACAAGCATGCTATTTATAGCCCTTTACTTTACTATTTATAGCCCATCACATTACTATCCAAAATATTTATAGTAATTTAATTAGAAAAATGAACCGCCTCAATTTTGCGATTCTTGTTTTTCTTTCTTTTTAAAGTTATTTCTTAGAGTTTTTAGACAACTCTTGTCTGATACCTCCCGACCATCTACCATCCATTCATTTTTTTATTTCATATATATTCTAGAAGTTGCTAAATTAAGTTTAACAATTCAATACTTTGTCTTCAAGTTAAATTTGACATATGAAGCATGCTTAAAAGTATTGAAAGTTGTCTATTGATAGTGGCTTTGTAAAGATATATGCAACTTGTTCCTTTGATTCCCAATGAACAAACGAAACTTGATTTTTTTTTGCCTCCAGGCTCCAACGTTCCGCATGAAGTGAAATTTTATCTTGATGTCCTTTGTTCTTTCATGATCAATTTGCTTCTTTGCAATATCGACGGCTGACTTGTTGTCGTAGTAAATTGTTGTAGCTTCATGATTGAGACTGCTAATGAAGCAACTATGCATTCGGCTTCAATTGTTGATTGCTAATTGTTCCTTGCTTACTTGAATTTCATGCAATGTCTCCTAAGCTAATGAAAATCCATATCCATAAGTTCTCTTCATGTCATCAATACTTTTTCATGCAAGTGCTTAGGAGTTGGGACATCTAGTGGCCACAACCGTGTTATAGAGGAACTATAGCAACATGGAGGATAAAATAAGAGAACTTTTGAAATAATGACCCTTTATCAAATCTTCACGAGCAAGAGTTTTTTCCCTAATTCGCTAGTCGTATTTTCATAGAGCAGGCAAAGGGTTTTTGCTACCTAAGTGGCGTGCATGCTTTAATTGAACTGTTATTATGGTGCTTCTCTTCATCCTGAAATTTCCATTGCTCAAGGAAAAGAACCTTCGACCCTTAGATCAAGGATGTGTCAAGATCTGTGGTCAGAATCAGTAACCCTAACTGAAAATTAATTAAAACATAGGTAGAAGGATATCACCGAGATGCTCGAGAGCAAAATCCAGATCTGCTCCTCTGTTGATGACCAATTGTGCAACGTTTCTTTGTAACCAGAAGACCCAATATTCATAAACTGGCGATTGCTGGGTAAACCTCCCCGCTGGAGCCTCTGTTGTCATTTGTGCGGCGATGAAGACGCTGTCGAATATTGAGATGAAGCTTCCGGAAGGAGTGACGTCAGAGGCGGGAATGACGGTGGGGGAGCACGCTTGATTCTTCCGGAGTACTCCGAGACGCCAAACAGAGAGAGGAGAGGCAATAGAGGAGAAACAAGCAAAATCAAAGTACTCAACTGCCAAGACACGAGCTTTCAGTGGACTAGCAATGAATTTGGAGGTCGTCCAACTCAACATTGTTTTAGTGTTGGATGATATTTTATATGACAATTAGTATGGTGTGTGGATAATTTGTCGATGTTATTATTTCTATGGAATGTTATTGTTGGATGATTAAAATAATACATGACGACGAGTGTTCAAAAGATATTATTTGCGCTTACGTGCGTGATTTTCCATAGAGATACCCACTAAATTAGAGTTTGAGTTTACTCTTCAATAACACAATGAGTATTTTATGACTTAGATTCCGATGCAAAACTTCAATGTGCAAAACCCTGATTATATCATCATATCACGACATATGTGATACGATGATACAACATGATCATATGTCGAATCATGATATCTTGATACGATGATACTATAAGATTTTATTGTGTTTTGATTTTTGAAGGCCAGAGTTTTATACTCGGCTCTGATATTTTATTGTCTTTTTTTTACACCAGTAGACCAACTAGTGGAGTTTTCAATTATCCATCCAAATCACTCTCTCTCTCTTAACTTTCCATTTTTCAAACGCTCTCACCTCTCTCTTCTCTATCTCCATTTTCCACTTGGGGAGCAGCCGGTTTCACCCATGGGTGACCGGCGGCAACCCACCCCTTTTCTTTTTCATCCTTTTCATTTTGCTCCGTCTTTTGACTTTCCCTCTGTGGACTTTTCCAGTTTCCAGCTTCGTTATTTCCCTTTGTGGAGTTTTCCATTAACCTCTCTTCAGAGATGGTTACTCTTCCACACTTCAGATCTATGCTAAGATCTTGAAGTCGGTTTCAGTGTTCAGAGGGGATTGCTTTGCAATCTACATCCTTCTTCTTGACTTTTTGAGCTTTCCTCCTTGCTTCACTCAGAATGGCGTAGTGATTCGGTGGATTTGGCTTGTTGCCTGCGGTTCTACTGTCAATTGGCTTGGATGTAAGGATGAAGTCAGCGTTCTGGTGTTCTTGGTGCCCTGGGTTTTCTTTGGATGTTGGTGGTGTTGTGATGTCGGCGGCGGTTGGTGAGGGTGTGGGTTGTATTGTTTCTTTTGCGTTGGTGGTGGTGGGGTGTTTTCATTTTTGTTTGTGATTGGATGGGTTGGCTGTGGCGGTCTTATGGGATCTGCTTGGTTGGTGGTGGTGGCGGTGTCGACGGCGGTGTTGCCTCTGGTCGATGCGTGCTGGGTTTGGTGGACGACGGCGGTGTTGAGGCGGCATGGGGTGGGTGGTGCTTTTTTTTTTTGTGTGTGTTGTTGTTGTTTAGGGTTTCTGTTTGAGTTTTTGTGGGCTGGTTGGGTTGGCTGTTGGGCTTGCATGTGGGCTGGAGTGTTTTGTTTTTGGGCCTGTGTGAGATTTTTTCCCTTTTCTTTTGCTGTTTGTGTTTGTTGTGCGTGAGCTTCCTGGACCAGACTTCTTTCTTCCAGGACTTCGGTCCAAACTCTGTATCACTTTTCTATTTCGTAATGAAATCAGGTTTCGTCCAAAAAAGTAGACCAACTAGTGCGGAGAAAGAGAAACCGTACCCATTAGTCCATTACATCTATACTCCATACGCGTCTTTAGCCCCCATCGAATGGTTATATCTCACCCACGTGGACGGCAGGATCTAAACCCAACCCAAGTCTGTTTGGGAATATTACGTTTTAGGGTTAGCTAAAATTCCTCCACCACCGCACACCATAACCTTATCTCTCCTGTTCTTCTGTTTGTTTATCGTGAAATTCGCCAGGAATTATCTTTCTGTTCCTTCATCGGCTTCCCGATCTGCTCCTACAGCGCTTACGATCATGGAGATGGAACGCGCAATCGAGTTTCCGCACACTCATCTCGATCGGAGGCCCCGGAAGAGGGCGCGTCTAGGCTGGGATGTCCCTCTTATCGCTAAGGTATCAATTTTTCCCCTTCTGTCGAGCTTAAGCCTTCATGTATTCTCTTTTTCATTTTTGTTAGATCTGGTGAAACGCTTCGATTCTACGCTTTGGATTGAGTAATCTTCGGTTTGTAGCTCTTGTATCGAATTTGCTCGTTAAAAATCTATGCTTTTCTTGCAATTTAGAATACAATTGTGGTTTTGGATTTAGTGACTTTTTCCTCGCTCCTGCTACTGTTAGATCTGAAAATTTTCAGTTAGATCTGAAATTTTCCAGTTAGATCTTAGACCTATTTAGTTTCTCTTTGCCAAGATCGATATTTTGACTTTTTCTTCCTCGTTATCCTCTTTACTTATGTCTTGCTATTCGGGGATTCTCAAATCGAATCGAGTTCTTGTGCTATATGTTCTGATCTGATTGATTGGCTCGTTTCAGCGGCTTTTCGTGATCAGTATGATAGTTATTCGTATTCTTAATTGTGGATCTATTGTCTAATCAATGTGATTTTGGGTGAGAATTGTTCAAGGGTTATGCACAATATTGGGTGAAATATTGTGTTTGTGATAATGTTGAGCGTGGATGAATGGGTGGCTGTGTGTAGGCTCAGGTAGGGATATATTGTGGGCAAGAGATTGGTGATGTAGCAAGCTTTGCGTCTTCAGGAGCAAACCCAGATTATACCACCAATTATAATTCTGTGTTTGATAAGGATGTTGCTCGAAATGGCTCTCCTCCATGGAGAGAAGATGACAAGGATGGACATTACATGTTTGCTATTGGAGATAATTTAACTTCTCGCTGTAAATACACTTTCCTCCATCTGCACCTGTTAAGGGATTTTCTCTCATGAAGTTTCTGACAGTGCTTCAACATAATATGAAGCATGGGAAATCTTATTTTGGATAGATTTCTTATTTGTCACTGTAGGATAAGTTTTGTTTCTTGTGTTTGTGCTGAGTTGGTGTGTTTTTTGTTCTTCTTTCTCTTATTTTGTTATTGCAGATAAGATCCATAGCAAAATGGGTGAAGGTAGAGCATCTCTCTTAGGTGTAGTTTTCTATGTTGTTTCATGAAGTTGTATATTTCAGCTAAAGCTTGTCCTTGATTCTCCTGTTCAGGTACTTTTGGTCAGGTCCTAGAATGCTGGGACAGGGAAAGGAAAGAAATGGTTGCTGTGAAAATTGTTCGTGGTATCAAGAAATATCGCGAGGCAGCTATGATTGAAATTGATGTGCTGCAGCAACTGGGTAAAAATGATAGGGGTGGCCACCGGTGAGTAATCTACAGCTCGTCTAACCAGGCTCTCTGCCTGTTTCATGAAATATTTGTCATTGGTTAAAGCTTTTTATTCCTTGCAGTTGTGTGCAATTACGGAACTGGTTTGACTATCGTAATCATATCTGTATTGTAAGTATATGCCTAAAGTGTGATGGATTAATTTCCCCAATTTATGAATAACTCGGGGGTTAAGAGTTTGGTGAATGCAAATGATGTCGACAGGTCTTTGAGAAGCTTGGACCAAGCTTATACGATTTCCTTCGCAAAAACAATTATCGCTCATTTCCCATTGATCTTGTCCGTGAGATTGGCAGACAACTGTTGGATTGTGTAGCATGTGTGTAAAAGTTACTTGAGCAAGTTTCTTTTCTGCATTACATATCACTTTCCTGCTGTTTCTAGATTATGATGTTCTTCTTCATCATTAGCATCAGCTTTAAAAATTCAATTGATTTGCATCACGTTGGTGATCACAGTTTTGCGCCTATTTTAACTATTGTCCTGCTGTCTTCTATTGCAGTTATGCATGACTTGCGGCTTATTCATACTGATTTGAAGCCTGAAAACATTCTCTTAGTTTCATCAGACTATGACAAAGTACCTGACTACAGGGTAAATCTTTTTATACTGTCTCACTACCTCGCACTATTTCTTATCTTCCAAGATGCTTGATTTCTTTGTTTTATGTGCAGCAGGGTTCATCTCGCTCCCCAAGGGACAGTTCCTACTTCAAAAGGGTCCCCAACTCTAGTGCAATCAAGGTCATTGATTTTGGTAGCACAACGTATGACCGTCCGGATCAGACCTACATCGTGTCAACCAGGCATTACCGTGCACCAGAAGTTATCCTTGGTACCTATTATTTAGTTTTTTGCTTGTGGCTTCACCTCAAATTCTTTCATTTATGATTCTCAACTCCCAAATCCTTGCAGGTCTTGGTTGGAGCTATCCATGTGATGTTTGGAGCATTGGGTGTATTCTAGTGGAGTTGTGCACAGTATGTTCTGCAACTCTGTAACTTTCTTCTCAGTGAGAGTCCCCTTGATGCATTTTCCAGTTAAGTGATTTGCTTTCTTCTTGATGTGCAGGGTGAAGCTTTATTTCAGACTCATGAGAATTTGGAGCACCTTGCAATGATGGAGAGGGTGCTTGGTCCTTTACCCCTGCACATGTTGAAGAGAGCAGAGTATGTAGCATCATTTTCATGGTTATTTAGTTGCCTGACTCTAGTCTTTTGGTGCTGTTTCCTTAATTGTTTGTGCCCGCTGCAGTCGACATGCTGAGAAGTATGTTAGAAGAGGAAAACTGGACTGGCCAGAAGGGGCTGCATCTAGGGAGAGTGTTAGGGCAGTAATGAAGCTACCTAGACTGCAGAATTTGATAATGCAGCACGTCGATCATTCTGCTGGAGATCTTATCCACCTATTGCAAGGTCTCCTTAGGTACGATCCTTTGGAGAGGTTGACAGCTCGGGCTGCTTTGAGGCATTCGTTTTTCACGAGGGAGCATCCGAGGAGGTGAGAAGCTGGCCCTAGTTTAAACGAGTTCTTCTTGCCGTTTGGTGTTGGGGACTTGTATACAGAACTTCTATAAAGAGACTTCTAACTCATTCTGCCTGTGATGACCAATGTAAATATGTAACCTGGAGTGCTTGTATGAACTTGTATACCCAATTCATCTGTCAAGTTGCAAAAGATGTTGAATTGTTCACTGCCCGTGATATATGAAAGATGCTCTCTTATAAAAGCTGTGGTGGTTGATGCCATTGTTTCTCCACAGTCGCATTCTGTGCAGTCAGTCTAATGAATGTAATCATCGACATCTAGTATCTCAAATAGAAAGCTACTCCGTCTCTCACTTAGACATTGGAGTTGAGGCAACCATTCGAAATATATCCAATCGCATCGCATGAAGTAACTTGGTGAATCTGCGATCCATGTCAAGCCCTCAAACGCATTAAGTTTTTTTTTTAAATCTTGTTTTGGCAACTTACATCTAAATCATGTGTGTTAAAAGTGCATTGATCTCTTAAATATGCTTACACTTAATAATATACCCCACAAATAAAATCATATGAACTAACGAGTTATTGCGTGCTCAAGTGTTAAAACACGTAGAATATATCCAATCATGACTTGAATGTCACTTTTAAGTGTTAAAATGCATGGTTACGGGGCGGTTTTGAAAACCGCTTGGGTTCTAAATGACAGATTTGGAGTGCGGTTTTCAGAACCGCACTCCAAACCTGTCACTTGGAACCCAAAATATTGTATTGGTATTTTTGGAATTTTTTTCTTTTTAGTGGTATTTCTGAAAAAAAATTCAAAATATTTAGACTTTCTAAATCTTTTATTAGAATTTTTTATAATAATACATATAGATTTTATTAAGTAAATATGGGCTCCTTATCCTAAATAAGGTAGGGGGAAAACAAATGGTATGGTAATCCAAATTCTTTGGGCTTCCAAGTGACAGTTCATGTGGGCCATTAAATGGGCATCCTGGTTATATTTCGGCTTAGCAAAGTGCTAGTGAACCGGCCCAATTCGTTGAGCCTCTTCATTTAGTTCTTGGAGCAACGACATGACTTCCAACATTGTGTACTACATCTTTTGGAGTTTTAGAAAAATGGTAAGACAATCAGTTTTGATAATGGCTAGCCGAAAGCCATGCATTTCCAATTGTTGGAGGAAAAACCTATCGTCTTGAGTTCACCAAGATCTGGTGACCACCTATATCTTTCTCGTTGCACCGCTGCCATAAGGAAGTTTCCGGCTTCATGGTGAGTAACCACTAACCATGTCCAGACATGTACCATCGCCTTCCAGAACAACCACATCAACATTTACTTTCACTTATCCCACTGACAACTTCTCCCATGTACGAATCCCTGTTGATATATCTTCCTTTCTTTTCACATGGTGTGAACTGAATTCCTCCTAGTAGTCTAGGGCTTTACCAACGATCTGCCACTCCTCCAACTTCTTTTATTCTTAAACATCTGATTGTCGTGCTCTTTCCACAAGGACCATAAAACCGTTCAAAATTGCACTATAGTTTCATCATCCACCCTTTTCATTACCTCACATAACCAGCTGCCCGACGACAGATTAAGTCCATTTCAAATAATGGTGTTGAAGGCAGACAATCACCATATCCTAATCGCCCACCAACATTTCTCAAAAATATGATTTTGCATCTCTTCTAAGTTGCAGAATGGACATTCAATGGTTGCATCCTTCTTTCTCCCTTCTATGGTCTTCTATGTTTGCAGAATACTGTGTGCCAATCTCCACAACATATCTTTACCTTAGGGGGATGGCAAGTTTCTATAATATTTTCCAATTTATTGGATCATATATTTTGACTTCCCCGCCAATCTCTTCTTCCTCATCTCCCTCTTCTTGAATTGCCTCTTGAATTTGTGTTACATGTGTCCTTATTATAGGTTGTTTTCACTGTATTCCCACTAGTCTTCTCATAATTCGAGACCTGTTTGTCCTTAGCTGGTTGTCAAGGGATTGGTATCCCTTTAATTCTGACTCTATCAATTGGGTTAAAGTAGTGTTGTAGAATGCTTCTCCTCCACATTTTGTTGTCGTGATCAATCAGGTATGTCAATATAGTAGCATCTCTCGTTTCCATCATTGGTGAAGTCACCTTGTAATCATTTTCTGATGCTCGCGTAACCCATTGGTCACCCCATATGTTTACTTGAGTTCCATTTTCAATCCTCTAGAGGACCTCCTTCTTCACCAATGGTTGAGCTGCTCGTATGATACGCCTTGTGTAACTGGAGTTTGCTCCCAAATTAGCATGTATAATGCATGTATTAGGATAGTATTTTGCTTTCAACATTCTTGCTACTATGGACTCTGTATTGGTCATGAGATTCCAGATTTTCTTTCCTAATAGAGTTAGGTTGAAAGTCTTTAGGTCCCTAAAACCCATTCCACCCTTTACCTTAAGTTTGCAAACTTTCCTCCATGCTTTCCATGGTATTCGTCTTTCTTCTTTATGATGTCCCCACCAGAAACTAGAGATAGCCTTTCTCATTTCATCAATACCCCATCTGGGACTTGGAACACATACATGTAGGATAGTCTATTCATTCTGAGTTTCAAAAAACCTAGTTTTATTGTAGGCAATATATCTTTTTCTAGATGAGTGTAGGGTTCAAGAAAATATCGTAAAGGAGAAGGAAATCGGCGTGGTAGCTCACTTCTACATGGACCCTAAAGTTCAAGGTGTCCTTAATGCTGCACAAAAGCATTTGGCATCACACCCATATCTCCGATTCTCTGGTTATGGCAGATAGTGTTGTGAAGATGGCTGAAGCTGGATGCAAAATTCATAACCGTTCTTGGTGTGGATTTCATGTCCGAAAATGTACGGGCTATCCTTCATCAGGTTGGATTCCCAGAGGTATATAAAATATGTTGCTTGTGTGCGTTACACTGTATTAGTGTCGTGTAGGCAATTCATAGTTATTGCTCATTTCATGATCTTCCTTTGCTTATGCCAATTGTTGCAATGCATGTTGGTGTATACAGAATGTTTGAATAGCGTATTGGATGTTCGTTGGCAGATGCTGCATCTACCCATGCTTACATGAATTATATGCATGGAGGGTGCTTCAATGTCTCCTCCTTCTTTGCACGTTATCTATATAAAGACTTCGCTTGAGACAGAAGCTTACTCGCACGAGCTTGTGCCAACAATAACATGTACCTCTTCCAACGTTGTTCAAACTATTCTGTAAGTAAGTATCAATACTACATATCAAACCTCTTGGATATCCAGTCGGTGGATGTTAGCAAGTCATGCATTCAACTCATTCTTCTTTTCCCTTGTCCCTATAATGGACATACTTTTGCTGAAATTCCAGATTTATAGATATGGCATGACCCTGGCTCTTACATGGGCGCTAACATAACAAATCTATTTGAACAAATGACCTTGATGAGTGATGAAGAAATTACTGAGATGCATTCAATACATAATGCCGACACTGTTCGATCACTGCTTCCTCGTCTGCATTTCTTTCAGGTAATTCACCTATTTTGATGGCTTCCTATCTTGTTTAGAAAAAAATTCTGATAGTGAAATATTTCATCTAGGATGGATCATGCATTGTCCACCATCTATTAGGACATGAAGTTGAACAAAAGATATATGACATGCATGGTGATGCTTTATGGATTGCTCATCTCGAGGTTCCTGGAGAAATGTTTTCTTTAGCGATGGAAGCAATGAGAAGAGGCATGAGGGTAGTGGGTTCTATGCAGTTACTAGATGTCATAAAGCAAAGAGTCCAAGAGTCTCTTGACATAAATGTGAGCGATCACCTCCAATTCGTGTTAGGCACGAAGTCAGGAATGGTCACCGCTATTGTTACTGCAGTCAGGCAGTTACTGGGATCCTCCACACTATCTTTCGGGAAAGCATAGGTCAAAGTTGAGATTGTCTTCCTAGTCTCGGCTGACTCAATAACACAAACATCAACTGGGACACCCCAAGACTAAAATCAGTACAACTAGGGGGTGTCATTTTGCCTGTTATACCTGGTGTTGCTAGTGTGAGGGTTGCTCCATCCATGGAGGATATCCATCATGTCCATATATGAAGGTTAGCTCATATTTAACTTCCTTTATTGTTTCATCATTGGTATTGAAGTGTGATCAATGACAAACCAATCTTGTCTTTTGTGTAACAGATGAATTCTCTCGACTCCTTCCTGAGAGTATGCTGTCAATTGCCAGATAAGGAAAACATCCTTGCAGCTTATGAAGCTGAACGCTCTAATACTCAGACGCTTAGTGGGAAATAGATAGCAGATGTTGGTTGTGAGCCTATATATATTGCATATGAGACACTTCCATGTTAGCATGTTTCAACCTTATTCCAATTCCTTGCTATGTGATTTGTTTCTTTCTTTTTTATAGTTCACAAGGGGTCAAAAACTTTCGCAACATGTATAGGCTAAGAAGAAAGAGGAATTTCACAATGTTATAGATTTTTGCTTTTATGATACAACTTGAAGTTGTACCTTTAACGTTATGGTACAAATTCAGATTGTACCTATACTCTTTGGTACAAATTCTTATATGGTACAACTTGAACTTGTACCTTTATCTGATGGTAAAACTTTAAGTTGTGAAGTTCTACCATAACATAAGGGTACAAATTTCTTTATGGTACAACCTGACCTTAGACATTTAACGTTATGATACAACTTCAAGTTGTACATTAAAGCACCAATGCTTTATAGCATAGTAGAAGTGCTCAAGAAGAAAATGTCGAAGAAGCTCGTTGATCACATCTTGCACCAACACGAAAATAAGAGATCATGAGGTGTCCATCAAGTAGGGGTGGGCATCCGGTTCGATAAACCCGAACCGAACCCGACCTCACCGAATCTCGACCGAACCGAACCCGGTTCGGAATTCAGAAACAGAATAACCAGATTTCGGAACCCAGGGTAGTCCAACCGAAACCGCATTCCGAACCCCCGAACCGAAAAGCCGAACTAACCTGAACCTACTCTACCTCTCCCAGCCCAGACCACTCCCGAAGCCCACCCTCAACAACCCACTCATCTCCTGAAGCCAATACCTCCCCAACCCTAAGCCCAACCTCTACCCTATCTGCTATTCCATTCCCAGCAGCACCCACAATGGCGAGAAGAAAGAGAGACGAAGGAAAATCGCCACCCTCACAACAACATTCCCCTGCATCTTCTCGACTCTCCGACGATCGATGTAACCGTTGTCACCGCAGCCCGCAGCCTGCATCCAGCTCGCCTCCTCCGCCGCCAGGCGCCAGCAGCCAGCCCCGCCTAGCTCCTTGTCGCAGCCCACACCAACGATGAAATCCGCCACTCCCCACAAGACTCACTAGCGGCGGGATCGCGGTGACTCTGTCCTTGAGGTCGGAAACTAGAGTTCGAATAGCTTCGGCCTTGGCGATTTTGATTCTCTGCCCCCTCCGCAAAATAGATCTAGCATTCCCCCCTTCGTTCTCCCTCTAAAACCGCACCTTTGAGATATCTACTTCCCTTTTTATCTCTTTCCTCTGAAAATGAAATTCAAATTTTGTTTGGGATACACTTTTGTTTGGGAGAGAGTTTGTTGGACAAGGAGGGAGAGCAGGGCAGTAGAGGGAGGGGTGAAAGAAGGGGATGGAGATTTGTTTAGGAGAGAGAGAGAGAGCAGCAGAGAGAGGGTGAAAGATGTGGACGAAAGATTGAAGGGGATGTGGGGAAGCAGGGCAGAGGATTTCTCTAGAAGTTCGGGTTGGTCGGGATCCCGAACCGAACCGAGATAATTTTCGGTTCGATATGACCGAACCGAAATAAATTTCGGTTCGAATTCGGTTGAAGCTTTGGGATGGTTGGCGGGCTCGGTATGCTCTAACCGAACCGATGCCCACCCCTACCATCAAGGTCCGACTAAACAGTACTAGACACCCATGCAACCTAAAAATTATCTTCTCCATGCTCCAACTATCACTCAATTTTCTGGTAATTAATATAAACTGTCACAAATCTTTACACTTAGTACAAAATAGTCACAAACTTTTAATTTGTTATGATAGGGTAACAAAACTTTGTACTTATTACAAAACAGTCAAAACTTAAACAGAGTGACCATTTCATACAACTTCAAACTTTTGTTACCGTGTCGTGACGAATGAAATTTTTGATGACCGTTTTGTACAACGTTCAAAGGTTTGAACGATCAATCACTGTTACAATTCACTCCAGTCAAGGTATGATGGCTTTGTTAATTTATTTGAATGATATGATCGTAATAAAGGACAACAATACTAAACAAACAAAGCATGACAATGAGGGAATCAACTCCTAACAAATGGGTAACATGCTACTTTATAATTGAAAAAACTCAGCCTACATTCTTACATTCTTGGCATAGGAATTAAAAGGTAAACAGAAGGCATTCCTATTCGGCGAAGCAAAGTATATTGAACGCCCGACCCGACATCTCTTATGTTGTTCAAGTGGTTAGTGTCATATAATCGACGAACACACGGTCCGACCTCAAAAAGGTCACAAACATTTAATTTGTAACGATCCGGTAACAGACCTTTGCATTTAATACAAAACCGTCACAAGTTAAACAGAAGTGACCATTTCATACAATTTCAAACTTGTGTTACCGTATCGTTATAAATTAAAGATTTATAACCATTTTGTAGTAAGTGAAAATGTTTGTGATCGTTTATGCTAATTACCACTCAATTTTCTCCGTTTTACTTATAGGAATGAAATGAATGACTATTATATAATTGGGTTAATATTTCTGTATGGTCTGAACTTTGACCAAAATAAACATCCTGACCAATCTTTTCAATCTATAACATCTTGGCCCGAACTTTACATCAAAATAAACAATTTGGCCAGATCCGACTTTTGACCGTTAACTTGGACGGTCAAACGCGTTGACTAACGGTCAACGCGCCATGTCACTGCCAACTCAGCAAATTTCAATTTTTTTTTTTAAATTTACACCTATTTCCATTTTCTTTCCTTTATCATTTTAAATCCCATTTTTCTTTTTATTTTCTTTCCTTTATCATTTTCTTTCCTTTATTTCCAGGCCGAGGAAGAATTCGGCCTGAGCTCTGCTCCGGATTTCGCAATTGGAAGAGAATAAAGTCACAATCGGGAGGTTGGGGGCGATTCCGCCGCTGGTGAGCTTGCTGGAGAGGAGAACACAATCAGAGCCGTACAGGCGGGGATCATGAAACCGCTGGTTAGTCAGCAGCAGTTTAGTCAGCAGCATACGAACCTGGCCTTGTGATAATATGCTCTTCTTCAGCAATCATGGGAGATGCACTTTCTCATGCCTAGGAAAGGGAAGATACAATTCATCTCGTATATACTGAGGTCATGAATCTCACCACCGCTACCCTCCTATCATTATTTGTTGTTTTTTTCCCCTGTAGATAAGTGGTGACGTTGCGATTATGATTGAAGCTCGGCATTGTTTGTCCTTCTCTCTATACGGCAGTCCCCATTACTCCTTTCAGTTTCTATATATAAACGAGCAGAGGGAATGCACTGGAGACTGAACCGCCGAACCAAATGAGCAATCCCACAGAGACCAGAAAAATGTACGGCCTGCAAGATTTCTTCTCCCACCCTGATCTGCAATTCGCTTCTCTTCTCCTCTTCCTCTTCCTCCTCATCTCCGCCAAATTCATCCTCTCTACAGACACACTAACCAAGAACAAGAAGAAGAAATCGAACTTGCCCCCTTCGCCATGGAAGCTCCCTGTCTTGGGGAACCTCCACCAATTAGGCACCCACCTCCACCGCACCCTCCAATCCCTCTCGCAGACCCACGGCCCAGTCTTCCTCCTCCATCTCGGGTCCGCCCCGACCCTGATCGTCTCCTCGCCCGAATCCGCCAAAGAGATCATGAAAACCCACGACCTGGCCTTCTCCAACCGCCCTCACTCCGCCATCTCCAATCGCCTGCTCTACAACTACAGGGACCTCTCCCAGGCCCCCTACGGCGACTACTGGCGCCAGATGAGGAGCATCTGCGTCATGCGACTTCTCAGCGCCAAGCGCGTCGAGTCCTTCCGCTGGATCCGCGAGCAAGAGGCGGCGCTCCTCGTCGACCGAATCGAGGAGCACGCCGTTTCCGCTGCGGGCGCGCCGCTGAATTTGGGGGAACTGATTTCGAGGATTACGAACGACATCGTTTGCAGGGTGGCGTTGGGGAGGAAGTACGGGGAAGCTGCAGGGGATGGGGAGAAAGGGAAAGGGAAGAATTTCAAGCTGCTTCTCGAGGAGTTCGGGGCTGCTTTGGGGGCGGTGAACGTGGCGGATTTCATTCCTTGGTTGGGTTGGATCAACCGGTTCAACGGGTTGAACCGAAAGGTCGAGAAGGTTTTTCGAGAGTTCGATGAATTTCTCGACCAAGTTCTGGAGGACCATAGGTTAACGTCGGTGATAAAAGAAAAGAGCGAGGAGGAGTGGGAGGAGAAGGAGAAGGATCTCGTCGATGTTCTTCTTCAGTTTCAGAGAGAGACTCCTGGTTTCGCTGTCGATCGCGACACTATCAAAGCCATCGTCCTGGTACCCATAATTTACCCAAAATTTAATACGATTATGAAATATATTGGTACAACTTTCAACTAATGAACAAGTGTATACGTCGTGCTATATAATGAAAAGTGCAATGTATTATTATTATTATTATTATTATTATTTGTTTGTTTATTCGTTCGTTCTAGCTTAGAATTTTGTTTTTGTGTTATACAAATAGGATATGTTTGCGGCAGGATCGGACACGACATATACGGCATTAGAATGGGCTATGACGGAGATACTAAGACACCCGAGGGTGATGAGAAAGTTGCAAAAAGAGATCCGAGCAATTGTCGGGGAAAAGAGGTACGTGAAGGAGGGGGAGATAAAGCAAATGGACTACTTGAAAGCAGTGATTAAAGAGTCATTTAGATTGCATCCACCAGTCCCACTCTTAGTGCCAAGGGAATCGAACCGACATGTGAAAGTACAAGGGTACGACGTTGTCGAGAAGACAAGAGTGATCGTAAATGCGTGGGCGATTGGGAGGGATCCGAAGAGGTGGCAAGATGCCGAGGAGTTTCTGCCGGAGCGATTCTTGAACAACAAGATAGATTTCAAGGGACAGGATTTCGAGCTGATACCGTTCGGGGCAGGGAGGAGAGGGTGCCCCGGGACTAGTTTTGCAACTACTTCGTTGGAGATAACGCTGGTCAGCATGTTGCACAGGTTCGATTGGTTGATGCCCGCCGGGGAGGGTGGTTTGGATGCTGATGAAGCTCCGGGGCTAACGGTCCATCGAAAGACGCCTCTACTAGTTGTTCCGACTTTATACTCCCTGTAGTACGTAGTGGGATTATTAGAGTGGTAATCAGATTAGTCAAATATGTTTTTTTTTTGCTGCAAAAAATGTTAAATGCTAGCCTGCTTTTCTAGTCAGGTGGTCTTGGTCTTTTTTTTGCCGTAGAATTAGCAGTTGGACTTGGTCTCATCGCACTGGTATATCTATTTTGCTAGAGTACTACAAAGAATACAAAATTAATGTTGCGTTTTGACAATTTTTTTGTAATTTTATATGTACTTCTACGGAAAAATCTTTTATATGTAAATATATGAATATGAGGTAGAAATAAATTGTATAAAACGTGTGAAACATATTGAAATTAATGTAAGAAATAAACGGTAAGTTGTAATGAAAAAAGAGTAAGCAATATAATGTGCTGACGCGAACAACCTGTAACCGGCTCCACCCATAACCCGATTGATCTGTAACTATATCAATCTGTAACCTGATGAACCCGCAATCTGACTAACTCACAATCCGATTGAACTCGAACACTACTAACCCATAATACGATAAACCCGAAACCCAACTACCCGGTAACCTGATTGAATCCAACCCATACCCGGCCAAACCAGCTCAATTGACACCTCTAAAAACGATTTCGAAGGGTTTGCTAGTTGGTTGGTAGTCTCCCTTGTTTACTTTTTTTTTTTCACGGTGAAATCATCGATGAGATAAATTCTCCCATTTTAAGGCCCGATTTTCTTGTGTCAATAAGTCCCTTAGGTATTTGTGCTAAGGTGTCTATCTTTTTGGGCATAAAGTTGTGGTTGTACTGATGAAGGTCTGAATGACTCTTTCACTGTTTTAATACTTTTGGAATGGCTAAATTATACGTTTGGTCACTCAAATTACATAAATCTTTCACGTTTGCCACTCAAATTACTTTTCTTTCTTATTCGTCACTAACTTTACGAATCGTTTCACCGTTAGTCTACGTCAAAGTCCATTAACACCGTCAGTTTTTCGATGACGTGACAAACAGACTTGTTGAATTGGCTGTCAAGTTGATGAGTCATGCAATTAATCACCTAGTCTACCACAGCCATAATACCCAACCAAACAAACAAAAACAAAAAAACTAAAGAACTGATAAACAAAACCCAACCCAGCAATAACCCTCTCGGTTTTTTCCGGAAGAATTCCCTGAATACAGTAAAAATTAAACATAATTCCCATAATACATAAGATTTATAAAATTTTCCCAAACTACCCAAGTTTCAAAGGGTTCGAGTCCCATAAACTCGAACAACAAGCCAGTTCGACGATGAAGAACTCGAACTAGGACCACATCGAGTTCTTAAACTCGATCAAAAATAGATCGATTTTGGAAAAATCGATCAAGGTAGATCGACGAAAAAGGACTCGATCATACTAGATCGACTTTGGACAACTCGATCCAGTAAGATCGATGCCAACAAACTCGATCAAGTAAAAAGAATTTAGAAGCCTCGATCCATATCTGCACAAGATCGATGCCTTAAAACTCGAACAACATTAATCAATTCCTATGGCCTCGAACCACTAGTCAATTATACAAAGTCACTTTCCCCCCAACATGCTTCAGGATAGGGTTGTAGGGATAAGATTCTTTGTTGTCATAGATGGAGTTCTAGGGACTCGAACTAGTGTAGTTTGATTACACTAGACTCGAACCACTGCTCAATCATTCTGTCCAGTCGCTTTCTGTCCGACATGCTCTAGAATAGAGTGCAGGGGTAAAATTATTGGTTGCCCTTGATCGAGTTTAATGGACTCGAACTACTGTAGTTCGAGTTTTTTGGCCTCGAACCACTGCATCAGTTTACGAGGATAAAAAGCAATCACTTAGCACATTCTGGCAGCTCTTTTACTTTCTATCTTCTTTCTTCCAAACACAAACTGCAGCAGCCGGAGCACCATAGCTGAGCAAAGAAGAAATTTTTTGGATGTAAGTTCTGTTTACGTGGTTTGAATGAGCATATTAGAATTTTGGATTAATTTAGTATTGTTTGTACTGTATGTAATGAGCTGCTCCTATAAACTGCATAAATGGGTAGAAAATTTCGAAAATTCAACTTATTGATTCGGTGGAATGGTCGAATTACACATTTTCATAATAGTATTGACTACGAAGATGGTCAATCAAGTACTGTCCAGATTGAGAGCATATTTACTTGGCAAGAACTCAGCCATATTTGTGCAGAACGATGTTGCATAGGAGGACGAAGAGTATGCAAGATGACTTACCGTATGTCGGTTTACAAGGATATTGCACTTGTATATGAAGGATCAGTTCTGTCTGACGATGATGACATTAATATGATGGTGAGATTTATTGCAGAGAACAGATTTCCAACTGCTGAGGTGTATGTCGAGGCAGAAGTTGTTGGCCAATATGGTGGCGGCGGTTATACCGAATAAGGTGAAGGATCGGGAGGGTTTTCTAGTTCAGGAGATTTCAGAGTTCTGCATGATGCACCATGGCCAACATACGAGGATCGAACTGCAACTGGTTCATTGGTGGAACATGGCGGACAGGAGTGGCCAGTATGGGGTGAAGAATGGGATTACATAAGGGCACCCAGACAAGCATCCACACCAGCATCTGGCATCAACAATGATCCGTATGTGGATAAAC
The DNA here is from genome assembly GCA_946122785.1 of Linum tenue. NCBI lineage: Eukaryota > Viridiplantae > Streptophyta > Magnoliopsida > Malpighiales > Linaceae > Linum > Linum tenue. Next base: position 3,968,011 of record CAMGYJ010000010.1, on the reverse strand, counting down.
CAAGTCATCTGTACACTAGCGAGGCAAGCGACGTGGAAGATGAAGAGTTAGAATCAATGAGTAGTTAAGATGGTGAAGATCTGGTAGTTGATGAGGGGGAATTTGAGCCCCCCCCCCCCCCCCCACACACACACCTCACTACACGATGGTGCCAAAACATCCTCTCTATGGTCACAACGACGATCCTGACCTCCCTCCTATACCTATCTAGACTCCTGATTCTGGATTCGTGGTTGGCCAAACATTTGGAGGAAAGCCTCAGGTGGTCGATGCAGTGAAAGAAACTGCTATGCGAAGAAGCTTTCAATACCGTGTCATCACTTCTGACACTAAACAAATTCATGTTCGTTGCGAGAACCATGGCGACGGATGCATGTGGCATGTTTGGGTGGCATATGTTAAAAGAAATGGGGCTTGGCTTATTCGTAAGACAGACAACACCCACACTTGTAGGTCGTCACTAATTTCTTTAGATCACCGACAATTGAGTGCAAGGAAGGTTGCACAAACAATCAAACATCTGATTGAGGCACAACCTGGGATCACCGTGAAGAGTGTCATCGCTGAAGTGAAGAATCGACATGGCTATACCATCAGTTACAAGAAAGCATGGAATGGCAAGCAAAAAGCTATGGCAGAGGTGTATGGCGATTGGGAAGAGTCATTTGCTAACATGCCTCGTTTGATTCTTGCAATGGTGGACAAGAATCCTGGGTCTGTTTTAGTGCCTAGTTACGAAGATTTCTATGGGGGTGCTAAACGCGTGTTTAAGCGTCTATTAAACATTCAAACCATGCATTGATGGTTTCACCCATTGTCTGCCAATAATCCAAGTTGATGGCACCTTTCTGACCGGAAAATACAAGGGCACTCTACTCGTTGCCACTAGTGTTGATGGCAGTATGCAACTTTTCCCTCTTGCTTTTGCTATAGTCGAATCGGAGAACAACTTAAGTTGGGCATGGTTTTTTCCCCAACTATACACTCGTGTCACTCAACGGAAGGACATTGCCATACTTTCTGATCGACACCATGGAAATGCACATGCTTTCTACGACTTGCCCGAGGAGCTAGGGTGGAAGTGGCGCTGGTGCATACGACATTTCAAAAGCAATTACGGGAAGCACTTTGGTAGAACTTATGGACAACGTGCAGTTTGGCACGCTGGGAAGAACAAATAAAATGTTGTGATTAACTCAATTGGTTGAATGCATATACTCCTTTACTAACGTTATTTTGCTTTATTGTAGCTATTGCTTTTCAGACTCGAAAGTTTGTAGACAAAATGAAGAGCATAAGGGAGGTCCACTCTGAAGGTGCAGCTTGGCTAGAAACTCATCCTTTTGAGAGGTGGACGTTACATCAAGACGAAGGGTATAGGTATGGAATAACAACAAAGAACATGGGTGAGTGCCTCAGTGGTTTGTATGTTGGTCTTCGTGCAATGCCTATCTCATCTATAGTCTTGCATACCTTCTTTCGTACGGTGACATGGTTCGTTGAACGCTACCAAGCAGCATATCAGATGCTGAATGCTTGAATCTACATCCCAAAGAAGATTACAGATGACATGAAACCATGGTCGGAAAGAGCAAAATGGCATAAGGTGACTTTATTTAGTCGAAGAGATTCCCGCTTCACAGTAGTAACAGGAAGTGGACCAGATAGTTCAAAGGGTGGTAATGCTTTCGCTGTAGAAGCAATTGTGGCCGTCGTTTAGAAATCGTCTCTAAAAGCCACCGCACCATCGTCCATCGCTTGCTCTACCCCTTCACTTTATCTCACTCGTCCTCCTAAACAATCTCATCAGCCCCTGCGCCGCCACTCAGATCTACTCCTCTCCTAGAACTCCAGTCATTTCCCGACTGACCCAGACCTCTCACTTACCTCCTTCCTCTTTAGCCCCGCTGGCGTCACCTCATCTCTCGATTTCGCCACCCTCGTCGACTCAGATGTGGGCGAGACCTTGTCCTATAGAGAGGTCAGACACCACGTCACCAAGATGGCCTACGGTCAAATTGCATGACTCATAAACTTGATAGCCAATTCAACAATTCTGTTTGCCACTTCATCAAAAAATTGACGGGTTAACGGAGTCTGACGGAAACTAACGGCCGGTGACTAACGGTGAAATTTTTTGAAAAGTTAGTGCTGAATAAGAAAGAAAAGTAATTTGAATGGAAAACGTGAAATATTTATGTAATTTGAGTGACCAAACGTGTAATTTAGCCCTTTTGGAATTTAATAAGAGTTAATCGTTTGTTGGTCAAACTTAGGAGATTTGAAAGGCTGTGAATGTTACCTTTGCATCAATGAAGATGATGATTAGGCGCATGAGAACTTTTGTTTTTCTTTCACGACAAAATGAAAGAAAAATTGCCGGACCAGATACTGCGCGCTAATGTTACAGGGATTGTCATTGACGTCATGTTAGCAATGAGCTATAGTAGTTTATTTGGAGTTTTAGTCATAGAACTGTACAAAAAAAAAACTACCACTACTACAAAACATGTACTTACCGGCCATTCATACTTAAATAGATTGTTAATATGTGGGTCGTGAAGATTTGAAACACAATTATTTGATCAAACTAGCTCTACTATCATGTTATAAATCAAATGGATACCAATAACTCGAATGGTAAGAGAAAGTTAATTATTAATCTTATAACAGTACTCTCTTACATGCATATATGATATGTTATAACTGCACCTTCATTGTTGAAGACTGGGTGGGGAACCAATGATTTTGGGTGAGAAATTGAAGGTAAGGATGGTTGTGGCTTATGGTCTTTTTTTTGTCAATAGATCACAAACTAAGAGGGAATGTTCAAAGACACAAAGCTAATGCGACCGTAACCAACTAGTGAAGTTGGTCCTCCTTACGTCAAGGTGAGAATGTTCTTTCCCACGTATGGTTAACCTATGCTAAAATTATCGACATAGAAAGTTGACGAGCAATTATCGACATAGAAAGTTGACGAGCTCTATGTCGGAGTAGGGGAGAGGATCCTATAGCTAAGGTGAGTGTTCGGTCATTTCATAGCGTTTAGATAAAATATTATTATAAAATGGTGGTTCAATTGAGGGAGTGGTATTTATTTAATAATAAGGGCCATTTTTTTTGTCATAAGCTAATTGGAATTGAGGGAGCGGGAATTACCACAAAAGTTAAACCCACTCACACCCTTAGGCAACATAGAAAGGACATATTTAGCTACCAAATGGGTCATCCTATTGTTCCACCTACCCACAAATCAAAATCCAAAACTTGGACATACCCCCTTAGCAAAGTAACCTCCTCCAAGATGGCCCCACCACGATGATCTCTGCCACTGAGACCTTCCCCAGAAATATCTTCGCGTCCCCTCGAATCACCACGTCCCGCAATCCAACATGACAAAACCATCTAATCGCATCACAAACAACAATCATCTCAGCTCCGCAGTTGTGTTTGTCGTGATCGTCTTCGCCGCAACGTTCACAAACAAATTAAGACATGTGTCAAGGGTGAGTTTTGTGTCAAATTGTTAGCTACTGTTGCAATTAGTTCAGCAATAATGGTGAAGAGGTCACTGGATTGTTGTGTCATTTCCACGGTCGCTAGAGTAATCCATCTCGACCAGTTTCGAGACTTTGCATATCTATCGACGCGTAATGCTCGAGCGCTTTGGGAGAGGACTTTTGAGTGACATTTCGGTTGTCTGATTTACCATCACCATGATATTTAGGCAAGGCCTTCGCCAAAGATGTCGGCTACTTGTTCTTGTGCAAACCCATGATGAAGGCAAGAATGAAGTAGCTCCTGCAAGCACTCCCGCCCCTCGTACAACGAGTCATGCGCCCGTAACTGAAATCTAGCAATTTGGTCCCTTAATTTGTTGGTTCTTGATGCTGGGAAGAACTCTTTGATAAACACTTGAACCAGTGTCGCCCTTGTTCAGAAAGATCCTAGTGGTTCGTGCTATAGCCAGCTCTTAGCTTTCCCCATATGAAGAAAGGAAAGAGACGTAAGTAGCCTTATTGCGTCAGGCTCTATACCTGGATGCTATGCAGAATCACATACTTCTATGAATGTTTTGATGTATTCGATCATATTCTCATTATCACGGCCCTCAAAGTGTTCAACATTCTGAACCATATGGATCGTTGAACTTTTGGCCTCAAAATTAGGCACATTAATCTGAGGCAAGGGGATCGTAGTACGTATTAATAGTGTTTTGAGCATAATTCAGGTCGTGTTGGAAGAATTTTTGTCAATCTATCTAGTATTGTGCCTTTTGCTATTTGGAGATGTTATGGGACAATCCAAGTACCAAATCAGAAATACAAGGGAAAGAACCCTTGTATATAAGTGTCCACCTAGCCCAATTAGTACGAGGCTTTTTGGGGAGGACACCCAAGAGAAATCGTGCGGGCTTGGCCAAAAGCGGACAATATCGTACTAATGGAGTAGCTCGATTTGTGACAAGTGGTATCAGAGCTTGGTTCGGTATGGGGCGGTGGACGTCAGTTTGGTGGGCCCTCATTCGGTGACCTCGGGATTTGAGATCTGTGTTTGTTTGACGGGTCAAAAGAGATCCACGTCTGGTTTGGTGGATCAAGGAGAGATCCACGTTTGGGCTTGGCGGATCAAAGAGAGTTCTGCGTTTGGTAAAAAGTCCCTTGTACCGAGAAGCTCATCGATACAAGGCGTCTGGCGGATCAAGATAATCGCTGAGGTGAGGACACGAAGTTCGTGGTCCTTGTCTAGGGGAGGATTGTTACGAGACAATCCAAGTACCACATCGGTAATACAAGGGAAGAAACCCTTGTATATTAGTGTCCACCAAGCTCATTAGTACGAGGCATTTTGGGGAGGACACCCAAGAATAAAACCGTGCGGGCTTGGCCCAAAGCGGACAATATCGTACTAATGAGCAGCCCCATTATGACAAGTGGCATCAGAGCTGCCCATGGCAGTGACAAATAAGCCTCTTTCATCTGTAATCTGATTGCGTACGGATTACCACGTGTAGTTAGAAACCTTGTATTTTCGTTCTTTTGGTTACCGCATTGACATATCTTTGGACACAAATGAAACATACGCTATAAAAAGTTAGTGTCATTGATCATCGTTTTTGTTATTATTGATATATATGTTGACAAAATCTGGAATATTGTGCTTACTTACAGTCTCCACGGTCTCATGGTTGAAATATGAATTTCTAACGATGATTAGACAGGACAAAGAAAGAAATCCCAGAATCACGCAATGCTGGCCAAACATTATGCGACCGGCGATGTTGAGAAAAAAAAAGTTAAAAAAGCAGCATCTGAAACGGCAAATCGATTACTATATCATCCGTCGCTGGTTTTAACCTCATCATAGGAAGTGAAAATGTTCAGCAATTTCATGGGTCCTCTCCATTACTCATTATTAATTCTGCCGTCCGTCTTGATCCTCTCCACATACTACCTCCTCCTCCTCCTAAAACGGCGCCGTTCCCCCAGCCCCGACAACCCGCCACGGCTTCCTCCGTCGCCTCCAGCGCTCCCGGTGATCGGAAACCTCCACCAAGTCGGCCTCTACCCGCACCGAACCTTCGCCGCCTTGGCCCAGCGTTACGCCGCCCCGGTGATGCTGCTCCGCCTGGGCAGCAAGCCGGCGCTCCTCGTCTCCACCGCCGGCGCCGCCCGCGAGCTGTTCAAGAGCCACGACCTCCTCGTCTCCACCAGGATGCGAATCCGGACCTTCGAGAGGCTCTTCTACGACGCCAAGACCGTCGCCTCCGCGCCGCACGGGGAGTACTGGCGCCACGCGCGCGCCACGTGCGTGCTCCACCTGCTCAGCAACAAGAAGGTCCACTCCTTCGCGCCCGTCCGGATCCGGGAGACCGAGCTGATGGTGGAGAGGATCGCGGACGCGTCGCGGCGGGGCGTGGCGGTGGATCTGAGCGACGTGGCCACGTGTCTCTCCAACGACGTCATCTGCCGGGTGTCGTTCGGGGACAAGATGACGTCCGACCCGGACGTGGCGGGCCGGTTCAAGGTGTTGCTGGAGGAGCTGATGAAGCTGCTGGGAGGGTTTTTCGTTGGTGATTTTATTCCGTCGTTGGGTTGGGTGAACCGGCTGGTTGGGGTGGACCGGAGGGTGGATAAGACGTTTAAGGAGTTCGATGAGATGTTGGAGAGCATACTCGTGGAGCATGAGGGTTGGATTGATAACGCAGGAGATCGCAGCAAAGATAGGTCAAACGGATCGGTAGAAGAAGGCTGTCAAAGTTTTGTGGATGTTTTGCTTGAAGCGCAGAGGGACGGGAAGACGACGAGTCATTTCCTTGGTAGAGACAACATCAAGGCTCTTCTCATGGTATGATGAGATACATTACCTCCCTTTCTCATTATACATAGTTAGTCCATTTAGTATAGTTTTATTGCGATTTTTGGTTGCGGTATTGTTGTGACAACAGACGGGTACAACTACAACATTATGAACTTGAAAAATAAAAACACTTTTGGTTAGCAATTCTAAGAAATTATTGGATTTGTGTCAAATTTACGTATTTAGTTTGGTACGTATCATGAGGTTCTGTTTGGTATGAATGTTGAGATTAAGACAAATATAGACAAATAACCGGAGAAATAGTATGGCATGACGAGTTATGTGAAAATTGAGGGAGTGAAAGATATGAAAATAATATTGCTAATAAGAATTAGAGGATGAGTTATGCAAAAAGGAGGGGAAACCAGTACAAAGTGTGTTTAGTGAGATTTAATCTTAAGACTCCTTTAAATGAAATTATTACAACAATTGATAGGATCACACAAGAGACAACTTTTGAAAACAATAAAGAAGCTACTTAAAATTAGTTTCACTCGTCTTCCGCTAATTTATGTGGTGCTGCCAACTCCTATTGCCATAACAACCTATGAGAACAGAAACAAAACATGTTTTCAGTCTTGATTTTTTCACATGTAAAATTAGAAAAACTGAAAACGATACTTAGGTTTAATTTGTGTCTTAAAGCATATATAGCATAAATTAGAATGAAGATAGCATGGTTTTTTCTTAATTATATGCTGATGCATTTTTACTTGTTTGTATGACTTTCTTCGAAATAGGACATGTTGGTCGGTGGAACTGACACAAGTGCCACGCTACTGGAATGGGTAATGGCAGAGCTTCTAAAGCATCCACGGGTCATGAAGAAGCTCCAACACGAGGTCAGAACAATCACCAAAGGGAAGTTGGAGATTTCAGATTCTGATTTGGATCAAATGACCTATCTGAAACAAGTCATGTTGGAGACACTTCGTTTGCACCCTCCAGTTCCGTTGCTCGGTCCTCGAGAACTGATCGAAGACTCCACCATCATGGGGTACGAGTTAGAAGCTGGTACCTTGGTTTTCACGAATGCTTGGGCCATCGGCAGGGATCCTCGAAGTTGGGACGAACCGGAGGAATTTCGACCGGAGAGGTTTACGAATGGTTGCTTGGACCGCGGTCAAGATTTCGACGTGATCCCATTTGGTGCTGGAAGGAGGGGATGTCCTGGCAGGGCTTTCGCTCTAGCGATCAACGAGCTCGTGGTGGCGAATCTGGTGGGGAGATTTGATTGGACACTTCCTGATGGAATCAAGACTAAGGATTTGGACATGAATGAGTGTGCACTTCCAACCATACATAGGAGATATCATCTTCGTGCCATGGCCATTACAATCTAGTGGTTGTTTAAGTTTCATGGTTTCGTTAAAACTAATATTGTATCGATTATTAGACGCGCATCATTTAATATGATTAAGTATAAATTTATGTTTTTAAGTTACTTATAGACATTTTACTTAGTTAGGGAAGTGGAATTTGTTCATTTGTTGGTGGTTTTTTATTAGGGCGACAACAATTTAGTCCAAAGTGCACCAAATATAACCATGTATTATTGTGACCAAATCAAACCGAACTAAATATATTTCGTTTTCATGAAATTTTTTTTTTGTTTTGTTTCAGTTTCATGGTTTCTCTCCAATAAAAAAAAGAAAATAGTGAAGTTGATTGAAACCATGCCAATGAATATACTCATGCTTGACACAAAGCAATAAAATTAGATATTTAGGTGATTTTAGAGTAATATGACAAGATAAAGTAAAGCATAAAACTAAAAATACATAATTGAATAGGAAGTTTACTCGACATAATTATGCTTCTTAATTCTCATTCATCTCATGCCTTAATGCATAATTTATTATACAACTCTATCCCTTCTACTAGAGCATTCCTAATCGAGCTTTCCCCACATGAGCGAGGAACACTAATTAGATAATGTGTGCTTTCGCTTCATGTCATCAACCAACTAATGAAGAATAGAAAAGTATGGATAGAACATAGTTAACTGTGGGTCTCTTGAGCCATAACATATGGTCTATAGCATCGATGATCTAACAATCAAGTATTGGTCCTACACATGCATGAGTGGCTGATCAATCCTCCTATACACGTATAGAGAAATGAGATATCACAAGAAAGTAGTTTCATACCATCCTAGCTGATATTATAAATAGTGCATATAGTATTATACAATGGAATCATACGAATTAATCATAAAAATTAAAGCACTAGATCACATACGCATCAAATACATTTACATAAGCAAAGCATAGCATAGGCATCGAAATTCTAAAGCATCCAATGACAAACATCATACAAAATCAAGGAGTAAGATGGTCATGTTATAACGAGTTCAAATTCCTACAAAATGGATTCAAACTAATTATACATAAAAGAGAAGAAGGATAAAACTATTAATGATGACGACATCTCATTGACTACGCCCTTCCTATGGATGCTAAGCTCTCACTCGAACATAGTGTTTACAGAAGTATAGTGGGAATTTTTGTGGCGTACATGAAAATAGGTAGTTCATATGCAGTTTGTTCATCTCAATATCCCCCGACAACACCATAAAGCTTAATTTTATTAGAAGATTGTCATGATTGTGGACAATGTAATAAGAAACCAACAAGGTCGACGATACAATAATACTGTCACAAATCAGGTTCGTTGGGTTTCGCAAAATGCAGGATGGAGGATGTGAGCTATTAAAACATGTAATGATTTGGAGAAGGTTCGTTATGATGGGCTATTGGAGGTACTGATGGAGACATTGGACAAGCATGTGATGTAGCCAATATTATCATGTTGAGTTTGTTGAAGTTGATATTGGAACTATCTCTCTCATTGTCAGAGTACTTCTGTACCTCAATTCGTGTGGATGCTCAATGAAATTAAGAGGTGTAAGAAGCTTTATCTGTGTCCTTAAAAACACATCTGACTTGCTAAAACACAACACCAAATTATGACCAAGTGTATTTGTAGAATGGAAATGCAGTATAATGGATTAGTTTAACTTAACAACCTGGGGCCTAAATGTACTGCCTACTCCATGATTATCTATTATCTAGAGAGAAAAGTTGAGTGAAGTGTTCAAAAGCAAAATAAACAGAAAGTAGGAAACAGTTGTATTCAGATTAAGAAGGCTCACTCAGGTATGATTCCCCCTAGATCGCAATTAATCCGAGTTGTAATTCACCTAAGTCAAGTCGATTGATGTTTAAACTGCGGAAAGTTCTTAACAGTCTGGAGTCTTGACTATAGTGCTCCAGACCCTCTCAGTTTGAATACCCGACGGCGACTATCCTCCAATAGCATAGACTAACAAAGGCAATAAGATTCAAACTTCCTCTACTGGGTTCAAAACGAGTATAGAGCAGTGAATCGACTTCTCGACTAAAGTCGTCGATTCACTACTTCTAATTCAAGATGCTCTATTGACATATGAAGAGATTATCTTTTTAGGTCAAAGCAGTAATCATTAGAATTTGATAAAGACTCAAGTAATTCTGAATAAAATACTTCAATTGGATATAAATCAATCAATCATTCATGGCAAAGGGTTCATAAACTATTCATAAAATACAATCTAGGGTTCTTACATACCCAAGTGATAGAGGAGATTATTCAATATATATATATATATATATATATATATAGAGAGAGAGAGAGAGAGAGAGAGGAAAGCTATGCCGGATGTAGAAATCATCATGTAGACGGAAGAAATTTGCTCTGGGTCGTCAATCGTCACTCCTCGAGACTTGAATTGAGCTCCAATGATGGGAAAACTTGATAAAGTGCACTCAAGGGTCTATGTTCATCACTTTCTCTCTCTAAACCTCTATTTTCTACTTCCAAACTCGAATGGCCTTCCAAAACCTGCATTTGGCTCTAAACAGTTCGTGTTTTGCATCCCCGGCCTGATTATCAAGTCAGGTGTCTTGATGCCAGGTTGGGTTTTCCCAAAATGTTGCGCAGCCACTTACAGTCCCGTGTTCGAATCCCCGACCTCATGTTCGAATCCCCGATCAAGGATTTAAGGATCTCACCTAGGGGTCCCCCTGGACGACTTCCTCGAGTTGTGATGCCATTTCCTCGGTCGAGGAAATTGTGGTAAGGCAAGGTATTTTTGTCCTCGAGCTCCCCTAGTTATCCACTCCACGCTTTTGACCCAAAACTCTCTCCCAAGCTTGCATAGTGGATCCAAGACCTGAAATACACCATAGAAGAACAACCTAGCCTGAAATCGACTTAAAACATGATAATCAAGCCTCATACAGTGTAATAATGGTGGGCAAAAGCATGTCCAAATATCGAGTTATCAACATCCTCAAGTTGACTATCAATTCAACAGGGGTAAATTTTACTTGTACTAGAGAGAAACCAACTTCAAAGAGGGTCACTGAACAGTTACTAGTGTCTATTTCAAAACCGGATTTTTTCGCAATGGAAAGATGCCTCACACATTTGGCTTACACCACATTGGAAAGCATAATGAAGTAGCACATAACACACAATTCCACCCCACAATTTAAAATTGGCATTGTGCTCAATGGACTAAATAATTGTGAGCAATGAAAAAGGTTAAAACGGATTACCTCATTTGTCGTACTAATTCTGAATGATTAATGGAGAATAACTAGTGTTATCTCCTCGATTGCATAGGAAGACTCGACATAATAATTCAAAACAAACAAAAAAATAGAAAATTGTATAAAAGCTAAAGTTTATGATCCATATTAGTATCCAAATTAAAAAAAAAACAGACGAACATAGACATATTCCACAAATAGGTATATACTCCTACTGATGGCCACCATCTCCTGATCCTTGCCTTGAGAAGAAGTTTTTTCAAACTTCTCACCAACTCCATTGATAGGTGCCTCAGTCTGTTGTCTCCAAGCTCGAGTCTTCTCTAGTTCTATCTATGATTTTTCTCGAAGGCATCCCAATTTTGCTCATTGCTAGACTAGTACATGAGAAAGTTCACCTCTTGTCTCTACACGACTTCTCTAAATGATGCTATTTCAGCTCCAAAGTCATAAGACTGCGATGGCGGTGTTGAGGAAGGTAAGCCAGCTTCATATATATAATGCTCATGAATCTTCAAAAGGTTCACAACTGGCATCCCTTTCTTTGACCAAGTAGCATGGCTAGGTCTATCATCCCTTGAGAGGTCTACTCCAACTTAAGTCATCATTTCTACTCCGAAGACGAAATCTTATTGTCTACAAATATGCCTATGTGTGGCCATGTTAACCCAGAGAGAAAATCCAAACTCATATCTATGGTCATCGAAGTACTCGATGAGAAGAGATGGAGGTGGACCGCTTTAGATAGTCCACTACTAGCCAAGCTGGACATAGCCACCAATCATACGCAAATGCATGATAAAGTTTCATTTCACTAGTGGTGACCTTGCCTGCATCACCTCTTTGCCTCATGTGAAAACTAGTTCGGCCAAAGTAGTGCACAAGCCTAAAAAATGGTAGGCGAATGGTTGTAGGTCTAGCATAACCTGATGAAAACTTTTCCCTTGAGCTCTTTGTACTTATCTTCCACAAAGCTGTGAAGATGCCTTGCTCTTATGCTGACTCCCAATAGCCTAGACTAGCATCAAAGAGAGATCCTCTCATGTGGAATGGGGGAATCCATATATAGCTTATGTGCTAAGCTATCATAACTATAGGTAAAGCTCCTCCCCACCAATTGATGGGTGATGTATGTGTGATTAGAGCTTCCTGTCGGTGCTACTAAGAGTGCGGTGAGGAACTCTTTTGTTATGGGACAATCCAAGTACCACATCGGTTGTACAAGGAAAGGAATCCTTGTATATAAGTGTCCACCAAGCTCATTAGTACGAGGCCTTTTGGGGAGGACACCCAAGAGTAAAACAGTGCGGGCTTGGCCCAAAGCGAACAATATCGTACTAATTGAGCACCCCGGTTTCGACAAGTGGTATCAGAGCCTGGTTCGGCGGATCTGGGGCGGTGGACGTCAGTTTGGTGGCCTCGGGATTTGCGATCCACGTCTGTTTGGTGGATCTAGGAGAGTTCCGCGTCTGGGAAAATCCTTGTACCGAGAAGCCCATCGATACAAGGTGTCTGGCGGATCAAGATAATCGCTGAGGTGAGGACACGATGTTCGTGGTCCTTTTCTTGAGGGGAGGATTGTTATGGGACCATCCAAGTACCACATCGGTTGTACAAGGAAAGGAATCCTTGTATATAAGTGTCCACCAAGCTCATTAGTACGAGGCCTTTTGGGGAGGACACCCAAAAGTAAAACCGTGCGGGCTTGGCCCAAAGCGGACAATATCGTACTAATTGAGCACCCCGGTTTGATAAGTGGTATCAGAGCCTGGTTCGATGCGGGGCGGTGGACGTCAGTTTGGTGGACCCTCATTCGGTGACCTCGAGATTTGAGATCTGCATCTGTTTGGTGGATCCAGAGAGATCCACGTTTGGGCTTGGCGGACTGCATTTGGGAAGCAGATCAAAGAGAGTTCTGCGTCTGGTAAAGTCCTTGTACCGAGAAGCCCATCGATACAAGGCGTCTGGCGGATCAAGATAATCGTTGAGGAGAGGACACGAAGTTCGTGGTCCTTGGCTTGAGGGGAGGATTGTTATGGGACAATCCAAGTACCACATCGGTAATACAAGGGAAGGAACCCTTGTATATAAGTGTCCACCTAGCCCAATTAGTACGAGGCCTTTTGGGGAGGACACCCAAGAGTAAAACCGTGCGAGCTTGGCCCAAAGCGGACAATATCGTACTAATTGAGCACCCCAGTTTGATATCTTTAGTTAGACCACTTATGGTCTCTCCACAGATGCTGAAGAATGTTGGAAAATATAGGCTTGATCAAGTCTCTACCTCAACTCTGCACCCCAACCCTGGCACTGGCGAAAAATTCCAATATATATCTCCTTGGGACTCCATAGGAATATATGTCCATACACATGCCACTTCACTTGTGTTTCCTCTGGTTGGTTTAAAGCATGTGGGTTGAATCAGATTTGATGATGAAAGCATGTGAAGTTTTGATACTCCTCTGATCTTTCCCACTCCAACTCCTTGATTTTTTCTTTCATCATTATTGGCCTTGTACTGGCTATCTTGAGTGTCATTTCAGCTAATTTTAGAATAGAAACCGGTGGAGCTTCTTTCAACTTGTCTCCATATCTTATGTCTTGATCGTAATGATGATAGGTTGTATTTAAAGAGTCCTTAATAGAGATCCTGATCTGACCAAATCAGTGCCAATAACAAAGTTTCAGGGCTTCGACTGCCGATTTTGGCGTCAATTGAGCTAAAGTAAGTGGTGTCACTCTAAGTCGGGTGATTCACTTTATCAACAGAGTAACGACCCTATAGTGCCTCCTTATTGCACATATGGGTTACTCTATTTAAGGATGTAAGTTGTAACCATTATGACTTTCAACCAAATGGAGTCCAGTAAGCATAAATGCATAATTATACTCCTCTCTACTTGTTCCTTTACTGGGAATTTTTAGATTAAGCGAACGAGCGCAATCTTATCTCGTGCCTTTCCCCCTCTTCTTTTGTGAGTATTAGTACTCACTTGAAATATCATGGAGGAAGATAAATAAAATCACGTGTTTGAGTATGTCGTTTGACAACTCTAACTTTAGTAACTTGATTTTAATCCCAAATAAGACACCTCCAAAATATAATACGCTTGTACCTCTTTCCTTTACACTTTATGGATTACATTACCCGATAGGCAACTTACCCCATATCTTTTTGTGTTTGGCAAAATACTGTATTATTACTCCAATGAACCTCACAAATGCCTAAGTAAAAGATCCCCTAAATTATTCATCGAATAAAGCGCTTAATGATCATTAACCACACTCAATTGGAGCAATCTCTGCTTTTTACTATTAATTCTCATTGAGATTTTTCGAAATAAAATAGAGGTTATTGCACTTAAAAGTAATGATCGGCCACTAACTTGCTGTTGGGAACGTGAAGTGACATCGTTGTTTATTCTATGGACAAGGTTGTCTTGAGTATCGAACCATGGTGGAGAGCTTCAAAATTTGGCTAAATGTCGTTTTGCCAAGTTTCCGCATAGCTGAGCGGTTTCAGGGGCACGTGAGTATCACGCAACAAGTGGAAGTTTACCTGCATGGTTGAGAGAGATGGAGAACGTAGGAGACAAAGACAGATAGAACTTCTCTGTCAAAGATCTCCTTTGCAGAGTCGTAGTAGTAGTCCCGGAGCTCTCCTAAGGAACATCCATAGGAGTAGAGGTAACGTAACTTATAAATCCTTGTTCGATTTGTCGTTATTGTCGAACAACCTCGTTCTAACATTGTTTGGAGAGGTGTGAATCGAGTAACGATCGTTTGATATTTGATCTGTGTTCTTGTTTTCCTTGAGAACAAAACACATTAAACACGTGAGTTTCCACAGAGAAACAACAACACCAAGATTTGAACCATGGTGTCCTTAGTCAAAGACAACAATCATAACCAATTGCACAAAACAAATATTATGTATATTTTTTGTTACAAAACATACACACTTAAAAATCAGAAACGAATAGGTCTTTTGCATAACGATTAGCTAGCTCGCTAAGTCTCCTTTAAGTATTTTTATGATGCTTGATACTTCGATTTTCATATTTTGATTATTTTAATTGAATTTTAATAAGTAAATAATAATAACTTATAACTTAATCATAGTTTAATAAGAAAGGTAAGAGAAACTTTAATGACAATTAACAAAAAAATCTAAACACAGTGGGTTTGTTAAAAATATAATAATATTATTCCTATAATTTTGGAAATAAATTTAGTTGCACCAATTCCTCTAGAGACGCTTGAGAGTGACCTGCTATTATAATTACATGTACCCAGCTTATTTCCTACTTCCATACACTACAACTCCGCTAAGAAAACGTCCCTCCAATTACTACAATTATTACATGAAGATGGCAAGCATAGGCTATCATGTCGAGAAAGCGTTGTTCTTCTTTCGTATGTCTTAACGAGAAAGGACTTTATGATGTTTCAAACGAGATCCGATTTCATCTGAGAGCTTGTTGTCTTCAACTCGAGCTTTAGATCATTCGAATATATCTAATTTGTTGTGTATTATAAATTTATGAAATTTTGAATATAAATAATGATTTTATAATAATTTTTCTGCTATTAAAATGATGGTGATGCACAACTCCTCAAATGAGAGTTAAAGTTCAAACCTGACTACTAATCCCACTGAAACATCCACAAATTTGAACAAGTTGAAAATAAAGGATGAAGAGGTAGTCAACCCATTTTTAATCTAACCAGTCATTGATATTCAAAATGCTTATGTTTTTTCTAATATTTAAGATCAATGCATAGTTCATCAATGGCTAAGATTTCAATTCATAACCTTCTTAAGACAAAATGTGATAATATCCAAGATTTTGCTATAAAATAAATTATGATCTCATAATAATTGATCAGAAAAAGTGATGGAAATGCACCATCTTCTCTAACAAGAGTCAAAGATAGTGTATCTCCAATATTTAGGGAAACCTATGTCTGTAAAAAATTGTCAAAATAATGAATGAGGCTGTGTTTTGGTACATAACCTTTTATTTTTTGCTTTAGCCACTCTAATTTAAACACGAATCTCAAGTATTACAACTAAGAATATTTTCGATCTCTCATAAATTTTCTACTAACTATAGTTCCTTCTTCATATTATATTAATTGAAAATTATTAACGGAAAAAATTAATAAATGCTATGACGTGTATTTTTTTTAGAATTTATAACAACATCAAAGACAACTCCCATGTAACACTATCTTTACTCTTCCATTCTTTTTACTAAATATTTTACCTCATTGCTGACAGTTTATAATTTCAGGTTCCAGTTTCGAGTTATACAGACAATTGCAAATATTTAATCATTTGTGCTTAGGATTTAGTGCATTAGTAATGCAGATAATAATGGTTTGAGAAGAAAAAAAAAAGAGACTTTTGAAGTTGGAGATATAAAATCAATGATAGATAGAAAGAGTGAATATATGATAATTGATATATGTTCAAGACTTGGATAAGATAAATTATACTAACCAAAAATTATATTTTATATGAGTTTTTTTACTTTTCATAAATAGATAATTTGTACTCTTTTCCTATACCAAATAAAATGTAATTTCATCAAATATTACTATTGTTGTTCTGCATTAATAAAAGTATTCGGACAACGGACCGGACTTTTATAAATTATAATAAACCTTGGGCACAAGTTGTAATTACTAATTTTCCTTTCTTAATCATCTCATTTCATCTGCTAGGAGAAGGACCGAGAGAGAATTACGTCTCTACAACTACAAGATGAGGCTTTTGAGTTTTGAAGTTTATTTTTCACAAACGTCCCTTGCTTCCTCAGTCACTGCAACATAAGAATCTGAATCTCCTTCGATCTCATTAATTGTCAGGACTCGAGACGACTTTTAACCCTGCCAGAATCCCCGTTTTGTTAAATCGCAAATAATAGAATCCCCGTTTTGGCTGGCTCGTGCAACAAGAACAAAACAGATAAAGACATGAAATCACGTGTTTGTTCTTCTTAAACTTTCAACTAGTCCCGGAAGATAATTAAAAGACAAAGTACTAGACTAATTAATAAACATGATCGATTGCCAACATGAAAATGCGATTGCGCTGCGTCGGATGCGGGTGTTGCAGCGTAATAGTATTCTATGCAACACCACGATAAATTATGGAACATTTTCTAATGTTGATTCCATGATGAAGTTGCGGAACATTTGTAGGTCGAAATAGGAATATGGTAGCCTATTTGCCTATTTGGTGGTTAGAAAAGTCTTTTATTTATCCGACTACGTGTCGCTCTTTTGATTTTCTTTTCTGGATATATGTCTGATTGTAATCTGTCTGATTTTTTTTAATCAATACAAGATTATCTTTTGTCAACAAAAAAAAATGAAGTTCCAGATGATCGGTCAAAGATTGGGCCACTAGGTCCAATAAGGTTGGTCTGTATCTACCAAATCAAAAGAGAATAGTTTTTTCGCTATACGTGTATGATCGTGTCAACTTAGAAAAGAATGGCAGACAAATAAGGAACAGGTGCCAAGTCTGTGGGTGACACGTCATGCGGGTTCTGCTCCACTATTCTTATGTAGAGGCATAGGGCATAAGGAAGTATGAAGCATTAAATGGGGTGATCGCGACCGCGGTTTTGTAGGAATCTATCGTAATACGTTTACTTAGATAGTGTGGAAATGTGTTGTAGTGTATAAAGAATTCATTTCTCACACAAGCTTGCACTATATTTGTCTCAATAAATACTCACTATCTAACTTAATTTACGGAGGACTTTTGGGTTTTGGAGCCCTCTTTTGTTAGTGTGTGTAAAGGTGCTTGGTGAGTTGGGGGGTCTAGAACTCTAGATCGAGCTTAGAGTGAGGACTAACCTTGGGAGATTACTTAGATTAAATACATTGAGTGCTATGGAAGGGGGCGAAGAATATAGCGGTAGCTTATGGCAGGCCAGATCCCAAAGTTCACTTCCACAACTACTTCTTCATGGTGAAGCTCTACAACAATTCCAATGTCATGCTTTGCAATGTTTTTCCCTTGCCATTCTTGAGAGTATTGAGCATATTGTATCACTAGTTGAAGAAGGACACATTAAATATTTCGAGCAATTCATGGCGATGTTTCTTTCTAAGTTTGCAAATTGGAAGCATCATAACCTAACTGTAGGTGCTTTTTTCAAAATGAGCAAGCAACAAGGAGAATCCATGAGGGAATTTTATGAAAGGTGGATGGCGGCAGCAATGACAATCAAAGATGTATAATCCTCCATTCCTAGATTTTGTCTCAATGAATGGACGATGAGTGAAGAACTTTGTAGGCTTTGTCAAAAAAGGACATCAAGTTGACGGAGAAGTTGGACCACAAAGTACAAAAAGAAATTGTGCTAGAGGAAACCTAGAGGTGAGGTGCAATTTCGGATGCATACCTAAAGGGGAGAGACATGAGTTAGTCAGAGCAAAATGAGAAGGACGCCCTGGCAGAAAATTCGAGAAGGTTTGAGCTTCAGCACACCATGTGGCATTCTAACACACACTGAGCTTAACAATTCATGGTAGAACATCCTAGGTTTCATAAAAGGAAGGAAACGTCATGTGAGATGGCCCGAGCCATTGTGTGGACAACCTAGGAGAGTAACCTTGATCAATATTATGACTTCCATATGAAGTAGAGCCATTGCAAAGAATGATGCTATTAAATGAAGGTGGACATGTAAGGCCTCATTGACAAACACATATTGTGAGAGTTTATAAGGAAAAACTATTAAATGACATCTCCACAGAGGGAGCATCAACATATTCAAGAGAATAAGAGGCATGAAAGGTTCACAAAGTGGAACCGGATGTGGGTGAAATTCAAACTATGATAGATGAAACACCATAAAGGAGTATTCTCAACCGCCATACACCATACATCCGAAGAAGCACCGAGGTAGAATGGAAGAGAATAATGGACTAGAGAAAACACCTTGAAGAGAAGTGTTGATTAATGGACATTTGCACCACAGTTTCCGCCCCAAAAAACACACTCATTACAGTCAATGAAATGCCAGAGGAGTTGAGTCAAGTGCAATCCAAAGATTCCCTACAATTTGAAAGCATTATACATGGGTGTAGGGTAAAATATTTTTTTATTATATATGGGAAGGTTGATAGATGTCATCTTCCAATCGACCATAGACTGTATGTACCTAGTGCCAGGCGTTTGGGGTTTTCGGGTTTGTTAAAGTTATTGGGAGAGTGAAATTTCCAATTATGTTAGGGATGTCTAGGTATATATTTCATATGGACTCTGCCAATGTCTCAACTTCAAATTCACGACAAGTGTTTCGAAGGTTTTTCAGATGAGGTATACACAAATCTAAAAACAGTTGTTGAAAGTGGGTTGAAAACCAAAGTGAAAGGTATGATATCTAGGATGGTTTTGCCAAGTGAACCAAATCTTCTTAGAAGAGCACATCAAATTGAGATTGAGGTGTTTGGATCACAAATGTTGATGTGTTGTTACTAAATAAAAGTATGAACCACTGTCCTTTGTATAGCGATTGGGATACTATGATGAAGGTTGCTTATGCTGCTTCTCTGACACCTTTTGGTGTATGTTGGTGACTTTAGTTTGAAAAGAGAGACGTGGGCTTGTCCATGAAACCGCAAAGCACAGTCCAGAGAAGCTGGCTGAGCTGCTAAAGTCTGAATTGAGGTATTTGACTGTGGGAAACGATCTATTATAGGCAGAGCTTGAAGATATTGGCTACTTATAGGTTTATACTTTGTTTTCTTTGACATTTTCCCCCTTTTATTCACTAAGTTTAGCATATAGTGCTTGAGGTAGGAAAGTGTAAGGGAAGTAGTAACAGGTCTGTATTGCACAGAGTCTTCGAGACTCTGACTCGTTGTATCAGCTTTCTTTGGATTAATACGAAAAGCAACTGGTTCTACGGAAAAAAAAAGTATGAACACACATTGTTCCATCCCCTATCCAATATGGGTTGTTTAGCTAGACATGGAGAAGTAATGCGGCAACATGGCCTCTCCTCTTATCTCGTGTGAGACAATCATGTCTCATCCCCCCTCCCCTCCTATGTACATCCACCAACTCAATGATCATGTAATTGATATATATCTTTAGTTAGGGTTAATTCCTATCCTCTTTAAATAGGTATGCACACAATGATCGTGTAACTACCTAAAACAAATCAATTGAGTAAGTCCCTACACAACCTAGGTGAATGATCACTTACTCTAGGTTAAGCCCCTAAATCATCATCACATAACATTAACAAAAACAATTGAACTTTACATGCAGTGAAATCATGCAACAACACTTTAAGTACTTCAATTGAACAGAATACTACCATTGGTTAAATCATATAATTTTCTAGTGAGCGTTTGGGGACGTAGCCCCAAATATCTAAGGAAAGTACCCCATGAAGGGGGAAGAGAAACACATTAATAGGGAAGGAAAACCACGGACGAAGCCTCTTGATTGTTGGTAATCAACTTATCAATCTTCTCGTCCTCTTGGCCTATTCTTCTTCAAGAGAAACAATACCATCTCTATCTCTAACTTGTGGGTTGTAAAAATATGATATAATGCTCTACTCTATCCACTAGGGTCCTCAGCTATTTATAGGGGATCGCAATCCGAACAAGTTCATTGCCTCATTTGAGGAAGTTCACTGCCATGAACTTGGAAAGCGTCTTGTGATCTCCATGTGGTGTTATTCTACCTTGTTCAAGCTCAGAGATCACGACCTACACTTCTGGTACATGCTTAATTATACATATTTTAATCTGTACCTTCATTGTTTTTTGGTCATTTAGTTTGAACACACTCTTTTGTATGCGATTTATGCTAGGTTGTGTTCTTTTATCATATTTTATGTCGTAGTAAGTGGATGAGGCTTAGGAGCAAGTTTTGGGTTGTTTGGAGGTGAAAATCAGAAGCAAGGAGGACCAGAAGAGAAATCCCCACCAGTAGCATGGAAACAATGGTCGTGATTTCTTTCTTTCAGAATGTGACATTGAGCTAAAAATCACAGTCAACCTTTACCAAATAACGGTCATGTAACACGCAGTTAAGGTCGTGCAAAATGGCAGAGGCTCCAAAAAAAAGTCATGGGCATTCCATCTAAATCATGATCTTGACTTTTCCAATAGTCATGGTCGTGATTCCCCTAAAGTGCATAAGTGAAATGACACGTTTTTTGGAAATCACAAGTAGAACCTTGATGGGGGTATAAAAGGAGTCGAACTTTCTAAAGAGGTAGTCGATTCACTGATTTGTATTGGGTGTAAATTTAATAGATGAAGTCTCGTTCTGAATTGCCTTGGCATTATATCTTAGTAGATTGCTTTAATCAAGATTCAAGCCTTGTTAAGGATTCTCCTTAGTATAAACAATTAGTGAAATGCATTAAAGAACAACCAGTTATTAATCTGGCCAGTGGCTAAGGGGGAATCATTACCTTTGTGATCTTTCTCATCTGAAAACTTTGTTAAATCAATCTCTACATTGTTAGTTTTAGTTATTTTAATTAATTGTTGGGTAAACATCCAATAATAGCCAAAACTTTCAAGTAGTGGACACAAATAGGTAAAACTATTCAAAAGACCATAAAATAGCCACAACTTTCAATATACTAGACAAATATAGTCTTATGTTAGTTTCACAATGAAATATGCTAACATGGCTAACAAAACATTTGCTGAGGATGTTCTTCTACGTGGCATGTAGATAAAAATAAATTTAACTTGACACATCAATAATTATTTACCTAATATTAAAAAATTCGCTCAAATTGATCATACCAAAAAATGAAGAAAAAAAACCCGCCCACGTACTTTAACGACATGAAGCGGCCCTAGATCCTCCGATTGAGTTCATCGTTGTCTTCTCCATAAGTTATTGTCTTGATATGTTCCTCATAGTTGGTGGTTTAGTGATCTATTGAAGTGTTTTCAATGTTCGCCTGCAGAAGTGGCGACCGTTGGAGAAGAGTTGCCTCCGAAAAAAGAGTTGGTGGTGGCTTATTGAAGATGGTGATGGCTAGAGAAGACGACAGCGGACTTGGCTGGAAGAAGCAGGTTCAGTTCACGACATCTTCTCTATATTTGAATGGAGTGTTAGTTTTAGCTTATCAAGTTTACCGACGTGATCTTTCTTTGCGGCAGTGAGCTATAACTCCCAGTCTCATATTGAAGGATCGCAAGACCTTTAATTCCACTTGGCACTGGCTTGTTTTATTTCATGGCCTTAGGACAAAGATCCGAGCCTTGAACTTTGAGAAATCTCGTGATCTTCAAAATCATGGCTCGGAGTTCCCTGTTGGATTTGTCCCACGAACGCTCCTTGGCACTTTTCCTACAGCAATACAGTTCTACTGCAGTACTCTTATGTCGAGACGAGGGGGAGAAGGAAGTATGATGTGGTGATTGCCACCGATGGATTTGTAAGAGACTTGTTAGAATATGTTTACCTATAATTATTTTTTTTTCTCACCCCACCTTGCATTACACTTATCTCCCTAAAAGCTTGATATCTAACTTGATGATAGGAGGACTTAAGGGTTTACCAACCCCGAAGTTAATGTGTGTGCAGGCACTTGACAAGTTTGCGGTGATAGTAAATCATATATGATCCATAAATGAACCTCTCCCAACAACTCGAGTTATTGGGATCAACTAGTTATTGATATGGTATCAGAACCTTCTGTGACTGAGAGGTCTCTTGTACAAATCCTGATGACCCCTATCTATTATGTTAAGCACTTGAAATACGGATCTATGCAAGTTTTAAGCCCATATGACTCAACTTTTGTTATAGGGGGGGGGGTGTCACTAAATTATATATGATACATACATGTGATAAATTCTAATCAAATGAACAAACAGAAACACAATATGATTTTACGTGTATCCCTGTAATGCCAAAACTATCCACTAAAGAGTTAAAACTCTTCAGGCTACTGATCTTATTTAGTTTTCTTAGTCCTTTTATACACTCATCATTCGTTTATATATAAAATGAAAGAGAAAATGTGGTTGGAATGCTACTGTAAACTCGATACTAGAATTATGCAGATGTTAGTCATGGTTGATCCTCATAGTCTAATCCTTAAGAGATTGTTGTCGCCACTAACCGAAGTCTCACATATGGATCAATAATGGGATCAATGTACAAATGGGCTAATGCATGGATTAATAACCTACCCCAAATTGATGTTGATTAGCAAGCATCAAATTGTTGCACCAGTATAAATGGTGAATGGACAAGAAAGCTTTAGTGATGAGATGAAACTGCTCAATAGTACGTATGCAATGAAGTGTAATAGCAACATCCCGAACTAAGTCACAAAATAGTGCACATGAATCTCAACTTGTTTCGTACGATCATGAAGAACTGGATTTACAGCAATACGAATTGTATTAGTGTTGTCCACAAACAAGGACATAGGAATAAGACACACCATACCTAGGTCGAATAGAAGATGATGAAGGCATACCAGTTTAGAGACAACATCAAACATGGAATGATATTCAGTTTTAGTGGATGGCTTAAACAATGTCCTGTTTTTTGCGATGCCAAGATATGAAAGCATCACCGAACTAAACACACCAGCCGGAGGTAGAATGATGGGTATCAACACAAGCAGCAAACCCAGAGTTGGAATAACCACGAAGAGCATATATCTAATATAAGGGGAAAAATATACCAACATCACGTGTTATTTGTAGATACCGGAGAATACGAGAAACTGCATCAAGATGATCGGTATGTGGAACAACCATGAACTTATTGACAAAATGAATTTTATAAGAGATGTCTAGACGAGTAGTAGCAAAAGATAGATAAGACTACCAATGGTGCTAAGATGAATAGAACAATCTACAAATAGTTCACCATATACCAACCCAACTTGAGATTCAATTTCATAGGAGTGAAACAGGTTTGCCGTCCTCGAAATGATGATCACTAAGTAAGTGAGAAATGTACTTACATTGACTAAGAAAAATATCTGGGGAGCCATGGGTGACCTCTAACCCAAAGAAATAAGAGAGGGCGTCGAGATCCTTGAGACTGAAGGCAACACGGTGACCATCCATAAGTCAACAAATACCAATAAGACCAATACCAGTTATCACCGTATCATTAAACATACGGTAGCAAAATCACAATACCAAAATAGTATAAGTCTTATTGAAAAGAGAGTCAGAGCATTAAGACTCAGTTTGAACCCAAGACAAGAAATGGTAGAGTAAAATTTCACAAACCAAGCCCGTGGGGCTTGTTCGAGATCATACATAGACCGATGAAGATGACAAATGACATCAATTGTAGTTTCTCTATCAAATTTACTGAGCACACGATGGGTCCACAGATCATATTCCCTCGGATTTCTCACGACCACTTACTTCAGTGGCGAGGGTTGAGCTCTACCTTGTGCAAACAACATAGGAAGACACATCTACTTTACTAACGTGAGAGGAAGACAAGAAGACTAGGTGTTGCATAGGTCAACTCCCCTAGAGTTTCTTTGACTTTGTTACAATTCTGAATACATATAGTCGAGTTTATGGTAATCCACAATGGATTTCTCCTCTTAGTATGCTGCTATTTGGTCGCTTTCCCCTCACAATGGTGATCATAGTCTCCAAGCTCAAGCGAGACACATAGGAGAATTGACATTCAAATTGCATATGTCACGTTATGCAATAAGTTCGCTTCTAGGCGTGTATGGTATTTTAGGTGCAGATATGCATAAGCTTCACACCTGTCATATCCACCCACACATAGGTATCTCGACACCATAACCATGGCAAGGGAAATTTGGATGAACTGCTTGGTCTAGTACGTGGTTTAATCCTACCTTGTGCCAAGACTCTCGCTTGAGGTCTGATTAGCGACAAGGACCCTACGGATTTTTTTCTTGAGGCATCACGTCGTTCGATTGAATGGGGATCAATTTAGTAGGACTGTTATTTTTAGTCACATCCTACACGACTTGGATTTCGATCCTTGTAACTCCAAGGAATGCAAGGTCTACTAAGCAATCATTTAATCGATAGAAGGCAACACACATGGAAACAAGCACACAAAGAAAAAATCAAAACATCATGCATACCAAAATCAAAGGTTTTACATAATCAAAGGCCCTCTAGGGTTTGCTGGCCCATAGGAAAAACCAAACTAGCAACTCATACAAACAGGGGTTTACAGAGGGTAAAAAGAGAGATTAGAAGACAACACCCAAAATGGCACCCAGAATCCTAAGTCGGCATCCTAGGTGCCGAAGTAGTTGTGCTGCTCGGATGCTTCTAGTCGATTTCTAAAGTCTAGAGGTGCCCTGGGGGCATAGCAACTCTATCTGAAAGTTTAGCCATTTTGGAGCTTCCTGAGACCTATTTATAGGCCTAGGGTTATGGTTTTGGGGAGAGAAAGTCATCCTTCCATGTTTTTCAACCAATCAGAAGCCTCCAAACACATGGCCAGCGAATCAGGAAGCTTCTAGGTAACTTTCTGATGAAGTAGGGGCTTCCTCCAAAATGACGCCCATTTCAGCGTCCAAAACTGAAAATTCTCAGTATGGGCCGCCAATTTTGAGCTTTATCTGCTCAGGCGGCCAAAAGAAGCCAGATGCCTCCATATCCATTATGTAGTCACAAATAGACAAAGAGACTGGCACATTGAAGGGTATACGGATCCCATCAGTGAGAAACACACTTTTTGCATCATTCTAATTCCACGTTGCAATGATTTGTGTGACGCGGATTCAGTTGGTTTTAGAGAAGAATGGTTGAGTATACCAAGGAGTCCTCGTCTTTCGGTGAATACTCATAATTGGACATTCCCACATCATGATTGGTGGAGCTCAGACGAAGGATAGGTCTTTCAAAATTCATTGATGAAGGCTTTGATACCATGATAATCGATCTAGAGTAGGGGTGGAGATTCGGTTAGTTAACCGAAACCGTCCTCCCTTACCGACAACCGCCCGAAATAGGCTTCGGTCATCTCGGTTATCTCGGTCACTGGTTAACTGAGCCCTCTCCAAGACCAAAACCATATCGTCCAGCCTCCGATAACCGACCGAATTTCGGTTATATCGGTTACCGGTTAGTGGATAACTGGTTGGTTATCAGTTTAATCGACCAGTTAACCAGTAATCGAACCTCCACCCCTAGTCTAGAGATAATCAAATGAACAAACAAAAACACAATATGATTTTACGTGGTATCTGTGGAATGCTAGGACTAATCCACGAAGGAGTTAAAACTCTTCAGCTTACTGATTTTATTTAGTTTTCTTAGTCCTTCTGTACATTCATCATTCGTCTATATACAGAAAATGAACGAGAGAATGTTGTTTCAATGTTGTTGTGAAGACGACAGTAGAATTGCGCATCAGTTAGTCCTGGCTGATCCTCATAGTCTAGTTTGTAGGATACTGATGTCAGTAATGTAGTCAAAATCGTGCTTTAAAGCCTAAAAATTTAAACCTTTACGTTTCTAGGTCACCAAAATGCTTCTACGCAAAATTGCAGTTTTTACAGATAATAATGTAGTTAGAAATGCACTTTAAAGCTTAAAAACTTAAGATTTTATGCTTCTAGATCACAAAATGCTTCTATGTAGAAACACGCTTTTGTGTAAAAACTGAGATTTTGTGCAGAACCGTTTTAGTGACATAGAAACGTAAAATCGGTAGTTTTTAAATTTTAAAGTGTGATTTCAACTACATTGGTCTCACATATGGATCAATACTGAGCTCTATGTACAAATGAGCTAGTACATGAATTAACAAAATGAACATTTCCCACTAACTCGACCTATTGAAATTAACTGATTCTTGACACGGGAAACCATATATCAGACTCAGAGTTGGATTACCCTTGGATAGTTAATTGACTTAAAACACCAAAGTACTCTCACATTCCCTCCCTCTGGCCGGTTAAACGGAAGGAATCAACCGAAAAGCAGAATACCAATGGACCACATACCGACAGAATTTGCAGGCAAGCTCGAATACAGTATCCCATCTTGATACTCTTGATCATACTATCCCTCTTGGCTGTTTCCCCCAGAGAGTTTGATATATGCTGATCGCCTCATGCATCCCGAATTTTGTTCAATAATTTGTCCCATCCAATTGGTTCATTGCAAACTTATGACTTGTACGCATGTTTCCATGCTTTAAAACATACGACAAAATTAATGAAACACTTGTGCTGCATCCTCCTCTATATAAAAAGCCCTTGGGGGACCCGTATCTATCTACTCGCCGGAAGCATCTCCTTGTATCGTTCGCCGCCGGCCGGTCACTAGCTCAAGTTCACGAATTGGGAGAAAAATGAGCCACTTCACGTTCATGGGTTTCTTAGCCCAACACCTCCACTGCTCATTTTTGCTACTACCCGCCATTTTCTTCTGCTCAGCTGCTTACTTTCTCCTAAACCGATACTACTCATCCACTTCCTCGGCCCCGCCCAAGAAACATCTCCCCCCGTCGCCGCCGGGCCTGCCGGTGATCGGCAACCTCCACCAGATAGGCCGCCACCCGCACCGAACCTTCGCCGCTTTAGCCCGGCGCTACGCCGCCCCGGTGATGCTCCTCCGCCTGGGGAGCCGGCCGGCGCTGCTCGTCTCCACGGGGGCGGCGGCCCGGGAGCTGTTCAAGAACCACGACCTCCTCGTCTCCACCAGGGTCCGGATCAAGACCATCGAGAAGCTCTTCTACGACGCCAAGACCGTCGCCTCCGCCCCGCCGGGGGACTACTGGCGCCACGCGCGCGCCACGTGCGTGCTCCACCTCCTCAGCAACAAGCGGGTGCAGTCCTTCGCGTCCGTCCGGGCCCAGGAGACCAACCTGGTGGTGGAGAGGCTCGTCGCCGCGTCGCGGCGTGGGGCCCGCGTCGACCTGAGCGACGTGGCGACGTGCCTCTCCAACGACGTCATATGTCGGGTGGCGTTCGGTGGCAAGCTGACGACGACGACGTCGGAGTCGACGTCGTCGAATCGGTTCAAGGAGTTGTTGGACGAGCTGATGAGCTTGCTCGGCGGATACTTCGTCGGGGATTTCATTCCGTCGTTGTTCTGGGTGAACTGGGTCTCGGGGGTGAACCGGAGGGTGGATAAGACGTTCAAGGAGTTCGACGATATACTGGAGAGCGTGCTTATCGAGCATGAGAAAAATGGAGGCGTTAAAACTAGCGACATGGGCGAAGAAGAGGGGAAAAGTTTTGTGGATGTTTTGCTCGAGGAGCAAAAGGATGGAAAGTCTGGCCATTTTCTTGGTCGAGATAACATCAAAGCTCTTCTCCTGGTACGCGTGTGCTGCGCAATGTAGTCAAAATCGCGTTTTAAAACTTAAAAACTTACGATTTTACGTTTCTACGTCACTAAAACGCTTCTACACAAAATCTCAGTTTTTTTAACAACTTATGTAGTTAAAAACTCCGCTTTAAAACTTAAAAGCTTACGATTTCACGCTTCTAGAGATCACAAAAACGTTTCTACTACGTTAGAAACTCGCATTTGACTGCATTGCCGGTGTGGCGACATTTCGGCACAAACCTAATAAGATTTGGTATTGTTTTCCTACATATTTCGACATAGTTGTTGACTCTTGTCTTGAACAGGACATGTTTGTCGGCGGAACCGATACAACCGCAACGCTAGTGGAATGGGTCATGGCAGAACTCCTACGACATCCAGACATCATGAACAAGTTACAACACGAGGTGAGAACGGTTGCCAAAGGGAACGTGAATGAGAACGATTTGGATAACATGACGTACTTGAAACAAGTCATCCTGGAGACGCTTCGTTTGCATCCTCCGGTCCCGCTGCTTGCACCTAGAGAACTGATGGAAGATTGCACGATCATGGGCTATAATCTGGCGGCTGGGACGTTCATCTTCACCAATGCTTGGGCCATCGGACGAGACCCTAATCGTTGGGCCGATCCAGATGAGTTCCAGCCGGAGAGGTTTGCGAATCGTAGCTTGGATGATAGCGTCCATGCTTTCGACGTCGTCCCGTTTGGCGCGGGGAGAAGGGGTTGCGCTGGCAGGTCGTTTGCGCTTGCAACTGCTGAGCTTCTGATAGCGAATCTGGTGGGGAGATTTGATTGGGCGCTTCCTGATGGTGGTAAGGCTGAGGATTTGGACATGAGTGAATGTACACTTCCTACTATACATTTGCGGTATCCCTTACTTGCCATGGCGACTCCGGTTTAGTCATTTGGTTTTGGGGTTTTTTTTTTTTATATTTCATATGTTTATTTCAGTTTCTTCATTGCTTCTATCAAATCTTACCCTACTACAAGAGTATTTAGTAGTTGATATCTAGCTACTCAAAGGATCGATATCGTTTGCGATATTTTAATGTGATTGTATCACCTATTTATCTTAAGTATCAAATGAAGACCGAACAGGTAAACGTTGCTCTAATTTTACTATTATCAAATGAAAGACCGACATTTGCACATTCCGCCAAATCTTTGCATACTCTCCTATACTACTCGTTGATCAAAAACATCCAAAGAATCAACAACGAAGGCCCTGCTCTAGTGCGTCTGCATCTCCTGAATGTAATGACCCACTTGCTGTACCCCAATAAATAAGGCATCAGCAGCAATAACCAGCCCAACCTGTCAAGATACACACCGACCAAGATTGATTATCATCACCCGTATCCATGGATATTGGATAGCTTCCATGTATGATCACTGTTCATACACATTGGGTGGCAGAAAACAGAGGAGTTGATTACCAGACGGGCAGAGAACAGTAACCGGTATCCCCAGCCTTCTTTGGCAGCAGCAGCTCTTTGTTGGTCTGTCCACCTATCGCCAAAAGGAGTTTCCCAAGGTAAGGAACAAGATTACCAACTATAGCAATGGAATATTCACTACTGGTTCAAACTCATATATAACTTGCATAAACAGTGATAGCAGCAAATTTGAGACTCCAGTCTGAACATGGGATTGCTGGAGTCAAGCAGAAATTCAAGACCGTGCAGAGTGCGAATCAGATATGCATAGGAAAAACCTTCATGTTTCATGCAAAATGACAAGGTTAAGTAACAGGACTAGATGATTGAAATGAAATAATAAGAGGCATCAGGAGACGATTTATACCCAACGAATTCAGAAATGCCTCCTATTCCTGCGAACTTGAAAGGCTGAGGTCCTTCTCGTACAAGATCCTAGTTCATGGTTGGAAGAAGAGTCAGTTATTGGTTAAATAGGCGAAGACACAAAAAAAAGTAGGAAGTTCTGAAATGGGAATTGGATGAATATAGATCATGGGAGGCAAAAAGAAAAGGAAGCAAGTACTGGAAATGCAACTAAATACCTCTTCTTCTGCAGCCTCCAGACCCCCTTGAACCCAGAAAATGTTTGAATAACCCGCCTTAAGCAGTAGTTCACAAGCAGCAAGAGATCTGGGAGCATATCATTATTCAAAACAAAGCTTAATGTCTCTTTCCACAAGTTAATACATTTTTGGTTCAAAGTTTGAGCAAGGGTTTCTTATTGTCAAATGAAGCACAGAGACTACTACCTCAACCCTTTCTGGCATGCAACAATAATGTCTGTGTCCTTTGGGAATTTCTCCTCAACCCTTGTTAAGAATTGGCTGGCAAGCAAAGAAAGTACAAACAATAACATGCAACTCAATTTTTTTTTTTTTTGGCAACCATAACTCAACATGTTACTAAGCCAGGTAATTGCTCCATTACTTGTTGTAAGAAAGTGTAGGCATACCACTCCACCAACCTCCTGTCAGGACACAAATCATACAAATATCATCAGCAGAAGAAGTAAAAGGAAATGTACAAAGCAAACTGCAGCGGATAATAACATGGTGTGGATGAGGAAAAACAAAGAGATAGTAACAGCCTGCATCAATATGCTATTAGAAGAAGTACAAGAGAGCAAGATTGCTAAGATTACCCATGACAAAGTTTGTGATGTTTCTTGAAACTGCTCCCATGTCAAGCTCGCTATCAACTTCAAAGATGGGAATCCACGAAGAGCCTTTAACCCATGCCTTGAAGTAAACAAAATAATGAATTGAGTTGTGGGTTATGTCTGCAAGTTGATCATAGTGCACACTAAGAGCATAAAGACCTATCCCTATATTAGCTAAAATTTGGCAACCTGCCAATTGTCAATTGTCGCTTTTGGTTACCTTTTCATGTTCAACAGAGGGCCGAACGTCCAGAAGAGTTTTGTTAGACAATTGAATTGCATACCCTGCTTCCCTCGGTGTAAGAATCTTCACTTTTCCTTCCCTAAGCTTCACATTCACACGGATAAAAAAATGTATGACATTCTACTAGAATTTCTATATGGATCCTAATAAGGAGAGCAATGGTAGCAGATAAACACTGGGAAAAAGTACCATAGCATCCCATCTCTTCTTAGCAGCTGCCATATCTCTCATCTGCTTCAGTTCAATGTCTTCACTGGAAGCTCGTACATCTACAACGGCCTGATTAAAAGCAATCACAAATATGAAACTAGAGTTCCCTAGAAAAGATGAGAACCCAAATCAAAATACTAAGGAGCGAAGAAGAAGAAGAGAAGCAAGGTCACACCCATCAATCAGAGCTGAGAAAAGATTCGAAATTTAGCAGCGTACAGGATTGCGGCTTCTATTGGCGGCGGATGTCCGACTCAAAGGAGTAGCAAATGCGAAGTGATGTGAGATATGCACATTGCTGGCCAGCAGTTTTGGGGTCTTCCATATATGTGAAGTTGAATGAGAAGCTCGAAGGAGGTTGAGAGAAGGAAGTCCCAGAGACTCCATCTGCAACTAACAAGTGTTTTTTTCCAGAGACCGGCGGCGAGGGGAGCTGGTTGTGCTGGTGTGGTGCGTTGGCTGATCGTTTTCTGCTTATCCGGAAAGGATTTCCTGGTTTAGGCGGAAAACGCTATCCTTTCTAGTTTCTACCAAAAAAAAAAAAAAACAAACGCTATCCGGGATGGAAATTGTAATGGGTAAATATTAATGACCCATGCTGCCAAGGACTTATCTGTAAAGCATAGAAGTGGGAGGGCTGGTTGTAAAACACAGAATTCGAAGGACTGAATAATAATTTTGATGGTTAGAGTTATGTGTGAAATCGATATTGATATCTCATACCAAAATTCAATTTAACCCTCAATCTCAAAATAAATTCAACATCTCAATCTCTAATATTTTTTTCGATATCGGTACATATCTAATTCCAAATTAATTTTCTTGAAAGTTACCAATCAAATATATATAAACAAATGCATTTTCTATGCCAACAACTCCACAAACCATTCTCAAAACATATAAATGTAAATTATGATGTCAACACTTGTGCAAACTAAATGGAATAAAATCTCAAGTATAATAACAAAAATTAGGAAAATGTGGTGTTAATGAAGCATATAACAAACTGAAACAGGAAACGACTAAGTAGCTAATAAACATACTACAAGTAATGGAATAACTTGGTTTGGGTTATCAAATAGTGAGGGAATGAGTTCCGTATAATTAAGTTGTCATTTTGGTAGTTGAGGCCTTGAGGGTCTAGTATTAGTTCGTGAGTGAACCTAGTTCTGAGGGATAAATTACACGCTAGCTTATATTTTTGTATTCATTAATGATTGCTCTATCAACCTAATCAGATAGTCTCTCTGTTGGGGTAAAACAAAAATCAATGATAATTGATCAAGACAAAATTAATTCAACAAGCATGCATATAATAGATATGAACTCGAGTTTAACAAGTCAGGGTAATCATACAACCATCAATCCAAAAAACCATAGTTAGGGTTACTCATGCCCAAGTGAAAGGAAGTTTACTCCATAGAGAGAAGAGAATACAAAGAAGAGGAGGATTGACTTCATGATGATAGAGATATACTATTGATCTTCAATATCCTCTTCTAGACTTGTTCCTTGAGCTCCAATAGGTAGAAGTCACTGAATTTTGCTTTTGATACTACTAGGGTTGCTCTCCCTCTATAGGGTTTGTACTTTTGGTGTTTTGAAGTCCAAAATCC
This sequence comes from Linum tenue, assembly GCA_946122785.1. Taxonomy (NCBI): domain Eukaryota; kingdom Viridiplantae; phylum Streptophyta; class Magnoliopsida; order Malpighiales; family Linaceae; genus Linum; species Linum tenue. Next base: position 3,935,014 of record CAMGYJ010000010.1, on the reverse strand, counting down.
AACTCTCTTCTTCAAAAATCTCATAAACCTATACCAGAAGTAAACGCAAAGTCACGACCAAAAGTCACAGCCATGACTTTGGTATTTTTGGTCGGGATTCTTATACGGACTGTTTCACCTATGTCTTTAAGGGGAGTCACAAGTGTGACAAATGATGAAATTCACGGTCATAACTTTGAGAACTGTTGTCTGTGACTTTTGATCAGAGCCCTGGACACAGCTCACAACCTTAAATGAAATTCTCGCAACTGTGACTTGTCTTCTCATGGTTGTGACTTCTCCCATTTGCTCTCCTTGATTTCCTTGACCCCTTTTCAACCTCCAAATACCTTAAAACTCACCCTCACGCCTTCTCTACGTCCTAGGACCTGAAATATGGCAAAAGAACACTACCTAGAGTAAAATGGCGTAGGAGAGAGTGTTTTCAAGATAAATTACCCATAACAATCAAGAAATATGGGGTAAAACATGTATAATTAAGAACTTATCAATTATCATATTTTATTAGTCTTTTTTATCTGTACTATATATAAATGGTTTGCTCGCTTGTGCTTCACGGCGAGTGATATATATCACTATAAATGTGTTGTATGAAATAATGAGTAAAATGTAACTCATAAAACATAACTCCAAAACAACAAGAAAAATCACAACGATTTGATTGCTCCATAGCAATTTGTACTCTTTTGGCAATGAAGTTATTGAGCTCGACTACTGATAAATAGAGAATTTAAGAAATTTTTGCATTTGAAATGGAAAATGACCAAGAGGAAAAAAAAAAGGAAGAACGTAGCATCTATTTTCATTTGTTTCGAGGACACTTCGGCCCTCTTAATGGGGGAGTGAGAGATTTCTATGTGACCTTTCTATTTGAGCTGGAGCAAGAATAGATAAGTAAGAATGCAAAACTAAATACGAACAAATAGGTCAAGTTCAACACAACAACAAAAAAATAAGCTTAATAAATGGTAAATTATATTATGATATTTCTCCATGAATTTTCTATTTGAACTCGAGCGAGATGACTAAAGATACAAAATCAAATACCAAAAAATGGAAACATATGTGACTCAAAAGAAATAATAGAAATAAGAAAAAAAATGCAAAATATGTGGCATTTTGGGACAATACCCCTGAAATTTGTAAGAATTACGAAAAAGTGGTGCCATGAAAACTCTACTTCTTGCATATCAATTACATATCTCTATAGCAAAATTCGAATTAAATTAGTTGTGACAATGTGATAATCATTAAGCAAATATTCAAATCCGGTTTATACCACAGATAAAAAAGAATTTCCTATTGGAATTTATTCTATTGTTCACATCATCAGACCGCTGACATCGATCTTAGGGCAAATAATCAATTCCGGCTTTATAAACAGCATATGACAGTTTTGCATCTTACCGTCCAAATTTCAGCTTCCGTTTTCCATGTCTGTTTCAATAATCTCTATTTTCCCCAGTTTTCCTCGGATGTTTTAATGAACTTTAAAATGAACGTCGTCCAATCAAACAAACAAAGCCGGAAAACCAAATTTGTGATTCAACTTTTTTTCCCCATAGAAATATGCGATTGAATTATTAGCACAGAATTGTTAGTGAATATCAAAACACTCTTAACGTATACGAAACAAGAAGAAAACTTGACACACGATTTACGTGGTTTCCCCGAGATCGGAACTAGTCCACGAGAGAGCTAGAACTCTCCGAGCTAAACTTCTTATTCAGTTTTCTTGGTTGCGTTACAATCGTAGACTGTACATATATATTAACACTTAACCCTAGCTTCCACAAGCTATCGCTAGGGCTAACTACCAGCGTCCACCCTTACCAAACCTAGCTACGTACATTAATGGGCCGGCTACGTAATATAGGCCCATTCCCGATAACAAGAATCATTACCGCCACACAGTTTAAAATATCCGAAAGAGAAAAAAACTCGACTTTCCCATTCGGATCTGCTGTCTTAATGGTAGCTATACTACAAATACATAAATGGAGAAACTCTAGATGAATCCAGTAGTAAGACATTCACGTCCCAAAAGCTTCAGTAGCTCTAGCTAGCTCTTCCTCTTCGTTGGAAGAAAGAAGAATGATTCAGAATCTCGGAACTTCACAGATGCTTATTCCCATGACTCTCTGCCTCGGCCTTCTCGGGGCTCTGATAATCTTCCTCCACAAAACGTTGCTGAAGCCACTCCTGCTGCAGCGCCGGCTTAATTCCCTTGGAGCCAGAGGACCTTCCTACAAGTTCTTCTTCGGGAACACTGTGGAGATGAAGAAGCTGATTCAGGCGTCAATGGCGAAACCCATGACAGGGCTCTCTCACGACATCTATTCCAGGTTGCAGCCTCACCTCTCTGCTTGGACCAAGGCTTACGGTGAGCAAAATCTGTGTTACATTAATTACCACACACTTGATAAGCTATTTGAGAATTTTTCGTCGGCTGATGAAGGCTGGCAATTTGTGTTCTGGTTTTTAATTAGGGAGGAATTTCACGTTCTGGTTCGGCCCTATGCCGTTCTTGGTCCTGTCGGAGCCGGAGCTGGTGAAGGAAGCGGCGGCTGATCGGGAGAAAGCTTTCCGGAAAATCGAGCTCAAAGGACCCATAAAGAGGATGCTTGGAGATGGGCTGGTGACATCTGAGGGCGAGAAGTGGGTCAAGATGAGGAAGTTGGCCAACCACTCTTTCTTTGGCGAGAGCTTGAAGGTTGGTTCGTTCGTTACATTCACTCACAAATAAGATTACACTTTTCAGCTATACTGTTTGATGAATGGCGGAAAATTTTTGGTAACCGAGGTTTTGCACAATTCCTGTTCGTTGAAATGCCTGAACCAGTGAACCCTGTGCTTTTTTTGCCTGGCAGAACATGACTCCGGCCATGATTGCTAGCACAGAAATGATGCTTGAGAGGTGGAAGGATCACGTCGGCAAGGTGATTGAGGTGTACGAAGAATTCAAGTTCTTAACTTCCGAGGTCATTTCCAGGACTGCTTTTGGGAGTAATTTCGCTGAAGGGAAGCGCATTTTCGAGTTGTTGAACAAGATGGGTGAGCTCGCTGTATCCAGTCACTTGAAAATTAGGATTCCTGGAATCAGGTATTATTCAGCTTTGAATGTTGAGATTGTTGACTTCCTACTTAAATCAAATTACTCAGTGAATTGAAACTGACATCCTTGCCCGCTTGTATTGGTTGCAGCAAGATATACAAAAGCAGAGAGGATGCTGAAGCGGACAAGCTCGAACAAGGCATACGAACCGTGATATTAAGAATGCTGAGAAAGAGAGAAGAAATGGTGGTGAATGGAGAAGCAGAAAACTTTGGAAGCGATTTCTTTGGATTGCTTCTGAGTGCTTTACATGAAAGCGATGAATCCAAGCGGATATCGGAGGATGACCTCATAGATGAGTGCAAGACAGTGTATCTTGCTGGACAAGAAACAACTAATACTCTGCTGTCATGGGTTATGCTGCTTCTATCGATCAATACAGATTGGCAGGAGAAGGCGAGAACGGAAGTTCTGACTCATTTGGGCGACCGAGCACCTGATGCAGATGGGATTTTGAAGCTCAAGACTGTAAGGACCCTTTTCTTTATGTGAATCTTCATGGCTTAATGTCTATGAACTCGAATGAAACTGGCTAGTCCTGCTATCTAAATTTTCTCACCCTGCAGTTGGGCATGATAATCAACGAGACCCTGAGATTATATCCTCCTGCAATTGGGATGGCTCGTAAAGTTGTCAAGGAAGTTCAACTCGGGAAGCACACTCTCCCAAAGAACACCCACTTCACCATCGACACTCTAGCTCTTCATCAAGACCCTAAAACTTGGGGGGAAGATGCCCTTCAGTTCAATCCAGGGAGGTTCTCTGAAGGAGTTGCTGGAGCAACGAAGAGCAATGCATCTGCATTTATCCCGTTTGGGATAGGACATCGAGTTTGCGCAGGGGCTAACTTCGCAGCAAACGAAGCGAAGATCGCACTTGCCATGATCCTTCAGCGCTATACGTTCACGCTCTCCCCTGCTTATGTGCACTCTCCACGTCAATCCATAACAATCCGCCCGGAGCACGGAGTTCAGGTCATCCTCCATGCTCTGTAGTAGTGGTGCATTGGTATGGTAGGTGTTGATTGTGGGATGTGTTACTGCGTGGATGTGGGGATTGGAAACAAGGCAGGAGAATGTATATTTGACTAGAATAAACGATTAATACCTGGTCATAGGTTTATGGTGTGATGCTTCTATAAGCATGTTTTATATGTACTGTTGTTTGGTAAAGAAGCATGCGATCCGCTATGATTGAAGAGGCGCTGTTGTTTTACAGATTTGCTTTCTGGAAAGAGATAAGGGGATTGATTCCCTTGTGCAGTCGTGCACCTATGTTTATGCATAGTAAATTTCCATTTGATTTTACATCAAGTGTTTAGTTTCATCCGAATGTACCAGATTCATCTTTGAAGTTGTTTTAATCTTTAGCAAGTTAATCATTTTCTCCGATAAATATTTAGCAAGTTAATCATTAAGTTATACTGGTGTTGGTCTTCATTGATGGGAATATATTCTTGACATAGGGAGATTACTATGTTCCGTCAATAGGAGGACGAACCATTGTTTCAAGCATGTGAAATGTTTACATCTCTCTTACTCAAGTGTCCATACGATGGCATCGTCGATTGGTTACAAGTGAAAAGCTTTTATAAAGGTTTGACAAAGGAGTTACGGAATCTCATTGATGCGGCTAGTGGAGGTGCCAATAGGAACAAAGAAGTCGGAGAACTTCAACAATTTATTGAAGAGTTGGCCCTCAAAAGCTATGATTGGGGTGACAGAAGGAGAGGCAAGAGCATGAAGAAGGGAAATTAAATGAAGGTCGAAGAACCATCATCGTTCGCGGCTCATATTCAAGAACTACTTAACAAGAAAAATGATCAAGTTGAGTCATTAATGAAGATCAATGAAAAGCAACTTATGCAATGTGATTGGTGTGGTGACTAAAGTCATACTATGGAAGAGTGTAAGTCTATGATCGAGGCTTCACTACAATTTAAGCAAGCCAACTTTGTTGGAGGACAATGTCGAGGAAACAATCCTTATAGCTCAACATATAATTCGGGTTAGAGGAATCATCATAACTTTCTTTAGTCTTCTCTGACGGATAGGAAACCTCTGAGATTTTAATCTCAAGTTCCAATGCAAAACTTATTCAAGACCGAGTCAACCTTCATACCAAGGAGCGTATCAAGAAGGTCGAGTCTCTAAACTTGAAGACTTGGTAGGTCAATTTGTTACACACTCCAACAAGAAGTTTGAAGCTATTGACAAGTTCATAGAGAGTACCTCAACCAAATTCTCAAGTTTGGAAGCGGGTCAAAGGAATCAACAAGCTTCACTTCAAAATCTTGAAGCTCAACTAAGTTTTTTGGCTCATACTCTATCGTTAAGACCTCAAGGAACTTTATCAGGAAATACCGAACCTAATCCAAAGGAAGGATGTCATCCGGTAACTCTAAAAAATGGCCAACCTTTGAAGGAGATTCCTATCTCATCTCTGAGGTTTTCGGTAAGAGAATTTCAATGTGCAGTCGTTCAAGAAGAAGAGCTAGTTCGGAAAGAGGAGCAACCCCCCATTGAAATCAAGATTGAAGATGAGGAGAAGTCAAAGAAGACTCAAGTACCCGATCCAACACCAAAATTTCCTTATCCTAGACGATTATTTGAAAGCGAACTGTATCATGAATGTGCACCGAGGAAGGATACCTTGAATCAATTGAAGGTAACAATCAATTTCCTAGACATGGTGATGAAGATTCATAAATGTACTAAATTATTGAAATATTGTCGGGAAAGAGGAAAATGAAAGAAGTAGCTATGGTATACGTTAGTGAAGTGGCTTCGGCATCCATCAGGTGTGGAGGATACCCTCCCAAACTACAAGATCCGGGAATCTTCACTATTCCATGCACCTTAGGAGTGAAAACTTTTTGGGATCCGTTAGCCGATTTGGGGTCTAGCATTAACATTATGCCTACACGAATATACAATGAACTAGACCTTGGATCACTCATACCTACTAAGATGTGGATTGAGTTGGCCAATAGGTTCATCGTCGAGCCAAGAGGAATCATAGAGAACGTCTAGGTGAAGTGTGCTCATTTTTTCTATCCGGTGGACTTCGTGGTTCTCAACAAGGAGGGGTATGATGCATTGATTATCCTAGGCCGACAATTCTTAGCCACGGCACGAACTATCATTGATGTAAGTGGAAGCAAGATCACCTTAAATTTTGGTGAGGACGATATAAGCTACAAGATGACTCCAATCCCCAACTTGCACAAATACCTCAAACGGGATGTATGTCAAGATGGATTGTGAGCCGGTCACACCTCCTACCACACCGTCTTCAAGCCCCGAGATAGAATGGTTCAATATGGTCCTCATGCTTTACGGAGAAAACTCCTCAGAGTTAATTTCCATTCAAAAAATTCTCTTACTCTAAAATTTGTGTTTACAACCCTTTAAATAGTCCAGATAAATAAAATAACTAAACACCCAAAAAGAAACAAAAACCCAAACCAAAAAGGAAGGCCTAACTCGGCCAGCCCGAAACCCGGTCATGTATTTAATGTTACTAGTCGGGGGGGGGGGGGTCCTTCTGGACCAAAAATCCAGTCTCCTCCCTTGATTCCACGGTTGGGGAATTGTTAATTCCTGGTCGGGTTTTTTCTGGTATGACAATCACATAAAAAACCCTCGGAACATAATGCAAATAATAAAGGAGAAAGTGGATCACCTTGACAAAGACCACGAGTAGACAGGAAGAACCCGGAAGGTTTACCATTGACCAAGATCGAAAACTAGCATAGCAAACACATTATTTAATCCAATGAATCCAATCAGCAGCCAACCCCAATTTCCTAAGAATGGCGAACAAAAAAGGCCACTCAATCCAATCATACGCCTTCTCCATATCAAGCTTGATGGCCATGAATTTCAAGCGGCCAAACCTTTTTATGTTTAATGAAGTGCATCAGCTCATGGGCAATGAGAACATTGTCAATAATTTTTCGTTCCCGAACAAAACCATTATGTTCCAGAGAGACGAATTGTGGCAAAATCCTTCCCAACCTTACAGCCATAATCTTGGTGGTAAATTTTGTACAGAAACTGGCATAAGCTAATAGGAGACAATTGAGAAACCTTTTCTACCACGTCCACTTTAGGAATAAGAGTCAACCAAGTGTGATTAAAATTCCACAAGAGTTTGTCCGTGGTAAAGAAAGAAGTGATCGCCTTGATGACAATGTTGCCAACTATATGCCAAAAAGAACGAAAACACCTCGTAAAACCATCCAAACCTGGAGATTTTAGGGCGCCCATATGGAAAATTGTTTCAGCGCGAGGGGGAGGGGACAAGAGTCAAGAGTTTTTCATTCATTTCCCTTGAGACAAGCCTACCAATAGGCATACTATTAACCCTTTGGTCAACGCGAGTTGCAAACCCGACGTCCAATCCATCACTAGTGAAAAGATACTTGTAATAATCCACCATGATATGTTCCTTACCCGCCTCCTCATAAACCCATTAACTCGCAGCATTAAACGGTCCCTCGATTCTATTCCGTCGTCGTTTAGCACGAGTGACTGCATGGAAGTATCCTATGTTCTTATCGCCTTCCGAGAGCCATTGAACATGCGATCTTTGCTTCCAGGATAATTCCTTCACCACCCAAGACATAGCTAACTCAGATTAAATCTGATAAAGCTCCATCCAGTCGACTGGATAATCATTCCATACCCGTTGAGAGTCTGAAAGCAATTGCCTAATCCGACAAGTTGAATTGGTGGTCTCTTTCTTCGCCCAATAGAAGAGCTTATGTAGAGCTTTCTTCATCCACGATCATAGTGGGAAACATGGTGAGTCGTGAACTGGTTCCCGCCAAGTAGAATCCACGATGTGTAAAGCCTCCTCATTGGAACCCCAACGAGAATCAAACCTAAAAAGAGGCTTAGCGTGAGGTTGAGGAACATCCAACCAGAAAAGAATTGCTCTATGATCGCTACCTTGATCTAACAAATGCTCAACTGGCCCCGTCGGCCAAGCATCCACCCAATCTGTCCAATATACTATGAATAAACAAAGAAATAGAATGACGATTTGTCCAAGTATAACGGGGACAAGAGAAACCAATATCAATGAGAGCAAGATCATCAACGAATTTGCGAGAAGCAAGGTCATCAGACGGATTAAAACCACGACCTCCTTGCTTCTCAGCCGAGCTTAGCAAGTCATTAAAATCACCCACAATGGTATGTGAAACATCAATAAGAGAACAATAATTAACAAGACGGCGAAATTGGCGGTGTCGAAGACCATCCTCATAGAATACACAAACATCACCACTGATAATTGACCAGTAAAGCAAATTTGCAAAGACAAATAAAAAGAGTATAAACACTAATAGGAGACGGAAGCTGCAGTTGACCAAGCAGCGACCAGCCCCCTTACAAAACAGAAGGATTAACTATACGACAATCCACAAATCCAAGACTACGAACAACAGACTCAGCAAAGTCCCGACTATTACGAGTTTTAGAAAGCAACAACAATAAGGATTATGAACACGAACTAGGTCATCTAAATCTTGAATTGTCAAGGTAGGCCCCAAACCTCGACAATTCCACGCCAAAATGCTCATTTGGTGCCATGGGGCCATTCACTGCTGGCTACCTCCACAGTTCCCAAAGAAGACGACTCGCCCTCATCCATGTGCTGCCTTTTTGAATCAGGTTCTCCATCTTCTAGTACGACAACATCCACAAGAATCCTAGGAGCCTCAATCATAAGAAGGGCCAGAGACTGTGGCAACACCTCGGACTCCATCATCTCTGCATATGTTCGCTTCCTCCAATCCACCTCCAACTCTTCATCGGTGAGCACCATGTGGAAGGATGGATCGGGGCGAGAAGCTAGGGTAACCGGAGTTGCATCCTCATCATCAGAATCCACGTCAGTAATAATCAGCCTAGTTATTCTGCTAACTTGAAGATTCGTTAGTATATACTAACTAATATCCAAGTCTACTGATTTTTCTAAAGTGTCTAGATAGCACAAACTAGTATTCAAAACATTACAAACTAGTATCCAGCAGATACCAACTAATATCCACAATCAACCAACTAGTATTCAATATGGATACTCTTAGGGCCTGTTTACTTTCATTTCTGTTTCCTGTTTTTGAGAAAACATATGTTGAAAACAGGTGAAAACAACATTCTGTCGTTTCCAAAAACAGCATGAAGTTGCCACTTTCTGTTTTCATAGTTGGAAACGAATAGAAAACAGAATGAAAAGTAAACAAGTTTTCTCATTTCGGTTGCCAAATTTATCACATGAAAACAGAAAACAGGAAACGAAAATGGAAGTGAACAGGGCCTTATGTGTTATCTGGATACCAATTATGTGTTGTGTGGATACTATTCTGTGTTGTCTAGATATTAGTTTGTGAATTTGGGATGATAGTTGGTTCATGGTGGATATCAGTTAGCAATTCTTACACTACAAAAAAACACCCATTTAGTGTCGGTTATTTTATATGTTTTGTGTCGGTTATGACTGACACGAATATTTTTTGTGTCTGTTCACTTAACCGACACAAAAGCTGCAGACACTAATCAAATTTGAGTCGGTTTTGGGCAAACGCTGGAGTAACCGACACGAATGCTATTTGTGTCGGTTAATAACCGACACAACTTGTATATCGGAAAACACCATTTCTTAATTAAATTTCAGGTTTAGAGTCGGTTGAAACGACACAAAATAACCGACTCTAATTATACAAAAAAAAATTAAAAATTCCAGGCCCCCGTGTTCACCGGCAGACCCAGAGCCTCCACAGCCAGATTCATCATCGCCTCGTTGCCCATACCCGTCGCCGACTGATTTCCCTGCATCGCCTCAACATCCTACACCGCCCTCTCCAGATCGAGTGTTTTCTGCCCCGAATCGTGACCCTTCTCCCCTATAGCTGATACCCGATTGTGACCCAGGAAAAATCAGAACCCATATCCAAATCGAGAACACGAGAAGGTAAATCCATATCAAGCAAACCCTAGATTGTGATGCTGGAAAGAAAACCTAGATAGCGCACACCCAAACCGCGAGATCCCTAGCGACGACATTCACAGCAGAGGAAGCATGAGAAAAGCTCGGTGTCGGCATTTGGGTTTGTGGCCCATGGGTTCTTGTCCATCTCGTGCTCGATGACCAGTTGGTGCGACGGGATAGAGAACTTCTCAATTTCATCTACGGCGGCGCTGGTGACAATGTCGGTGGTGGAGGCGACATTGAACTGCAGGATTTGAGGTAAGGCGACAGGGAGACGACGACAGAGAAGGTGTTGGTGGCGGCGTCGAGGTGGAGCTGGGATCGGCGCCGTCGCGGTCCAATTGGGTGGACATGGTTTTTCAAGATGGAGAGGTTTGATACGAGATTCAGGGAGGAGATTGGGAGTGATGGTGATGGAGGAATAAAGAGAGGGAGGCAGCTGGTGTCTCAGCTAACTGAATGTAGATGGAAGATTGGAAGAAGAAGGAGAAGAGAAATGGAAGAAGGAATCGGGAAGGAAGAAGCATAGGGAGGAGACAGTTGGTTTCAATTGAAAGAGATGATGGAGACAGGTTTGGGGAAGAAATAGTGAGGTGGAGTGGTGGTGGGTAAACGAGAAAAGGAGGGAAAATTTTCATTTCCCCAAATGAAATTTTGGACCTAAATCAAATTTGTCCGCCCAAATGAAATTTTGAAGAAACCAAAATCTGTCCGCCACAAATTCAATATGAAAACAAATCAAAATTGTGTCGGTTATCCTTTAAACCGACTCAAATCACCAAAAAAATTTGTGGCGGTTATGGAGAAACCGACTCAAAAGCACACAAATTTGTGTCGGTTATACTAAACCGACTCAAAATCACCAAACATTGTGTCGGATAAATAACCGACGCAAATTTCGGACACAAATATAGAATTTAGTGTCGGTTAAGTGAACCGACACAACACAACCGACACTAAATCATGTTTTTCTTGTAGTGTTAAATACTAGTCTGTGCTTTCTAGATACATTAATACTTGAATATTAGTTCATGTATTTTGAATATCAGTTAATATATGCTAACAAATCTTTAAGTCAGATCAACTAGAGATGGCAATATTACCCATATCCATGGGTATTTTACTATCCAACTCAATTGGGTTGGGTATGGAATCCAAATAGATGTTAGATGGGTAGAGTTTGATGGGTTTGTACCCATACCCATTTATTTGGATTGAGTTGGGTTTTTAACATATGAATTTGGGTTTGTACCCATATCCAAATGCAAATTACAGTTTGGTACCTAAACTTAATATTTATGAAAATTTAGTACCTAAATGAATTTTTTTGCATATAAGTCCTCAAAATATCGATGAAAAATTATATTTTAGTACCTAAAATTTTTTGGTCTCACATTTTGGTGCCTAAACTTTTCAAGTTTTACAAATAGGTTCAATTTTTGTATGTATAGTTAAAACACCCTCAAGTAAATGGATATCCATATCCAACCCATACCCATTTAGATAATATCAATATCTAATACAAACTCATATACAAACCCCAAACCCATACATTAATCATCCAAACCCTACCCATAATAAATGGGCCTACTTGGGTTTGAGCAAAATTACACATGAGTAGGTAAATTGTCATCCCTAATATCAACTCACCCAAGTAATAATGGCCTTCCCCTTACTAATGAAGGAGCTGTTTCGTTGGCGAAACTCGTGTGTTCAATGCGCACTGTTTTCAAGTAAACACACAAAACACAACGTTAATCACAACCGTCAAATATCCGTCTCCAAAGTCGGCGCCATTGATTTGATCGATCGAATAGAAAACAAAGAAGATCGTCAAATATCCGCCGCCGGTGTCGGCGTCGTTGATTTGATCGATACACCCTTGACTTCTAATCAAACAACCGTTATTCGGTTCACCACCTCTCCAAACTACGTTTGAACGAGGGTGTTCGACGAATAACCAGAAAATCGAACCAGGAGTGTTCTAAGTTAAGTTACCTCTACTCCTATGGAGGTTCCTCTGGAGAGCTCTGCAACTACGAGTACGATCTACAACTACTACGACTCTGCAAAGGATGTCTTTGACAGAGCAGTTCTACGAACTAGAGAAAAAAAAGATAAATTCTGCGATGGTGCAGTTGTGATTTGATTTGCCGTCCCGAGCTTCTCTCTCTTCCCAATCTTTATACTTCGCGCTTCTCCTCGTCGTAGTAACTGCCTTCGCGCCTTTGTCTCCCACGTCTTCATTCCTGTCAACCGTGAAGGTAACTTCCTCCTTGTTGCGTGATAATCACGTGCCCTCGAAACCGCTCTTGCTTTGCAGAAACTTGGCGAAACGACTTACAACCTTGTCCATGTAACGATGACGTTTCACCAATACCACGACATCGCCTTTCACCAACCGATGTCGTTTTATAATCCAACTCAACTGCCCCGACCCGGTTTAACCAACGACATTGTTACTCCATCAAACAACGTCGTTCTCTAGTCTTGCGCCGTCGTTGGGCTTGGCGGGCCACCTTTGGCCGAGCTCTTAACCACTGCGATATCGTTTTTAATCAAACGATATCGTTTATGATACCGCGATGTCGTTGATACCTCCTGCGGCATCGTTTAATCTTTCCGCGGCATCGCTTTTCACTAATAGATGCCGACCTTGAACTGCTCCGTCCCGGTCCCATCAAACAATGTCGTTTTTCATTCCACGACATTGTTCTCTACCAAACGGTACCGTTTTTCTTGTCTTGCGGTGTCGTTGAGCTTGCCGGGCCACTCGCCAAAATCCAAACCATCGTGGTATGGTTTTTAACAAAACGACATCGCTTAGTAATACTACGGCGTTGTTGATGCCTTAAACGATGTCGTTTTTAGCTAAACAACACCGCTTGATTATACCCGCGACATCGTTTTCAAATCCGCGGTGTCGTTTCTTTCCTCTTGCGGCATCGTTTTCAACTAAACGACACCGTCCTACATAATTATTAACAATATTAGTTAATTAATCCGGTCATCACTAGTCAAACTCGTGTATTGACCAACGACATCATTAGCGCCAAAACGGCTCCGTTTGCCTTTCCTTTCGCGACATTGTTTTTTTATTTAAACACTGTCGTTTGCTAATCCGCGGTACCGTTGGGCTTACTCGCGGTACCGTTTTGAATTAAACGACACCGCTGATATAGCCAAAAATAATAATCCATGGAGCCGCCGCCAGTCGGCGCTCGCATTGGGCTGGGTGAATTTTGGTCACTTACCCGATATGATTTTTAATTAATCGGTACCGCTTATCAGGCTCTCGCGGCATCGTTTTTAAATCCGCGGTACCGTTTTAACTCTCCTCGTTGCCGCTTGTCTCCATGCGGTACCGCTTCTCCCTTTCTAACAAGGAAAAACAATAATTATAAAATAAAACTCATTCTCCAACACCACGCGCGCAGCCCTCTTTTATTTTCATTAAGCGGTGTCGTTTCCCATGCCGCGGTACCGCAGAGCTTCCTTGCGGTACCGTTTTGCTGTTTCGCGGTATCGTTTTGACTCTCCGCGACACCGACACCGTTTTTTACCCGCGGTGTCGGATTAAATGCCGAGACTAATTAATGCGGCATTTAATTCTGGCCAAAATAATTTTAGGTGTCAACAGGAGCAGGACGAAAGCCCCCAGTACACTCATCCGAACAGAAAGCCATGACAGTTTGAGTTTGGTAATGCCATGGGTTCGAATCATGTGGAGTGACACTGTAACAGACATAGAATTGTAGGCGGAAAAAAAATAGACAGGCCCAGCGAAATAAATAGCATAGGGCCCAATATTTACAGGCCAGTTTTAAGTTTGGACCGTCGATGAACGCAACATCAAGTTTTTTCTCGTCTTTTTTCCCCGCATCCAAACTCGCCATTAAGAGGCACCTCTTCTCCCCCAAACCATCTCTTTCTCTTTCTCTCCGCCACTCTGCCTCTCGCCTTCGCTCCCCTTATCCTCTTCTCCTTCCTGCTTCCTACCCTCAATTTCAACCCCCAACCCCTCTCCTAAAACCTACCCCCTTTACGCCCTTCCAATGGCTTCCTCTTCAACCTTCACCCGCGCATCCATGGCGGAATCCTGCCTCCTATCACTTCCTTCCATCATCACCACTCCCAGAACCCCTCTCCTCGCTCTATCAATCCCATCTCGACCCCTCAAGCTCCATCTCTCGCACTCCCTCTCTCTCAGACCCACTACCCACCTCCGCTTTCCCTCTCTTATCCCCTTCGTTGCCCAGACCTCCGATTGGGCTCAGCAGGATGAGCAGAACACCACAGCCACCATTGCTGACTCGGAACAAGGAGACGGAGAAGGAAGCAGCTGGGAGAACGAAGGTGAAGATTCGGCAGTCGCGGAGGTGCCGGAGGCTTCGTATGCCGCCGCTGGAGATGGAATTGAGGCGCAGGAGCCGCCGGAGGACGCCAAAGTGTTCGTCGGTAACTTGCCCTACGATGTGGACAGTGAGAAGTTGGCTATGTTGTTCGAGCAGGCTGGTACTGTCGAAATTGCTGAGGTTTGTTTGGATAATGAATACCTGAGTTTTTTACTTGTTTGACTTTCCATTTGCAGCTTTCTCAAACCTTCTCGACTTTGGTTTGTTTCTGCAGGTCATTTACAACAGGGAGACTGATAGCAGCCGAGGTTTCGGGTTTGTGACCATGAGTACTGTTGAAGAAGCTGACAAGGCTGTCGATATGTTCAGCAGCTATGTAAGTCAACCTTTTTTTGCCATCTGTTTTCGACAATTGATTACTGCTGTAGTATGTTGCTGAGCACGGTAGTGAAAATGAAATTATTGCAAGGGTTTTAGCTATTAGGTAAACAGTTTGGGTCTCTTCAGTTGTATTGAAAGATTGAGTCGACTGCTGAAAGTTGAGGAATGTAAGCTTTTAGAGATGTAATCTTGTTGGGTTAGCTGGAATTAGTGAACTTATTTGCATTTCTGCTTTGAATTGTTGAACTTACTCTCAATTGAGTTAACTCTCGTGTCTTGTGACCGGTCCATTGAGGGTGGGTTCTTGAACTGTGGTTGGAAATAAAAACTCTGTAATTTCAGTTTGTGGTCTGTGCTTAATACTTCTATGCTGCATTTCAGTGAAATATATGTAATATTGTGGAACGTTCCGTTCAGCCATCATTGAGTTGTCCTTACTTTAGTAGGATATGCATGAACGTTTGAGCTAATGACATGTCTTTCTGAGCAAAACTTGGTTCTTCACCTTCAACTGAGTTCAACTTTTGGTAATGTGCACAGGACATGGGAGGGAGGCTCTTGACAGTGAACAAAGCTGCTCCCAGAGGATCAAGGCCGGAGCGTGCTCCTCGTGTGTTTGAACCTGGTTGCAGAGTATACGTGGGGAACCTGCCATGGAGTGTCGATGATGCTCGCCTCGAGCAAGTCTTTAGCGAGCACGGCAAGGTCACAAGCGCACGAGTAGTCTACGACAGGGACAGTGGCCGCTCACGTGGTTTCGGGTTTGTGACGATGGCTGACGAGACGGAGATGAATGATGCCATCGCCGCTCTTGATGGACAGGTATATATGCATCTTTGCATTTACGTGATTGTTTGCTGGTTCGTTGTAGCGATAAAGAGTGAGGTTCTTAGTAATGTTTTCTTTTGTATGCAGTCTCTTGATGGGAGGGCCATCCGAGTAAACGTTGCGGAGGAGAGACCAAGGCGATCTTTCTAAGGTCTCTGCTGATTGTAAGACAGGAGGGTCACCATGATTTTTGCCTTCCTTTCCGGGACGTAGGGCTGGCTGGTTGGAGAGAAGAGAAGGTCAGAGGGTCTCGAGTTTTCAGTTTCATTTATCCAATAGTTATAAGATTTTATCCGGGTGGTTTCTTCAACATGCTGTATAAAGGAATTTACCTATTGGATGTTGTTTCCCGTCTAGTTTTTTTCTTCTTTTCTGTATGCCAAATCCTTGATGCATTGCGATTTGCACAAGCAGAATATTTTACCCGTATAGCTGCACTTGAAGCGATAAAGGTAACTAATTTATTTACATGACTAGAGCCAGAAAATCAGGTGATCCTCAGTTACAACTTACAACCCAACATCCTAAAAGCTCAGTTGCACCTCAACTGAGCATCTTTGCTAGTAAGAGGGATGTATTGCACTGAAGTTTCACTCCGTACACTGATGGAGCCATCCTCGTTCTTGTCAACGACCTTCAGGTCCTGAAAAATGCTGCCTACTGGAATCACCATTCGGCCTCTGGGCCTTAACTGCTCGATCAGTGGCTGTGGGATTTCAGTTGCCGCTAGGGGTGTCAGTTCGGGTCGGGTTCGGTTACCCAAACCGAAACCCGAAAATCACTAAAACCGAACCCGATAAGGACTTGCGGGTTCCGGTTACCCGAAACCCAAAAATTCCTTATCGGGTTCGAGTTTGGTTAAAGTAAAACCGAAACCCGAAAACCCAAACGCCTAAAAAAACGGGCTGAGTTCTATTCATTGGAGGTTTTTAGCCGGAACCCGACAAACCGATAAGCAAAACCGAACCCGAAACCGAAAAACCCGAAATCCGAAACAAATCCGAACCCGAAAAACCGAAAATGTATATAATCGGGTCGGTTTTGGGTAAACCCGAAAAACCGAACGACACCCCTAGTTGCCGCTGCCCCAACGTGGATTGCATCATACCGCGCAAATTTTTGGCCAACCTTGCCTTTCCATCTGTGTTTACAAGAAGCCATAACTCGAGTCACGGCATGGCATCAAGAACCCTAGCGTCAATGTGAATCTACTAAGTTCTCTTTCTGCATTGCGACATACCTCCAGCATGCAGTTCTCCAATAAAGTCCCTTAAAGTCCATGGGTCCTACCGCCTACGGCATATGCAAGAATATTGGTAATGGGGAGTCAACCTGGCTGGATGATGTCTTGATTCCATACTTGAAAAACTTGAGAATCCCAGTGTCCAGTTTTGAGTTAGGAATTCATTCTTCGACTAGAGAATAGATGAGATGTTGCTAGACCAAATACTCTCTTTCTGAGGAAAGTTGGCATCTACACCCTCCTACATAGGCGGAGCCAGCCTATATTGCCCTTGTCCCAGGACGGGTAATATTTGGCTGGTAAAAAATACCCTATATATATGTACGCAACATCTACAAGTAATATAATTAAGGATATTTTATTACTACATAGTAGTTCATTACTTGTTTAATAATTGATAAAAATAGTTAATTTATTTCTTCCATTCATAATAATTATTTGATAATAGCTTGTTGGGTATTATCATGATGTTATGAGATTTCATTAATTGAAAGAAATTGATGAATTATCTCAAATAATGATGGAGACAAAAGTACGTAAGTCATATCCGCCAGTTTATTTGCTTCTGAAACTAGTTTTGATTCTACCTGTTGCAACTGTAAGTGTAGAAATAACATTTTTAGCTTGAACTATACTAATATTAAGTTTCGAAGTCGAATTTGTGATCAGTTTGCTAATGAAAATTCGTCATAGTTGTTTATGCAAACATCAATTGTATTAGTCGATTAATTCTTTATTTATATTAATTATTAATTATATTTTTATATTTTAAAAAGAGGACAGGGGTAGTTTCAAATCCTGCCTCCGCCACTGCCCTCCTATAAGGAGATTCCGGGCCAGGAGTGGGTTAAACAATAAATTGGAGCTATGTGCGCAACTCACGGAAGGCTAGAAACGTCTTTCTATTCTTTTGCTTTTACAATTCTACATTTATTTTACAGAGCCCGGAGGAAGAAAGAGTTCCATTGTAATTTATAAGGCTGAGCTTTTTTTATGTTTTTTTTTCCTTCAGAATCCTCTTTATATTTAGTTTAAGGTTATAACATTTTATTTTTGGTACCTATTACTATCAGTAAAATGAGGGGAAATATTATGTAAATTAAATTGACTTTACTAATGTTATAGTCACTCTAAGTTCTAAGTAGATCTCTTTCATTGTCAATAAAAAAGTTAGATGCCAACCTTCACATCAAGTTGGTCGACCTTAACAATCACAAGGCCTACCATTTGATACTTAGATAGACCTTCATCTGCTATATAAAATACAAGGCTACAAATTTTATTTGTATAGGCATGTTTCTTTAAAACGGTCGACTTAAGGAAGAATGCGATCAATAGTTATAAGCCACACAAAATATATTATATATACCATTTGATACTTAGATAGACCTTCATATTCTATATAAAATACAAGGCTACAAATTTTATTTGTATAGACATGTTTCTTTAAAACGGTCGACTTAAAGAAGAATGCGATCAATAGTTATAAGCCACACAAAATATATTATATATTATAACTATATTGGTCGACCTTATCGATCAAGAGGTTGATTGAAGTTTTCCAACAGACTCCACCTAAGGTCTACTTGGAATTTGACCAAAAGCAAATAGGTATTCCGCAACCAAAATATAAGAGGTCGTTTGGAGAACAGGATTTAGGGCGTGAATTCACCGAATCCTTAGATGTTGTAGAAATTTAATTTTTTTTGTTGCTTTTTGTATTGCAAATTTTAGTTTTATAGATTTCAATCTCTAAAATCTACGGATATAAAATCTCTCATAATTAGACAGATTCTGTATCTTGATTCATGAGATTTTTTTGAGGTATAAAATTGTACTAAAAAATTTTTAGGAAACTTTTTTTAAGGTGAGAAAAAATGGTTTTTCACTTTTGTAAATACCACGGAATTCTTGCTTTCAATTGTATGTAGGAGAAGAGGATTAGGCTTCTAATTAGGGGTGGAAGTTTGATTTGCACGTTGCAGGTGATCAGAACCAAACCGTACATTTTGTGGATAATGGGTTGGGTGTGTTTAATATTTTATTTTGTGGTTAGTGATTAACCACTACCCACAATGGCTAACCCACAAAATCCACAATAATCACAAAATTTATTTATTTATTATTAATATTTTGTTATATTTTAGTATGTGAAAACGGCAAGGCTACAAATTAAAGTAGCATAAAAAACCAAATACGCATTATTTATAAAACAAAACCAAGTCAATACACAGTGTCCATGTGAGATACTTTTATTAAATAAGCATTGTGTGGTATATGTTTATTTTACAACAAAATCAAGTCAATAAATTATAAATGTGGTTTATAGTTTATTTAACACTTTATTAACATTCTTTTATGTATGTTTTTATTTTGTGTGACAAGAAGCACAACATCGCTATTTAATATCATATTACTATATTCAATAATTAAACTTTTGTGGGTATCCACATCCACACTGCATCAACCCACAATGGGTAGTGGTTAACCACTATCCACTGTGGTACGAGTTGTGGGTAGCATAATTTTATATTTGTGTGAGTTGTTAACCGCAAAATGTGGGACAGGTAATCACACCCACCCCTATTTCTAATGGTGAAGGCAGTACATTCGGTGATTGATGTTCTTGACATTTTTGAAGAATGAAGATATAGTTCATTGTGGAGAATGAAGATATTAGCTAGAAAGGGTAAATCTGAAATAATATTCATTACTTGAGAGAGGTAATTTCTAATCAATATTTTCTCTGAAGACGTTTTATATAAATTGATTCCATGCATGAAATTTCAAACTTTTGATAATGACAGATCACAAAAAATTATGATTCATGATCTCTTTTTATTTTCCAATTATTAAATATTTGAACTGTTTTATGATAACAAATAAAAACCTATTTTTTCTTTAGATAATTACTATGGTTGTTTATATCATTTATAAATATATCCGGCCAACAGGCCGGGATTAAATCTAGTATGCTATTATCAAGATTACAATTGGACCTCAAAGTTTTGAAGATAGTTGGAAAGGAGCGTTCTCAGTTAAATCGTGTTATGTTTGCTGGTTTTTGTGTTCTTTTACACTATGTTCATATAGGAAGGAAAAGGAGGGAAGTGAAAGAAATGGGTGGAAAGTGGCAGTACCAATGCACTTTCCTCTGTTTTTTACTTTTTTTAGTTTAGAATAGTGCTAAGGGGAGAGAAAGGTTACTATTGTACCCAACCCTCCAAAATGGAGAGAAAACGTTCATTGTAGCAAAAAAAAAATTTTTTTTGCTATCTCTCTTTTCAAACTTCTTTCTTCTCTCTTTACACCATTATTTATTGTGGTAGTTATATATAAAAACGTCCAATAGCAGAAAACGTTCATTATTTATTGTGTTTTATTAAATGAGAAAAGGGAGCATTAAAAAATTAAAGTTAGCAGTGGGTTATAGGTACTTATAGGAATAAGCAAAAATTGTGATCTATTTTGTTCGAAATTTGGTATTGATCTTTATAATTAAAATAATGGTTCCTACGTCATATTTTGTGGTTACTCAATCCGCAAATTACGAATCAACATAACGTGATGAAATTTTTAGTTTGAATTCACATTGTTTTTGCCGCTCATTTAGGGGTGTGGAATTGTCCGGAACGCACTGGAACAAACTGACGTTTGGCACAGGATCAAACTGACGTTTGGACCGAATGACACCAATAGAGTATAATATGGTCCATTACTTAGTCACATTAATTTTAATAATTATATCTTCCTTCTTTCTTTGAGTTGTGAAAGTCGGTTTCCCTTTTTTCCTGTTTTTTAATAATTAGTGATTAGTGGTCAAATAATGATTCACTCTTTAATGATAAAAAGTAATTTTTTGTCGTAAACAAACTTTGATAAGATTTTGTGAAGGATCCTGTCGTTTCCTTCACATTCATCAATTCAATGGTGACAATACGCTTCAACTTTGGGCCATTTGCATAATTTTGGGCCCCAGGGTTGTGGCCTTTTCGACCCTTGACCAAAAACCATTGTCCATGGGATAATGTGGGTGATTAGGAACACAAATGATTGTTACTTGTTCTAATGCGGTACATATATGATCGGTTATTCGGGTCGGGAGTTGGGCTTGGATCTTGAAACTAATTTCGTTTCATTACCTTATTTTAGAGTTGGACTTGGATCTTGAAACTAATTTGGGTTGTTTGTATATGGTATTTATGGATTTCTCAACATGTGGTACTTGTCGATTTCTCAACTTTGGTTTCAATACCTCCAAAACAAAAACAAAAAAACAAAACTATTTGCTTTGTCTATCATGTCACTAATTAACTTTTGCATCTGTTTATAAGTGTCTTAGTATGATCCAGAGTTGGACAATTTAATAACTAATAATATAATGAAAAGCATACTAATGAATAATAGTAATAATTAAGACCTCCAATAAAATAGTTAACAAAATTTTAGTAATAGGTTGACAAATTTCATTCAAATAACCAACTTTTGATTTGTTGTAGTTAACAAAATTAACAAAGAAGAACAAATTTGATCCACATTATATAATTAATGTAAATAGTATAAACACATAATTAAATTATTTAACTATTCTATCATCAATAAAATATAATACATATAACAATTCCCAATCTACTTTTTCTCTCCCACTTTCCATTCCACTTTCCTCCATTAAACAACATTTTCTTTCCAATTCCCTCTAATTTCCCTCCCTTCCAAACTTAACCTCCCCTCCAAATTTTCCTACCCTCCCCTCCTTTTCCTCCCTTCCTTCATGAACATACTTCTTTTGGGCTTTTCTTTGAGTCTCTTGTGAACTTGTTGGCTTTTGGTTGGTGCTTTAATGATATGTGTATAAAATATCATTTTCATTAAAAAAAATAATCAAAAGTACAACTTGTTTGCTAGATAATAGGTAATTCACTAACTAAGGATAGATTAGTGACCCTGTGTTGAGAATTAAAACTGAACTTCCACTCGACTGCTTCTCGGTCTTTGGTTGCAGTGACTTAGCCATTAATTAGAATAGTAGTTTTAGCAAATAACTACAATATGAGAGTGTTATAGTCTATACTCTATACAACTTTAAGAGTGAAAAAAAAAAACAAAGAAACCAAAACTCATAAACAACATCTACATTTGAAATGGGGAAAAATAGTTGAAAGTGTACTAGTACTACTATATATTATAGGGAGGATATGCTTATGATTTATTCGTTCTTGTTTATTTATACTCGATTCGATATATGTTTGACGAGATCACATGCATATATGTTTTTAGTATTGTTGATCATGCATATTTGACGAGACAACAAGCATGTATGTATAATAGTAATTGATGATTGCCCTAGCCTTGACGAAACCACACGCCTAGGAAAGTCACGAGATTACCAAGCCAAAAAACTACTTGAATCCTTTCACCATGCTGCAATTTGTAATATTTGTAATTCATCATTGACTTGTGTTTGACGAGACCACGCATACAATTAGAGGTGGCAATTAGGATCCAAATCCATGAATCCAATCCAATCCATCCACCAAATTATCCACTTAATCCAATCCATTTGATCCAAATCCAATTGGATTGGTGGATTCATGGATCAATCCATGGATCCAAATGGCAAATTACGATTTGATACCTATATTTTTTATATTTTACATTTTGGTACCTAAAATTTATATTTTTATACGAAAAATATCATTGGAAAATTACATTTTGGTACCTAAAATTTTTCATTATGACATTTTAGTACCTAAACTTTTCAAAATTTACATTTTCGTCCAAGCCTTGGATGTCATTTGGATTCATGGATCAATCCACCAATCCATTTGATCCAATCCATGAATCCACCAATCCATTGGATCTAATCGATTTGATCCATGGATCCACCAATCCAATCCACGAATCCGATCCAATTGCCACCTCTACATACAATTAAGTTCATAACTTATATTGCAGAAACCTCGTGGATCCGATTATATCCTAAGAAAATATTGAACAAGGGTAAGTCCAGACCAAGTAAACTTAGCTACATGTATCGATAGTTAGCTCCCTTAACCAAGGGCGGAGGGAGAAAGTTAGAGGGTGGGTCATCGGGAGATAAACGGTTAATTAGATATAAAAAATAACACGTACTTCAATAATAATGGTTGACCTTTGAAATACGTGATGTATGATTTATGCATTGTGTATTGGTATATTCAATGTTTTATAACGAGCTCGTACAAATGACAATGGTGCATATGATCCGCCCGAAATTATAGTTGTACTTATTCAATATCTACAACAACAAAAAATTCCACCAAATCATAGCTAGTTTGTAAAAATAATTATATTTCAATTAGAGATAGGGAGAGTGTACCGAGTGGCTCAAAAGGACGAAAATTAATAAATTAGTATAATTTATTTAGGTTTTTTTCCACTCCAAATCCGTGGGGCCCACAGCTTTACAAATCCCACATGATTATTAGGGAATTGGTGAAGTGCTGAAAAACCAAGAGGCCAATTGACACTCCTATCCTCATTATTTTTTATTAAACCAAAATTGCCCTCTTCACATCCACCATATCTGTCGCTTCGTTTGCACTCCTATTCCTGCTCACCAAACCATGAAACCTGTCGAAGAGTACTTCCCTTCCTGGAAAATTGCAGCCGGCATCAAATTCTGACTGCATCAACCTCCGACGGCATCAACCTCCGAGGTCGAGTCTACGTTCAGCCGGTATCAACCTCCGACGGCGAACTCGAACGCAGGTGAGCAGGACACTCTGTTCCTTGCGTTGAGTCCATCTTTGTCGCTTCGCTTTTGCAAATCATCTCCATTATATTAGTCGCTACCATAAGTCAATGAATTAGAACGAAAAGGAACTCTGCATCAAACAATATTTTCTCTCTTTATTCCCCTCTGTCGGATTTGAAGACAATTTGCAGAGAGAACTCTGCATCAAATTGTTTTGTTTTCTGTAACTTTTAGTGCTTATGTGAATGCCTGTGTGTTTGTTCATCTTTAACCAAACGTATGTCTGGATGCCTATGTGTTTGTTCATCTTTAACCAAACGTATACCATACTTTCACTGCGCGACTGGAGTCCTGTACATTCTAGTTATGTGAAGAACTCTGCCATTATAGTGCTTCCAGTTGAACTCTGTTGCTAGTGATCATGTACTAGTCAGATTGTATATTTGTTTGATTTTTTGCTTGGATATTGTATTATTGATTGAGCAGTTTACTGTTATTCTTAGCTAATTATGAATCATTTTATTTTATGTATAAAGGATATGGCTAGATTGACCAGAGTTCCTACTGCACGCAACCGAGAAGCTGCGGCAGCAATTAAGGTTGTCTTAGGGTTGTTGCTTGGTTATTTTTCATTGTTGGTCGAACTGTTAGAGCTATTAATTAGGAAAAAGCTTGAGACTAGCAGCAGAGCTCCTAACACCCCTATAGATAGCATATTTGATCGTGAACACGATAGAAGACGTTATATGAGACGCATAATTGGGTTGTCCGACACTCATTGTATTAATAAGGTTAGGATGAACCGAACCTTGTTTAGGAGGTTGTGTGACCTCCTTGTTAGTGAGGGGGGGTTAAAGGGTACTGACAACGTAGACATAGATGAGATGGTGATGATCTTCTTGATCACAATTGGCCACAATGCAAAGAACAGGACATTGCAATTGGATTTTTGTCGATCGGGACAAACTATTTCCAAAGTATTTCACAAGGTCCTTCACGGCGTTCTTCGACTCCACCACATCTTACTTCCGCAGCCTGAACCTGTACCGGAAAACTCGGAGGATGTGAAATGGAAGTACTTTAAGGTGACAAGATGTTATTTATTTTCTCTATTGGCTAACTTATTTGACATTAGACTAAGGAAACTTTTTTGATCTTTAGGGTTGTCTAGGGGCACTAGATGGAACGCATATTAAGGTTCGTGTCAGAAATGAAGACCAACCTAGATATCGAGATCGCAAGGGGACAATTTCAATGAATGTGTTGGGAGTGGTTAATCAAAATGTTGAGTTCCTGTATTGCTTAGCTGGGTGGGAGGGTTCAGCTCATGATGGGAAGGTGCTTAGGGATGCTTTGTTAAGGCCAAATGGGCTGCGAGTTCCCAAAGGTAATGTCGAGCTAGCTGAAAAAATAAACTGAACAGAATGATTATGTTTGTGAACGTAGGATTAACTTATAATCCTTCCATTTCTTAGGAACTTACTACCTATGTGATCAAGGATATAGCAATTGTGAAGGGTTCCTAACACCATATCGGGGCAGAGGTATCATCTTAAAGAGTGGGGGGCTTTAAGGCCAACAATAGCCGAGGGATACTTCAACATGAAGCATGTCGGGGCAAGGAACTGCATTGAGAGAGCTTTTGGAATAAATAAAATGAGATGGGGAATCTTAAGAGATTCAAGTTGATTCTCTCATGAGGTCATGGTCCAAGTAATTAATTCTTGTTGTCTACTGCACAATTTCATCAAGAAAGAGGGAGGTGTAGACACATTCGAGAGGGATTTTGTTGACAATGAGCCTGAGCTATATCCAACAGCTTATGTCGAGCACATTGATGATGTTATAACAATGGTTCAACCTTCAAATGAATGGACCCATTTTAGGGATGACATGGCAAAGGATATGTGGTTGAATAGGAATCGTAGAGGATGAACTGTTGTAGTATGCGATTGTATTTGTTATAAGTTTGTTTACTGTTTGAACAATGGTTATGCCATGCTTGTTTCTGTTATGTTAGCGAGAAACCAATGTATTGAGAATCTTCTATCATTATTATGCTTTCTTCATGCTAGCTGCCCAGCTACTGTCTACACTGTTTGTTTCATGTTGTAAGTTTGTTTACTGTCTACACTATTTCTGCTTGTTTCATGTTGTAAGTTTGTTTACTGTCTACACTGTTTGTGCAAAGCTACCCAGCTTGTTCATGAATCTGGAACTTTTTCTATACTGCTATCATGTATTTGGTATACAGATGTGAGCTTAATTGGTTAGTAGCTATTTTTAGGAATAGAAAGGCTGTGTGTTGTTGAGGTATGATGTATGTGAGTTTGCTGTGTTACCAGCTGTTGTCATCTTGTCATTGTTCTGTCCTTTAAGCAACCGAAGTATGTGAGTTTGCTGTGTTACCAAGTCTATCCTTTCATTGTTCTAATTCATTTTACAGGATGGGTAGGAAGAGAAAGGTTGTGGAAGTTGTGGAAGGAGAAGGTAGCCAGGAACAACAACCCAAGGGACCCTATTTCTGATGGACAGAGCAATTGGATGCTATCCTTATACAATGTATGCAAGAGCTGGTACAGAAGCACCAAGTGGAGAATGGCAATTTCAAAAATGGATCTTTTACTGAGCTTGAGAACTTGATGCATCAGAAGGCACCTGGCTGCGGAGTAAAGGTGGAACCAAATATAAGATCCAGGCACAAGAAGCTGAAAAGGGATTTCATGGCGGTACACTTGCTTCGTTCGAAGAGTGGACAAGGCTGGGATGAAAGCACATGCACACCATATCTTGATGATGATGTGTTTGAAGACCTCCTCAAGGTATTGGTGTTTATACTCAAACCGGCAGGTTTACTTATTCTATTCCTACTAGCTGCCATAAGGTTGCTTCGTTTCTGTAGGTGCATCCAAACATAAAAAAACTTGAACAAGAAGCCTTTCCCCTTCTACAATGAGCTAGCTGAGGTATTTGGGAAAGGTGGGACAGCTGTTGGTCGATGTACAGTTGGCATATCTGATGGTCCACCATCACCTGAAACTGTCGTGGACTTGGATGGATTTGACTCACCAATTGACCTGGATTCTCAAAGGACCACAGAGATCATGGATGACTTAATCAACGAAGGTATTGAGCTGCAACATCCTGCCTTTTCACCTCCATTTGAAGCAGTAGGCGCTCCAGCCACCAAGATTCAGCCTTGTAGACCAAAGAATGCAGCTGCCAACAACAAATGTGCTAAGAAGAAGCCAAAAAAGATTGAAATTAACACTGATGAAGCTATAGTTAATGTCTCATCCCAACTTGGTGAGCTGAAGCCAATAATCTTCAAGGCTGTGGAAGCTCTTGGCTCCATAATAGGTGATCGTGATGGTGACAACAGTAAGCAAGCTGCTTTGATCAAGGAGATAGGGAAAATTGGAGGACTCACTCGTGACCAAGTCATTGATGCTGCTATGGCTTTAGTGGACAACGAGCCAAAGACTCGACTTTTCTATGCCCTAGAGAGCGAGGAAGACCGGTGCTACTTCATCAGGAGCTTGCTACGTTGACATTAGTGGTGTAGGATTGACTTCCTAGTCTATTTTGCAGAACACATGTGGGATGTATGCGAAACTTTTTTGTTTGTGCAAGGTTAGCTCATGCTGGAAGTTTGGCGGTAGAAAACCATCATTTTGCAGAAGTTTCCTTTCATCCCAAATGTTATAGATGTGTTAGACTATTACGAGTTTTAGTGGTGTAGGATTGACTTCCTAGTATGTATAAGTTGGTTTTGGTTAGTAGGGAAGTGTTAGTAAATACTAAATACTATAAGATCCATTATTAACAAAAGCAAATTTCTAACTAGAGCAAAAATAATTGTTTGATACATATGAAATGATACTCTTGATAGTTTCGATATATATTTAATTTACCATGTTTTTTAAATACAAAGTTATATCATTCTTCAAAATCTAACATAACTATTTTATCCTAAGTATTTTTTTCTTAAATGAGCCCACACTCAGACAAATTCCTGAGATTGTTGGGTACAATAACCAGCTTTTTGGTTTTCAGGTCAAAGAAAGAACAAAGAAATTAAAAACCCGCTTCCCGTCCCACTACCCGACCATATTCATATCTCATCCTCGTGAGAATTTTATACTCTTGTTTATATTTGGTTTCCGTCTGGCAACCATTTTTTTCCACGCGGTGATAGCGCCTTCTGCTGCTGACTGATAGACGAGAAAATAATGAGAATACAAATTACCAAGCCGGCCGCCACCATTCCTCCATCAAGTTCCCAACTACATTAACCTCTGAATCCCCGTTCCTTCCCAAACAGTCGCTACCTACAACCAAAATGGCTGTTCCCCACAAACCACTCCTTCTCCTCCTCCTCGTTCTCTTCTCCTCCGTCATCCCAGCCGTCAACGCCCGGCTCCATCTCAACCGCTCCGACCACCGCGCCATCTCCCTCATCCGCCGAGACTTGGGATTCAACGCTCAGCAGCGCAACACCTCCGTCTCCCCCTGCAACCTCCACGGCGTCTTCTGCGAGCGCCGCATCTCTCCCGCCGCCGACGACGACACCTACGAGCTCAGAATCACCAGGCTGGTCTTCAGATCCCACTCCCTCTCCGGCACCCTCCCGCCGGCAATCGGCCGGCTGACCGAGCTGAAAGAGCTCTCCCTCCCCGACAACCGCCTCGCTGACCAAATCCCCTCTGAATTAGTCAACTGCAACAAGCTCGAGATTCTCAACCTCGCCAACAACCGATTCTCCGGGACAGTTCCCCCCGGCGTTTCCTCCCTCCTCCGGCTGCGCGTCCTCAATCTCGCCTCCAACAAATTGTCTGGGGATCTGAGCTTCCTGAAGCATTTCCCCAATCTCGAAACTCTTTCCCTCGCAAACAATTTCTTCGCTGGGCAGGTCCCCAAATCGATTCGATCCTTCCGCAACCTCCAATTCCTCGACCTCTCCGGGAACAGGTTCCTCCAGCAGCTCGAATCCGACCCGCCGGCGGCAGTGAAGTCCCGATCCTCCGATTACCCGAGCCGCTACATTTTAGCTGAGGATGATGACGACGACGCAACAGCAGCAACTCCGAACAACAGCTCCAATTCCCCAGCTTCCGCCCCGACATCGTCGATGAACGCCGGCGCCGGAGCTCCAGGGCCATCACCTGTGATGCCCCACAGGCGGCACAAGAAGGGGAAGAGGAAGCTGGCCGGGTGGCTCCTCGGCTTTCTCGCCGGAGGCATCGCCGGGAGCATATCAGGATTCGTGTTCTGCGTCCTGTTCAGGATGATTCTGGCCACAATTCGCGGCGGTGGGAAAGGTGGAGGCCCTGCGATCTTCAGCCCGATGATTAAGAAATCGGAAGATCTGGCTTTCTTGGAGAAAGAAGACGGGCTGGCTTCACTGGAGATCATCGGCCGAGGTGGCTGCGGTGAAGTCTACAGAGCAGAGCTGCCCGGAAGCGACGGCAAAATCATCGCGATCAAAAAAGTGATTCAACCATCCAAAGACGCCACCGATTTGAATGACGAAGATTCCAAGCAGATGAACAAGAAGATGAGGCAGATCAAATCGGAGATCAGCACCGTGGGCCAGATCCGGCACAGGAACCTGCTACCACTTCTGGCCCATGTAACCCGACCCGATTGCCATTACCTGGTCTACGAGTTCATGAAGAACGGGAGCCTGCAGAACATATTAGAAGACGTCTCTCAAGGGAGGAGAGAGTTGGATTGGCCGGCGAGGTACAAGATCGCTCTCGGGATCGCAGCCGGCCTCGAGTACCTTCACATCAACCACAGCCCAAGAATAATCCACAGGGACTTGAAGCCCGCCAATGTTCTTCTCGACGACGACATGGAGCCTCGGATTGCTGATTTCGGGCTGGCGAAGTCGATGCCAGATGCCAACACACACGTCACGACGTCGAATGTGGCCGGCACGATCGGGTACATTGCGCCGGAGTATCATCAGACGTTGAAGTTCACCGACAAGTGTGATATCTACAGCTTTGGGGTGCTGCTCGGGGTTCTGCTGATCGGGAAGCTTCCCTCCGACGAGTTTTTCCAGCATACCAGGGAGATGAGCTTGGTGAGGTGGCTGAAGAACGTTATGACGTCCGAGAATCCTACTCAGGCGATTGATCCGAAGCTGATGGGGAAAGGGTATGAAGAGCAGATGCTGCTGGTGCTGAAGATCGCTTGTTTTTGTACCATGGAGGACCCTAAACAGAGACCCAACAGCAAGGATGTGAGGGTCATGCTGGATCAACTTAAGCACTAGTATCTAGTTAAGTGATCTAAAAGTGGCGCTACTAATCAAATAATGCACAAGCCTTCCTTGTTGCTGGACTCTGTAGTTACTATGTCTGTCAGTTAACTTGTGTTTTCCCGAGCAGAATGATCGACCAGCTCGTTGTTATTACTCGGTTCATGATGCTCTAAACTGTGTACTACTAGGGTTTTGAACTTGTAAGATGTTAAATATCACATACAAATTTGCACAACCAGATATGCAACTGACAAGATTTTGCAGCTATGGATTCCTCAATTAGGGCAAAATCCTCAATCACCCAGTTAAGCATATATCCATATTTGGGACAGAAGTCAATGTCCAAGTCGTTGTATTACTGACTACAGACTGGCGTTGGAGGAAAAAAGGTTCACATTTTGAGTCAAAGTAAGAACAGAAAATGGAGCCTAGCACACCGTATGGAAAATGGGAAAAAGGAAACTGCCAATGAATCACGTTACCATGCTAAGACAAAGAAGCTCCCGTTCTTGTTCTTGCCCTATAGGCCTATACTAATCAGAGACCCCTTCCTAAAGGGATCTTCGCTGCCGGACTAGTGGTTTTAGTGACTTGAAGAGAATCTGTTGATGTGTATTAAAGACGGCAGCATTTTCAGGCCTGCAAAATGAGAATAATCAACAATGGCCGCCCTGAAACAAAATGGGAACACTTGTATCTAAACAACAAAAGTAACAGTCTTTGTGCTTGGTGTGCCACTCGGGGGACAAAACAAGACAGGAATTTGAAGGAGGGAGCAGTCCATTCAAAGAGTTGAAGTTGGCAGACCTCAGAAATCCAGGAGCAACTGGGGAAGAATTCTTTCGAAGTGGGTGGCCTCAATTTTGGTCTCTCCCTCGGCCTCAGCGATCGCTGCCGCACGCTGCACAGCTTCTGCAAATCAAATTGAAGATGGAGCAATTGAATGGTGGAATTCGGTGTAAAACATCACAACCCAGTGGAGAAAACCACAGTAACCATGGATTAAAAGACCAAACCTGAGATGAAAATGCGGATGAGCTCGGCGCTCAGCTTCAAGGCATTGGAGTTAGCTGCCAAGATTGATAAAAGAGTGAAAACACAACTCTTTCATCAGAATTTAGAAAGACAGAGACAGATCCACTAGTCAGTGAAACAGAAAAAAGCAGCGGGTACCGGAAGTAGGGCGATTCTTCTTCGACGTTCCGGCGCCGCCTACCTGCACCAACACGGCAGGTCGATAAAGTAAACGTACAGTGTGAAACCTAAATTACAGAGGCGGAAGAGAAAGAGAGAGTACAATGACCAAGTCGGCGTCCGTAGGAGCCTCATTGCGCTCGTTCTTCTCCCGCTCTGCAGAAATCGAAAGGGAAGCTTCCTAATTGCGCGAAAACTTCACTAGAAAGACGGAATTATGATACTAGAGAGAGAGAGAGAGAGAGAGAGGGAGAGGGAATGTGTACCGAGGGCTGTTCTCGTCCAGACGTGCTTGAAAATCTCGTGAATCAAACCCTGAAAACACAGCAGGGGAAGGCAAGTGAGACATATCGCCGCCGCAGCAGAATGAGTTGACCGGAAAATAGCTTCGGCGATAAACAAACATACAGGGTCGATATTCTGTTCGTCCATCCCTAGCTCAGCTGTCTTCTCTCTTCTGCTTCGCCGGTTCTCCCCAATTCTACACTGCTCCGTTGCTCATTTTAATCACAGTCACAATCACGATTATAATATCACGAGAGACTTATTGACCATTCAGAAGCCCTTATAGCTCAGTGGTAGAGCGTCAGTCTTGTAAACTGAAGGTCCGTAGTTCGATCCTGCGTGAGGGCAACGTTCTTGCTTTTCCTTTTCCACGTTGTTATTTTTCGATTTATAATCCGGGTCGCCCATAAAGATTCCGGTTTACCCATAACCATAAGCTGTGTTGCCCGGTTTGGTTTCAGTTTCCCTACCATCTTCAATCTTCATCGAGCAGAGGATTTCTGATTGCTCATTTCCTCGTTTTTTCTTCCGCAGCCGCCTGCGAGTTATTTCGATCCTATTTGCCATCCAATTAAGGAGTAGAAGAGAAAAGAAGATCGGATCTTTTCATGTAGAAATCGATTCGTCACAGAATGGCGAATCTAATACCCAAGATCCTCCGAAGAACTTCGCCCTCTTCGAGCACAGTCGCGGCGGCACTGTACAAACCCTCTCCGCACTCGCCGACCTGCTCTCCGCTCACCGGCGCTGTCTTTACTCAGCGGCTCGGGCCCGACCTGCCGCCCCGGCCAATTCCATTCTTCGGCATCGCGGCGGCGAAGAAACCATCTCCTCCCTCGGGGTTCATTTACCCTAGTTTCCCATTTGGGCTCGGTTTAAACCCTATTCCAGCTGCTGGGTTCGATCTCGTTGAGACCGAGGATGAGGCAGTTGATCATGACGACAAGACCTTCCGGGCTGATAGCGTGAAGAAGAAGAGGAAGAAGAAGATGAACAAGCATAAGTACAAGAAGCTCCGAAAGCGTCTCAGGCGGAAGTCTAGGTCGTGATCCAAGGCGCTTGTGGTAATGCAGAAAGTTGGTAGAGCTGAATCGACCTCTTTTTTCTACCTTGTTTTTACATTTTCTATTGCTTACTTGAGAACGTGAATGTTTGGTTGTAGTAGCCAGGTTTCATGAGATAGCATCACCCCTTTGTTTTAATGGATTGGAATGGTATTACTATTGGCCATTGCTCTGGAAATAATTGCTGCCCTAGAGCTATTCTTTTTGAATGTTCAATCTTTCTGATCATTCTGAAACCTGAATTGAGGTAGACAGGGTCATTTGTTATGCTGGTTGTCTCTTGAGTATGGCCATATGCTTGATACCTTAGGCTAAGCTCATCTATTCTTGATACTGGCCAGGGTAGCTGAAGCTTGTGCATGTTCTCGGGTTAATTTGCATTTCCATTCTTTAAGGTAACTGCACCTCAAGTGAGAAAACTTACTAGCTTAGCTTAAGAAGGGGCAACCTGGCTTGCTTCATTGTAGTTTGGGAAGTATGGTAGCATCATGAGTTATTCTTGCAATAGTTACACAAGTGACAGCCATGTTTAGTTGCAGACCCCGGTTAGGAACTTCTGTTACTAGGTTTGAGTATAGATGAGCGCTTGATTAATGGTCCAACACTATGTTGGAAGGTGAGAAATAGTTTCGAATAGTAGTTTCTGTTATTTGCCAAGATAAGAATGCTGGCTTCCTAGTAATCAGTGGAAGAGATTGTTGGAATGGATGACGGGATTTCATGTGTTCACTACATGTGCTGAGTACTTTTATTAGGACTTAGGAGTAGCTTAGAAACCCGAAGCTGAAGGATACTGGTCTTGAAACTTTCAGCATCGATGTCTTTTGTCGGATGACTCTGAAGGAGACGTAGTCGCTAAGCTGGCTACTTATTGTGAAAACATTAGAAGTCTGAAGCGGAGCATATTCTTACCTTCTGCTTTGTTCTTTCTGTTCATGTAACTGATTGTTCGCAAAGTTAGGTTCTATTATTTAGGTTCAGAGTGTGCAGTTGCGATTCAAAGGATACTGTTTCTGCACCTAGTATTGGAGAGTAGGAATCTGTTCAGGACAAATGTATAAATCCCACCCCATGTTGGCCACTATTAATGCAATTTAGTAGCATGAATATAAGGTGCTTATATCATTTGCTTCTCTCAGCCAGACTCCCCCTTCTTAACAAATCTATTTCAGGCATGAAACCATTAGAGCTATTTTGTTTTCCAGTTAGGAGTACACTAACGCCAGAGATAGTCATAGACATGAGTTAATAAAAGTGATAGTAAAGTAAGAAGTGGCAAGGGTGGACCGGTCACGATCTGCAGAATGAAACTAGATGCCCAAGTCTTTGCGTGAGAGTTGAGACAGCAACCCTAAACCATAAATCTCCTCTTAGTTTATCTGATTGCTCACTGCTTGCAGCATATGTCAGTAAAATTGAAGATGTGGCCATTGCCAGGGTTATGGTAAAGTTGTGGCAAATTTGTGGAGTTCTCCTCTTAGCCCTTAGGATAGGAATGTCAAATGGTTCATAGAGAAAGATTCAAGCTTCTGTTAGCAAAAACATGAACGATGCCATAGATATAGCATCTTCCTTTTTTCCTTGCCGATTTATTGCTGAGTTCTACATCCAACAACCTGCAACAATCTCAGCCCCGTGCATCTATTGAATTAGTTAGATCCTAGGGTGGATTTCAATGAATCGATCGATCGCCTCTACTTGTAAGCACTATTGTTAAAAGAACCTATGCACTTCACTTGATTGCAACAACTGAACAATCGCATCCACATTTTTGCTATTGGCGATGAATTGATTTACCAAGTGTTCAGCTACAAATTGTCGTTTCGAGTTTTGGTAAAGTTGTTGATATTTCAGTTTTATGATCGATTAACGTGGTAGATGTGATTGGTAATTACGGGAAGATGTTAAGTTAAGATGTGCAAAATCTCCAATAAGAACGTCCAATTGTTGAGCAAAATTTTGAGATGATTAATTGTTTTATAACTATAAACTTGATAATTGTGGTACATTTTAAATTATAAAAGATATTGTATTAACATTGTGATCATTTTCTTTATTTATAGCATTTTCATGAAATTTCGTTTTCAACATACAAATTCATTCATTTTAACTTATTTCAATTATTAACTATGCATTTAAACAAAATATACAGGGGTAAATACTGTTAAAAATCTAAAAGTCCTCCATGAAGACAAAATAACATTTGTTTCTTAAGAAATTTATAAAACAAAAAGTACTAACTCTAACCGTCGAAATCAAACGGAAATAAAAATTTAATTTATTCTAATTCAATCTAACATTGTTCAATTAAATTTTCACCGTTACCCGTTGCATAGCGCTAGTCAATTATGTAGTTGAACAAAATAAAGCAGAGAAGAAATACCGCAAATTGAAGCTTTCTTATATAAATGCTACACATAAGCATCTCCACTTATCTCATCTCTGTCTATTTGGGTTCCAGAAACATGGCTCCTAACCATCTCATTTGGAGTTTCTCCTCCACAATTTTTGCCCTCGTTGTTGTCTTCCAATTTCTGTCTGCCACCTCCTCTGCCGTTGGGTCCATGCTAGGAGATTAGGGGTGAGCGTTCGAAATAATGTTGTTCGGTTCGAAATTTGAAAAAGAAATAAGCATATTTTGGAAATTAAAGTTAAGAGGTTCATATGTTAGCTAATGAGTTTTTCCATACTGGTGTCACATATGAGTTTTTCCATACTGGTATACATACGATATATTCACGAATATTAAGTTAAGGAAGTCCTTTGAGGATGGACTTCTTCATCATCACTCTAAGCTTTTAATAGCCAACATGTCCTAGACGAGCATGCCATAAGCTTGTCGTCTCATTCCTTCTTGTCTTGTCTTGTAAACATAAGGAGCTTCTTTTGACGTTGCATAGACAGACTCCAGCTTCTACCCTTGCATGATGGGATTAGAAGTTGGTTGTAATCTTCAATACACCTTCACATCTTTGCGACCGAATACTACACAATTGCTAGATGATGTCAGTTGTGATACTCACACCAGACTATTCCGCATTCCAAAGATGTGGTAAACGTTTGACAATTCCACTTGCTGATTGCCAAACCGTGGAGTAACCAGTTTCTCGCTGATGTGGGTGATTAACAGTTTAGAGTTGTTAGTGGTGACAACCACTCGTCTACATTTGTACTCAGACACGTTTAACAACTTCTGTTCATCACCAATCATGTGATTTGAACATCCAAAATCCATGATCCAGTCATTTTCATAATCAATGAGATTCGCATCCACTGACAGAAGTGCTAAGTTTTTCTTGGCGCCTTTTGGAGCTTCTGTTGCAAAATATGCTTTAATTCCCATTCATCATCATTCACCTTGGAAGAAGTTGCAGTGTCGTCTTCTTCATTTTTGTGCTAGCAATCTTTGGTAAGATGACCCTTCATGTATCAAATGTAGCAGTTGACATTCTCTAGGTCATTCTTCTTCATGTTTTTGTCACCACCCTTGTTATGGTGGTTGTAATTTTTCTGGGCTCCCCCTCGATGTTTTTTTGTCTTTCTTGTTCCATTTATGGTTCTTTTAGAGCCACTTTTTGACCTTTTTTTAAGCAAGAGCCTTTTCTCCGCTATTAGCGTCTTTACTTTTGCTGAGCAACATCTTCTCATCTTCCTTGATTGACACCTTCGATATGTTGTCTAGAGAATTTCTTCATTTTCTAGAAGATTCTGCGACTCAGCTTGGGTTGGCTCCTTTGACAAGCCTCTTGTTGCGATCACTATGCCCTTGAACTCCGATCTCAAGCCATGGAAGATAATTCTCCTTGTCCGAGCTTCTGAAACTGGATTATCAAGATCCAATTTTGAAAATTCTGCGCATATATTTTTTAACTTCTTTGTAGTATTGACCAATGGTCGATGTCCTTGGGATAGTGACATAAGCTCATTCACCAATCTTTGGAGTCTTGCCTCATTGGTTCTGGTGAAGATTGTAGAGAGAGTATCCCAAATTTCCTTTGGGGATTTGCTTCCCTTGAAGTGAGGCAGGAATTGATCTTTTGTTGTGACTGCTAAGATGTACATGATCATGTCTGATTTTTGCTTCCAATCCTCCACCAACTTCTCATCGATTGGTGGTGGGATGGTGACAATTTCCCATAGCTTTTGGCCTCTAAGATAAAACTCCATACGTACGGGTGCTCCATCTTGAGTAGCTGGTCTCTTTCAACTTCTCCATACTCCATAGCAGTAACTAAGAAACCCTCCATCTTTTTACTTGATAACTTCTCCAAGTTCTCTATTTCAGTCTTACTGAAATAGCTGTAACCTTTGACCACCTGATGGGGATTTCATCACTACTGGCTCTTGGTTGAACCAGTTATGATAACACATCACAAGGAGCATTTTTCTGATGTTGAAGATCAGCTGAAGCAGCAATCACATGGCATATGAAAATAACCTAGGCATCGATAACAACAAGGAACTCTTTTATGATGTAGAAGATCGGCCTAAGCCGTCACCACAATGCATACAAGGAATAACCTTGGCTTTTATACAACATGTAGAAATAATTGGATCGATATGCTCACAAGCTCTCTGATTTCTTCACAATCTCACAACTCACTATTGCTTAAGCACTCTTTCTTCTTCTTTTTTGCTTTGCTTGGGATGAGAAATACACATACAATCCAAGGCTATTTATAGCCAAGTTCCAACACCAAATTGTCGCCTAAACTTGGCGACCATAAACGATTACCCAATAACTATTTAGCCCCACTAATATCTAACCAGAGGTGGCAATTGGATCGGATTCGTGGATTCGTGGATTGGATTGGTGGATCCATGGATCAAATGGATTGGATCCAATGGATTGGTGGATTCATGGATTGGATCAAATGGATTGGTGGATTGATCCATGAATCCAAATGACATCCAAGGCTTGGACCAAAATGTAAAATTTGAAAAAATTTGGTACTAAAATGTCATTATGAAAAAATTTAGGTACCAAAATATAATTTTCCAATAATATTTTTCGTATAAAAATATAAATTTTAGGTACAAAAAATGTAAAATATAAAAAATATAGGTACCAAATCGTAATTTTCCATTTTGATCCATGGATTGATCCATGAATCCACCAATCCAATTGGATTTGGATCAAATGGATTGGATTTAAATGGATTGGATTAGGTGGATAATTTGGTGGATGGATTGGATTGGATTCATGGATTTGGATCCTAATTGCCACCTCTATATCTAACCATTTGTGGTTCTTACTTTTTTCATTTTCTTAAACC
Organism: Linum tenue; assembly: GCA_946122785.1. Lineage (NCBI taxonomy): Eukaryota > Viridiplantae > Streptophyta > Magnoliopsida > Malpighiales > Linaceae > Linum > Linum tenue. The sequence continues at coordinate 3,897,267 of CAMGYJ010000010.1, read as the reverse complement.
CCAACTAACTAATTTAATACAATTTCTAGATAACTCCACGCAATTCACAACTATAGCTAGTTGTGATATTATAGCTAGATATTTTATTTATTTATTAAAATTTAATATCTTACACTTAAAGTGTGGGGTAAAAAGCCAAGTGTGAGGTGTCTTATCATTGCCCAAAATCGAGTTTTTAAAGAGATACAGTTGAGTTTTGGTGGGGTAGTCCTACAAGATGATGATGGTTCTTCCATCGTCCAAGTAAAACTTTCACATGTGGATAGGATTACCACTAGAGGATATTTTCAAGGACACAGATAAAGTTTTCGGCACCCCTTGATTTCATTGACATTCCACACGATTAAGGATAAAAAGTTAAACGTAGACTCTTATACAAGTGCTAAGGGGTGAAATTGCTCTTACTCGATCCGGCTACCAAGTACCAAAGTACAAGGCAAAGTGAACCCACTTGAGCCACAAAAGTTCTAAAGGCTAGGCATGCATCACATGAAAAGAGAGAGCACCTAAAATCTCTTAGAAAAGACTGTCAGGAGGTAGGGATTCGCTTAAATGCTTAACCAAGCTACATATACTTCACCCCATATCCTTATAAAGACCCGAGTCGAGGAAATGACTCTATCTCAAGCTTCAAAGCCATGGTCAAAGGTCTCTAAGTGCGAGGGTTGACCTTGTAAGTTTCTTATGATCATACGGTCACAAGTCACGCGTTCGATTAGATGAACCCTAGATGTATGATACTGATTTGATTGAATGTTATGGATATCAATGTTTATGATCATTGATGCATCTTTGATTTATATTACAAGTGTTCTATAGTTGTGCACCTATTGTATGCTTTGATTGTTTCATATGTAATTATGTATGATGAGGAGAAGATCCCCATAGGTATGATATAATACTCTAAGATGAAAAGGACCCCGAACTGCTAGAAGATGGAGGAAGAGTGACTTTTGGATTATTAAAACCTAATAGAGAGATTCATAGATCGTTAATCATTAGGAAATTTAATTTAGATCAAAGATAATATCAAATTTGGATTGAATCGACTAATAAGGTATTAATACGCTAGAAAATCGGGTAATAGCAATTCTGGAATTCTTACAGTCAAAGAAGATAACATCGTGTCTATATATATTCAATCGAAGCATAATGAATTAGCTAGAGGGATTTGAAGTCCGAACAACGCTTTCTCTCTTGAACTTGCCTTAGTGTCTGTGAATTGCATGTGCTGAATTTCATTGCTTTTGTTTGTTGGTTTAGATAATGAAAAGAATTGATAAGAAATCGGTTAAATAATAAGAAAAGTAGCTCATTACTAGTAGTTCATAGCCTCTATGAAAATACGACCTTACTTGTCACCATATTGCTATTGATGATAGATACACTTGGTTTAGTTAGTCACATTTAAAAAAAAAAGCGACCATATTCTCCAAGATGTCATTCATTCTGAAAAAATATGCACACTCTAATGCCCATTTTACGTAACGGTCGAGTTAGTTTCCATTCAGGTCCAAACGAAATAAACAGAAAATATCAGTGACCTCTGTTGTAATTCACCCTAGATTCCTACTTCACATTAATTAAACTAACTAATCCTACTTAACCTTGTCACAGGGTACACCTAATCACTCCATAAACTATATTCATTCCAATTCCCATGTTCTCTAATCTCTCTACTCTAGCTATCGAGGACAAATTGGAGTCTGGTGCGGGGTAGCCTCCCCAGATTCCTTCACCCCCCACACTCCACTTTACCATTTGCATCTCTCTCTCACACGCGCTCTCCAAAAAAACAAAGCAAAAAATAAAGTAGGAAAAAAAAAAAAAAAAAGCGAAAGCGAAAGAGAAGAAGGTAAAGGTAGAACGGGAAATCAAACGAGCTTCTACACCTTCTCCTCCATCTCCCCCCAACGATTCTCAGTTACTGAGACAGAGGAGAGCTTGCGGAGAAACCACACTAGCTAATTCCCTTTCGCTCTCTGTATATACTATTCGTCTGCGTGTCCAGGAAAAGAGTTTAAGAGGGGCTGTTATCGAGGAAGCAAGCAGCGAGCGGAAAATGGGAGGAATGACGTCATCCATGGCTGCCAAATTCGCTTTCTTCCCTCCCAGCCCACCTTCCTACAAGCTGATCACCGATGAAGCCACTGGCCTTCTCCTCGTCGACCACTTCCCCCACCGGGAGAACGTCGACGTCCTCCGCCTCCCTACTCGCCGCGGGAATGAGATCGTCGCCGTCTATGTTCGGTACCCTATGGCTACCTCCACGCTGCTCTACTCCCATGGAAATGCCGCTGATATCGGCCAGATGTACGAGCTCTTCGTGGAATTGAGCATCCACCTGCGAGTTAATCTCATGGGGTAACTCTCCCTCGCCCTCCTCTTCCTTCAATTTCTAATTTCTTCTTTTTTGCCCTGGATCTTTCGTCGAGTTTTGGGATGGAGTTGAATCAGAAACTCAATTCGAGAAGCTTTGTGTGTTTTTGTTTTTGCCTCGTGTATGCCTGATTCTGAGTTGAGGACTAGCTTCATTTTGTGGTGGGCAGCTGATTGAAACTCATCAACCGTGTCCTTTGTTTACTCGAGTGGGAATCGCCCGAGTTAGGTCAACATTAAATTGCGACACTCCCTATGTCGTTTCTCTGTGTCTTTTAGCCAGTTTCAACGCTAGTGTATGAATGGTATCCTTTGCTTGTGATTGTTGGTCTGCTTTGTGAGAGATGGTATGTGATCATGGGGGAATTTGGTGTTTCATGTTTTGGATTTTGTTGATTGTCTGCGAATCTATATTGCTAAGTGTACTATATGATGGTCAACAGATGTGTTACCTCATTGATTTTCCATATTTGGTTATGGTTTATTCTTGGATTGTCATCGGGCTGAAATAGAAAACTTCAGTGGGAAGTTTATGTCTTTTCATTTTGGGTTGTACTGACAAATGGCAAACCAGTGTATTGCTTAAAAATTAAACGGAATCGCATTCAGGAATTGATAATTAATGGTTAAAGATTCTGGACTGGTATTGCTAGCAAAATTGTGTTTTGGAGTTGGTGCCAGACTACTAGTTTGGCTGCATATCTTCACTGCAGAAGTGGCATTGGAAGAAACATCTCTAGAACCGTTGTGGAACTTCAATGGACAAGATTTGATGAATGATTATATAGATTCATCCGTTTTTTTTAAGGAATGATACTTCTTGTGGCTTTTTGGAACACTGGTTGTGAATGATGTGGGGCTAAATGAAGGGTGCTATGTCTGACAAGTAACTAACTGGCTGAAGGCATTTGTTAATTGCAATTCTATTTTGGGGTCTCTGAAGCCTCTATAAGTATTAAGCTTGATATGTCGCTGGTCCTGAATTCTGCTTGTCTTACTCATTCAGGTATGATTACTCTGGCTATGGACAGTCAACGGGAAAGGTAAGCATGGTGCTTATACTTCCCTTTGGACAATGATTTGCGTCACAAAATAGTAACATTTTTTAACTTGTGCTGTGGCTTTCTGCAGCCTAGTGAGCATAATACCTATGCTGATATTGAAGCTGCTTACAAGTGTCTTGAAGAAAACTATGGAGCCAAGCAGGAAAACATCATTCTTTATGGCCAATCTGTTGGGAGTGGCCCTACTCTTGATCTTGCTGCACGTCTACCACGACTAAGAGCTGTTGTCCTGCACAGTCCTATACTTTCTGGTTTGAGGGTCATGTATCCTGTGAAACGATCATATTGGTTTGACATCTATAAGGTAGGCATGTCTTTTGCATAAGCTGCTTGCAATATTTACATAATTCTGCACAGCGAGGATTTGCGCCTTAACTTATCTATTTTACGTGGATGCTGAACAGAATATTGACAAAATCCCACTGGTGAAGTGCCCTGTACTAGTAATCCATGTAAGTCATTGGAAATTTAATTTCCTTGTGCGAGTTCTTCAACTACTGAAACGAATAGAAATTTCTACCTTTTCTGAAAATAACAAGGGAATTTTAGTTATTGTATATCAACATTCAAGCTTACAAAGATGGTCAGAAGAGGGTTAATATTTAACCTGTAGCCCCAATCTGGAAGAGGGCCTCTGTAAGGAAATTTGGTTAAAGAATAGGAATGGCTAGGAAAGTGATATGGAAAGTTACAACCGTCAATATCTTCAAAGCAAAGCAAAAGTTTAACTGATTGATCTCCATAATAATGGTATATATTGATGTAATGAGTTATGGTGCAAGAAGAGTTCCTACAGAGGTTTCTCTATATGAATTGGTCTAGTATCCGAAGATTGACCTGGAATTTATAATCATCAAAATCAGGTGCAAGAAAGCATGGGAGGTGGACTGGCTGGCACCACCTCTGCTCAATTGAACTCAGTCTCTTGTTCTTTACTTTGTCTCTGATAATGATCGAACACTGTTACTGAGTATTGGCCTGGTTATCCACTGTTAATTCTGTTTTACAGGGAACTTCTGATGAAGTGGTTGATTTTTCTCACGGGAAGCAGCTTTGGGAACTCTGCAAGGAGAAATATGAACCGTTATGGCTGAAGGGAGGAAATCACTGCGACCTGGAGTTGTTTCCAGAATACCTCAGACACCTAAAGAAATTCATCATCTCAGTTGAGAAATCACCTTCCCGGAGAAGCTCTGCCAGGAAAAGCGTAGACGTGATGGAACAAGCCAGGAAGAGTACAGATCGCTACGACGTGTCAAGGAAGAGTACAGATAGGAGGGAGAAGCCCAGAAAAAGCACAGACCGTCCTGAGAAATTGAAATTCCACGAGTACAAGTTTACCAACATTGAGAAGGTGGACAGCAAGTTTAAGCTCCCGTTCGAACAGTTGGAAAGATCAAGGAGGAGCGTGGAGTACTATGAAAAACCGAGAAGGAGCATTGATCATCAGCTGGAGAAAGGAAGGAAAAGTGTGGATTGGTTGGATAGAATCAGAGTTGGATAATCCGTGGGGGAAAGACAAACAAAAAACCGGGGTTTGATATCGTCCTCGCTTGTAAAATTTGTTCAGGATCTGTTTCTGGGGGAAAGGTGACATCTAATCTGAAAGACTACATGAAGAAACGAGATAACAAGGAAAGAGCATGTGTGACATTTTTTACCTTCCTTTTTTTAACTTAAACGAGGGTGTCTGGCTGTGTGGTGAGGTGATTGTTGGAATGTGACGAGGATTTGTAAAGTTTGGTTCATGTTGCTCTGGGATTTGTTGTAACTGATAATCGGGAGTTTGTGATTGGTAAAAAGGAATGACAACGCTACTCTAGTCTCTTAAGTTCTGTTCTGTTCTCTCCGAGTTCTTTTTTGTGTTTTGTTGAGAATCTTAGTTCTGGTGTGTGTAACATCTCGACCAGTTGGCTAATGTTTAATTCGGAAATAAATTCGTGGGTTAGGATCGAGGGGTTGGATACGAGTGTTAATTAAGGTGCCTTTATGTAATTATACATATACTAGTATTTTGGCTCACGCTTTACAGCGGTAAGACAATAATTATAATTATAACTTCATCTACTTATTTTAATACTTCTGCTTAGTTGATGATATGGTGAATAATTTTTAATCATTACAAAAGATTTACACAATACGTCTGTTTAGTTGATATGTAAGAAATTTCATAAGTTTTCTCATAATGTCTTAATCATTATGTAAGACTTATGAAACAACCACTCCACTTTAAAAAAAAATTAAGACTCATGTATTACCTTTGTTTAATTGACACATAAGAAATTACTATCATAGCATAACTTTTACGTAATATATTTGTAATTTACGTAACTGTCATAGAATAGTATTACACACTATGTGACCTAATAATAAAAAAAGTTGAGAAAAACATCACATTTATTAATTAAACAGTTATGTAGTAACCGATTTTACAAAAGAGCTTATGGTAAAATTGAGTAGATGTGAGGAGATAAAAATCTCTTATCAGTTATCACTATTATACTTGTGTTATAAAAATCTTTCGTACTGTATGGTCTAATAATAAAATCAAAGTTAATGAAAACTTCAAATTTACTAAACGGTTAAATAAAACTAACTTATTTTACACTCAACCAAACTTTTATTTATATAACAACACAAAAATCTTTCGTACGGTATGGTCTAATAATAAAACAAAGTTAAGAAAAAGTTCACATTTATTTATTAAACGATTAAATAAAACAACTTATTTTACACCCAGCCAAACTTTTATTTATAAAACAACATTAAGAAATTAAATTGGTGGGCAGTGAAAAAGTGTTTGAAACTAGGGATGGCAACAAAACCCGAACCCACGGGTACCCATCCGACCCAATCCGGTCAACGCGGGTAAAATCCGTGTTGACGGGTTTTGGGTCGGGTTCGGGTTTAAACCCGCTACACTATTCACCGGGCCGGGTTGGGTTTAGGTAAACCCGCCCCATGGGTACCCGCTCACACACATATAATTACTTTCCCGGTATATTTAGTATTCTAAATAATATATCTTCCTTAAACAACTAATATTCTTTATGTTTGTGGAGACATGTATAATTTGTTCTTTCTAATTGTTTAGAATGAAGTTGATTTATGAAGTGGAGAGTGAAGAAACTTAGTTGACGAGGAAGAAGCTTTCAATTAATCTTATTGTTTATAGATGTTTATCTTTAATTTTGAACAATTTGTATTGATCAATTGCGGTTTGCTTATATGCTCTAGATTGGTGTTTTTTGTGTGAATAATTTGTATGAGAAAATTGATGTTAACTTTTATTTTGAAAGAAACTTGTTATTGTAAATTTTTTACCACAAAAACCCACGGGTACCCATGAACCCGCGGATGCTCAGCGGGTTGGGTTGGGTTTGAGTTTTTCAAACCCAACGGGTTTTACCCCGGATTTTTTTGACGAATAAACCCATGGGTTTGGGTTTGACAAACCCCGCCCCAACCCGACCCATTGCCATCCCTATTTGAAACCATTACTTGACCAACCCAACAAAAGATTACGGTAAAGAGTTGCGAAATAATTTAGGGTTACCCGCAGGAAATCGAACTCCCTAATAAATAGTGGAACCCATTAAATAACATCCGATTAGTTCGTAAGGAACAGTAAATAAAATAATTAAGACTAAGAGTAAACTTGCACTATTACAAAATGACATTTAATGGGATTTATTTTGGTAAAAAAGAATGTACATAAATGTGTCTTATATCATATGGTGGTATGAAAACTATGTTATGGTGGTATACATGATTGGAAAATTTTAACCAAAAATATATAAATGGATGTGTTGTAATCACAATTAATTCATTGTAAAAATAATTTATTTTTCTGTACAAAACTGATAATTGTAAAGCTAGATTAGCGGCTAGAAACATATTAATATATTGTACTCTCTCTAATTCTAAGTGAGAAAAATCTAATACTAAATCTGAGAGGGAGATCCTCTTTGTAGACTAGTGTCTACCTGATAACACGTTAAAAAATTCGGTGTCTTGTGATCATTCTTTTTCAATTCATTAATTATTTTGACAATCTCGAAAGCTTTGATTCTTCGTCTTTGTGTCCGCTGTGGTGGTTACTGTTTTGCGATGATTTCTCTTGATTTATTAGCTAGAGGAAGATTGCAACCTTCGACCTCTTTTTCTCTTCGTTTGGCAAAAGATCACGATTTGTTCTTCTGTGTGTTTACTGTCTTTGGTCGCTTCTTCGAGTTTCCCCAAAAAAAAAAATATCTTCTAGGGTTTGTTGTTGGTGGTTGTTCATTGTCAAGGATGTGATAATGGATCTTAACAAGCTTGATCAACTGGCAATTAAGTTCGACGTACGTGAAGAACTTCGCGTTGGGGGAGTTCTACTTTCGTAATTTTGTTGAGGGAAAGCGTGCAAAATATCTTAACTAGTTCCTCTCTCCTCGACCAGTCGTGACTTCTAGTGAGTAGGCATGCGAAGACTTGACAACAAGGAACTTGAAGAAGCTTTTCCAAGTGCGCTGACATATCCATTTGCAACTCATGCAGCTAAAGGTATAACTCCTCATTGTTCTTAGAATCTTTCGTCTTTAATTACATGTCAACCTCTCGTTTGAATTTCACTACAATAAAACCTGCTTCGGGGTGCATTTGCAAGTGGCTAAAGGAGCTAATCTTCCTATGCATGGTCCGGGAACAACTACTACCGGGAGAGTTCAGTTATCAAATACATTACATGTTCCCAAACTCGTTCACAATCTGGTATCTGTTAGCAAATTGACAGAGGATATTGGACCGACGTGATGCTACAGGCCCACGTCATGCAGCTCATGCAGCCCATGCAGAGGGAAGGCCCATAGCCGACCCAGCCGACCCATCTAGCTCACGTTCTCATTCTGTAACCCTAGATAATTTTGATGTAAAAGGGTATAAGAATATGGCTTGTACTATCAAGCCGAAGATCAATAATATGCAGTAGCAAATTCCCGTGGATGTAAGCCTCACACAACGTGAGGAAGAACCACGTAAATCGTGTCTCGTTCTATCGTTCTTTCTCAATTTTACATGGTATCAGAGCGTTAAGCTCCGGACCTTGTTTCCGCAATCATGAGTGATGACGATGATGGATCCGTCATGTCCAAGTCGCAGGGCAAGAATGATGATGCCTTGCCTGAAGTGCTCCAGCTCCATCGATCCGATGGCCCTGGGAATATGCTGGTCGGGGATATTCTGACCGCCTCCAATTACGGCGAGTGGGCTCTCGATATGAAGGACGCCCTCCTTGCGAAAAACAAATTCGGGTTCGTGGATGGTACCATACCTAAACCTACGAATCCGCCTGAACGTGATGCTTGGATTCGATGTGATGCCATGGTTAAAGGCTGGCTCAAAACATCGATGGACAAGGAAATACGAAGCAGTGTTCGCTTTGCCGAGACAGCTCGTGAAATATGGGCTGATTTACTCGAGCGTTTTGGTCAAGGCAGTTCCGCACGCGCCTATGAGTTGCGGCGGCTTATTTCTCTTCTACAGCAGGAGAAGGGCTCGGTTTCAACCTTTTATACAAGGCTGAAGAGTTTTTGGGAGGAGGCATCGGCAATATTTCCTCCGCCGAGCTGTACTTGTGGGCTATGCAAGTGCGGTGTCTCAAGACGTGTTCGCGAACAGCAAGAAAGTGCTCGAGTCTTTGACTTTCTCATGGGGCTTGATGATGCTTTCAGCAGTGTTCGTACCCAGGTTCTAGCTATGAAACCCATTCCTACTCTTGGTGAAGCATTTAACATTATTGTGAATGCAGAAAAACAGAAGCTTATAACTCAAAGTCGCCGTTCTTCACCGGAGGCTGCTGCCTTTGTTGCTCATGGTGATCGAGAGAAGACCCAAAATTCCAAGGATCGTGAACGCAGTGGAGATGAACGGGAACGTCGTCGCTGCACCCATTGCCAAAAGACAGGGCATCTCCGTGAATAGGGATGGCAATTTTGACCTGACCCGTTTTACCCGACCCGTTTTACCTGTTTTGGGGCGGGTCCGACCCGCCCCGTAGGCGGGGCGGGGCGGGCATGGGTAGTCTCATCGACCCGACCTGCCCTGACCCGCCCCATTCTCGACCCGTTCTTGTCTAATTTACATGTAATCTTAGTCAAATTACTTAGAATTTTCCTTTTATTGCATCATATTTTAGCTATAATAAAGTTGTAAATTAGTAAAAACTTCAATTTCTCCAATAATTTAACTATAATTGTCATAATATTGTTTGTTTTCTTAGTCTTATAATAAAAATAACGAATATTTCTAATGTTTTTCATATAAATTGCATACCCATTGGGTCGACCTGCCCCGACCCGCGACCCGTGATCAATTACCCGACCTGGACCCGACCTGCCACGGGGCGGGTCTGGGTACCAAGAAACCCGCCCCGGACCTGCCCCATTGCCATTCCTATCCGTGAATCGTGCTGGGAATTGCATGGCTACCCACCCCGTGATCGCGACCGCGATCGTGACCGGGATCGTGAGCGTCCCTCTCGTGAACCACGTGACAGGCAAGGGGATCGTCCACCCCGTGAGTCTCGTGGGAGCTCCTCCAATCGGGATCGAGCAGGTAGAGGACCAAAGGCATCCCAGGTTGATGCCGAACAAAGTCCAGTGGCTGGGTTCTCTTTGGCCCAATTACAGCAACTAAAGCAATTCTTCCAAGCCTCTGATTCCTCTGTTGAAGACCCGGCAGCTCATATGGCAGGTACATTCTCTGACAGTTCTGCATGGCTTATTGATTCGGGATGTAACGAACATATAACCATGCATGAACATTTTCTCTCGGACAAGGGTATTCCACCCAATACACAGCCGGTTCGTATCCCAAACGGTGATAGTATTCCCGTTAAACTTATTGGTTCAGTGAATTTGCAGCCTGGCTTCACTCTTCGCCACGTGCTTCATGTTCCCGAGTTTCGTTGTAATTTGGTATCCGTCAGCAAGTTAACACGAGATAATCATGTTGCGTTAATCTTCCTTGATGGTTTTTGCGTACTCCAGGACTTACGCTCCAAGAAGTTGATTGGGAAGGGTGAGCTGAAGGATGGCCTCTATTACCTGCGATTGTTTGGTAGTGGCACAACACAGGCATGTGCGGTGAATCAGAAGAATTCAGGATCTGAGAATGTGTGGCATGCCCGTCTGGGGCATCCCTCACCTGATAAACTTATTTACATTGGTCGATTGTTATCTTCTTCCTTTGATCATAGTCGGAATTTACCCTGTCATTCATGTTCACGAGCTAAACAATGTCGCACCCCCTTTTCATCTAGTACTATTAAAACGACAAAGAAGTTTGAGTTGATCCATATTGATCTCTGGGGTGGATATCGACTTGCTTCTCTTAGTGGTGCCCACTATTTTTTAACCGTTGTCGATGATTATACACGTGCTGTTTGGGTTTTTCTACTTCGTTATAAGTCACAGGCTGGTCAGCATTTGTTGCAGTTCTGTCGAATGGTTGAATCTCAGTTTGGGTCCCAGGTCCGACGTATCCAGGCTGACAATGGTGCTGAATTTAACACAGAACCTTTGCGAGATTATTATGCAGAGAAGGGTATCTTGTTACAAACTTCTTGTACCGACACACCACAGCAAAATGGGGTTGTCGAAAGAAAGCATCGACATATTTTAGAGACAGCTCGGGCATTGCGTTTTCAGGCAAATTTACCTCTTCGGTTTTGGGGAGAGTGTGTTCTTACTGCCGTTTATCTCATAAATCGTTTACCTACTACGACCACAGGTAAATCCCCTTTTGAATCTCTATTTGGGAAAGTTGCCGGGTACCAGCATCTCCGTATTTTTGGTTGTTTGGTATATTATAAAGATACTCATGGACATCTCGACAAATTTGCTGCACGGGGGAGAGCTGGTGTTTTTCTTGGCTATGCTACTTCACAGAAAGGGTACCGTATCTATGATCTGGTTACTCGGAGAATGATCACGTCACGAGACGTTCAATTTCATGAGAATCAATTCCCGTTCCAAGAGGGCATGCAGAAGGTACTTTATTGGGTTCCTAGGCCTTCTTTTCAACTTGACCAGGAGGCCCCAACTTCTCATTCCATTGCAAGCTCCCCACTGCACACTTCCGCCTCGCCATTTACCTCTTCACCAGCGCCTTTATCATCCTCCAACGAGCAGCAGGATGATGCTGCATCACCTCAGCATACAGGATCTTCCTGGCCTCCTGTCCCTGACAAGTCACCCTCGGCAATGCCCTCGCCCTCCGTTCCTGTCCCGCCATCCTCGGCGGCTCCCAACAGCGAGTTGGCCGCAGTCGATTCCTCGGCCACACCACAGCAGTCTTCCGTTGCGGTTGAGCCACCTCAGCTGCGGCGCGGTGAACGCATCCGCACTCGCCCGAAGCATTTTGAACCTTATCACACTCATTTTCCCGGTGATCAGGGAAGCACCCATAATTTTGTGCATCATCCTTTATCTAATCATGTTTCTTATGATGGTTTCACGCCCACGTATTCTGCTTTTCTTGCAGCTCTTGCACGAGAGGATGAGCCCCGGTCATTCTTCGAGGCCATCAAGGATCCGCGTTGGCGAGCAGCAATGGCCAAAGAAATTCAAGCCCTCGAGGCTAATGGCACGTGGAGTCTGGTTCATCTCCCCCCCGGGAAGCGCGCTATCGCAGCAAAATGGGTTTATCGGATCAAATATTATCCAGATGGCAGCATCGAGCGGTTTAAAGCACGCTTGGTCGCAAAGGGTTATACACAAATCGAAGGGCTCGATTTTCACGACACCTTCGCCCCGGTTGCCAAGTTGGTCACTGTCCGGTGTCTTATTGCAGTCGCAATCAGCCGTGGGTGGCATCTTCACCAGTTGGACGTCAACAATGCATTCTTGCATGGCGACCTCGATGAAGAGGTCTATATGGTTGTTCCTCAGGGATTTCAGCAGCCTGGCGATACCCGTGTTTGCCGGCTTCATAAATCACTTTACGGGCTCAAGCAAGCCTCTCGAAATTGGTACCAGAAGTTTACTGCTGCTTTGGTTGAGTTTGGTTTTCGGTCTTCACCAGCAGATGCTGCTTTGTTTATCTATCAGCGGGGGAGCACTTTTGTCACAGCTCTCATTTATGTCGATGATGTACTTCTTGCCGGCAATGATCTTCCCTTCATCGCCCAGGTCAAACAGTTCTTGGATGATCGGTTTAGCATCAAAGATCTTGGTCCCTTGCGATATTTCTTAGGCATTGAGATAGCTCGTACCACTACTGGTGTCGTGCTCAGCCAGCGCAAATACGCATTGGACATATTAGAGGACGCCGGGGTTCAGGGTTCTCGTCCCAGTGCTTTTCCGATCGAGCAGAATCACCAGCTCACACGCACATCTGATGTTCAGCCATTGTCCGATCCTTCGCAGTATCGGAGACTTGTTGGTCGTCTGTTATATCTTACTATTACCAGGACTGACATCACTTATGCTGTGAATATTCTCAGTCGCTTCGTCCATGCTCCTTGCCAGGTACATATGGATGCAGCTTTTCGGGTTCTCCGATACATCAAGTCAGGTCCTGGTCAAGGGATCTTCTTTCTAGTCGCCAATCCACTTCAGCTCTCTGCCTACTGTGATGCAGACTGGGGTGGCTGTCAGAGCACAAGACGTTCGACAACTGGCTACTTCATTACCCTTGGCGGTGCCCCCATCTCCTGGCGGGCTAAGCAACAGAAGGTGGTTGCTCGTTCTTCCGCCGAAGCTGAGTATCGCGCTATGGCTAGTACAGTAAGTGAACTTATATGGCTCCGTTGGTTGCTGAGCGAGCTGGGTGTGCCACAGGATCGCGCTACTCCACTCCTCTGCGATAACCAGGCAGCTCTCCACATCGCCAACAACCCTGTCTTCCATGAGCGCACTAAACACGTTGAGATGGATTGCCACTTTGTTCGGGAACGCGTTCAGACTGGCCACATCATGCCCATCAAAGTCCGCTCAGACCTTCAGCTGGCGGATCTCTTCACCAAGGGGCTTGGTGCCGATCGGTTTCGTTTTCTTCTCTCCAAGCTGCACGTTCGTGACCTTCACGCTCCAGCTTGCGGGGGAGTATTGGACCGACGTGATGCTACAGGCCCACGTCATGCAGCTCATGCAGCCCATGCAGAGGGAAGGCCCATAGCCGACCCAGCCGACCCAGCCGACCCATCTAGCTCACGTTCTCATTCTGTAACCCTAGATAATTTTGATGTAAAAGGGTATAAGAATATGGCTTGTACTATCAAGCCGAAGATCAATAATATGCAGTAGCAAATTCCCGTGGATGTAAGCCTCACACAACGTGAGGAAGAACCACGTAAATCGTGTCTCGTTCTATCGTTCTTTCTCAATTTTACAGAGGAAGATTGTGATGTGTGTTTTAATATGGATGGATGCATTGTCCATGATTAGAAATAGGGAGAATGATCAGGGAAGGATGTAAGCAAGGTTAAGGTTTTGTTTCGGATGAGTACCAGAAGGATGTTACCGAGGGCACAAAGGACATGGATAGGAATAGTGGTAAAAATTCTTTCGTTTTAGATTCTGGTTGTTTTGGATTTTTAGTTAGACCATTGGTTTTTTTACGGTAAAGACATATGGTTGGAATTTGTGGCATTTTCGGCTTGGTCACCCTCATTTTGCTCATTTACTATGCATTTTTCGAAATAATATATGTTGCAATAGAAAATTTCATATGTTACAAACTTTGTACCCACTTGTGTGAGTTGTATTGAAGCTAAGGCAACTCGTCCATCTTTTCAGTCGAGTGAAAAGGTTTATGAAGAGTCTTTTGACTTGGTTCGTATTGAACTTTGGGGACCATCGTTAATAAATTCTCGTTTGGGTTATCGATATTTTGCATTATTAATTGATCATAAAATCAGGCACACATGATCAGTTTATTTCTTGCGACAATCACTTCATTACTTCATCTGCGACATCATATGCATCTTCACTAGCCATCTTACCATCGTCTTTTAGCGAGCATTCCGATTCGAAAAGTTCATCATCGGTTTTTCAATTGCCAAGTCGTCCCTCTCTAAGTGATTTTCCCTCACTATAAATTGTTCCTTAACAAGCTCTTTGTCGTTCTAATAAACTTATCTTGGATCAACTCCTTGTGCGTAGATTTTTAGCGCCTCATCCAGATTTCTGACTATAACACTATTCATATACGTATTAAACCATCGTTCGGACAATGTTTGAAGAAATATGAACAAAGAGCAATAATTTTATATTTTCTTGAAGTCAAAGTGTATTAATCACACAAAATTTCAAAAACATGAAATGATTAGGGTTGACAAACGGTAACCCGGTAATCGGTTTACCATTTTACCGAACCGGTAACCGACGGAACCGGTAAACCGATTATCGGCGGTATCGGTATCCGAGTTATAATTGAGGAATCCAATTTACCGCCCCCAATCTCGGTAAATACCGACGGTAAGTTGGTATTACCGATACCAGGACCCTGCGTTTTGCCACCCCCAGCCTGGAAACCCTAAAAACAAAACGACCCCTTCTTCGGCTTCGCCCTTTGCAGACGCCTCTCCTTCTCCTATCTCGCGTTTTCACCTTCGCCGGCCGCCTCTCTTTCTCCTCTCCGTGACTCCGCTTCTCGGACGCCTTCTCCTCCTGTCTCGACCGATGAGACGAGACCATGCCGCGTCGTCGGCGCCACAGCACCCCCTCCCTCTTTGAAATCCAGACGACGACGAGGGAGGAGTGTCCCTTCCGGCTTCCTCCTTCCCTCGCCGACGCCAGCCTCCTAGACCCAATCCTCCTCCCGTCCTCCGCCTGACCGCCACCTTCCCGCTAGTCCTCCTCTGCCAGGAGCAAACCAACCCCTGCTGTGCGGAGAGATTAATTCAATGCATAACATGAAAATGACCGGAGACGGAAATCGGAAAAAGTTAAAAACCCAAAAAACGAGAAAGAAATGAAACGGTCGATGTAATGCTACTAACTCGTCGTCGTCCCCGCGACATTGTTAGCCGGCAATACAGAGTTTCGCGAAGCTATGGCTCTCTCTCTCTCTCTCTCTCTCTCTCGTTAATCTTATGTGGTCGGTAAGTTGGTAAAACCGATTTGTAACCGTTTACCAGTAATTCGGTAATCAGTAAACCGGTTACAAACCGGTACCGGTAATCGATTCCCTCGTGCCCACACTCGGTATACCGTTTACCGGTAAAGTCGGTAGCCGGTTTACCGGTTACCGACCGATTGTCACCCCTAGATTTGATCGAATAATTACAACTAGGGTTGTGCGGACCAAAAATATGTTTGGACCGGACAATACCAACCTGAATATAATGCGGACTGTCCCATTAATTTATAAATACTGAAGAAAAATGAACTAAATCGATTTGAGCCGAACCAAATACATAATTATCCGGTCCTAATACTAAAATATCTTTCTCTATTGGACCATAATTTTCGTGAATTTGGTCCGGTTTGCACACTCTTAATTACAACTAATAAGCAAAACTAAAAAGAAATCTACGCAATAAATAAAATCCAAATGAGAAAACTTGAAGTCCCATTTCAAATTTCCTGCATCCAGAGTGAAAGTAGGAAGGACATTTTGGTATTCACAATTACTTTTTATTTATTTATTAAAAAGACACATAGTAGGATTCGAACCATGACCACTTTAAAGAAAAGCAAAGATCATAACCAATCACACTAAGTACATTTGTTATAACCTTTTTAATTAAAAATATATAATCGCAGAGAGGAAAAAACCCTTTCCCCATTTCAAATTCTCTGCTTCAGGAGCGTTTGTAGGAAGGGTAGAATAGGGAGTCTCAATTTTTTTCTTTTTCCTCTGTGGAACGGGCCAACTTACCGTACACATGCGGATTTAAAACGGGTCCAGGAGTGTCAATTTTTTTCTTTAAGTCCTTTTATTTCTCCGTGGTCGTAAAATATATATGAAAAGGCAAAAACAATACTCCTTTTATTGCTAAAAAGAAAAAAAAATTAACAATAAACTAATGCATGGATTCTAATGGGCTAACCGCTAATAATAAAATAAAGGGTTAATACCTTATTTTGGCCTGAACTATGACCATATAATCAACTTTGGCCCGTGGTTTCAGAAATTAACATCCTGGCCTCAACTATGTAACATATAGACTCAATTGACCCGACACCTAGTTTGACCGTCAATTTGGATGGTCAACACCATTGACCGTTAGTCAACACGCCATGTCATTGCCTCGTCAGCCTAAAAATCATTAAAAAATTCAAATTCATACTATTTTTTATTTTTTATAATCAAATTAAAAAAATAATTTATAAAAAATATAAAATAAATTTACTTTTTTTTAATTTGTAAATGATTAATTTTATAAATTAACCAAAAATTATCAAATTATTTTATATATTTAACATTACCCAAAAATAAAATATATAATTTATATCATACTTTTTAAATTTATAAAATTTAATCTGATAATTTTTGGTTAATTTATAAAATTATCATTTTCAAATATCCCAAAAATTAAAAAATAAATTTTATTTTATATTTTTTAAATTTTATTTTTTGGTTAATTTGAAAATGATAAATAATAGAAATTAGGAAAATAATTTGATTTTGATTTTTTTAATAATGTTTAGGCTGACGAGGCAATGACATGGCGTGTTGACTAACGATCAACGGTGTTGGCCATCCAAATTGACGGTCAAACCATGTGTCGGGCTAATTGAGTCTATATGCTGCATAGTTGGGGCCAGGATGTTAATTTCTGAAACCACGGGCCAAAGTTGATTATATGGTCATAATTCGGGCCAAAATAAGGTATTAACCCTAAAATAAAAGAGTTGAATGGGCCTGACCTACACGGTATTTGCCCATCAAGTAAAACAAATGAATATCATGGGTTTGCCATTCTAAAACAAGCTATTTTCTCTAGCATAATATATATTATGCTATTATTTTATATCTTAGTGGCTAAAATATAATGTATTTTAAAGTTATTCAATGGTTCAACCTCGACCAACCCAATTAGTCTAATTTTTATCATTTCAAATATATTATGTAATTATTTGATATCATAATGATTAAATTATAGTGTATATTATAGGGAATCGTTTAGTATTTGTTAGTAAAAAACTAAACAGAAAGATCTATTTGGTTATTTTTAACATTAAAACGATCCTAAACATTTTCAGTTTCCTTTCGAAATTCTATAATTTTATTCCCGAATCAGTGATGTGCAAATGGCGAATTGCAGTCATCTCTTTTCTTTCATTAATTTTTATTTTCAAATAGAAAGTTTAAAAGTAAAGAATAATTCGAGTTTTGCATGGTTTGGTCAAACAAGCTGAATTTCAAGTTTTGGCCCGTTTTGATCAAGTATAATTTATAATCACATGGTTCCTTGATACTCGATAAAAATCTCAATCCAAACCAGTTTGGCAGGTGAGTCCGTGTTTACCACCATTTTCTAGGGATACAGGAACAGTGGTTCCAATCCCAAATCGTGTTGTTCATTCTTGATTTCTTTAGATTTTATCATGACTTGGAAAAAAACCAGAAAGCACAATGATGACAAGATGAAAGTTTTATAAAGCAAATTAATCGGCCAACGTGCCGAGTAAAAGCTAACAACGATTGTGCGATGCTCATTTCCCGAAAATCGGCGGGATATGCGATTTTTTATTCAAGTTTCTAGAATTCGGTTTCTATAAAACTTACTCCACCTCATCATATTACCAGAAACAATATTGTTTCACAAGGTAACAGGTACTTGATTTTGGTTCATAAGATTGATTTTTTATTCGTTGCATCATTCATGTCTCTTTCCTACTAAAATTCACTATTTTTATTACGTGTTTCCAAAAAGAAAAACTATACAACAATAAGCTATACACCTTATTACATTATCAAATTGCATACCTCACCTTTCTCCGGCCAAATTGCCGGGGGCACGCTAGTGTTTTTAAAATATGCTGAAGGAATGCTGAACTATGCGTGCGGCCTCCTCCTTGCTAGTTGCTTTCACAAACTCGAATGGGCTTCAATTTCTAAAAATTCATGGGCTGGTGGAGTTATTTTAGGCCTCCACAACGTTAAGAAATAGGCTTAGGAAATGATAGCCCAAATGGCTGGCCTGGATCCGTTGGAACCCGACTCGTTTACCCGATTATAGTTCCTTCTTTCTGGTAAATCACCCGATGTTTCTGAAGCCAAGCGAATCTCGAACATAGATTTGCAAAGGAGGAGGAGAAGTGGAAGGAAAAAAGAAAAAGCGAAGATGGTGAAGGTCTCGACCTACTTCTTGATGTCACTGGGTGCGTTCGGCTTCTGGCAATCGATGGATAAGCTTCACGTCTGGATCGCTCTTCACCAGGATGAGAAGGTAATTTACCCATCCAACACATTTCTGCATCGTTTTCATCTTCATCACGGGATTGTGGTTGTCTGAGGGCTTGGTTTGTCGATTGATGTCGCAATTTACCGTCTTCGTTTCTATAATCGGAACGGGTATGGATTTTCTTTCGAGTTTCCCCATCTTCGGGTGTGGGCCAGTGAATGTAGGATCGGGATTATGAAAATAAAGCTAAGATAGAGCAGTTTTCAGTGAAACCTGGGAATTCAATTCAGATATAGAAAATGGCTGTTTTTGTTTTTACACTGTGAAAAGGCTTGCTAGGTGATGATTGAGCTTCAGTCATATGCATATTTTAGCTGCTTGTTTTTCTTGAACTTTGATTACCTACTGCATTCAAGCTGTTGCAGAAGAGACCCTCAAATGAGATTCGAACTTTGATTTCCTTAATGTTGGTGCAAATTCAATTGACAGTATTGTGCTTTCACATTCAGTGAATTGGGTTATTCGATTCAGATAGAGAAAAGCTGTTGATAGATACTTGAGATTAAGTCATTCTTTCTACTTCTATGGTTTTGTTTATGGGAGAAGAAATGGAGCTACCTAAGGTATGCTTGTGGTTTATGGGAACTAAGCTAAAGCCTTAGGGAACATGCAGGATGAGAGCTACCGAATGTATGCTTGTGGGTGTATTATGCGAGGCAAGGATGAACTGGGATGTGATACTTGTAATTGTTGGGGTTTTTAGATGTTTGATTTTGTCATTTTGCCTCTTGGTTGAGCTGAAATGACAAAGGATTGTGGATGCTCTTTGTAGGTGTTTACCATGAACAAAAAAAAAAAAAAAAACAGTTTTTAATATGAGAACTAAGCTACAAAGCCTTAAGGATCATACACGAGGAACAAAATTTTGGGATATGGTTCTTCTGCATCAATCTTTAGCATTTCCATGAGCACAAGAAGGGTTTCATGCTGTGTACTATATGTGTTTGCTAATCTTGAATAAAATCAGTTTTAAAATGGGAACCCATGCTACAAAGCCTTAGGGAACATGCAGGAGGACCAATTTTTGGGATATGCTTCTTTTCTGCACCAATCTTAGCCATTTTCATGAGCACAAGAAATGTAGAAATGTTTGGTGCTGTGTGCTGCCTGTGTTCACTAAGCTTGGAGAAAAGTGGTTGTGAAAATGGGAACTAATGCTACAAAGCCATAGAGAACATGCCAGAAACCAGGAACTAATGCTACAAAGCCATAGAGAACATATCAGAAACCAGGGATATGGTCTTCTGCACCATTTTAAGGCATTTCCTCTGAGTTTGGAAGTCTATTTGAAATTCACCCTCATAGTTCACATTTGCATTGCTGTTCCGCCTTTATGAGGAGAAGATTTGTCAGTAACGTCGATCTCTCTTGTATTGTTTCAGCAAGAACGGCTTGAAAAGGCAATGGAGATCAAGAGGGTTAGAGCAGAGCTGCTCCAGCAAGCTAAAGAAAAGGACACTCTTGCTTGAGTCACTTCTCCGTCCCCCAGACCGCCTTGCTCTCTCGTATCCTTCGAGGTACCATGGAAGTATTTCAAGCTACTCCCATACTGTTTAGTGAAAAACAATTGGGTCGACAAATTTCTTTCCGTTTCTTAGACAATTGTATGGATTCTATATCAAGGAAATATTGTTTGAGCAACAAGGCCCAGGATTGCTAATACTAAGCAGTCTTACCATCGCCTTGTTGTACTCTTTACCTCGTTTGAGGTCGATGTGACGTGTTGGCAATAGACTCGTGATGATTGAAATTAGTCACGATTGTTGGTGGTGAATACCCTGATAATAATACATAACACTCTTTCAGAGATTCACATAGTTGGCACTCTTTCTCTAAAATCAATGGCTTGTGAGTGTAATGTAAGAAACCTAATGGCCAGGTCAGTTTTAGATTCTGAGATTCAGGAATTTGCTGCCAGAATTCATTCCTGACGGACACCTCATTCTTTCTTGCATTACCTGCACACCTAAAGAGCGGCAAAAGTAAAAGCAACCAAGCCAACAACACACTACTGAATCAATCAAATACTATTGCTTGTAAAATGGCACGAAATTTTCTCTGCTTTGGACCAACCATAGACGTGGCTTGGACTCTCATGCAAGTGATTAAAAGGAATGGGAACTGCTTCAGCCCATTTCTTCGTCCTGTCATAGTGTAGATTATATTACACGCCTTGCGCTAGTCCTCTTATCTCTAAGAATGGTCATGTTGTTGTTAGCTACAAGACTAATAAACACAATGATTAGCGTTTGTCTCAAGTTCATTAAGTCACGCTAGCCATTGTCACCTATGGACATGAAACATTTTTCCATCTTATTCCTTTTGGAAGGGAAAGGGCTGAGAAAATCTTATTGATTGCAGCTTTCTCCGGGCTTCTGGAAAAAAGCATGAAAAGGGCTCGGATGGTACGATCTCTCGATTGCCCCATAATGAAAGGAGCGATCTGGTAGTTAGGTCATAGGTGGTCTATTTCATTTTCCCATTGAATTAGAAACTGAGATTTGGGCTGCCTGTTACGCTATCCAATTCCAGCAAACAAACATGTCACTGCTTCTGTCCCCAAATTTTGGAGATTGTAGTCAGAAACTGCCAGCTTGTTGGGCGGCTAACAAATCGAAACAACCAAGGTATCAGCTTTTGACAACCAAGATTGAAATTGGATTGCTGAAGCGAGCAACCTGTTTGATAGCCACTGTTCCATCCCATTGGTGTTGGTTCGAATTGTATCGATTTCTAAGCTTTAGTTTCCTTTAACATGAAGTTGTGATCAATTAACTGGGAAGAGAAAGAGTTATTTAGTTTTTTTTTTCCCACGTCAAAATGCATAAATTTACACCCTTCACCTTGGTTACACTAAATATAGCTCAACTACAAGATTTTAGAAAAGAGAAAACTACGAATAGAACTATATAAACTTCAGTTCGGATTGATTATGACGAAAAAAAACTATCTTATTTATTGCCTTAGGTGCTCATTAAATTCTTTGATTCAAGATTCCAGATAGTAGAAGTCCCATGACTTGAATCATAATGGGCTAGTTTCAGTTAAAGTCGATAGAAGCAGTTACAAATTCACAACCTGACTTTAGTGCCTAACGATTTCCTCCACCTGCCAGAAAGTAGCTCAAAGCCATACCCTTTGCTCGTCATCTTTCTGTTTTTACCAGTTGATAAAAGACGATAATGCCTGGGTTAGTAGTAGTACATAGCGTGTTCTGCAAGAAAACCGAAGAGATGGGGAAGAAACCAATATCAATATCCTATCATTGTTAGTTCCTATCCCATCTCCACTCTCACAAACACACCTCAGATTTTCCCCAATCTCCATTATTTTAGTTTGTTGATGCCCATAAGGAACCTGTAACTTCTTCAGTCATTATTCTCCCCTCTCTTCAACAATTTCATTCCTAACACATTTTGTTGTCTATATAAACTCCAACCTTAGAGGAGTTCTTCAGACATCATTCACTCTGCACATTGAAAAACACACAGAAAAGAAAAAGAAAAATGGGTATACAGAAATCTCTGTTGATTGCTCTGTCGTTGGCTCTGGTCCTCGTCGTAGCAAACTGTTTCGACTACCATGAGCACGAGCTGGCATCGGAGGACAGCTTGTGGGATCTTTACGAGAGGTGGAGGAGCCATCACACCGTCTCCACGAGCCTCGACGATAAGCACAGGAGGTTCAATGTGTTCAAGCAGAACGTCATGCACGTTCACGAGACCAACAAGATGGACAAGCCTTACAAGCTGAAGCTGAACATGTTCTCCGACATGACGAGCCACGAGTTCAAGGATGCTTACGCCAACTCCAAGGTCCACCACCACGTCATGTTCAGGGGAGCACCGCGTGGGAACGAGACGTTCATGTACGAGAATGTTGGGAGGGTGCCACCCTCTGTTGATTGGAGGAAGAAAGGTGCTGTTACCCCTGTGAAGAATCAAGGCCAGTGTGGTAAGTGATTCAAGTTCTATACTTTTTTGCATTTTTTACAGTAAAGTTCAATACTTTTGTGGTAAATTGTCGCATTTGGTTTAATTTTGGTGTAACAGGTAGCTGCTGGGCATTTTCAACTGTGGTAGCAGTGGAAGGGATCAACTATATCAAGACAAAGAAGCTCGTGTCCTTGTCTGAGCAGGAATTGGTTGACTGCGACACTTCAGAGAACCAAGGATGCAATGGAGGGTTGATGGAGTATGCATTTGAATTCATCAAGGAAACCGGCGGGCTTACCACGGAGGACAAGTATCCTTACCATGCTGCAGATGGTAGCTGTGATTCTGTTAAGGTCCCCATTCTAAAACCCTACACTGCTGCATATGTCTTGATACACAGAGCAGAAAAAGGGTTTACACTTAAATTCTTTCCCTTGTGTTGTTGCAGGAGGATGCACCAATTGTGTCGATTGACGGACATGAGAATGTGCCCAAGAACGACGAAGATGCGCTGCTGAAAGCTGTTGCAAACCAGCCTGTCTCAGTTGCCATCGATGCTGGGAGCTCAGATTTCCAGTTCTACTCAGAGGTATTCATTCAGTCATTCATGTTTATCTTCTGCCTCTTTCGAGACAAAGCCCTCTAGTCCTCTTCAAATCCTGATACTGCTGGGTTTCTTTTTTTTTGCAAAATGCAGGGTGTGTTCACTGGAAGCTGTGGAACAGAGCTGAACCATGGAGTTGCAGCTGTAGGGTACGGAATCACCGTCGATGGAACCAAGTATTGGATTGTGAAGAACTCGTGGGGAGCTGAATGGGGTGAGAAAGGCTACATCAGAATGCAGAGAGGCATCTCAGACAAGACAGGGCTTTGTGGCATAGCAATGGAGGCTTCATACCCCGTCAAAACCTCCTCCAACCCAACCCCCCACTCTTCTTCTCTCAGAGATGAACTCTAAATTCACTATACACCCATGAGAGAAGACATAGATTTCTCATGCTAATTTCAGTTCCATTTCCAGTTTCAGCACTTTTCTTCTTCTTACTTCATGTACCCAGTGACTTAAAACCTCAGCAGCTCTACTTGCAATGAACAATAACAATATACGAATTGATGAAACCCACGATTTACTTCTGGAATTATAGACTATATCCATTCATTTACTGATGAAAATCAAAGATCAAACACAAGCAGAAATCGAAAAAAGGCAACAACTTTTCCTGATCACATACCAGGAGACGTTCTGATTTTTTCCACAGATAAGTTAAGAGGTTGAAATCTTTTTCTTCAGCAGTAGCATCGAATGGGATCGTTGCAGCCCTTTGCAGCGGATTGCTTGCTGCCTCTGCCGATGCCTTTCTCCAGATACTGCTGATGGTACTCTTCCGCCCTGTAGAATCTCTTCGCCGGGAGAATCTCCGTCACGACCTTTTTGTCCTTTCAATTCCGACTGCCTGGCCTCTTTCGATTCCCGAGCCAGCCGAGCCTGATTCTCGTCGTAGTAGTAGATCCCGGATCTGTACTGGGTACCGGCGTCGTTCCCCTGGCGGTTGAGGGTATACGGGTCGACCCGGCTCCAGAAAAGAGAGGAGATTACAGGCTTCGTTTTGAAACAATTGTGTCAGAAACAATTGTGTCAGATAGACTCGTTTGGCAGCAGAAAATCTGAATGAAGCAATTTGATCTGGGAAATTCTGAATTGACTTATTTTGAGGCAATTAGAATTGTCTGAGGTGGGAGCAAGTAATTCGAAGTGACTCATTTTGTAAAACGAGACAATTGGTTAAATTGCTTATTTTTGCAATTGATCCATCCAAATGAGTTGAAATGACCCCTAAGGCCAGAGTTATGGGTCGAAATGAATTTGGAGTAAGGGTGGGCAATCAGAGGGGATTAGGTACCTGTCCCTAGGGGTGGCTATACGGTCCGGTCCGGTTAAATTGGCCCAAATTGATCCGGTCCAGTCCGGTTTTTTTGAGAATATAAGGACCGAAGATTGGATTGGATACAGTCCGGTCTTGATCCGGTCCGGTCTTGACCCGGTCCGGTCCCAATTCGGTCTTGATTTTATATTGAGATTGTGGGAATTTGAGTGGCCTAAGGCCTAAAAGGGTGAGGAGTTGGTTAAGTTTTGTACTAAGTGTAAAGGTTTGTGACCGTTTATGCAAATTACCCTTAAATTTTGGGTGTTGAGCTCTCTTATCCGGTCTTTATCCGGTTTTTTACCTCAAATCTAAGCCCAAAGATTGGATTGGATTGTTTACTATCCGGTCCCTGTCCGGTCTCGGTCCGGGTTATACGGTCCGGTTTCCAGTTTTTCATCCGGTCCCGGTCCAAATAGCCAGCCCTACCTGTCCCATTTGAAACGGATACACTATTTATTTGGAGAAAAAATTGCATTCCATGTTCCAAACCAGTATGGGTTAACGGGTACCCATTATTTGTATGGGATGGATAACGTGTACCCGCGACCGCGAGTAACCCATACTTTAATATGAAGGAGAAAAATACTCTAAATTGTACGATTTTTTATAAAGATTATAACTCTAACGCAGTACATAACAACACTAATAATATAAGTACAACATACTACTCGTAATACCTATACGCTAATTTTCCAAATGAATATTGAATCTACTAACTATTGTTTACATTAGAATCACATAACATTTCTCACCATCAATCTTCAAAACAAGACTTCAATTTTTTTATAAGTGATGATGTATATAAAAAAAAGTGTCTAAAAATTTGAATCCAGAATATCAACAAACAATGAAACTACAAAAATAAACGGTTAGGATTTTGCTACGGTGACATGCATATCACGGTGACATGCACTTTTCGGTAGACCTCATAAAGGATCAGGTCGACCTAATCTGTTGTTTCAGTGTAAAAACAGTTTCATGGTGCCTACTTTGGAGATTCATATCTTACAATTGGCTAGATGGAAATTGGAGATTAAAGGCTTGTTTTGAAGCTGAAGTGTCCCCTTACACATTAAAGTACTTGGGAGCTCAATAGAAAGTCCAGAAGACCATTTTTGAACCTGACCAAAAGGCTATGCCAAAACTGGGAAACTGCCTGAAAATGGCTAAGTCTGGCAACGTGTTTGTCAAGTCTACTTTGGAGCTCAATTTGAGAAGCATGGATACGAGTCAAGTCCAGGGGCCTCTACCACGTTAAATTACGTATATTTTTATACAAAGGAAAGGCATTGGATGAAAGATTGAATAGCTTTAAGGCTTCAAACAAAAGGCTCGAAGTTGCTACGAAGGCTGTTTTTCTGGCAGCTTGCTTGTGCTCGAAGTCTGCCAGAAAAACAGCCTTCGTAGCAACTTCGACCTTTTTGTTTGAAGTCTTACAGATAGCCAATCTTTCATCCAATGCCTTGAATTTGTATAAAAACATACCTAATTTAACGTGGTAGAGGCTCCTAGACTCGACTCGCATTCATGCTTCTCGAATTGAGCTCCAAAATAGGCTTCACAAACACGTTTCCAGACTTAGCCATTTCCAGGCAGTTTCCCAGTTTTGGTATAGCCTTTTGATGAGGTTCAAAAATGGTATTCTGGACTTCCTATCGAGCTCTCAATCACTTCAATATGTAGAGGGACACTCCAGCTTCAAAACAAGTCATTAGTCTTCAATTTCCATCTAGCCAATTGTATGATATGAATATCCAAAGTAGGCACCATGAACTGTTTTTACACTGAAACAACAGATTAGGTCGACCTGATCCTATATGAGGTCGACCGAATCCTAAATGCGGTTGACCAGATCCTTTACGACGTCGACCGAATTGTAAATAAGGTCGACCTAATCCTAACTGAGGTCGACCGGAAAGTGCAAGTCACCATGACATGCATGTCACCGTAGGCACACCCAAAAGGTTAAATACAATATATTAGCCATAATTATTAAGCCACGGAAAATAATAGCCACAACAAAAAAATTAGCCAACCGTTAAATCTCTGTTAACACTTCGGTTAGATGATGCTAAGTTGACAAATGGTATGCTGACGTGGCGGTCAAACTTAACCTATTTATTAAGTAATTATTAAAAAACAAAAAAAATAATTTCCTAGCTTCTCCACTCGCTTAGAGGTAGGGCTGGGCATGCGGGCGGATCATCCGCGGGTTTAGGCCGACACACCAGCATTTGACCCGAATTTCGTTAAGTGGGTGGGTCTATGGGTG
This sequence comes from Linum tenue, assembly GCA_946122785.1. Classification (NCBI taxonomy): domain Eukaryota; kingdom Viridiplantae; phylum Streptophyta; class Magnoliopsida; order Malpighiales; family Linaceae; genus Linum; species Linum tenue. Next base: position 3,870,295 of record CAMGYJ010000010.1, on the reverse strand, counting down.
GGTGACGGGTTGCGCTAGGAGCCATCTGCCGGGTGGTGGGTGAGTGCGCGAGTGACCCGCTCAACCCAACAGCAAAAAGATCAAAGTCGTCGGCGCTAGAGAGGGGAGAGTGGAGACGTTAGACATAAACTAGGACTGCTCCTGGAGTCTGAACCTCAAAGCCAACCTTCCAAATAGCGATCCCCTCTTCTTCCCTTTATTTTTTCCTCTAATTCTTGTGCCTAGATCACTGCTCTTTCCTTTGTGGAATTATTTTTCTTAGTTCCTTGCACCTGATAATCATCTCAATCTGTAGAAAACTCTTTCATAATACAATTTCTATTCATTTTAAGAACTAATTCGACATTTTTCGCCCTATTTCATCTTCTTGTTTCCCGAGATAAATCTCTTCGCCTATTATCATGTCAAGTTGACTCCTTTATATTATATACATTGTGATGTGGGTGAACACACAAACCCACCCAAATCATCCACCATCCGCCCGACCCAACCCGAGACTAAATGTGGGTGGGTGGTGGGTTAAAAATTATCAATCCGTTTAAGAGTGAGTGGGTACATTTTATGCTCAAAATCCACCCGACCCACCCAATGCCCACCCCTACTTAGAGAAGCCGCTAGGGATCTGACTAGAAACAGAACCCGGCGTAACGATCTTCTCCCTTCTCTCACACCTCGCTTCCATCCTCCATCGCCGAATCGCCGCTTACAAAATCTACCAGCTCGCGAATATGGTGTCACTACCCCAATTGGGATTTCGAAATCCTTCATCAGGATTTCAACAAACCGGTAGGGTGCAGCTTGAGATCCATCCTCCATCGCTGAATCGCCGCGATCAAGATCGAGGCCGAGATTCAGGTGTATTTCGATCGGGAGCTGATTCAAAAGCTTGTGAAGACTGCACGGTTACCGGCGTCGGAGATGGGTGGAATAGGGGAGTGGACGAGATCTCACCGGGATTCAGAGATGAGCGGAGGAAGAGGGATGAAGGTGGCGTCGGAGATTGGTTCATGAGCGACGACGAATGCAGAAGCGGCAGTGAGGCGGAGGGTGGACGAGATTAGAGATGACAACAAAACCCGAACCCACGGGTACCCGACACTATCCAACCTGGTCAACGCGGGTAAAACTCGTGTTGACAAGTTTTGGGCTGGGTTTGGGTTTAAACACGTTCACTATTCGTTGGGTTGGGTTTGAGTTTAGGTAAACCTGACTCATGGATACCCGCTCACACCCATATAATTAATTTTTCCGGTATATTTAATATTCTAAACAACTAATCTTCTTTATGTTTGTGGAGATATGCCTAATTTTTTCTTTCTAATTGTGTAGAATGAAGTTGATATTATGGAGTGGAGAGTGAAGAAGCTTAATTGACGAGGAAGAAACTTTCAATTAATCATGTTGTTTATGGATAATTTGTGATTTGCTTCAATTTTCTTTAGTTTTCTAGATTGGTGTTGAACAATTTGTATGATTAATTTGTGATTTGTTTAAATTTTCTAGAATGGTGTTTTATAAATGGATAATTTGTATTGATATTGATATTTGACTTTTATTTTGATAGAAACTTGTTATTGTAAATTTTTTACGACAAAAAACCATGGGTACCCATGAATTCGCGGATACCCAGCGGGTTGGGTTGGGTTTGAGTTTTCCAAACCCAATTAGTTTTACCCCGAGTTTTTTTCACGAATAAACCCATGGGTTTGGGTTTGGGTTGGACAAAACTCGACTCATTGCCATCCCTAGACGAGATCTTGTCGGGATTCAGAGATGAGCGGGGGAGTTGGGATGAAGGCGGCACCGGAGACTGGTTCATGAGCCGCGGCGGATGCAGAAGCGGCAGTGAGGCAGAGGATGAGGGAAGATGGTGATGTGGATGGTGATGTGGTTACTAACGTGGTCTTTTCTGATACAAAGTTTTTTTTTTTACAAAGTTAATAATAGTAACGTACTGTTAGCCATTCGTTTACGAGCAACAATAGTTATGGCTAATAATTAGTATTTTTATAATTGTGGCTATTATTTTCTGCTGTTTAATAATTCTGACTAATATCTTGTATTTACCCAAAATAAAAAGCACATTGTGAATGCATAGATTTATTTGATGATACTCAATTATTCACACTACCAGCACATATTTGTTAAAATAAACATAGTATGGGGACTACAAATGTAATTAAACCTAATAAGATCTGTAATTTTATGAAGGCAACACATAATTGGACTCGCACGTAGGGCTGGGAAAATAGATCAGACCGTTAGAAAAATCGTGGTCCAAACTATACCGCACAGTTTGGTCCGGACCATAGACCGTGAAGTATGGTCTGGTCTGATCCATGATCTGTATTATTTTATGATTTGATCTCTTGGCCTGGTCTGGTCTAGACCGCGGTTTACCGGACCAAACCGTGGACCCAACTGACTTGTCAATACGTGTTAACAGCCCATTCGACCACTCTCCAAACTCCCACAACGACACCCAAATCTCAATCTTAATTTTGTGAATCTCTTCCCTCCTTCATTCACAACCACATTTAACCAGAGAGTAGAGATAACAGTGACTCCATATGACATTATGTTAATGTTTATGACGTTATGGTGCAAGCTGAGATGTTTTTACTTTGTATCTTTGTTATGTACTAAGATTTAGAGTATCAAAATTATTCATGCATGTTAGGATTAATGTTTTAAGGCAAATAACAATTATTTTTCTTGGTTATTGGTTCAATTTTTTTTTTGTGGTTGACTAAACAAATTATTCATTTTTCGTTAAGTGTGGTCTATCTGGACCAGACCAAACCAAACCAGACCGCACAGGCGTGGTCTGGACTGGACCGTACAGTCTGTGGTCTAGTCTGTGGTCTATACTTTAGCCTCTCGGTCTGGACCATAGACCGTATATATGGTCTGGTCTGGACCAGACCACACCGTTTCCCAGTCCGAGTCGCACGGGAAGCCCACAGAGACTTCTGAGCCCATGTCTCTTTCAAGTTTTCAAACCTCAAAAGAAAGCCCAAAACTTCCACTCCTCGGCCAAAGTCCAATACTTCCACGGTTATGGCCTACTCAGTTGGGCGGGTAGTACGGTTACCCGTTATATCCAAATGAGTATTAACGGATAACCCGTGGGTATTCATTCTAGAATTTCTTGATCTCAAATCTCATCCTGTAAAAAAAAAATACGAGTACTTGGATACCCGTAAACTTCAAAAAACGAGATGGGTATGAGTATTCTCAAATACTCGTTTTCAGTTGTCCACCCCTAACTCGGATCACCTTGACGTGGTTTGTGGTTCCGGAGCAGACGACATTGTTCAGGGTCGAATCGATAAATGATAGTCACAATTTACTATATAAGTCCTTATTATATCTGTGATTTTTACCTTTTCTCATCTTAAGAATAACCAAAGCACAACCTTGTTAGTATTCGTGGCCGAAAGAGCTTCGTTTACTATGCTTATAAGTATAGTTATTTTTGTTTAAAATATCTTTTATTGTCCATACATATGAAACATTGTATCCTCTTTTCATGAACAAGAGAAAAGGAATGGGAAGAAAAAACGTGCCGGAAAAATTCCAAGAAATTTTCTCTTTTCTTAGGAGGAGAAAAAATATGTATGTAAAAATTACAATAATGAATTCCATTTATGTTAAAATTTTCAAAATTTTGAGTATTTCGAGTTAAAAAAAAAGGATACAAATTGATTAAAAGATAGAACTTTTTTTAATATCACCTCTAAATCTTACCTCACTCATAAGCAAAATGGCAGACTTGATTACACACCCTACATAGTAGGGGTGACAGATCGGTTTCCGGTTAGCGGCTAACCGGCGGTTTTAACCGCTAACCACCGGTTAGTCACTAACCGAAAACCGGCCGGTTATTAGTCGCGGTCGGTGTCCGACAAGACTGAAGGGTTCTCCGGTTAGCCGAGTAACCGAAGGCGGTTAACCGGCCGACCGACCCACAACCAAAAATTATAAAAAAGAGGAGGAATAAACCCTAAATCCCAAAATATTCTACCCTCACCTCCACAGACACCAATCCCAAAAGAGGAGGAACTTCCATCGGCAGAAACCCACTCCCAATCCCTCCCAGCACCAACCGCCGCCCTCCCCTGCCTCCTCCGCTCCCCCTCCTTCCACCGCCACCACAACTTCCTCCACGACCATCGTTCCTGGTTCCGCCGGCGCGCTCGCGGTGAAGAAGCCGCCTTCGAAGGACAGGCACAGGCACAGCAAGGTCGACAGGCACCGGGAAGACTCCGACGAGCTTCTCCACCGTCTCCGCCTCCGTCGCTCCGCCGCTGGCCCCAGCCTGGCTGCTCTGTCGTCGCTGTCGAAGATCTCCTCCTCCCCGGCGCCCTCGATTGCGCCCTCCTTGGGCTCGTCGCTGTGGTCACGGTCGTCGTCGTGGGCGCCGGAGCCGCTCTCGGTTGCGGCGTTGGCGGTGTTGGAGGTGGAGATGCCGAGATCTGGTTGATTCTGCTGGAGCTTGGTGGTGGATGTGTAGAAATCGAGATCAGTAGCAGACGCTGGAGGGTGGTTGTTGGCGCTTTCGTGTGGGGTCTTCCGGCCAGGGAAGCGAGAGAGAGAGAGAGAGAGAAGAGAGGATGGAGTGCTTGGAGGGTGTGAGATTGAATATTTTTGGTTGGAGAGAGAGAGAGAGGGAGGAGGGGATAAGGAAGGAGTGGTGGAGATTTTTTTGTTTTATTTAATTAATTTTTAGTTTTTTTTTTAAATGTATTTTTTTCGGTTGGTCGGCTAACCGAGCCTAAAACTGGAACCGACCGGTCGGTTGGCCGGCTAACCATTACATCTCTTCGGTCGGTGGTCGGCATCTATAGGGGTGGCTCGATTTAACCGATAACCGGGTTTTCGGTTTTCGGATAAACCGATAACCGGGTTTTCGGTTTTCGGTGCCACCCCTACTACATAGAACCTATATTTGCATATATATGATTAAGAATTGCATGTCAATTCAATAATTCATCATAGTAAAATCCTGTAAAAAAGTAGATACTCCATTTAATACTTTGCGAGAGAAAAAATTTCATCAAAAAAGAAAAACCTCCGTGAAAATAAAATGAAAAAAACTCAGAGACGGAAACAAAATCAAAATGGCGGAACTTTCCATCCATATGAAACTAGCTTTTTACCCGACCCGTTGGTCGGATGAATTTAGTTTTATTTATTATATTTTTATATTGATCTATTTTTTCATATTTTCAAATAATTTGGGATCGTGTAAATAATTTATTAATGGGTTGAAACTAATATTTGTGCGAATTATTGAACATTAGTTAGTTTATAAGTATTTGTATTGATCATGCTATCTCTTACTGTTGTCTATATATTTTTTACATCTAAGAAAAAAATCACTTCCTATTGTTAGAATAAATTACTTAAAAAATATTTCTTCATAAAATTTGATATTATTCACTTATTTTTCTATTATATCCATGAAAATAAAATAATTAAGCATTGAAGTATTAATTATAAACTCCAACGAATTTTCCCTATTAGTAATTTGGAGGGATAAAAATTTATCAAATAAAGGATTCAAATTTTATGGTCGACAACCATTAGGTACTAATTGAGAAAATACAAAATTATTAACTAATAATTCACTTTTAAATAATATATATCTCCAAAAGCCGTTGTGGTTGTTAATAGCTAACATTAATGTATACGGATAGTACAATTGTATTATAATGGACATATCTGAAATATTCCAATTATTTCTTCAAAATTTTAATTAAATAAGGCACTCTATAGTTCAAACATACAATCATTTGTTGTGAAAATTAAGTTTCTGAAAAAGATTCATGATTTTCGGAAATCAATATGGATTTTTTATAATTTATTTTGGTGTTGCCTTTGATATCTAAAAGTCAACACTTATAGATTTGTCTACTATGTCATTTGAAAGATTCTAAAAATTTATAACAAATATATACCACCAACAAATAAAAACTTTTTTGTTAAAAATTTGTGTGCCCATAAATTTGTTCTTAGCTTTGTGCTCGGCTTTTAGCTCGATAGTATAACATATGCTAAATTTACGACAGTCCTTGTGTCTGCCACCTATTTCATAGCATATTAGGTTTCGAGTATCCACAAATATTAGTACGCTTTCAACAATTATGTTTATAGTTACACGTATACTAACATTATGAAGTGAAAATTTACAACAATAAATAACTATACTAAAGAAAATTAATTAAAAAGAATACCATCCGTAAAGCTCAAGAATTATTAGTGAATTAGTTGGTAATCTATTATCCTCTTGCAAAAAAATGGACAATTACATTATGCTCATCGCTATTTTGGAAGGTCAGATGATCAACAATAAAAGTCGGGGAATTTCAAGAAGATTCCCAAAGATGTTTCCCTCCCTCCAGGCAAATGATCGACTTTTCTTTTGCTAGTAGAGAATGGAGCTGTTATACCTGCATAAAACAATGTCTCTTGAAATAGTGTTTATTTTCAACAACTTGCACAATTCCAAATTGATTCATAGGTCAACGCGATCACATATTTTATTGACGTATCTTTTGATCATTATAATTAGAAGCAACAAATAAAATGAAAAGCATAGTGATAAAGATGACTATTAATACCATAGACCGATAGACGCATCCCTCTTCGCTACTTTCTGTTGGCAACTACGGAAAAATAGAAACCTCTGGGCCTTCGAGAGACTATTGGCGCCGGCAACCCAGTTAGCCTACCAAATCCGGCAAATGCGAGTGCAGATTGATCAATCTTCCAGGAGGATTGGGCAGGTTCTCGGGGAGGCTACAGAGCGGGTGGAAAGGGGAAATAGAATAGGATTTGGGATTTTCACAAAAAGGCTACAATTTCCCCTTTATTAGTTGTTCTGGGCGTCGCCCACCAAAGTGAAAACGCGTCTCCGAGTGCCCAGGTGCCTAGATCAATCGCCCAGAGCTAGACTGGGCGATTTCCTCCTGCCCAGCTATTAATCGCGCCTAGGCGAGAGATTAATCGCGTCTTCTTGAACACTGAATAAAAGTGGACCAAACAAAGACATTACATCCAACTCATTTCAGTTCCATCTTAACACAGTATCGGAGGCATGTACTATTATTATACAAATGATCTTACGCTCTCAATTAGGAACTAAACGAAGGTTAAATGCTTGATTGGCAAACTAAATCGATGAACCTAGTGATCTTAAAGAAAAAAATTAATGATCACATCATTTCTTGGACCAAACTACTAAAGGAAAAAAAGAAAAAAAGAGACCGTACATTAGCATAAGAACTCAACAAATTACTTATAAAAACTAATGACATAAGGAAAATGTAAACTCAAACCGTTCTTCCGAAGGTCATGGATTAAATCATTAGTTGTCGATTACATAGCCTAAACTGCAAGTTATATCCAACATAGAGGCAATTTAGAAACAAAAAAGTTAGATAAGAAAGCCGTGAAACACAGAAAAATTGAGTGAACAAAGTGAGAAGTATTGCTTTCAATTAAGCTTGATTATGTTGACATAAAGCAGGCACACATTGACGTTGGAAACCTAAACAAAAAGCTTAAAAAGTGGCAAGAGAATTCTTCCCTTGAGGTTCAAATATAGCCTACCTATATGAGTAGAGCCAAGTAATTACCATGATTCCATTTTACACATACCATCTCACAACCAACTGCTGCTAATGCTCTGGTCCATTCCAAACCTCACTTGCTCATATCTCCAATACCATATCACGAAACCAAGAATTATACACAACTAAAAGATCCAATAAGGAGAGTAACATAGCATGGAACTTTGTGATGGGGGCAAATTCTATGGTCAGTATTAAGCTGTGCAAATTATATCACCTCTGCAAAGCTCACTACTTCCAGTAGTTTCTCACAGAACCAGCTACCGTCCTAATCCCTTCCTTCCTTCCCAGGGTCAGAGTGTGAAAAATGGCGTCCATCTCCGCCACAATCACAGCTTCTTCCTTCATCCATGCATCTCTCCGTCGCAACCCCTCTCTAGGGGTTTCCTCCGCTCCAGTTCTCGGTGAGTACTCTTGACGCCCCCTCCCCTGAAATTCACAATTACCTCTGGCTTTTACCAATTCAGCTTGGGGGAACCAAGAAATTGAATCGATTGGGTGATATGCAGGGCTGTCGTCGATGGCGAAGAGAGGGAGAGTGGTGAAGTGCTCGGCGGAAGGAAACGGAAAAAACGGCAACGGGTGGGAGAAGAAGGGGATGATGAGCGCTTCGCTGATGGCGGCGGTGGCCGCAGCAGCTGCGTCGAGCCCAGCGGCGATGGCTCCTCAACGGATGCGAGTAGCTGGAGCGATTTGTAGCGACCTTCTAGAGGCTGAAGCAGAGAAGAAAGAAGAAGCAGGGTTCGTGGCGGCGGGGGAGACGGTGGTGGCGGCGGCAGTAGTTGTGCTTCTCGCCGGAAGGGAAAGCCTCGATCGTCGACAACCTCTTCGCCACGGAGATAGTTCGCTGCACTCCCAAACGCGATCTCCTCAGTCGCAGCAGAAGCGGGCCGTCACTGCTTTCCGCCACTGACCACCAAAACGTCTGGTCGTCTTCCCATGAACTCAGCAACAGCCGGCCGTCAGCGCCTTCCTCCGCTGAACACGAAACCGTGACGCCCTCTTACCAGAATTTTCCGATGGAAACTGATTCTCCTCCTGTCCTGCGGGTAGGCGAAAGAATAACGTGGGAACCCAGTAGAAAAGGTGGTATTTCAGCCAAACAAAAATTAAATGAAAAATAAATAATAACTAAATGATAACGTGGGAAACCAGGAGAAAAAGGTGGGTAGTGGACGATTCCTAGTTCTGCAATCTGGCGGGGAGTTATATTTTTTTCCCGCTCAACACCCTGCCACATCAGATTCCTAAAATCACTCTATGGACAGGAAAATTTGAATGGAGGTGGCGGTTTTACTTTTCAGCTATAAATTATACTGTTGATTGAAAACCTTACGCGCGTGACATGAATTCCTTCCTGTTATTCCAAAACTATATATTGTTGCCGTCAATGACCATTTGGGCATCAAGATCAAAACAATAAACAAACAAACAAGAGTGGCCAAAACACAGACATAGTAGTTATAGGCAAACAACTGGACACACAGCATCACGGCCGAATTTGAATGCCGTCTACACTTCGATCTTCTGATGCTCTGCCGTGTCACCGCTTAGCTTTGCCGAATCGGTCAAGCACTATAAATGGGAAGCGACCAAATACCCATCTGAGCAAGCAAATAAAAATAAAATAAAATAATGGGTTCATCATCAGGAAATGATAATAAGGCATTCACGGTGGTGGTTTTGCTCATCATCATATTTTATCATACTTGGGCTGCCGCCGGCGAGGGCTCCGGCGTACAATGGCTTTGCAACCCTGACACCTTCTCCTACGACGATCACCGGCTGCCTTGTGTATATAATTTGATAGAGATACTGATGGAACCGCAGGTTCCTCTGGTGGACGGTACATTGTATAAGAACCAGGATTGCCGTGACTCGACTATCTACGGCTACAGGTATTAGAGTATGTGTAGTACGAGTAGTATTGTGTTATACTACGAGTACTGGTATGTAATTGGGTAGAGTTATATTTCTCGAGTATGTAATTGGGTACGAGTAGTATTGTGTTATACTACCAGCAGTAATAATACACAACAGTTTTCACCTTATTCTGATTTACCAACAACAGGTGGGCCGACGAGGAGCCGAGTAGGTGCCTTAAGCAAGCTAAGGATGCCATCGAGAACCAGCATTGCCATCACCGCATGGGCGCTCAAGCGTGGGATACTGGTTGTCTCTTGAGGTTTGAGCTTTACCCCTTTCAAGTCTGATGGATCAACTTGCCTAATAAGTAATAACTGTAAGCAAACGCAGTGTAAATTAAAGCGCTTAACTATATATAACCCTAGTTGCTTGGTGACAGGGTTAGGATACTCATATTCCTGTAATATTGGCCGGTGGCCTCGTTAATGAGAGGAATAAGAGAATTTCTAATATTATACACTTGTGGACGCCAGGCATAAAATTTGATTGAAGAAATCACGTGAAGTCTTCTGCTTCTTTTTTTTTTCTTCCCCCACAACGGTGTTTGGGCATTTTTGAATGATCCAATACTAAGTATTACTTAGTGGAAGCATAATTTATGGAAATTTTGGGCAAACTTTCATCTCTAATGATCTCGAGTATATATGGTATCAGTATAGCAAGGAAGACCGATTTCCTTAACAAATCAACAAGATCAATAATCACAATATTTATTTGGTCTCTCCGATGATGCTAACTAAAGCGTTTTTTTGAATGCTCCAATAATGACTATTAAGTATTCGAAGCCTAAAAATATGAAACATTTGTGCAAACTTCTTTTTTTTTATGATCACATCAATTAATCTTTATATACATAAACATTCATACTGAGCTACTGTCATCCATACAATTATTGTGAAATATCGATATAGTAGGATCGATTGGTTCCTTTGACAAATCAACTGAATCGATAAATAACAAAGAATATGGAGTGAGTTGAAAACCCTAAAACTTGTCTTTCTCGTTAGAAACTCTGCCTCTTATAGGCAGTTGAAAACCATTACAGGACAAGCTCCATGGATGGTTTGTTTGGTAGTTTGGAAAGGAAAACAGTACATAACTTGGACATAAAGCAAAGTACAACCGAAAGAAGAAGGGAACGACATCGTTCCAACAAGTAAAAGTGTCTCGCTAGAACGGCATCGTTCAATGAAGTGGGCTGACTCATGAAACGACGCTGCAGAAGGAGAAACAGTTCGCCAGGGATGAAACATCGTCGCTGCAATGATGACCGTTGCAATTGAAATGATTTTCAATCTGTTAATAAATGATAGTCACAATTTACTACATAAGTCCTTAAACTTTACAGTTGTGTTTTTTTTTTTTTTTACTTTTTCTCATCTTAAGAACATCCAAAGCACAACCTTGTATTAGTGTTCGTGGCTGAAAGAGCTTCACCTACTATGCTTACAAGTATCTGTATTTTTCTTTAAGAGATCATTTATGGTCCATACATATGAAACAATGTATCCTCTTTTTAGTAGGAATGGCAGGCCGGGGCCCGTTAGTGGATGCCCGCCCGATAAAGGCCCAAGTGGGTTGGAGTCTGCGGCCCATCAATGGGTGGCGGCGAACTTGGGACCCGTCAATCCTGGGTTTGGTGGTTGTTGATCGTCCAGTATCCGCCCCGTGACCCGTCCAACCGGTTATCCGTGTACTAAAACAACGTCGTTTGGAGAAACAAATATATACTTCGCTTTCCTTTCTAGAAACCCTAACGGCGGCCTCAATCCTCATTCTTCACCTCACAATCCCAAAATCAGAAACCCTAGTTTCCTTCTTTCTCTCTGTCTCCTCTCTAGCGATTAGCGATAAGATCACTAGATAATCGCAATCTGGCCAATTTTTCACCTTTCCCCTCATCTATTTCTCCATTCGACCAATCACATGGCTGGAATAGCAACCATCCGGCAACGATTTCCTCGAGCACAGCGCAAGAACGAGTTGTTTGGAGTTCAAATCCCTTATTCTTCGAGAAGAGATAAGTTAATTCTGGGTTCTTTTCTTTTCTTTCAGTTATCTTCCTTGATTCCCCATTCCTCAAACTCTCTACACGCCATCTTTTGAAATCCAGAACCAGAACACCCTAGTCTATAGAGAGTAGAGACAGAGGGATTTAGTCGAGCCTCCAGACAGAGTCCAGTCCTCAAGGGTAAGGATCTTGATCTCGTGTCTACTTTTTCCGGATTAGTGGTGTCAATATAAACATGCATGCATTAAAATCCAGTTCTAACTTGATATACGTTCGTTGTTCACTCCTTTATGGGCTAGGTTGGACTCGTTTGAATCAGTATCCGAGGAATGAAGCGGAACAGAGTGAGTGATTAGTGAGCAATGATCATCAGTCTACTGTCATTGGGTACTCGACAGTCCACATAAAACTCAAATCCGAGAAGGTAATCCCGTCCTCCTCTCCTAAGCCTCAACTCACTGTGTTTGTTCATTGTTGTGCGACTTGTTGTGACAATCTATGGCTTCATAATGCTAAGAAGTAAAAAGAATCAAACTGTAATTTTGATTTTGATGCAAATTATGTTTGCTAGTTAAGTCTTGTCATTGTGAATGTAACTAAGTTAAATAAGGCTTAATTAGTAACACAAAAATTTATTATGTTCAGATGGAAGGTGCTACTACTATGAATGCTGAACATGCTCCTAATCCCAATGTCCCTGAAAATGGTGTCCAATCTCAACCTGAACAACCTGCTCCGGATGCTATTAATCCGGTTAATGGTAATGATGAGGAGCTTGAAGCTCTACCTAAGTTAGCCTCTAATGTGTGGCCTCATTTCAACCGAGTTAGGATTAATGGGGCTCTTAAGGCTAGGTGTAAGTACTGTCGTAAACCCCTTGGTGGGGAAACAAGTAATGAAACTCACACCTGAGAAACGGGTGAATTGCAAGTTTGGTCACTCATATTATCTATTTGTAACATGTTAGCCACTTGAATAACTTTCCCTTCAATTTAGCCACTGATATTACACATTTATATCATTTTTATCACTCACCGTCCAAGTCCGTTAAATCTGTCCTAGGTGGCAGTCAACTCCAACGTTTGACCGTTAAAAAGCTTATGTGTCATTTAAAAATAATAAAAATAACTTTTATTAATTTCCACAACATATTAAAATTAATAAATATTTATTTTCATAAAAAACTCATAATAAAGGGAGCCCACCGACTCCACACATAGTATGACCCTCTCCGATCATGACTTCGTCGTCGTTTCCCCTCCATCAGCGTCCACCGCTGCCGCTGCCGCCGCCGCAACCGCCTTGTCCTCGCCGTCAAATCATGCAAAAGTGGTTTGTCAATAGCGCCCTGTACCCACTCAATGTCGGCTTCTGGCGATTCTCAATCCGTTTACCAAATTCTCGACCGGTAAGGCGAGCGGCGAGACGAGGAGAGTGACTTCGAAGTTCGAACCCTAGGAAGAGTCTACGGATCGGATTGCGGGTAAAATCGTAGGCCAGCTGGAGGAAAGAGACTACCACGGCGACAGTATTGAAAGCGGAGAATTACTTTCCCTCTTCCTTACCCTCCGCCAAAGTAGTGCAGGCGGGATCTCGCGCAGGAAGAAGATGGCGGCGAGGCAGACCACGAAGGGGACTAAAGCCAGCATGAGGAAAGACGCCGGGTTTTCGGAGAAGAAGGCGGAGCAGAGATCTGTGAAGGTTGCGGTTGACAATCCGACGAATCCTTTCAAGATCTCGCAGACTGGTTGCGGGAGGCAGAGGAATTGAGGCGAGGTAGAGGAAGGCTTTCGATTGAGCCACTGGACGCCGATCAAGCTTTGATTGAGCCGATGAGGAGGAGGACTGGAGTAGAGAATCGGTCGGAGGCGAGGCCGACGAGGAGGCCGAATGCCTTGCGCCGGCGTTCATTCATCTGTCCCAGTACGACCCCTTGGTCGGGAAGATTCCTCATGTTCGCTCTCTCGATTCCTCATCGGCGCCGCTCTCTTTCATTCTTGCCCATCTCCAAAAACAACTCCAACTCGGCGATTCCAGTCTGAATCAGCAGTAAGGTGCGGCGGGGGAGGGGAATTTGATGATGAATATGGATAGTCCTTCTGGGTACAGAAGCGCTAGAGCGATGTCTCCATTGTTTCAGCGATGACCCTTTCTCTGTCTTTTTCTGCCGCTAGCAGCGTAAATCAGATACCATGTGTCGTTTGTGGCACCAAACGGGGACGAATCAGCGGTAGGTGTAGGCAACGAAGCTCCGTTGGGGCTCCTGTTGCTTGAATCCGACATGCTTCCCAGCTCGTTCAGCGTCAATTTGTGCGACCCAGCCACAACCATTGTTTCGGCGGCGGTGAATCGATGGTTGGCTGGGGGCAAATCAATGGTCAAAACTCCGGATGGCTGATGAATGGTGGTCTTGCGATGTGAACGGCAGCGAAGCTGGTGGGAGGAGAAGTCACCAGCTGCGGGAGGAGAAGAGGAGTGGACGAAGAGCTTGCGGAGAAGTGAGGAGGGGAGATTTTTTTTAGATTTTAATTTTAATTGTATTTTGATAAAAAAAATTCTGATGGGTCAATGACGTGGGGCCTATGTGGTTGTCACGTCACCACTTTAACAGTCAAAGATCATTTTTGACCGCCACGTACGACTCACTTAACGGAACTAGACGACGAGTGACCAAACATGACATGAATGTGTAGTATTGATGGCTAAGTTGAATGGTTTTTGATTCGGGTGGCTAAAGTGTTATAAATGAGTAATATGAGTGACCAAATTTGCAATTCACCCCCTGAGAAACCATATCAAAACATGTATCCAAAAGAGGATACATGATGGTTCTCAAAAAATACTTGGCCCCAACTATCAACCTGCTGGAAATCCTCAACTCTCTGCTTCTCAATACAATTATGAGGTTTCAAGAAAGGAACTTTTTTCCATGATTCTGGTCCATGAGTACCCCCTTAGTCTTGTTGATCATGTGGGTTTCAAACGATTTTGCTGTTCTCTACAACCTCAATTCGTCGTTCCTAGTAGAAACACTGTGGGAAAAAAAAAGATATTTTGAGTTTGTATGGGGTTGAAAGGGGTAAATATCATAGCATTATTGATGGTAACATGGGGAGGGTCAGTGACTACTGATTTGTGGACAACCTCAAATCAGAAAAGGGTTATATGGCAGTAACTTTTCACTTTATTGGCAAATCTTGGAAGCTCCGTAACATTATGATGAGGTTTATGTATGTTCTAGCCCCTCACACTAGTGAAAGACTTGTTGATATGAAAAACTCAAGGATTTCCTTACACAAATCATGCCCGATTTTTGTCCAGTATTTCCTGAAGAATAATCCTGCAAAACCGTCCGGTCCTGGCGATTTCGTGGGTCCCAGATCAAACACAGCAGTTTTAATTTCCTCAAGAGTCAGATATTTGCAAAGGTCCATATTCATTTCATCAGTGACAATTCTTGGGAACTCTTGGAGTGCCGAGCCATCAAAATGATTATCTTTTGTAAACAGAGCTTGGTAGAAATCAGTAATGTGGTTTGAAAGCTCATCTGGACTCGATAGGATATTACCAGCATCATCCTTAAGAGAAGTAATCTTGTTCCTTTGTTTCCGAAAGATTGTGGAGGCATGGAAAAAATTGGTATTTTGGTCTCCTTGTTGGAGCCAATAGACTCCAGATCTTTGGCTCCAAAAGAGCTCTTCATCCTTCCAAATTGCAGCAAGCTCGTTTGATAGCTTTCTCCTCTTCCATAATGTCATGTGAACATTCCAACTTTAGGATTTCTTGTAGTGTTTGTTGAATTTCATATGCCCTCTTATTTTGGTCACAATGCATTTGTTTAGCCCATTCTTTTAGTTCCTATCTGCAATTAATAATCCTTTCTTGACAAGGACCAGTGTCTTCCCAAATGCGATTAACAATAGCATGACACTCCTCTCTTTGGAGCCATCTAGCATCAAATCGAAAGGGGGTATTGGTTCTCAACCTATTACTGTCAAATTATAGTTTTAGAGGACTGTGATCCGATTCGATGGGAAGCTTGTGGAATAAACTGGCATTATTGTAGAGTGCCAACTAGCTCGTAGAGCAAAAGGCTCTATCAAGCCTTTCTTCGATTCTTCTCTCACCCTCCTGGTTATTCTTCCACGTGAAAGGATAACCTTTAAATCCCAAATCCATTAGCACATTTTCAGCTACAAAGTTCTTAAAAGATACAACAGATTCGTTCCTCAGGACTCCACCTCCCCCCCCCCCCCTGGTTTTTCATCCGAAAATAAAATGTCATTCATATCCCCAATAACTACCCATTTGTCCTCAACACTAGCTATCAGGTTCCCAATCTAAACCCAGAAATCTCTCCTAGCAGCAGGGTCTGAAGGAGCATGGACAAAAGTAACAAAAAAAATTCCACTGACATCAACATAAACATCAATAAAATGGCTACTACTATCTAAAACTTGAATACTAATATTCTACACCCACCAAAGGGCCAAACCACCAGCCCTATCATTAGGAAAAACGAAGAACTTCTTAGCAAAACGTAGGGATCTTCTCTTGGTCTCCATATAAGACTCATTCTTCTTTGTTTCGGACAGAAAGACAAAAGTTGGTTTAAACTTCCTAACCATCTACTTAAGTTGACGAACTGTGGGGAACTGCCCGAAGCCCCTACAGTTTCAAACTAGGGCATTCATGGCGCCCCTGGTGGCTTGGAATTGGCCACCGAAACCACAGCAAATCCAGGTTCGAAACCTAGAGGGACATCAGCATTGTCATCGACCATTACCTCACTTGTTTTGGCTACAGCAAAGCCAGAGAAACTCTTCCCCTGTCCTTCAGTTTCTTCTTCACGTTGATGGTTGGCTTTCCTCTTCTTTTTATGTATGTTCGAGCTTCCATTTCGATGCTTTGATGGTTGGCCGTGAGTTGGGTTCTTACTCAGAACTTGATTTGGACTTGGGCCTGTTTGGAAATAATTTTGGCTGACAATATAGTTGGCATGGGCCTGGAATGGGAAATGGTTTGGGCTTTGGTTGTCGAAGTACATAGGTGGGGAAGGGATATTTGGGTTGATGTTGATAGGGAAAGTGGCGGCTGAAAACCCTCCAAATAGATTTCTAGCTACGTTGATTCCTTAAGGGGAAGAGGCAGCCAGGTCTTGGTTCTGGAAAAGAGGTGAGAGGCTTATGGTGAGAAAAGGTTGGGGTTGGAGAGTATACCATGGTGGATTAGGGTGACCTAGTATGGAGATTCATAGCTTATCAACGCTTCAACTAATGGATTATGGTTGCAAGAAAATGAACTATCTTTGTTTTAGTGAAAGATAATGAGGAATAATTATGACTAGTCATAGGAATCTGAACTATCACATTTGAAACCACAGATCTCAATCTTCAACTCAATTACTTCTTAGCCCAAATGATGGGGGCTCTCTTCCCCGGAAACTTGTTCTTTGCTTGAATTAAGCCAAATCTCACTTTGTTTGTTTATACTAGTTGCTTAGTTAATAACTTAGGTTGTTGCAGACCGGAGTTTTATACTCTATCCGCTCGTTTAAAAATATATAGAATTCCTAAAATCATGGGTTGGGCTTCAAATCTTATGTGACACATACGCTTTTCTAAAAGCTTCGCATTGTAAAATCAGCCCCATGGGGTTAGGCCCAAAAATATTAGAGGATTGTGTGAATCACTGTCATTAGCACTTGCTTAGTGTCTGATTATACAAGTGCATATGTATTTTGTTTAAAATTATCATTACTTTTCTTAACATATTTCATATTTATCATGCATATATAATATTTTCATGAAATTGTATTTTTCTCGCTAAGTTTCTTCATTTCGGTAATTTATTGTTGTGATTTGTCACTTATATAATGTTTGTATATGAAGTGTTGTTAACATTATCCCTGGATACCCGAAACCCGATAAACTATGTGTATGATTTGATATTCTATCTGATGCTTATATGGGTATGAATATGTGTAAGTAAAACCCGAACTATTTTGGGTTGGGAAATATATATGCATTATCTGAATCCGACTTGTTACCATCTCTACCCATATTGCATTTTAATGATAATATTATTATATAGAAAGCAAAGATTTTTATAAAATAAAATATATAGAAAGGGCCAACAACCAAAAGAAACACATTACTCCAATAGCACAATCGCAATGAAAACCTATTTTGATTTACCATTATTATATGATTGTAGTAAATATAAAACTGGAAAAAAAAAATAGGTGACCAAAACTAAAACTTCTAGGCAACAGTAACTTTGATTCAAGTTTATATATAACTAGACAATGACCAGAGCTATGCTCCTGAGGAAACCGTCATTGGAATTACATAAAAAATATACAAAAATGCGTTATTGCATTTGTTTCTAGTTTTCTCTTTTCCTTTTGCTTGAATTTTATGATCAATAGTGTTATTTTTTTCATAAAAAAAAAATTAAGGTCATACAAATAAGAATGCAAGTCATATGAAAAAAAGCAGTAAATGAGGGTTTGGCCATTAGTGTTAAACCCAGTGGCAGAGTTATGTTGAATTTAGAAGGGATTGTAGCTCCTCGCAACCCTAAAATTTTTTTTTTTTTTTTGATGAATGGGTGGTT
The DNA here is from genome assembly GCA_946122785.1 of Linum tenue. Taxonomy (NCBI): domain Eukaryota; kingdom Viridiplantae; phylum Streptophyta; class Magnoliopsida; order Malpighiales; family Linaceae; genus Linum; species Linum tenue. Next base: position 3,852,103 of record CAMGYJ010000010.1, on the reverse strand, counting down.
TTATTCATCAAGTACTATCAATGTCTTACAAGAAAGCTTTCAAACTCCTAACAACTTCTATTCGTACAAGGTCAGATTAAGGAAAGTACTATCAACTACACTGATTACATCCTTCTAATTAGTAACTTTGTACCACAACTTCCGGGCAGCATGGGAGTTTGCAAAATTCAGATCCCCTTGCTCCTTAGCTTCCAGGACCCCCTGCATTTTACAGACCAGTTCTTCAATTGTAAGTTTCTTCTGACCATATAGCCGACGGCACCGCTCCCTCCAGATCTCACTGACCACCAGGCACCATAGAATCCGCCCCACCTTGCACTTCCCAAGCTTCTGAACCGCCTGCAACACCACTTGATCCAGTGAACCTGCTAATGGAAATCCCCAACAGCCAGGAAATACAGTTCGCCAAACAATTGGTAAAATTACTTGTAAAATTTTCATAACTTTAGAAATGAAAATAATTGGTAAGACTTTAGTCCTCCTCCCCAGTACAACATTTTAAATCATTCCCTACTCATTCAAATTTTTTATTCCATTACTAATTGAACCTAGTCTTCTCACTCCACGCTCGAATTTCCTCATCCAGTTTTTGAACTCCTGTATATAAAGTTTTGGAATTCCTCGTATTTATTCTCTCCTTCATGGTAGGCTAAGTAGGTTTGTCTTCAAAAAATTTGTAAAGAGTAGCTAGATATTACATGCATCACATACTCAGAGTTGTAGAGAAATCGTCAAGTGTGGTTGCACTTGAATCCTTCAATTTTTTTGTATTATATTATTTGGTCCGATTTTGACCGTCTATAGATGTGTTGTTGTCTTGTTGAGGAAAAATGCAAGGCTTATATTTTCATTGTGTAGGATGAAAGTAATTAGTAGATCTAATCTAAATTCTAGATAATTTGTGGAAACTGCCAAAAAGATCATAATAGAAATATCCACACAATGTGCAAGCTCAATCCAAAGTCTAAAAGCTAATAAAATGACATATTCAAGCCCAAACCCAATTCAAAGTGTTTAGATGCAACTGAGCACACATGATCTGCTCTTAGGCAACAGTAAACATGATTTAGTTTTATATAAGGTCCGATTTCGACCATCTACAGATGTGTTGTTGTCTTGTTGAGGAAAAATGCAAGGCTTATATTTTCATTGTGTGGGATAAAAGTAATTAGTAGATCTAACGTGAATTCTAGATAGTTTGTTGGAAAAGGCCAAAAAGACCATAATAGAAAGATCCACATAATGTGCAAGCCCAATCCAAAGTCTAAAAGCTAATAAAATGACATATTCAAATCCAAACCCAATTCAAAATGTTTAGATGCAACTGAGGCTGAGCACACACGATCTGCTCTTAAGCAACAGTAAACATGATTTAGTTTTATAATAATAATAATAATAATAATAATAATAATAATAGTAGTAGTAGTAATAGTTAGGGATGGGAAACCTAACCGGGATTGAGGGTACCCGCCCGAAACCGAGCCGGTCAACTCGGGCAAAAACCGCATTGACCGGGTGACGGGTCGGGGACGGGGAAACCCGAATATTGCTGTGTACGGTGACGGAGCGGTGACGGAGCGGCGACGGATTCATCACTATCCGCCCCGATCGCCGATCCGTACCCGCCCCGATCGCCCAATACTCTAGTCCCAGACTCCCAATATAGGCAGATTAGCAATCATCGATCCAATTAAGTTAAGAGCCATGCGAGACGGCGAGCGAGACTCCTAGATTCTCCAAAGGTCCTTGATTTTTGCCGATTCTTCCTTCCAAATTCATCTTCGAGTAATGATCCGGCGACTTAGAGAAGCAAAAATCTCTCCCACGATTGACTTAATCCCCAAAATCAGTTCGTAATTTCATGGGGTCTGCATTCTCTACCCCGAATGCCCAATTCTTTCCCTAATCATGATGCAAGCCTTCAATCCCAGCATGTATAAATACGGCATGGCCACCATAGCTGCGAATACGTTCACCCATCGCCGCCCTCCGATTTTCGGTTCTCTATCCCTGCTCTTGCTCCCATTTGCAGAAGAAATCATAAATCGGCGGACTGCAATCAGCAGTAGCCAGCAGCGCCAAAGTGAAAACATCAAACAGTGGAGGTGGGTTTGTTATTATTTTGATTTTCTTTGGTTTTGCAATCTGTACCTGTAATTTTATACTCGAGCTGTAGTGTTGTACCCCTATACGAGTTATCATAATGAATGCTTTGTATGTCTTTGTAGTGGCAAAGGGTAAGAATCGAGGAGACAAAGACTTGAGGTGGCCAGGTGGGTTTGTTAATCTTTCACTGCAGATTTCTTTTGTTCTTTTACTTTTATAATCATATACCAAAGCTGTGGGAGTTTATCATAATAATAGATGGTTTGTGTGTTTGTGTGCAGTGGGAAAGGGAAAACAGTAGCACTGAAAATACTGGTTAGGTGGGTTTTTTCATTTCAAATTTTCATTGCAGTGTTTTGTGGTTCTGTACTTTTGTTACTTGTGTAGGAGTTAACTTAATGTATGCTTTTTGTGTATGGTATATGGTTCTGTAATTCTGTTACTTGTGTAGGAGTTATCTTAATGTATGTTTTTTGTGTCTGGTATACAGGTGATTCTACAAGTGTTCAATTGGAGCCATGTCTGATGTACCACCTTCAGTTCAAGGTCCCCAACCACAAGTTCCTGTTGCACCTGCTGTCGTGAATGGGAATGGCGGTGGAGAGGCTGTAGTTGTTGCTGCTCAACCTCATAATGGAGAAGCAGCTCCGGCTCCTCAACCTCCGAATGCCCCACTTATCATTGATGAGGAGGTAATTGACAGAGCCAAACTTAAGAGTTTGGTTTGGAAACATTTCAAAAAGATTAAGGTGAATAATCTGTGGAAGGCTAAGTGTAACTACTGTGGGAAATTATTAGGAGGGGATTCTAGTAATGGCACATCTCATTTGAAAAGTCATACCTCCAGTTGTCTCCATAGGAAGATTCATGAAGGCAGTCAAAAGATTTTAGGGCCTAACTATTTGGCGAAAGGGAGAAAGGACTTACTTGCTTCTGCTTTTGATGCTAATTCTTCTAAAAAAGAACTTGCAGTAGCTATCATAATGCATGAATACCCCCTTTCTATGGTTGATCATCTCTATTTCAAGAGGTTTGTGTGCTCTCTTCAACCCATGTTTAGTGTTCCTAGTAGGAACACTATGAAAAAGGAGATCTTTTGTGTTTATGAGAGTGAGAGGAAAAAAATTCAGAAGGTAATTGATGAGAACAAAGGAAGGATTGCTATTACAACCGATATGTGGACTGCAAGTAACCAAAAGAAAGGTTATATGGCTGTAACAGCGCATTATATTGACAATTCCTGGAGTTTGAGGAGTCATATGCTCAGGTAAATCAGTTCATTCTAACTTAATGCTTAAAACTCAACCTTTGGCAACTAATAGAATTCTGAATTTCTGATCTTGTTTTCATTTCTTTTGTTTGTTTATTTTTTGGACAGGTTCATCTATGTTCCTGCTCCTCATTCTAGTGATAGACTTGCATCTGTCTTGGTCAATTGCATGCTCGATTGGAATATCGACTCAAAGGTATCCACTATCACCTTGGATAATTGCAGTACAAATGATGCAATGATAGCCAAAATAAAGAAAAAACTGGTTTTATCATATCTGTTGAGGGAGGGTGCACTTCTTCATATGCGTTGTTCAGCTCATATATTGAATTTGATAGTTAAGGATGGGTTAGATGTTGTAAAGGAGGGTATTGAAAGGATCAGGGATAGTGTCTCTTATTGGTTGGCCACACCCAAGAGACTTGAATTTTTTCAAGAGACTAGTAAACAATTGCGTGTTCCATGTGAGAAAAGATTGGTTTTGGACTGCCCTACAAGATGGAATTCTACATTTTTGATGCTTGCAGTTGCTATTCCTTACAAAGACGTGTTTAATAGGCTTAAACAGCGTGACCCTCAGTATGATTGCTTGCCTTCCAATGATGACTGGTTGTTTGCTTCGATTGTGTGTGAGAAGCTCCAGTGTTTTACTCAAGTTTCTGATCTGTTTTCGGGGTCCAAATATCCAACAGCAAACTTGTTTTTTCCTCGTATTTGTGATTTGAGGATTAAAATATGTGAATGGATGTTTGATCTCAACAACAATGTTCAACGTATGGCTGAATCAATGTGGACAAAGTTCAACAAATATTGGGAAGTGATCCAACAGATTTTGGCAGTTGCTGTTGTCTTAGACCCAAGGTATAAACTTGATATTGTGGAGTATTATGCTGAAAAGTTGGGTCTAGATGGTAGTTCATCACTGAGTGCTACAGAAATAAGAAGCATTTTGGGAGATTTGGTGGTTGAATACCGATCAAGGGTGAATGGTAACAATCAATCTGCTATGGGGAATGATCTGCCTGCAATGTCTAGTACTACAGATCAGGGTTTTGACTTGTTTGTTAGTCAAAGGAAAAAGTCTAGGACTTCATCTGTTACGGCTGAGTTGGATGCCTATTTGAATGAGGAAATCTTGCCTCGTACACCTGATTTTGATATACTTATGTGGTGGAAGATCAATGGACCTAAATACCCCATCTTGCAAGAGATTGCAAGAGACATTCTTGCTGTTCCTATCACTTCCGTTGCATCAGAATCTGCATTCAGCTCTGGAGGCAGATTGTTAGATCCTCATAGGAGCAGGCTGCATCAATCAACGGTTGAAGCTCTAATGTGCACGAGGACTTGGCTGCAAGATAATGGTAATTTTTATCTTTAGTTTAGTTTTAGTACATTCCTTTATCATTATATCAACTTTCTGCAAGGATTTAATTCTTTGTTGCATGTTTTTTTTTCAACTAGAGGAGAGCTGTGATGATAGTGTAGGGAATCTAGAGGGTTGCTTCTCTTCATTGGGTGAAACTCGCATGGTTCAAGCAGAGGCACTAACAGAATGTGCAATTCTGGAAGGTTTTTGTAATTACACTTCCTTAATTGTCTTATATTAGCTTTAGTAGTGATCTGAGTTTAGTGTTACTAACAATTACATCACTTGTGCGTTTATAATGTAGACAATGCTCCAAGGAACAGGTCATACAACCCAGATGATGTGGACTAGCTTCTAGGTGCAGGATGTTGCGGTTTAGTGGTGAGTTGTTTGAGAAGAATGGCTTTAAGTTGCTGTTGAGTTTATGGTGTGTTTTAACTGCTAAAACTAAAGAACTGTGGAATTCATTCTACTGCTGCTGTGGATTCATTTTGTTGGTTTGAGAAGAATTCATTTTGTTGAGATAATGGCTCTTTGCAGGTCTGATGTTGTCAGGGCCATTTTGTGCTGCTGTTGAGTTCATTTTGTTGCTGCTGTCGATTTCATTTTGTTGTTGTTGGGTGTCTTTCTTTTACTGCTGAGTTGAGACTTGAGAGGAAGGTTGCAAACTGTTGCTGCCTTGCTGGCTGTCATTTTTCTGCTGCTGAAGAGTGAAGACTGGTGTTGACGTTCCGTTGCTGTTGAAGACTGGAGCTGGGTTGCTGTTGTTGCACTGCTGAAGGATGATACTGCTGGTTAAGAGGGAAGTAATGAGCTGTAGAAGACTGTTGCTGCTGAAGGATAATGCTGCTGGTGTTCTTTTGTTTGCATTTGGATTGCTTTTGTTTACCAACTTAGTCGTGATTGGGATTGGATATTTGGATGTTAGTTTGGATTGAAATCAGACTTTGCTTCTGAGTTGCTCCTGTTCAGCATCTTGTCTGCGGATTGGGATTGGATGCTAATCCAAAGTTATTTCCTATTAAACTCTAGTCTTAGTTCTCTAGTCATTTTGTTATTTGGTTGAAGTCAAACTATATAGCTGCTGACCGGGTATGTTATATTTCGGGTTTACCCGGAACCCGGGGACGGGCGGGTGGCGGTGCATTTTTCCTCCCCGACGGCCGGCAGTGCGAGTGGTATTGTCAACCCGTGGAGGACTAACGGGCGGGGTACGGATGTGGGGAAACCACCCCCGATCCGACCCGTTGCCAACCATAGTAATAGTTAACGCATTACACTGTGTTTGCTACATTTATTAGGCAAGTTTATTCGATTCATCCATCGATCCATCAGACTTGAAAAGGGTAAAGCTCAAACCTCAAGAGACAACCAGTGCCCCAAGCTTGAGCCCCCATACGGTGGTGGCAATGCTGGTTCTCGATCACATCCTTAGCTTGATTAAGACACCCACTCCGGTCCTCGTCGGCCCACCTGTAACCGTAGATAGTCGAGTCACCGCAATCCTGGTTCTTAAACCATGCACCGGCCACCACTGGAACCTCCGGTCCCATCAACGTCTCCATCAAGTCGTATACACAAGGCAGCCGGTGATCGTCGTAGGAGAAGGTGTCAGCATTGCAAAGCCATTGTACGTCGGAGGCCTCGCCGGCGGCAGCCCAAGTATGATAGAATATGATGATGAGCAAAACCACCACCGTGAGTAGTACCTTATTATCATTCCCTGATGAACCCATCTTTTTGTTTGTTTGTTTTTTTTTTTTCTTCTATAATATTATTATTTGCTTTGGTCACTTACATTTATAGTGCTTCGGCAAGCGAAGCGGTAAAGCGACAGCATCAGAAGATTAAAGTGTAGACGGGCCAAATTCGGCTCTGATGCTCTGTGTGTCCAGTCCAGTGTTTGCCTGTAACCACTATGTCTATGTGTTTGGCCGGTCTTTGCTTGTCTATTGTTTTGATCTTGATACCCAAATGGTAATTGACGGCAACAATGGGCTAGTTTGGAAGGATGACAGGGAATTCATGTCACGCGTGTAAGGTTTTCATATGGATGGAATGGAAAGTTCCGTCATTTTTATTTTGTTTCTGTTTCTGTTTCCGAGTTTTTCCATTTTATTTTTCACGGAGGGGTTTTCTTTTTTATGTAATTTTTTCCTCGCGAGGTATTAACTGGAATATACTGTGATAATCTACTTTTTTTCAAGATTTCTTCAGAAAAGTGGCAACAATAAAAATTGATATTTGTTGAAGATTGTAGGGCTAGCTAGCTAATACCAGTGCTACAACTCCCGAAGTATGAACAAAATGTCATTTGTGTCTTATTCTTTATCAATATTCCATTTCTATCATGTCGTATCATACTTTTGTGTCATTTGTATTCTTGTAATTTCGTTGACCGGATGGAGGTTAAATTGTTGTTGACTTTTGCTGACATGACAAATAATGTCACATCCACATAGGCGGGCAAGTCATTACCACATCACTTTTAAATAAAAATAATATTAAAATTAAAAGATAGTACTAAACAATATTAAAAATAAAATCGAAATTCAAGAGTAGCCGCCATCGTAGTTCATCCCCTCTCTTGCGTTATCGTCCAGTCCCCACGGCGGAACGTGCTGAAACTCCGCATCTGTGCCCCGACGACGAGGATGGTAGGAGACGCTTCTGTCGGAGAAGAAGACAAGAGATAGAAAGTTAGTTTTCGCTTTCTTCTCTTTTTTTCACACAAATAGGTAAGGATATTTTAGTCATTTTGGATAGTTTGAACTTTGGTTAACAACAATTGGATGGAAAATCTAATAGAAGTGCATGTTCGATCGGTTACGTGTCTATAGTAGATGGGTAGGTTTAGTGTGAAACATAGTAGAGGATCATGCAATTTATACTATTAAGTATTAACCCTTTTGATCAATTTTAATGATTATTAGTTCCTAGTCTAGAGAGAGAAAATCTTCTTGGATTGGATTTGAATGCCCATTGAATAGAGAGGGTAGGATTGATTGCACGAAAGTGAATTGATTCTCCAAGGTGGATTTAGGTGACCTAATATGGAGATTTATAGCTTATCAACGCTTCAACTGGATGATTATGATTGCATATAAAAATGAACTATCTTTGTTTTGCGGAAAGAGCCGCTACTGCACTAATGATGAGTTATGACTAGTCATATGAATATGAACTATCGCATTTGAAATCACAGACCTCAATCTTCAACTCAATTGTCTCTTAGCCGAAATGATAGGGGCTCCCTTCCCCGCAAAATTTTTGCTTGAATTGCCAAATCTCACTTTCTTTGTTTATATATACTAGTTGCTTAGTTGATAACTTAGGTTGTTGTTAGTTGGTAGTTGAATTATTCACAATTGATATTTGACTAGATAGTTGTTCGAATTTCGAGTACGAATACGCCTAACCTTCATGGAATCCGACCTTACACCACTACATTACAAGCATCAATTGGTAGCCTATTTTAATTTGTCATATCATTTGTAGGCTGACCATATGTAGGAAGATCAAAAAGTACGTTTGCCTTCTCTGATTTCCGGCCTAAAATGAATTATTTGTTATATTGTTATATGTAAGATTGGTGAGTTAATCCTAAGAAGAGGTTGGTCTAATGATAATGTATGGTCAACACGAAAGTGTCACAATTAGTTTTGTTCTCAGTCCCTTTTGTTTACATGGCCAATTTGACTCACTACCAGGAGACAAGTAACCTTTGCAATGATTTTCACTTTCCTGAGTGGCGAACATTATTTTTCTTCCAGATTCCTCCTGCCCAGCACTAGCAAGAAGAAAAGGTTAAGGAAAAACCTAGGCAAAGCAGGTATCGGAGAAAGTTGCTGGGAGGAAAAAGAATATGACGTTTGTGAATCAGAATTTGGGGCAAGGGTTGAGGATCCAACTTCTTCCAAGTAGGACCATCTGGTAGGTTTCCCCTTTGTTTCTTCTGCACTTTTTCCCCATTTTTGTTCGACGCACGAAAGTTGCTATGGAAGCCAATGGCCATTTGCTTGCTGCTACTCAAAGTAACCTATTTGCCCTTCGGAGCCAAAACATCTGATCTTGCCGGATTGTGGAGAGCAAGTACTAGTTCGATCGCGAGGATATCGTTCTATTGTTTCGGATACCCAAGGGGCACAACGTGAACGGAATGTTCGATGCGCTCTTCGAGATCGTGATATCAGTTAAAGAGATTTTTCGGCACAAGTTCTAGACTTCCAGACCAATGAGTAATACAGTCGAGAAACTAGTATGCTTGCATATGAAGCAAGCAACAACAGCTCATGAATGTACACTACTGTGATAATATACAACACAGAAAAGCTTCTGCTTGATTTTCTTCACATCTCTACGTACCAATTTCCTACTCTGCATAGGGGTAGCCAAAGCCAAGCCAACAAAAAAAAAAAGGAAAGGATGATAACTAGACAAAACCCAACCCACCTCATTTTACAACAAGCTTTCGATGCCCATTTTATACTTCAGACAAATAAAAGAAGAAACGAAATATATCCTACATTTTCATCCAAACTTGCAGCTCTCAAGACAATTTGCAGGCTTGAATTGGTCCAATTCGTTTGGGGCAGCCGCCACATGCGCTGGATGAGATGCCTGTCCTCACGTTTTCCGCTTGGCAAGGGATAAAGTAGACATGACCCTGGCAGAGACCACTTTCCTCACTAGCAACTTCCATAGAGTTTCGTCGCCCTTCTTCTCTTGCTGCATTCTCAGTTTGAATTGCCTGTTCCGAATAAAACCACCCCCAAAAACTTAATTAGACAATGCCATCAGCTACAGTTCTTACAAGCCATAAGGCAGAGAAAGGTATAAGAAAACAAAGTGCCAATATTTGGAGCCCTGCTTGCTATGGGAAAAAAGGCTCAGACAAGTGTTGCGGTCCAAGAATTGTAAAACCATACTGAAGTTTTACCACAAAAGTTAGTTGTGAAGTATTTTATGTTGAAAGTGTGACCATTTCATATCGCTAGAATCTTCAGAAGGTAGTTCTTTTTGGTCGCCCGCTAGTCCATTATGGTTTTACAATCAGGCTGTTGTGACACTCAAAAGTCTGTTCAGTAATGATGCCGGCATTTACCAGCTGAAAAAATGTTGTCTTGAAGTGGGTGGCGGGTCCAAATGCCCACCATCACTTATCTCATGCAGGGATAGATGGATAGATCAGAGATCAGAGGATGAAAAGGCATGTAGTATCAGAGATCAGAAGACAAATTAGAAGTTTCTCTCTTTCTACCCGTTGTGCCCATACTGGATACTAACCAGGAAGGTCACAGTAAAGAGGTTAGGAAACAGTGACAACTTGCACCTGAAGAAGGGGAAGTGGTGGGGTTACGAAGGGGATGGAGGGGGCCGCACACATGATCAAGTTTGGCAAAACAGTGACCCCAAAAAGGGGTCTTCTTCCATATATGGTCACGTTATAAACGCATCAGCCTAATAAATACCGTAACAATCAAACTTTGACGCTTCAACTTTTCAGCAAGCAGCCAAAAGGCAAAGAGTGGAGATGGTAAGGGGCCCTCCTGATTAAAATATCTCCCAAACAACGAACCAAAACAGAATATTTGAATCTCCCAACCAATCAGGACCATTGATGGGAAGGAAGGTAGCAATTACGTTGCGTGTACAGCACTTTCTTCCTTATGGGTTTTATGGCTATCTGTCTCACTATTCCGGTGGGGAAGGTCGGAACTTGGAAAGTTCCGGAGGTGAGAGGACTCAATTTAGACCAGAGGATGTGCAGCAATACACCAAAATAGTGCAAGCTGGTTTTCTCTGGAGGGGGGAAAAAGGGATATATTCTACGGAGTAATCAGCACCAAACATCAATTATCCCTTCACTCAATAAAAAACAAACAAAACAAGCCTGCATATGAATCCCAAGCTAATTTAACATGATAATTGAAAAGGGATAAGAGGGGAAGGGACAAAATTACCTGCAAAGAGGGACTTTGCAAAGATCAAGCTGCTCGCATATCGAAGCATGAAGTCTGAGGAGCTGCCACATCCTTTTACATCGGGAGCACCCTCCATTAACCCGCTTCTTGCAGGTAGCAAAGTGCCTGATCAAAAGCTGAACCCCTCGACAGGTAGAGAACTTGCTGCAAGGCAGGCTTTTTCTGTTAGGCTCAACATCATACGGCCCAACGCTTGTGCACCCTTCTGTGCATATGTGCTCTAGGCAATCCATTGCCTCCGCGAGCTCCATGTACAACCGCTGCTCTTCCCTGTGCCTTCTAGCTTTCTTCTTCCTCTGCATAACCAAAACACCACCACCATCCCATTTCAAGCAGTTAGCTCACTTATCATCCTTACCAAACCAATCTTAATTCAAACTCGGGGTGGATATTTAAGCAATTACCAGTTCAGCTTCATCAATGAACTGCAGGATGTCGAGCTCGAGCCAGGGATCGTGGCCTTGCATGAACTGCCACCCTTCTGTTTGCTCCACAGGTTTGAAGTTGGTGGAAACCAGCTTCATGCACTTGATGTAAAGGTCAGGCGCATCGCATAGCCGTGCCAGTTGAAGCACATCCACCACGTTATCTATGGTCAGGTTCTGACCAACTGCCTTGGCGCATCGCTGCTTCAGTTTGGGAACAGAGTAGACGTGTGACAATGCCAAGAGATGGATCCCAAACTTCCCCAGCTCATCTTCTTCGTACCTGATGACATTGGGCAAGCAATACATCCCTGTCAATTTTGATCATATCCAACCCCCTAAAAAAAAAACAACAGAAATTCGCTGCCATGGATAAACGGAATAAATATTCTTGGCCCTCCAATTTCAGAGGAATTGTTAATAACGATTACGTGACCGACAAAAATAGGTTTAGTGGACGAAGTTATCCCGTCGGCCATTGAATGAAGCAAGCAGATTCACAGTTAAAAGAATAATTTAGTCATTATGAATTATAATACTAATTATCAACCGTCAAATTTCTCAGCAGGTCTCATTGACCGGACGATTCTCATCGCGGTAAGACGTTTGGGAAAAGGGGAAAAGGTCAACTGAATAGTCAAAATGAACATTCTAATACCTTGACGAGTAGAGGAGTCGGATGAAGACGGCGACGGCGGCGCAAGGAACGCCGAGGATCGGAATGACCCTCCCGGAGCTACGGTGCTTGGGCGGACAGTCTACAACACTCTCCAGTACCGGCGACGCCGAGGCCTACACCAATAGAACCGGGAAATTGAACTTCAGATCCCGTGCATTGAATTTAAAACGAGATTACCACAACGAAATTGATTCGAGATAGAATCCGAATGGAGGCCGATTGAGGAAATGAGAAGACGAGGGAGAGAGATGGTACCAGAACGGCGGCGTGAGCCGGGATGCGGAGGCCGGCGGAGGTGAGAATCTGGACGTCCGGCTGAGGAAAGTCAGGTGAAGCGTCGTCGCCGGCGAGTTTGAAAAGAGCGTATGGAGCTGGTGCGCAGTGAATTGGCGCCTCCATTTGCGAGATTGGGAGAGAGAATCAGAGAGTATATGAGAGACAAAGAGAAAGGGTGAGAGCTGGCGTTTGGCGGTAATGGTTGGAAGAGAAAATTCTGGAGTGTGTGAGGATTGACATGGCCTTCGTAGTTGGCTTTATAGGCACCTCCCTGGCTTCCTCTGCCCCCCAGACCAGAAGAGAGAGAGAGAGGGGTAGAGAATGACAAAAATGCCCTCCTCGTTATTATGAACTAAACCAAAAATTAATAAGCTAATAATTGAATTTCCAAAATTTCAGACTATACAGGCGCGTGCTGTTATAGTAACTCAATACTGGTCGTTTTAATGATTTAACGGTTATTTTCCTGTTTTTTTTTACATTTTGCCAATTCATGGGCAATTACGGCTAATTTTTCACTAACAAGTAACAAATCAACAATCTCGTTAGCAGTGCAGTCAAAATCGCGCATTAAAACGTAAAACTTACGTTTTTACGTATCCAGGCCACCAAAACGTTTCAGTGTCTACCCAAAGTCGCTTAGACACAAAAACTGGTAAAAACATGGGTAAAATCGGTAAAATCGTGATTCTGGAGCGTTTTTATACGATTTTGATCATCTCATAAAAAATTTGCTAATTGGCCCAAAATGATGTGATTTTGGAGACATATCAGCAAAAAAAAAAAGGAAAAGGAAAACATGATTTATCACTCGTTCTACAACTAGTGTCGAGATAGGGGGCTTCACATTATATTGAAAAGACACCTAATGGTATTCTCAACAGTCGCTAAAAGTTGTAAAACTTACCTGGGTTACGATAAAAGTTTATGGGTAATTGATCGTATGTAATTATGTAAACTCAAACCAGCTTATGAGAATTTGGATTCTCAAGCTCGTTTACGGGTTACGATCTCTGCTTATGAGCTTATTATTAAGATGTTATGAGTTTTCTCTACTTTTGAGTCAACACAAATTAGTTTGTGTTAGATATTACATTTTAATTATGAATTTCATGTAATTATTCACTTATCTAAAATCTACACACTCACATTTTACATACTATATGTTGTACTTAATATATTTTAGCTATTTTTGAGAGTACGTCAAAAACTTACGCTTTTACGCTTTGATTCTACGTTTTACGATTTTACCCATTTTCCGCTTCTAGATAGAATCGCGCTTTTAACTGCATTGCTCGTTAGAATAAGATGAATTATAATTCCATAAAAAAAAATGAATTATAATAGAATGAAACTATGTTTGTTAATAACTACTGTGTCACATGTTCAAATATTACAGACTGCACCGATTTTCTATGATTAAAAAAACAATCTCGTTAGAGCTTTGCTTTAACCTGCCATCACACTTATCTTAGAGATCTAATGTAAACACAAATATACTTAAAACAACTATAAATGTGTAGTATGATGGCTGATTGTCTCATTTTTTAATTAATCATGAGATAAGGACGAGAGATGAATCATTTACCAGTTCGTGCGATCACTCTTGTAAGGAATAGGGATTAGTCGCTACAATCTTACTAGCAGTGGATCACCTCGTAAACGCATGTATCGGGCTCCGACTGGTACAACAAAGTCATGCTAGCGATCAATGATATACATATTGATTTCGACCTATATTGTTCCAACCTAATGTCAATAAATATAATATTTATTTGGCAATATTTATCGAGGAAAACTATATCATCAATTGAACTATACTAATAACCTGTACGCATGAAAAATGTTCTCCTTGTTGCCTTTTGACTTTTGTTTAGACAAGTCGTTGTAACAATTAATCATGTATACCAGTGATTAAGTGAAAGAACCTTATGGTGGGCCTTAGCGTCATCAGTGAGGTGTAAAAACATTTTCCACTGATTGTGCAGATTAACAAAATTAGGTTTATTTTCTGTGTCGTTGTCACTTCAGATATCACCCCCTCCCCTCTTGTCCGTGATTTAAACTTTGTCCAGTAACAGAATTCCATGATTTTGATGGAAGATATTTTATTGATCATTAATATCTGATTCTAATGGAAGATCGCAAATATCTTTGCCTGTCGATCAGAGTTTACAAGTTCAAGGTTTGGTAAATGAATTGGATTAATAGATTGCTGAATTTATGAATTAGAATGGTGTATCTAAATGGTGTATAAATTTTGGGTCATTATAAATTTTTTGAAAAGTTTAGTAAATAAAATGTCATTACGAAAAATCTAGATGCTAAAATGTAATTTATAATGATAGTTTTCTCCAAACATAAAATTTTGGTATCAAATTGAAAAAAACAAAAATACTAAACTGATAAAAAATTTAACAATTAATGAATCCATAAATCTATTGGATTTGGATCAAATGGATAGGGTTAGTTGAATTTTTTAGTGGATTGATTGGATTGAATTGGATTCAAATTACAACATCTATTTGCATGAGTAATTTGGTAATGACTCGTTTGCCAAAGAAAAATAAAATGGGGCAGTAATTTGCAAATGACTCATTTTTCGTCACTACCTTTCAATCTTAACTCTTCCTTTTTTCATATACCCAATAGTAATCCTTCTCAATTTTGTCTACATAAACCCAATACTTTCTGTTGGGGGTGTTACTAAATACTCCACGCGCAGACTAAATAAGGGCGCCCTTGATCGGTAACGTGCTCCGCTCGAACGCCGCTACGAGTATATAAAGGCAGGAAACTTTTCATTGAGGGGGGCTTCTTCTCCCTCCTGACTTTCTACTTTCCACTACTTCTCAACACTTTATCGCTCTACCTTATTCTCTCAACTCTCTCTTGAAACTGAAACTAACTTGATCGTCGGAGTTTAATCCAGGGGGCATCCCCGGCTCTTTCACAGGTTTCTTCCCTCCCGACGATATCAGATGAACGGATCGTGAGTCAACCCCACACCAACAAATATCATTGTTCATACTTCGAGCTAGGTGGTACAAACACTTTCCAATTATTTTCAAACAATACTTTTCAATTACTTCTAATTAAATAGGTGTTACTAGTTTGAAGAGTGGTTTCAAACATATCATTACTACAATAAAGACCTATAATGGGGAGACAATTTGAAAGAAGTTCCACCAACTCCGAAGTTGAAACACAAATGCACCCAAGATATCTAGTACAAGGTCAAAGTCGTTGCTAGAAAAGATCGAGAAGCTGGAGTATGAAGCATCGGAGGACTTCCAAAGTCCTTTCTTTGCTTGCCTATGTTTTAGTCCATTGATAACAATGTCATGTTTAAAGTGTGAGGTGGAAGCATATAAAAATCTCTGCTTTATTGTGCTTTATACTTGTTATATATGTAGTCATTCAAATTTGGGGGGGGGGGGGGAGGGAATTATCCAATTCTGAAGTAGTATGATGTTTATTTCCTAAATTATTTTTCCGTTAGTGTTGTCCGAGTTTGACCGTCAATATTAGAAAAATAAAAAGTTACAAAAATCTCCAAATCGTCTTAATCGCTTTGCTGATTCCGCTCCTAAGTCAACATCAAGTTTACCACCGTCTAGTCAACCGTTATCTATAATAGTTAACAAAATCTTCAGGACATAAATGACACACAACTATCAGATGTTAGGACATAACTGGAATATTGAATAATTCATTACATAAATGACACTTTCTTGTTAGTTCGGGTTTACTATTGGTATTAGCCCTTGTTTATAATATCACCAGGTGTTGCATGGGAAACCCAACTTATGTGATATGTCAATGTCTTAAGTGTGTATGAAATGGAATGATCAACCATCTATATTCGACTATGTGTAATGCCTGATACCTTAGATTATCAATGCTATTGAACATCACTATGGTTCGCAAAGGCCCTCAATAGTGAAGTGTTAATCCGTAATTCTTTGATTGATTGATTAATTAGTCAAGTGGCATGAAGCAAAAACATGCATTAGCTAGTCATTATTCCTATTGCAAGAAAAGAGAACTCGAGTCGGATGGCCTTAGTGGAAGAGATAGAGATACATGATAGAAGATGCATCGTTGCTTATCATTATTGAAATTGAAATGCATGATCATCTAAGATTATCTTTCTTATCAATGCGTATCTATACTTATCTTGTATTTTATATTATGTTTTGTTTGAGGCATCTCGAAAACCAATAAACATAGGAAAACTCAACACATTAAATTCTATTAAGTCATGGATTGAGCATTAGATGATTTTTTTTTTTTACAAAAGATAATCATATATTGATTCACAAAAAAGGTAGTTACATCCTAGAGTGCAGCCAGACTTGGAAATCAAATAAACGACTCAAAGTCGGAGACAAAGAGAGAGCCTTTCTAGCCACCAAGTGGGCTACCCTATTGTTACGCCGACCTACAAAACGTACATGAAATCCGGAATGAACGGCCAAAGAATGCACAATTTCTTCCAGCACAGCCCCCATCCGGTTATCCCTGGTTTCCGCTTGATTGACCTTGTCAATGATGACTTTTGCATCCCCCTCAAAGTTAACTTCCGTGCATCCCTGACCTAGACACCAACAAATAGCCTCCCGCAGGACAAGCAATTCAACCACCATAGGGTCATCTATACTGGAAAACTGAAACCCTTTAGCCAAAGGAGCTCTCTAGTTGGGGTCATTAGCACCATTCCTCCTGCCGCATGAGACCCATTCCGGGTAGCCCCGTCCCACATGCACACCACCGAACTAGACCCCCCCCCCCCATGACTCAAGTGAGTTGGCGCAGGAGCGAAAGCCTGAAGTACTGGGTCCACTGGCAAACGAATCCATTCCTCAACCTGCTGGTTAAACTGTCGCATCAAGGCAGGGATCCCAAACTGCTTGCCCTCAAAGACAACCCAGTTACGAGATCGCCGGATCCTCCAAAGGACAGCAACAACCTCCATAAACAGTGTTGGTTGATGAATGAGAGACATCAACCTTTTGAAAAAAAGCGGGAAAGTGTGACGAGGCAACCCTCGGCCAAGATACTCTAGCCCTGAATAGTCCCATAGAGCGTGGGCCACAAGGCAGTAAAGAAACAAGTGTTCCATTGTTTCAGACTCTGCCCAACAAACCGGACAACGAGGAAGCACCGGGACACCCTTCTCAATTAGGGCCCCCGTAGTTGGTAGTATCCGATTAAGGATTTACCAAACAAACACCTTTAACTTAGGCGGGATATTAGCTTCCCACAAACGAATCCAGCTGGACCTGTCCATCCAACTCACCATAGATCTCCACCGACCTCTCCTCTTATCCGATAGGACAGCGAGATGATAGGCCGACTTAACAGTGAATACCCCGTCCGCCGTGTCATTCCAGATTAGTCTATCTGTCATATCCTGACGTGGGAGGGGAATATCTTTAATCGTCCGACAGGTTGACGGGTCAAACCAATGTCTAAATTTAGAATCACACCACCGCTCTTCCCCTGCACAGATAACCTCCGCCACCGGAGGGTCACCCCCTTCCGATAAGACTTGGGGATTATATATTGGGGGAGAAGGGTGGACTCGTGGAATCCAGCTAGAATGAAGCGAAGAAGTCATTTGACCATTATCTGTTACATCCCAGTCAAATTAATCCCAGTCGAATACAAGTGTTTGTACCTCATTACCTATCCAATGATTCTAATTTCGGGGACGAAATTTTTATAAGGGTGGAGGAAATGTTACACCCCGACATTTGGGTCCAGGTTCGACCGAACAGTTGGATCGACGATTACGTACGAATGATGGCAACTGCAATAATAATAACATTAATAGTTATTATTATTATTAGTATATAAAAAAAAAAAAAGAGTTATCCCACGCCAGTTTTCGCTTTATGGTAATCAACCACCAACACCAATATCCCACTCCAAATTATACTCAGATACAACTCACCCCCAACAAGCTTTGTACGCTCCCATTCCCTTATCACATCATACTTTAATTAATGGAGACAGCTAGCTAGAGATAATAGTGTCGGTGCTTGGATGGCTTAAATTATACATCCACTTTCTCATTTCTTCCCTTCACTACTGATTCCCAACAACACCAGAACCTTGCATCCATTATCATCAACTTCTTTCCTCCTCCCAATCGTTCCCTTCAGCAAAGCCTTCCGCCATCATCGTCATCATTAAAGAAGCCGCTCCATCTATCACCAAGAGTGATTATTGACACCGCCAGCAACAGGAGGAGGAGGCTAACGAAAGCTCTAACACTCGTCCCATGCGTCATCTTCCCCGCGCCGTCGCCTCTCCGTCCACTACGTTGGACTTGACGTCAATGAAGAAGAAAAAAAATGAGAGAATAGAAAGAGAGGGAAATGAATGATTCTGGGCATTGGTTTTTGCTCGGAAGAAGATGAGGAACCATTATACGGAGTCGGAATCCAAGTTGGAGGTCGTTAGAGGCCTCGTCGGAGCTTCGCCGGAACGTCGCCGGAGTGTCGCCGGATTCTGGAAAAATAAACTTCGACGAAACTTCAAAAGATGAATATGGTTGCGTGGAGGGCGATCTCAGGAGCGTCACGGTGTCGACGAAATCGAATTCGGACGTCGGATGAGGGAGAACCGAGTCTCCCAAGTTTGAGGAGGAATATGTCAACCATCAGGTACCATTTTTGAAAATTCGAAAAAGTTAGGGGATTAAATCTGTAATTTTCCAGAGGTCGGGTCAACTGTGTTGACTGGAAAATTTCAGTTTCGGTACTTGATACTTCTAAACTGACAGAATATTTATTTTGGCCATAACTCGATCAATTGACGTCCGATCAAGGAATCGTCTACGCCTATGGAATCGTGGGGACGAATAGAATTTAATGGAAGCGATACATGGAATTTTTAGAGTGGAATCAGAGTTGGTTTCAACAGAAATGAGGTGAGTGGTTTAAGGGGGTAAATTCTACGCCTTACGTATTTTCAAGATTTGACTTACGAGTTTTAAGTATGTGTGTTTATGTGAATTGTATGCCAATGATTGATTTATGTCGTGATTGATAAAGCACGTTTTATTTGAGATATTATCTGAAATGCTCTATTTGAGTTGTGATTGTGAAGTATATGATTATTTGAGCTTTCAGTATTTACTTGAAGCTTTTATATTATGTTTATTTAATGAAGGTTGTTTGATCTTCAAAAGATCAACATTTAAGAGGTATTTCACTCCTAATTAAATTAGAGTGAAAAGATTTAAAGGTAGTTCACTAACGCCAGTCCCCCGCCCCAGTGAAAGTTTAAAGGAAGAGCAAGTTTGCTCTTAAGGAACATGTGGATGAATCACATAGACATCACATGAAGTTTAAAGGAAGAGTATGATATACTCTTAAGGTTTATGGGGTTGAATTGATTACTCCCATAAAAAGGTTTAAGGAAAGGCCTATGTTGGCCCTCATACGTATGAGCTGGGCGGTTGGACTAGTTAGTGAGGGGATCCCAGTGTCAGTCAAAGGTTTAAGATTTTGAGGGTGGCGAGTAATAACAACTCCCACATTTCTTTTTAAAGGGTTAAAGTATTAAAGGGTGGAAGTATATATAACTTCCACAAGTTTTGAGGTGAACACTTAAGGGAACACCCGTAAGTGCTTCGAGTTTAAGTAATGGCGTAGACTGACCCCAACCCACTCACCAGGTCATAGAGAAGGAGCTAGAGGAGCAGTTAATGAGCAACGAGTTCGAGGGCAGCCAGCTAGAGGATGGCAGTATAAGCGTCACGGAGGATGCTTAGTCAAGGTTTTTCAGCAACAACAACTTTAGAGATTATTAGATATTTACATTTATGATTATGAGTATAGACTGGAGATCATTTTGAGATTTCAAGTATTGAGTTTGCCCATGTGTTAGGGCGTTGCTTTGAATTACAAGTGTGTGTTTCCATAATTTTATTTATGAAAATTTTTCCCACTGCAATTTAATATTCGAGTATTTTATTTATCAAGGGCATTTTAGTAAAAGTAGTACCCGGCCGGGTTAGGGTGTTACATTTTGGTATCAGAGCTGGTCTTCCTCTGTTCCTTGGTCTTCCAGGAATACTGGAGTGACGATCTGAGTTTTTCAAGGTTTTTGGTTTTTAAAGGAAAGGAGAAAGGGTTTCAGGTTAAAGGTTTGGCCAAATGAGTCAGGGTTTCTTTTGAGGATTTTTAGAATCTCCAGTCTACTCTAATCATAATAAGGCGAATAGCTATGAAGGTACGACATGACGGAATGGTAGCACGAGGGTGCGATTGGTTTAAGAATAAGCTGGGAAATGATTTAGTTAACACATCGTGGTTTATCAAATGAGAGGTATAGGCATATGGCGATCATTAGTAATAAAGAAAGGGTGCAAGAAAACGTGACCAACCCAAGTAGAATCTCGAAGGCTCTCAAGATCAAGTATCTCGTTGATGTGATGGATAGTAGTTTTTGAATTAGTTAACCAACTACTCGGACGTTATCAGCAGATCATTATCATCAACCTAGAGAAGGAAGGAGGAACGTTGCAAAGGTCTCTGGAGGTAGAATCAAAAGTGCGAGGACCTCAACTTCAAACACCAGCAAAGAGGTGCCAATTGAAAGGGAATACCTCGAGGATTGTTGAAGGAGTAGAGAGAGTAGTACGAGGATTTTACTACTTGGAGATAAATGTAGGATCTAATAAGCTAAGACAAACAAAGGGGAGACATATGAATCTCCGAAGGAAGAGGTACCTCAAGAAGTCCCTCAACTAGTTTTAGTTGTCAACGCTATTACAACACAGTGACAAGGAGCAAAGGAAAGTTTAGACTTTAAAGAAATTCTATGGTAGTATAAAGGAAGCAAAGGAGGAAATAAGTCGGTTTTAGGGAGTATGAAAGTACATCAAGAAGTCAATGGGTCAAGGCGGAGAGGAGGCATGGTCATTACATATGACGATAAAGGAACCCTTATAGATAAAATACATCACTAGAGAAGAGGGTACATGACTCTAGGGAGTTAGGTCGATGTCAAGCATTTAGAGGAACAATGCAAGCAACGAGATAAAGGAGGTAGGGACAAGTTATGGTCTCAGTACGACCACCATTAGACGAGACAAGGAGGAAATTGCCACCGAACCCTAAAGCATGCCTGATAGAAGACAGTGGTGAGCCAATGCGTAAGAAAAGACATGGAATGTGAAAAGGAATAACAGTTAGCTAGTAAATGGCAGTACGAATAGAGAACCATTTCTCAGCAATGCGGGAGTTGAATACCAAGATAACCTTCATCTCAAAAGCGGATATTAAAGACCCTATAAACTACCCAGGTCACAAATGGTCAAGAGGTCGTTGGGACCATTGATAGGGGAATGCAAGAGTTTGTGATGATCTTTTATGAGATTGTCCTATCCTAAATGCAGGGAGCACCTAGCCACCTAGGGTTTGTGAGGGGTGACAGAAGGAGGAACCTCCATAGAAAGTTGGAAATAGAGGGCTAAGAGCTGAAGTCTCAAAACTAGATATAGGAGTAAGTCATTAAGCCAACCGAGTATAGAAAAGTAAGTGGAACGTTCAATAAATGTTCTAGTGAATGACAGAGAATTCGAGGAAGCACACGAAAGTTCCGATGAAGGATTGGGAATATGTGTAGGTGACTCGGGTTCAAGAAAATGCATAGTGGAGTACGACGAGGAAAGACATTACCAAAAAGGAAGAAATCATTAAGTTACCATACCCAAGGTGCCCCACTCTGAGTGGGAGCGACATAGTAGGATGTCATCCAGAGGAAGTGGCTAGTTAAGGATAAGTAAGACACGTTCAGTTAAGCCACTAAGAAACCAGACTATGAGATTAAGGCCATATGCAGGCATCAATCTAGACAAATGACGTGAATGAGGTATGTTAAAGCCTACCCAAGGAAATCCCGTATTGGAAGCTTTGACCCAAACTATAACGAGAAGATACTCAACAGTGTTTGGTGACCAAATATAGTACAAAGCAACAACGGAAGGAGAACACCATATGACGTTACAAAAACAAAATGGTGGTCGTCGACCGGGCGATGTATGCGTCAAGGAAGATAGCTAGGACGGACCGAAGCAAGAATATAATAAACAACAAGAAAGCATTAGGTTGATTACCAGTAGCAAACAATCAATCCATAGGAAGTCCATCAGGAAATGTTGGCCAATTGTAAGGTGGAATCGTGGTCGTTAAGAATAGTCAAAGGGAGAACTTTATAAGTCAAGGACTCAAGGTACATTAAGAAGAGAATATGAGAACCTTGATGACTACATCGAGAATAAGGGACATCATCTAGAACTAACGAGGAACATCAGGAAGATGAGTCACGAGTAAGGAAGTAAGATGGATATGAGTTTAGGGTACCTGCTGGAATACCCCAAAGTGAAACCAAGATCGCCTATCCTGGTGAAAGGTGGAAATCTCTCATGAGAAAATTTCTTGGGCGGGGAGACTGTACGAGGAATTTCATATAGGGTCTAAGAGTGGCAAAATGAATAATACGAGAACTTCAAATTCAAGCGACGATAAGGAAGTGCTAAGTTCGGCATCAGGAGTGAACAGGAAAGCCAATAAGAATGTCATGATTCTTGAAAGGAGTCATAAAGTTGACCGCACGCTAGGGGAAGACGTAAAGTATGCCTCTAGTGCATACAGAAAGTAAAAGCAGTAGTATGAGACTTCAACGCTAAGCAACGACTAACGTGGAGATGGCCATTCAATCTTTGGTTAAAGGATAAGACAAGGCATTAAGGAAAAAGTAAGAGATGCAAAGTTAGGAGATACAAGGACCTAAGTGGCCTATGAGGTCAACTCCGGATGAGAGTAACGGTAAAAGAATTTTACCATATGACGGGATAGAGGATAAGCTGCCATATGTAACCTTGGGGTTCAAGAGAAGCATTAACATCTCATATACCGGATAATGGAGATAGTTATTGTTTCAATATATGTCCATGATGTAGCATAGGTGACGTGAGGGGTTAAGAAACCACCAAAACATTCGAGGTTGCCAATGAATGGAGGGAATGATTTATAGGTCATGTCTTACAAGTTAAAGGAAATCCAAATCCTCAAAGTAAAAAGGATTACCACAAGCGAGGCTTGGAGTAATCACATTGGACCTATTTTGTGGGCGAAATTTCTATAAGTGGGGAGGTTGTTGCCTTCTCCCTGATGAGCCCAAGGCAGGGCGAAACCAGTTGGCATGCGTATGCAGAAAGGCTGGTCTTGAGGAATGAGTGCACCCCAAGACACCGCACGGACTTCAGAAGTCCATAAGTGGGGAGGAAAATGTGATATCTCGACTCCGATTTAAAGTCCGACAATGAGTACCGAATGAGTTGGACCAGTAAATTGAATCAAAATTTTGTTCCATCACGTCCTGGGCCCAAATTGGGGAATTTAAAAAGGACATGTAGCTACTCAATTCTTACGAGCTTAGTGGGAATATCTTTTATGACATAAAGGAAATATAAGAAGCGATGTAATCTATATGGGAAAAGCAACGTACATCGTCGAAGTACAGATAACGAGAATAATTCTTGAGTCAAGCAAGCATAAGGGTGGTGTGGTCATAGGAATGAGCTTCGAGAAAATTTCGAGGTCGAAATTTATTTAAGGGGGAGGGAAATGTTACATCCCAGTCAAATTAATCCCAGTCGAATACAAGTGTTTGTACCTCATTACCTATCCAATGATTCTAATTTCGGGGACGAAATTTTTATAAGGGTGGAGGAAATGTTACACCCCGACATTTGGGTCCAGGTTCGACCGAACAGTTGGATCGACGATTACGTACGAATGATGGCAACTGCAATAATAATAACATTAATAGTTATTATTATTATTAGTATATAAAAAAAAAAAAAGAGTTATCCCACGCCAGTTTTCGCTTTATGGTAATCAACCACCAACACCAATATCCCACTCCAAATTATACTCAGATACAACTCACCCCCAACAAGCTTTGTACGCTCCCATTCCCTTATCACATCATACTTTAATTAATGGAGACAGCTAGCTAGAGATAATAGTGTCGGTGCTTGGATGGCTTAAATTATACATCCACTTTCTCATTTCTTCCCTTCACTACTGATTCCCAACAACACCAGAACCTTGCATCCATTATCATCAACTTCTTTCCTCCTCCCAATCGTTCCCTTCAGCAAAGCCTTCCGCCATCATCGTCATCATTAAAGAAGCCGCTCCATCTATCACCAAGAGTGATTATTGACACCGCCAGCAACAGGAGGAGGAGGCTAACGAAAGCTCTAACACTCGTCCCATGCGTCATCTTCCCCGCGCCGTCGCCTCTCCGTCCACTACGTTGGACTTGACGTCAATGAAGAAGAAAAAAAATGAGAGAATAGAAAGAGAGGGAAATGAATGATTCTGGGCATTGGTTTTTGCTCGGAAGAAGATGAGGAACCATTATACGGAGTCGGAATCCAAGTTGGAGGTCGTTAGAGGCCTCGTCGGAGCTTCGCCGGAACGTCGCCGGAGTGTCGCCGGATTCTGGAAAAATAAACTTCGACGAAACTTCAAAAGATGAATATGGTTGCGTGGAGGGCGATCTCAGGAGCGTCACGGTGTCGACGAAATCGAATTCGGACGTCGGATGAGGGAGAACCGAGTCTCCCAAGTTTGAGGAGGAATATGTCAACCATCAGGTACCATTTTTGAAAATTCGAAAAAGTTAGGGGATTAAATCTGTAATTTTCCAGAGGTCGGGTCAACTGTGTTGACTGGAAAATTTCAGTTTCGGTACTTGATACTTCTAAACTGACAGAATATTTATTTTGGCCATAACTCGATCAATTGACGTCCGATCAAGGAATCGTCTACGCCTATGGAATCGTGGGGACGAATAGAATTTAATGGAAGCGATACATGGAATTTTTAGAGTGGAATCAGAGTTGGTTTCAACAGAAATGAGGTGAGTGGTTTAAGGGGGTAAATTCTACGCCTTACGTATTTTCAAGATTTGACTTACGAGTTTTAAGTATGTGTGTTTATGTGAATTGTATGCCAATGATTGATTTATGTCGTGATTGATAAAGCACGTTTTATTTGAGATATTATCTGAAATGCTCTATTTGAGTTGTGATTGTGAAGTATATGATTATTTGAGCTTTCAGTATTTACTTGAAGCTTTTATATTATGTTTATTTAATGAAGGTTGTTTGATCTTCAAAAGATCAACATTTAAGAGGTATTTCACTCCTAATTAAATTAGAGTGAAAAGATTTAAAGGTAGTTCACTAACGCCAGTCCCCCGCCCCAGTGAAAGTTTAAAGGAAGAGCAAGTTTGCTCTTAAGGAACATGTGGATGAATCACATAGACATCACATGAAGTTTAAAGGAAGAGTATGATATACTCTTAAGGTTTATGGGGTTGAATTGATTACTCCCATAAAAAGGTTTAAGGAAAGGCCTATGTTGGCCCTCATACGTATGAGCTGGGCGGTTGGACTAGTTAGTGAGGGGATCCCAGTGTCAGTCAAAGGTTTAAGATTTTGAGGGTGGCGAGTAATAACAACTCCCACATTTCTTTTTAAAGGGTTAAAGTATTAAAGGGTGGAAGTATATATAACTTCCACAAGTTTTGAGGTGAACACTTAAGGGAACACCCGTAAGTGCTTCGAGTTTAAGTAATGGCGTAGACTGACCCCAACCCACTCACCAGGTCATAGAGAAGGAGCTAGAGGAGCAGTTAATGAGCAACGAGTTCGAGGGCAGCCAGCTAGAGGATGGCAGTATAAGCGTCACGGAGGATGCTTAGTCAAGGTTTTTCAGCAACAACAACTTTAGAGATTATTAGATATTTACATTTATGATTATGAGTATAGACTGGAGATCATTTTGAGATTTCAAGTATTGAGTTTGCCCATGTGTTAGGGCGTTGCTTTGAATTACAAGTGTGTGTTTCCATAATTTTATTTATGAAAATTTTTCCCACTGCAATTTAATATTCGAGTATTTTATTTATCAAGGGCATTTTAGTAAAAGTAGTACCCGGCCGGGTTAGGGTGTTACATTATCAATCTGCCATCGTTTGACCATTATCAATCTGCCATCGTTTGACCATTAGATGATTGATTGTGAATAATTATTAAAAGTTTTGTGAAATACTATCGTGGAGATTTCTAGGATTTTTATAATTTGATTGCATTAAAATCGCATATCACCAGTCTCGTCGGGTGCATGCTTCAATTCGGCTACTATGGGTCTGCCCATAAATGTTTTGTATCGGGAGTTAATTCTACGAATACATAACAATGAGGACAAAAAGGTGGTAGATATTTTTTCCCGCGAATATCACCTGGGTAATTAAGCAAATATCTCTTTGTGGCAATAGAAAGTGGATAAAATGATTTAGGAGGGAAATAACTCCTACTAGTATATGGTGATGGATGGCTGCAGTCAATAGCTTGAGGAATTCAAGGAACAACAGCATGTGCTCTCTAATAGAGGTGCACAAATGTGGAAGAGGCTTTGGTTGATGTAGGTACTCCTAGGGTGAAATTCGGTACTGTATTGGTATCCCAATATCAAATATCAAAATTTTGAATATCGAATTACATCCTAAAATCAATCTCAATCTCAATCACAATCACAATCCCTAAATAATTTCGATATCCCAATCTCAATCTCAATCCCTAAATATTTCGGTATCCCAATCGGTATTTCGGTATCCTCATCGGCGTTATCAAATACAAAATTAATTACTTTGCAATTAATAATTAAATATATAAATTATATTTCATTATTTAATTTAGGGCAAAGAGACTAAACAAAGAGTCTTGAGTTTGCCTAGAGCTAGGATATGGATAAGGAGAATGGAGGATATGTGCATCTCAAATTATTGTCATTGGTAATCTTTAAGTTGATGAATTGGAGGTTGAGAGACGACTAAAACTAGTGTTTACTTTTTGGTGTTATGAAAATAACAAGAGATTGGGTGAGAGACAAGAGTGACTTACACTGGATAGTCAAAATTGAGTTGGATGGGGGCTTCTAAGTTGTGAAAGAGTAAGGAATGACCAAAGGTTGTGTTCTATATTTCATTAATTTTTAAATTTTCGGTATTTCTCGGTATTTCGGTATATACCGATCCCAATCTCGTAATCATGAATACCGAATAACACTCCAAAATGAATCTCAATCCCTAAAACATAAAACGGTATTTGGTAATACCAAATAATGATAAATTCGGTACGGTATTCGGTATATCCCAAATACCGGTACCAAACTTCTAGCCCAACCTACTACCCAAGTTCAAACATTTCACGTGGATGAAACTTGTAATGTGGATTCAATGATAGATGAAATTATGGAGTCTCTGATTTCTTCGGAAAAAGAGGAATGCTCATTTGTTTTTTTTTTTTAGACTAGTTGGAAGAACACGAGACTGTTACAAGGGACAAATACTTTCTCAATGAATATTGCTAACACCAACTCAAAGAAACAGAAATGAATGGCTTTGTAGAAGGGGATAATTAAAATCCAACGTGTAATAGATAAAATTAGCCTTGCTTACTTACAGCTAGAGAAAGGGGTCGGAGCTTTGGGGATTTAATTTTGTCCCCAAATCACAAAATAACCGGCTCTTGAAGACGCCAAAGGGCTCTCTCTCTCCCTCTCTTCCCAACTTGGGCTTTTTGGCTCTCATTTATTTTAATTAGTTTCCTCCGCCACTAGCTTAGCAGAAAAAGGACAAGTGGCACAAGACAACTAAAGAATGATGACAAGGCAAAATCCGTACTGGACGTGGCTGCTCCCCTCGGCCCAGGCCAACTGTCACAAAGACTAATGGATCCGCCCACGTGGCCGCGTGTCAACCACGGCGGTCATAAAATATCAGGGTGGCGGCGAGTTTGAGTTTTGGCTGGGCTGGCCGGAGCACACGTGGAGTGAAATGGATGGCTGAGCAGCTGCAGTTGGTCGCCGGGGGCGGTGGATTTGTCCGACGAGCTCAGCCAAATAAGTTATGATAAGAAAATAATTAATTTTTATTTATGCTTATGAAATTGATCGATCTTATCACTTTGAGGTGATATAACAGTATGCTGCTTGTTATTTTTTATTGACATCAAAATTAATATAATTTTTTTTTTGATGGTTAATTAATTAATATAATTACACTATTAATGAAATCTCCATTTATATAATTTATATTATGAAACAAAAAACATTTGTCTATTTTCAACTCGACGACCACCGGCTAATTTCAGGCGACCTGCACTAACAGGCTCTGTGTATATATTTAGTTGAAATAAAATTGACATAAAATTAATTTACTACACTATAAATGAAAATCATTGAAATAATTTATATTATAAAAAAGACTGCACTTAAACTTCAACTCCTGCCTCGCTGCCATGCTAATTTTAGGCCAACTGCACTAAAAAGCTCTATATATAGGTTCAGTGGAAATGTACGTCGAGATAAAAACAAGAAAACATGAATATAAATTGCGGCAATATACTTAGGTGGGGGAGGTTCAGTGTGTGTTGAGTGTTAACATATGCGCAATGCATATACGTAACAAGTTACTAGATTTGCACAATAACATTATGTACGATAAAATTGTTTTCATCTAACAATTAAGAACTTGTGTAAAAACGATCTAACAACGTCAACACATACTAATCGTACTTGGAGCAACAAAAACAACTTCATTAGTGGATGAGGTTTACACGTGGGATGTCTGACTGTGTCCACGACGCCATAAAGGGCCATTATATTATTGCACCTTTTCAATGAATAGAAAACATTTGTGATATCGATCTGCGTTGGACTGTATTGTTGACAACGACCAAAAATAACAATAAACAGAAACAAGTAGCTAGGAGAAGGTTGTTGTGTTTTGTGGCAACTTGATGGAGAGAATACCAATTAGATTTTACATATCACTGATTAATAAAATAGCACTTTTTTTCCAAAATGGCAAAGAGCAACATTATATACTCGCTAATCGTGCACTTTTTGTGCCCCCAATGGAGTATTTAAAATGGGTAATCGTATGGGTACTAAAGTTAAGAGTCAATTTAGATAAAGCTCAGTACTATGTGGAAAGTGCTAATAAATAAACTGCTGTGCCAACCAATTGAGCATTTTAAATTTGTTTTTTTTTTTTGGATTAGAAAGAGCATTTTAAATTTGTTAATCTAATGGCAAAATCACCCCGACTGCCCCTTCAATCACAGGTAGGGGTGGAAATTGGTATCCGATATGAAATATCAAAATTTCGAATATTGAATATGCACCAACATCAATTACAATCCCGATTTTAAAATAAGTTTGGCATTTTAATCCAAGAAAAAATACTTTTTTTGTGTGCATCAAATCAATTATCTTCGCACTTAATAATAAAATATACACATAAATAAATAATAATTCAAAAACTTATAGTATTGAACAATTTTATATGGTGCACCCGTGAACAATTTTAGATGGATACAAAGAAAGGGCATTTCTAGCCATCGCATGGGCTACCCTATTGTTATTCCGTCCTACAAACCGTAAGCTAAACCCAGAATGATTTACAATATATTGTCTAATTTCAGCTAAAATCACCCCAACAAGCACCCGTGTAGGTTTAATTCCATGATTTGAAAACCTTAGTGATGGGAAGTTGAGGTGAGAAAATTAAAACCAAAATTCCCATTGAATAAAATCAATCAAAGTCTCCATTGAATGGATTCATCAAATGTGTGTGCCTTCCAGTAAAAATAAAAATAAAAAATCAAATGTGTGTGCCTGTTTGGAGCTATGAGACTAAGCGAGACTTATTGAGTTTGCCTAAGGGACCGGATATGGTGACAACACCATATTTGTTGTTATTGTAACAACAACATAGGTGGACCAATAGGAACCCATCATTCTGCATACTTTTGAAATTCATGCGTTGACTAGGTAAAATACAAAGGAAGGGTATTTTTGTCCTACCGAAAATTACCAGCTCCTTTTGTCCGAAAATTTCCAGCTCGTTTCTCTCTCCCCACTTTATTCTCTCTCCAATCGCGCGGCGCCGAGGCTGAACGAGGGCGACGAATCCTCATCGCAGCAACTACTGCAACGGCGGCGACGAGAGCCTGATCGCAGCAGCTACAGCAACGGCGGCGACGAGATCCTGATCGCAGCAGCTATCGCAACGGCGGCGACGAGATCTGATCGCAGCAGCTATCGCAACGGCGGCGACGGCGGAGCAAGCTCCTGATCGCAGCTAAGACATTGACGATGGACGAGAATCGTGTAGATGAAGTTTCTGTTGGTTCTGTAGATGCTCAACAACTCCTGCAAATTGCAACATCTTCTGACAATGCAACAGAAGTTGGATATCAGCTGGAAACCTCTATTTCCACCAACAGTGGCAACAATGAACAAGAAGAAGGTACGCTCAACTCAATCCTTCCTGTTTTCTTACAATGAGCACCACAATCACGCTTATACAAGCCATTTACCATATCATAAGCACTACCAATCAAACTGCCCACAAAAATCCCACAAACGATACCAAAAGCATCGCCAAACACACCACATTCTTCCCAAAACAAACCACAGGAAAAAAGAGACAATCAACCAATTTAAAAACAAACCACAATACTTCTTAAACGCACCAAAACACCTCCAATGCACACCATTAAAACCTAAATCGTTACATTCCGCAATCTGTTTGTAAAAAAAAGCACACTGTAATGCAAACCATAAATGTTATAAAAGAATCATGAATAACTACAATGCAAACCACTTTTCACTTTTCTAGCAAATATCATCGCAAGATGAAATGATTAAACCGCCCACAAAAATCCCACAAACGATACCAAAAGCATCGCCAAACACACCACATTCTTCCCAAAACAAACCACAGTAAAAAAAGAGACAATCAACCAAAACACTTTAAAAACAAACCACAATACTTCTTAAACGCACCAAAACGCCTTCAATACACACCATTAAAACGTAAATCGTTACATTCCGCAATCTGTTTGTAAAAAAAATCATACACTGTAATGCAAACCATAAATGTCATAAAAGCATCATGAATAACTACAATGCAAACCACTTTTCACTTTTCTAGTAAATATTATTGCAAGATGAAATGATCAAGTGCTCATTTCTTTCATCATTGCTTACAGGTGTGACATCAAACAGTTCCGAGTCAGACTACACTAGTTTGGGGTTGGCATTCAAAACCATTGAGGAAGCAAAACAATTCTACAAGAACTATGCTCACGATCTTGGCTTCAGCGTGAGGGACATGGGAGCTGTCAAACGTTCTACAAAAAGATAGCCAACCAAAACAGCACGATATGCTAGGTATTGCTGCAGCAAAGAAGGATACAAGACCACAAGCAAGTCAAATCCCAAGAATAAAGGATCAATAGATGTCAAGGCTTATCAACGTGTTGTACCAGAAACTAGAGTTGGCTGCCCAGCTATAATCGAATTCAGATATGATATCGAGAAGGATGAATGGCTGCTGGACAAGTGGATAACAGAACACAACCATGATCTCCTCCCTCCAAAATTCAAACATCTCTTGAGGTCGAACAAGGGGATCTCAGAAATGCATGCAATGGTCGCAAAAGTGCATGCAGATTGTGGAGTTTCACTACGGAAATCATATGAGTTGTTCACCACAACTTCAGGGGGGAGGGAGAATGTACCTTTTACCCCTCATGATTTGAAGAACTATATCACAGGGACAAGGCAGAAATCAATGAAACCAGGCGAAGCAATTATACTTCTTGAACATTTTCGCCAGGAAGCTTACAAGAATCCATCATTCTTCTATGAAATTGAGGTAGATAGTAACGAAGATATTGCAAGTATATTCTGGGCTGATGCAAGAATGCGGTTTGACTACAGTTGCTTTGGAGATACGATCAGCTTCGACACCACATACAGGACAAACCAGAATTATCGTCCACTAGGTCAGTATTCCTTGCACTAGTTAATTTTCTTGAGATTTCGAAGTTGAATGCATACCAAACATTACACAATGCATTAGGAGGTTTCTGGTGTGATTTTGCAAATGTTGTGGTTTGCTTTGTGAGGTTTGTGGTTTTCTTTGTGAGGTTTGTGGTTTGCATTAATAGGTTTCTGGTCTGCTTCCGCAAATGTTGTGGTTTGCTTTGTGAGGTTTGTGGTCTGTTTTATAAGATTTGTGGTGTGCATTAGAAGGTTTGTGGTTTGCATTAAGAAGTATTCCTTGCACTAGATAATTTTCTTGATATTTCGAAATTGAATGCATACCAAACATTACGCAATGCATACCACAAACCTCCTAAACCATACTAAAAACGTCCTGAAGCACACAATATATATCATAAAAGACAGTCTTTGTTTGTTTCAATGTTTAATTCTATGTTGTTCTTTTTTTTATTTTTAAAATTACAGCTTTGTTTGTTGGCTTCAACCACCATCGTGCACTTTGCATCTTCGGGGCTGCTCTCCTATATGATGAAACAACCGCTACATTCAAGTGGTTGTTCGATGCATTCTTGAAATGTATGTCAGGCATCTGACCAACATCAATATTCACCGACCAAGCTACTGCAATCGCCGCTGGGATTAGATTCGTCATTCCTGAAGCATTCCATGGCTTGTGTACTTTTCATATCAAGCAGAATGCAATGAAGCATCTCGACACCACAAACACAAACATTCTAGAAGATCTGAAATATTTCACTCTTGGAGTAGAAAATGAGGAAGAATTTGAGTACAATTGGTCAAGGTTGCTAGAAACATATTATCCAGAAGAAGGCACCAATCCAAGGAACTGGTTGGATTCAATTTACAAGGTGAGGAAACAGTGGTCTTCAACATGGATTAAGGACCACTTC
Organism: Linum tenue; assembly: GCA_946122785.1. Lineage (NCBI taxonomy): Eukaryota > Viridiplantae > Streptophyta > Magnoliopsida > Malpighiales > Linaceae > Linum > Linum tenue. The sequence continues at coordinate 3,819,125 of CAMGYJ010000010.1, read as the reverse complement.
ACAGCTGGTATGCGAAGCTCGCAGCTGAGTGAGTCTTGTAACAGCAACCTCCGAAACTACCTTCAACCAGATGACAACCTAGTTGAGTTCTTCACATACTTCAACAAGTTGCTCGAACGGAAAAGATCAGACGAAATGGACATGGATTATCAAATGGCAAACACAGTCCCAAACAACATGTACGTATTACTTCCTTTATTTGAACTTTTTATACTATAGAATACATCCACAGAACAGTTGAATACAACCCAGATACCACCTAAACCAACCCAAAAACCCTACAATCCACACCACAGACCACCTAATCCAAACCATAAACACCACAATGTACACCGCACAAGCTTAAACAACCCAGATACCACCTAAACCAACCAAAAACCCTACAATCCACACCACAGACCACCTAATACAACCCATAAACACCACAATCCACACCACACACGACTTAAAATAACCCATAAATCCCACAATCCGCACCACAAACAGTACAATACATACCATAAAATCATTAATGTAGACAAGATGCATATGAATAATTTTATGTTGTATGTCATCTTCCAACAGGTATGACAGAAGCCCACTTGTTCAGCAAGTCGCAAAATTATACACAACTAAGATCTACAGTTCTTTCCTTGAGGAGTATTCAGAAAGCCTTGCTTTTTTTGTGTTCCGGAATGAATCTATGGATAGAGATGGAATGACAGCTTATGAAGTGAAGAAACTGGGAGGATTCGACAAAAGAGTCGTGTTAGTGAACAAAGAGGAGAAGAAATACAAGTGCTCATGTCGTTTGTTTGAAAGTTCAGGCTGGTTGTGCATACATGTAATCAGGCAGATAGAGATGGTTGGATTCAATGGTGATGATATTGAGCAATTGACTATCCCTAAGGAATACATTCTGCCACGATGGACGAGAGATGCCAAATCTGGAGAGAAGTTCACAATAAACACAACAAAATGTGCTGCAACAGATACTTATGCAGGGAGGTATCAAGAACTGTGTGCTAGCATGGTTATCCTAGCAACAAAAGTCTCAATGAATGACAAGGTCTTCTCAATGGTTAAGGAAAAGATTGCAGAGCTCACTAAACTAGCTTTCCAAAGCCTTCAGAGTCAAGAAACTCAGCAAGCAGTACCTGGTAATTTCACACATCTTGTTAGCATCCCTACTTATATTCACCAGTAATTGCTTAATCCAAGCCACTAATGATCTAATGCAAACCATAAACATCTTAATCCAATCCACTAATTGCTTAATCCCTACTTATGTTCACCAGTATCTTGCATATTGCTTTTTCAACAGATGGAACCACCAGTACATCACCCTCACAAAGCGCTGCTGCTTCAGCTACAAATGACAAATATGCCAATGTGAAGGGATTCAAGGCTCGAAAAGACTCATGGAAATCAAAGAAGAGGCCAAGAGGTGGATTTGAGGTAGCGCTGGAGAGGGCTAGAAAGCAAAGAATTGATGAACAGGCTGCCAACAAGCGTTACAAAAGCAACAATGAGTGATTAGTCTCCTTGTTGTTATCCGTGTTTTTTTTATCTGTCATAAACTTTTAGATTTCAATGACAACTATGAGACAAATATGAACAGTTGCAGGTTTTGATAATATTTGATCAAACAATAACACAGATACAGCAAAACAAACTACATATGTACTAAAACACACCATACATTGTATAACCCTGGGGAAAAGAAACAAACTATAAACCTTATGAACCACACTACAATACCCGTTAAACAATCCACTTGTCTTATAATACACACCATACAGGAAAGAAAACAAACTACGAAACCTCTTAACAAAACCAAACCACAAACATATGGAAACTTTCCAGAACACTCATTAAGCAAACCACTTATGTACTAAGACAAACCATACATTGTACAACCCCCGGGAAAAAGAACCAAACTATAAACCTTATGAACCACACTACAATACCCGTTAAACAATCCACTTTTCTTATAATACACACCATACACGAGGAACACAATTCTTCTTAATCAACCCACAACACTTCAGATACTGAACACAATAGCATTAATCAACACCATTAACACACTAAAACACATATTAACACACTGAAATCTGAAACTGTTATTGCAAATGCATGCTAAAATCAGCTAGTCCACCTTGAGATCAAACTCCAAACTCTTCTTCTTCACCTGTTCAAGTAAACTGTTCTCCTCGTTCAGCAGCAATGTTAATGTGATCTCATCCCGCCTCTGATTGATTTGTTTTTGCCACTTCCTCATAGCTGGCTCCAGTTTGCCTTCCCAAAACTCAGCAAAATTCATAGCAAAAACACCACAGTCAACCCCACCACGTTATCTCACCCCTCGCATTCTAACCCACTTGAATTCTTCAAATTTGAAGGGCTCTTGTTTACAGGCAGGAATGTATTCTGTGGCATAGCGGACCACCATATCCGCAACAGCACGAAACTTGGAACCAAGTTCGTCAGGGTAAAGGCTGTCAAGATAATCATACCATTTGTTCTTCAGATTCACTACATACATCCTGTAGTGTTTATCAGAACAGTGGGGGAACATCCACTGCATGCAGAACAAAAACAAGTCAGTACTCCAAAAGCACAATGAAGAAAAAACACACATGAAACAAGTAGCAAATCTGACTAAAAAAATACATACATAATCACATTGTGAGAAATCCACACCATCTGGTATCCACTTGCAACTTGTAATCATTTCGTCAGTCTCTTCAAAAAAATTAGGTAGTGGTCCAGACTCTTTCACTATCGATTGCACTTTTTGCTACAAGGTAGAACACAACATAAACACAGTAAAACAAACCAGACGTATTATAATGCACACCACAAAAACCCTAAAACAAACCAGACGTATTATAATGCACACCACAAAAACCCTAAAACAAACCAGACGTATTAAAATGCACAACACAAAACCCTTAAACCAAACCAGACGTATTATAATGCACACCACAAAAACCCTAAAACAAACCAGAACTAGCAGAAAATGAAACTCACCGCCAGCCCTGAATAGAACACCCATCTTTTCAGTTGCCCTCTTCTCACTTGCTCCCGATTCAGATAGGCAGCATAGCAGTCAATAACATCCACACTCACACATTGCCCATGTGCCAAAGTCTCTGTGTCCTTTCTATACAAGGAATCGTATCCATCAACACGACTGAAAAGGAGTTCGTTCCTATTTTTCATAATCCATAACAAACAAAAAAGTCGGCATTAGAAAAGTACTAATAAGCACTATATAAAAAAATATAGGGCAATGTCTATTTTTTACCCAAACCTTTTTCAGATTCTTTTATTTTAACCAGACCTATTGAATTCCTAAAAATTATCCAAACGTTAACTCTCCGTCAACTTTTCTGTTAGTAATGCTGACTAAGTATGACCATAATGAGTTGACTTCCTACGTGGCGGTCAGAATACCATCATTTACTATTTTTTAATAAAAAGATTATCAAAAAACAAAACAAAATCTCACCTCTCACGTGGACGAAATAAGTAAAGGTAACAGAATGAATGCCCAGACTTTGATAAATTATAATACGTTTGGATAATAAATAGAATTTCTATAGATTTGGTTAAAATAAAAGAATCTAACAAAGGTTTGGGTAAAAAATAGACATTGCCCAAAAATATATACAAACAACCGCATATGTATGAAATCTATACACATTAACTTACAAGTTATTCGAATCTCTTGCATATCGCAACACAGCACCCTTCAACACATCAATATCAACACCTGATGAGCCTCCTGCATTCTTCACTTTAAATTTTTCTGATTTTTAAAGCAACCCACAAATTAGATAAAACAGTACTAAAAACAACTAACACAAACCACAAATGCGATAAACCACACTACAAAAACAAACCAAAACTGAAACATTGTACAACAAATTACCTTTCCCTTCCTAACTAGCTGACTCAATGTTAAATCTCCACTATCATCACCACCCTCAAGCACCTCACCGGCATCAGTTTCTTTCCTTTTCTCATCAACCACCACATCTTCACAAACATCCCCCATAGCATACTACAGAAACCAAACCACAAAAGTTTTTAACAAAACCAGATATATGTAAACCACACTACTAACAAATGCAAAACAACCTACTACAAAAGACATGACAAACAAACCAAAAACGGTATAATCCACACCACAAATATTCAAACACAAAACAGTAAAAATACCTTTATGACCTTCTCAACCAAGTTATCCAACTTAGCAGCATCAACACCATCAACATTGTCATCTCCATCATCACCTTGTCCCTTTTCCTCACAGCTGTCCATCTCCATCACCTTCTTAGCATTCTCAGAATCAACACTTTTTTGTGTCATCTCCATTGTCAGATTATCAAGATGACCATCAAGCCCCTTCGAATCTGATACTCCCTTAGGAGAGGTATCATCATTAACAGTGCCAGCAGGATCATTGTGACCAACATCTGGCGACACACCATCAGCAGTACAAGCACCATCCTTATCCATCTCCATTGACAAATCATCAAGACCCGGGGACTTTGGACTGTTAGCACCAGTCTCATCATCAGCATTGGCGGCAGATGCATTGCGACCGACACCATTGGTTCCCTTACCAACAGCAACATCATCAACTCTATCAGTGAAATCGACATTATCTTCAGGACTATCCTCTGGTTGCTGCCCCTCCAACATCTTTATATGATCAGTAACTTGTTCAATGCTCGAACTGTAATGAGTAGCCATCCTCAACAAAGCCCTCTTATAACTTTCCATGTCATTCTTCAACTGATATGCCTACAAAAACACGAAAACAGCCCAAAGTTACTGAACAACCCAAAAGCAAACCATAAACCTTCTAAAGAATCTCACATTCCTTTTAATGAACACCTAAAACACACTTATACAAACCACATATGTTTGAGATCTCCCAGAAAAACACCTACCAAACGATGAGTACCATAAAATATTCCTTTAACGAAGTAATGCAAACCACTATTCTTTGAATAGAAACCACAAGTACACTAAAGCAAGCCAAAGAACAAACAACATAAAACACAACTAACCAGCACATGAATAAAATAAAGTATTCCGTAAACAAACTAATGCAAACCACTATACTTGTAAAGCACACTGAAAGTACTCTAAAGTAGGGCTGATAATCGGTGGGCGGTTACTCGGTCAAACCGTAAACCGAACCGAAATAGGCGGTTACACGGTCAACCGAAAACCGATAATTATGTTTCGGTGGCGGTGGCGGTTTGCTGAATTTGGGATTTATGGTAACCGGCAACCGACGGTTGCAAACCGAGACGAACTCGGTGGACCGCATAAAACCGACAATTGCTCCCCTGCTCCAAATCTCTCCCTCTCGCCGCTCTTCCCCTTTCGCATCGCCCCTTTCCTTGCTCCAAACCTCTCCCTCTCACCACAGTTCCCTTTCTGCATCGCCACTCTGCTCCTTCTCCCTCTCGCTGGCCGCTGCTATTCCCCTTCTGCATCGCCACTCTGCTCCTTCTCCCTCTCGCTGGCCGCTGCTATTCCCCTTCCGCATCGCCACTCTCCTCCCTCTCTCTGCTCCAACCAAAAATTGATGATCTAGCCCACTCCCCTCCTCTCTGTTGCTAGGTTCAAGATCAGCTATTGCATGCCCTTTCTTCCTAATTTTCTCCTTCTTCGACATTTTCCTCCCCTTCCTTGTTGATAGAGACTGCCGCAGAGGGAGAGCATCAAGGGATTCGGCCATCCATGGCGAATTTGGCGGTGGGTATCCGAGGCGCAGTCCTCCCATCTACCAATCCCATCGATCTGCCTGACTCCTCCGACTCCAGGCGGCTCTTTCTTCCTCCTCTGCCGCCGGGTTGTCGCCTGAACTGAGATTCGATGGGAGTGCTCTCTCTTCTTCCTCGGCCGCTGGTTCAAAATTGGAATTTTCCGGTGACATGCAAAGCAATGGCGGTGGTCGGAGGTTGTGTGTGTCGGTTTCGGCAAACCGCAGTCAAAAACCGAAACCGCAGGTTGCGGTTGGCGGTTAACCGAAGACCCCTTCGGTGTCGGCTTCGGTTGGCCGTGCTAGATGATTCTCGGTCTCGGCTAACCGCGGTTGCGGTTCGGTTAAAACCTAAACCGCACCGCTAACAGGCCTACTCTAAAGAAAGCCATAAAATGAATAACACAGAAAAATCACTCACTTCTTCAACCGAATGAATACCATCCAAGTTGAGGTCAAGATAGGGAAGCTTCGGAAGATCCCCTTCCCTCTCCATATCAAGATCATCTACCGGCCTTTTCCTCTTTGAACCCTGCACACGTCCTCGTCCCATTGGTTGACTGGAGGTTGCTTTTTCTTCCACCACTACATCTCGATGACCAATAGTGAGATGACCTTCGTCCATCAGTACTTGAAAAGCAGCACTTGCGACTTTGTACGACCTGTGCCTACATGTCGGTATGGGCAGCTCAGGGGGGGTTCTTCAAACGGTCAAGAATCGAAATCTGCCACATATACAAACAGACAGAAGTCAAGCAACCACAAACAAACTGTGCCAGAAAGATTATAATACACACCACACAACAGGGGGGAGGCAAAAGCAAACCATAAATATTCTTAAACAAACCATAAACATCTTCAACCACACCACATTCGTCAATAAACAAACCATAAATGATAAACAATACCAGAAACATTATAACAAAGGGGGGCAAAAGCAAACCATAAATATTCTTAAACAAACCATAAACATCTTCAACCACACCACATTCGTCAATAAACAAACCATAAATGAAAAACAATACCAGAAACATTATAACACAGGGGGGGCAAAAGCAAACCATAAATATTCTTAAACAAACCATAAACATCTTCAACCACACCACATTCGTCAATAAACAAACAATAAATGAAACAGTAAACCAAAATTCGAAAAGGGGTATATTTATTGACTTACAAAAAGAAGATGAACGTCACCAGGGAACTTTGATTTTGATTGAACCACTTCAACCATATTGTCATTAAAATGGTCAGCCACATGCTTACACCAATTATATTGGGTGAAGTCAGCGACCATTTCATCTTGCAAAAAACCAGCATAGGAGAGGTTAATCTTCAAATTTCCACTGGGACACAGAACTGCCTCCATTGCATGCAGTACAAAGAGATCCCTCCACTTCTTATTGTCCCTCTCCTCTTCCAATGCCAGTTTAACGTTTGCCAATGTCGCCTTTCCTTTCCTAGTATTGGAAAGCCCTAACTCAATTCCCCACCTGTGCCTCTGGGGTGCACTGAACATATCCAGCTTAACAGCATACGGTCCACGCGGCAAACCATAAACTCTCTCCACATCTGCCTCTCCAATTCTAAACTTCCCTGACCGAAGCAGCGGGAAAGACCTTGAACTGACATCAAAACTTTTGCAAAGCCATTCAGTAAAATTATCCGGGAGTCTCGTAAGCTTAACCCTCGACACACCCCTAAAACCCAGAGGATCAAGCATCTGCAGTTTTTCTTCACTTGTACTGTCAGCATCCATGATGGCAAGAATACGATTAGTATTACTACGATGCCTCTTATCCGGCTTTCCAGGCACAGGAGAAGCACCATCTTTCTCTCGCTTAGGTGTTGGAACTTTTTCCTTTTCTTTCCCCTTTACTGCACGTTTCTTAACAGGTGTCATGCCTACAAAGCAACCAAAACACAAACCAACATAAGCAATCTCATACCAGAACATATAAAATGCAAACCATCAAGGGCCTAATGCAAACTGTACAACCATGAAAACAATCCAATAATCAAATTTAAAGGAGACAAACAACAACTGCAAATGAACCACCAACATCACCCTGGAAATACACCATAAAGGCCCCAATCAAACCCACAAACACCCTAAATGTCACCAAAAACAAAGCGCACCACCAAAAAAAAAAGAACAGAACTACTGAACACCACCACAAACGACTCAATAATCAGATGCAAAGGAGACAAACAACAACTGCAAATGCACACCAGTAAATCTTCTAAACCAAACTGTGAAATCCGAAACACAAACCACAAAACCTTTTAAAAGAACCACCAACAGCAGCCTGGAAATACACAATAGTTTTATTAAAACCCTCTAGAAAGGCCCCAATCGAACCCACAAACACCCTAACTGTCACCAAACACAAAGCGCACCACCAAAATATAGAACAAAACAACAGAACTACTAAACAACACCACAAACGACTCATGAGAAACCAGAAACCCTAAAATAATCAAAGCACACCACTAAAATGAAGAAACATCCAACAAAACCTAACCAGAACGCACAACTATGAAATTTCCTCGTCTCCTTCAACAAATTTAGACTGGATGCGTCAAAACATCGCAGAAAACTGGAAAACGAAAGTAACAGATGGCAAACATGAAAACGAAGGTTGTAAATTCAATAGCAGAAGCAAGCAATGACAATGCTAACGAAAACGGCGACGCCAAACTAGCACCATACAAGTGGAACTCCGGCGACGCCAAACGACAACGGCGACTTCGCAGACCAAAACTGACGACGGAGGAGAAGACAGTTTAGCGGAGGAAATCACCGGCATACCTCGAAATTCACTTCGGCGACGGAGGAAACAGAATCGCGCGAAGGAAATCCACAAGCCGCAGACGAAATCGCTCGATGCAGATGGAAATTTGGCGAGAATAGGGAGAGAGCAACCGAAGGAGACGTCCCGTCGGAGAGCAGTTCGTGAGCAGAGGGGAAAGGGGAAAGCGGAAAACGGAAATGTCTCAATCGCGCGCTTCAATGAATTTTATTATTAATTTTGAATTTCAAATTTAATGCCAGGTAAAAAAAAACAACTTATTATTTAATATTTTGTGCAGTTACCCTTATACCCTTGTTGTTATGCTATCCGGAGCCTTTGCCTAAGGCACGGATAAAGAGAAGTAAAGAGATGTGATATCTCTATTTCTTGTTCGGGTAATCTTTGACTCAGGGAATGGAGCATGAAAAATGATCAATGAGCAGATGTAGCAATTATTAATTCAATCCATTTAAATTCAATCTATTTGATCCAATTCCAATCCATTTGATCCAAATCCAATTAGATTGGTGGATTCATGTATCGTTGGAAAATTTCAATTTAATACCTATAATTTTTATTTTATTTTACATTTTGGTACCTAAAAATTAATTTTTATACAAAAATATCATTGGAAAATTGTGTTTTGATACCTAAAATTTTCATGATGTCATTGGTAAAGTTGTAGGTTATATTTAATAAATTATAATTTTTTTGGTATTTCTTGGTATTTCAGTGCATACTTATCCAAATCTCGTAATTTCAAATATCAAATAACACCCTAAAAAAGAAAACAAGGGCTTCGCCTAGTGGTAAATGGTAATATCACTAGTCTTGAATCTAGAGATTCTAAATTCAAATTCCTTTTGTAGCACCTAATTATAAAAATCAACCTACATCACTCTTATCTAAAAAAATAACAACCTAAAAAATAAATTGATATTCAATAATACCAAATAATAATAATTTCGATACAATATTATGTATCTCACAAATACCGTTACAAAACTTATCGCCCTAGTTGCAACTCCGGCGCCGGGGTGACAAGGCAAATGGACTAATATATTTCACGAATCTTCCCTCCAGGCCAAGCCCGGTCGTCATAAATTTGAAGCCCAAAAAAACTTGATTTCATTACTCGGAAAGATCAGTGGGCCTGTAGGTAAGACAAAGAGTCCACAATCAAAACACGAGATAAACGAAGAGGGGGTTGGTTCACCCAATGCAGAATGCACAGTTTGGCGTACCAAAGTCATGGGCAAGCTCAATTCTCTTCCCCTTCGTCTATTCCCCCATCTTTCTGCACCAAACTCCAACTTCGGGCCGTTTGGAGAATTTCGATAGATGAATTAGATTTTTATGCTCTAAGATACTAATTTTGATATTTTTTTAAACAAAAAGGTTTACAGGTCATCATAATATTATCACTGACAGTGATATGATATCATAGTAGTATGATGCTGATATGTTAGTGATATAATGTTGGTATAATAATGATATGATGTTAGTATGAAATTTTATGATTGAAAAATTAATTTGATGATTGATAGAAACCTATTTCTAGAATTGGTTGATTGGGGATTTAGAGATTGGAGGATAGAATTAGGGATTGAGATGAGATTAGGGATAGAGATTGAAAATTTTGGGAAGAACAGACAAGAATGGCCGGCGGCCTAGTCGCCTAGGTAGAGGTGAAGACAAGGTTGAGAGGAGAAGATTAGGGTTTTGGGATGGATAACTTTCTTAATAATTTCTGTTTAATTCAACAAAAGACCCAAAGTACATATTTATAGCTAACGATTGAAAAACCTAATAGACTATCCTAATATGACACAAAGACTACTAACCAAATCTAATAAAATCCTAATAATAATAATTATTATGGTAAATCCAGAAAAGTAGGTTTCTATCCCAATATGACTCGACCCACTTCTTCACGTCGTCCGTGTAAACTGCACTTTGCCTCCTCCATCTCTTGCGCTTTCTTTTCTTCCAATCATACTCCAACTCTTCACATGGGCCTCTTGCACCGAGCTCCTCACGTTGGTCCAACTCTCTGAAGTTCATTTCTATGAGCCTACCCTTGGCTTCCTTGACAAACTCAAACTTCAATAGCTCCGCTTTGTCTGGATTCACACTCCAGCAACTTAAGGTATCCAAAGATGCTTCGTTATACAAGAGTCCATCTTTGAGTACCAACTCCTCAAGGCCTTCAAAAACCTTACTTGGAGCTGGCCCATAAACTTCTCCAATTGCATTTGGCCCCTTCTCCCCTGAAAGCCCATCTACCAATTCCAATGTTCAAGAAGATTAAACTTGAAAAAAAAATTGAACTAAGAAGCCCTTAATCCACCATACTCATGCCTACAAATCTCAATCCAACATACCATCTGATCTCCCTTGCCTCATCTTCTTCTTCAGCAGGCCTTTCCACCCCCAAAACTGTATTCTCCAGCAGGCCTTCAATAGAGGATTAGAGGGAAATTTGGAGAAAAGAAAAAGATAGAGCAAGGCCAGCAAGACCCTAGACATATCAAAGCTCGAAGGAGAAAGAAGCAGTATCTTCAATGGAGGGAACTACTTTTGGAGACCGGCGGCGAGGACGAGGCGGCGGCGACGACCCCCTGATTCTCCAAAGCTGTCTGCTTCGTTGGCGAAAGAAGAGGACGAGGCGGCGACTTGAAATGACGGTGGTCTGCTAGGTGGAGAGGAACGCCGATGGTCGACTGGTTGGAGAGACGAGAGAGGGACGACGGCCGACTGGGTGGAGAGGAGGGAGACGAACGATGGTGGTCTGAAGATAAGGGAGAGTGACGGCGGCTGTAGAGACTAGAGAGGGAGGGCTTCTCGCTGTCTGTAATTGGAGATAGAGTTTTTCCTTTTTCAGACCTTCCTCCTAAATCGCACAGCACAAAAAATTCATCTCCCTCTTCTCTTTTCTGGGCGTCGCCCAGAAGCTCACAATCACGACTCCCCGTGTTAAACGCGCCTAAGCATTTTTTATCGCTATTCAACGTTTTCTACGCCCAACCCTTTCGCCCAGCCCTAAACTCCAAGAATTCTCCATGCCCAGCTATGAATCGCGCCTAGGCGCGTCTTCTTCAACACTAAGCAATTCATTAAACCCATTTTCCTCAGAGCCCATCTTTTTTAAGCACAACCCATATTGGGCTCCATCCCTATCTGTAGAAGCGACCCAATGCCAAACAAAAGAGTCCTAACCAGTGGGCTCATTTGAAGCCAAACTCTTCCTTGGATATTTGACCTATCTGTTCTTTGAATCCGGTTGGGTTCCCTCCGGCTCGGACCATACGCTACCTTTTCCTCGACCCACTCCGACTGATCAAGCCCGGCGAAAAATCGTTCCTCGTGACCAGGCCTTCTCTCCCCGAATCGGACCTCTACCCTCAACTCATCACCTTCAGGCCCATTTACTCGACCCATATGGCCTCCTCGGCGGTGCCCTGTGCGGATCGAGGGGTTCGGCCTAGGGTTGGGAGAGGCGTCACCCTTCTCCTTCCTCTCCATCTCCAACGCCTTCTTCTTCGGCGGCGGCAGAACCCCCAGGTGGGTGAGTGGCGACCCTAGCGCCGCCGCACTCAGCCTCTTCTCCATTGCTCAGCCAGCCGTCGTCATCTCCCTTTTCGTTGACGAGCGGACCACCGGGCTGTTGTGAGTTCCGCCGAGTTCCGGCCACCTCCTCAACCTTGTATCCTGGTCGCTCGATGCCGTCGCGGAAGTCGCCTACCATCGCTCACGTGGATCCGCAGGGATCCGCAGATCGAGAGGCGTCCGACATGACTCGCGGTGCCTGCGACGAGCCCTGGCAATCGTGCTCCACGTCGCCTCGAATGAAGTTGCTGGCGGCACCGTTGGTGCCATTCGCGCATCCGACAAAACCCGTCGGGTGTGCTCCCTTGCTGCTTCTCTTCGCCGATTGTTGTCGACGCCGAGCCCATCCAACGCCGCCTCCTTTCTTTTGTCAACACCCTTGCCTTCCAGCCTTCGGTCAACTTCGACACAACCCTTCGTCTTATTGTTGGACTTAACCACGACTGAAGATAGCCGGAGGTCTTCTAACGACGACGACGGCAATGATGGTGCGGCTGCTCGTATATTGGGTGTGCCTGTAGTCTTATCCTCCGACGGGTGTGTATGTTCTTCCTTGACCCAGAGCAGCTGTTCGCCGAGGTCAACAACTTGCGGGCTTGCGGCAATAGGGACGAACGTTGTCGCGATCGCCAAGAGTTGCTGTCGCAGGACAGTCGTCTTTGCTGTCGTGAGTGATGTTGTGGCTACGGGTGTGATTTGTGTCGACCCTGCTACTATGGTGGTGAGAAGAGCTGGCAACGCCTTGGTCGCTGTGGCTTCGTTCAGTCTTTCGACTTGGTCACCAACCATGCCATCGTCGTTGTTCGTTCGTCCGCGCAGAGCCAGTGGTTCTTCTTTCTTCGATATCTCGATCGCCAAAAGCTCTTCCACACCCGGTTGTTCATCTCGCCGCTCATCGTCGCCGTCCGAGTCAACCCGGAACACCGACTGCTGCTTTTCTGGTGTGGCGGCATTCACGGTCGGCAGCTGCTTTGCCGTCGCCTCTTCATCGTGGTTGTGGACCAGAGGGGCGGTGATCTTGGGAATTGTGATGATGAAATTGCGTTTCCCAAAACCAGCGCGATATTGGTAAAGGTTACATATAGCTCTGAACCGAATAAGCTTCTCGAATCGGATCCATCTATGTCCATCACATAATGGTCGTTGTCCGGTTATTGCTAGCACATCCGATCCAATCCTCTGAACTTCCACCTGTTCCTGCTCAAATCCAGGCAAGGTGAAGAACATAATAACTCGATTCTGCAGATCCATCCTCATGATGTCGGGAATGAGGTCTTCATATACTCGTTCGTCCCCGGTTGAAAGTTGTGACTAACTCAAATTTTCGACCATGGCTCTGATACCATATGATAGAAACCTATTTCTAGGGTTCTATCGATAGCGTTGGTTGATTGGGGATTTAGAGATTGGAGGATAGAATTATGGATTGAGATGAGATTAGGGATAGAGATTGAGAATTTGGGGATGAACAGACAAGAATGGTCGGCGGACTAGGTAGATGTGAAGACGAGGTTGAGAGGAGAAGATTAGGGGTTTGGGAGGGATAACTTTCTTATTAATTTCTGCTTAATTCAACAAAAGACCCAAAGTACATATTTATAGCTAACGATTGAAAAAACCTAATAGACTATCCTAATATGACTCAATGACTACTAACCATATCTAATAAAATCCTAATAATAATTATTATGATAAATCCCGAAAAGTAGGTTTCTATCAATGATATCATGTCAATGTCATATTCCCAATATATTATACTAGGGGTGTACACGAGACGGTGGTTCATATTTAGTTGTTTTAATCATCCGACCAATACACTTCAGTTTTGGAAATTCTAAATCCAAACCCACTAAAAAAGAACCTTAGAGTTTGTTTATTATTAGGTTGGGTCTAGGGATGGCAATCAAACCCATGGCCGCGGGTATCCGACCAAGTCTACGCTGGGAATCCCCGCTTTGATTGTGTATGGGGCAGGTATGGGTAAAATCCTCAAAAAGTTTTGATGGGTATGTGGCAGGTATGGTTTTAGCTTCCCCTGCCCATACCCATACACGCCCACTGTTAGAATATGACTTGAATTTGATTTGAGTTTGTTTTGTGTTTTAGGCCTATTCTGATTGGGTTTGAGTTTGACCTTTTTCCTTGTATGTTTGGGAAAAGGTATTTGGTTTTCTGTTTGGGATTAGGAGAAGAGTTCTATAAATACTCTTCATCACCCTAGTCTCTAGTAAGGTCAGTCAGGTTAGTTTGTTTGGTTTGTCCGTTTGGAATTTGATTTGTAGCCTGTACTCTCCTCAAAATCAGTGAAATTTGTCTCCCTTGCCCGTGGATTAGCTAACACACATTGTGTTAGTGAACCACGTTAAATTTGTGTTCGTTCGTGTTGGTTTGGATTATCGATTGCACGCTTCTGTTCTGACAAGTGGTATCAGAGCCTGGTTCGGTGCGGGGCGGTGGACGTAAGTTTGGTGGACCCTCATTCGGTGGCCTCGGGATTTGCGATCTTCGTCTGGTTTGGTGGATCCACGAGAGATCCACGTTTGGGCTCATCTGACGGATCGAGGGAGGTCCGCATTTGTCTGGTGGAGAGATCCACTTCTGTTTGGCGGATCAAAGAGAGTTCCGCGTCTGGGAAAATCCTTGTACCGAGAAGCCCATCGATACAAGGTGTCTGGCGGATCAAGATAATCGCTGAGGTGAGGACACGAAGTTCGTGGTCCTTGGCTTGAGGGGAGGATTGTTAGGGTACAATCCAAGTACCACATCGGTAATACAAGGGAAGGAACCCTTGTATATCAGTGTCCACCAAGCTCATTAGTACGAGGCCTTTTGGGGAGGACACCCAAGAGTAAAACCGTGCGGGCTTGGCCCAAAGCGGACAATATCGTACTAGTTGAGCGGCCCGATTTCGACAAGTGGCCCGATTTCGACACCCACCAAGAGAATTTCTTCACATATAAAAAAATATGTGGATCGAATTGTAACCTATCAATGATAACGAATGTAACTTGAGGAAATAAATAGTAGAACTGCAATTGAGTGTCCACCCTAGTCAAAACATAATTCATTTCCGTCATTTCTCCCTTCACTCTTTCACTTTCCCCCTTGTCAAGAAGATTATGTTAGCTAATTATTACGTAATAGATGTATCGGAGTTAGAGCATAATAATTTGGAAAATATTATACTCTATATTATGCAGTAATGGATGTTCTTGGATCATATTCTTTGAAGCGCATTAAGAAAACGATCGCGTTTTGTTGACTTCATGATATAGTAGGTTCTTTTAGTATTACAATTAAAAAATTTCTTGTAAAATTTTAGGTATAATAATGTTGGATGGACGGGGCGGGTATTACCCATTGGTATCCGAAACCCACGGGTATGTGAATGGGTTTGCAAAATCTTCCCCCATATGGGGTATGAGGCGGGTTTGGGTATTTGAAAACGAGGATGAGGATGATTTAGGCAAACCCGCCCCATTAACATGCCTAGTTGGGTCGAGTGTGCTATATATTTAAGTAAAAATTCAACCCAACACTAAAAAATCATATAACAAATTGAAATTTTAAGCAAATAAACCAAAGCGTACAACATAAAAATGCATAGAAGTTGTTGTTTGGATCTTGATAAACAGCAATTTGATTCATATATCTAGTATTTTCCATAAATTTTTTTGGAAATAAACTTAAGGCGTTATTCACTATCAGCTAACACGTCAATAATATATTATTCTTCTAAAATTATATTCACATGCAAAAAATAATGTAAAGCCTAGCGGCCTAGCTTATATAAATACGTCTAATATGAAAAGATATTCAAATGCCAACATTAATATGATTGTATACTACATAAATATGTTTTGGATACAAACTTTTAGGACAATAGTTGTAACATGGCTCAAGATAGGGTGCATAACCCATCAATAACTAAATCTGTACCCTTCATTTAGAAAATCCAGATCTAAGGATGGAGAATTAAAGACCATTTTTATTTTCCCTAACTTTCTTAATTGGCTCATATCTTCTTCGTTTTAACTTGGAATTTAATTTTTTTGCACAAATGGAACGACGTCGTTGTGCTTTACATAATGAGATCAATTTTCAATATTTTTGAGAAAAAAATTTCTTGCCTCTCGGTACCAACTGCAGACCATATGGTATCTTCTTCGTTTTTAATTCGTTTTTGAAAACGTTTGCACAGAAGGAACGAGTTCATCATGATCTATTGGATCTACAAATTTCTGGGTGAACAAATTACATGACCAAAAAATACCACACAATACCATACAATATCACCCTGGTACGAGGTGGTATCTTGTGGTACACAATGTTAAAAGTCGTAAATGACAGTTAATATACTTCTACTATCATGTATTCAATCATCCTATAGTCTTGATTTGTTCATACCACCATGGTACGATTTTCAAACCATAGGTATGCTCTTATTTCAATACCAGTCAATACCATATGGTATATACTGGTAAAAAATGGCTCAATTTTTTTGTTCGAAAAATATATAAAAGTGAATATCATTTTGAAGAGCACAATTAATCTGATCTAACTGTGCAAAAAAATTAAATTTTGACTTAAAACGAGTGAGAAATCGTCCGTCTATATTAAAGAGAGGAAATTAAAGGCTTTCCATGAGAGAGAGAGGGATGTTGATGTCATGCTGATGTGGACGGGTTACACATGGTTACTCACCATAAGATTACTTACCTGATCGATTCTCTTGTAACATGGGTTGTAACGGGAACGGATCAGGTCAGTAACCTATGGTGAGTAACTATGAGTAACCCGCCCACATCAGCATCCTCTCTCTCCTAGAAAGCCTTTAATTTTCCTCTTCTTAATTTTAGCGATAAATACAAGTGAGTTGGATCGGTTAGAATGAGTGGAACGCATTACGGTCATTCTTACTAGCACCGGGCCCGGCCCCTTGGCCGGGAAAGTCTAGACAAAAAATATGTTCATATAACATGCTTACAATATAATAGGAAGATACGACATATCACTGAAAAAAGAAATATAATTGTTCAAAGAAGAAAAGAAAAACATACAAAATAATAGGTTTTCAATACTTAAAACTGGCAAATAGTTCAAGATTAGAGTTGTTTTTCCTAAAACATACATAATGAACCCTCAGAAGGAAAGAAAAAGATTGGTCTCTAACAGATTTTAGGAATGAGATCATTTGTAACCCTAATTAATGTCTAACAGATACACCCATATTATTCCTCTTCATAGAAAGTAGAATAAGGATCAGCTGGTTTGGAAGCATGCTAGTCGTAGTCCCCAAAGATGCCTAGAAAATAGTCCGGGTTCTCAAGAGAGCTTCAAACTTAAGGCTGAGTGCAACTAATTTTGAATTACATATGTTTGTCTTTGTCAGTGTTGCTGATACTTTCACTGACTACTTTGATTGGTAAGTTGACCATAAATAATAGGGATATACCTTATTTTGACCTTGAAGTTTGTCGTAAAAGCCAAACTTGACATGAACTTGCAAATAAGACAGTTTTTCAAAATTTTGAAAGAAATGGACAAATTTGGACTGAAATTTATGTTGTTCGTTAATATTAAAAGTTAAAAATTTCTTCATCCATTCAACATACAATGCTCAGGTGGTTGCGATTGCGATGTGGCTTCCATGTCATAGGGATGATACCTTATTTTGGCATGAACTTGATGTAAAAGACAATTTTGGCTCGAATTTTCAAATAAGATAGGTTTGTTTGCACTTTGAAAGAAATGAACAAATTTGGTCCGAAATTTGGGTTGACCTTTAATATTGACAGTTGTGATAGAGAGGTTTCGGTTGCGATGTGGCTTCCAAGTCATTTATTTGTAAAGTCTAAAAAAGTGAATTTTTCAGAAGAAAAAAAGTCCACAAAATAGGACCCTTAGTATATCCTAATATTTTCATATTTACTTGCATAAATCATATTAAAAGGAAAAAGAAATTGATTCAGGCCCCCAAAAATCCCAAAGCACGAAACTATCTCTCTTTGTACCCCTCTCATCAATATTAACGGCAACCTAAATTTTGGGTCAAAGTTATTCATTTCTTTGAAAATTCGTACAAAACTGTCTTATTTGAAAGTGTAGGGCAAAATAGCATATTATACCTATGACGTGAAAGTCACACCACAGTCACCTTAACATTGTATGTTGAGTCATAAAAAAAAGAAATGTTTGACCCTCAATATTAATAACCGACCCAAATTTCGGGTCAAATTTGTTAATTTCTTTCAAATTCGGACAAAACTATCTTATTTGAATGTTCATGCCAAAATTGTTATTTACATCAAAGTTCAGCACAAAATAGGATATTATCCCTAAATAATATAGGAGTACTAAAAATATTGGACTAATGAAGTTCAAAATGTTTCAAACAACATACAACCCTGATAAAACTGCAGTCCAACCAACTAACATTTAGAACAAATGACTTTCCAGCAGGATAACACAACTATAAGTATGGGTGGTTCTATCATATTTTGATTAAGAAAATGACATAAGGAAATGATATATAGACCTTGGATGATATACTCTGAGTATGAAAATGATGTCTAGTGGCCGGAGCTAGGGACATGGTACTATACCTTAAGCCCTTACAGATTAAAATCTAGGTCTTAATTCTATGAAGCTCATATACTAAGATCAATTTTATTAGAAACAATAATCGAAGGTCGTGTTTCATCAAAATACATCAAAAAAATTATGTGCATAATCTTAGTGTTTAGGGCAAGGATTGAAAACCCTTAACGTACCGGGGGTTCGACTAAACCAGTAGGCACTATGTAGTGTTGTGAAACGACTGAATCACGGTTAACCACAGTTTTCGCATAAAATACCCTCCTGCCGACTTTTTCGGTACAACCTCTGATGAGGTTTTATAATCCTTGGTTTAGGATCTATGATTTAAATAGTTAAGACCTAGAGTTCACTCGTCAAGGGTTAGAATATAGTGTCTCGTCTCGAAATCAGGTTAATTCAAAGTCTAGATTGCCATTTCTTACCAAGGGTATGAGTTACCTTTTGATTTTACTCAAAATATGATAGAAAACACTACACACACACATACTGGTATACTACAGGAGTATAGTATACTGGTATACTCCAAGAGTATAGTATACTCCACATGATCTAGACATTAGATGTACTTTGTTGAGCTCCAATCAATCTCAATGGTCAATTATAATTTTCCATTAAATTAAACTTTGGGTTTGAGTTTAGAGAATCGGGGCCTGGGGTTTATCCATTAGAGGTTAGGGTAGAGTATCATACCCCAAACTCGGTTAAAAATCATGGTCTAGATAGAGATATCTCACGAAGAGTACCTGAAGTATAATATACTCCAGGAGTACACCAGTCTGACCCATATATATGTGGTTGTGTGTGCACATATATATTTAATATTGTAATTTGATATGCAATATTCGAATAAATGATATTTGGATTGCGGTTTTATCCTCCATTTATAAGATAGACTACCATTATTATTGAAGTCAAAATAAAATAATAATAAATGATAATCAAAGATCCAACACTAAAAATGCTTAAGAAAGACTTAGTGGGGTAGCTAACTGTGCTGGAAAAGTCATTTGATTTTCAGAATTTTGCCTCTTGTGTGTTTTTTTTTATAAATAAATGCAACAAATTTGTTTAGTCTTATTGGTTATGACTCTTGTCCTTGTTAGAAGAGACCCGGGTTCAAATCTTGACACTGATATTTTTTTCAAATAAAAAAATAAACAATTGCAATGACGAAAGTACCCTTCCTACTTTCACTCTCGTTGCAGAAAATTTAAAATGGAAGAAAGTTGAGTCATGAATCTCCATCATATATCTTATAGATAGATTCACCACCGGATAAGAGAGCTATTGTAATAAAAATCAATTCCAAAATAAATGTATTACGAAGAAAAAAAGGTAAAAGTTTAGATAAAACAAAATTTACTAATATATCCGAGTTAAAATATGAATAAAAAAATATCTAAAATTCAAAATTGGATGCCTTAAACCCCACTTTTCCATAATGAATCCAGTTCAAGTTTTCTTTGTACGATGCATGTGCAATAATTAGGCTAAGTGGAGGGGAAAATGGACCGTGAAATCGTTGGGGACAATGGTGCAACTTTGTCAAAGATGTAATCTAAAGAGGAAATTGGAAACAGGCCAATTTTGTTTATTTTTTTTTTGGGAGTCCACTCAACCCAACCGGCGACCATTCATGAAAACAACTTCCATTGCCTTTGCATTGCATGTGCCTTTGCTCTTTTTCTATTAGGTCTCTCTATCTGTCCCCAGCCCCAATGGATTCCATAATCTCTCGTGGGTCCTGCTAATTAGATCTCCGTCATAACGATAAAGCGATAGCCTTCTAGACTTAAGTGCCCGATTTCTGCCTATCTTTTGTTGGTTGCAATCCGTCTCTTTTGAGTTTAATTTCGTCGGCGAGGATGACATTAAGATATACAAGCTAGACAACTACTAATTAAATGTACAACGATGGATTTAATTACCAACAAGATGTAGTACAATGAGCAATGAGAGTAGTATGTAAGCAAGTGGTTATACCATCGAATCGGGTGTTCCACGAGTCTTAATCGTCGGACACAGGAAATGATGGTTAATTTTCTCAAATAATTGTCACCATATTCATCAAACGAATGTACGTGAATTATAGGATGTACGATCAGATAGTATAAGCACATGCTTACACAAAGATCATAAAACACGGTTGTTGGAATTCTGGATCATAATGTTTCATAATATTATTGGACTACAATGTCTATTGAATTTTGTTTCCTTAACTTGCACTCGTAATGTATGGTGCCATGATGAGTAGGTTTCAAACTGTGTACGAACTTGTGGAAATAGTTGACATTGTTATGCTTGGAAGTAAATATTAACTATCTATCTATTAAGACATATTCATAGCTAAAGGGTAAACAATAAGTAAGATAGCAGATGGAGGATCAGAAAACACTACATTTAATTTATAAACATATACTTTACACATATATCAACACTTCTAAACTTGTTCTTTTTTCCAATAATCTTCCTAGAAATCTATCCAATTTCTGATTCCTCACAACAGAATCCTTTTGATCGGATGGATCCTAAGATTAACAAGCCGAGGTTGTTACATCAAACTGCTTAACGAGCCGGCCCAAAAATAAAAATAAACCAAAAAAGAACAAACCAAACGACAATACTTGTGAAGAGGGTAAGACTTTTCATCCCCTTCAACTCCCCACCACCACATTCATCATAAATCCCCCTCCAACCCCAAGCTGTAAAATTACTGTTCCAGACCTCCTTTTTCTCCATTTCTTCATAATTAGTCCTTCCCTCCTTCCTTCCTTCCGGTCCTTCCTTACCCCACACACTTTTTCTAACTAGTAAATAAGGTCCCCCAACTTTGGAGGCCCAATTAATTCATGTATACGTATCATCCATCCATCCATCTATCTTAGAATTCTTGACCATCGGGCTAGCAACGCGACCCTTTTCGGCAAGTCAGCGCACCAGCTCCCACCGTGATCGAACCCACAAGTGACGATGGCTTTGCTCCTAAGCTCGACGCCCTGGAATAGCTCGACGACGCCCCTGCCCCCGACGTCGTAAAGAACGCCCCGTTCAACATCAAATCCCCTTCCGACCTCCAATGCCAATTCTTCCACTCGCTCTCCGGCGCATCCTCGTATTTCGTCACCTGCGCGCGCGCGTTTAGTACACATAAGAATTACGAAATCGCATCAAAGAAATCGAATTGGTTACGTTTTTTTTTTTTTGAAAAAAGAAGGTAAGTCACATGTGATGTTACAGACTGTACCTCTTTGCTGAACCTATTATTAGGAGCAACGAATCGGTTGCCTTGGCTGTTGATGGTCGGATTAGCACTCCCTCCAATGGCGTACATTTCCCAATGTGTGTAGTCATTGTTCACCACGTGGAAGTACCCGTGCCTACACCTGCTCCCAAAACCCAACATTAATTAAACCATAATTACAATTAATTAATTCTACTTGATTAATTCATGTATAATAATTTTTGTTACCTAGGCATTCTCTGAACGAGACCTTCGCCAAAGTGATTAAACGCAATTGTGACCTGCATGTTCTTGTCCTGAGTATAGCTGTCGCTGTGGCCCAACAACATGACTTTGTCGTGGTGGGTCATGTAATTGTTCGAAATGGTGATCGCCGTGGACCCGTGGATGGCGTCGATCAGCCCGTCGTTGCAGTTGGACAGGGAGCAGTGGTCCACCCACACGTGGCTCCCGCCGAAGATCGACACGCCGTCGCCGTCCGACACGGTCCTCCACCCGTAGTGCCGTGGGGAGTCCCGCACGTTAGCGTTCCCCCCTTGCTTGCAGTCGTGGATGTGGATCCCGTGGATGATGATGTTGGTGACGTACTGGACCGTGATGCACGGCCCGCCGGACACGTGGACGCTGGCCCCGCGGCCGTCGATGGTCTTGAACGAGTTCATGATCAGCTCCTCTTTCAGCCGGATGGTCATGTCGCGCTGGAAGATGATCCACAGCGGCTCGTCTTGGATCACGGCGTGGCGGAGCGTCCCCGGTCTCGGGTTCACGGCGTCGTTGTCGCTCGGGTCGGTGACCACGTAGATTTTCCCGTCCCTGCCGCCGATGGCGTTTTTGCCGAACCCGATGGCGCAGTCGGCGAGGCGCTGCCGGTTCTTCTCCCAGTTTGGGTCGCAACGCCAGCAGTCGTCGATTGGGTTCCCTGTTCCGCAGGACAGGTACCCTAGCATCCTCCTCGACGCATTTATTGCCCTGTATTAAAAAAAAAATTAAAAAAAAATATTACACATTTTTGTAGTCTAGCTACTATAGCAGTAACAAAACAAAATGTACCCAAAAAAATGTTACAAATTGACCACGATTACTAGGGGGGAATTCTACAACGATGTCGTGTCGGGAGACACAATGCTGAGACTAATCGCGGCGAGAGGGAAGTGTACTTACCGGTGTACTTCTTGTACGACGAGGTCGGGGTCGTGGACAGGGGAGGAGGAAATGAGGGCAGGGAGGAGGAGGAGGAGGAGGAGAGAGAGGAGAATGAAGGTGGAGGGTAATGTGGGGGATGATGATGCCATTGTTGTTTGTGGGTTTTGGGTTGTGTGGTGGAGGGGGAAGGAATGAATGGGAAGTGAGGAATTGGGTGTGGTATATATAGAAGAAGCAGAGGAGGAGAGTGTAGGACACAAAGCCTACAAGTTAGAGGAAGGGTTTTGGGTATGGAAGTGGAACCAAACAAGGCGAACATTTCTGGGTTTGGGTGGGGTCTAATAATTGAAAATGTAGGGTGAGTGAGGCAGAGAGGCAGAGGCAGAGCATGCTGCAATCACTGCGCCGGTTGTGGTTAGTTTTTTTTGGAGGTGATTGGCTGATTGCCGGAATTACGGGGGGAAGGGAAGGGAAGGGAAGCCTTTACCTTTCACATCTTTTGGGGTAATTATAATGTTGGTGGTGTTTGTCTGTTTGTTTGGTAGTTTTTGGCCGTTAAGTTGGGCGGCCGATGCCTAGAGAAGTGGAAAAGGTAGAAAGACAAGGGAGGAAAGGAAAGAGTAAAGCTACGTGGCGGACGGGAGCAAACGTTGACCGGTCAACAAAGCAACCTCTCAAATTAACTACTGTTGTGGACAGAGGGGGGATTTTTTGTTTTTCAAAATTTTTGGCAGTGCGGTTTTGTCTCTGCAACATTTCTTCGTCGACCCACTTTAGTGTTATCATCATTTACGGTTTTGACTCTGGGAGAGTGGTACATCACATCACGCTGATCATCGGAGGTACCTAGAGGGCAGTGCAGGTACCAGTAATTGTGGCGGACTTCTGGTCATAATTAGTAGAGAGAGAGAGAAAGGGTGAAAATGGAGAAGGGGTGAAACCGAAGGAAGATTGGAAGCAACAAGTAGGGGTGTTCAAACGGCGTGGTTACCATGGAAACCGTTTTAACCAGTACTATTTGGATAATTTGGTTTGGTTAATTTGGATAATTGGTTTGGTTTGGTTAAAGTTCTTAGCTTGTTTGGTTTAGGTGGTTTGGTTTGGTTTCAGACACTCCTAACCAGCCAAACCAAATTAACCAGATAAATAATTAGTCATATATCTAATATATACACATACTTAATACTTTGAATAATCACTCAAGAGTTAAACATTCAATTCTTTTAGACTCATAAAATATAAAGTTTGATATTGTTCATATAATGTATATTTGTACATGTAAAGTGTATACCACAACATATGAACGCATAGTTTAGATAAATCTCATACAACAAATACAACAATTCATTAACCCATACCATTGTGATAAATTTTTGTTAGGTGAATACTTCTATACTAACCGTAAGATAATTGTCTTAGTTGCATGTATTTATGTTAAGGGTCAACTATAACGGTGTTGATTGTTATGTTTTATTCATTATATAAATTGTGAATTGATAAATTAACCGAAAACTTTCTCACTTAACGATAATGTGATTTTATATTGGTTAATCTGGTTAACCAATCAACCAAACCGTTTAAACTTTAGTTTGGTTAATTTGGTTGTTGTATTAGTTTGGACGGTTTGGTTATGATATTGTATACCATGGTTAATGAAATTTAGCCTTATTTGGTTTGGTAATAACCATGGTAACCATTTGAACACCCCTAGCAACAAGTGTATCAGGCAAGGTTGTCAAACCGTTTTAAGTCATTGAGCCGGTCAAGCAAGGGGTTTGAGGTTTAATGGTCTGATCGGGGTCCTGCCGATTTGAGCCGTTTTAGACGTTTTCTAAATATATATACAAATAAAGTAGTAATTAAAAATTTAATGAGTGAAGTAAAATTTATCTTACATATATCTATTAAAATTTATTTTCAACAAAATAAATCTACCTAACCTTCATGATCCACTACCATTTCCCTTTCTTCGTTCCTTTTCCTCTCTTCCGCCTCTCTTCTTATCCCTGTTTAGGGGTCAGACCGGGGGGTTTTCTGGAGGCCGTTTTGAAGCCCGACTCGGGTCCAACCGGGGGGTTCGATAGGGGTTTAACAACCTTTTATCAGGGCACCGGGTCAGGTCAAGTCGGGTCGTTCCACGGTCTAACACAACACCATACGGTTAGAGCGCGGTATGAGTATGGGTACGATATATATTGGTCCGTCAAGCATGAGTATAGACAGTTAGACACAACATAATCTATAAGTGGACTATAACGAACATTAATTTCCTTCCAATTTTCTTCTTCTTTTTCATTCCATATATTAATTTCTTTCTTTTCATTAACCACGAATAAGAGCACGACATGAGCACCAGTAGGCACCACGACACGATTAAAACCGCACGCAAACCCGTGTCATACTTAAAAAAATTGAAAATTGGGCTAACACAACATGACACGAAAACTGACGAGATATGCCAATCACGATACGGGATTAACGAGACAGAAGCGTGCCCACCCAACACCCAGGTGTATGCAACACTATACATAAAAGGTAACTCAAAATGTTGAGTTCGAGTTGGTGGAATCTTCATTTTGTATTTTTAGTATAAATGTAGATTTGTAGTGGTACATATATAGATGGTCACTTAAGTTAGAGGTTACTAATAAAATGTAATTTAGATTAGACATTATTAACTTTACATGCCCTAATTTAGAAGACGATATTTTGTTCATCTCCATCCATTATTTAATCGAAAGTGGACAGATAAATTTGTGCCCACATCCAAATTAATTTCACAAAAGTTCAAATGGACCTCTGTTTATGACAATTGACATGGATAAGTTCATTAGAGCATAGACTAAAGCCAAACCAAGCTCAGAATACAAGCCAAATAACCCTCTAATTATAAGTTAAAAAGGTTGTGTGAGGATTGTTGTTCTGTGGATCGGGAAATAGGAGGATTCGACAAAGCAGTAAAACGAAGTACACACGGCACATGGATTACGTGGTTCACTGACACAATGTGTCTTAAATAGTCCACGAGCAGGAGAGAACCAGTTCCACGACACTTTGATTATATACATATTAAAGAGGAGCATGAGAAGTATTTATAGTATTTTTTCAAGGTATAACCCTAATCCAATATGGTAAAGGAAAAACGGTAACAACTAGGCCCAGAACACGAACCCAAATAACATTAAGCCCATACAGCGAGACCGATCCCGTGACTTCTAGTAGTAGCAGTTAACGTTATATATACATATGGATTATGGACATAGCAAACGGAAATGGCTACCATGTTACTCACTTACTTTTGGTGACAAAATCTGTTGTTGGAGATCCGATGGGACCAAGCCAAATTAGCTTGCTAAATCTTTGACGCAAAGTGAATTACCAAGATCTTTTAAACAAAAATTAAATATAAGATTGATGAACCCTTTTCAACGAATGTATAGTCAGAAAATTTTGATATTTCGCAAGAGATATCTATAGACATTTGATTTTTGATGACTGAATAGGAAGAAAAATGAAAGTATATGAATTGTTTCATTTCCTTCGTGGAAATGCATGTCTGGTAGCACTAACGAGTGATACGTGAAATCACTTGAATTTCCAACAAAAAAATTCACTCTGTTCTCCGGCGAGAAAACTTGCGTTGAATTGATATTGATTGCACCTTGACTTCTTTGGACAACGATTACTAAGACACGGCTCACACCTCTTCAAACACAGTTCGAACGAGGGTGATCGATGTTTACACGACTCTCGAGACAGATCTACATTAAGTTACTCCTACTCCTATGGAGGTTCAGTGAGAGCTCCAGATCTACGACTACGGCTAAAATTGCAGAGGAAAGGATAAAGGGATAAAATTTGACATAGTGTTGTC
The DNA here is from genome assembly GCA_946122785.1 of Linum tenue. Taxonomy (NCBI): domain Eukaryota; kingdom Viridiplantae; phylum Streptophyta; class Magnoliopsida; order Malpighiales; family Linaceae; genus Linum; species Linum tenue. The sequence continues at coordinate 3,792,093 of CAMGYJ010000010.1, read as the reverse complement.
TGGTGTGAATTTGGCGAACCTCTTCTCTGACAATTCTTCCTCCTATTTATAGGCTTGAGGTGATAACCGTCGTAGAAAACTGTCTGGAGAGTAACTTGCAAAAAGAACCGCTTCCCTTCTTTCCCGGACGTGGCTGGCGTGTCCTTGAACGTGGAGTAATTGACAGTTTCTCAATCAAACCGTCGGCTCTCCCTTTTGGAACTGACGTCTTGTTACTTGCCCTTTCCTTTACCATGGCTATTCCAAATCTCGTGACAAGGCGGTTTGTCAAACATGATGACAATGCTACGAGGTGGTTTACCAAACTTGGCGCGACGAGGCTTGTCGCGACGAGGCGGTCTACCAAACTCTACGCGAGGAGGCTTGGCGCTTGAACTTAGTTTATTTTGTGTCCTTCTCCCCACATATCTTGTAGACTCGCGATGTGGTTTAGACAAGGCGGTTTGTCACGACAAGGCGGTCTACCAACTTGACGCGAGGAGGCTTTACGCGAGGAGGCTTGTCGCGATGAGGCACCAGACTTAGTTTATTCTCATGCGTCATGTCAGGCCTAATCATTTGGGTTTAAAAATCTAGTATCGTAGGCCCAGTTTAAATAACATTAATTGTTATTGTTGATCTGGCCTTATAAAGACAGTTAATGTCTTGTAAATAATCAATGTGGTACACGATTATTTTTGTAGTGTAAACACACTCACATCCTAATATTTGGTGAGACATTAACGGTTTCTATCATGTTATGTAGGGTGATACTATGTATCGTTTCTCTTGATCGAGTGCTCATTGAGTACTTGTCCTGCGATTTGGCTATGTTTTTTTTTGGTATAACAAAAACCAGGCCGCCTCCTAAATTGTTGGATTAGTTTTCTTATACGCAAACGCAATGGCTAATGGGATTAGGCGCGCATGTGCGATATATGCCCCACACCACACCAGAAATTCCTCCACTCAACGCCGTAAACTCCGGCGGAATCTCGAAGCAAAAATGATGACTTGGCGGAATTGCCCATTTTTACATTAATCTCCAAAGCCGCCATCGTCCCCTAACCGGCAGGGCATTCCTTCCACCGCCGAATTGTTCATTCGCTGGCCCTTTACTCTCTATTCCCCGCACATGGCGCGGATTCCCCTCCCTTCACGGGTATTTCTCCCCCTGGAGTCTCTGCCGTTGATTCTTGATGTGGTGCGGAATTGGCTTGTTATAACTGCGCTGTTACGGATCGATAAATTGTCGGAATCGAGAAAGCAAGAATACGAAAGCGAGAATCGAAAACAGATACACGATTTACGTGGTTTACTAACACAATGTGTGTTAGCTAGTCCATGGGCAGGAGAGAGTCAGTTTCACTATATCAAGGAGATTACAGAGGAAATAAGAAGTATTTATACTTCTCTATATGGGACTAAACCTAACTAAAAAAATGACAAGCCAAACGTGTATCCCATACATAGTGACTTCCAGTCGTAGCGGCTGATAGTCCGATTCAAGTCACATCAACACGGTTCCGTCGGATCGTAGACATGTGTCTAAACCTAATTAAAAAATGACAACCCAAACGTGTATCCCATACATCGTTGACTTCTAGTCATAGTGACTGATAGTCCGATTCAAGTCACCTCAACACGACTCCGTCGGATCGTAGACCTCAGAGTAGCAACGTGAATCCCTTTTTTTCCCCGTCGTGGTGGCAGTTTTGATCGGTTGGTGGAAGAAAACAACCTCCCAACTTCTCGCATCCACAGTCTCACCACCCCACGTGGTGGCCCCGGATCCTGTCCACGTGGCCGCCTGCTTAGCCTTTTCTCGGCCAATGAAATTGCTCAGCTGCACATGCCGGGGTCGTCGTCACCTCGCCATCAAAATGCTCCACATTTGTTTTCTTGTCAAAGCTCCATCGTCCCTATTCCTATTTGTCCATTTTTTTCGACAGTCAGTTAGTAGTTTATAACTCTTTTCCCGTTTCGCTCTGTTGAAGATACTATTCTGTCAAAGACATCCTTTTTCTCGTTAATCTCCCGATTGGCTGAAACCGGGAAATATTGCGTTCAAACACACTTTTTGGTTCCACCGACGGATTTCCTACCTCTGGATTCTTTCTTTTAATGCGTTGCTTTTTGGCGTTTTTAATGGCATTGGATTGTAGTTTTCATTTTTATGGCGTTTGTTGTATTGCAATGAGTCTGCGAATGGAAATTGAAAACCCTCTTATTAAACTGAGGTCGTAGTCTAGCGCGCGGGCCGGTTGTCGAGAACCCAAAACAGTAAAAATTAATCAGATGGAGGTGATTTTCTAAAGGAAAACATCTCTCGTCAAGTTGTCAGGTTAGTTGACAGAACACCTAAGACCAGTTCATTTACGCCATTTTGTGACCATTCACGCTATTTTGTGCTTATGCCATGTTAAAGTAACAAAGGTATTACAAGTTCAAATTGTAACAAATTGGTTACTTATACTTTTCAATTTATGATAATTGATAATCCAATCAATCATGTTTAAACCTCCTTATGGACACTTCTTGTATACAGTTTTTTTGTGTTTCACTAATAATACAATCCATCAAGTTTAAAAACATATTGAAGGGGTAAGGGGAGCAGTGGGCAAATTTTGATGGGTTTTGAGCTCAAATCACCCATCCAATCCAATAATTTATCAATTATGTAAATAACGACTCGGGCTCTTTCAGGAATGTATTGTTGGTGAATTGAGTAGACAATGGGTGGTAATCAATTTCTTTTGGTTGACATCCATTAGTCATTACTTGATTTGTCCAAGACCAGTTTCGACTGGTAGCAACTTGGAGAAAATTGGGGTATGAAGATCTTTTCTACTAAAAAAAATATTTCTCAATAGAATATAAATAAATGGAGGAAGGAAAAAATTGTCATTTTCCACAAATCATATGAGTGACAAATAATAAAAATACGCGCGACAAATGACAACTCCCATATAAATAATCATATACTTTTTGAGGAGATACGGAAGCTAAAATACAAAATGGGGAGATGAAGAAAGATTCGTAGATGATTTGTAGTTGAAATTTTGAAGATGTTGGGGGCCACTAGCATACAATTCAAGAGGAATTGAGAATCTTGGTGTTATAAACGCTACGGATCGGGAAATCGCTGGAATTGACAAAGCAAGAATACGAAAGCGAGAATCGAAAACACGACACACGATTTACGTGGTTCACTAACACGATGTGTGTTAGCTACGTCCACGGGCGAGAGAGAGCCAATTTCACTATATCGAGGAGATTACAGAGGAGTATGAGAAGTATTTATAGTACTTCTCCATGTGGGTCTAAACCTAATCCAATATAGCAAAGGAAACGGTTACCCCCGATTACCAGTCGTAGCGGCTGATAGTCCGATTCAAGTCACATCAACAAATCTCCACCTTGACTTGAATCCTCTTCCTCAGAAATCTCTGATGTACTCTGCTCCTTCTATCTCTCTCCCGCCATCAATGCCCCGTAGGGCGGAGTCACCCACTCAAGACATTCAGCAAGTTCAAGCAGTGTTGGAACTTGCGATGTGGAACCGGCTTCGTGAACATATCAGCAGGATTATCCGCGGTGCCAACCTTCTTCACCTTAATCCTCTTCTCTGTCCTCAAGAAATGATACCTCACATCGATGTGCTTAGTCCTCTCATGGTGGACTTGATCCTTGGCCAAGCATATTGCACTCAAACTGTCGCAATACACCACTGCCTGATCATGATGTAGACCCAGATCACCAACCAGTCCCTTCAACCATATTCCCTCCTTAGCAGCTTCTGTCAACGGCATATACTCTGCCTCAGTAGTAGACAATGTCACCGCCGACTGCAAAGTTGCCTTCCAGCTCACTACAGAACTCTCAAGAGTGAATACATAACCGGTCATCGATCTTCTCGTGTCAACATCTCCAGCATAGTCTGAGTCAGAATACCCAGACACCAAACACTCTGTATCACTTCCGAAGCTAATCCCCACATCAGGTGTACCCTTAAGGTACCGGAAGATCCTCTTCACAGCCTGCCAATGCTCCTTCCCAGGTTGTATCATAAACCTGCTGACAACACTAACAACATGTGCAAGATCAGGTCTAGTGCATACCATAGCGTACATAGAGCTACCTACTACACTAGCATATGGGACTCTCGACATGTACTCCTTCTCAGCCTCTGATTGCGGTGCATAAGCTGAGGATAGATGAACATTTGAAGCACTAGGAGTATTTAAGGGCTTTGCTGAAGACATGCCAAACCTCGACAGTATCTTCTGGATGTAGCTCTTCTGTGACAAGAAAAGCTTCTTCTTCGACCTGTCCCTGTAAATCTCCATACCCAAGATCTTCTGAGCAGCTCCCAAATCCTTCATCTCAAACTCAGCACTGAGAAGCCCCTTTAACTTCTGGATATCAGACTTTGACCTCGCAGCTATGAGCATATCATCCACATACAGAACTAGATATATCATCGAACCATCCTCTGCCTTGCTGTGATATACACAACAATCATATGGACTTCTGTTGTAGTCCAGCTCAAGCATGTAACTGTCAAATCTCTTGTACCACTGCCTCGGAGATAGCTTAAGTCCATACAAGGACTTCTTCAACTTACAAACATAGTCTTCTTTTCCCGGAACCTCGAATCCTTCTGGCTGAGTCATGTAAATTTCTTCTTCCAACTCTCCATGTAGGAAAGCTGTCTTCACGTCTAGCTGCTCGAGCTCCAAGTCATAATGTGCCACTATTGCTAGTAGCACTCTGATCGAAGTATGTCTGACCACTGGTGAGAAAATCTCATTGTAGTCAACTCCTTCCCTCTGCGAGAAGCCTCGTGCAACCACCCGAGCTTTAAAATTTCATGCCCTCTTTAGAAGTGATTCCATCCTTCTTCTTGTAGATCCACTTGTTTGTAACAATCTTCCTTCCCTGTGGTCGTTTGACTAGCTCCCAAGTCTGATTCCTATCATGGGATTCCATCTCATCTCCCATTGCGGCAAGCCACTGATCAGCTTCACCACCCGAAACTGCTTCTCTATAGGACTGTGGCTCTCCTGCATCCACTTCCTCAGCAACCTGAAATGAATACGCCACCATGTCCTCGAAGCCATACCTCTATGGAGGTACTCCTGCAGTCGCTCTCTTCGGTCTACCGGAAGCAATAGACTGTTGAGCTCGTACATTGGACTCTGAAGTTTCTGGCTCTGCAGAGACATCCTCATCATGTTGATCTTCTCCACCTTGGTGCTCAAACTCACTCTCATTGAGAGTTTGCAGCTCCACCTGCTTATCAACATTCCTGCTACCTTCAGCAACAGTAACCTTCAACATGGGGTTAAACATAGACTTCCCATCAAATATCACATTTCTACTAAGTATAACTCGATGCTCAGAAGGTGACCAGACTCGAAATCCCTTAACTCCATCTCCGTAACCCACAAATACACCCTTCTTTGCCCTTGGGTTCAGTTTACCCTCATCCACGTGATAATAAACAGGACACCCAAAAACTTTCAGTGAAGAGTAATCAGCAGGCTTACCATACCACACTTCATAAGGAGTCTTACACTCGATACCTGTGTGTGGTCCACGGTTGTTCAGGAAGCACGCCATGTTTACTGCTTCTGCCCAGAATCTTCTCTCTAGTCCAGCATTAGAGAGCATGCACCGTGCTCTCTCCAACTATGTCTGGTTCATCCTTTCTGCAACGCCATTCTGCTGGGGTGTATCTCTAACAGTCCGATGACGGGCAATCCCTTCATCCTTGCAGAATTCGTTGAACTCAGAATTACAGAACTCTAGACCATTGTCCGTTCGCAGCTTCTTGATCTTCTTACCGGTCTGATTCTCCACCAATGTCTTCCACTGCTTGAACTTCGTGAAAGCCTCACTTTTCTGCTTCATCATGAAAATCCAAGTAAATCTCGAATAATCATCAATAATAGACAGCAAATACCTGCTGCCTCCAATGGATTCAACTCGTGAAGAACCCCAACAGTCAGAGTGGAGGCAATCCAGTATCCCCTTCGTCCGGTGGATACCCTTCTTGGGAAACTTGCTGTGATGTAGCTTCCCAAACACACAATGCTCACAGAATTCCAAATTCTGCACCTTGTGCCCGCAAAGAAGATCCCTCTTCGATAGAACTTGCATTCCCCTTTCACTCATATGCCCCAGCCTCATGTGCCAGAGAGTGGTCATATCTTCCTGTTGAACCTGAGACGATGCAACTGCAGCAGAACCAGACAACACAGACCCTTGTAATGCATACAAGGTCCCACGCTTCACGCCCTTCAGTACCTTCCTTGAACCCTTGCAGACATACACAACTCCACCTTTTCCTTTGAAGCTGAAACCCTTGCTGTCGAGTAGACTCAAGGAGATCAGGTTCTTTGTCATTCGTGGAACATGCCTGACATCATTCACGGTACAGAACGAACCATCATGTGTCCGAACCTTTATGGACCCGATTCCAACAACCTTGCAGACAGCTCCATTAGCCATGACCACGTTACCACCATCTACCTGCTCGTAGGTTGTGAAGCAATTCCTGTTCGGAGACATATGATATGAGGCTGCAGTATCCAAAAACCACACATCTCCACGATGTGCCTTCTCATCTACAGTCAAGCGCCAGATCGTCTTCAGAACTGTTGTCCACTTCTGCCACGGCAACTGAACCTTGTTTCTTCTGTTGCCCTCTTCTCTTGGGACAGTTGTACTTCCAATGCCCCACTTCCTTACAGTTGTGACAAGCATCACCTGGCTGTGGACCGAGACCCTTGGAATTCTTGCTCGAATTCCCTTTACCAGATTTCTTCTTTCCCTTTCCACCTGTAACAGCCAAACCCGATGCCTCACCAACTGTACCAGATCCGGATGCCTTATGTCTGATCTCTCTCGTATGAAGAGCAGACCTGACATCCTCCAACGACACGCTTTCTTTACCAGCAATAAAAGAATCAACGAAATTCTCATATGAACTCGGCAAAGAAACCAGCAGGATTAGGGCAGCATCCTCGTCATCAACTTGAACATCTATATTACGCAGATCCAGCAAAATAGAGTTAAGTTGTTCGAGATGTTCCCTCAAAGGCGTACCTTCTTGCATCCTCATGCTGAACAACCGTTGCTTGAGATGCAGCTTGTTGGTTAGAGACTTAGTCATGTACAGACTCTCTAGTTTCAACCACAAGCCCGCGGCAGTCTTCTCAGCAGCGACTTCAATGATGACGTCATCAGACAACGATAGCATGATGGTCGAGTGGGCCTTCTCCTCCAGGGTATTTCACTCATCGTCATCGACCGATGCCTTCTTCTGTTTCGCAGACAGCGGCCCCCACAGCCCTTGCTGTTTTAATAAAGCCTGCATCTTGATCTGCCATATAGCGAAGCTGTTCTTCCCCGTGAACTTTTCGATCTTCATGTTCACCGACGTCATTCTTCTGAATCGAAAACCCTAGCCTGATTTCCAGCCGCGGCTCTGATACCACTTGTTATAAACGCGCTGCTACGGATCGGGATATCGCTGGAATCGACAAAGCAAGAATACGAAAGCGAGAATCGAAAACACGACACACGATTTACGTGGTTCACTAACACGATGTGTGTTAGCTACGTCCACGGGCGAGAGAGAGCCAATTTCACTATATCGAGGAGATTACAGATTACAGAGGAGTATGAGAAGTATTTATAGTACTTCTCCATGTGGGTCTAAACCTAATCCAATCTAGCAAAGGAAACGGTTACAGACCAGACCCAGAACCCGAACCCAAATAACATTGAGCCCATACACCGTGGGCCGGGGGCGTTGCCCCCGCACCCCCACCGGGGCGTTGCCCCTGGACCCCACTCGTTGACCGGTCAGCGAGACCCCCGATTACCAGTCGTAGCGGCTGATAGTCCGATTCAAATCACATCAACACTTGGATTAGAAAAAATTGGGTGGTTGTTTGGTTTACCTAGTGCATATACAAATTCACCCGATATTTACTTGGTAACATGTTTCGGGGTACCACCCATTCATTACGCATAACTATATACCTTATATATATGGACGGTTTGACAAAGCTGGATTTGGATGGGTTTGATTATCGAATTAAAATGGTTGTGGAAAATCATAATGATAGAATCTAAAATACAAATCCATACAAGTTATGTTTACAGGCTGACAAAGATTAGTGGATGATGTTATTCAATGTGTTAAAGCAGTTAGGTTTTAGGTACACATTTGGAAATCCTCATTTAAGTTGGCGTGAATAATACAGAAGTTAGAACATAACCATCACGGGAAGCAAAGAAATTAGAACATATATGGATCAATAAGAAGATGGGGAACTAGAGCACATGCAGCTCCGATCACTATCTACAATCTCCATCCTCATCCAAGTAGGCAAGGATTAGACCACCAAAAATTAACGAAATTTTTGGAGGACAGATAGCGCTCCAAAACAGTTGAACAAGAAGAGATGATTGTTTAGTAAACATCATTAATTTTGGCGATATATAGAGTAAATGCTTATACATTCTTGGAATATAGTATACTTCAAGTGATATAATCAATGGATGTATCATAATAAACTTCGACAAATTAAATTTGTCGTTTTTAGTAAATTGATATGGGTTTGAGTTTGGAAAAATAAAGCATGGGTTCACCCATCAGAGATTAATTATAATATTATATGTCAAATTTTGTTTAATTCATGATCTAGATAACGTCATCTCTCTAGTATTACTTAGAATATCGTATTCTCAATAAGTATGTTGTCAAATTTCATTAAACAAACGAGTTCTAACGATTATCGGAAAATAAGAAAATGACGAAAAATGGACAACTCGACAGCTCAGAGACATGACAAGAACCGTTACCGCGAGATCTAAAGGCATGTACGTATAGATGTGTGGCTGTAGTTATTTCGGTGATCAGTCTTTTTCCTCTTGTGTTTCATTAATAAAATAATAATTGATTTGTGATGTTGAAATTGCTACATAACCTCCAGACCCGATAGGATAGCACATAGAACCAGAAATGGTTCTGCTTTTTGTGGGGTGTTCATCCATGAAAATGAACCATCACGTTAACCTCTGTTTATCTATTTATGTCATTGCAGAACCAATGGGGATGCGGCACTCCATGTGAGTGAGGACCGAGGCTAGGGATGTCAATTTGAACCTGCCCGTCGAGTATTACACGATTTTTCCCGTGATGGAGTGGGTATTATCTGACACACAGTAGTGGGGCCAGACACATGTATCCACTTCCGACCTGCCATTTGGCACATTCGATATAAATTTTTTACAAATATCTATTCATATTTATCTTATTTTGACTTTTCTTCAACTATTTAGACTTGATCTTTCAATTAATTAGACTGAATCACTCAATCTATTGTCACCAATTTTTATGCATAAAGTTTTTTCCCCTTCATTTTATCTTAAAAAAATAATGTTTTGTCGTATATTTTTTTCAAATAACATTTTAGCTACTATTCCCTTCACCCTCTACGTAGCTCGGCCATCTGGTTACTTGAAAATTGTCGACTGTGAAACTACCTCTTCACATGAACTTTCCTTAAGATTCATGAATGATAGTGATGCAGTTGGTTCCTCAATCCTCACCAGTTGGTTTTCCTGGATTTGAGAACCTTTGCTCAACATGTTGTGTTCCTGGTGATCACCCCTGATCTGGATAAGCTGCCAAGGACTGCACTTGTATGTAATACAGATTGATAGCTTACTGCATTTTGTCTAAGAATGCAATTTTAAGAATTGTTCTTGTTTTGCTGAACCAATGCAGATTGGGGTTGTTTCGGATGATGAATTGCACTGTCGTCCGACACTTCAAACACAGTTAGTAAGGCCAGGGAGGGAGCTGATGAGGTCCAGGATTGATCCTACTCGATCAGCTTGTATCACAGTTGGCGAATCTCATTATGGACGTACTAGCAAGTAAAAGTCAAGAACATATATAATTCTGATGCAAGGAAAAGGTCTACTGCGAGACATACTTGTAACTTGTAAGTGCCCTGTACTTGTGATATTTAGTCTCCAAGCTTTTAAACGACTAACTCTTCCTGCAATCTACAATCATTTCATTTCTCACTCTCTTTTTTTTTTTTGGTACGTTATTCTTTATCACTCTATTCCTTGTACATATATACAGTCTGCTCAAGTGTAATACTTGTGATAATGACTTTTGTCTTACAGCATGCAACGATTGGGAAATGCACTGAAAATACTGATCTCTTAAACATGGAGACAGACTTCTTGTTTAGGACAGGTTGCAAACATGCTGAATGTGTCTCCTGAGTTTCTAGTTGCTTGTTTGCATAATTTAACCGTTACCCAAGCACTCTGCTTCATGACAAAGTTGTGTTTAATTCCATTTGGTTGCTTTCTTCCATTTACCCTGGATGCTTGGCCCAGGCTGTTTTCCTTCTTTTTGTTCCTTTTTTTTTTCTTTTTTTCAGGATTAGCAGAAAACAGTTAAATGGGAACTTTGCAAGGCTCCTCGCTCTCAAGGAGGGCTGGGATTAACTGATCTGGCTTGTTTCAACAGTGCTATGCTAGCCAAGTGGCATTGGAGGTTTGCGACTGAAAATGGCAGATGGTGGAGGACGTTAATCGGACACAAATATCCTAATCATCATTCCCAATGGTACTCCGGAAAATGCAGCAGTGGTTTCACCAATTCAGCCTGGGCCAATATCTCAAAGGAGCACGATAATTTCTGGAAGATGACTTGCATCGAGCCTGGAAACGGAGCGTGGGACTCTTTCTGGCATGACATTTGGATCCCAGAAACCTCTCTCGCCACCAACTATCCAAGGGTTGCAGCTGCTTCCTCCACTCCTGATGCCCGAATCTGTGACATAATCTCACGCAATGATGGAGGTATATTTTGGGATTTTTCTTTGAATATTAATCTGAGAGGGGGTGCTGAGCGTGAACTCTCTCAGTTAATTGCTTTCCTTAATGAACACGCTAACGCTAGGGTTACAAGCGGGCCTAGCCGACCCGTTTGGCTACCCGATCCAGAGAAACCTTTTTCTGTCCATTCCATGTACAGGTACCTCGTGAAGAACAGATTCCCGGGAATCCCTAATTTCCCAGCCAAGTCTATTTGGAAGTCCATCATACCAAGCAAAGTATGCATTTTTCTGTGGCTAACTAACTGCTTTGAAGAAGATACAAACACTCGACAATCTCAAGAAAAAGGGCTGGTTCATCGCCAATAGATGCGTCCTATGCGAGAAGGATGAAGAATCAGCTGATCATATATTCATAAAGTGCGATTTTGGAAAAGATGTTTGGCAAAGATGCAGAGATGCTTGTCCAAAAATTGAAAATGTCAGAGAAGATATTACATCAACAATCAGTGAGTGGTATTCAGGTTCCCCTGACAGCCCGGATGAATGGATTAACTTCTGTGCTCTTCATGCTGTATGTTGGCAGACATGGCTTGAAAGAAACAGACGAATCTTCCAAGATGCAAGACGGGGATCAATAACCATAGCCCGAAGAGCTTTCAAATCCATGCTTGAATGGCCTATTGCAATGGGTAAAATCACTAAAGAAGAGGGACGCCAATGGTTCCACGAACAGAGGAGAAGAGTCCTCTCCACAACCAGCTGATTTTTCCCCCCTGTTTTTCTTTGAATCTGTTTGTGTCTTGCAACTCGCTTTCGGTTTTAGAGACTTGGAGCAGCTCATCTTCAGCTTGTTGAAGGTGCTGTTGTTTTTTTTTTATAGATAAGGGTGATATATGTTACTTTTTTTTTTGTTATTAGGTACTACTGAAGGGACTCGAACCTGGGACCTCCAGGTTCATGGCTAGTGGTATTACCACTAGACCAATCCCTTGTTCGTTGAAGGTGCTGTTGTTGTTGCTGTTGTTGTAGGTGTTTCTTCCTTGTTTCTTCACAGTAGGAATGGTCCGATCCATTTAACTGTGCCTTTCACTCTCTTTTGCTTTCCCGTTCTCAGTTTTTTCAGTTTCTTTTTCAGGCTGCTCAGCTCTCTTGAGCCCTGGTCTTGTATTTCTGTTACTTTGTTCCTTTTTTCTCATATTAAATTTTCACCATTATCAAAAAAAGGTGTAGCAGAAAATAACAGTATGTTTCTGAAGAATTCAAAAGATGACAAAGAAAGCACGTTCGGGTTGAAAGCAGAAACTACTGCAGTGTAGGATGGTGGGTGATTAGGGATTGCACCGTCCCTCCCCCTCTACAGAATGGTATCAGTAGGTCAATATTGAGTTTCCAAATGAGTCGAAGAAGGACGTTAAGGGTGTTTGTAAGAGCCATTTGGTCAGTAACTTGTTTTGCGCTAAAAAAAGTAGAATGAGTCATTGGTTCCAAGAAGTCATTTGACTCCTTATTTATTCACTACTTTCCAATTATAATTCTGCCTTTTTTTTTTCTCCATAAACCCAATACTAATCCTTCTCTATTTCATCTTTATAAACCTAGTACTTTCCAATTACGGGCAGTTTGTTTCATGGACATGAAAAATGAAGGTTTTGGTTGAAATCGGGATTTATAAAACAATGAGTTTATCTGGAATTGGTTCATTATGGACTTGAAGCAAACCATTGTTTGTTTGTTGGATTTCATTATGGACTTTGTTGAATTAGATTTTTTGAGTATGAAACATAATTTACCTTATTACTCCGTTTTAATTTTTAACAAGCACCGAGACGAATATAATCACCTAACCTACTGCATGCACCTAATTCTTCCTAATTATAATTTCACGGATCACAATAACCAAGATTAAAGCACACATGTTCTTATTTTTATCAAGAATCAGACGTAGAACAAGAAAAAATCCACCGACCTTTTTCTCAACAAGTCGATCACAAATTGTAGTGCTCGACAACTGCTTTCTTTATAACAAGATAAGTGTGTCATTCGATCGACTGTTTATCATGACGGTTGACCGTTTTCTCCAAGTGATGGTGACTTGGAAGTCACCATAGACATCCAAAATATGATTTCGTTTCTTACCCAAAAGAAAGTCTTAGTTATTTAAGCTACCAATATATTTTTGCGTTGTTTATATAGGGCAATAAATCAACTTTGATGCCATATGTTATATTTAGAATCACGAATTCACAATCATGGAAGCGAGTAATGCTTGACAACGTTGATTTTTAACATGATTGATAAGTAGGAGACGGTCTAAACTCTAAAGGACTATAGACAGAATTTCATATTGACAAAAAAGAAAGACACTCAATCAAACAAGTAAATTTAAAAAAGATAATCTGTTGATAAAAATGAATATATATATTGTTGATTGTATTATAAAGTAAATTGGTGCGAGAATCTTATTCCAATTTGTATTTATAACCTCAACAAATTCAATTGGGATTCAATTGGGATGCGTAGTCACCAATTCGCATATATAGGGTATAGATTTGGAAATAGTTTAGTGTAGTGTTTTGGATAACAATTTTAGAATAGCAATGTTTTAGTAAAAACCCATTTAAACTACAACTAGTTTTTTATCCGGCCTGTTGGCCGGGGAATTTCATTTTTATTATTAATATTAATTAATTTATCTTTATGCTTAATTTTTTGAATTTTATAGATATTTTATTTTCTCGTTTCATAAGTGAAGGTGGTATGCCTATATTAAAATTTCTTAATACTTAGTAGTTAGCACACTTACTTATGATGTTTTGATTCATAAATCATATTGTTGTGAAGGTTTGTCACGTTCCATTTAGTATCATATATTAATATTTTTCAACCAAGACACTCAAATTTATTATCTTATACAACATATATCAATACGTGATTCTCGAGTTTTGACACACTCTCAACAATTAATGAGTGTTCAGATTATTGTATAAATATACTTGATTACCTGATAAATTATGTCTATCCCGAATGAAACTTGGCACGCGTCGTACACCCTTATGATGATCAAATGCTGCAATCATTACTCATGTTCATTGTGGATGTTCATGAAGTCTCACTGTAGGATCTTATGATAAAATTTGTCTATCAAGACACTCAAATTTAGTGCAACCTTCCAAACCTTTCCTGACGGAGATATTGTCCGCTTTGGGCCTCGACCCTCACGGTTTTCGACTTGGGGTGCAATTCAAGGTGACTTCCCATAGGGTATCATATTATACCCTAACCTCTAATGGGTGATCCCCCAGTTCCTAAAATTCTAACCCAAACCATGAAATTTTGTTAATCTTAAAATGAAAATCAACGATAATTTCGATTAATCAGAATTGTTGATTTTCATTTCAAGATTAAATAAATCTTATGCTTTGGGATAGTGAATTGGGACTGAGGTTCACGCATTAGGGGTTAGGGTATAGTATCATGCACCAAACACCGGTTAATTCGTTGTCTAAATAACAATACTTAACAGACGTATTGTAAGGTAAGTGTATGCACAGGTGTATGCTAGCCTTTTAATATACATAGAGTTTAGTTTACTTTTAACACTAATCAATACCTTCGAACTCAACTCATTGGCTGAATAAAAAGAGTTTGTGGCTAAGGTAACTCGATATAAATACAAATTTCTTACTCTTACAAATTAAAATATTTTTATTTTGAAACTTTGATACCGGTAATTTTTTTACTGCCAAAATTTGTATGGAGTCAGACTCACAACCATATAACTAAATGAGTTCTTACAATTGTCTTACTAAACTCATCCTTGTTAAAGATTCATCATATTAACCAAATGCCTCGGTTTAGACTATTGTTACTATATTATTTATTTATATATATATCAAGTAACACAATGATAGATTTGTCTCTCAAGACATTTTAAACAACATTTTCCAACCCTTATTTAATTATTCCAGGGTCAGGGGTTGACGAAACGTGATCCTTAACGTACATTTTCCAACCCTTATTTAATTATTGCAAGATCATTAATGACTCGAGCTTGCTCAATGAACATGATCTAGAGCATTAATATATGATGTAAACTTAGGATAAATTATAAATTGTTGCACATGTGATTCCTAAGTTTTTCACTTGATCAGAATGAATAAGAAGATTTTTTGAGAAATTAATATTATTTTTTGGTCAAGTTTATAATTCAGATCTTTTTTTCTCTCTCTTTCAATCATTATATTTTGTTCTATCGACAAAATATTATCATTATTATTACTATCGATTAATACAAAATATTATTATTTATATGTGTTTGTTTAATTTTTCATCAAAATGTAGAAAATTTACTTGATAAGATTTAAGTAGATATTTTTAGTTTAAAAATATAATATAATTCACTCTCTCTTTTCATTTTTATATTGTGTTTAATTGAAATAAGGTTATTAATTATGTGTGTTTGTTTAAATTGTTCATAAAAATGTAACTTATTATTAAGTTTTAGGTAAAAAAGTATAAAACTTACTTAGTAAGATCTAATAATGTATTTTTGGGTTTAAGCAAATGTGATATATCATATATGTCACTCTTTAAACATTAGTCTACTGCAATGTACATTGGTATAATTCAAAAGCACAAAAAAAAGAATTATTGGATAAAAGAAAAAGAAATATTTAATGAAGAGAGATAACTTCATAAATATATTAATAATTCTTTTTTTGTTTATAAGAGAATTGTCTACGTTGGCAACTTGTGAGTTCTCCAAATGTGACAAAAAATTACATTTGAATTGCCATAATATTATGTATAGATTTTCACTTCTGTAACATAGTATGTTACAATTTTTTTGTAAAATTTCTTTCCTATATATAAATGATCCGATCCTCTATATTAGTGCGACTGTGCGAGTGAAAAGGAAGGTGGAAAAAGGCGAAGCAAACCATGGTGACGCAGGAAGTAAGCGAGTCCACCACCGTCAGGATCCTCTGCTCTAAAGCAGTAAGCAGCGGAGCCGAGCCGGGCCTCCATTGGCTAATCGGATCTCCATTTCTCCCGCCTTTCACCGTCGTTTCCGCCTTCAAATGCATTCACTTTCAGCCCAACACCAGTTCCCCGGATTTTGCTAGAGAATCGGGTACCTTATTCTTGTTTACCGCTCGTCTTCCTTCAAGAATTGATAAACCCTATAATTGCTTCTTGTTAACCTATCACTGAATTGAACGGACTAAACAGAGGATATTCGAACGCTGCTAGTCAAGGGTTTTGAAGTAATTGGAGCGTTGTTAGTTGGCAGCAGCTCGGATACTGAAAGTGCAGGCCGTGAAGCTCTTGATTTTGCCCGTAAACTGAGAAAGCTCCTCTCCGACGAGGGAGAAGCGAAATCGGCGAATTGGGAATTGATAGGCGCAGTTTCAGGATCAGCGAATGGCGATCTTCGGTTCATTGTATGCAAGAATGGGAACTCGACGAGGATTGAAGGTATCAATTCTGTTGCTTACGAAGATCACCCTGAGAATTTCGTTTGGGAGAGCGGTTGTCTCTTACGATGCGAGCTCCCGATCAAGTTGCCTTTTTATGTTCCAGTGGGCAACCAGTCTGGTAGGGTGCTCTCTTGGCTGTGATTGTATCAGATCTCTTTTTTAGGTTTCCTTTTCGTGTCTGGTGTCAATTTGGGTGGTATTATTTTCTCTCAGGCGCTGAGAAGATGTTTGGCAATGCAATTGAAGCAGTCATTGGTAAGTTCAAAGAACCACAGGCTGTATACTGCCTGGAAATGTTATGCAAGGACTCTGCAGAAGGGCCCGTGATTCTTCGTGCTGTGGACTTGGATTTTAAAGCAGAACTCTCTGTGGTGAAGTCTACGGGTGATGAATCATCGGAAGTTTCTGATTTGAAAGATTTGAAATGTGCGCATTTCTGTTCAAAGAGTAAATCCACCCCTTCAACTTTGTCAATAGAGGTAAAAACAGCAACAGATAGTTCATGTAAACTGTGATTTTTCCCTTCAGGAACGAAAAGATGCTGTCCTTTAGTTTGTAGTACACAAGTAGGCCGTTACATTGCTATGGCATTCTTCTCATAGGAAGTTTACTGCTTAGAATGCAGATACAATCCAAGTGAGTGTGCTACTTAATAAATCAGCAAAATCTCCAAAGGCCAGCGTACCAATTGCAGAATATTTTCCAGGTACTAGCTCAAATGTTTAGATTTTGATGGTACTTGCTAATTTACTTGGCAACCTTACCATTTGAATGGTGTCTTCACTTCTGAAAATTCCAGCTTTGGAAGAAACAAAAC
Source organism: Linum tenue (assembly GCA_946122785.1). NCBI lineage: Eukaryota > Viridiplantae > Streptophyta > Magnoliopsida > Malpighiales > Linaceae > Linum > Linum tenue. The sequence goes on along the minus strand of CAMGYJ010000010.1, from coordinate 3,774,934 downwards.
TTCTGGTTGCTGAGTTAAAGCTAGACGTTATCTGCTATGCGGCCAAAGATGTGCCGCTTCAAGTTGCTGTTTCGAAGCTGGTAGTCCCTGCTTTAGTTGACCAGTTGAATTCAATGAAGAGATTATTTGTTCCGAATCTTGTAGCACAGCATCCCCGGGTAAGACAATACCAGTAGTAAATACGCATGCAAGCCAGGTCTTCTTTGTTGTCATAGTAACTGAGATTTTCTTGTTCTTACAGCTGTATCCTTATCACTTTAATCCACCAGGGCTGTTGCATCCAATAACTGTTATCTATGAACTCAATTATGGGGAGGAAGAAATGAAGCAAGGTAATCATTGAGCTGTACCATGAAATTTTCTGTTCAGCTTTTGGTCATTCTATATTTGGGTTTACTGGAAGAAGGTTTCTGCAGTGGACGTCAGAAAATCTTTGCACTTGAGATTGGGATTACCTGTTGATCGTCCTCTCCTAAGAATCGCCAATGCCCTGAATCTCTCTTCGCTGAAAGATAATCCTGCGAGAAACTATGGGCGGAAAGGTATCTCTTAGATTTACATCAGAAGCATCTTCCATTTTGCTTTTTTTTTTATTTCTTTTGTCTTTACTTCAGAAATTTGAATCTTGACTATCAGGCACCAGTATGCTCAAGGATGTACACATTGGGATTAATACTAGTGGAGGTTTGTTACTTTTATCAGTGGTGTGCGTGATTTGTACTTTATTGCAGCTTGTTGACAGTTTCATTAAACAATGATCTTCTTGCAGTCTCTGGAGGTGTCACCTCTCTTGTTCAGGGTTCTTATGAATACTATCACTATCTTCAGGATGGCTTTGATGACTCGGTAAGTATACTGTTTCCAGTTTATCCTTTTAGGAACATTGGCTCTTTGCTGACCAATAGTTAGTTGTTAAATGGTTTAACTCTTTCACGGTAATAGGGTGATAGCTAGTCTAAATAATGGTTCTTGAAAGCTCTCATTTCTTAAAGGAGTGAGTATATTTATAGGCTAAAAGGTAGTTTCTTAAACAGGATATAGTTATTAGTCCCTGAGAAGTCCTTGAGATAGATTATGGTTTCTGTTGCATGACAAGCTTTGTGCCATAAAATTGAACAGTTTGTTCTATAGTGAGCAATGCTGAGGCATCAGTGTTCATAGGGTTGCATTTTATTCTTAAGTGATACTCCTCGAAACCTGGTCTTTAATCTGATCACTAGTAAGTTTGAGTTCATGTTCACAGTTTTATCCATAAGTGGTACCTTAAAACAGTATATGATCCTCATGTGAAATGTTCAGGGCTGGGGTTGTGCCTACCGCTCTCTGCAGACTATTATCTCGTGGTTCAAACTTCAGCATTATACAGCCGTTGATGTCCCTTCTCATAGGTATAAACTAGTTCTAGTAACCATTTAGTGTCTGTTTCAAATTTCACCTTTGTCCTGTCCTCCGACTTAAAATAACGATTATGGTTCCTCGACCTCAAAGAATTGATGCTCACACTTTGGGATTGGCAGAGAAATACAACAAGCACTCGTCGAAATTGGTGACAAAGAGCCCCCTTTTGTGGGATCCCGAGATTGGATTGGTGCCATCGAGTTGAGCTTTGTCTTGGATAAGCTTCTTGGTGTAAGTATACATGCCACTGGGGGTCACCCTGGGTTCTCATCAGGATAAATAAGACAATCGAAGTTGAAATGCGTTCTTCTTCCGTTGGATAAGTACTTTCCCATCTGATTTTTCCTGATTCAGCGAGTAATTAAACTTCTTAATGAACAGGTAAGTTGCAAAATCATGAACGTCAGATCAGGAGCCGAGCTTCCTGAAAAGTGTAGAGAGCTGGCACTTCACTTCGAGAATCAAGGCACACCGGTTATGATCGGTACGTAAAACATTCTATGGCCACAGAAACGAAATAGTTGGATTCACTTCGTCGCGAGAGAGAGTAACTGTGAGTGAGTTGTTTTGGCCGGTGGTTGGTGCAGGAGGAGGTGTTCTTGCATACACCCTGCTGGGAGTGGACTACAACGAGGGAACTGGGGACTGCGCATTTCTGATACTGGATCCTCATTACACAGGGAACGACGAGCACAAAAAGATAGTGAATGGGGGATGGTGCGGTTGGAAGAAAGCTGTTGATAGCAAAGGAAAGAATTTCTTCTTGCACGATAAATTCTACAATCTCCTGCTCCCGCAGCGCCCCAACATGGTTTAGCTTTTCCTGATTTTGATTACCGGACCCGAAGTGAAGATTTCCGTTGCTAATTAGCGCGATCACATTCAGCTGCTCTGTTTTGTGGAAACTAAATATAGATCTTGTTCATGGCAGATATGTTTTCCCCCCTTTGTTCTTTTCATTTTGTCTGGGTTGAATTTGCTTTGAATACTACTGTGGGTGGTGAAATGGCATCGGCTAACGATGTATCATAGCTAGGGCTGTCAAAATGGGTTTGGTGCTGTTAAGAAAACCGATAAGCTTTTTCTAATTGGATACAGTGTTGTGAGAGAGAGAAACGATCGAATTTTTATTTCACCAAAAAAATAAGTTTACACTGTTCAACATTACATTATATATTAGTTCTATTCTACTTAATTACAAAACAGTACATAAAGTAAACAAATATTACAGTTTGGTCATATATCTACTCTATACACTGACACCCTCCCTCAAGCTGGAGCGTGTATGTCAAGAGTGCCCAATTTGGACACAAGACCTGAAAACACAACAGTAGGCAAGGATTTTGTAAATAAGTCAGCAATCTGGTTAATGGTAGAAACATGTAACAGTTTAATGAGACCAGAAGCAAGCTTATCACGGGTTAAGTGACAATCTAACTCAATGTGCTTAGTGCGCTCATGAGCAACAGGATTCTCAGCAATTCTTATAGCAGATTGGCTATCAGAAAACATGGCAGTAGGTTTATTAAAAGACAAGTCTAAATCAGCAAACAAATAATGTAACCACTGGATTTCACAAGTTAAATCAGCCATGGCTCGATACTCAGCCTCGGTTGATGATCGAGAAATGGTTTGCTGCTTCTTGGAACGCCATGAAATCAAGGAGCTGCCTAAAAAGACACAATACCCGGTTGTGGATCTCCTGGAATCAGGACAACTTGCCCAATCGCTGTCAGAAAAAGCCTTAAGAGAGATCAGTTTGTGGAAAAAAAAATAGACCACGCCCAGGTGAGCCTTTCAAATAATGAAGTACTCTGTGAGCTGCTGCCAAATGAACATCAGTTGGTGCACTCATGAACTGGGTCAATTGGTGGACAGCAAACGCAATATCAGGTCGAGTATTACATAAGTATAATAAGCGACCAACTAATCTCCTATAAACAGCAGGATCATCCAAAGGAACACCAGATTTAATAGAAAGGCGAACACCAGGATTACAAGGAGTGGCAACAGGTTTGGCTCCAAGTAAACCAGAATCTTTTAACAAATCTAACACATACTTACGCTGACAGATGGAGATGCCTGTTTCATTTCTAGCTATTTCAAGTCCTAGGAAATATTTAAGATTGCCAAGATCTTTAATTTTAAAGGCATCATCTAACTTCTGTTTGAGAGACTCGATTTCACTAAGGAAATCACCAGCCATTATAATGTCGTCAACATACACCAAAACAACAAGAAACTTACCATCTTGATGTTTTGTAAACAGTGAATAATCAGCTTTGGATTGAACATAACCAGCTTGTAAAAGGAATTCAGTTAGTTTATGATTCCATTGTCTACTAGCTTGCTTTAAACCATAAAGAGATTTATTTAGTTTACAAACAAGATTAGAAGTATCACCAGGCAGTTTTAAACCTAAAGGAAGCTTCATATAAACATCATCAACTAAATCTCCATGAAGGAAGGCATTATTTACATCAAGCTGATGTAAATGCCAACCTTTAATGGAAGCAAGAGCAAGTAAAGACCGGACAGTAGTTAACTTAGCAACAGGAGAGAAAGTATCCAAGTAATCTATGCCTGGTGTTTGAGTATATCCTTTGGCGACAAGTCGAGCTTTTTCTCGCTCAACTGTACCATTGGAATGAAATTTTACCTTGTAAACCCATTTGTTGCCAATGGGTTTGACATCCGGTGGTTTTGGTACGACTGTGAAGGTGTTTGTGCGAAGCAGAGGATCTATTTCCAGATCCATAGCTGCATTCCACTTGTCATGTTGGGATGCTTCTTTGTATGTTTTGGGAACAAAAACTGTAGAAACAGCTAAGGCAAACTTGGAATGATGGTCAACAAGTTTATTAGTAGATAAAACAGAAGACAAGGGATAGGAAATGTTTGAATCAATCACTGAATTACAAATGTAGTCACGGAATTTAAGAGGTTGCTGCCTCTTTCGTGTGGGACGAGGGTCTGGTTCATCATCAAAGGATGGAGGATACTCAGGAGAAGCTACTCCATCATCATCATTTGAAGAATCAGAAAGGGGAGAAGGGGTAGGAGAGATATGTAGGTCGGGTGCCGAACCGGTAGATGTCTCTGGATTATCACTAACATCATGAGATGCAATGGTATCCATTGAAGAGACAGAGATGACAGGGAAAACAAAATCTGAGGAAACATGAGAAAAATCTTTGGAATAGAAGGGAAAGATCTTTTCATGAAAAACCACATCACGAGACTCACACAAAGACTCTGTAACCAAATTGTAGAGTTTGTAACCTTTAGTTGCAAAAGGGAAGCCTAGGAAAACACAAGGGTGTGCTCTAGGATCAAATTTAGGACGATTATGTGCTAAAGTAGACATGTAAGCTAAACAACCAAAGACACAAAAGGTTGAATAATCAGGAACAGAGTGATGTAACAACTCATATGGAGACTTATTATCTAAGACAGGAGTAGGCAGTCTATTTATCAAAAAGGTAGCATGTCAGCATGACTCCAAAATTTGGAAGGAAGAAAAGACTGGAATAACAGAGCGCGAGCAACAGCAATAATGTGCTGCTGCTTACGCTCCACCCGACCGTTTTGTTGTGAGGATGCAACACATGTGGTTTGATGCACTATTCCTAAAGAGTTATAGAATGCAGGCATGTGAAATTCAAGACCATTATCAGAACGAATAACTTTAGGCTTAAGATTGTACTGAGTTTGAACATGACTAATAAAGAAAATTAATGAGTCACGAGCTTCAGATTTCTTATGCATCAAGTAAACCCAAGTATTGCGTGAGAAATCATCAACAATTGTTAAGAAATACCGATAACCATCAATAGATGTAACACCATATGGACCCCATATGTCTATATGAATCAAGTCAAACAAGGCAAGAGAGTGAGATTCACTTACCATGAATGGCAAACGTTTCTGTTTGGCCATGGGACAAACAGTACAGTGCTTAGTTCTATCAGAAAGAACAGTAGAGTCTTTAGACATAATAGTGTTCAAAGGATTACAAGAAGCATGTCCAAGCCTATAGTGACTAATGTCAATGTCATGAATGGTAGTATAAAAAAACAACAGAAAACAACTGGATTCTGGTGTGGAAGCAGTGATTGGGGCAGGAAGAGAGCTGTTGAAGGTAGGTGTGAAGCAATAAAACCCACCAGACTCTCTAGTTGTACCAATCAGCTTGCGGGAGACCAGATCCTGGATAATGCAGTGATTATGAAAGAACGTCAAAGAGCATGCTGTGTCTTTCGTTAATCTACTGACAGAAATTAAGTTGAATCCAAACAAAGGAATATGAAGCACATTCCTAAGTACTAGCGAATCAGACAAGCAAACAGAACCAATGTGAGTAACATGCACTTTTGCACCATTAGGAAGAGATACATTCACATCATTAACAGCAGAGTAGTGACTAAAAAGATCCAAGCTGGAAATGACATGATCAGATGCCCCACTGTCTATGACCCAAGAAATCTCAGTTTTAGGCAAATGACCACTAGCTAGCACATACTTACCTCCAGAAGAGGAAGGTGCAGCAGAGTCAGAAGAGGAAGCACCTCCAGTTGTAAATGCATTGGCCACTGGGACATGTGTAACAGGAGCAGAAGGCTGACTCGTGGAAAACTGCTGAGCAACTAGAGCTCGATACTGCTGCTGAGTGAGAACAACTGAATCAGAGGCCTGACCCCCGTTCTCAAGAGAAACAGAAGCATCAGTAGACATAGACTCACTAATTACAGCATTAACCCTAGATTTTCCTTTGTAACCAGGGGATAACCATGCTTCTTGAAGCATTTATCAACAGTATGACCATTCAATCCACAGAAAGTGCAAACAGGACGTTTGGACTGATTATGACTCTTAAACCGATTGTTCTGAACAGCACATGCTAAAGGATTGGCACTAGCAGTAGTAGACACCCTATTCTGACGCTCAAACTGAAAAACCGTGTAAAAAACCTTGTTGATTGGAGGAAGAGGATCCATCAACAAGATCGAGGAACGAACAGACTCAAAATCCTCACCAAGACCCCTCAAGAACCTAATAATCTGATCAGATCTCGCATACTCAGCACAAGAACACTTAGGGGGACATGCACAGGACCTAATCGGACAATATGTCATCAACTCATCCCAAAGAACCCTAAGTTTAGTGAAGACTTCACTCACAGACATACTGCCCTGCTTGAGTGCGAAAACCTCGTCTTGAAGGTCGGCGATGCGAACAAGATCGGCGATGCTGAAGCGCTCCCAGAGATCTCTCCAGACTTCGACTGCGGAATCAAGCCAGAGGACGCTCTGACCGATGTCTGGAGCCAAAGAGCGAAGAATCCAGCCGAGCACCATCGTATCGCACTGCTGCCAAGCGGTGTAGAGAGGATCACCCGGCGGCGGCGGCGGAACGGCTGGATCGATGAAAGCGAGTTTGTTCTTCGACAGAAGACCGAAGCGCATGGATCTCGCCCATGAATGGTAGTTCGGCCCGGTGAGCACGATTGACACGAGCTGCGTCGTCGAGGAGTCACCGAAGCTGATGTAGTAGGGGTGATTCGGCGCAAGCGCCGCTGCGAGAGGAAGAGGCGGCAGGAACGACGAAGACGCCATCGAAGGAGGTCTCGAGAACTGAAACCCTATATGAGGGAAGCGGAAGCGAAAAGAAAGAAGTCAGAGAAAGTGCTCTGATACCATGTTGTGAGAGAGAGAAACGATCGAATTTTTATTTCACCAAAAAAATAAGTTTACCCTGTTCAACATTACATTATATATTAGTTCTATTCTACTTAATTACAAAACAGTACATAAAGTAAACAAATATTACAGTTTGGTCCTATATCTACTCTATACACTAACATACAGAAGGGAGAGGAACTTATGTAGTACATATGACGAAGTGGGTTTGGTTGGTTAGCCATCGACGATGGCGAATAATAGTACAGAGCGTCGGGTCGACCGAAGTTGAAGATGAGAAGCATCGAGTTGCAAACGTTTGAATGTCGGGGTAGGGGAGAAGTGATTGCAATTTAGAACGCTATGTTGACCCCTTTTTATATATAATTCCAATAGAAGGACGCATGTGTAGAATGAGTTGTTGGCAGGAACTAGTCGAACATAAGGAGGGAGTCGTTTTGAAACATTTTAATGCATTTGTTTATTTTTATTTTTAATCATCAAACAATCTAAATTAATTATTTTTATTTCAATTAATTGTGCGTATCCGGCGTTCAAATATATTTGAACGCCTAATAGTCTGCTAAAATCTAAGCAAGACATTTTATCATTGTCTAGCCCCTAGGCGTACACGAAATTATGCGTCGAACCTTATCTAATACTATTTGATAGTCTGATACGCGTGATAGTCGGATTGGGGCTATTTTGGAGGAGATTCTGCATGTTTTTAGGATTTATCCGGGTTTCAATGTTCGATTTGTAGGTCGGGGTAGCAATAAGGTAGCTCATAGTGTAGCTAGACAGGCCCTGTCTTTGTTCCCGACTACATGTCGTTATTTTGACTTTCAGACCTAGCTAAATTCCAGGATGTAATTATCGATTTGATTATATCAATATATGATTATCTTTTGTAAAAAAAAAAAATACTATTTGATAGTCAACCAAAAGAGTAAAGGTAAATTGCCTTTCTATCCACATCAGCACTAATTAGACCCATTCCGTGATAGACTTGAATCACTTGATTGACTTGCAAAATAGTTGAGGGACTCGATTGTCAACATGAAGAAGTTGAGGGACTTAGTGGGCAATGGCCAGGTCTAGCCGGAGGAAACTTGAGCTGGACTGAAGCTCAAAAGCGAGTAGAAGCTCACTGAGCATTGTGATTTCTGAAGCTATGGCTGCCGCGGCCTCGTTATTTTCCCGGCAAGCCCCTTCTTTCTCTTCTTCTACTCTTCCTTTGTTCCCCGCCAATCCGAAATCTCCCGCTTCCAACTTTTCAATTGTTACCAAACCATTGCGGCCGCCCTTCTCCCTGTTCTGCGCACCTCCGCCGTCCCCTTCTCACCCTTATCCGGCAATCTTCCTTCCATTTCTCGAAGAAGAAGAAGCCGCCGCAGCAGCAGCAGCTGCCGCAGCGGAATTAGACCAACCTGATGAAGATGCCGACGAGGAGGCCGAGGAAGAAGAAGAGAAAAATCAGCTGGACCTCTCCGACCCAATCGTTCGATTCTTTAAGTCCCGCCCTCCCACCAAAGACCCACCTGTCCCCGGCCGATTCACCCTTCAGAGCAACCGCCGCACCCAGTGGCGTCTCGCTCCGGACTTCGACTCCGACGACGATGAAGACCCCGAAACCGCCTCCGCCGTGGGAGAAACGCAGCCGGTGGGCGGTACTAGTAATTGCTCCGATTCAAGTCTGCTTCCGGAGGGAATCGTCGGAGAGATACTGCGAATTGCGAGGAATTTGCCTGTGAACACGACGCTGGGGGAGCAATTGGATGGATACCAGGACAAAATCAGCGAGAAACAGGGCGAGGAGCTATTGCAGCTACTGAGCGAAGAGGAAGGCATGGTGATGAGTTGCTTGTACTTCTTCGAGTGGATGGGTTTGCAGGAGCCGTCACTCGTCACCCCTCGTGCTTACACCATTCTCTTCCCTCTTTTAGGAAGAGCTGCCATGGCTGACAGATTGATGATCCTCTTCAATAACTTGCCTCAAACCAAACCATTCAGGGACGTCCATGTTTACAATTCTGCCATTTCCGGGCTTCTCTGCTGCGGCAGGTATGAAAGTTGGTTTCTTTCCCCACATTTCCCATTGCATATTCATGACATTCCCGATTCGAATTAGGGTTTTAGGGTTCTAATTGGCTGCTTCTCCCCAGGTATGATGATGCTTGCAAGGTGTTTGAGAAAATGGAGGAAAATAACATCCGACCTGATCATATCACTTGCTCGATAATGATCACAATAATGAGAAAAAGAGGGTGTAGTTCCAAGGAAGCATGGGGCTTCTTTCAAAAAATGAACAGGAAAGGAGTGAAATGGAGTACAGAAGTTCTCGGCGCTCTAATCAAATCTTTCTGCGATGAAGGTCTGAAGGAGGAAGCTCTCATCATACAATCACAGATGGAGAAGAAAGGGGTTCCTTCCAACGCAATTGTGTACAACACGTTGATGGACGCTTATGCTAAATCCAACCAAGTCGAAGAAGCTGAAGGCCTCTTAGCCGAGATGAAAGCCAAAGGTGTTAAGCCGACTTCTGCCAGTTTCAACGTTCTAATGGATGCATACAGCCGAAGAATGCAGCCTGACATTGTTGAAAACTTACTGCAAGAGATGCAGGACGAGGGTTTAAAGCCCGATGCTAAATCGTTCACTTGCCTAATTAGCGCATACGGGAGGCAGAAGAAGATGAGTGATGTGGCTGCAGATGCATTTCTCAGAATGAAGAAATTCGGCATTAAACCCACTTCACATTCTTACACAGCTCTCATCCATGCATATTCAGTCAGCGGCTGGCACGAGAAAGCTTACACCGCGTTTGAGAACATGCGGAGCGAAGGAGTGAAACCTGCTGTAGAGACTTACACGGCTTTGCTGGATGCATTTAGACGTGCTGGCGACACTGAAACCTTGATGAAGATCTGGAAACAAATGAGGAGCGAGAAAGTGCAAGGGACGCGTGTCACATTCAACATTGTTCTCGACGGTTTTGCGAAACAGGGTTGTTATCTGGAAGCGAGGGATGCGATTCATGAGTTCGGGAAGCTGGGATTCACACCAACAGTGATGACCTACAACATGCTGATGAATGCGTATGCACGAGGCGGGCAGCACTCGAAGCTGCCACAACTGTTGAAGGATATGTCGGCTCTTAACTTGAAGCCTGATTCAGTTACGTACTTGACTATGATATATGCGTATGTTCGAGTGCGTGATTTCAAGAGGGCTTTCTTCTACCACAAGCAAATGGTGAAGAGTGGTCAGTTGCCTGCTGATGACAAGTCGTATCAGAAGCTTAGGAGGATATTGGATGTGAAAGCTGCGATAAAGAATAGGAAGGATCGAAGTGCTATCCTTGGTATAATTAATAGCACGGTTGGTTTGAAACCTAAGAAGAAAAGGAAGAAGGATGAGTTTTGGAAGACCAAAAGAAAGCATCCTCTTGATCGAAATCCACGGATGGATTGAACTTTGAACTTCCTGTGATACTTTGAAATTCTGTAGCATTGTATGAAGCTGTACGAAAATGGACAACCCACATTATCCAAGTTGTTTTGAGCTTCAGATAGAAACTGCCATAAGGACGAACAATTGGAGAATGAACATCAGTGATTGATACAACATTACCACTACCAGTAGCGCGATGTAACTACAGTTGCAAAATGCCTTCAACCTGGTTTTGTTGTCCGATCACTGGAAATCTTTAAAAGAGCGTCGTTTGATTCTGAATAGCCTCACATGCATCATCTTCTTCGGTGTATCCCTTTCGAGCACTGTGTAATCGTACCATAAGGAGAAATACACCCAGGTTACTACTACTTTATTTTATTAATCTATAACTAGCACCACAAATAATGCGGATTTAAGAATTAATAACTAGCGTCACAAATAACTGTTATCGAGCTTAAATACAGTGAAATTTTGAAATGGAAACAGTGATGTAGAGTCTTATTTTCCCCATAAGAGGAGCTTACATAACAAAAATCGAAAGAAGATGACCTTAAGATAGACAACTAGGAGGCACGTCGTCATAGTAAATGGACAACTCGATTACCAGGACGAGGAGCAAAGCGCTAAAGGAAATACATGAGTCGAATGAAGATCAGAAAAGGTGATAGTCTGCTTGGAGCGAACAACAACCCGCACAACAGCAACCCATGGAGCGGATTGGTTTTGAATCATAGAATCACCAGCTTAACTTAACTTGAGGAATGAAGATACTATTTTCCTATCAGCTTCTGCTCAGCAAGGGGAGATTGTCAGCCACTAGCCGTTTTTTTAATTTATCATTGGATAACCGGCTTGGTAAGGTTGGAACCATAACAAGTCATCCCTAGGAATGCTGCTGCATGAACTCAATGCCACGACTCACAACCACAGTGCTTCCCAACAAGGTCCAACACTTACAAGTGCCAAGGCCTGCCGGGACAGTTCTCTTAAAGCTACACAATTTCACTTCTGCTTCTTGGTGAGGAAGAAAAACAATGCCTGCAACCACGAAGAAAAAAGATCTGGTTATGTCAAGAACTCATCCGTATCGATTAACTATAGCCAAAACCGATTCCTGGAGAGCAAGTCTATCTTCTTATTGCTGGCATAATGTACCCTGTCTTGAAAATTGGTTAACCTACTAGCCTTAGGGGCTTCAGAAGCATATAGAGCTATTATGAGTAGCTCCCCAGATAGAGAATGAAGGAAAATGAACACTCATCCAGGTTACCACTTCTTTGCTTGGTAAAGTAGATAGGTCGGACAAGTAGAGAAATGTTCCATAGGCAAAATATATCTAGACTCTTTCCAACTCAGACCAACAAAAAGCATCCAACTTGTAAAGCTTGATGAGCGACCAGCACCTTTAAAATACAAAAGATGCCCCATGTCACCTAATGCTGGTCACTTAAGGACCATACACAGTAACAAAACAACTAACAATAGCTGCTCAATCATTGCTCCTAATTACTCACACAATCTCTAGTGTCGAGGACCAAATAGAACCATAGTGGTTCAATCCAGAAGTTGAACTGGGAAAGTATAGAGAACTCACTTGGAAGGCTCTTGCATCGTCCAAAAGCCTTATTGAAATTACAGTTCCTGCTTTTGAACCAACCACCCAGAGAAATGCAAAGAGCCCAGCGGTCGACACCATCCTTATACTCTATAGTCAAGTAAAGAGAGTTATTGAATTTGTCCCGAGTTTTGGAACTCTAGTTCTCCTTAGCACCATCTGCTATATGTTGCTGACCCAATCCCAGTAGGCAGCTATGGAAATCTAGCTCTTCTCTCATGGGTGGCTGCAGCATTAAAGTCGATGCAATGTATGGATGCCACAAGTATCTCCAGCGACTAGAAAGGACGCTAGTGGCGGCTGCCTGTTTAAGTGTCAGGAAAGACAGTATATGACACAGGATCTCATCGTGCAGTTCACTGATCCTGTCACTCGGTTCATCAGATCTCTTGAGACAGCGCTGTGAGAGAAATAATGAACGGAATCAAGGCTCAAGAGTATCTGTCTGAAAATATGAACCCTAGGTCACCAATTGGAGCTACAAAATTACGAGAAATGTATATAAGGTGACGGGAAGTTCAAAGTTCCCACCACAATGATGCAAGCTAAAAAGGATTGAGCTTCCGGAGATATCAACAAAGGCAGAGTTACCCATTAAATCGAAATTGAAGATCGAGTAGCCATTCACAGATTGACCAACCATAACCGCAGATTCGAGATCAAACAAGACGCAATGATCAAATGAAAAGGCCGATAGTTTTGGTGCAACAATAATTGAAAGCAGAAATGAAGGCGTAAAATCTAACTGGCTAAGAAAGTTCACCTGGTGTTGTGAAGCGGCGGCGGCAGCTGCCCGGGCCCTTTCCGTCATTGGAATATGAGAGACCGTCGGAAAGTGAATTTTCGCACGCGAAAGCGAATTCTATCAGCGAACATGCGTACCTTGTGCGAGCGGTGGAGCTTGATTTTGGTCGGAGAGTAGAGATGCTCGGCGGAGGCGTGAATGTTATGCAGCCGCGGTCATTTGCAAATACAGGTAGCAAGTAGCAATTGAAGAGGCAGCGAAGGTGAAGGTGAAGGTGAAGGTGAAGGCGAAAAGAAGAAGAAAAGGAGTTCAGCAAGCTGCGGTGAGAAATAATTGGATTGTGAACGGTGGACGAGGACACCTGGAAGTACGAGAGCGCACGGCGGCGGTGACCGGTGAGTCTTAGCGTAGCGAGCAGTTTAAAGTGGAGATGGTTAAAAATAGAGAAAGGTGAGAAGAGATGGACAATGACTTATCGACTAGTAGTCTTATTCTAGATAAAATTCATGCGCACCTTGACTAATTGGGATAAGATTAGATGGTTCGATTTTTGGGGAAAAAATCCAAAAGTACCATTGTTTAAAAAAAAATTTCCAAAAATATCACCCAAACCCAAAAAATTCCAAAAATACCACCCTTTCTTCATCTTTTACTTATAGGGTATGACCTACAAAATACCAGTTGAAGTATGTGAAGTCGATGCATGCTTATTGGTCCGATCGAAAATTAGCCTTCAGGTTGAACTTAAAGTGAAAGATGATTGTGATTCTGGTGTTTTTATTTATGAAGCTATACTTCCATATTGATGTTGGCACTATCTCGAACGAAGAACAGTTTGAGAGTTCGATTCGATTTCATCCTCAACTTGAAAGCATTTAAAGGTAAGAAATTTCGATTCTTGGTGAAAGTTGTCCATAATTTCTATAAACCTACTGCAATGCGCTTTGTGGTTCAAAATCAAGTATTTCTAACGACAAACATATTGTAAATAGTCTTAAGTTTATTATTCACAAGGCATTTTGTGAATTTGTTAAAGTTTGATCGATCATAAATTTTTCGTCAGTTGTCTGATTGCCACAAACTAGGTGCATCTTGGAGGGGATTTGATTCTTAAATGTGCTATGTAGAAAAGATTATGCTAAAATGTCATCTTTCAAGTTTGTTTTATTGAAGGTTGTTTGTTGGGATGTTTGGATGGGTAGGAGGTTAAACGATGATTTACAATCTTTGTTCTGTTCTATAATTATTTACACGTGGTGGACTTTGCCAATTCAAACAATTTATGTTTTTTGGCTGTGGATTGCAATTTGCAAGTAACTGCATATGTTCAGTATCAATTCAAAAAGAATATGCATGTTATTGGGCTCTAACAACTTTTGTTGGTATTTCTTTTGGATTCTCTATGTTATTGATATGGGGTTTAGATATTAAAGGCTCCCAATCGAGGTTAAAAAGTATACGAGATTTGGTTTTTGCAGGAGAGGAAATAAATTTAGTTGCTACAAATTCGGAGGAAACCCGCAACACTAATTCAAGTCATGAAGGAGTATTTATAAATTAAAGGCAGAAAAGAAAATATTTCATTGACTCTGGGATGGCAAAATTACCCACCCATGGTGGGTAATTATACCCAAATCCAAGTAGACCCATTGATAATGGGTTGGGTATGGGTGAAGTGCATATGGGTTTGGGGGTTTGTAGATGGGTTTGGGTAAGGTATGAATATTGTTTCCATAATCTAAATGGGTATGGGTTGGATATGGATATCCATTTACTTGAGGGTGTTTTAACTAAACATGCAAAAATTGGACCTATTTGTAAAACTTGAAAAGTTTAGGTACCAAAATGTAAGACCAAAAAAATTTAGGTACCAAAACATAATTTTCCATCGATATTTTGAGGACTTATATGCAAAAAAAATTAAATTTAGGTACTAAATATGCATATCTATTAAATTTAGATACCAAACTGTAAATTATATTTGGCCATGGATACAAACCCAAATCCATTTGTTATAAACCCAACCCAACCCAAAGTAAATGGGTATGGGTACAAACCCATCAAACTCTACCCATATCCATCTATTTGGATTTCATACCCAACCCAATTAGGTTGGATAGTAAAAACCCATGGGTATGGGCAAAATTGCCATCCCTACTTAGAATGAGTAGTACTGTTGGAACTAATGCAACTAAGGTCCATATTATGAGCGGTATCTTTAGTAATTTGTGAATCGTAGGGCTTATAGAAAATTCGGACTTTTAAATTGTAAATGGTTTCAGCTTATTGTTTTTATTGTCCTTCTCTAAGTACAATCGGAATTTCAGGTTGAAAATAGTATGCATTTGTGTGGGTGATCAACAGCAGCAACTTGCATTTATGAGTTATGATAGCAGCATCTTGCATTTTGGTGAATAACAACAGTAGCTATATTTTTATGAATAACATTGCATTTATATTTTTATGACCACAACAATAGGTAAAAATTCAGTTTATAATCTTTATATATAGTGAATAAAAACAGTAGCTAAACTTCACCGGCCAAAGGCCGGGCCCAATTGCTAGTTCTAGATAAAATTCATGCGCACCTTGACTAATTGGGATAAGATTAGATGGTTCGATTTTTGGGGAAAAAATCCAAAAGTACCATTGTTTAAAACAAAATTTCCAAAAATATCACCCAAACCCAAAAAATTCCAAAAATACCACCCTTTTTCAAAAACCGCCACCCCACCCAGCGGTTTGGTCGAAAACCGCTTGTCGGGGGCGCGGTTTTGGACCAAACCGCGGGCCTAGGGGGCGGTTATAAAAAAAAAAAAATTGGACCAAAACCGTCACCCCAACCAGCGGTTTGGTCCAAAATTTCGGTCGAAACTTCAAACGAACGTAACTTTGCACTCGGGTATCCGATCGTAGCGATTTATTTTTTCATTTCGCATAACTTTTAAAGATCTAAAACTTTTACTAGGATGAAATTTTCAAAACAGGAACTATTTGTAGATATACGGGACCTTGAGAATAACTTTACCTTTACTTTTCAGAAATCCATGTACATTTTGAAATTATGATTATATTAAAAGTTGTAGATCTTGAAAAGTTATGCGGAATAAAAAAAAATTCATAACATTTGGAGTTTGGAGCACAAAGTTATGGCCGCCCAAAGTTTGACGAAAGGCGAGACCCGGCGGTTTGCGGCTTGCAAGATCTCAAAAAGTTTGCGGCCTCCATTTTTTGAATCCGAATAAATTTTTGAGATCTTGCAAGTCTCAAATAGTCGGGTTCCGTCTTCGTCTCGAAAAAACGTCATTTGTCACCCCGAACGACCTTTTTTTATTTCGTCAAACATTGGGCGGCCATAACTTTGTGCTCCAAAATCCGAATGTCATGAATTTTTTTTTATTCCTCATAACTTTTCAAGATCTACAACTTTTAATATAATCATAATTTAAAAATGTACATGGATTTCTGAAAAGTAAAGGTAAAGTTATTCTCAAGGTCCCGTATATCCACAAATAGTTCCTGTTTTGAAAATTTCATCCTAGTAAAAGTTGTAGATCTTGAAAAGTTATGCAAAATGAAAAAAAAATCGCCGCGATCGGATACCCGAGTGCAAAGTTACGTTCGTTTGAAGTTTCGACCGAACTTTTGGACCAAACCGCTGGTTGGGGTGGCGGTTTTGGGCCAAACCGCCACCCCACCCAGCGGTTTTGGTCCAAATTTTTTTTTTTTTTTTATAACCGCCCCCTAGGCCCACGGTTTGGTCCAAAACCGCGCCCCCGACAAGCGGTTTTCGACCAAACCGCTGGGTGGGGTGGCGGTTTTTGAAAAATGGTGGTATTTTTGGAATTTTTTGAGATTGGGTGGTATTTTTGGAATTTTTTTTTAAACAGTGGTACTTTTGGATTTTTTCCGATTTTTGGTGGATTGTTGAAATGAATAAGGGGTTGTCTTGAGAACGAGATTTTGTGCGTGGATTCATTGAATCCTAGATTTTGTAGAAAGTTATGTTTTTTTGTTGATTTTATATTGTTGATTTTAGATTTAGAGATTTAAAATCTCTAAAATCTGCGGATATCAAATCTCTCATAATCTGAGAGATTCTATATATTGATTCGTGAGATTTTTCCCCCTAATTTTTATTTATTTATTTATCATATTAAATATATTTATCAACAAATTTTTTAATATTTATCGAACCATTCTGATTTTTTATTACGGATAAACATTTATTTAATATAAAATTAATTTTTTTATTTTCTTTGATTGCTAACAATCACAGTTACCAAACAATAAACATTTTAAAATCTATTTTCAACAATCCAAAGAGTTAAAATCTTTAGATTGTTGACAATTTAAATTCATATTCTCCAAACGACCCCTAAGTGTCAATGAGGTTTAAGGGCGGGTTCTGTTTCATTTTGAATTTTTTTAGAAGGAGTTAAGTTGTAGATTTTTTTTCCCGAACTTCAAGAGAGTTCGAACGACGGTTAGGATTTCAGTGTTAACTCTGGATACCCATCCGAAGGGCTTCGTATTGTGTTGCTGGTCTGCCTTCTGCTTCCGACAAGTGAGAGATAGGGGGTGTGCTGCTATCCTTGTGAGCACATATCATGGCAGAGATTGAAGGAGGGTCTGAAATAGAAAATTCATCTGCAGAAGAAATATAACTTCATATACAGAAGATACAAATAGAAGAAGAAGACAATGAGTTGTTGACTATAGCGGAAACTTATAAGATTATGGGATTGGATAAAGCAGTACAAGAGCTAGGGTTAGTTGAACGACTAGAGTCCACAAGCAAACCCTAATATGCAATCAATGCAAATGGCGTTAACAAAGGCTTGGAACTTGAGACAAATAACGAACATTGGAGAGAAGTTATATGTTGTTGGGCCACGTGTTGAGCCGCAGAGGCTTAAAGACCCATGATAGTGAGAAGCACATGAGCCAGGCAGGGCCCAATGAGGATTCAAGAGAATTGCATTTGGACGATCTCGAGATACTCTGACTTCACATTTACTGTGCTCGAATGCGCTCCACCTACATATGAGACAAGTCATAGACCTCCTGACATAGAGATCAAACAGTTGTAAAGTCATCATCAAAGTACGAGAACCCTCTAAGATATGTGCCTCGAGGTTTGCCTGAAATAGCATTAAATGACCGCGAAGGCATTCCCTGTGAGATGGGACATTCCCAGACCGCCTGACACAACATTTAATGTCATGAGCTTCACCTGACTGGGTATAAATACCCCCCAGATAGCATTGATGGTAACCAACTACTTCATTTCTTACTAAATATCACTCCTCCCATCATCTCTCTAACTTAGGCTTTGGAGGGTGTCTCAAGCGACCTTTCTTGCATGATCCAGGAGGGTGCATAACAACCACAGACTACGACATCGACCTCACTCGCATCACTTCCCACGTGTAACATTCTAGGTTTAAACATATGTGTTCCAATTTAGGGAACTAGATGATAGAAGCAAGGTAAGGTTTGGAGGACCATGGAACTATGAGGGGGATCTATTGATATTTTGAGAGGCTAACTTGAATAATCGCCCATCTGGGATGGAAATATGGATGAGGGTGATGGAAATTCATGCATCTTACAAAAACCAAGAGATGGCAGAGAATGTGGATGCAAGATTTGGAAATTTTATTATGTTTGACGAGCTGAATTCAACAGACTGAAGAATGTTCATGAGAATAAGAGTGGCGAAAGATGTGAATGAACCGCTACTAATGCACCTTAAGATGCATAAGGAAGGGATGAGATGGGGATGACACTTTAAAGTTGAAGAGTTTTAGTAGTGCCATGATAATTGTAGTAAGTTCATTGCACAAGCATGGAATACAAGCACAATAATGCCTCCTAAGTTGGAATAAGGAAACGTTGAGATGTAAGGAGAAGGAGGAAAACATAAGCCACTTTATAGAGTATAAAAAATGAGAAAGAACACAATGGTAATCCTACAATGACGAGAGGAGCTCAATGAACTTTTACTACATGGAGAGATTATGTGGAGACAACAAACTAGAACAAATTGGTTGGAGGGAAGGGGATAGAAACACCAAATTCTTCCTTAGGAAAGCCTCAAATAGAAGAAGTAGAAACATGATTCTTGAACTTCAAAACGATGATGGTCAGCTGGGAAGGGGATAAACAGGAGTTATAACATGTATAGTTCAATATCTTAGAAGTCTCTATATCGTGGGACAACAAGAATATACAACCCATGTTCCATAGGCATTGAAGCCTAAAGTGACAAGAGAAATGAATGAGCAATTAATGTCGTGGGACAACAAGAATATACACCCTTGAAAACACCTGAGACTGATGGGCTTCCATCACTATTATTTCAAAGAAACCGGAATACATTGGGTCCTGCAATAACCGGAGCATTACACAAAATATTAGAATGAGGGGAGATGCCTCAAAACATGAATCATATGCTTATTGCATTAATTCCCAAGAAGAAAGATCCTGAAAGACCAATGGATTCCAGGCCTGTAAGACAATGCAATGTCATATATAAGATACTATCAAAGGTCATCGCCAATAGGCTTAAAAGGATGCTCAATCCAATCATTACTGAGTTACAAAGTGCATTTGTACGGGGGAGGTTCATCAACAACAATATATTGGTGGCTTTCGAGTGTGTTTCATGCAGTGAAAAACATTAGAGAGGGGCATAAGGGTTATGTTGCATCAAATCTTAATTTTGTTAAGGCTTATGATTTGGGTCGAGTGTGGTTATTTGGAGGTAATGATGATTAAATTGGAGTTTTGTGCATAATGGGTAAAACTAGTAATGCAATGTGTTACCACAGTTTCATACTCAATCCTAGTAAATGGACATCAATCGGAAACAATAATACCAACACATGGATTGTGACAAGGTGACCCCCTCTCATCTTATCTCTTTCTACCGTGTGCAGAGGGTTTATATGGATTAACAAAAAAAAAATAGTAGCAAAAGATAAGCTAAATGAGATTAAGGTATGTCGAAATGCACCAATGATTTGGAAGGAAATTCATTAGGCCTGGCCTATTACGACCACCAACATGAGATTGAATATCAAGGATCGCGCACGAATAACTTGTGCAGACCAATGGGTTGATAGTGGGGATTGCCTTTAGATCACGAGCAGAGGATGAACCACCCTTTTCCATAAACTCATGTACCACCATTTGTAACTATCGATAGTGAGTGGAACGTTCATGCTCTCTAAGAACATCTCACCGAATAATTAGTTTTCTAGGTTCTGGGTGTCCAGCCCCTAGAAGACAAATTCTAGTGAGGACTTGCCAACATGAGGTCAATAGCAAGATGATTGATTCTAATTCAATTCAGTATACGCCATTGCAGCAGACTGTGACGAGGCAAAAATGATGAAAGACTGGGGTCTGGGGGATCATCTAGAGGTGGAGGGGGCCTGATTGAGTCACCATTTTTCTAGGTTAACTTGTTTATAACTCATTCAGTCTTCTAAATACCATAGCTTTTTCAATTCACATTTTTTATATTAGTTTTGTAACTTCTCTGACAACGTAACACAAACCTAAAGTTATACATTAGTTGTTGGTCCTCATGGCGAGCAAAAATGATTGAGTCTTTGAGGGCAATATTGTTTCAAATGAAGACTTTCTACAACATGTACACGCGTGCCAAGTGTCATGGACATGGATAGGCTCATCCCAAGGATGTCAAACATGTATCCGGTCGATTGGTTCAACTGGGTCCGACCGGAATCGACCATCTAAATGGTTGGAACACACTTTGATTGGACAGTTCTGAAAAAAATTCAAAATTGGGTCAAACCAATTAAACCGATGGTCTAAACGAACAAAATTTGGTTTACAAATGAAGTTTGATGATTTTGTAATATATATTTCGTATGAATGTAGATTAGTGAGATTGTTTTATGAACCCCATCCTACAATTAAACCTCAAACCACTTGTAAAACTGGCTTGATGGATTAATCCGTTTTGACAAACTTGGCTCGTCCACGTTCCTATTATACCCATTAGAAAGAGGCACATATATCCTAGCAACCGATGCCTCCTGAGTGGATAACTCTTAATTATGATGACTCCGTCCATCTTGAATCACGTCATGCTTCTACTGGTGGCCTAATTTGGGATCATACATGACGTTGTTTGGTGGCATTAGCTTTAAACCTTGGGATTTGTTCCATCACTTGAGTAGAATTGAGAGACGCGATAAAGGGGCTTTAGTTGGCTTGGGATGTTGGCTATAGGTACATATAAGTTCATTTGGACTCCAAGTGAGTAGTTCAACTCTTTAGTTGAGATGGTGAGTATCATCAACACATAACGGTGATTCGACGCTTCAATGAACTCTAAGGTCAAGATTACGATGTTTTGATCTTCATATAACAAGAAGGTGAAAAGTGTATTGACTTTTTAGCAAATCGTGGACATGTTTTATCTTCAGATTTTTATGATATTTCAATTTTTTTGAATTTTTTTATAACATTCATGAGCTCTTCAACACTCCTTTGATTTTGAATGAAGTCTAGGATACATTGCACCCATTTAAAAAAAATACCCTAATCCCACATAAAAGCTCTCAAATCGTTTATTTTCTTTTCCATTTTCCGGGCAAGCAAGCTGCATGGGGTAAATGGGTAATTCTGGGTCAATTCCGTTCACGGAAAACTAGAAACCCTAACTCTGGGGGCGCCCGCCGAGTGTAAAGCCAAGACTCGCCGAGAAGGGCAAAAAAAAGAAAAGAGAGCCAATGCCACGTGGACACCTCGGCAGATAACGTCTCCCAAAAACCTCTCGATGACGTGTACCTTGTAACCGCGGCCTCCATATAAATACCACCATCTTTCCCTCTCTTCGTTTTTTCGTTCTCATCCATTATCTCTCTCCTTCTTCACTGTCCATTTTCCTCTTCTTGAATCGCTATCGAACGGATTGGGACCGATACTTGCTAACCCGGACACTCGCCTCCCTGATCTCTCGCTCCCTGTCTCCTTCTTCCGGCAAGCATTTCCCGGAAAGGCTGGGGGATCCGGAGAGACCCTCCCGTTGGTCTAGGGTTTTTTCCTCCAGATTTGAATCGGCCGTTCCTTTGTTTTTTTGCGCGCTCTGATCGGAATTTCTGTCTCGGTTCGAAGGAGATCCCGATTGTTTCTTCCTGGCTTGGCTCGAGATCCCGGGCCAAGCACAGAAGAACCGCTTCACCGTTTTCAGATTCACTTCCTTCTCTCCGGACTCGGGAAGCTGACTGCAGCAGAGGTATTAGTTTGTATCTCTCGTTTCTCTCTTTGTTAATCTGCTACTGTTTTTTTTTTGTTATCTTGCGGAGGTTATCTGTATTGTTGCTTGCAATACGAGAGGGAAAAATGCGATAGCTGAAGTCTGTTTTAGTAGATGAGTGTTGTTGCGTAGGTAAGTTTGAGATTCAGATATTGTGATATCCGCGTTGCAGTTCCGATCATTGAAACTTTAGAGTCACGGTTGTTCATTTTAGTTTCTCATCGGCTGATGGTTCTGGAACAAGAACTTTAACTTTTGGAAATGGTGGATGCATCGTTAAGCGTATTTGTGATGCTAGGATTTAATTGCTCTCTGTTTTTTGTTTTGTTTTCAATTGCAGAAGGTATTGTACAGGATTCATTGTGTAAATGGCGTCAAATGAGGGATTTCTAACTGATGAGCAGAGAGAAGTGTTGAAACTTGCCTGTCAGAACGCAGACAACCTGACTTCACCGCCTAAAAGCTTGTCGTCGTCACCTAAATCCCCTTCAGGGTTGCGTCCTGAACACTTTGTGAGAGTTCCTGGTGCTGGCAAAGCATCCACAGGTGGTGCTGGTGGCAGGCATGTAAAGCGATCACACTCTGGCAAGTACGGGAGAGCAAAGAAGGGTGAGAACCCTATGATTTAGCCAATGTGATTTTGTTATTTACATGGACTAAGAAAGCTGCTGGATTCTGAATTTGTTACCTATTATGGTAGTACTGTTATCACTTATTAGTAGGGTTCTGGAGATGGAGTTACTTCGTATTTTCAGTATTCGTGGTGTGGTCTGAAAAAATTCATTTGATTGTTTCTAGTTGAGTTTCTCTTGACTTTCGTATCTGGTTAAGTTTCTTCTTATGAATGCTTGAGGCTGAAAATTTTCTATGTATTTGTGATCCTTTCTGTTGTGGTGTATATTGGTGTTGATTGCTCATTTTTTGCTTTTTCTAGTACTTAGCTCGGTGCAATTTTCTTTCAAATTTTGGTCAGTTCTGTGCACTTGTGTTAAAACTTTATAGTTATGTAGGATTGCACTTAACTATTTCTACTATTGAGTGATGGGAACAGATGGTGCTGGTGGGAAGGGAACATGGGGGAAGCTTCTTGATACAGAAGGTGACATCCATATTGATCGCAACGATCCTAATTATGACAGTGGAGAGGTAACTCATACTTTGATCTATTCGTGATTTTTTTTAAAGGAATTGTGGGATGTATTTTTCCTGATGCTCTTCTTTTTTACCAGGAACCCTATAAGCTCGTTGAGGCTACCCTATCTGATCCCTTGGATGACTACAAGAAAGCTGTTGCTTCCATAGTAGAAGAGTACTTCAGTACTGGGGATGTGGAAGTTGCAGCATCAGACCTCAGAGAACTTGGAGCCAGTCAATATCATCCATACTTTATCAAAAGACTCATTTCCATGGCCATGGACAGGCACGACAAGGAGAAGGAAATGGCTTCTGTTTTACTGTCCTCACTATATGCTGATGTCATAACTCCTGCCCAAATCCGGGATGGTTTTGTCATACTTCTCGAATCTACTGATGACCTTGCTGTAGATATATTGGACGCAGTAGATGTCCTTGCTTTATTTGTCGCACGTGCAGTGGTTGATGAGATACTCCCACCTGCATTTCTCCCCCGAGCAAAGAAAACTATTCCTGAAGCATCAAAGGGATTTCAGGTTCTACTGACAGCTGAAAAATCCTACCTTTCAGCTCCTCACCATGCTGAGCTTGTGGAGAGGAGATGGGGTGGTAGCACTCGCACCACTGTTGAAGAGGTGAAGAAGAAGATTGCCAATCTGTTGAGGGAGTATGTTGAGAGTGGATATGCTGTTGAGGCTTGTAGATCCATTCGAGAACTAGGGGTTACATTCTTCCACCATGAGGTTGTGAAGAGAGCTTTAGTTCTTGCAATGGAGATGCAAACTGCTGAACCACTCATCTCCAAGCTCCTGAAGGAAGCTTCGGAGGAAGGGCTCATAAGTCCTAGTCAAATGACCAAAGGCTTTGCTCGATTGGCAGAGAGCCTCGATGACCTTGCACTTGACATTCCATCTGCTAAACCCCTTTTCCACTCCATCCTCTCTAAAGCCACATCAGAAGGATGGCTGGATGCTTCCTTCTCAAACACTTCAGGTGAAGATGGGCAACCACGAGCTGAGGATGCAAAGTTGAAGCGCTACAAAGAGGAGGTTGTCACGGTTATCCATGAGTACTTCAACTCCGATGATATCCCTGAACTGATAAGGAGTTTGGTAGATCTCGGTTTGCCAGAGTACAACCCGATATTCTTAAAGCGGCTTATAACCCTTGCCATGGACAGGAAAAACAGGGAGAAAGAGATGGCATCTGTTTTGCTCTCGGCTCTTCACATAGAGATCTTCTCGACAGAAGATATAGTTGATGGCTTTGTGATGCTATTGGAATCTGCAGAAGATACAGCTCTCGATATCCTGGATGCTTCGAATGAGCTGGCCTTGTTTCTAGCCAGGGCTGTGATAGACGATGTGCTAGCACCTTTGAATCTAGAGGAGATAGGAGGCCAGCTGCCACCAAACTGCAGTGGGACAGAGACTGTAAAAATGGCTCGATCTCTCATTACTGCTCGCCATGCTGGGGAGAGGCTCCTGAGGTGCTGGGGAGGCGGGACAGGGTGGGCCGTGGAAGACGCGAAGGACAAGATCATGAAGTTGTTGGAGGAGTATGAGAGCAGTGGGGGAGTAGGTGAAGCCTGCCAGTGCATCCGCGACTTGGGAATGCCATTCTTCAACCACGAGGTGGTGAAGAAGGCGCTGATCATGGCCATGGAGAAGAAGAACGACAAGATGCTGGATCTGCTCCAGGAGTGTTTCAACGAAGGGCTGATCACCATTAACCAGATGACGAAAGGGTTCACCCGCATCAAGGAAGGGCTCGATGATCTTGCTCTTGACATACCAAATGCAGAGGAGAAGTACGCTTTCTACGTCGAGTATGCCCAGAAGAAGGGTTGGCTTCAGGCATCCTTCTAGACCTAGATGGCCTTTACTTGGGAAGCACGCTGGGTTTACATGGTCCACTAGATGAAGCTTCAAAGGTGGATAGATAAACAGAGCATGAGAGCTTGCATTAGATTCCTTTGAGCGATTGTTCTCCTTACGTTTTCCTTCCCTCCCTTATCTTTGCTCCTGGGTTTTGTTGGTGTTTCAGGAAGGGCCAGACGAGGAAATTTGTGTTGCCATCGAAGCCGATGTACAAAGTTGGTTCTCGTCTTTACCAATTAGGCTTTTAACTCTAGGAATGAGCTGTTGTGCTGTCTGGATTATAGCAATACGATCTTTCCCCTTTGATTGTTAAGAACTATTGTTCCTCTGTCCTTCATATTATGCTTCTATCTTCACGGATTGCTGTTCTTCAACCAGGTATGGATGTCTGTTTTCCGCGAGTTAAATATTGTGGAGATACTGGAACACCGGTTGCAGATTAATAGATGTAGCTGAAAAGCCTTTGTTACGGGAAATACCGAAATAGTGAATTTGATGGAAGGCAGAAAGTGAACGGATTGCTGAGGAGTGGGAACTGGGAAGAGAAAGAGAAGCCCGAGAAAGAGTATGGGTTAGGCCCGAATTGGTCTGGGAGCGGGTTTTGGGATTTTGGGCTGGCTCGGTTGGGCTTTTTCCGGTTAGCCATGCGACATTCTTTACTCTTTAGTACAAATTTTGGTGATAACGATGATGTGGTAATTTGGATGGTAAAATGGACGGACATTAACTGAACTACCAATTTGCTCGTTATGAAGAATATAAGTGATCGATTTGTTAAAATTGAAATGTTAATTATCCATTTGTTAGCAACCCTAAAAAAGAACTATCGCTCCGCCGCGCCGGCTAGCGGAGGGGCCGAATGGCAGAAGTTCCAAGTCAGAAGTTAGGTGATAGATTCTTCCCCGGAGTCGTTCTTTTATCTCTGTAGAAAGAATCATGGAAGAAATTCCGGAGACCCCCAGACTTCAAGCCGTGCTCGTGAAGCCAGAGTTCGACTCCATGGAAGGAAGCTCCAAGACGACAACGCATTCCAAGGTCGTTGTTCTGGCTGACCTCAACGCCTGTCCTCCCGAGGCCGACGCCTTCGATTCCGTCGATGTCGCTGCCCTAGATATCACCAGGTTTTACTTCGTTTGCTCGCCTGTAACTGCTGTAGCGTCTTCTAATTATGCGACCGCTTGGCTTTTGGTCACTTCTGTTGTCAATTATCCAATCCATGATTATAATTGAATGAGAACTGAGCTTATATGAGAATTATGTTTCATGTAGATTGGTCAATGACGATAGTCAGGAGAGAGGAAGCTTAACGAGCAAAGAAATGGATGGCATAGAAGGTGAAGCTAAAAAATTGAACAAGCAAGTGAAGTGCCGGTCGAGAAGTGGCAAGGCAGAAGGGGCGTTTGAGTATGGAGCTGATGCAGATGCGGATCAACATGGTCAAAGCTCAGTCTCCTCTCGTGAAGAAAAAGTCAGCAGCCTGAAAACGGTTGGTTCTCTTAGCTCCTCTAAGCCAGTTTTTTTCTGATATTCATCTGGTGTTTGATAGCTCTTCTCATTGGGTGTTTTGTCCATGGCGCGATAGGGTTTGGTCCATGTTGCAAGGAAGATGCCGAAAAACGCTCATGCTCACTTCATACTTGGTCTAATGTACCAAAGGCTTGGACTGCCTCAGAAGGTATTTTTTTTGAAATTGGATTTCATCGACACTGAAATTCATGCAATTTTGTTTAATTGGGCTGGTGCAAATCCGTTTAGGCAGTTTCAGCTTATGAAAAGGCAGAAGAGATTTTGCTGCGGTGCGAGGTTGAGGTTGCCAGACTTGAGTTGCTTACGTTGGTTCAAGTTCACCATGCACAGTGCATTCTCCTTGAGAATTCTGCTGACAATAGTATGGATAAAGAACTTGGTGCTGATGAAATCGGTGAAGTTCTTTCCAAACTGAATGAATCAATGCATAAAGATATCAGACAAGCGGCTATTTGGAACACACTGGGTTTGATACTTCTTAAATCTGGTCGTCTTCAGGTTAGATATGCGTTTCCATTAACTTGTGTTTTTTAGTATGGCTCTGGTCATCATTTCGCTTGGCATGACTTGGTCCATGTCTTTGTGGCAGAATGCAGTTTCAGTTTTCTCAGCTTTGTTGGCTGCTGACCCTAACAATATTGACTGCCTTGCAAATTTGGGGATTGCTTGCCTCCAAAGGTAAAGGAGTTGGAGTTTTTTTCTTCTTGGATCATTGTCAAAACTATCATTCTATAAGTTAAAATTATAGGCAAACAGCAATGCGAAATACAGAAGCTTGTGAGATGCAGTCACTTGGGTACAAATGAAAACTTGGATTTAATAAATTGATTTCAAACTTCCATTTTCCTTAAACTATCTTTTTATTCTTGATTCAGTCTTAGCACTTTATCACCGTTTCTTCTATTTTATTTATGTATCTAGTAGCTAGACTTGATTCATACTTGGCACAGGCTTAGCAGTTTCTGATTTTGTCATCTTGCAGTGGAGACTTGGAGTTGTCTGCTAAATGCTTTCAAGATTTGATTCTCAAAGATCAAAATCATCCTGCTGCTTTCATCAACTACGCAGCCATTCTGCTATGTAAATATGGGTCAGTTGTAGCAGGTACCATCTTTGACGAATATTGGCTGCAGCTGTCTTTGTCAACTTTTCAGTTTTAGCTGGACTGGAGGAAGTAGTCAGGCCCTGTATGTTTCATTTTCTCAAATATGGGGTTAAAGAGGCTTAAAAGTGCTACTGCTGACATCAGGTGCTGGATCACGTGCTGGTGAAGGAGCTTCTGTTGATCAGTTTGATGCTGCTAATGTTGCGAAAGAATGTTTGTTGGCTTCATTGAAACTGGATCCTAAGGCTGCTCATGTATGGGCTAATCTTGCTAATGCCTATTACATGACTGGTGACCACAAGAGCTCTAGCAAGTGCTTGGAGAAGGTGCTCATGGCTTATTGCCCCCAGTATTTATTGCTTCCTTGTTGAGGTTGTTCATTGGTCTCTTCGATCTTGGACAACTTATGTTTTGTCATCAAGGAAAAAAACGGACTTTTTGTTCATAATTAATTCTTTGGGGAACTGAACAGATAGTTGTGATTCATTTTACTGTGCCAATAAAATCATCACCTACTCTTGTTTCTACCTGTTGAATGTCATTTAGGCAGCAAAACTTGAGCCTAATTGTATGTCCACTCGATATGCTGCGGCGGTCCACCGAGTCAAGGATGCAGAAAGGTCTCAAGATCCTAGTGAACAACTCTCTTGGGCTGGAAATGAAATGGCTTCGGTGCTGAGAGAAGGGGATTCAGTTTCAATTGAGCTGCCAATTGCTTGGGCAGGACTTGCTATGGTTCATAAAGCCCAACATGAGATTACATCATCATTTCAGACCGAGCATCATGAGTTGGTGGAAGTGGAAGAGCGTGCTTTCTACAGCTTAAAACAGGTAATTCAATAATTCGATCGATCTACACTTTTCATGATATTTAGTGCTGTGGGATAGCCGACTCAATGTTGCAATATTTTCATGCTTTAATGTCTTGTCATTTTGCATTAAACATTTAAACCTATATTCTCTCGACCATCAGCATTGTGATCTCTTATTTTAACTTGGTTTTGTACCACGCATGAATAAAAGAGGCCAGGCAAGATGTTATTTATTTAGTGCCCGTGAGGTGAGTGGAACTGTGGAAGTAGTAACTTCTAATGTAAGTACGTTATTTTAGATATAAAGATTTCATCTACATGAATCAAGGCTGCTGCAGGACTTGGTAGTTAGAACTTAGAACTTATGATTGGGAATTGGAAAAGTGTGCTCCGTTCCTTTCCAGCTAAACATATTCTACTGCTGTCTAGTAAGTGGGAACTGGAACATTGTGAGTGTGTTGTTCATTTCAACATCTCCGGAGATTAAAGAGTTGCAAACCAGCAGCCTGAATGAAACATCAGAGTACAATTAGGTTATATGATGTGCTTCAAGAACCATAGGATCAACTGTCTAAAGCATACTTCATCATTCATGTTCTTGTGTTCCTTCATTCTTCTTGACATCTGTTCACTTTTGGTATAATATATTGTGAAATTAGGCAATAGGGGAGGATCCAGAAGATGGCACCCACTGGCACCAGCTCGGGCTACACTGTCTATGCTCACGCGAGTTTGAAACTGCACAAAAGTATCTGAAAGTCGCCGTCGCTCGTCTCAGAGAACACAGCTATGCATGGTCAAATCTCGGCATCTCCCTCCAACTGTCTGGCTCACACTTGTCAGAAGCCGAGGACATCTACAAACGAGCTCTGTCGCTGGCAAAACCGGAGGATGCACACGCTATATTCTCCAACCTAGGGAATCTCTACCGGCAGCAAAAGCAGTACGAACGTGCCAAGGCAATGCTCACCAAGGCTCTCGATCTTCAGCCAGGGTATGCTCCCGCGTTCAACAATCTCGGCCTCGTGTTTGTCGCCGAAGGCAGGTGGGAGGAGGCTAAGTTCTGCTTCGACAAAGCTCTTCAGGCAGACCCGTTGCTGGATGCAGCCAAATCCAACTTCATTAAGGCGAGCGGCATGCCCAAAATCCTTGCGGGGTTGTCGTCCTGCCACCTCCACCCCTCGAAACAAGCTTGAGGTATGTAATGTATGTATGTATGTATGTACGGCTTTCCCGTCTTTGGAATTTCGAGTTAGGGGGTTGTGCGATGATATCGTCCAGGGATTACAAATGCAGTTTGTAGAATACATATCCTGCAATTGCACGCATCGTCTTGTGTTTACTTGCAGCCATGTAAATCTTATTAGTATAGAGAATAGAGAGCGCGTCGGTGTTGTTATTGTGTTTGAGGAGCAGTTGACAACTTGACATATCCCTTCTTCTTGTGTTGCGGGGTTCCTTTTTAACCTTTTGCCTATTCACGTTTCCTTCCGGGTTCCAGCTTGCGCCCTCTTTTCATTTATTACTATTTTTTTTTTTAAAGAAGGCTGTGTGGTGGGCCCTCTTTTCCTGAAAATGCGGAGTTGAAATAAGTTAGTTACCATTTATCAACGACCAAAGCGAAGGCCAACAGATGGTTTTTACTGGGATTAGTTTTCACTTTGGGCGAGTGAGTGAGTTACCCATAATGTTTCATTTGTCAGATGGCTGAGGAACAAAATTGCGAACGTGAGCCATATGCCACTAAAATTTGGAAGCTGGTTTTGGTTTTATGAAATTATTGTTGCAACATTGCACATGTGTTAATTAAGTGCCCAAAGAAAAGGACTCCACTCAACTTGATAGGGATTGCCAGTTCCCAACGCTTTTGAGATGGAGGGAGGGCATTGAGTAACCCTTTCTTTTAGGTAACCCTTGTAAGATTGAGTAACCCTTTCGGTCCTGGATTTTTTTTTTTAAGGAAATTTAATTTCATGTCCAAAGTTTGACAGATTACAGATTGGGAGCTTAACTCGGCTAAGTAATTTTTTTTTTTTTTTTGAGAATAGGAGTCTAATTTTCTAAATGGTAAACAATTCAAAATTTTAACTCATTGTATTATTGAAAAAAGATTTAAATTTTTTTCGTTGCTTGGTAATTGTGATTGTTAATCGTCAATAAAAATAAAAATAAAAATAAAAACTGTATTTTTTCTCGAATAGCATGTTTGTCTTTAACTAAAAGAATCAGAGTGACTCAAAAAATATTGAGAATGTTTTGGTAAATGTATTCAATGAGATAAATAAAAAAGAAGAGATAATGTAGGAGGAAAACAAATCTTGCAAATTAAGATATGGAATCTATATAATTATGAGAGATTTGCGGGTCATATCTCTAGATGTTAGATATTTGAAATCTCTAAATTTAGAAGGCACGATACAAAAGGCAGAAAAAAATATAACTTTCTAATGAATCTATAGTTTCAATGTAACTATAATCCAAATGTTTTACTAAAAAGGTAAGATAGCCTAACGGTAAGCTGTCGCAGCAGTGAAGGTTTTGGAGTTACAGATTCCATGTTCGAATCTAAGTGAGGCCCGTTGGTGTTCCCGGAGGTATAAGGTTGTTGGGGCGAAGCCATGTGGTTAGGTGCCTGCATAGTTGAGTTTGGTAACTTTTGAAATCGGAAAAGACCTAGTTGTGGATTTTATATGTATGCACAACAAAGGTTCAAGAAAATCAGTTTATGTAATTGATTGTTGGATTCGGTTCATATAATAAGGATTTAGTTGGGGAACAAAACAGGCTTGTTACTAACGCAGATGAAATCGATTTACTTTAGCGTTGATCAAAATTGGATAATATTAATACGATCAATAATAGAGAATGTTATAAACGCGCTGCTACGGATCGGGAAATCGCCGGAATCGACAAAGCAAAAATACGAAAGCGAGAATCGAAAAAACACAGACACACAATTTACGTGGTTCACTAACACGATGTGTGTTAGCTAGTCCACGGGCGAGAGAGAGCCAGTTTCACTATATCGAGGAGATTACAGATTACAGATTACAGAGGAGTATGAGAAGTATTTGTAGTACTTCTCCATGTGGGTCTAAACCTAATCCAATATGGCAAAGGAAACGGGGCGTTGCCCCTGACCCCACTCGCTGACCGGGCAGCGAGACCCCCGATTACCAGTCGTAGCGGCTGATAGTCCGATTCAAGTCACATCAACAGAGAAATTCATAAATAAATAAAAAAAAAAACTAAATGAGTCTAATATCATAAACTCAATTCAAAATCAAACACGAGATTATAAGATCAGTTCTATTCGTAGCCGTTTCAAAATGATATAAACAGACGATATTGTTTATCATATTATAACGAGACTTGCTTCGTCATTAGTCATTATTATTCTTCTTGATAAATAATCCCAATGTGGAAGTCGTCAAACGGTTTGCTCACTCTGCCGGCAGCCACCGAAATACACAATTGTTTCTAACTAGCATGGTCCTACACTTCTACCTCATTATTATTCCCTCTCCCTTGTGTCCCTCATCAGTCATCATCCTCCTCCGCCTCCTCCTTCCAAAAAAACAACTGGCACTCTCTCTCCATATTCTTCAAAACCTCATCGCTACTCCACAATAAGACCGACCATCCAATTCCTTCTCCTTCCTTCCTCCCTTCCTCACCCCGCCGCCAATCCCATAATTCACCGGCTAACAACAATGAACGGCGGCGTCTCCAACTCCAAGCTCCCTCTCCTCCTCAAACCATTCCTCCTCTCCTTCTTCCTCTCCCTCTCAATTCTCATCCTCTTCCTCGCCGCCTCCAGATCCCTCTCCCCAACCCCCATCCCATCCCTCGCCACCTCCGCCGCCGCCGCCGCCGCCGGCGGCGGCGGCCTCCGCATCCGGAAAGGTCTCCACTCCTACGACGCCTACATCCAGCTCCAGCTCAACAAAACCCTCAACCCCAAACTCCGCAAATTGTGGAAGACCCGCGACTGGGACCGCAAGGTCCGGGTCTTCGCCGCCTTCTTCCGGGCCCTCACGCGCCGCGGCCTCCTCTCCAACTCCTCACGCGCCCTCTCCATCGGCGCACGCGTCGGGCAGGAGGTCGAGGCGCTCCGGCGCGTGGGGGTGAGCGACTCCATCGGGATGGACCTCGTCCCTTCCCCGCCGCTCGTCGTCAGGGGTGACTTCCACGCGCAGCCGTTCCCCAACGCGAGCTTCGACTTCGAATTCTCCAACGTGTTCGACCACGCGCTCTACCCGGAGAAATTCGTCGGGGAGATCGAGCGGACGCTGAGGCCCGGCGGCGTGTGCGTCCTCCACGTGTCGATTTCTAAGCGGGCGGACAAGTACTCGGCCAACGATCTGTACAGCGTGGCGCCGTTGGTGGCGCTGTTTAGGGAGTCGGAGGTGGTCGGGGTCCGGCGGGTCGACGGGTTCGGGCTTGATACCGAAGTTGTGTTCCGGAAAAAGATGATACGCAAGAACAAGAAGAAGATAAATCCAAAGGGTACAGATTAATTTCAATTTTTTTTACATATAAAGAGGATACGAATTTTTTTTATATACATGGAACTATTGGGGATTTAATTATTTCTGTATGTATTATGTGCGTTGTTTTCCTTTTGATTAAAAAAAAAGTGTAATTGATTAGTGGTTTGACTATGTATCGTAATTGAGATGAGATAGTGGAGCCGAAAGGGTAATTAATAAAGATGGATAGGAATTAATGGGGGACAAATTCTAGAATTGTGGAATTGGGGGAATGGAGTACACCGCACATTTAGCGTATGGAATTTTTGTTTGGAAAGAGAGAGAGAGAGAGAGAGGAATAAAGGAAAATGATTGGTGCTTGGTTGGTTACTTGGTTTATGACTTTGTTATCAATAATTGTGCATGATTATCGGTAGAGTCATGAATTATTTTTATTATTATATATCTTGCGCCATGTGGATGATGGTATGTGTTTCAGACGGATAATATACATTCATCATGGTCTTGGTATTGGACTATTGGTCCATCTTATTGTTTGGTTAAATCACAATTTAGATCTAATTCATTGTACTCGATTTCGTTTTGTTTGTGACGGATAATATTTAAATTATAGGTGAGATATAGTGGGTATATGTACTTTTTTCAACCTGATTTGTTTTGATCTGCCCCATTTTTCACTCATTTTTGCTTAAATTACATGTAATCTTACTTAAAATATTTACAATTTTAATTTCATTATCTTAAATATTAGCTATAATAAAGTTATAAATAGACGAGAATCTTAATTTCTCGAATAATTGAACTATATTTATCATATTATAGTTTGTTTATAGATTTTTAAATGAAAATTTGAATATTTCTTCTATTTTCCTTTTACATTACATATCCATATAGGTCGACCTGCCCACTCCGCGTCCCATGATGTGGGTATGATATCGAGATATTCGCCGCCACGAACAGGGCAAACTCTTAGGTCCCTTTCATTACAACATTTTTGAACGACTTCTTGGATAACAAGCCTACAGATTTTCTTATTAACAATAGTGATGATATTGATGATAGAATGAAGGCTATAGTGCCAGTGGCGGATACAGGGGGTGGCCACCCCAGGCCACGGCCCAGCCCTCCTCTGGATCCGAAACTAGTATAGTTCCTATGAGTTTATCGGTTGTAGTTATTCGGCCCATTGTTATTTTATAATAAGATTGTGTGTAATTAGAAAAATGGGTTAGATGAACATATTCAAAACACAGCTCCAAATTTAACCTGAAAATTCTAACTCCAATGATTCTCGTCTAAAGAAAAACAAGCAATGAAACCTAAAATTCTAGAAGTAAAAAACGTAAAAGACTAAAAGAAATATGAGGTTTGTTCACTTAAAAAATTACTAGAGTAGCGGGTGAAAATAGGGATGGACACACAATATATATATATTGATCAGTCGATTGATTTGTCTAGTGTTGACATTGCTCGTTTCAACAACTACGGAGAGAACCTTTTCACAAATGAAATAGGTGAAAAATTATCTGCGTAATAAATTGAGCGATGAATTTCTCGCCAATTGGTTAACTATTTTATCTTAAAGAGAGTATGCTATTGGTATGGATGTAGAGTCCATTATTGATGAATTCACTATATTAAAATTTAAAATGATCGACGTGTACAATTGATATTGTAAAAAAATGATAATTTTCTTACGGTATCTAATTTTCTAATGAAATGCGACCCAGTGCTCTACTATGTCCTGGATCAACAGCTGTATAGTGCTATACCATTTAATCACATCTCGTTCATTTTAGAGTATACCTAACTAAAATCCGTTCGATCCTTAGATTAACAGAGCGTTGTTGAATGAGTTTGTGAGTTTGTGTTATAATTTGGGTTTGATGGAATAGGTTTGGGTTGACATGGAGATGGAGTAAAGGTGATTGAGGGAGGGAGGGAGGGAACAAGTGGTAGGTCAAGCCATGTGCGTAGCCGTTATTGTGGGGATGGATGGATGCGTTACTTCCTTTTGTTGCTAGCTGTAGCGACGAAAACAAACAAGGAGAAGAAGAAGAAGATGGAAGAAGGTTGGTTCGGTTCTGTCTTATTCAACGTCGACATGTACTGGCATAGGCTGTTTCCGTGTACAAGGATGATGTCCCAGCGCTTTCTATATTATTAACTTGTACGCTGCCCGCTGGAATTGCTAATTATATCTTTGATGCTATGCTAACCCCAGCAATTAATTCATGTTTTATCAGAGCACGAAGGCGAGGTTAAATTCAATTTAACAGATGACTACAACAAAGTTAATCATTTCAATTTTTAATAAATAGAATAAGAAGCATGCAGACTAGTGTTTTTTTGGAAACGAATTTGAAACCAATATGAATGGTATCTTCCCGGCCTACAAGTTAATTATCTCAACTCCTCTCTATCGAAATTGTTACGACATCTCCTCAACCACACATTTGTAAGTATGTTGTTATTCTTATCTCGTAGCGTCAAAGTCGTAGCGTGAAAGAATCAAAGTATTGCTACAAGCTCCATAGGAAGTTCTCCAACTCCCTTGTGTTCCTCGACCCATCAAAGCTCATTGGTCTCGAAACATCCACCATCCGCCGATGGATGGGGTTGTGCCATGAGAGGTAA
This sequence comes from Linum tenue, assembly GCA_946122785.1. Taxonomy (NCBI): domain Eukaryota; kingdom Viridiplantae; phylum Streptophyta; class Magnoliopsida; order Malpighiales; family Linaceae; genus Linum; species Linum tenue. The sequence continues at coordinate 3,739,156 of CAMGYJ010000010.1, read as the reverse complement.
ATTATATTATCCATGAACCTCTTTAGGAGATTATCACCTTGAGCTTCACAACCTCATCCCTCGCCTAGCAAGCTCGCCTCTCTGCCATCTCTCTCAATGACTCAGTGGTGTTGTTGAGGATACCAAGTAGTTCACTACAAAATGCCTCCAAGCCCTCTTCCAACCTCATCATGCGGTGCTACCAAGGTTGTCAACCCGCCTTAGCTTGTTAACCTAGTCGAGTAGGTGGGTTGATGGTTAATGGTCCAATCAATTTACCCCAATTTAGTCGGGATATATGAGAAAGTCGTTACATTGTTCATACATTTATAAATTATAATATAAAACACCCAAAAGATTGTTCTTTTGGAAATCACACACACAATATAGAAGAATAGGGAGAGAGAGAGAGAAACATGTACAAAAGATGCTTTGTAATAAAGTTTGACCTATTACTTTACGTTTTGGCTCAAAAGTGATTTACCCTTTGAGACCTAGTGTCTAAATTTTTATCTTATTCAAACTAACTCCAAGTTGAGCTCCATTGGGTGGAACTCGGGCCCTTGACAACAATAGAGCAACATATTCATTTCTATCTTCCTCACAAGCACTCACACTAAAGAGAGAGACTACACAACCTCACAATCACTAAAAAATATAGATAGCAAACCTCTATCACTTGTGAACCCTAATGCTAATCCCAGATTGTTTGATCTTGCTTTGTGTAGGATTGCTCTACCACATTCCATAAGGCTTGCCTTGTTGCTCCCTCCTATTTATACTTCATTAATACAACGCTTTTCTGTCTACTCTTGATTTGGAAGATTCTTCTTCTTTCAGTTATAAGATCCTATGATCACATTTTCACAACTATGGCAAGTAAAATAAATCCATAAAAATTAGTCGGGAAAGTTACCTTTTCATGGATCGGGGTAGAAAGGTAAAGCCTTTCTTTTCCAAATAACCCCCTGCTTTTCTTTCTACAACATTTATTTTCTCAAGGGATACCAACCATCGTAAGAGATAATAAGAAGTTGAGATGCAAGCAAAGAAAGAAGGAACCATTCATGTCATAGCAAATCAAGAAGACCATTAAAAAGGAACTCAATAGAGAGTCAATAAGGACTGGTACTCCCCTGAATACAACAAACCTCCCCCTGTCACATGTGACTCTCTTCCCCCTTGGTGGCTGGGATCACTGAGGTGTCGGTATGTGTTCGTAACGGTGAAAATATTTGAAGGAGAATAAGGAATAGACTTCCACTCAATAGAGTACCCTTCAAGATCACACCAATATGAAGAATGAACTGAGATGAGGGGGGGGGGGGCATAGGGAAGGGAAGTGTCCCGAAAACCTTCACGCGAGGCACACTTGACCATGTGGAGACACATCAGGGAGGTAAGATTGACCTAGCGTCCTTGAAGAACATTGACCAACATGAATAGATCCATGTGTTCAATGGTGTATAAGTGAGCAGATCGAGGTAGAAAGAACCTAGTGATTAACAAGTGAAGTACTTTGAGAAGATCAGGGACAGGGAGAAAAATATGTAGATGATGCCCTGAGTAAGCTGTTGAAGCTCAATTACATAGTCAAAGTCACCAAGCTAAAGCTTTAATGTGTATCGAAGAGAGAGACCTTGAGATGTAAGGTGGAGCACAGAAGCAAACTGTTGGGAGTCAAAGATGGTCTGAAACCCTAGAAAGGTCGATGTAAGGCAAGAAGGTCAAGAGGGACTAGCTCGTATTAGACGAAGGTTGTGGTAGAATTTTCGAACAACAAGAGGGCATAAGGTTGAGGATTGGGATTAGTGACGATCGAAGAATCCTTCCCAACCAAGATTAGTGATGAGGGTGGAAACTACATACGAAAAGGTTGCTAAAGGAGGAATCACATACTAATTGAGAATGTGGATGGTTCTAAAGAAGGAGTGATAATCTCCCTGACTGATGATAGACATACAATCATTGTTGACGTAGGTGAGGAGAGTATCTTGGCCAACCATTGCTAAGGAGAGATGGAGTGGAAAATGAAAAGAATGAGAGTCACAAGTTCAGGGGGAGGTTTGTTGTATTCAGGGGGAGTACTAGCCCTGATGGTTAATTGTTTGCCAGACGCAAAAGGGTATCTTATCTGCCCTCCAAAGTTCAATGTCTTACTTGGTCTTCCAAAGAAGCAAAGGAGGAAAACACTAGTGTATATTGAGACAGTTCGACATGGTAATGATGATGCTTCTCTCTAGAGGAAAAATGCGTCATGCATTGTAGCAAATGCAAATCTTTGTCGTCCAAAGAAGCAAAAGAGGAAAACACTAGGGGAGTTTGAGACAGTTCAACATGGTAATGATGTTGCTTCTCTCTAGAGGACAAAGTATGTCATGCATTGTAGCAAATGCAAATCTCCAGATAAAAACGTAAGACGTTATCCAATTATTCATGCAGAACATGTTATTTATATTTTGGATGTAGTTAAATTATCTTTGCATTCAACTTAAGGGTGATATTAAAGCAATCTTTTCCTTAATAACTATGCATAATGTGAATGAAGGTCAAGGAAGTAGGAACATTGGAGCTGAAATGGGAACACCTGCATATGGAAATGATGCTAGTGGAATTAGGAGCGTTCATAGAAGGGGTGAAGGTCATGAAGGTGCAACTGAGATTCGTACTGAGAGGCAAACTGTGGACGAACAACACGTCAGTGGCAAAATGAGGCAAAGGGTTGTGTTCCAAATCTAGGCAGCTGACCATAATGCCAAAACATGCCCTTTGGTTGGTGAAATTTAGGTATGTGATATTATATTTACACCATCATAACTCACCATTTTTGCATTGTTAGATGTTAGAGGTTATATAACTGAGATATTTGAACATATTGTGTAGAAAGCACATTTATGATCGTGCTGTAACCAATAGACAAGCTCTTGCAAGAGAAGTTAGGATGGCAAGTGCCACAATTGTTTAGGAATTGAACTATTCATTGGTTGATTGTAGATTTTGTGTCATACTAACCATCTATCCATTTTAATTTGTTGGCCAACCAAGGAGTTGGTGTGTTGCGCACTGATTTAAGATACACATGTCATACTAAATGGTGCAACTGGACCAGGAACTTTGTGACAGATTCAACTCCTATAGAGATTTCTGAAGTTGGATCTCAGCCACTACGACATAGCCTTCCTAGCAACAGTAGTAGCTACAATAGTAGCAACAGTAGATGGATATTCTCTTTGTGTTGTTTAGTCTCTTTTGGTTTAGTTGTTCCTTGAATGCAGTAAGGGTCATTTTGGGATGGTAGACTGCTTTAGATCCATGGAAACTCATGTACTCTCCAAACATCGGATCAACCTTTTTGGACACTAACAAATGACAGCCTTTGTTTGATATGATGATTGTAAGATAAAATATCAGGTTGTTGACTGGTTCTTATCTATGTGAATAATGTTTATGTTTACTTTGATGATGTCCATATGTCAATGCAGGGTAATGATTGTCTTATACTACAAAAAGTAAGCAGAAGTTTGAGACCAACATCATTTCTTAACGAACTCCTACATAGATTACGCCCATAAGTTACATAAAAAGTTACGTTGGGCTACTAGACATTAGTCATGCCATGTCACTGCCAACAAGCAAGCCTAGAAAAGGACCAAAATAAACAAGAAACGAGCATTGGTCAACCTTAGCTCACTAACCAGCCTAGCATTTTCCTCCCTAATGCTACCTAAATCAACATAAAACATTTTTCTCTTTATTCCTTCACTCAACTTTATCTTCAGTAAGTCTCAAGTCTCTCCTTTAAGTTCATAACCTAAAACTCCATCGAAGCAAACTTTGTCCTAATGTCTGTGTTCTCTCCCACAATCACACCAAAACAAGGTGCTTCCTCGTAATTATTCTTAGCTTCGACCCAACGAAAGAATAGACAATTTTTTTTATGCTTCTACCAACGAGATTAAGAAAGTAGTAAGGTATTATAACTGCCAATGAATTCCCTCCAATTGAACAACTCATGCTTATATTATGTTCCAATAGGGGCAACAGTAGAATTCCCTCCCTGGATTGAGTTTAATTCCAGAAACATAAGTATAGCTGGTATATTCTGCCCACACTTAATGATACGACAATTGGAGGCATTAGAGTCAGAATTGCTTTGAGCGATTCTTCTACATGAGATGTTTAAATTGCTGCCACAAAGCCCACAATTATGGAAACCCAATTCAATCGAACCCTAATTGCTATAACATAGATTACTCAAAGAATAGAGGACTCACTTGTTAAAGATACTCATCGCACTAGGCTGTCGCAACTATCGCCTATCCTTGACGATGCAATAATCTAGGTCGCTCCTCACTGATCTAACTACCTTCGTCACTCCGTGTTCCTGGAAACCACCGCCGACACTCCGTGCAGACTACACAACTATCACCGTTTCTCCATGACACCACAACAACCACCGTCACTTTGAGCCATGCAACTATCGTCATCCTCCCCTTCGTCCATCTTCCATTGCCTCGGAAATGACGTCCAGACCAAGTGTGGGTTGTGGGATCAAAGAAGGTAAGATAGAGGGACCATGAGAATGAGGTCAAATGGGCTCGAAAGAAGGAGGGGCAGTAATTAGTAAATAAAATATGTGAAATTTGAAAATAAAAAAGAATTAATTAATTTGACGTGTCAACCGACGTGGCTTCTACGTGGCCACCACGTATGTCGGTATGTGCAACACAACCAACAATCATCACTTAATGGACGTCTGTCTGGTCAACCGTTATCTATAATGGATGAATGGTCAACAAAATCATCATGACATAAATGACACACAACTATCATACAGTGGAGCATTTTCGGAATATTGAATAGGTTGGAACACAAGTCACTTTTTTCTTATAGTTCGGGTTTTCTAGTGATATTAACCCTTATCACAATGATAATATAATGATATGATAGTGATATGACAATATTATTTGTCTCACCATAGTGGTAAGATGATGTTATGAATACTTAACATCGCAGAATGATGTTGGTATGATTGTGGTATCTGGTAAGATATTATGAAGTCTTATATTAGGAAAAAAAAATTGATATCATCATTCCGTAATTATCACAATGTCATGATATGATAGTCTATTTTACATAATGGTAAGACAATGATATGACACTAATAAGATGACAACAAACACAAATTTTTGAATGAGTAATTATTCTTTTGCTCAACACTCTTATTTGTTAGCACCGTGCTAACACTTTTACTAAGGGTATTATAGTAATTACTCCTTTTTTCCCTTCCTCTACGTTGCCATTTGTAGTGTTTCATTTATAAATTATAGTTTTGATACTTGAACTTAATATATATTAATATTTAGCACCTAAAATTAATTTTTTTTTATATTCTAGTCCTAAAATTATTGAGTGAAAAATTACATTTTAGTACATGAAGTTTTTCTTTCTTACATTTTGGTACCTAAACATTTTAATATACAAATAGGTCCACTACTAAGGAACTTCTCGAAAGCTTTGAAAATTTTCTAGCAAGCTTTGAAAAACTTCAGGCATGATTTGAGGTGTTGGCCTACTTTGAGATTCTGGCAGACTCTGAGGTTTTGAAATGCTTTGAGGAGGTTATGGCCTACTTCGGTGGTTCCCCTCCATTCCTCACATTTAATGCAAAAATGATAGCTAGTCCTCCCTCCCCTTTCTCAATTTTTCATAATACCAAACATGCCCCTCCTTCTCCTTTCCCCTTATTAACTGTGGTCAATTCATTTAAATGGAACAGTCATTCAACAAAATGTTTTTATTGATTAGAGAAAGTGTTACCACCATGCTAACAAAAAAAAAGTGTTAGCTCTAGCTAATTCACCTCTCCCTCTCTTCTTTGGATTTTATGTCTGAAAAATAAAATAAATAAAAAGAAAGAAGGGTTGGATTTTATGTCTGAAAAATAAAATAAATAAAAAGAAAGAAGGGTGCAGAAGTACCAGTTCACCCATCATTGTCTCTTAGGGGTTGTTTGGTATATGCGTATCTAAACGATGCATTTAATAAATGCATGTATTGTATAGAATGCATCGTTTTTTTGTGTCAAAATGAAAAACAATGCATGCATTTGATTGATGATGTGACACTTGAAATCACTTAGGGGTCGTTTGGAAGTTGTGATTGTTAGAGTTGTGTTTGTTGAATACATGTATTGTGCATAATACAATGTTTGGAAGTGTCAAAGTGTAAAACAATGCATGCATTGTTTTAGGTAGGTCCCACCAACAATCACAAAAAATGGTGCATTATACAATCTCAACTAAAAGTTGAGATTGTTGTGATTGTTGCTTTTAGATTTGTGTCAACTTTTTCTTTCAATTTATACCCCTAATAGTTTTTGTCTTATAATAAAAGTTGAGGGTAAATATGACATTTCCCTATAAAAGTAACTTTATGTAAATCAATGCATAAAATAGGATCTCAACAACCAAACAATGTATTGTTAAAATGCATCCATTGTATCAATACATGCATTTATATTATGGTGATTCATTACAATGCAACGATTTAACATTCGCAACTTCCAAACGACCCCTTAATATGAATGATTTACAATCTCAACAATTTGGTGAGATTGTGTTTTGAGATTGTTCCATTTTTTCTTTCCCTTCATATCCCTATAAACTTTTATGCATTGTTACTATTCTATGTAAAAGAAAGGGTAAACATGACCTTTCACTTAAAAAAGTAACTTTCTCATTTTATTCCTAGCTACAATCACAACTACCAAACAATGTAATCTTATAATACATGCATTTAGACAATACATCAATTTACAATACAAGTATTCATACAATACATCAATTTTAACAATCGCAAATACCAAACGACCTCTTAATGAATTTGGGACCATTAGATTACATCTTGATGAACGGTTCCACATCCAAATTTTATAATGTTATGTAGTTTTGAATCGTCTAATTTCTCTGCTCCCATAATCAACATCCCTAAAAAAATTCATAGTAATCAACCGGAAGAGTTGAATCCGAATAACACTTATCTCATAATTATATTTCTGTTAGGTTTTGTGATTCAGTCAATCCTATGTTGAATTAGTGTAGTTAATTAGCACGAACAAATACCATTCGATCACTCTCTCTCAAGTCAAATGATCTTTCAACATTATTATTAATGAATGATGATAATATGTACAAATATAACAAGTACCGTGCATATGTGAACATAATTCAGAAAAGTTGCTACTTATTTATATACTCAAAATCAGTGTAATAGTACTCTAGCTGACATATTGCTTCTCAAGAAGGCTTCCACAGAAGGTCAAGTCCAAACGCTCTTCTGAAATATCAAATATTCAATGGCATGCTTCACAAGAAGTGGGCAAGTGATGGATCTGTTATCGTTGTGGGTTTCTGTACCATGTTGTAGAGTTTGCAATTCTCCTGGCCTCAGGTTTCATGTCTGGAAGATTGTCCTCTTAGAGGCAGTAGAGCTGTATTTACAAATTATATATGGGGATAGTATGGGCCAGGAAAGCTTATGATTCTGTTCTTTTGTCGTGAAAATCGATTGATAGATCTCCAGTTTTGATTCTGTTCTTTTGTCCTCTGTTCTCGATTCAAAGAGGATTTTATTGAGGAGTTAACCAAATCATGCTGATTATCGATAAGAGATTTTTTGCGTTTCATCCGTAAAATTGTGTTTCTGTTTTCCTCTCACTTTGGCAGACAAACTTGAATGGTAATTTTAGAAGCGGGATCACCACTCACCAGTGCTTGCTAGAGTTGGCTCGGAACTTTTGTCTGCATCTAAGTTCACCCCTTCGGATGGAATAAGTAACAGGTGATGAATGATGATTAAGTCACTTTTGTTGGATTGATCAGACTGCTTGGACCTTTTGCTCTGACCTCAAATATGAGATTTCATCCATCACACCATAGCATACATGTTACATGTAGAGAGCCTTCTTTGCGCAACCACTGTGTCAGAACAGAAGCGTGCAAACGATAATCCAGAGTTCCACAAACGAACACAAATTTTACGTGGTTCACTAACACAATGTGTGCTAGCTAATCCACGGACAGAGGAGACAAATTTCACTGATTTTAGGAGAGTACAGGTTACAAACCAAATTCCAAATGGACAAACCAAACAAACTAACCTGACTGACCTTACTACAGACTAGGGTGATGAAGAGTATTTATAGAACTCTTCTCCTAATCCCAAACAGAAAACCAAATACCTTTTCCCAAACATACAAGGAAAAAGGCCAAACCCAAACCCAAACCCAAACAGAATAGGCCCAAAACACAAAACAAACCCAAATCAAATTCAAGTCATATTCTAACAATCTCCACCTTGACTTGAATTCTCTCTCAAATACCAGATGTACCAGACGCAACCAAAGTTGCCAGATGTAGCCAGACGCAACCAAAGTTACCAAATGTACCCAAACGCGATACATATCGCCAGACGTATCCAAACGCGATCGAAACCGCCAAACTCAAACGCGATGCAAATCGCCAAACTCAGATGCAATCAGAATTGTCAAACGTACTAACTCCTCCAAATCAGCTGTAACAGAATCTCCCCTTCCTCCAAATGCCCCTAAGGGCGGTCAACAACTCAAACCATTCGGCAAGTCCAATCCATATTGAGACTTGTCATTCAGAACCAACTTGCTGCACTTATCACCAACAGAACATGTCAAGACAGAACCTTGTAGATTATACAAGGCACCCCGCTTGGCACCTTTCAAAATCACCTTAGAACCCTTGTAGACAGACAACACTCCACCTTCACCTTTGAAACTGAAACCCTTGCTGTCCAGTAGACTCAAAGATATCAAATTCTTAGTCATCTCTGGAATATGTCTAACATTGTTCAATGTGCGAACAGAACCATCATGTGTCCTCATCCTGACGGAGCCTCTTCCAACAATCTTATAGATAGCACCATTGGCCATAGAAACATGTCCTCCATCTATCTGCTCATAAGTTGAAAAACTCTCCCTGCTTGGACACATATGATAATCAGCTGCAGTATCTAAATACCACACATCCTGATGATGTACCTGTTCATTCACTGCTAAGGCTAAACCATCTTCAGAATCAGAGTTAGTTTCTTCCGCCACAGCAGCAGATGATTCCTTCTTCTCCTGATATTTCTTTAGCTTAGGACAATCAAATTTCCAATGTCCTTTCTCCTTGCAGTAATGACAGATATCATCCTTCAAACCAGCAGAATTCGAATTTGTATTCGCCTTCCTATTACCAGATTGTTGTCTCCTACTACTAGTAGCAGCCAACCCAGATGCCTGATTTTCCGATCCTGAACCAGACGCCTTATGTCGAACCTCCCTAGTATGTAGAGCAGATCTGACATCTTCCAAAGACAAACTATATTTCCCAGCAATAAAAGAATCCACAAAATTCTCATATGACTGTGGCAAAGATACCAACAGAATTAAGGCAGCATCTTCATAATCTATTTTAACATCAATATTCCGCAGATCTAACAAGATAGTATTGAGTTGATCTAGATGATTCCTGAGAGACGTACCTTCCTCCATACGCAAACTGAACAAATGTTGCTTCATATGCAACTTGTTGGTTAAAGACTTTGTCATGTATAGACTTTCAAGCTTCAACCACAAACCCGCAGCAGTCTTCTCAGTAGCAACCTCAGTGATGATGTCATCAGCCAAACAAAGCAAGATTGTAGAGTGAGCTTTCTCCTCCAAAGTAATCCACTCTTCTCCATCTATGCTTTCCTTCTTCGATTTTCCAGACAACGGAGCCCACAAACCCTGTTGTTTCAACAGTGCTTGCATCTTGATCTGCCACAAACTGAAACTGTTTCTTCCGGTAAACTTCTCAATCTTCATACTGATAGCAGCCATTCTTACTATCAAAGAAACTCCAACCAAACTTCTCAGCGCAAAATTTCAGTCCAACGCCAAATTCCCAAAACCGCAACCAGGCTCTGATACCACTTGTCAGAACAGAAGCGTGCAAACGATAATCCAGAGTTCCACAAACGAACACAAATTTTACGTGGTTCACTAACACAATGTGTGCTAGCTAATCCACGGACAGAGGAGACAAATTTCACTGATTTGAGGAGAGTACAGGTTACAAACCAAATTCCAAATGGACAAACCAAACAAACTAACCTGACTGACCTTACTACAGACTAGGGCGATGAAGAGTATTTATAGAACTCTTCTCCTAATCCCAAACAGAAAACCAAATACCTTTTCCCAAACATACAAGGAAAAAGGCCAAACCCAAACCCAAACCCAAACAGAATAGGCCCAAAACACAAAACAAACCTAAATCAAATTCAAGTCATATTCTAACACACTGAATAGCTGGAACATCATTCATACATCAATTCTCTATGGTGCCGATTGGATGCACAAAAGTAGCTAAGTTGTTTTTTTGCGGGGGGTTTCTGAAGGTTGTTGTCACTAAACAGGGATTGTGAAACATAGTAGCGAACTAACCACTTGGTCCCAATAACTCGAGTTGTTGGGAAAGGGATAGTTAAGCCTTTTAACCTCTAATAAAACATCATCTAATGGGGAATGTTACACAGGGAAAAGCTCTTTGCTTCAGTCGAAACGAGATAATTAATTTTTTGTTGTTGTTTTAAGGTCATCAGAGCACATGGATACGAATGATTATGGGAGGCAGGAGTATGGTGGTGAGGGTAATGAAGACGCCAAACTCTGCCTAGCTTTAGGGCCTATACTGAGGATGAGTGGAGGAAGAACATAGAGGCGTGGAAGTAGACAGATAGCCCAGTTTGGTTGGTTGGTTGGTTAAGTTGACAGAAATTTGGTTTAGCCCAATCCCCTACATAGGAGCTATGACTACTTACATCAATAATAAAAAAAAACGCTGGTGAAGCCCCAATACGGTAATATATATGTCTGTTGATCCAATTAGTAGGTGTATTGGCCTCCTGATAACTATTTTAATCGGGCATATTTGAATAATTTGATTTGGTTAATTTGGATAATTGGTTTGGTTAAATTTTTTAGTTTGATTGGTTTGGTTTTTTAGGCACTCTTAACCGGCTCAAGATATGGTGCATAACTTTATGCTGCATAACTATGAGTAACCAAATCTAGACCCTTCTTTTAAGTGGCTGCAGATCTAAGGGTGGAGAAATAAAAGAATTTATTTTCCCTAGTTTACTTGATTGGATCATATCTTCTTCATTCTAACTCGGATTTCAATTTTTTTTTTTGCATAGAAGGAACGAGTTTATTGTGCTCTACAAAATGATATCAATTTTCAATATTTTTTGAGAATTTTTTTTCATACTGCTCGTTACCAACTCCATACCATATGGTATCTCCTTCGTTTTTTAGTCGTTTTCGAAAAATTTTGCACATAAGGAATGATTTAATCATGATCTACTGGATTTCAAATTTTTCTGGGTGAAAAAATTTCACACCCCTCGTTACCAACTCCATACCATACTATACCACCCTGGTATGGGGTGGTATTTTTCATACCATATGATATGCTGTTATTTAATACCAGTCAATACTATATGGTACAGTCAATATCATATGGTATAGACTGGTAATAACTGGCAAAATATTTTTTGTTCCAAAAAATATTAAAGTAGATATCATTTTGAAAAGCACAATTAATCAGATCTAACTATGTAAAAAAATTCCGAGTTAAAAAGAGTGAGAAATCATCCGTTAAAGATTAAGAGAAGAAAAATTAAAGATTTTTCGAGGAGAGAGAAGGATGCGCTGATGTGGCGGATTCTTATTGGGTTATGCATGGGGTTATAGCACCACAAGGTTACTTACCGGATCTGCTCCCCTCTTAACCTATCAAACCAAATTAACCAGTTAAGTAATTAGCAATATATTTAATATATATTATATACTCATACTTAATACTTATACTTTGCATATATTTGATTGCAGATGGCCCCCAGGTTTAGTAGGACCCGCTGTCACAAAGTCACACGTGGGGCTGAGGTTCCTGGACAATAAAAAAAAAGAGTCAAACGTTACTTCCTTTTAGACTCATAAAAAATAAATCTCAATATTGCTTTTATAATGTATATTTGTATTTGTAGAATGTGGACTTCAATATATGGACGCCTGATTTAGATAAAACTCAAATATAATGTTGGATGAATACTTGACAGGAAGGTCTTTTTTCAGCTTATGATAATTTCTAAGTGTTTACCACTAAAAAATCACTCAATACCACATTGATTATTTTCAAGGAGTGGTAGTGATTTATAAGGCCAACTTAACCATATTAATTAAATTGGTTTAAATTGGGTCTAAATGATGGTATTTTGGGCTTCATACCAGGTACCTCAACACACACTACTTGACCCACCAAACACCCACCCGTCACGCAAGAGGGGTCAAGTGTCAAGCATTGACACCCTTCAACATCAACCACCCAAGTGGGTACCCCATCATACTTAGCCAAAATTTCGCTCCACCAGTCGCCTACCTACCTCACGGGTAATTACCCCTAGACATGATGGGGCGGAGAAAGCCAAAATTTGGCTAAGTGTTGAGACCCACAGCACAATGGGGTCATGCATGACACCGTCCAAGGGGGTCAAGCGCAAGGGGGTCATGCATGACATCATCCCGGGGGGGTCAAGCATGATACCATCCAATGTGAGTTGAGTATGACGAGACGCGAGCTAACTGTGGTGGCAAAGAGAGCCAAAATTTTGGCTAAGTGTTGAGACTCATAACACAAGGAGGGTCAAGCACTATGCCATCCACCTACCTTGCACCAGGGGGGTCATGCATGACACCGTCCAAGGGGGTCAAGCACAAGGGGGTCATACATGACATCATCCCGGGGGGTCAAGCACTATGCCATCTACCTACCTTGCACCAAGGGGTTCAAGCATGACATCACGCAAGGGGGGTCAAGTGTCAAGCGTGTTGATACCCTTCAACATCAACCACCCAAGTCGTGGAGACCTAACCACAAGGGGGTCATCGCGAGTACCCTTTCGCCGTGTGGTGGCAAAGAGAGCCAAAATATTGGCTAAGTGTTGAGACCCACAGCACAAGGGGGTCAAGCATGCCACCGCAAGGGGGGTCATGCATGACACCGTCCAAGGGGGTCATGCATGACACCTACCTTGCGGGTGAGTACTCCTAGACATGATGAGGCGAAGAAAGTCAAAATTTGGCTAAGTGTTGAGACCCACAGCACAAGGGGGTCAAGCATGCCACCACAAGGGGGGTCGTGCATGACACCGTCCAAGGGGGTCAAGCGCAAGGGGGGTCATGCATGACACTGTCCAAGGGGGTCAAACACCAGGGGGGTCATGCGTGACACCGTCCAAGGGGGTCAAGCACTACGCCATCTACCCACCTTGCACCAAGGGGGTCAAGCGTGATACCATCCAAGGTGAGTCGAGTATGGCAAGACGCAAGGGGGGTCTAGCCGGGTACCGGGTATCAAGCATGTTGACAAGGGAGTCCCTAAACCATGGCAGTGAAGAAGGCCAACATTTGGCTAAGTATGGAGATCCAACTACAAGGGGGTCAAACACTGATACCAAACACTAGGGTGTCAGCCATGTATATCATCACATGGTAGACCACCTTGTCAAGACCCTGCAAGCATGATGCCCCCCAAGGGGGTCCGTGTGCATCCATCAAACCCCCAATCACCCTGGTGTCGAGCATGACGTCATGTCAAGGGGGTTAGCACGAGTACCACCAAGCGTGAAGCCTTCACTCACCAAACAAGACAGTCAGTCAAACACCAAGTAGTGGAGCAGCGGTTACCAAGAGGCAGTTGCACGATTACAAGGGATGGCTATAAATAGGAGAAACGAAGACGAAGCAAGGGTTCCACAACCAATCATTTGACACACTATGTCAAAATTTATCTTTTCCCTGCAAATCAGCTTTTAGTTTTCGGAGCTCTCACTGAACCTCCATAGGAGTAGAGTAACGTAGCTTGTTCCCAAAAAACCATCAAAACATCAAACACCCTCGTTCGAACATTGTTCGGAGAGGAGTGGACCGTGTAATTATCGTTGTTCAAGAAGTCAAAGGTGCATTCATTGTGTTCAAACACCAGTTTTTCCTCGCCGGAAAACACTAAGAGACTAAGCCAATTCACACAAACACAACAATTCATTAGCCCTAACCATTGGCATATATTTTTGTTAGGTGAATACTTATATTGATCTTTATATCTGTTTGTATTTGGTTTACATCTATAGTTATATCTCTCACTCAAATTCAAATTAGAAAGCCGGGAAGAAATCTTCTTATATGTGTTACCGTTCATTAAACGTATTTTTTGTTGTTGTGTAGAAATCAACATATTTGTTTGCAATGGGTTTTCCATTGTTAGTCATTTTTTCTCGCTCGAGCTCATTTAGGAAGGGCACGAAGAAATCTCTCACTCCATGTTAAGAGAGCGAAGATGGCCTCAGAATCAACAGAATCAAATGCTATGTTCATTTTTAAATTTTTTAGAATAATTTAATTTTACCGATAATAAGTAATTTTTAGGTTTATTTCTTGAAGTTGCTCAAGTTCGGACTTGTGGATAACTCTACATATGACAATGAGTAACATGGTTACTGAGCTAAAATTTTTAATATTAGAATCATATTAAATTAGTTATTGTTAGAATGATGACTAGTAATTGTTGGTATGCTTAAATGTTTATTCTATAATGGTATATGTTGTTAGAAAAAATGATGAATTATTAATTTTGTTGCAATGATGAATATCTGTAAATAATTTAATTAGTACGTGTTTACATGATGAATACTTTGTTATTGCATGTTGAAATATTAATTTTATGGTAGCCAGTTATCCTTAATGCGATAATTTGTTGTTGAAATGTTGTTGAATTATAAGTTTATACTCGAACGATGATAATGTTTTTAAGTATATTTTTTTGTTAAGATGATAAATTTAGGTTTATATTCGAATGATGAAATGTTGTTAATAACATAGTTAAGTATAATATGTTTTAAGATGATAAATCTAAACTATATTGTTTCTTTTAGATGTATTCACACTACAACCAATGTTGTGAAGTATATATAAAAAAATTACATTAAGTCAACTTATTTTATAACCTGATATCTAAATTTTACTATTTCTTCAAAGAAGCCATCAAAAGTATTGAAACTTACGTAAGACTCAATGCATATCAAAGTGGAAGAATTCAATGTACAACTAACATTACAAAGTTAGTATCACTAATAATATGAATGCGTTTATTTTGGAGAGATCCGGAAGAGAACGGTGTTGGAATTTGTTTATCAGAGGTGTGATGACATTCTCTTTACGGCGAGAATCGGCCATCTTTGGTGTGATTTTCGGCTAAAAACTCTTGTTGTTGCTTCTTATTCATTCAACCCTTATATAGGGATCTGAGAACCAAGAATTGAGATTGGGTTACAAGAGATTAACTCCCGAATCTCCTACAATTTGGTAAATCACTAAGGGCAATCTTCCGAAGACACTAATCCTATCAACTAGACGATCTTGAGATCGTATCCTAATAAATCCAAACAAATCAAAACAAACAGCAGCTACACTGACATTTTGGCACGTGAATGGATGCGTGGGAGCGAGTTTTGGCACGTTTTGGAGCACCCGAGTAGAGAGTAAGGAAGAGTTAAGGGCAGGACCATAACTCTCCAGTTTAGGCCGTAACTTCAAGGCAGAGAAGTAGAGTTCTACTTCAAACTTACGGGCCAAGAGTCAAGGTTACGGTCTTGACATAACTTCCCCTAAAAGACCGTAACTCTTGGTTTATGGAGTGCAGACACGTCATCATTTTTGGGGAAGTTACGGGTTGGGGAAGCAAGTTACGATCGTAACTTTGGCTTTGGCAATAACTCGCAAATCCTCAGCATACAAAAGGCTGACTCGGGCAAATTGGAGGGGATCCAGTTTTGCAAGTTTTGAAACAGCTAGAGAGAACCGTAGAGAGAGAAAGTGACGAAGAACAACCTTGGGAAAGGATTGAAGCGATCTAAGGACATTGGAGCTCGATCTTTCACCCTCGGAGAGCTAATTTCTAGCCTGGAGCATATTCTCATCCCTCACATGATGATTTATCTTCCAAGCTTTGAGATTTCTCTTCTCTCAATGGAGTAAACTTTCTTTTTCATTTGGGTATGAAGAACCCTAGTCGTGTATGTTAGGAATGGTTGTATGAACCCAGTTTTGTGACTGATTGACTTGATATATTCAATTGAATCATTATTCAGAATTGCATGAGTCCTGATCAAATTCTTGTGATTCCTACTGTAACATAGAATGACAGTCTCTGCATAGGTTAATAGAGAATCTTAATTGGAAGTAGTGGATCGATTACTTTAGTCGAGGAATCGATTCACTGCTCTGTACTAGAATCAAAACTAGTAGTGAAAGTTAGGTGTGTTACTGCCTCGATTAGCTTACACCGAGTATTCAAACTGAGAGGGTTTGGAATTCTATAGTCGAGATTTCAGACTTGTCAAGAATTTTCCGCAGTATATCTGTCAATTGAAACGAATTGGGGAATTATAATATGAACTAACTGCATACTAGGGGGATCATATATGGATGACCGTTTAAATACTTGAAACCAGAACATTTTCTGCATTCTGTCTACTTTGCTTTTAATTTCTTCACTCAAACTATACCGCTAAATAATAGATTTGAGTGGAGTAGTCAGTAGACCTAGGATCTGAGTTGAAAAATAGAACCTGAACATTGCTAGACTGTGATTACACTTGGTCGTAGTTTGATTGTGTTAGTTTTAGCGAGTAAGGAATTACCCCATGAAGTGAGGAAGAAGAACAATGAAAGGGGGAAGGAAAACCATCATAAAGGGGCTCCAAGTTGTTGAAAATCCTCCTCTTAAAGCTCTCATCTTCTTCTCTTCAACCTCTTCTTCTTCTCCAAGAGACTTCTTCTCTCAATCTCTTTCGAGGGTTTCAGCTCCCAAAACTCTCCCTTCATCCCTAGAGTAATCTTCTATTTATAGTGAACACGAGTTAATACAAGATTACGCCCTGCCTCGGAGCAGTTCACGATCGTGATCACTGGAATTGTGGCGCGATCTAAAAGGGGGTGTCGCTTTGAGATGCTCAGATGAGGGCCACAATCTCCCTCGTGTTCCCGAGATTGAAGGACCCTAACTCGTACCGTACCTTTTGCATTTCTTCATGCGTAGCTTCCCGAAGTTCAAGACCTAGGGATGACAGATCGCGATCGAGATCTAGTGCATGTCCCCCTATCTAGTTTGCGGTCTGACATGTCCCCGCCATTATCTATTCCTTCTGCACACGATCTCCGAGTTGCCCTCATTTCTACACTTGAGTCCTTCATTCTTCGTCATATGTGTAGAGCGCACACAATGTTTCCTAATAACGCACATGCAAGTGGTAGAAAGCAAAACTAGCTAGGATACACCGTGGGTTCAAACGCGCTCTTTAATACATTAAAAATATGAGAAAACTTAAGATTAGAAAGACGAATAACACCTATATCTGGATGTTATCAGAGTGTTAACAACCCTTGTAAGTAAATGTGGGTATGTATGTATGTATGTATATGTGCTGTCCAATATAGGTTATTGTATAGATTACACATAAGGTCTAATGGAGGAGGAATTCGAATGTGTGACAAAATAAAGGAGCTCAGCAACTAACTGAATGGGAGGAGGAAGACATTCCCACCCACCATATACAATACAATTAATGGGTGATTAGAGATGATGGTAATGATTACCATGACGATGATACATTTGTTAATGTGGGATGATGAGTAAGCTGAAGGGTTGATGAGGGAGAGAATGAGCTTACCTAGCTAGCTAGACCTAGCTAGGGTCACTCCCACACAACCAAAAAAATAATAATTCATTTCATTCCTCTCTTTTGTTCTTTTGTAAGATAGAGAGTGTGCCCCTCACCATTTATTGCCCCTCTTCTCTATCTCTTGTCCTTGCTTGCTACTTGCCTCTTCATCCTCTTCTTCTTCACCCTCCACTCCACTGCTGGTTTTAAGCCAATCCCCCCCTTATCTCTCTCTCATTGCATCCAACTCTTGCATTCCCAGCTTCATCTCCACCTCTCTCAAGCCCTAATACTCCCTAGCTTGCTTCCCTCTTTCCCAACCACAAAAACTAGGGTTTTCTTATCCGTGATCTACTGTTTTTTTGAGTAGCTGATCTGAATTTAAAGGGTTGGCAAGTTGGCTGGGAAATCAACTTGCACAAAGCGAAACCTACTACGCAGCTTTTGTGCTTCCAGAGAGGTACAGTAGTAAAGTATGTTTTGGTTGCTACCCAAATCCTTATTTTCTGCTGTAATATTGTTTTTTTTTTACTTACTTGATGAAGAAAGAAACCTCATCCCTATAGCTAGACCTAATTCTATCTAATACACATACGTACGTACATGTAACAAGATAAAATCCCCTTACTTTGTTTTCTACCACGTACATATATATATATAGGCTAGCTAGTAACGATGAACTCTACATATCATAGTGTATACATACACATGCCTATACTATATATGTATTTTAGCTTTCTTTCCTGAGATGTGGAAGCACGTACACTTGCGGCTTTGAAAAGGCTGAGAGTGGTTAGATCTTCTTTTTCTTTCTTTCTTTCCGTTGGTGGGTTTATTTGTTGATTTAGGGTTTGGCTCTATATAATATATATCTGTCTGTCCATGTTTCATTAGCTAGTGAGACTGTTAACAACAAAACAGCAGGGACATAGAGATCTAGAGGAAAGGAAAGAAAGACATTAAAACTGTTGAGATCTGTCTCTCTGGTGCTAGCTTATGATCCTTCACCTCATCACAAAGGGTTTTTTTCTTCTTCTTTTTTTCACCACGTCTCTGTTCTCTTCTTTTCAATATTCTTCTTGTTTTAGTTCTGTTCAAACAAGGGTAGGGAAGTTGAGAGAGAGAGAGAGAGATGTGTGTGTGTGATTTGAGGTGACAAAAGACAAACTCTGTGAGAAGAAGAGGTAAGGCAGACAGTAGAGAGTGCGTGTAAGTAAGGAGAGGAGAGGGCAGGAGCAGACTGTTGGTTGCTTGCTGCAGCAGAATTCAATGAAAGGACGGATTGGGCCGGCAACCAACCTAGAAGAAAAAAACCCCAAAATAATAATAATAAGTGGCTGTAAGAAAGAAAGAAAGAAAGAAAGAAGCAGTAGCAGTACTAGAGATGATCAGTGGAAGGAGGGCTGAATTAATAGTTGGAACTACAGTTCCAAACAACAAGGAAAAGTCACCAGAGAAAAGAGAGGGGGAAAAAAAAACCAAACCCTGTGTCAGAGCTCAGAACAGAAGCCTTCAATAATTTAATTTGCCAGCAAAACAACTATACATGGAAATTCATTATATCCATTGGGTTTCTACCTGTGTGTGAGATGAGATTCGAGAGGGTCTGATCATCGCAGAATTTGTCAAATCATACATCCATCATCTAAATCTTTATATAAAGTTTCTTCCTTCCTCCATGATTGTAGTTTCTTTCTTTCCCATTAGTGGAGTTTTTTGTTATAAATTGGGTCACAAAATTGAGATTTCAAGAACAAAGGAGATGGTAATTAATTCCAAGATCAAACTAGCTAGGGTTTGTCTTCTATTTCGAGGAATAAATTTAAAGTGTGCTTGATGACGAGTGAGTTCGATAGATATTATTAAAGTAATTTTGATTTGATTGTTGTTCAAGAAAAGTTATCCGATTAGGCGGTTCTACCACACACCTCTATGTATCAGATGCCTATTAAGAGGAATTTTGGCTATTCTCTTAACATGCGTAAGGGTAAGTATCATCTTTAAATCAGTCTCCTAACCCATTAAGTTAGATAGCTAAGATATGTAGGAATAAATAATTGGGTAATGTCTATTTTTTATCCAAACATTTTTTTAATTTTTTATATTATTTAAACTTATTAAAATGTTATTAATTAGCCAAATTATCGTTAATAACTTTGTAACTCTTTTCTTAGTTAAAATACTAAAACTTTGGAATGTTAACCTTCATGTGTCTCTTCAAATTCAGTATCATGTTGCCAAGTCAATATTACTAACAAAATTGCTGACCGAAAGTTAACATTTGACTAATTTCTGGTATTTTGATAGGTTTCCGAAAAAGATTTGGATAAAAAAAATAGACATTACCCAAAATAATTGGATATGATGTGTTTGTATATTTTCCTGAATCATCGTCATTTAATTCCGGATGACGGAAAATACATGTCCTTATGCTTAGCTTGTAAGAGGATATCAGGATTGCATCAGTAGAATTGTCCTCAGATATGGTACATTATGGAAATCATGGGTTTTGTTTAGTCAGAGGATATTCAGGTTAAAATATGAATTTGAGGTGTATTTCTTAAAAAATTTATCCATAAAGTAAAGTAGGAAAATGACAGTAAAAGCTTGGCAGTTGAATTACAATCTGTTAAACATAGATACCGGAAGTAAGCACAAGCAAGCTGTAATAACCAAGGAAGGGGAAGTAAAAACAAAGCATAAGAGTATAATAATTAAGTTAATTTAACTCGTGGAAGAAAATAATTAAAAAGGTCGCACTTAACTTTGCTGTATACTTTGTTGTTGATCAGCTGTTAGACCCTAACAATGGCGGCTTCATCATCATCATCATCGTCAACAACAACAAGCAGCAGCAGCAGCGCGTACAACTCACCGTGCGCGGCGTGCAAGTTCCTCCGCCGCAAGTGCATGCCGGGTTGCATCTTCGCGCCCTACTTCCCGCCGGAGGAGCCGCACAAGTTCGCCAACGTCCACAAGATCTTCGGCGCCAGCAACGTCACCAAGCTCCTCAACGACCTCCTCCCCCACCAGCGCGAGGACGCCGTCAACTCCCTCGCCTACGAGGCCGAGGCGCGTGTCCGCGACCCCGTCTACGGGTGCGTGGGTGCCATCACGTTCCTCCAGAGGCAGGTCCACCGCCTCCAGAAGGACCTCGACGCCGCCAACGCCGACCTCATCCGCTTCGCCGCCACCATCCCGGCTGTCGCCCAGGGAAGGCCGCCGTTCGATCCCTTGGTCATGAATAGGAGGAGCGTCGGTGTCGGCGGCGGAGGAGGAGGAGGAGGAGGGTATTATGGTAATAACAACATGGGGCTGCCGCCGTTCCCTTACGGTGGCGGAGGGCTGCCGTGGAGCGATGAGGAGGAGGATCAGATGAATGGAAGAGGAGGAGGTGGTGGTGGAAATATGTGAATGCGGAATAATATTGGCTACCTGCTCTGCTCTGCTCTTTCGTTCATGCATTCATGATGATGAAATATAATATGGGTAAGTAAGTAAGTAGGGTTTTCGCGTGCCTAGATAGAGAAGAGGGTATGGGCAATGGGAAAAGTCTATAAATAAATATTCATAAAGTGATCTTCTAGCTGGATAGCCTCACATGATGGAGTCTATACCCTTAGGAATTTGCTGGAGATCAATAATATATATACATACAGAACCTTTGCAATTTGGTAATTTGTTATAATAAATTCTCTGTGGTTGTCTGGCAGCAGGCTCAAGATAAGGTGCATAATTATTGTTATAATAAATTCTCTGTTGTTGTCTGGCAGTAGGCTCGAGATAGGGTGGTTATGCACCCATCAATAACCAAATCTGGATCCTTCATTTAGAAAATCCAGATTTAAGGATGGAGAATTAAAGACCATTTTTATTTTCCCGATCTTTCTTAATCGGCTCATATCTTTTTCGTTTTAACTCGAATTTTAATTATTTTTTTTTGCATAGATGGAACGCGTCCATCGTGCTCTACAAAATGAGATCAATTTTCAATATTTTTTGAGAAAAAAAATACTAGCCTCTCGGTACCAACTGCATACCATATGGTATTTTCTTAATTCATTTTTGAAAACGTTTGCACAGAAGGGACGAGTTCATCATGATGGATCCACAAATTTCTGGGTGAAAAAATTACAGGACCAAAAAATACCATACAATACCACCTTGGTACGGGGTGGTATCTTGTGGTACACAAGGTTAAAAATCGTAAATGACAATTAATATACTTCTACTATCATGTATTCAACCATCCTACAGTCTTGGTTTGTTCATACCACCATGCTACGCTTTTCAAACCATAGGTATGCTCTTATTTCAATACCAGTCAATACCATATGTTATAGACTGGTAAAAAATGGCTCAATTTTTTTGTTCGGAAAATATATCAAAGTGGATATCATTTTGAAGTGCACAATTAATCTGATCTAACTGTGCAAAAAAATTTAATTTCGATTTAAAACGAGTGAGAAATCGTCCGTCAAAGATTAAGGAGAAGAAAATTAAAGGCTTTTCAGGAGAGAGGGATGCTAATGTCATGCTAATGTGAACGGTTTACTTATAGTTACTCACCATAAGATTACTGACCTGATCTGTTCTCGGGCAGTAGAGAGGGAGTGACCTAAATAATAAGGGGTTGTTCTATTCTATGCTTGCTATGCCTATGTATGCACAAGAGCATGCTGTCTGTGTTGTGGGACTATTGGAATCTGTGCTTGGGCATTGGGATTAGATTAGATTAGAGCAAACTCAGTATTACACATGTTGGAACTGTGCTAAATTCTCTCTTCTTTTTTTGCTCTATCTTTTTTCTTTTGGTTTGATTAATAAAGGTGGTGATTCTCTATTTCGGCGGAGTCTACTGCTAGCTAATAACAGCTAGTCTGGCCTGTACAGTTTACACTTGAATTACATATATATTCTTTTTTCTTTGTAAAAAATTGAGCTGCAAATGGAAATTATCTTGTAGAGCATAAAAAAATATTATTTTTTATACATTAAAAAAAAAAATCCGATGTAAAACAAATGTACCAAATATTTGTATTCTAACTACAAAACTATGAGTAATGATTGGTATACTCCAAGTGATCTGACCGTTAGATGCACTTCGATGAGCTCCGACTAATCTCATCGGTTGATTGTTATTTTCTATTAAACTGAACTTCGGGTTTGGATTTAGAGAATCGGAGACTGTCGTTTATCAATTAGAGGTTAGGGTATATATAGTATCATACCACAAGCTCAATTTAATTTATTGTCTAAATTGATATTTCACTAGTAACTGGCCTATACTCTAATCGTACAATAGTGTGCTCCAAAACTATGAGGTTTTGTATACTAACTATTCTAATTGTCTAATTCTCTCAACCACATATTTGCCAAGAGGGGCCCTTGTATAACTTTGAAGAATAAGAGAGATCTACCAAATCTTCATCTCCTTGTTTTTCCTGAAATATACAATATTAATTATTCATTCTTCCACATTTTTGGGGCATTCTACTAATTTAGGTATCAATCTGGTATCCATACCCATGGACATATAATATAATTGTTGACTATACAGTTTATCTGTTTTACTAATATTTTGAAATTACAACTTCAATTATGAGTATGTAGCGGTACTAGTGTTGAATCGTTATCATGGTTAGCCTCACATTTTATACATAGAAAATTATATCTACCTAATATATGTAGATAGATATATATAGTTATACATGAGTATCTACCACTTAAAAACATATTAGTTATATTGTTCACGACTTTGCACTATACTGGAATCAAACAATTATATTGATGATCCGTTGGGCGATCACTGCTCTATACTCTTTTCTCCAACGCAAAAATTGAAAAGAGTCGCCTGGTCAAAAGGGGAATTTATTATGTAAAGGAATATAGTGAAGAGGAAATTTAACAGTAGCACAAACAATGCAAATAAATAGTATTATTTTGATGATGAAGATATTCGAGAGAAAGAGAGAGCGGCGCATCATTCCTTTTGGCGCTTCAACATGCAACAACATATTGAAAAGCTGCTGGCAGCAGCTGTTCTCTTCTTTCCAAGCTTGAAATCTTTTAATTGGTACCCAAAAGAGAAATTAAGAGGCGCAATCACGGTGTGCCTTTCCTCATACTGATACATGCATGTATCACCAGCTGACCATTGCTCTAACTGTGGCGTCAGTACAGCAATCTTGCGATGGTTGGTTCAAATTGTATCCAATTTTTAGTTTGTGTGAGCCTACCTAAGAAGAGATAAGAGAAGAAAATAGATGGAGGAAAATATCTTGCAATCTTCAGCTCCTCTTGTTGGATTTCAGACGAACTCAGACAACGGTGACAAGCCGAACAAGTAGATTATCAGAAATGTGTGCAACATTGTTACCGGCGGCTCTCTCTATTTGAGAGCACTTCAAAGTTTATTGGGCGATAACTGTAAAAAAAAAAAAAATTCACGGGGGAGTCTGCCATTTGTCTAAAAGAAACTAACAACACTACTTATCATGACAGACCAAAACGAGAGTGTGTAACGTAAAGTTTTGTGATCGAGATGGAACGTTTCATCCACTACGAACACTCGAACCTTCAGTTCCACAGTTCTTCTTCAATAGTGCAAGCTTCTGCGTTCCTGCTCTACACAATTCCTTCTTTTGCATTCTAGTCCAACATTTCCTTGAATTTTGTCAACTCAATCAGTAGCCTAATCACTAAAACGACGATCAAGTTGCCGTTTTGAGGCTTGTCCAGAAATTGCTAGAATCTTTAAATAATATGCTTTTCATGGTGGCCAAGTTAGAAGAGATTGATTGAGACTCGAAGAAGCAGTAGATGACCGTCCTCTTTCATTCAAAATCCTAATAGAAAGTTGTTGGGGGTATGGCTAAAAGGGGAAGCCCAACTTCAAGCCCAGGAATGACTATGGGCCCAGATGGCGAGCTGGGCCGAAGGTAATCATGGGAAAAGCCCGGTGGGCCAGGCCCCAAATTGGAGTGGAAGGGTCCTGACATGTAACAAGAATGCGCAGACTGATAGTGGTCCCGGAAGGGAGGCGCCTACAACCTGACAAAAGTCTGACAGGTTGGTCGGGGCGCCTAGCATGGACAAAAGTACCATGCATTTAATGTCGTGCTGACGTGGAGCAGAGAGGTAAAAGCAGGACCTCTGGCTGTGCAAGTATAAATAGTGCTGGTAGGTAGGGCTAGCTATTTGGTCCCGGACTGTTTGGTTTTACCCGAAACCGGACCGTATAACCCAGACCGGGACCGAACTGGGACCGGATAGCAAACAATGCAATCTCATATTCGGGCTTAGATTTGAGGTAAAAAACCGGATAAAGACCGGATAAGAGACCCCCAACACCTAAAATCAAGATAAAATTGGGACCGGACCGGGTCAAGAACGGACTGTATCCAATCCAATTTTTGGTCCTTATATTCCCGAAAAGACCGGACTGGGACCGGATCAATTTGGTCCAATTTAACCGGACCGGACCGTATAGCCACCCCTACTGGTAGGTAACATTTAGGGGGACTTTTCTGACACTAAAGGGGGGGGGGATCACTTCTCTCACTAAAAGGGAACAAGTAAACGTGAACATCGGGAAAATCTTGGGCCAGACGCCTACTTTCTGCTCGTTGAGTGGTTTAGGCGCCCCGGCGCCGAGTCAGGGTGACGTGGCACGGAGTTTGGCTGTTTGGGCTCAAACAAAAGTCTATAAATAGACTTCTATCAGAAAGAGTTGGGTAGCCAAATGATAGGATGCATTAGAGAGTCATTATTCTGCTGACATAGTGACTTAATTACCTGACTTTATTAAAGCGACACCGGTTATTAGAGGCAAATCGGCACTGTAATTGACGGTCGTGTCCGTGAAATCTCTGTTTTGGGTGCAAATTTGGGGAGCCTCTTGGGATTCTCATTTCGACTTATGTATCCCATAGATCCCGTTCTCATGGTCGGCTAATTTCATTAGTTGCATAGGTGGGTGAAGCTAACACCTCAATTATATTGCTCCCCCCAAGTTTCCTATCTATATAATCAACGAAGATAACACCCCAATCTTAAACCTGAAGACAAATCACATTAGGATGCATCATCGTCAACAGGCCTCTAATTCTATATTGTTTATCTACCACAGCTAAGATCTATCAATCGATTGGCAATGATTATGGCCAATGATTCACGCACAATGCACCATGGATTAATTTAACTGCCACTCATAACCCCAGAAAGAACACAAATGGGAATTGCATCCACCTTTGTCTTGATCCACCGTATATTGTTTATATTTCTAATATTTTCTAGAAGATATGGCAGCTCTCTCCAAATCTCCACATACGAATATATTACATACGGCGGGAATCAGAATATATAGCTGAGAGAGGAATCGAGGGGCACGAGTCAGTCAGATGATAGAGTGAGTGTGAGAGTAAAGAAAATCGAATATAACAATGACGAGAACTAGTTGAGACTTGAGGGCAATATATAAACTCCATTTCTTGAATGAACACATATAGATTTCGCTCTACTAATCATATGCGCAGAAAGTGTTGATTTGAAATCAGCAAATACATTTTGCCTTTTTTTATTATGGCTATTATCTACGAGACACGAACTATGAACAAAATGTCACTTTTGTTCTATTATTTCAAATATTTCATTTCTATCACGTTGTACGATACATTTGTGCCATTTATATCATGGTGATTTTTTAACTGTTAGAAAAAACAGTTGACCGAACGGCACTCAAAGCAATATTAACTTTATTTTGCGGGACATCCACATAGACGCCACGTCATTTTTTTACAAGTAGACGCCACGTCATTGTTTAATACCAAATTAAATTATAATAAGAATACCAAATTATTAGCAAAAAGTAAAAAAAATAATTAATGGAAAAGGGTGAAGAGGTCCTCAACTTCCTCGATATGCGTAGTCTCTGATGGAATCCGACATGTATACATACCCAGTTGCTGCTATTGCTTTCTTCTTCAAACACAAATAAAATCAAATTAATCACAATTCAACCAACGTGATTATCACCTTTGGAGATTCAAGATCATCCCCAAAAATAAGAAGATGGAAGAATTTGAGCCTTCTACCGTAATCTCTCTCCTCACTATGAACTAGATCTCTTTACTTAGGTTGATGAACCCTAATTCTACATTTTGGATTGTTTGTTGATTTTGGAAACTAGAATATCTTCTGCTTTTTGTTTATTTTGCCTTTGAACACTTCAGTTAATCACGGAGTAGGCATACATCTAGGCTTCGGCTTGACTTTTATTACTTTTCCCACTATATTGCATTTCCTGTCTACAATTAAACTCTTAGTTGCCCCATCCCACATACATATTAAAGAAGTATGGTAACCCACATTCAATGATTGTGCACGTAGTATCGTCGATTGCTTCACACGATCAATTGGCAAGCTGACCCACTCATCGTATTGCTGGTGAAACTGGGGCAGCAAAGCTGGGATCCCAAATTGTTTGCCCTCAAAGACAACCCAATTCCTTGAGTGTTAGATCCGCCGGAGGACCGCAACAACCGCCATGAAAAGTTGAGGTTGATGTATCAATAACATCAACTTTTTAAGAAATAGCGGAAACATGTGACGTGGCAAGCCTTGGCCAAGATATTCGAGTCCGAAATGATCCCATAAAGCCCTTGCCATTGGGAAATCACGAAACAAATGCTCCATTGTTTCTGATTCTGCCCAACAAACCGGGCATCTGGGACTCACCTGGACTTTCTTCTCAATAAGTGCTTCTGTCGTAGGAAGGATCTGTTGGAAAAGTTGCCATAAGAACACCTTTAATTTGGGTGGAATATGTGCTTCCCACAAGCAAATCCAACTCGACCTATCCATCCAACTTGCCAAGGAGCGCCACCGACCTTCTTGCTTATCTAACAAGACTGCAAGATGATAGGCGTTTTGACAGTGAACATCCCATCACACGTGTCATGCAAGAGCAACCTATCCTCCACATCTTGCCGAGGAAGAGGGATTGTCTTGATAACACGACAGGTAGTTGGGTCAAACCATTAGCCGAGTTTAAGATCACGCCACTGACCTCCCCCTTGGAAAATCACTTCCGTCACCTTCGGGTTGCCACCCTCAGGTAACACTTGAGGATTATACACAGCGTAGGCCCTTGGCTAATAATTCTCGGCCAAAAAGGATACTCTGCCATCCCCACGTTGGTCGAGATCGCGCAGTGGCCTGAAGGAAAGTCCCGGTGGGGAAATATTTCCTTTTGTAAACCTGTGCCAGAAGCGACTGGGGGCTCATTAAGGATGCGTCATTCAATTTTTTCCAAAAGAGCCGGATTAAAATGTTCAAACCGCCGAAATCCCATTCCTCCATCATGCTTACTCTGGCACACATTCCTCCAGGACAACCATCGTAACCGGGGATTACCTTTGTCGACACCCCACCAGAATATGGCCACGTGTCTGTCTAAGATTTGACAAAGCGAAAGTGGAAGTTTGAAATAGGACATGTAATGACAAAACCAAAGCGATTGATTTAATCAATATCTCCTGTGCTGCTAGGGGTGGCTATACGGTATGGTCCTGTTAAATTGGCCCGAATTGATCCAGTCCCAGTCCGGTCTTTTCGGGAATATAAAGACCAAAGATTGGATTGGATACAGTCCGTTCTTGATCCGATCTGATCTTGACCCGGTCTTATCCTAATTCGGTCTTGATTTTAGATTGAGCTTGTGAGAATTTGAGTTGCCCGAGGACTCAAAAGGTGAAGAATTGGTTAAATTTTGGGTATTGAGTATATGATTTTTATCCGGTTTTCGATCCAACAACTTAGCCTCCAAAAATCGGAAAATAGTGAA
Organism: Linum tenue; assembly: GCA_946122785.1. Classification (NCBI taxonomy): domain Eukaryota; kingdom Viridiplantae; phylum Streptophyta; class Magnoliopsida; order Malpighiales; family Linaceae; genus Linum; species Linum tenue. The sequence goes on along the minus strand of CAMGYJ010000010.1, from coordinate 3,710,490 downwards.
GTGTAAAAAGACCAAACAGTGAATTCCATCATGCTTAGGAATTCAAGTACTTAGGTGTTGGGTCCTTCATTTTCTAGCTTGTATTGAACAACTCTTCTCGGGCCCTATCCAAATCCAATCTCGGCCCATCCTTATTTCAATCCAAAATTTTACCTTTTTAATACACTACCAGTCCTACACACCATCTCTGGATTTTCGTAATAAAGAACATCAGTCCTACACTCCATTTCTTGTCCACTCTCCCATCCCGCCAAAGCTTACTCTTGCGGTCTTGCCCCAACCTGAAACCGCCAAAAAATTCCATCGCAAGAACACAGCTATCTGCTAAAATGATACCTTCCCTCCAAAAATTCATTACACACAAACGCTCAAAACGGATCCCAATTCTTTTTATTCTTCATTCCCTCCATCCTGCGGGAAAAAAAAAAACAAACTTGAACTATGGCTTCCCCAAATCACCTTCTCTTCTTCCTTTCCGTCATCTTCCTCACTCTCTGCAACATCTTCGAAGCTCAACCCTTCAATGGCTCCTTTACTTGCTCCACCGCTTCTCCGATTCGCAGCTGCGATTCCTATCTATACCATCCTTCTCCTCCTCCTTCGAGAGGATTCAATTCCACGGACTTGATAAACCAGGTTGCTTCCATCTACTCTGTGAGCAACGACGACGTGGAACCCATCACCCACGGCGGCGGCGGCAAACAACAAGGGTATCTCGTCTCCGTCCCGTGCTTCTGTAGAGAGAACCAGAGCTACCCACATGGCGGATACTACTCCTATGACACGGTTTACACCCTACGGCCAGGTGATACACTCGGAAATTCCTCAAACATGGTTTCTGCAAATGGAGAACCGATTAATGCCGGGGATATGATCGGAATCGCGCTCCTGTGCGGCTGCTCCGGGGACCAAGCCGTCGACATTGTGACCTATTCAGTTCAGAAAAACGACACATTGGGGGGAATTGCTGAGCTTTTGTCTGCAAAAGTAGAGGAGATTGTGAGTTTAAACGAAGGGTTGAGTCAGCAGGCCTTGAGTTTGATAGATGAGGGAAAGGTGCTTTTTGTTCCCAGAAAGAAGCAGAGAAGAAGAATGAAGCCAGGTCGCAAAAACCGCGTTGGGTTGAGCTTGGGAGTGTTGTCTGGAATCAGCTTACTGTTGGTGAGCTCATTGGGTTTCACCATTCTGAAAAGAAGAAGAATTGGTGGAGAGAAGCAAGAAGGAGCTCCGGGCAAGGATGTGGAAGCATGCAGAAGCACTTCAACATTGTCGTTGCTGTCTTACTTCCAAAAGCATGATTTTGAAGGTTCGCCATAAACTTAAGAGGTTAAGAATATATGGATTGAAAGTTACCTGTTTCAGTATTTAACATTGTGCTTTTGGGGTTGCAGAAGCGACATTAGAATCTGAGAAGCCTAGAGTATACACCTTGAAGGAGATCGATAAGGCAACAAATGGGTTTGAAGAGAGCAGGATCATTGGTGAAGGTGGCTATGGAAGGGTGTATTATGGTCTTTTGAGAGGAAAGGTATATGCATGCAAATGATAATGACCATAAACATATTTATGTGGTCAAGACTTCAAGTTAAGAAATATGGGCTCTGTGACTATATCAGCTGTTGAGTTGAATTGAATTGGGTTTAACAGGAAGTTGCAATCAAGCGGATGAAATCTAACAGATTAAGCGAGTTCTTTGCAGAGCTGAAGGCGTTATGCAAGGTCAATCACATCAATGTGGTGAGGGCTCATCTGTGGTCGCATGGTGTTGTTTTGTTTGGGCGGCAATGGAGTTGATGGCCTTAATTACCCTGTTGTGATCATTGACTAGGTGGAGCTACTGGGATATGCAAGTGAAGAGGAATTTATGTACTTAGTGTATGAGTATCTCCCCAATGGGTCACTCAACAACCATCTCCATGATCCTCTAAGGAAGGGTCACGCAACTCTTTCATGGACTGCTAGAGTACAGATAGCAGTTGATGCAGCGAGAGGGATTGAGTACATTCACGATCACACCAAGGCTCGGTATGTACACCGTGACATCAAGACAGCCAACATCCTGCTCGATCAAGGACTCAGGGCTAAGGTAACTCTTGTTTATTTACACAACCAATCTCCTGGTAGGTGGATCAATTGTTGCTTCTCATTCTGAAACCTATATGACAGGTAGCGGATTTTGGGCTGACGATGTTAGCAGAGAGATCGATTGAAGAAGACTTTGTTGTGACTAGATTGATGGGAACACCGGGTTACATGGCTCCAGAGTAAGCTCTTAGTCTCTCTTACAAGCCACTGATAAATCATAACTCATTTCCTTCTATTTTTGCTTGCTAGTTAAGTCATTGAACCTTGGGCTTTAATTGGACATATGCAGATGTGTGCGTGAGCTCCAAATAACTACCAAGACTGACGTGTTTGCGTTTGGAGTGGTGCTGGCAGAGCTCATAACTGGGCGGAATGCAGTAGTGCACGACCACCTGCAACCCTCGGGGATGAAGTCACTGGCCATGACTGTAAGTTAAAACTGCATCACTGAAGAATTTGACCTGTCCTGATAAATAATCCAATATCCTGCCAAGCTGCCACCTTTTTATAATCTGTGTGACTGGATTTGAATTGGGATGATCAGATGGTTAAAATCTTCCGAGAGCAACATCCAGAGATGGCTCTTGAAACCATCATAGATAGTAATCTGAGAAGAAGCAGCCTATTGCAAGACGTACACAAGGTTGTATCAGTTCATAGTTCATACACTAGCTGTTGTGCTGTATATATGTCCATTTTGTCAAATTGAACTCATCTGACAATGTTCGCATTGATTAATGGTTAGATGGCGGAGGTTTCAAGATGGTGTCTAAGCGAAGATCCGTTGAGCCGACCGGAGATGGGAGAGGTAGTGCAGATGCTGAACCAGATATTGATCTCTTCCGTGGAGTGGGAAGACTCACTTGGAGGAAGCAGTCAGGTTTTTTCTGCTATGGACATTGGACGTTGACCAACTAGGGCTTTGTATATGTCAGACTCAAGAGTCTCAAGCAATACGCTTTGTTTGCATATATCAGCAGCAATACACTAGATGTCAAACCGGGTACCTCGGAGATCTAGTTGGACGACATGCTGTTTTACTGGTTTTATCGTACTTTCTTTGTCTCTTGCTTGTGAAGGTCTCTCACAAATGTTTGTAGCTTGGAAGTTGGAATATCCTAATTAAACCGTAGCAGCTATGTTGTTGTAGCGTGGGTTGCATCCTGTACATTGCATTCCATATAAAGATCTCACTGCAATCTGTTCCTAAACTGAAATGTTACTGTTGAAACTAAAAGAACAAGACATCATTCAGTAGAGCAACAATCTGCAACTGGGGTTCAGAGTATTTTCACTATCAATTGAATGACTTGATCGGTGGATCCTTAATAGCTTGGAACATTTCAATATTTTCTAAAACTTTGGACACAATCCGGCATAATTAAGAGTTTATAGTGCAATGAACTACAATGGTTAGTTAGCTCAACATTGTATTGATGTTGAAGACTCTGGTTGCTCGTCTGGCTTGTTGTGCGTGGCTCGGACGGGCATGAACTGCTGGCCATTGGAGCCGGTCATCAAGGTGCTTCTGATCTCTACTTTGCGGAGATGCTAGAGCCACTATTTCTCTTGCGACCTCAAGAAGTCTGCCAAGGGTTGCTGGTGGAGCGATCGATGGATCCTTGCTTCGAGATTGTCATCATTTTCTTGGGTCAAATTCTCTTTGTATAGATTTTAGGGCAATTTAGAGAACTGTCAACGGAACTTCTTATAAATTGGCACGTAAAGCTCTATTGTTGTCTTCTTTAGAAATTAGTTTGTTGTCTGACCTGTTGGTCGGACTGTCATTTGAATATAATGTATTTATGATGTGTATTTAAATTCTTTAAATTATTTGTAATGCTGAATTTCGTATGGCATTAATGTGACATCAAAATTATTTTTCCATTTTCAAAATTGTTATATCTATTCATCAACGATGAACATTGTAATCTTAATTGTTATAACCAAAGTTGTCAAACCAGTTTAAGTCGTTGAGCCGGTCAAGCAAGTTGTTTGAAGTTTAATGGTTTGATTGAAGTCCAGACTGTTCGAGCCGTTTCACACCTTTTCTAAATATATTTACATATAATATAGAAATTTTGTGACTCAAATGAAATGTACCAACTTATATCTATTAAAATCTCAAATTCTATAGAAAAATATATATCTCAAGATCCACCCATCATCCCTTTGCCTCTCTCCCCCTCCCCTTTCCCTCTCTCTTCTTCTCCCTCTCTAACGATCAGACCCTTGGTTTTGTAGAGCCCGTTTTGGAGCACGATTTTGGTCGGACCTAGTCCAAGCAGCTTCCCGGTAGAGGTGTAACAACCTTGGTTGTAACACTCGTGAATAACCATTCATAACTTGTTTATTTAATGATGTAGTCACTTAGTTGTCTATGGTTGAAAAGAAAATTGGCATAACAAAAAAATAGTTTGTCTGAAAAAAGCATAGCATAAATAAGAAACTCATGAGCATAACTTTTAGTCAATATTTATTTCTTTTGCTTGAGAAACAATACATTTATAGCAATATCTAAACCTTAAAGTATTCTGCACAATAAAATACCAAAATTAGTAAGAAAATAACATTTTCCATCCATATAGGGTCAAAACCTAACATGTCCCTAAACTGACCCTATAGACAAACTGATTCGTCCCGACCCTCAGAGACAGGACGGGACGAGATTGGTCAGTGGGTTTTTAGGGCCAAACTTACACCCCTAGTTTTAATGAAAGTGGTGAACTCTTGGAGGAAACCCACTTTAACCATTAACAAGCTCCCATTACGCCCTGGTATCTAGAGGTCTCAAAATAAAATCCGGCAGAACATGACTCGAGTAACCTACCTAGTCAACAAATTGCAACCTGAATTGACTAAAAGTTGATAACCCACAACATGATCAACAGGTAACTTGATTGATTCGAACTTAATTGACCGGGAACGCACCTAATTGACTTAAACAATTACTATATAATAAAATATATAGTCTTCTAAAATTAAGTTTTCTTTTCCCTAAATCTAAGTAAAGTCATTTAACATTTCGTAAAGGAAAGTTCAAAATATGAAATTCACTTGAAATAATTTATTTTTAAGTTCTTTAACAAAACTAAAAAAAATACAAAATATGAAATCAACACAATGCCAATATTAATAATGAATAATTAACAATTGGGACAATGCATAACATTAATACAGTATTAGAATTAAATTTATGGTTAAAGTACTTTATTGGGTAATTTGATTATTTTAAAAGAAATAGAGAAATTTTTTGTGTTTTCAACTTTTTGGGAAGAGAAGAAAAGGGAAATTTGGTGCTTCCATTTTTCTTGTTAATCATACTTTAATTATTGGGGGGAGGGGAATTTTTGTGTTTTTTATAAATGAGAATAGAAAGAAGTGGGAAATTTTGTATTTTTATTTATGAAAAGAGATATAAAGGGGATTCGTTTTTGTGTTTTCAACTTTTTGTGGGAAGGAAATGAGGGATTCTTTTAATTCATAAATAGCATGTATTATTTCATTAAGAGATAGAAATAGTATAGGAAAAAACCAAAAGCTATGAAACTAGAAAAACAGGTTGCCTAGAAGCCCACAATTCAATCTCATCCCATCTACATAAAGTACTAGCTTGTTGTCCGATCCATTGGTTGGAATGTCATTTGAATACAATGTATTTATGATGTGTTTTTATTTTCTTAAATTATTTGAAATGCTAAATTTCGTATGACATTAAGGTGATATTGAAATAATTTTTTCATTTTCGAAATTCTCATAATTTTTCATCAATGATGAACATTGTAATCTTAATGGTTATAACCAAAGTTGTCAAACTGGTTTAAATCGTTGAGCCAGTCAAGCAAGAAAGATTCATGAGGGCATTGGTGGGATAGAGGTATATCATTTCATGAACCCTACTTGATGTTTTTTGGAAAGATGCATACAATGTCCAGAAACATGTGAACCACTAGCGATTTTCTGAGGATTCTCAAACTTGCAATAACACATGGGGTCGTTTGGATAAGAGAATGTATAGAGGGATTTGTGAGAGATTTTAAAATAATCCCTCATTATGCAGGATTTTAAAACAATCCTACGTTTGGGAAATATGAGAGTTTTTGCAATTAGGAATTTTAAAAACTCTCAAATGTGGGTTTTAGAAATAGCTGATGGTGATCAGCTATTTTCAAATCCCTCATTCTTGTTTTATTTTTTCCAACACTTACCCTCCCCCGAACTCGCCACCAGCTCCTGCACCCAATTGCCAGCATAGCTTCTCCGGACAGATCCACTCCTTCCAGCCGACGTTTTGAGCTTGTTCTCCACCGAAAGAAATTTTCCATCGTCTTCTCCCCTTCCCGATCCTTCTTCTCCGCCAACCTTCGTCCTCAAACCACTCTACTGTCGCAGACACAGAGCATCCCGGAGCAGCTTCCAGCTTTCCCCAACCATCGCCACAGTTGTCAACCTTCCCCCATCGTCCTTTGTCGTTGACTCCCCAGTCGACTCTGCCATCCTCCTTGGCGGCAGATCTGGAATCTGGATTCAATCTATTACGCTTAACCGTTTCCTCCCCGGTCGCCTTCACCGCACTACATGAACCCTAATAACAACCCATCGACAACTTCTCTATGGCGGAGAAGCTCTCCCTTGGTTCAGGGTTCACTGGTCGCGCCGGAGACACCCGCCACGCCGACTCCGATATGCTGTTCGCATATGCATGGTTAAGAATCGAGAAGAAGCTGGGAAATTGGCGGGTTCAGATGGATTATTGGGGAAGGGAAGGGGGTCAGATGGGAGAGAGAAGGGGGAATCACCCAATTTGGGTTTCAATTGATTAGCAATTCTTTCTTTGTTATGCAAAGTGCAAACCCAATCGGTTGGAATTTGAAGGGAGTGAGATTTTGGGTTTGTGATTTTGGGGTTTTTATCTTCTTTCTTTAGTCTGCACAGTTGTGAGATTTTGGGTTGTGATGGAAGCATAAAAGAGGTTGTGATGGAAGCATAAAAGAAAAGCAGCTTTTGTTGTGATTAGTTGTTGTAGAAGCAGGGGAAGAACAGATGATTGCTACGAATAGTAGGTGTAGAAGAAGGAACCATTGCTCTTTTCTGTAATTTGTTTGATTGAGTGAATGAGGTAGAATATGAACAACAAACGAACGAAGAAGACAAAGGACAATATTGTAAATTGAGTTTTAAGGTTAAAATTCTGCGTTTCAATCCAAACGAGTTATTTTGATCAAATCCCACATACAAATTTCCAGGTATTTTAAACGAGAGATTTTAATTAAAATCCCTCATTATCAAAATCTCTAATCCAAACGACCCCATGCTGTTGGAACGTGTGCAGGGAGAAGCTCTTGGCAGCAGCAGGAAAGGATTGGCCGAACCAAATACAGGCAGTTGGGAACCTGGCAATGCTGTTTTTGGTTGGCCGACAGGCAACAAAAGGAAGCATCGATGAAATGCCAGGATTTTTTGCAGAGCAAATAGGAATTCTATACACTCTCAGCTTAACCGTCATATCCGATTATACAAGATACCCTTCATAGAGAGTACTTGTATGTAGCCCTTATTGCACTACCAGACTTTTATGCTAACTTTAGATGCATTCATCCAGAGAACAAAAATGTGTGGAAAGAATGACTAATGAAGCCATGTTTAATGTACACATTGCACATACAACTAAAGCAAAATTCGAATGCCAGCAAACTACAAAATCTTCTTACAAAACATTTTAATCAGCCTCAATCTCTTGTTTTGGAGTCATTAGTTCATCATTGCTAACTGCGTTTTCTGGAGCTGCAGCTAAGTCAGTGGGTGGCTCTGCTTCTTCTACCAAGGTTTTCTGATGCAGCTCAAGCTTCTGCTTCAGCTGGTTGATCTCACTATCCTTCTCTACAAGCTTCTCTTGTAAGATGAGCACCTGCACCAAAATTAGCGCCTTTGTTAGCAATAACGAGATATATGTCCATAAAAAGGACAGAAAGTTGAGGATGCCAGATAACTAACCATTTCATTTGCCTTCTCGACATCATCTGTTAGGCCCTCCATGTGTTTGTACAAGCCTGTATAAAACAGGAGAAACAGATGAAAATCTTCCAAAGGATCTAAACTGTGGAAAACATAACAAGATCCGTTGTATGCCTAACCTTCATACTGATTTCGGAGCTCCACAATATGAGATTTCTGCAAGGCGAGCTTCATTCCCAACTCATGGATCTGTATATCGTATAGCATTAGCATTGAGCTAATGGACATAATAATAGATGATTGAGGAACTACCAATCAAGAATATGCATAATAAATAGATGCTTGTATTACAGGCACAAGGCTATACCTTTCCTTCAGCTGCTTGAGCACCAATCTCAAGATTTTCGTCTTGGAGAGTCTTGCACTTTGCCATTAGCATCCTCCCCATCCTGCTTTGTGTTGTAAAATTCATGGCAGCAATGTTGTCCTGTAGTTCCTTCACCTTTTTGTCCTTCCCTTCAACCAAATTCTATAGCAGCACGAATTTTTGAACCATTAATAGGTAATGCAGCAAAAGGCGATGTACCATTCCATTTCCATTTCCACGGAAAAAGCCAGTTCCATGAAATAGGATAATGGCCTCTGATAAGCAGAGCCCCAGCTGACTCTAATGTAATTTACGTCCTAACCATCAAAATTAGAAAAAGAGCATACGCACATTATCTCACCTGATCATGGAACATTGATTTATATTAAGTAGCAACTATAACAACTACATCAAAGCCAAAGATGTCAATGTCAGGGCACATACCTTCAAGCGAGTAAATTCCACGTGAATTGCTGGATCAAGGAGCAATCTCCTTGCCTGTCAGATTGGAAGAAAAAATGTAAATCAGAAGCAGCAGCCATACCACAGTAGAGCACCGCAAACAATTCCTAAATCATATATATAAACCTCAGAATAGGGTCTTTAGCATGTTTTAACTAATAGTTCATCCAAAATAAACGATGTAAAAGCTGATGGAAACTAATCTCAGATATCTAGTTAGCTACAAAGATACAGGACCACAAAGCACATGGATCAAAAGAAATAATCGAGACACCTGCAAATCTAATCAGGACACCAACCAACACGTTTTATTCAAGGGAAGAGTTTCCCAAATAAGTACCTGCATTGATGGTGGCTTCAGTTGTGCTCTCAAGTCCCGAACTGCAGACTGGAAACATTTGGAACACAACTTATCAAACACATAATAGGTTGCAAACACCAGACATGCAAAAGTATTTCCCCGACACCAATACAAGCAGCACGCACGACAGGAAAACAGATGAATCAAATTGATAAAGTAAGAAAATACAAAAAAAAAAAAAAAGCAAGCAGACACAACCTTCAATTCTGCTATCTCCTGCTCTCGCTTGGCAAATGTAACAATGAAGGCTGCTTCCTTTTTCTTTGCTTTCTCAAGCTGATAAAACATATGAGAGACCAATGAGATCAAGATCAAGACTCATGCGCTCTCAGAGCAGAGAGAAATCAAGCATAATACCTGTTCCTCCAATGACTCCTCTGATGATTTCAGAGTCTGAAGATAATTGATGACTAGTTTAGGTTCTACAGAAGTAACAAGAACCCAAGGTTTAACAGAACGAAAGAGAACTTGTAGAATGAGAAAATTAAGGTAACAGAAACCTTAACAAAGACCAACCAGGAGATGCCCCTGAGGGTATGAAAGACGAATTCTCAAATGCAGAATGCCACTTCCGAATATCCAACTTTGCTGTTTCAAGCTCCGTCTGTACCCAAGACCACATTTAGAGTATATAACTACCAGTCTACCATTATGGTATAATTCAACAAAAGCTACAGCAAAGTCATGACTTAAGCATAATTGAGTAGCAACAAGCTGTAATCATGATAATCCAAATGAATTATAGCCAACCATTATAGAGACTGTTCTAAAATAACAACCCAAAACTCAATCTTCGCAGCTCTTTTTTTCATTCTTCAATCACATGACAAAAAATAAAATTCAGTTGCTTCTCATCTGCAACAAGTAATTCATAGAACAAAAACAGTGACGCCAAATATACCAAACATAGTGGTGTATGCAAATTCGTAGATAACTAGCAAACTAGGGAAAATATAGCTCGTGCAGAGCAATCAGGCTGTTGGGAGCCACAAATCTTATGTAAATTGAAATCTCAAACAAATGGATATTCTGAGGTCAAAAGTGAAACTCATACTTCATATGCTAATGCACAAGCCTCAGGAGAGAAAACCCAATAGGCATTTTGGAAATAACCAATTCTAGCGAAACCAAGAATTTGCAAAGCAAGGAGGCAGTGGAACATACTTGGCATGTCGCAAGGTCATTCCTGCAGGTATCAAGGCTGTAAAAGGAAAGTCCGAGAAATAAGTTGTAAGGATCTTGATTGGTTAGTAGTAAAAGAAATATATAGTCAATCTAGTTCCTTCGTGAATTAAGCCACTAAAAAGCTTACAATACCTCTCACGAAGAGACAGAATCATTGCGGTTTCTTCTACCTTTGAATTACCCTGCAGTAACAAGATTGCGATTTTTCATTATCCCTCAAAACAGTTTCCACTTTCAAGAAAAGTCAAACTATGCCTAAATGAAAGTACTACAGGACCTATATCCCACCGGAAGATTTATGGAACCCTATGAATCACATTCAGATTATGAGAACATCTCCAATGACGTCCTCACGACAATGCCCTCAAACTTAAATTGAGCATGTAGAATTTGATGATGCGGAAGGAAACGAACACAGAACACAAGATTTTACGTGGTATCCTCAATCGATCGACTAATCCACGGTGAGCAAGGAAAGAGAGAAAGCAGTTAGCAGTTGTCCTCTCTTCTCTGCTCTGGTAAGAGCGCCGCCGATAGTTCCCAGTTCAAATTCTCAGAATTCCCCACAGTAACTCACTCGAAAGAACAGTAGGTTCATTAAACATTTAAGCTTGACACCTCTATATCCAGCAAAAGCTTGACACCTCTATATCCAAAGAACAGTAACTCCCTCCATCGAATACCCTTCAGTCGTGTTCACCCAAGGTGCAAGTCAAGAGCTTTACCTTCTTGGAGCTAAAGAGATCATCTTCATCGTCCTCAAGATCCCCAAAGCTTCTCTTATTACCCGAGCGCCGGCCGTTGTGGGTTCCACTGAAATCACCGCCGAAGTCATCGTCCTACACGAATCACAATTTTCACAAAGCCTGACAACCCAAAACAGAGAGAAGAAAAGCCCTAAAGACGGACACCAATGACCAGAAAAGAGGAGAATGAAAAGGGGACTCACGTCGTCGAGATGGTTGCGAGAAGCCATTCCGCAATGCGATTTTCAGGCAGTATAAATCGTAACAGAAGTGTCTGTCAATTCAAATCAGCGGTTAGTCGACTGGGTCTCGACTCTGGTTGTCCTTCCTTCCTTTCCTCTCCTTTCTTCCAAAAAAATTGCAGGAGCCGGGAAGCAGAACCGATTAATCCATTATATGGGCTTAACTATCGGTCCAGTTGAGGAGACACAAATAGCCCCAAACTTTACTTTTTGGAGCCAAACTCGTTATGGACTTATATTGTGCGGTTTTTATGATCTCAAACTGTGGGCCATAGTTGTGACTGATTAATAACTCCTTAAGAACTTCAACTCTTCATCCAAAATGTTCGTATAAACTTCATTCTGATATTAACTTCGATATTACTCTTACCAGGGCATTCATTATCAATCTGGGAAGCTGCTTCATCACTCGTGCGGAACTCAGAGGCCTAGCAATTTGGACATCGGAGGGTGGCCTTGTAGATGGATTCGACAACAACATTGTCGATATTATAGGCGACGGAGGAGTCGTCACATCATCACGCGAACCTTTTGTTTCAGTTCCGAAACCTTCTACATGGAGGGGAATTTCTTGACCGACTGTTTGGCTCATAGGAGATTTTCTTATTCCATTACCAGTAGATTCATTTCCCTTAGTCGATCCTGATGTTCGATATTGGATCCTAGATGACATTGCAGGAATAAGCAACTTCTCACCGTATTAATGTTATGAGGTAGAGTCCCTTTTGACGTTATAGTGAAGATATCAGTGATTGGTTCGTACTAATTACCCATTTATTCATCATTGTTGGATGAACAACTCTAATGAGAAGAAAGAAACAGAAAGTGTTATATCATATAGTGTATAAAGTTCTGACCTTATCATACTACCTAACTTGCTTCCATCTATTTGGGCAGAGACGGAGATTACCTAACTTGTAATAGCATGGGCAGACATGTGTAGAATTTGGTATAAAGCGAGCAGAAAATGGATCGGAAACCCTCAAAGAGTGAGGTTCCAGCTTGTTCCTATTTATAGTCGTTATACAGTGTAAACAGAGGTTTAAACTAAGCGTGCCACATGGCTTAGCCTCATTGGTTTGTTCAGTACTTTAATTTAAATAAAGCGGTAAACAACTGATAAGTAAAACGACACAGCATAGTAGAAACGTTTCTTCTTCATCTTCATTCTTCCTCCACGTTTCTTCTCTGCAAGTTAGCCGTTGGCTACTGTTCCATTGGACGAGGTTGCTGCAGCTTGATCCAAGGTCTCTGTCAGCCTCCCACAAGCTGGAGCATACCTGTTTTCGATTCCCATCTTCTCAAGCAACTCTTTAATCCTGAACCTGCTCAAAGGCTTCGTGAACAAGTCTGCCAATTGATCCACATAATTGACATAAAACAACTTGATCAAACCTGTCTTCACCCTTTCTCTGATCACATGCACATCTATCTCAATGTGCTTGGTTCTCTCATGGAAAACCGGATTCTCTGCAATATGTATTGCAGATTTGTTGTCACAAAATATAGAGATAGGTAGAGACACTTCAACACTGAGTTCTTCCAACAGATTCCTCAACCATTGAACTTCACATCCAAGATGTGCTAAAGCCCTATATTCAGCCTCAGAAGATGATCTTGAAACAGTGGTTTGTTTCTTTGCTTTCCAGGTTATCATAGAGCTTCCCAAGAAGGTACAATAACCACTCACAGACCTCCTAGAATCAGGGCAGCTGGCCCAATCAGAGTCACTATAACCAGATAGCTTGAATGTTGAGTCACTTTTGAAAAATATACCTTGTCCAGGTGATCCTTTTATATATCTCAGTATTCTATATGCTGCTTGCATATGTTCTGAGTATGGTTCCTTCTGAAATTGGCTTAGCTGCTGCATTGGAAAGGTCAGGTCTGGTCTGGTGGTGGTCAAATAATGTAAACGACCAATCAGTCTTCTATATACTTCAGGATCAGCAAGAGGTTTACCTTGCTTGGCTCTCAGCTTCACTTTTGGATCCAGTGGTGACTTGCAGCTCTTGGCAATAGAGTAGCCTGTGTCTTTTAGCAGTTCAAGGCAGTACTACCTCTGACAAACTGCAATCCCACTGCTGTCTCTGTTGATTTCAAGACCTAAGAAGTATTTCAAACTTCCCAAATCCTTAATTTTGAAGTTCCTCTTCAGGTACATCTTCAGCTCTTCAATGTCTTCCCTCTCACTGCCTCCCAGTATAATATCATCTACATAAACCAACAAGATCACAATCCTGCCATGAATCCACTTTGTAAATAGAGAATGATCTGAAGGTGATTGAGCAAAACCATGCTTCAGCAATGAATTGGTGAGTTTGGCAAACCATTGTCTGCTTGCCTGTTTCAGGCCATAAATTGACTTCTTCAGCTTGCAAACCAGCTTCTCCTTTCCACCTGCTCTTGCATCTCCAGGAGGTAATTGCATATACACCTCCTCATCTAAGTCTCCATGCAGAAATGCATTGGAGACATCCATCTGATCTAAAATCCAGTTCTTGCTAGCAGCTACTGCCAATAGTGCTTTAACTGTGTTTATCTTGGCAACAGGTGAGTAGGTGTCTAGGAAATCAATTCCATAAACCTGTGTAAAACCTTTAGCTACTAGCCTTGCTTTAAATCTTTCAATATCACCATTAGGTCTGAGTTTGATTTTATAAACCCACTTACAACCTATGGCTTTCTTCCCTGCAGGAAGTACCACAACTTCCCAAGTTTGATTTGCCTCCAAGGCCTGTCTCTCTTCTTCCATAGCTCTATTCCACTTTTCTGACTTGGCTGCCTCCTCATAACTCACTGGTTCCACTTCAGCAATGAGACTCAGTGCATAATGCTTATCAACTACTGAAAGCTGCTCATATCCTAAATAGTCAGACATAGGATATTTACTAACTGCTCCCACATAGTAATCACTTAGTTTTGCAGGTAGTTTGCCTCTATTTGCTCTAACTGGTCTCCCTTCAAATTCTGCTTGTACTTTTAACTCTGGTGGTTCTTCTTCAAGTTCATTTCTTGGACTGATGTCTAGTACAGAGTCAGAATCAGTATCAGCAAATTCATCAGCATCATTACCATCAGCAACCTGAACATCAGCAGTCTCATGAGAAGATACTGATGGCCCCCCTGACGTTTGGGGTGCTGAAGTAGAAGGTGGTTGAAAGGGAATTGAGGATGGAGCCAAAGGTGGAATAGAAGGAGAAAGAGGAGTGGAAGGAGAAGGAGAAGGATCAGAGGCAGATCTAAAAGGAAGGATTGTCTCATGAAAAGAGACATTTCTGGAGACAAAAACATGATGATCATTAAGATCAAAGAGCTTATGGCCCTTAATGCCAGAAGGAAAGCCAAGAAAGATAGCCTGTCTGGCTCGAGGTTGGAATTTAGTTCTGCCATGCTGCAAAGTAGTGGAGTAGCAGAGGCAGCCAAATACCCTTAAGGTATGCAAAGAAGGAGGCTTGTCAAAAAGCATTTCATAGGGAGATTTGTTGTTAAGCAAAGGTGTAGGCAAACGATTGATAATGTATACAACATATAAAACACAATCACTCCAGAATTTCAAAGGAACACCAGACTGAAACCTAAGAGCCCTTGCAACATTTAGGATATGTTGGTGTTTCCTTTCAATACGTCCATTTTGTTCAGGGGTTTCAACACAAGAAGTTTGGTGTTCAATCCCATGTAACCTGTAGTAATCTGTCATATGAAATTCTGCCCCCTGGTCACTACGAATCATTTTGACAGACTTATCAAACTGCTTAACAACCAGATTGCAGAAGCCTTGTAACAATCCACGAGCCTCAGACTTATGTTGCATTAAGTAAATCCACACACAACGAGTATAATCATCGACAATTGTGAGAAAATAAGCATAACCATCATATGATTTAGTGGATAAGGGGCCCCAAATGTCAACATGAATTAAGGCAAAAGCCATATTGGCAGAATGAGTTGTTACAGGAAATGGCAATCGTTTCTGTTTAGATAAATGACAGATATCACAGTGAGAGACAAGTTCACTGGTTACATGAGAGTTTTGATTCTGAAGTAAATGCAAACGATCCCTATTAGGGTGTCCTAGACGTCAATGCCATAGATGAACATCTTGAGGGTTGAAATTGTAAGTGGCAGCAACATTGTGGGAAGAGGAAGAACTAGCTGGAATGGGAAGAGATGAAGTGAGGTGATAAATGCCATTATGTTGTTTTGCCAAACCAATCTGCTTCTGGGTCAGAAGGTCCTGAAGGTCACAAACATCAGAATGAAAGTGCAAGGAGATAGGTAAGTCACTGGTAAGTTTGCTTACAGAAATGAGGTTAAAGGTGAAATTGGGGACAAGCAGCACATTGTGCAAAAGAAGGCCAGAAGGAAGTTTGACACTGCCTATATGACTAACTGACACCTTGGTGCTGTTTGGTAAGTAAACAAAGACATCATGGACATCAGTATAGTCAAGAAAATTAGACAAGGAACAAGTGATATGATCCGAGGCCCCAGTATCCAAAATCCAAATGTTGGTTAATGCAAATTTGCCCATCTCATGGTGTGAAGAAAGAATGTACTTACCAGCATGATTTGGGAATGATGGTAAGTACTGGGAAACAGAAAATGCCTTGTGGTTCATGTGTGGAGAACCAGGAGATGGTGGAGCAGAATCCAAACCAAATTGGAGAAAGTTCTTCAACTTGTTGATGTCTTCAACAGAGAGACCCAGACTTGATGGAGAAGAGGCAGAATTAGAAGTACTGTCAGAAACAACACTGCCCTCAGAGGAGTGACCATCCTGTGTAACAGCTGCAATCATACCATGTTCCTTCCCTTTCTCTTTTCGTTGTAACTTCTAGCAATCTTTGATCAAATGGCCAGGACGTTTGCAATAGTTGCAAATAACTCGTTCACCATCATTATCAGACTTGTCCCTAGGGCGATTATCCTGCTCAGAATCAGATTTCCAACGAGGGCGATCACGACCAGCAGCTAGAGCAACATACTGGCCACCTTGTTGGCCAGAAGAATCTCCTTTAAGTTTCTGTTCGTGTTGGAGTAGATCATCCAGAGCATCAGACACAAGGGGTAAAGGCTTCATCATGAGCAACTGAGCTTTGACAACCTCAAAACTCTTGTTGACTCCCCTGAGAAAGCGAATGAGGTAATCTGTGTCCTGTTTAGCCTTGAAAGCAGCAACGGCAGCACAAGCAACATTACTACCAGGAGCACAAGAGCAAGGAACAATGGGAGAAAATTGCTGATATTCTTCCCATAAACCATTGATCTTGGTGTAATACTGCAGAATAGACAGATCACCCTGGGTACAAGCAATTATCTCATCTTCGAGATTGATAATGCGCAGGGCATTCGGTTTAGCAAACCGCCGACGCAGATCTTCCCAAAGAACTCGAGCATTCTCGTGGCTCATAAAGCTACGAGCGATATCCTTCTGTAAAGAGTTAAGCAGCCAGCACAACACAAGAGTATTGCACCCATCCCACAAGTAAAACGTTGGATCGGTCGAGAGAGGCGCCAGAATCGACCCATCAACAAAACCCAGCTTATGTTTCGTTTTCAGGGCCATACGCATAGATCTAATCCACAAAGGGTAATTGGAACCATCGAAGACAATCGGAATGATGGATTGTGACAAATTCTCATTAGGGTTGAGATAATAGGGGTTTCCAAAGGGGATCTCACCTCTGTTACCCAGCTCTGGCGACGCAGGTATGCTCCCAAACTGAAATCCAGCTCTAGTAGCAGCAGCATTCCGATTAGGATGGACCGGAGATGACTGCGACGAGCCGGACATCGTTGCAGGAGATCGTCGTCAGCGCGGAGGCTCTGATACCATGTAGAATTTGGTATAAAGCGAGCAGAAAATGGATCGGAAACCCTCAAAGAGTGAGGTTCTAGCTTGTTCCTATTTATAGTCGTTATACAGTGTAAACAGAGGTTTAAACTAAGCGTGCCACATGGCTTAGCCTCATTGGTTTGTTCAGTACTTTAATTTAAATAAAGCGGTAAACAACTGATAAGTAAAACGACACAGCATAGGTAGAAACGTTTCTTCTTCATCTTCATTCTTCCTCCACGTTTCTTCTCTGCAAGTTAGCCGTTGGCTACTGTTCCATTGGACGAGGTTGCTGCAGATTGATCCAAGGTCTCTGTCAACATGTGTACTACTTTCATCCTACCCCTTCCCATCTCGTTCTCGACTAATCTCATCTTGATTCACCTCATTATCTATTTGTATTTATCCTCTTGTAATTTTTCTTAAATCATATTTTCAACCCGATGAAACTTTGAATAACTGCCAGATTCTTTCACCTGATTAAGTTCAATTATTCAATCAAATTATACAGTTTACAAAGTAATTGTTCTTTATTTCCTCATCAAATAATTAACCTTTTGTGATTTACTTTAAAAAATTTGTGGTGTGATTTTGTAAACTTGTGGTTTGTTTCTATTAAATTGTGGTAATCTTTAGAGAACTTGTGGTTTACTTATTTGGAATTGTGATCTGCTTTATGAGATTTGTGGTCTGCTTTGTGACATGTGTGCTTTGTTTTATGGAACTTGTGGTCGACTTTGTGAGACTTGTGGTCTACTTTTATAAACTTGTTGGCTATTTTTCACTTCCCTATTTAATTGTACAAAACACACGTGACTCCCCTTTCTCCCAATTTTCATTAATGACCAGCGTGCCCCTCTTTTCCCTTCCCTTCATCAATCCTAGTCAACTAATTTAAATGAAAAAAATCATCTAAACGGAATATTTTTATTGGTTGAACCTAGTGGATTAACACCATACTGACAAAAAAAAAAAGTGTCAGCATACCAACCCCTCCCTAACATATGCGACTGAATCAATTTAGTTACTTTAGCCATACTCGTACGTACAAATATAATCGGGCCTAACCCGACCCAATTGTCATCACGAGCTAACAGAGTGAACGCTCCGGTGATTTGGACTGGAAGCTACAACCGGCCACAGCGAGCTAGGGTCGGTATCATGCCGGAAAATTTTTCCAACAAGCTAAGCATGCATTTGTTTTATCGCAGGCGGTGAACCCTTTACGACATGGAATGGAGACACAAAACAAAACGAGCCCTCTCCCTTTCACTTTTCGTTTTTTTTTCTTTTCTTTGGGTACCACTATCCATCTACCACTTTCCCCTTTTCGTGAGCATGCCATGAGTGATGGAGAGAAATGGAGAATTGACAAAAGAAAGATGCTAAGCTAGTTATTAGTGCTGGATTAGGTTAGACGTAGTACGTTAAAGTGAAGATGGGACGTCCAACTTAATCACAACAAGTCAACTATTAACAAATTATATGAACTTTCAAGTTTCAAACTTGGCGATAGAGCAATGCGCGTGTAAGAACAAATTTGAAGGTTCTCCTCTAATAAGTGCCGAAGATAGATCATATTATTGATTTGAAGTTTGTACAAACCCAATATATATATTATATATATGTTTTAAAGACAACGATTAATGTTGGTGATTGTGAGGAACTGAACACGGGACCTAAGGATAAACAAATTCTGATACCATGTTAAGAACCAATTGATCGAAATAACTCGAGTTGTTGGTAGATGTTCAACTGAAAATAATATACCACTTACTAACACACCTTCT
The DNA here is from genome assembly GCA_946122785.1 of Linum tenue. NCBI lineage: Eukaryota > Viridiplantae > Streptophyta > Magnoliopsida > Malpighiales > Linaceae > Linum > Linum tenue. Next base: position 3,691,458 of record CAMGYJ010000010.1, on the reverse strand, counting down.
AAAATCAAAGCCACCACATTTGGGCTTGAAATTTGCACATATCAAAATACAATATGCTTAACATATGGGGATCATCGGGATTTGAACAAAAGAGAGATCTTTCAATCACAAATAATTCTGATACCATTTCATCAAGTACTAGTTGACTCCAATAACTCGAGTTATTAAAAGATTTCCATATATTGTATTTAACCACCTCTTTACAAATGGTGCATCAAAGACGGAGTGGTTTTGGAGCTAGTGATAACAATAATGACATGAAAGTTAAGAGTTGTACAGCAAGTTCATTGAGAAAACGCAGGAATATTGCTTCAGTGAATATGTTGTTCTCCAACAGACTATTGAAGGGGTAGATACCAAATCGAAATGTAGAGGTATTAAAGAAATATAATTCAATGACAAATAATATTCGTACAGATAGTTACTCATCATACTCTAATATAGTAGAGTACTTAACTTAGAACTTCCAAAGAGAGAACATGAGATAATTTAGGTTTCAAAATGTTATTAGACAATCCAAGTACCATATCGGTAATACAAGGAAACGAACTCTTGTATATTAGAGTCCACCTAGCGCAATTAGTATGAGGCATTTTGGGGAGGACACCGAAAAGTAAATCCGTGCGGGCTTGGATCAAAGCGGACAATATCGTACTAATTGAGCTGTCCGGTTATGACAAGTGGTATCAGAGCTTGGTTCGGTGCGGGGCGGTTTGACAAACGTAAGTTTGGAGGACCCTCATTCTATGGCCTCGGGATTTGAGATCTGCGTCTGGTTTGGTGGATCCAAGAGAGATCCACGTTTGTTTGGCTGATCAAAGAGAGTTTCGCATCCTTGAAAATCCAAGGGAAGGAACCCTTGTATATTATAGTCCACCTAGCCCAGTTAGTACGAGGCCTTTTGGGGAGGACACCCAAAAGTAAATTCGTGCGGACTTGGCCCAAAGCGGACAGTATCGTACTAATTGAGCTGTTTGGTATTATGACAAGTGGTATCAGAGCCTGGTTCGGTGCGGGGCGTTGAACGTAAGTTTGTTGGACCCTCATTCGGTGACCTTGGGATTTGAGATATGCGTTTTCTGGTGGATCAGGAGAGATCTACATTTGGTTTGGCGGATCAAAAGAGTTCCGCGTCTGGAAAAATCTTTGTACCGAGAAGCCATCGTACAAGGTGTCTGGCGGATCAAGATAATTGCTAAGGAGAGGACACGATGTTCGTGGTCCTTGGCTTGAGGGGAGGATTGTTATGGGGCAATCCAAGTACCACGTCGGTTATACAAGGGAAGGAACCCTTGTATATTAGAGTTCACCTACCCCAATTAGTACGAGACCTTTTGGGGAGGACACCCAAAAGTAAATCTGTGCGGGCTTGGCCCAAAGCGGACAATATCGTACTAATTGAATTGTCCTATTACGACACAAAACCAACTAATTACTCCAATTAGTATCACTCGTAGACATTGAAGATATAATCATCATCTTCCCAAAGCGGAAAATGAGGTCAGAAACCGATCTAGCAAAGTTGCTAATGAGCTTGTTGGAACGTGAATCAACTATTTGAACAAGAGGACTAAGGAAGCTAGGTGAATAGAGCAAATGCAAGCTATGAGGCATGCATGATGAGAATTGGTTGTGGCCTTGTGGGGAAATTGGGGGACCAAACGGGACCCGTTACTGCCTTAGCCACGTTTGAGGAGTCAACCTCATTGCTCCACCCTTTTTGCAGTCCTATCCATCTTCTCCAACAATGGCCATCAATTTCTCCACGTCTATAGTGTTTGCAAGCTAGCTAGTAGCTACGGGAGAGAGACGACAGGCAGACATGGAGACAAAAGGAAAAAAGAGCACCAAAAAGAGCGCAGAGACGTGAATGACAATAGCCGGTAAATTGGCAGAGGATTGATTTTTCAGGCAAAGAGAAGAGAACCCTTTTTTCCATCTTCGAATTTCCTTTCGTTAGTTGTCTTCCTGCAGGCCTTAATTAGCATAATAAACGCTTCATCCATGTTGAGAAATGTGAATAGTTTGTAAAAAACTAAAGGAAAGTCCTTGGAAATGTTAAGTGAAGTTAATTCGGATTAATTCTCCATATTGAAGGAAACGTTTCTTCAATCAGAATTAATTGACCGAATTAACGGAAAGTTCAATCAATTGGATGGATTTTCCATATTAAAGGAATCTTTCATGATCAGATCAATTGCTCATACTAACGGAAAGTTTCAATCAATCGGATTGATTTCTGGTGTTAAAGGAAACTTTTATCAATTGGGTTAATTGTCTGTATTAAAGAAAGGAATAATCAGGAGTTATTACTCTTGATTTCCTTCCTTAAGAAGATTCTCAAATCCTCCACCAAGAGGGGAAGGCTAAAGGTCTCATCCAATATAAATTGATGAGTTGCCTAACCCTAAAAGATACAACAACGAGCATGAAACACAATAGAGAGAGTGTTCAGAGAACTCGGGTTTTCGCACAAAACCGCGAGTATTGAGAGGAGCTGTTTTATCCTGGAGACGACCGGTTGATAGTCTGCCGTGCGCATCGAGGGCAGTGCCGCGAACGTCTTAAAGAGAGCGACCTAGTCCGCGACTCAGCTCCAGATTCGGTAACCTCGTTCTTGTTGTTGTTTCGTTCCTAACAATTTTAAGACATTTGGTGCTGTTGTATCTACCGAACAGGTTGTCGATTCTGGTTTGAACGATCTCCATCGCTCAATCGCCATATAAGACCCGAGTGAAGGGAGAATCCACGCTGGGAAAAGATCAGGACTGGACACGTTGCTGTTCGCATCTGCCTTGGCAAGTCTCACCACGGGCAGTGCCGTCGCTCAGTCTCGTACACAAACTCGGATGGAGAGATCGTAATTTGGTGCCCTCCATTCCTTCTCTTGTCCAATTAGTTGCCCTTGTCCATTTAATTGTTAGTTAACAATTTACTGCTCGTTTCATAAGTCCCACCTGTATAAGGGGAGCTTTGTGCTTACGGTGGGGAATATGTATTTGAGAAAAAGGGCGAAGGTTTTCTTTTGGTTTCCTCTCTACAGGGGAATGATGGTGTCTCTTGGAACGCGGCTTTTGGATTCCTTTCGGAGGAATTAATTGGACCAGGATGGTAATTAGTGGGTTTGCAATGTGATCCCTTCCCTGATTTCGTCGATCTTGCAGCTAGGAAAGGAGAGAAATCACCGCTAGAAGAAGATCGTGCGAGCGGGGGCAATCGACGTTCATGGATCTTCTTTGCTCACAGGCGGCAGCAAAAGTGGGCCAAAAGTGGGCCTCGGAGCACTGGAAGGTGGAAGCAAATTGAGCCTGCTATGAACCGAGGCCTGGGGCTGACAAGCCCAGTCTGAAGCTATGATTGCTGCTGACGTGGGGATCCACAAGGAAAAGACCGAGACACAGGCCGAGCTAAAAGGAAGAGAAAACGAGGAAGTTGAACATGGCTAGCTCTTCATTGCAATCTGAGAAGGTTACGACCTCTGGAAAAGAGGTAAACCTAAATCTTTTTTCGAGAATCATTATTATATGATATATGAGAATCATTCCATTGAGTTTTATGCATGGTATTGAGAACTATACAAATGTGAGAAAATAAGACTAGAATTGATGCATGTATATGTCGACATTGAGGTGTATTACCTCGATGATTAGAGTATAAATTGAATATATGTTGTGGAGTAGAATGACTTTGTTTAAACGCGTGCATATATATGAAGAATATATGGGAATAGAATGGGTTAATTGCCCATAGTGACGATATTGTAAGAAGTACTATTATTAGTACTACACGAACCACTTAGGCTACTCTGAAACATTAAAGTTTCAAGAATGAGAGCAGCAAGCCGAACCAGATCCATACCAAATAGAATGGTACCCTTTGTGGTAACCATAAGATTGTCACCCAATCCCCTAAGAATGAAGTTATGTTTCTCTGTTAAATTTGTGAGAAACTAGGTCATAAGACACGAAAGTGTAAGAACAAGTTTAACCTAGTGTTAACTTGACTAAAGAAGAGGATGTGGTAATATTATTCACTGAGGTGATGACAGAGGTTAGCCTTAATGGTAACTCTGAAGAATGATTGTTGGATAGGACCGCTTCAAGATATGTGTGTGATAAACGAGCTAAGCTCAATCATACATTGACGCGTGTTGAAGGAGAAAGTGTTGTTGGGCAAGACCCTCACCACTATTGTTGATGGTTCTGGAAAAGTGGAAGAGAACCCTGCCTCTAGAAAGTCATTGACTATCCTAGATGTAAGGAATGGTTAAGTAGATAAGATAAATTCTTCCAAGTGTGTCTTTGTGAAGAATTATAATATCTTATATCGCATTCCCATATTATTATTGGATGCTTGAGAAAAATATGAATTTTGTATATTCAAGCTAAATGACCCATAAATATGTGGTTAGAGAATCAAAATCGATAGATCTGATTTATTGGAAAAGACAATAAATGATTTATTGCTCTTTAGAGGTGCTCTGGTTGTCTAACTAGTTATTAGAAATAGTTTGAAATGCCTAGTTGCATTATGATTGCACTGATTATTCGTTATGTGGCTTGCATGTGGTAGCATTAGAGAATCAGTGACATGATAACTAGAAGAGCATATGAGTGTGTAAGTTATTGTAAAACACATAAGCCTATGAAATGAAATACTCATTAGTTTGTGAAAACCATTGATGCCAATAGAATCCATTTATATTAAGAAATAGTGGGGGTGATATCCTGCCTACTATTAGAGATAATGGATAACTAGTGGGGGTGATGAATCTGAGTATGAACTCAGAAAAGACAAATGAACCATAAATCACGAAAGGATTTTGGTTAGGAATTTTTTATTTACACCCTAAGAAAGAAAGATCCTACAAGTCTGCTAGAAGTTTGAACTTCCATAAAGATGCAGAATTGTGGGAGAATCCATTATTAATGAAATCGAATTATTGGAGTCTAATAAGACTTAAAATCTTGTAGAGTTACCTCTTGGTTGAAAAGCCTTGGGTAATATATCGATAGAATCGAACAAGATTTGGCATCTTTGAGAATTACCTCTTGGCAATGAAGTCATGGGTAATAAATGGATTCTTAAAAGTAAAACTGAAACCTGATGGTTTAGTTTATGAGTATACGGATCGCTTAATAGCTAAAGATTTAAGCGAAGAGGAAAAATTGTAAATTTCTTTGATATCTACTCACTAATATGTAGAGTAACATCCATGTATGATATGATTGCTCTTGCTGTGCATCAGATGGATGTTAAACCTATTTTTGTGAATGGTGATTTAGTTAGAGAAATGAGAAATCTTCATGGGATAACCTAGAGGGTTGTTATTCCTGAAACATGCTTATGGAGTCTATAGTTAGACAAATCATTGTAGGATTTGAAATAGACTCACAAACAGTGGCATGAACAATCGAGTTCTCTCTCATGGTTTTAAAATGAAAGTGACAAGTGCATTTAGTACAAATTTGAGAATGACACTTGCATTATGAATGACACTTCGATCTTTGGTACAAAGACTCGTGATGTCAATATTATGAAAAACCATGTTTTTTGAGAATTATGAAGGTAAAAAGATCTGGATGAAGCAAGTGTTATGCTCGGAGATCCAGATTACTAGGACAATGAAAGAGATTTCATCTAGATCAGTTTAACTACAAAGTTAGATCTAGAGGAAATACGAGTTCTACACCTGCATAAATGTTTTATGGTGCTAGTATAATTTTTAAGAGCACCAAAGACGGTGTAAGAAAGTAAAAACATACTAGCATCGACAGTCTGCGAGAGACAGCTGATAAACATGAGACCCGACATAGTGGGGGTACTTGGCAGGCTTACTGATTGTCCTAGTATGAAGCATTGAAATGCTATTGAAAGGGGTCATGAGACACCTTAAAAGAACAGAAAAACTTTGGTACTTGTTATCAAAGATTTTGTTGTATTGGTAGGGTATAATGATGCGGATTAGAATACCCTATAGAGGACTCCAAGACAATAAGAGGATGTGTTTTAAACATCGATAGAGAAGCTATGTCTTGGAAGTCTAAGAAATAAACGATCCTGGCTCAATCAACTAAGAAATCGGAAATGATAGAACTAGCAATGGCTAGTAAAGAGGAAAGTTGATTGGGAGGGTCACTACTAGAGATTCCCTTATGGGAAAGACCGGTCACTCCGGTAGTTGATTCATTGTGATAGCACCGCAGCTATTACTAAAGAAGGGAACCGGTTCTAGAACGAAAAGAGACGACAAATTTGTCGTAAGCACAGTACTGTAAGAGAACTCCTAACGATAGGAGCAATGAGGGTGGATCCTGTAAGATCCTAACAGAATCTAGCTGATCCTTTGACGAAAGGATTATCTAGAGAGAAAGTCCAAAATACCACGAAGGGTATGAGACTTATGCCTACCGAACCACGGATTACAAGTGATGGTAACCCGACCCGATAGACTAGAGATCCCAAGAAACGGGTTCAATGGGTAATAACAAGTCATGAGTAATATTGAGAAAAGTTCATGCATACTGAAGCATGAATCCCAAAGCTTTGGAGGTTGAGTTAAACTCTTAATGAGATCTATACTCTATGTGGAGTGAAGTACTTTACTTTGGGGGTACTTCTGATAGACTCACCTATGCGAATGTGGGAGTGGGGCCGCTCCCTATGGAACTTTGGAGGCACAAAGTTGCTAGAGCGTTCACTAAACCAGGATAACGTGCATGGCCATAAACGCACGGGCTCAGAAGAGAACACAACTCAATGAAAAGATCCGGTGTGCTACACTGTCTGAGATAGGGTTCAAGACTACGAGTCACCCTTATGAAATCGGAAGTGTAACCACTACGCTAAGGTTCAAATCTTTGCGATACCTTAGCTTATGCCTGATCTTATGGAACTGTTAGTGCTCAGAGATAGTTTCAAAACTATTCAAGTGGGGGATTGTTGAGAAATGTGAATAGTTTGTAAAAAACTAAAGGAAAGTCCTTGGAAATGGTAAGTGAAGTTAATTCGGATTAATTCTCCATATTGAATGAAACATTTCTTCAATCAGAATTAATTGACCGAATTAACGGAAAGTTCAATCAATTGGATGGATTTTCCATATTGAATGAATCTTTCATGATCAGATCAATTGCCCATACTAACGGAAAGTTTCAATCAATCGGATTGATTTCTGGTATTAAAGGAAACTTTTATCAATTGGGTTAATTGTCTGTATTAAAGAAAGGAATAATCAGGAGTTATTACTCTTGATTTCCTTCCTTAAGAAGATTCTCAAATCCTCCACCAAGAGGGGAAGGATAAAGGTCTCATCCAATATAAATAGATGAGTTGCCTAACCCTAAAAGATACAACAACGAGCATAAAACACAATAGAGAGAGTGTTCAGAGAACTCGGGTTTTCGCACAAAACCGCGAGTATTGAGAGGAGCTGTTTTATCCTGGAGACGACCGGTTGATAGTCTGTCGTGCGCATCGAGGGCAGTGCCGCGAACGTCTTAAAGAGAGCGACCTAGTCCGCGACTCAGCTCCAGATTCGGTAACCTCGTTCTTGTTGTTGTTCCGTTCCTAACAATCCATAGCCGGTTGGCCGGGTGCATGAAAGTGATAATTTTGTAGATATGTTTATTACTTCGTATTTAAAATTGTCATGAATAATTTTTAAATACACGATTCAAACGATGTAATCGCAAAGGTTGGTGTGCACAACTAAGGGGTCGTTTGGAGAACAGGATTTAGGACGTGGATTCACTGAATCCGTAGATTTTGTAGAAAGTTATGTTTTTTTGTTGCTTTTTGTATTGTGGATTCGAGCTTTAGAGATTTCAAATCTCTAAAATCTGCGGATATCAAATCTCTCATAATCAGAGGGATTCTATATATTGATTCGTGAGATTTTTTTTCTCCTAGTTTTTCTCCTACTTTTATTTATTTATCACATGAAATATATTTATCAACAAAAATTTTAATATTTATTGAATCACTCTAATTTTTTTATCAAGGATAAACATTTTATTTAATATAAAATTAAATTTTTTATTTTAATTGAATGTTAACAATCACAGTTACCAAACAATAAACATTTTAAAATCAGTTTTCAACAATCTGGAGAGCTAGAATCTTTAGATTGTTGACAATATGTAGATTTAAACTCATATTCTCCAAACGACCCCTAATTCATTGTTATTGAATCTTTGGTTAATAGAATTTGATATTATGTACAACTACAGTAAAGTTACCGAATTTCCGTTGATCGAAAGATTTTTTTAATCCAAATCACGATAATCCCAATAATGATGTTCCACACGATAGTGCTTGGATTTTCATTTCAATATATATATTGACATATACTAAATTGAAATATTACATTCATATTTGAACATGATCTCCCAACCATTGGAATTAGGTAGCTAATTCATTAGTTCATAATGATTTTTCATGTAATACGATTTGATATTATGTACGATGAGAAAATGAATGTTATCAAATCTTCATCGACCGATAGATGTTGTACCTAAATCATCATAATTACAATATTGATGATTTTTCACCCGATAGAGTGGTTGGATTTTCATTTCGATATTGCCATATTATTATTATATAATTAAAATCACAAACACTTTTCACTATTGTTAAATAAAATATTTATTATTGTTTACTAAAATATTTAACAGGTCTAATCATACTTTACTTTCTAAAATTTGATTTTATCATTAGATCACACGTTATAAAAATAATAATGTAATAATGTTTTATAATAGTTCTTTATCTCCTACATCCAATTTTACCATAATCTCTTGATTAGTTAATCATATATTACTTTTGTGTTACTTTCTAAACTTTTATTTTATTATTAAACCTCACATTATGAAATATTTATGTAACAACATTTTACAACAATTACACAAATTAAAAATTCATCAATGTTACTTACTATAACTTGATTTTATTATTAGACCACACATTATTAAAAATTTATGTAATAACTATCTATAACTGTTACATGAGTTTTCCTTAATGATTAAACATTGGGTAAATCTTATGTAGATATAGTTATTACTGTGTATCACTTATTACTGGGTAAATCTTATGTAGATATAGTTATTACATATGTATCTTATCTGAATAATTTTGTGAATTATTTGATTTAAACTAAATCATTATTTTGTTACCGCGGCGGAGCGCCTGCCAAAAAACTAGCAATACTAAAAATGAAATATAACTTTTACTTTAGAACTATGATCTCCCAACCATAGGGGTTAGCTAGCTACTTATTCACACTTTTGATAGCATATTTGGTAGCTAACTTGATTTAGCTTAGTGTTATGAAGAATCGATAAGTTTCAATAACACGAGTTTTGAGAGAGTTTTATTTATGGATCTTCTATCACTCTTTTACACATTTCCTAAAAAAAACCAAATAACGTTCTTGAAATTCGCACAAACTCACCATAACTTGTGGTTAAATCAATTGTAAATATTGGGGTCATGGAGATTTGAACATGAGACGTCATATGATCAAACAAGCTTTGATACCACATAAAGATTTAACTAAACCTAATAACTCTAGTTGCTGAAAAATTGTTGGTTATGTATCTTCTACCACTCTCTTACAAGTTACACCCTACCCTGCAGAAGACTTACAAGGCAAAGTCAGATGGAAAGAGAAAGCAAACAAAAGCAGCAACAAAGAAACAAGGGACATCATAGGTTCGAAGATGGCAAAAAAAATTAGCGACAATCACCATTATAAAAAAAAAAAAAGAATGCGACTTCATAATTAAATTAACTTTGATACTATATAATTAACTTTAATAACTCGAGTTGTTGAAAATCTTCTACCATTCTCTTACTAGTTTTAGGTGAGTAAATAGATGAGTTAGCCGGGACCACGTACATGAAGGAGGTCATTACATGTTCCATTATTCAAGTCGCAGCACACGTGTGAATTCTTGGCCATATGATATAATGTTATAATGTTATATGATGATTTCTTATTTCTCCTGTTCTTTCATTTCCGAAAAGGATGAACATATTCATAAAAAAAAAAGGATGAACATTTTATGTGTTCTGTCTTTTTTGTTTCGCTTTGCCCCTCATCAGCATGATTTCTTATTTCTCCTTTTGATGTTATTTCATATGCAGCTCTGCATATAGTTCAAAACAAATGTAGCTAAAATTTTGAACGCTTTTGGTTCATATACAGCAGTGTGACTTCAGCTGCTCAACTCGTTTTTCAATGATAATGTATGTATTGAATGAGTGTGAGACCATGTTGGACAGCAGTTAACAAAATCAAAAGGAGATAGGATGATAACATCAATGTGTCATTTTTCTATATATTAACGGTTTTCATGAAAGATAAAAGAGTAAAGTCAACAACAACAACAAAAAAAAACCAACAAGATCATATTTAATCAAAATCCAAACTATTTATCCCCACCTATCTCAATCACGCCTTACCATATCTTACTTTACTCTTCCATTCCCATCATTTCCGCAGTAAATCAGTTGGTCTCAATAACTCGAGTTATTGGGAGAAGGTTAATTATGGATCTTATAACACTCTCCTACACACCTCCTTAAAATAAAAGCCAACTCATAAGTTTAAAGGTTGCACATGTCCACCCGAGATTATCGTGGCAGGATGTGTTTAGGAACAGAAATAGGGGAGAGTTAGACGAAGATATACATATGCCAGATCTATTGGTCTAATGTTCACCATTGGTATGAAAATATAAGTCTATGAGATCTAGTGATTCGTCAATTTCACATTATGTTCATTCTATAAGGGTGTTCAGTTGTAGTAGCTTAATCTGTAAGGCTAACCACAACTGGAAGGGGAAATTAGGTGGCTAAATACTAAAATGTTCTTTTAGCCTTATCAAAAACAGAACCTTGTGAAAATTCTTTCTCTTACACGGAGGCAGTGCGACAAGAGTGGTGGTGAGATTAGAGTTGGACTATGAGGTGTACTTGAGTCACCGAATTCTCAAGCACCGGCGATGAGAGTTGATAGTTTTTGTGAGCACGAACTGAACCTAAACAATCACAAAAGATGTCGAAAATAATATTTCCAGTTTTAGCGCAAACATGGAAAACTAGTGTACTTTATAGTTTTATGCAGTTCTATAGAGTGGCTTCTCAGGCATCTGATATGTTTAATAAGAGTTGTGTGTTTTGTCATGTTTCTTGTCTGCTCCGGAATTTCTAATCTGCTTCATTATACTTCTACTACAAAAAAAAAACGGTCATTACTGACGACACTTTTTTTGTCGAAAAAACTGTGTTGTGTCAAAAGTCGTGAGAAAATGTCTCGTCGGTAATACTCTACTTCAGATATACGATCGGAAAAAAATATTATTATAAGCTCCAAGACCTCGTTGATAAAACCAAATTAAGACTAATTCTATAAGGCTAATTCTGTGTCGTCAATAAGTTTCCGTCAAGACTGTCTGTCATTTTTGTAGTGTTAGGGTCAACTTTATGACTTTTTTGTCTATTTCATGAAACTTGTGGTCAGCTTTGTGGTGTGCTCTCTACGTTTTATGATTGGCTTTATGAGATTTTTATGATGTGGCGTGTTTTTTTATTGTCTGGTCTCAGTTTTCTGGTCTACTTCATGATATTTGTGCTTAGTTTTATGCGCTCCTCGTATGTTGCATGAAACTTGTAGTCAGCTTTGAGTTTTCTAGTATGCTTTCTGAGTTTGGTGGTGTTGTGAGCTTCTCATATGTTTTATGAGTTTTCTTATATGTTTTATGTTATTTTGTGGTGCTGTTTATCATGTTTCTAGTATGTTCTATGATACTTGATGTACACATGCTTGTTTCTTTGATAATTTAAAGAAAAATGATAAGCACGTCCCTCCTTTTAAAATTCAACATTAAATTATGGTCAACGTCTTCAATATAACAAGAGACAAAATTTCCCATTATATGGAGTTAGTATTCTCATCCTAAAGATATTAGAACCCTAACCCAACACTTGTTATTAGTGAACTATGATCACTCGGTTAGAGAGAGCTCTTGATGGCTTTGAAGAACCTATGCCTCTCCTATTTACTTTTAAATCTTTTTTCAAATTCACTATAAAATGTTGCTACAGCTGAGTGGGTAAATTTTTTCTTCCTAACAATAAACAAAGTTAACTTTCTTGATGGCGGAATTATGGGGAACACGTCAAATCCGACCAACCAATACAGTTTATTCACTGTTTTAAAAGCCAATTATGCCCTCTCACTTGATTGTAATTTTCATTTTCTCGAACCGTTTAGACTATTATCTTCTGGATTAATGTTGATAATTTCAATAATACTTACAAAAATTACAATAATCATTATATAATGTTTATGTAATATATGTTTATATGATCTAATATATACTAATATTGTGTTAAGTAAACTAAAAAAAATAATTATAGAAGCCTTTCTTAATATATTTTTTAAACTCTTACATAAGAAATATATGTCATCGTTTCGTTAAACACATATGTCAAACTGTTATATTTGTACAATTTATGTGGCTTTTTATCTAAGTTGTGAAAATGATGTTTGAACGGTCTTTTTACATAATGAAGATTAATACTGCATTTTTTTTATTTCTGAGAAGATTAATACTGCATTACATAAATTGTTAAATTATTATGGAAGTCATACGTAAGACGTCTAATTTAACTTCTACTTGGTAATATTGTCCTTTAATCTTACATAACAGTCTAAAATGACATTTCATAAGTCTTAAATAACCGGTGATCATTTCTACATAACGAATAATAACACCATATTACGTGAAGTGTCAAATCATTACGAAACCATTACATAATTGAAATTACTTAATGATCAACGTAGTGTTTGTATTGCATCCATTTGAATGGCTTAGATTTATTCGGAAAAGTTCAAGTAATCTAACTCGGACAAAAAACACCAAGTTACCGTAGGAGGTTCTATACAATTTTGTACATTTTCGCAAGTTTTTTTCTCTCCCTATTTTCCCGAAAAAGAAATTTCCACGCATATATATATATGCTATTGAACCAAGATATGCTGAGAAGAAACTTGACCCTAAAATCCATACCCTACAATCTCCAAATTGAAAAATCTACACCAAGGCGGCCATTGTTAGCCTTTTTTCCCCCCTGAAAAACCTATAAACAAGATAAGTAGAGAGAACAAAGGCTTGCATTTTGTTGAAAAATGCGAAGTGGTGTTTGGACGTATTCTGTAATTGTAAAATTGGTGGCGAGACAGACAGATCCACATGTTTAAAAGCTAGTCCTCTGACCTCACTCCACAAAGACGATCCTTCTCTTCTGTCTGCTGTGTACTCTCTCTAGTCTTACATGGTAATTAGTAATTTCCCATTTCCCGTGTCAATAGGAATGGCAATGTGCAATGTCCGGGACGGGTTTTTTGGTACCTAGATCCATCCCATGGTAGGTCGGGTAATTTATCACGGGTTGCGGGTCGGGGCAGGTCGACCCAATGGATATGCAATTTATATGAAAAACATTAGAAATATTCGTTATTTTTATTATAACACCAAGAAAACAAACAATATTATGATAAATGTAGTTAAATTATTGGAGAAATTGAGGTTTTCACTAATTTACAACTTTATTATAGCTAAAATATGATGTAATAAAATGAAATTCTTAAGTAATTTGCCTAAAATTACATGTAATTTAGAAAAGAACGGATCGAGAATGGGACGAGTCAGGACCGGTCGGATCGATGAAAGTACCCATACGCGCCCCAAAACAGGCCAAACGGATCGGGTAAAAGGGATGAGGTCGAAATTACCATCCCTACGTGTCAAACATACTCTCTATATAAAATTATAAATAAATTGAATTCACACCCACACGCCCAAACACGCACGTAACATAAAAAAAATAATAAATATATATATATATATATATATATATATATATATATATATATATATATATATATTGTGGTGGTGAGGTCAGTGTGTCCAAGATATAGCCAACACAAACAATAAGCAGCAGCAGCTTCTCTCCTCTCCCAATTGTCTCCTCCCTTCCACTCTTTATTCTTCTTCTCTTGTTTCTCCTTTGTTCTTCCTCCTCCCATTAAACAAGAGAAGAGAAGAGTTTTTTTTCTTTTTTCTATCTGGGAAATGAAGGGAACAGTGAGGTACTTGGCAGGGATTGCAGGCCCAAGTGGGTTTGGCTCCAAATCCACAGCCCAACAAGTCACTCAACATTGTCTTCCTCCTCCTCCTCCTTCTTCTTCTTCACCAACCCCTTTAACTGCCATCATCACCGGTAATTAACTCAATTATACCTCGTAAGATCATCCTCAATAGCTTGCTCAAGCATTCAGCTCTTGTATGTATGCCTTGAGGTTGAAATCAAACAAAGAAACTGGTTTTCTTATAATTTTCCCGGTGCTCCAACTTCTCCTCCTTCTTCTTGCCGACGTGGATATGCAAGTATCAGGTGGTTTGTATATATTATTATTCAAATAAATCGGGATATGGCTTTTGTCTCATCTCTTGATTCTCTGCTCCGATACATACTTAATTTGTATGTACTCTGTCTAACTTTTCTACTCTTTAATTTTTTTTTTTTTTTTTTGCTGCCAAATTTCCTGACTTTTTTTTTATTACTAAAATAGAAGTAATTGCTATTATTATTATTATTATATGCAGGGGCGACATCAGGGATAGGAGAGGAGACAGCAACGGTGCTGGCGAAGAGAGGGGTGAGAGTTGTGATTGCAGCCAGAGACGTGAACAAAGCTTCCCGCCTGAAACAGAGCATCCTCCACCAGTCTCCTGATGCACAGATCGTGGTTCTGGAGCTTGACTTGAGCTCTTTCGCCTCCATCGCCTCTTTCTCCCGCCAATTCCTCTCCCTTGGCCTCCCACTCCACATCCTCATGTACGTTGTTGTAACCCACCGAGCTATTCTGTTACTATGCAGCAGCAGCACCACTCTTTTGTGTTCTTTTACTTAAATCCCCCATTCTGTTTTCTTGGTAGAAACAATGCTGGGATTTACTCCCGGGGCTTGGAGTTCTCCGAGGACAAGATCGAGATGACATTCGCTACCAATTACTTGGGTAAGTTGTTTTCATGGAGGGAGAGAGATGTTTGAGGAGACAGAGCAGAGCAGAGCAGAGGGAGACTCTGTTTTCTCTCATTGGCATATCCGTACGTGTGTGTCATTGTCTCTGTTTCCTTCCTTTTGTCGGGTGTTCTGTCGTAAAGCTAAGCTACTGCATCCATCACCACTAAACCATCCACCAAAAATCAAGGGGGGTAAATTTCCCTTCTTCATGATTACTGCTATTTTTTCACTTTCACGATGTAACCTCTCGTAGTAAAAAAAGTTACCTGCTGTTCTTACAAAAAAAAAATAAGAATGAAAATGGTGTCACGGTCACCGTCCGAGAAAGCCATTCGATATGGGCTAATTGGATAAAGGCATGCAAGAGATGGATATTTAGGCCCGTGTACTCTCAAGGCCAATTTCCAATTCCCAATGGGCCGCCCATCTCAAGCCCATAACCTTTTTTTTCCCTTGCTTCTGTTTTCCGTGGTAGTGTGGGGTATATGATCCACAATTGAACATCTCTTCCAACAACTCGAGTTATTGGTAGCAACTGGTTCTTGATTTGGTATCAGAGCCTTATGTGACCGAGAGGTCTTGTGTCTGAATCCTGGTAAACCCCATTTGTTAAGCACATGGTATGTGGACCTGTGCAAACTTCAAGCCCATGTGAGTGGCTTTTGTTTGAGGGGGCGTGTTAGTGTGTGGTTATATGATCCATGATTGAACCTCTCCTAACAACTCGAGTTATTGGGAGTAATTGGTTCTTGATATTCTCTTTGTGCAACTATCTACAGGGCATTTTTTGCTGACAGAGTTGCTGGTGGAGAAGATGGAGGAAACCGCACGAGAGAGTGGGACGCACGGCAGAATCGTCAATCTTTCCTCTGCGATTCACAGCTGGGTGAAAACAGACTCCTCCTTCTCCTTCCAAAACATGCTCAACCCAACCCAGTAAGTAATTCACAAGCTTTTTTACACAGCACCACCAACCAAACCGCTATGGATTAGAAAAAATGGACATCTTTATCTTATGTTACTAATTGTTTATGGTGCAGCAGCAGCTATAATGGGACACGTGCGTATGCTAAGACCAAGCTGGCCGCCATTTTGCATGCCAAGGAGCTCTCCAGACAGCTCAAGGTTCCCTCCTTTTCCCTCACCACCACCACCACCTTTCTTCTCTCTTTTCCTTCCATTCAGCTTCTTCTGAGACCACAAACAACAAATGTTACTTTGCTTTTTCTTCTCATTATTACAATTCCAGGCAAGGAATGCAAAAGTGACGGTTAATGCAGTACATCCAGGCATTATCAAGACGGGCATCATTAGAGCCCACAAGGGTCTCATCACAGGTCCCCTCTCCTCCCTTCCTCGCTATACACAAAAAAGAATTTGCGCATTATATAGGGACTGATTACGGTGCTAATTGTACAAGAGTTAGCACCGTCCTAACCAAGGGTTAGTAGTGATTTAGTTTAGATGTTGTGGTTACGGTGCTAATTATACAAGAGTTAGCACCGTCCTAACCAAGGGTTAGTAGTGATTTAGTTTAGATGTTGTATTGATTTTATAATAATCCGTAGTAATTTCCTTGTTTTTAGTAGCGTTTTTTGCTAGTTATCACGGTGCTAACCCCCTATAAGGGTTAGCACCTAATCTCATCCCCATTATATATATGCTGACATATTACCCTAACTACGTGCTAACATCGTTAGATTGTTCCTCACACAACACGTCACGTCATCATAATAGCACATTGTTCCTTTCTACACATTTTCTGGTCCTACCCATGAAAAAACATATCTTACTGAAATCCTCTGAAAATGCAGATTCAGTATACTTCATTGCCTCCAAGCTGCTGAAATCTGTATCACAGGTACGCCCAAATCAAAAAAGAAATGATTTGAGAGAACCGAGCTTTACTCCTTTTTCTTTTTTTGCCCTCTGTGTGCGACTGTGTCCTTCGATTTGATTGTGCAGGGTGCATCGACCACATGCTATGTGGCTCTGAGCCCTCAAGTGGAAGGGGTGGGAGGGAAGTACTTTGCAGACTGCAATGAGAGCAACTGCTCAGCTTTGGGGAATGATGGAGGTGAAGCCCTCAAGCTCTGGGAACACACCCGTGCATTCTTCCACAGAAGGCTGCTGCTGCTGCTGCTTCAACCCACCACCACCTCCACGTCCTTCAGCTCCACAAGATAACATGGC
Organism: Linum tenue; assembly: GCA_946122785.1. Lineage (NCBI taxonomy): Eukaryota > Viridiplantae > Streptophyta > Magnoliopsida > Malpighiales > Linaceae > Linum > Linum tenue. The sequence goes on along the minus strand of CAMGYJ010000010.1, from coordinate 3,674,169 downwards.
TTGCTTTGCTTCTGGCCTCTGGGGACTATATCTCTTGTAAATTATGGGAAAAGGGATTGGGATGTATATGTATAAGGGGGCTATTACAAGGAATTAGTGATTGTATAAAATGTCCAAAAATGCAAAGTGAAAGTGGTTGTATAATGGTTCGTCAATCCTTCGAAGTTTGCGGCTATTACCATAAATGGTTCTTGATTCAAAACTCTTCTCTTTTGCATCATCCAAAGGTTAAAACTTTAAACTCTAATTCTTATTGAATCATGCGAGTCATGGAGGGTTTCAATTATATTTCAATTGCGTCTATGACCTCGAAACCCAACATTTGAATGCTCTTACAACATATAAACGTGAAGAACCGAATACACACAAATTTTGCAGACTAGATGTTTGCAAAGCTGCCGAATACCTTCCATTTATGCATGAACTGCAACAGAATGAACAATACCAATACATTACATTGAGTGGGTTCTGAGGCGTAGCGCTTGAATGGCAAGCCGAGTCTTAGAGCTCTGAAACCAGTAATTTGATAGCTTACTTTGATACCAAGGTATGTATAAGTATAACTGAACTAGTACTACACCAGGACTGATGTTTGCTATCAACAGAGTCGGAGATAGGAGCTAGCTGAATGACCCAAAGGCTGAAACGTATGGATAAGAGAAATCAACTGTTCAGCGACAAAGTGAAAAAGGAACTTGGTTAAAGAGCTGGTAACCACATAATGCACATACCAGTTCGTCAGGATCCGAGGCCAGATTAACTGTATCGACATGATCATTTCCTGCCCTGTTCAAGGATCGTCTGTTAAATTTCTATGAAATTTGAATGCTCTAAATATAGACAGGCAATAAACCAGACCCAAAGTGTTGAGACTCGCTATGAGGTGAATGAGTCGCATTCGTACGAGGTTCATGGCTTCATGCTTATTGACAATGAAATTAACGAAGGCCATCCTTTTCCAACTTCTGTCCCAACCAAATAGCAATCTGGTATGCATAGACTAAATTGAAGATGATCTATTCTTTCGTTCATTAACAACATAGGCTATTCCTGCTAGTTGGCATATTATGTTGGTATAATTCTCAAAGAGCTCATATCAAAACTTCAGGAGTCATCTTACTCTTGAAGATACCCGTAACCGAGGTGATCGGCGAATTGACTCGGGTGATGGCAATTCTTTTCTGCCCACTCTTCCACGGTTGACTTTCTTTGGGTGTCTCTTGACATCATCTGAACGCTCCTCTCTCTGTGTCGGAGAATCACTTTGGTCAGTGTAAACTGACAAAGCTGGAGCGGATGCAGAAATCGTGGACAGCTCTTGTTGCTGAGGAGTTGAGGATTGCGATAAAAATCCTAATGCACAAGGAGCATATATCGATTACTGTCGGAAAGAATTTTAGTATCATTTGCCAAAACTAGAAGCATAAAAGTTGTGACTAGGGTCCTCACTTTTCCTATTATGTCATCATCAACACAGAAAGAGAACATGAAACGAAAGAAAGCACTAAAATACCAGATGATGCAGCTTCTTGAAACTTTTCCCTCATTGTTCTGACAAACTTGAATAGGCCATTGGTTCTATTCAGCTCATGGATCAACTCTTTGGTATCGTTCAATTGTGGATCACAAGCCAACACTGGGCAGTAAAACAGGAAGGTATAAATGATTAAGATCGGAACTCCACACAAGTTATTGACAAAATATAGCTGTTACTTACAGGAGTATGTATCATTCTCATGGCGAACAGTGAAGGAGTATTCCTCAGATGGATTTTTCACATTGATGTTTCTGAACGTGAATTTGACCCCTATGCAAATGAAAAATTATGCATCATGCAAACCATACCACAGAAATAACAAATACTCAAGAGTCATACAGCAGCCATATTTACCGTGACCGCCTTCTATTTGGAAGCCTAGAATCCTATCATACCATAGCAATGCCTCTTGAGTTTTTCCGCTTAATTCGCTGTCCCGGTTCCCTTTATCTTCATATGTCGCAAGTAAAAAAGAGAGTATTTCAAAATTTTAAACAAAAGAGAGAACTTTTCAATAGAAACATACAGATATTAGAGACAAAGTATATTCACCACAATTAATTCAGTCAGGGTACAGTCTTTCAATGGAGTAAGCAGTCAAGAAAGAGAGGCAATACAACATAACAGATTATGTGAAGTGATTTTACACTGTTCATCCAGAAACTCGCTTCCTTTTGTAGAATGCAAAGCTCATAAATATTAAGGTTTGACTATAGTTCTTTTTATCTTGCTTGTTGTACGATGGTATCCTACTGCTTTTATCTAGTAAAACCATAAATTCTTGGTTTGACTATAGCTCTTTTTTATCCACACGTGCTATATTTACTAGGTTATGGCCAAATGCATTCTGGTGAAGCTGGAAATAAAACGCATGTACCATCATACAACTAAAAGAACAATCTCCAGTAGAATTCACAGCGGTGATCATTTATGTTAAACCATCAAGTTGATGATTAGTCATTTATATTTACTAGCATTAGCATAGTCATCCTAACAATAACGAGAACCTAAATGTGATTGCCAGCAAACAACAATGGACAGTAAATGCACAGATAAGAGTCATAAGACCATTTGAATAAGCTGTATAGAAACAGCCAGTTAGGGAGAAGAAAAGCAAATCACCAAGATATAATTGAGATATAGTTCCAGCATACTCGTCCCTCCTTGATGTTTGAATTTGCAGGGTCTTTCTAAGTTCTTCTAATCGATTCCTTACAGCAGATATGGAGTCTCTTAGTCGCATCTGCTTTGCCTCTTTCTGGGTTTTCACTGTGCGGAAAAGAGAACTTCAGTTAGTTATTGTAAAAATCCATCCTTTCCCATTAGAACAAACTACTCAAGATATGCCATTCAAGAACAGTTAACTTCAACTAGCACCTGAAGAAATTCTGATAGGCAGATAAGAAAAACAGTTACAGATGGCAGAGAAAGAATAAATTAGGGTCGGCTTGGAGGCACCAGGACCAAACATTCCCTTCAAGATCGGCGTAATTTTGGAACACCGAGAAATTTAAACTCAGAATGATACGGTTATGAGACGGACCTGAGAGCACTTTCACAAATTCATCTTCGGCATCTCTCAAGGTGGACTTCAGCTTCCACAATTTCCCTGCACCAAGTCGAGCAAATTAGACCAGAAGCGCCGTCCAAAACCCTAAACCCTAGTCCGCCATGTTCTCTCTCTCTCTCCTCCCGATCTCCCAAAGTAGCTTCAAAACAGAAACGCGAGAATGCCAACAGTTTAGCTTGCTTACCGTGAGTTTGGGCGGTGCATTCGACTTTGGCCTTGATTGAATCCAGGGAGCTGGCGAACTCTTCCTCAAAAGAGTCCATTCTCTCCCGCGCACGGGGTATCGTTTCGTCGCAGATCAAGCGGAGCGACTCCATTGCCGCCCGCTGCCGTGCCGCCGGACGGCCTTCCTGTCTAGGTAGGAGAGAGAATGGGAACGGGGGGAAATAGAACGCAGATGCCAGATGATGAGATGACAGAGAGAGAGGAGAGGGAGACAGTACGGATTTGAAATGGGAAGTTTTGATTTGGTTAGCCCGCCTGAATTTCTGATAATTTCTTGTTGAGCTCTTTTTTTTTCTTTTTTTCTTTTTTTTTTTCTACCTCCCATTGAGAGGATGGGCTCATGGGCCGCAACTCGCAAGTGGCAGGGCAGTGAAATCCATTAGACTTGTTTTTTTTTTTTTTCTACCTCCCATTGAGAACTGTTAGCCTTTCACTTGAGTGTCTTCTTTGTTGGGCTGCTGAATTAACAGCTTGTTTGGATTGACAAAAAAGTAAGGAATTGGAATTCCATTTCCAATTCCATTTCCATATATTATGTTTGGAATAATAAAAAGGTTGAGAATTGAATTCCAATGGGTCTAAAATATGGGAATTACAATTCCTATCAAAAGTGATAGGAATTGAGAGAATGAAGATGGAATTAGTGGGACCCATCAATACTTTTTATTATTTTGTTGACCCACTATCATTTTACTCTCTTTCTCTCTCATTCATATTTCATTTCCCAAAATAAAACAAACATATTACATTATTCATTATGATTAAAAGTGCAATTCATTTCCATAGTTGTAGGAATTATACCAAACACTAGAATTGGAAATGGAATTCTATAAAAATAAAAAATTGAATTCCATTTCCATTTCCATTTCTTCCGGAATTGTATCCAAACAGGCGGTAAGTATTCGGTAGTCCCAGAAATCAAAGCTTCTCATATGAGCAAAGGGTTTGTGCTTTTGTACTACAACGAGACTAACTGTTGAGTTCATCATAATTCTGGGTGATTTCCTTCATTGATCAAATTCTAAAGGCTGAAAATCACTATATAGTATAATGTATATACCATCTGCTGGGAAGGAAATCTCACACTGGCAAATGAAAAATGGCTCCAACCACTCAAGCATATACTGAAAACATTTTGATCACTATGACCTGAACAACAGTCTATGATAACTATCCAAATGTTTGTCTCGTCTCTTTCCCAGTATAGAATCCTTGCGGTTCTTTTGTGTCATTTCTATTTTGTGTTGGACGAATAAAGATAAATCAGAATTGTTTAAAGCATTCCCTTATTAAGAGCCAAATCGTACTGATGACTAAATTAGTGCTGCAAAATTAACGGCAAAAGGACGGAAGCTTGCTTTTTGAAAAGCACCAGAAATGGAAGGCTGTACAGCTAATTCAGGCGACCTTCCTTATGAAATGAACAGCAGCAACGGCTAGTTCCAGGAGGCTATATATATGTTTCTCTCTACGTTCTTGGAGCAACTTTGTGAAAAGCGGTATAGAGCTTTTGGGCAAAGAGGATCAATCGTGATAGAGGAATAGGTTCTATCAGATTGGCGGCTGTAACGGATCTGGAATTGGGATCCGGGTTTCTATACTTCTTTGTTCGCATCATTTCAATTTATCGAGTCTGTTTATGTCTTGTGTTTTGTATCGATTGCTTGATAGGGAAAACTAAATAAAAAGAGTCTCCTAGAAATCAGTGGGTACTGATTCTAGAACGAGGACTGACCCGTAGTTTGGAGAAACTCGTTAAAATTGTCTGTGTCTGTTGGGATGAGATAGCATGCCTACCCATAAAAGGGTTGGCAAAATGACAACCCCTATTAATTATAGGTTTTTAAGGTCATTAATTTGTGTTGCATTTAATAATCTGTATGAATTAAAAACACATATTAATTACTTTCCTTTTTTCAGTGCACTGGTAGTTGTATCAGTGCACTGGTATATTGAACTCATATTAATTACGTTTTTTTTTTGGAACTACCATTGCAGTGATACATCTACCATTGCACCTGTACACAACTACCAGTGCACTGATACAACTACCAGTGCACTGAAAAAAGGAAATTAATTAATATGTGTTTTTAATTCATACAGATTATTAAATGCAACACAAATTAATTACCTTAAAAACCTATAATTAATAGGGGTTGTCATTTTGCCAACCCATACAAGGATTAGCATGCTAACCGATCCCGTGTCTGGTTCATTTCTGCTCTGTGTTTTCTTTCCATTGGTGTGCTTTGCTCTGTTTTACTTTGTTTTTCCGATTAGCTCTGTGCTTAGGTCTAAGCCTGAAGAGTCTTAAGGAAGAAGACGATTTCGTCTCTTCAAAACAGAAGCTCTTTCTGGGCTTTCATACCACTTGAGCCCAAACCTTTTCTTTTTACTCTTTTGGTCATTTTTATCAAAGTTATTATCTTTGGGCCACAGACCAAGTCAAGCCCATTTTTTTGGTCAGAAGAAACTCGACCAACTCCTCTTCTCTCTTCGTCTTTCTTCTTCTCGCCTCTTGTCTGTTGGTTTCTCTGTAAAGCAAAAATCCCCAAATAAAAAAAACTTGAATCCCTAGCCCGTTTTCATTTTGCTTCTCCAAGATGTTTCTGTGTGAAATGGCAGGTTGCAGCAGCTCCATCTTTCTTTCTAAGAAATGAGAAGCTCATTTGTTCCCTCAGTATTTCCTTCACCTCTCTCCCTGGTAGAGGAAAGCTCGTGAAAGCTGCACTGCTCAACTATTGGCGTTCAATAGTGAATGCAGAGAGAGGCAAAAGTGGAGGACAGATTCTGAACGAAGAAAAGTGGAGTTCCAGCAAAGGAAATTGGAGCATGAAAAGGAGACATGGGCACTTGAGAAGAGAGAAAGAGAAGCGAAACTACTTGAACAGGTCAGGCCTATCTTGGAAATGGATTTATCCAAAATGTCGCCCAGAAAGAAGAGGTTTTATAGAACTAGACAAAACGTCATTTTAGGATATGATCAAGATGAGCAGTTTTCCACTCCAAACATATTCATCTACTGCAAGTTATGTCCAAGGGGGAGATGAAAATGGAGACTGAAGCGAGACTTCCAATTATCTCGGTTCAATTAATGATGTGTGATGTGTATCGTTCATCTTGATTGTATTCATGTGCATTGTTTAAACAATAAGTAGACCAATGTGATAAATAAAATTGTTGACGAAGTTTTATTTAGTATAGTTTTTCTTATGTTGTGTTTCTGTTGTGCTTTTATAGAGTTGTGACAACATAAGAAGAACAAAAACTCCATAAGAAGAAAGAGAAAAATGGAGGGAAAAAAAAGAGTTGGGTGTAAAACCTATGGGCAACAGAGAAGTCATCTGTTTGTGTTTATGTGATTTATGGTGCCAACATGCCCACAACAAAAATAAAAAACCAAACTAAACATGTGTTTTGTGTTCCCCTATTTTATTGGAAAACCAAAACAAAAACACGGATACTACACAGGGTCTTAAGAAAATCTAAAGCACAAACTTGATTTGTCAACCTAAACTCGAATGTAGTGTCTTATGATTCCTGAAAAAAACATTTATGTGAAATAAAAACCATTGCATAAAAATGTGTTTTCAAAACTATGATGACACAAAATATACATTCTTATGAACATTTTTTCATAATTTCTTCACAACTTTAGTCATTTTAACTTGGATTTGCTTGATATTTGTTCTAAAGTGCATTTAGTAGCCTCTAGGCTCTATGCGTGTTTTTATACAATTAGCGCCTTTTTGGGTAGTATTTTGATTTTTTCATATTATAACACCATAGTTGACCACAGTATTTTGATTTTTTCAGGCCATAACACCATAGTTGACCACCATGTACGAGTATTGGGAATCATACCTCATAAGACTGTCTCCAACCCAAGCATGCAAATTTAGAGAAATGGAGGTTTTTGGCTTTTTTCATCTCCAACCCACCAATTATTTGGCTTGCAAATTTGGAGAAGTGGGCTTGGGGTGGATAGATAGAAGCTGATATGGAAAAATGCAATGAAAAGGTGGGGGACCATGGGCAGCTCAAGCCCACACGCTGGGGCCCTCCACTTTCCAGCATCTTCTCTTTTTTTTTCTTTTTTTTTTTACTTTCTTAATTTTTGATTGGTTGGTTATGAGTTGGGAAGGCAAATTTAGATGGTTTAGGGTTGGAGCAAAAAAGTGTTTTTGGAAGGTAAAAATGCATATTTGAGAGCTTGAGAGGCTAAATATAACTCTTTGGGTTGGAGTTAGTCTAAGGTAGCATTTAGTAATGGAGCGGGAGAGCACAACCCAAAAATGGTAGGTTTGGTACTCCATCACACGTTCTTCCTCGGTCTGTGGGCTTTTGGTACAAAAAAATCAACGTATTTGGGTTACAAAGGGTCTACTAAAGGTGTGGTACCACTTCGCCCCCTCCCTCCTTCTCAACCCCTTCTACTATTTTGCTTTAAAGTATGGTGATTCGAGGTACAAACTGAACTTGTATAATATTTTTTTTTTATAATGGTGATAAAATTAAATTGCAACAAGAAACAAAACAAAACCAAAAAAAGTACAGTCAAAGGGATCAAAAGGATTGATCCCACAAAGAAACTATAAGAAGAAAAGAAGCGAAAAAAACTGGAAAAGAGGAAGAGAAAAGCGGATCAGACCGCTCCTACTCAAACGCAACAAAAGAAAACAAACCCACAGGGGAAACCCCAACGAAGACGGCAAAACAGAAAGGGACAATAGATAAGGCACAACCAAACATGCCTGAGAGCCAGTCCAAGCCCCAAAAACAGCATCAAAACCTCAAAAGTGAACCACAACCATCATTTGTCAAAAAAAAAAAAACCACAACCATCGACTGATCACCAGCAGCTCAGGCCAGGAAAACCATCCCCATCAACACATACTCCGCGAAGATCAGCATAGCTACTCCCCAGGATCAACATCCCTCCAAAACATCGCGCAGCCAGATCTCACTATGCATTTTCTCAATTTTCCCATGAGCCACTAACCATTCCATTGAGTTCCTTGCAGCTCTTATGGCAACCGCTTTGGCCGTCATAATTTTTTCTTCAAACACCCTTTGATTTCTTTTCAGCCAAACGTACCACCACACACGGTGCATAATACAATCTCTAAACCAATCTTCAGTGTTGTCCGGCTTGGTATGAAAGCTATTTTAATGATCGATGTGATCTCTCTACCTTGTAATGACGAAACTGGTCTGTACCGATTAATAACGCGCCACACCTCTTTTACAAACTCACAGTCCCTAAGCATATGCGAGACAAACTCCTCATTATGGTAGCAGAGGCAGCATCTATTAACCAACAACCAGCCTCTTTTCTTCAAGTTGTCCACCGTAAGAATCTTATTATGATAGAAAAGCCACAAGAAGAAGCACACTTTGCTCGGAATCACAACCTTCCATATTTGCTTGGACGAAAAATCTTGAATTTCCAGAAGAACGTCCTTCACCAAATTCATGTATAAAGAGCTCACAAAGAACTTGCCATTTTTTTTAAGATTCCACACTATTCTACTAGAACTATAAGCGTTATTAGACAAAACAATGTTCTCAAGAAAATTCATTAACTCTACTCTCTCCCTCTCAGCACCCCCTTCAAATTAAATTTCAAGTTTACAGACCAACTCACCCGTTCAGAGCCGTTAAGGGATGCCACGTCAGAAAGTTTAGCATCAGGGTCGGCAGCGACAGCAGCTACGCGAGGGAACGAAGTAGACAGGACCATCCTCGGGCACCAACAATCGTGCTAGAACGATATAGAAGTGTTGTTTCAAGGATCCATACTAGCAAAATTCATAGAAAAGATCGTACTCTTTGGATATATTCGCCCATACAGATTGAGAGAACCCATTTCTAGCTTTTCCAGTCTGCCAAACCGAGGAAGGGTTTTGAAAATTTAATATGAATTTTTAGTTAATTTTCCATCTAATGAAAATTTTAAATACAAAAATACAAAATAAAATACTTACACCTCTCTCGTCCCCTTCTCCTCCGTAGTCTACTCCGACCTCTCCCCTTCTCCCTCCACAGACCACAATCAACCTTGATCTTGGCCACTCCCCAGTTCCGTCCGTATCGCCAAAATTCCCAGCTTCGTTTCGTCTGATCTACGTGATCTACGTTGGGACATAAATATCATATTAGATAGTTTAGGATACAAATGACACATCTCTAATACCTAGCTATTTAATCACTCACATCTCCCTACCCTCCCATTCTCAGTACGTGTAAGATGTTAATTTCTACATCAAAATTCCGGATTGATCACTTGTCATTCATAGACCGACAAGTGATGGCAATGCGGTGGTGTAGGGGCGGGTACCTCAATTCTCATGTCTCGCCCCACGTTATTACTGGTCGGGACGGGTAAAATTTGCGTCTGTATGGGATGGGTCGACCTATTCTGACATGTTATTTGAAAAAAATACACGTAAATTTTACTTTTTACGATAAAACGAAGGAAAAAACACTTTATGAATGAAATTTTTTGATAATATAATGGGTAATTGAATCTAATAAGTTGAAAGATCGACTCTAACTAGTTGAAGAAAAATCAAAATAGGAGAAATATAAGAAATTGAGATAAAATACGAACAAGGGCTTGGCCTAGCGGTAATACCACTAGTCTAGAACCTGGAGGTCCTAGGTTCAAATCCCTTAAGTAGTATCTTAATGACAATAAATGAAACCTATATCACCCTTATCTAACAAAAAAAAATTGAGATAAAATGGGTCTAGAACGAGGCGAGACGAAACAAGACGGGTCGGAAGTAGATACCCATGCGGGGTGTCCATTTGGGTTTGGTTTTTCGGGTTTACCTAAAACCGACCCGATTATATACATTTTAGGTTTTTTGGGTTCGGGTTCATTTCATGTTTCGGGTTTTTCGGGTTCGGGTTCGGTTTTGGTTATCGGTTTTTCGGGTTCGGTTAAAAACCTCCAATGAATAGAACTCAGGCCGTATTTTTCGGCGTTTGGGTTTTCGGGTTTCGGTTTTGCTTTAACCGAAACCGAACCCGATAAGGAAATTTCGGGTTTCGGGTAACCGAAACCCGCAAGTCCTTATCGGGTTCGATTTTAGTGGTTTTCGGTTTCGGATTTTCGGGTTTCGGTTTGGGTAACCGAACCCACCCGAACTGACACCCCTATCCATGTCCCGTCTCATACTATTACAGGTCGAGTAATACTTGCTCCATCCTGGATCAACTCGAATAACACCTGCGAGGTGGATTTAAATTGCCCAGTGATGTTTGTCGAAAGCCAGTCTTGGTGATTCACTCTCCGCCACTTGCATTGTTCAGCCGCGGACGCTTACTCGGTCCAATACGGTATTTCTTTTTTTATTCCAATTAAGGCGATGGAGGATGATGCAAGCGCCACCGCTCGGCCGCACAATAAAAAAGACGGTTTGCTGAATTCTGGGCGTCTGGTCGGGATTAGTGTTAAGGACTGCTGCCACCATCTCAGTGGCCCGGGAAATGGGCATGGATGGATGGATGTGCACCAAATCCTCTGTTTTCAATTTGACGTAAAAAAGGCTACTTTCTAAGTTTCAAAAAAAAAAAAAAAAAGGCTACTTTCAGTTCTACAATAATAATATAAATTTGGAATGGTTTGGCCGGAAATTCATGTGAATGATCGATTTGTTGCTCGATAATTAGACCGAACGAAGTTTCTTTATATTTCTTTCCGGCCGCGATAACCTTTGTGTTTTGTTAAAAATAACATCAAACTATGTGATAAAAAAAAGGGGATTGATATTTGAAGTGCATCATCGTGAACTACTTTTACCACTTTTCTTTTTGCTTCTTTCTAGTCGTAGGCGCCGTTTAGTATCTTTTAAAATTGGGTTAATTTTGTCAAACAAAGGGAATTGTGTTTAATTTCATTCTAGAGGACATTTCAATATCAGGTTGTGATATATATTATTTATTTGGTCGTTATTAGCTCATTATATTGACCCTCTTATATGATTTATATTTACCCTTATTTCATTACAATCTCTGTTTTAAGAACCGGACCGGAGGTTGAACCGGAAAAGTTAGTGGTTTAGGGTTCATTTGTTAACCGTTGGTGAATCGTTGATAGAACCATGCATGATAAATAACATCTAAGACTTGTATATTACACTAATTTAAAAATGAAGTTATCATTGACCATAAACAATTTCAAATTCATATCATCACCAAAATATATAATAAATCATTCAAACCATCTCACAAAAGAAATCATAATTTTTCTAATTCGAATTAAAAATTACGGTGCCGGTCGATAGTGACATCGTAAAGTCGACAACAAGGTTGGAAATGAGAAGTGGAAGCATATGTAAAATTAAAAATTATGGTTTTTGTGGTCTTAGTTAATGTTAAAGTTTTTTTTTTTGTTAATATAGTGAACCAGTGGACCAATTAAACCGTGGTGGTTTATTTGATTTTATGTTGAATTGTGAAAATCGTTTGGTTCATCAATAACCGTCTATGCAATGAACCAGACCGCTATTGTAAATGGTTTGACGGCTGGTCCAGCCGTTGATCTGGTTTGGTTCTTACAATGGAATAGAAATAAAATGAATGTTCACTTGAGTCAAACATGGTTCGTCTGAAAGCGACTTATGAGTCAAAATAAAAGATTCATCAAGAAAGGAAACCGAACGGACCGTTTGGTACCAAATGGATAAGGAATTCATTTCATTTTAAAATAAATTACTGCATAAAATTTATTGTCAAATGAATTATTGTGTTTGGTATTTCATATTTAAATATTTAGTATAAAATAATTGATTTCCAAAACTATGTTTGGCATATGCTCAAAACCGAATTAAATTAAAAGTTTCCAAATTAAAAGTTGATCATATGCAAAGGTTATGCGTTGTATATGTATAATAGCAAAGTTGCAGCTTCAGGTTGTATATATATGGTAGCGTATTCGGTGCAACCACTTTTTTGCATGCATTCAATGTACCCGTCTCATAATCATCATTTTGAGCATGTGATTCATGTCAAAACGGTATCAATTGTTGTTTATGATATTATGAACAAGAAGCACATGAATTTGAAGAAAAAAATCATTTAAGATTTACTTTAATTTGAAGGATTTAGGGGTTTAGTTTAGGATTTAAGTTTACAATTTGGAATTTTGCTTGGGATTCAAAATTGAAGGTTAAGGAGTTAGGGTAATAGATTGATTTGTTATGATTCTATGTCATATCATCATATTATATTGAGAGTACTAATTAAAGTTAAGAATTTGATATATTATGGACACTTTTAGAGTTGGGTGCACTGAGTGCACCCAAAAAAGTGAGTGCACCGAGGTAGCCATATATATATGGTAGTTTCTATCGTACCTTGGGTAAATTTAGGGTTTGACATATCCTGAGTGAGAAAACGATATCTAGACCTTGAATTGACCAGATTTTGGGCCATGATACTATGTCCTAACCCTTAATGAGTAAACCCTAGGTGTTAGTTTTCTAAATCAAAGACCTTAAAACCCAAAATGGTGCACGTAATTTGTTGCATATATCACGATGTGGTTTCTAATCAAATTGATCTTAGTGTATAGATTTGTAGAATTAAGACCCATATTTTAATTTCTAAGGATTAGAGTACAATACCATGTCCCAAACTCCGGTCAATTCAATGTTTAGATATCATTTTTTTACTCAAGGTATACTATACTTTTGATTTTAATCAAGGTATAATAGAACCGTCCATATATATATATAAACCAACCTAACCTGATGATGACGTTGGGTGTGTAGGTTGGAAATAGCAGTAAAGTTGGTTTCATTGTCAAATAGCAGATTGTCGTTTAGCCCTCAGAGTGGAATTTGAAGTCGCTCAAAATGCATGATTCAGGAAAAACTATCTATATTAGGTTAACGTATAGAGGGTTAGATGAGGGTTAGGCGTGTATAATTTGTGTATTGGCGTCAAATAATATATATATAAGTAATTTAGTTAATAAATGAGGGTAATTATGTCATTCTATTATAATAGGTAAAATACTATGGAATTCATTTGAAAATTTCTATGTCAATTACTCAGAATCGCTATAACTAGTTCCAATTCCTCCGAATTCAAAATTTAGAATTGAAAATGAATTATTTTAAAACCAAAGAAAAAAAAATTATTTCAAAACTTATGAAATTCATTTATACCAAACGATATATAAGTCTTTGTTTTCACAAGAAAAAAACCTGTACAGAAAAATATGTTTAGTTTTATTTTCTTCCGCTGTTGTGACAACAAAAAATTAACTCGGTTTGGCGAGGATGGATACATGAATGTCTCAGGTCCGCTTCTTTTTCGGTGCTAATGAATGGTACTCCCTCTGGCTTTTTCAGCTCCTCTCGGGGGCTCAGACAGGGAGACCCGTATCTCCCCTTTTGTTTGTGCTTTGCACGGAGGGGTTTGCGGCACTTCTTCGGAAGGCGATCTCGGAAAAGAAGTTGGAGGGGGTGAAAGTGGCGTCGCGTGCTCCTAGGATCTCGCATTTGTTTTTCGCAGATGATTCCTATTTATTCCTGCGAGGTTCTCTCCAGGAGTGCGAAAATTTGATTGTGGTGCTGAATGAATATGAAGAGCTGAGTGGGCAGCGGGTTAATCTGGAAAAGTCGGCAGTCTGTTTTAGTAAGAATGTTGCCTTACCTGATCAAGAGTTTTTTGCAGCAATTTTAGGGGTCGGTGCAGTAGGGGTCCATGATAAGTATCTGGGGTTACCCACTTTGATTGCCCGCTCAAAAATGGCCACTTTCCGGTATTTAGAAGAAAAACTACTGGCGCGTCTGCAGGGGTGGAAGCAAAAGACATTGTCTTGGGCGCCAAGGAGACGTTAATTAAGTCAATAGCTTTGGCCTTGCCCCTGCATGTGATGTGGTGTTTCCGGTTGCCTCTCTCTCTTTGTCGTTTGTTGGACAAACACGTGGCCCGGTTCTGGTGGGGAGCTGAGGAGGGCCATCCTAGGATTCGGTGGGTGTCCTGGCGTAATCTTTGCCGGAGTAAGCATGATGGGGGAATGGGATTTCGTCGGTTTGAGCATTTTAACCAGGCCCTATTGGCTAAGATAGGATGGCGTATTCTCAACGAACCTCAGTCCCTCCTTGCGCAGGTGTATAAAGGGAAGTACTTTCCTCAGGGAACTTTTATGATGGCGACAGCTCGTTCACGCCCTTCTTGGGGTTGGCAGAGCATTCTGTTTGGGCGCCAGTTGTTGGAGACGGGGTTAAGATGGCAAATCGGTAATGGCCGATCAGCCTCCCTTATCCACTCTAACTGGATCCCAGGGCTTCAGCTGGATCCCCCTTGCTACAATCCTAGGGTCCTATCTGATGGGAACGATCCCTTGGTGGCGGAGGTGATTAGGCAAGGGGAAGGGCGTGGGGCGGAAGATAAGCTTAGTCAATGGTTTGATCCGTCTACCTATCGAGCTATTATGGCTATCCCCCTTCCGCGGAGGAATGTTGAGGATAAGCTGATCTGGCATAATACTCCTGACGGGGTGTTCTCGGTTAAGACGGCTTATCATTTGGCAGTTGAGCTTGATCGGAGGAAAGGTGGGTGGCGGGCCTCGGTCAGTTGGATGGATAGGCAAAGCTGGATCCGGCTGTGGGAAGCAAAGATTCCTCCTAAGCTGAAGGTCTTTGTCTGGCAAATTCTTCATCGGGCTTTGCCGACCACTGAGGCTCTTATTGAAAAGAAGGTTCCTGTGTTGCCCCGTTGCCCGGTTTGCTGGGATGGTCCCGAAACGATGGAGCACATGTTTCTGTACTGCCCGGTCGCGAGGGCTC
Organism: Linum tenue; assembly: GCA_946122785.1. NCBI lineage: Eukaryota > Viridiplantae > Streptophyta > Magnoliopsida > Malpighiales > Linaceae > Linum > Linum tenue. Next base: position 3,659,027 of record CAMGYJ010000010.1, on the reverse strand, counting down.
TCTGGGACCAATGCAGTCAAAATCGCGCTTTAAAACTTAAAAACTTACGGTTTTACGCTTCGAGGTCATCAAAACGCTTTCGTTTCTATGTAAAAACTTTAGTGTATAAAATCATACTAAATTGCGCTTTAAAACTTAAAAACTTACGTTTATACGCTTCTAGTTCACTAAAACGCTTTACGTTTTTACTCTTTTACTTCACTGAATGGGTCTTCTTTTCATGAAATTAATTATAAAAATATTTTAAAAATAAATCAACGACAATATGATACGTTTAAAAGTAAAAGATACATACCAGATACTTGGATGCATTATGAACTTCAATAAAGTAATTTAATCAACATCTAGGCTCTTCTCAAATTCATTAGCATGGAGGGGAAGGTGACTGTTTTTATAAGATTTATATTTATGAACTTATTATTAAGAGGCTATAAGTTGCTCTACTTTAGACATGAATTGCAAGTATTTATTAACTTATCTGAATTTTGTGCACTCATATTTTTCATAGTATATGTCGTACTTAACATATTTTTAGTTCTTTTACAGTATGTGTCAAAAACTTACGCTTTTACGCTTTAATTCTACGGTTTACGATTTTACCTCTTTTCCGCTTCTAGGTAGAATCACGCTTTTGATTGCATTGTCTGGGACTACTCAGGTTTGGACTATTTGGGGGAAGGTTTGCCTCGGCACACTTTTCCGTTGTTTCTCAAGCGGCTGCTCGCCCTTGTCCATCACCCGACGATGTTTATGGCTGTGGTTGCCATCCTTTGGTGCATCTGGCAGTCACGGAACTGGGTTGTCTTTGAAGGCAAACAGTTTGGGATTCCGGCTTTAATGCGCCAATTTCACCAGCAATATGAGGGATGAGTGGGTTTGCCAGTCGACAGACCGCCGAGGATGGCCTGCCCGGACGTTCAACCAGAGACCCAAGTGGTTGACTCTCGGTTGGTGTGTATGCGGGATGGGGCCACTAGGAGGGGGTCCCACTCGGCTGGTGGGATGGTTCTTTTCGATCCAGGGTGGACGCTCCTTCGGGCTAAAGGTGTGCAGTTTGCACAAATTGATGAACCACTGGTAGTGGAGTTGCTTGTGTTTCGGGAGGCTATCCTCTGGTGTCTAGAGTACGGCTTGTCTGGAGTTAGGTTCGAGGGGGATGCGAAGGTCATTATTGACAAGATTAATCAAGCTGATACGAGCGATAGTCATTTGAGGGCTATCCTAGAAGAGATTTGCCAGTATTTTCGGGCCCATCCGGGGTTTATGTGCGGTTTGTAGGTCGGGAGAACAATAGGGTAGCTCATTCGGTAGCTAGAAATGCCCTATCTTTGTACCCGTCTGTTAATCGTTCTTTTGATTTCAGGGCCTGGCTGTTATCCAGGATGTAACTATCTCTTTGTTTCGATTAATATATCTTATCTTTTGACAAAAAAATAATGTATACTACTGAAACCACTTTAAATAACTTGTAATAGTGACCAATTTAACAATCAAACAATCCAGGGTGCAATATGTTAGAAACCGACAAGAGGGCCGGGATTGGAGCAACTAGTGATAGCTAGTGTCCAATTTACCAATAAATTGTATTAAACCAAATTAATTAATTAACCTCGTTTGACCACATAAAAGAATTGGGAGGGATCGAGTATCGACTAGTGATAGACTGATAGTGAACAATTATTAGCGTATCTGGAGATTTTAAATATTGGCATGGACGGATGATGATTTGGAATCACGATCTGAATTTAAAGATCACAAGTGATCAATTCCACACGGTCGTTGATGAAAAGATTTTGTTGATAATTACAGGTGCACGATCTTGTATGTCATATATAATATGCATGCATTTTCCTTTTAATTAAGGGTTAATATTTTTGTATGGCCTGAACTTTGACGAAAATAAACATCTTGGCTAATTTTTTTCGATCTATAACATCCTGGCCCGAACTACACACCAAAATAAATAATTTGGCCAGATCCGACTTTTGACCGTTAACTAGGACGGTCAAACACGTTGACCATTAGTCAACGCGCCATGTCACTGTCAACTCAACAAGTTTCAATTAATTTTTTTTTTAAAATTTACACCTATTCCATTTTCTTTCCTTTATCATTTTCGGGACAAGAGGGTCGTGCGTTTTGTCCCGAAAATTGATTTTTTTCCCGTCAAAATGATAAAGGAAAGAAAATGTAATAGGTGTAAATTAAAAAAAAATTAATTGAAGCTTGCTGAGTTGGCAGTGACATGGCGCGTTGACTAACGGTCAATGCGTTTGACCGTCCAAGTTAACGATCAAAAGTCGGATCTGGCCAAATTGTTTATTTTGGTGTATAGTTCGAGCCAGGATGTTATAGATCGAAAAGATTGGCCAAGATGTTTATTTTGGTCAAAGTTCAGGCCATACGAAAATATTAACCCTTTAATTAAAGCCAAATTTGAACATAATATTATAAATGTCACTAGACTAGGTTATTTAAATTTTAGGACTTTGTTTAGATGATTTGGAAGTTACATACGGTAAGTCAATCTCGAAAAATGATCGATAAAATGTTACGATTACAAAAAAAGATGGTCAATCGTTTGGCAATTACCTTATTAGAAATAGTTTAGTATTAAACAAGGACTTTGCTACCACTTAAGTTGAGTCAATTACAACATATGTGGTCAACGTTTTTGTCCAAGTCATGGTGACTTGAAACTTGAAAGTCATTATGGGCATACCCTAAATTTTAGGATGGTCTAAAAGCAAATATATCCCGTAAAACAAAAAAAAAATACAAGTCAACCTAGTTTCAATCTTTTGTATGGTCGAGGAAGTGGGTTAAGGTTTAGTGATCAAATTGATTCATCCCGGATGCGTAAAAAATGTTGAGTCTCAACAATCTCCCAATATTCAAATTCAAATAAAATAGAACATTACATCAAGATAACAATTGTTATACTTGAAAACAACATATAACGTCAACTTCAAGACATTTACACTTAAGTTCAAATATGATAAAAATATCTAACATACTTAAAATTAAACATAGAACATCGATTGACAATTACTTTATTAGAAATAGTTTAGTATTAAACAATTACTTCGCTACCATTTAAGTCGACTTAATTACAACATAAGCCTCATAAATAACAATCTACATTATTTGTTTATCACTTTAAAAATCATGTAACAAATTATTGTGCTTTTAAGCCTTGCAAATTTTCTCCAAATCAATTTCGATCATGTTGTTCGAGACGGGGGTTGCTCGTCTGACATCGTAGTTCGAGGTTCGGATGGGCAAGTCTTCTTGGCCTTGGGGTTCCTTCATCCAGGAATTTCGAACCCTTATCTTGCAGAGCTGCTGACTGCCAGGGACGCCATCGCTTTAGTGCTTTCACGCAGTATTCCTCTCGTCATCATCAACAGGTCATCCATGCATGTCGGCTAACTGGTCGATGTTTCAAGTGCAATCACGAGGTTTATTGTCATTAGATCACTCTCCACACTTTCGCTTGAGATATGAAGATATCGTTAACCCCAACCGGTCGACCTTTCCATGGTGCGGTCGACCGGTTTATTTCTGAACACCGACCTTTTCTCGGTGTGGTTGGCCAATTTATTTTTGAACGTCGACCATTACACCATCAGGTCGACTACAACATATAACCGATCAACCATTCTTTTCATTTGTAATGGTTAGTCGCATAGTAAATGTTCCATTCAGTCGACCATTTTCAAATGTGATTGACCTTTTTGTCCAAGTTACGGTGACTTGAAAATCATTATGGGCATATCCTAAATTTTTGGATGGTTTAAAACAAAGATAGCCCGAAAAACAAAAAAATACAATTCAACATGGTTTTACTCTTTTGTATGGTCGAGGAAGTGGGTTAAGGTTTATTTATCAAATTGATTTATCCCGGATGCGTAAAAATGTCATTACATTACAATATCATATTATATATATAAAGTTATTTCAAGTCTCAACAACCTCCCTATATTCACATTCATATAAACTATAACAGTAGATCAAAATAACAAATACTAATACTTGAATATAACATGTAACGTCAACTTCAAGACGTTTATACTTAAATTCAATATGGTAAAAGTATCTAACATACTTAAAATTAAACATATAACAACAATATTCTAATATTAACACTTAGAGTTCAAAATATAAAAATCAAAGCACTCAATCTTCAAAGATGGACCATCAATATCCATATTCATCTAGATTGCATCAACCATACGAGAAATTTTGAACATCAATCACATCATACTCAAATCAATTTCCTTAAAATTCATGTAGTAGTGTAACTAACAAAATATTCTAGCATGACCCAAAGATGAATGAAATAAGAGATAGCAAGATATGCACACAATTAATTTTATAGTGTAGTGGTAAAAACAATTTACCTATATTCTTGAGATCCATGGTTTTAACCTCAACATGTATAATTAAATTCTTAGCTTTTTAAGAAAAAAAATTAACCAATTGGTTGAACCGAGAAGTTCTTGTGGGCTTGATTGAGTCTGTGCAGACTCATTACTATGTTATAATTGGAATTTTAAGATATCGAGTCAAATTGATTCGATCGACTGGTCAGTTCATTAATTGAAAACCTTTATACAACATCAAAGAATTTCATTTTATAATTGAGGAACATCCTACCAAGTTTCCTTGCCAATCAAGTCAGTACAAGAGGGAAATAAAGTTTGATATGGTGTTCAATGGTGAAAAATTATGTTCCGTGGTCTGGTTTTAGGATGGAGACTAGTGCTCTTACGGTGTCAATCTCTCTAAATAATCTACAAACGAGTAATGATCCTTTAATGCCTCTTATCACTGCTGTCAAACTTCTACCCCCTAGAGGTGTATTTGTAGGCCTTTGCATAAGGTTGTCTGCGAGGAAAAGTTGGTTTAATACACGTCTGTCGAGCTCCTTTCGAGTATCTTCAAGCTTGGCTACCAAGTTTAGCATATTTCTTCCAAATCTGAGCTCAGTCGGGAGACTCCCAGAAATGGCAGCCCAGGCGCCATTTGGGCTAGGGTCGACTAATTTCATGCCATTTTCTGGACTTTGATCCATTCTCTAATTCTGACTTCCATCAACCATGCCTTGATGTTCCCCACTCGTACAAGATGGTCCACTAGAATACTTTATCTTGAAATCACATGAAACACTACAAAAAATGCATGAAAAATAATATAAGAATCCTAGTGCCACTAAAACTTGATGTGTCTTACTATCCAAAATTGGTACAATATTTTATATCATATGCGAATGTGGTTGAGATGACTACCACTTAATAGATGTTTGCATATGTATTTGAAATTCCAAATAGTGGGAGGAAAATCATTTCTTTTAGTATTTGAAATGAAACTCGTTATTCAAGGGATATCAAAATACGAATTGTTTGTGGGCTTCCTAATGGTGAAGAAGTTGACATCCGTACGTAGTAGGCCAAGTTCGAACACATTCTTCCAAATGGTGGACATCGTGAAACAATTATCTACTTTGACATGGAACTTCTCACTCACCTACTCGACCATATAAAGGTGAATTTGTCATATATGATTTTCAATAATATGCTTGCTTCTTCCCTATGGTATCATATTGACTTTGAATTTTGAGCATTTTAATATAAATTTAAGTGACGAGATTGGCTTAAGAGTTAAAAACCAGATAATTCTGGTTGTGTGATGGTGTGTATATCTGAGCTAACAATGTAAATGAAGATGAGGACGAGACTGATGAAGAGGCCATGAAAGAGCAATGGCACAACCAGATAATTCCGTTCCACTAATCACCCTTAATGAATAATGATACATGGAATCACATGAATGATATGCCTAATTATATTGGGCATATATCCAACCAGATGGACACACTTCAGTTGACTGTAAATGAGATGCAAGATGAAGCTTGATCCTTTAGTGGAAGACACGTATATCCCACCACATTCAAGCAGTGGAATTTTAGTACCACCAATCCGAAAAATCATGATGAGATAGATTAGGAGATTAACGAATGACATTGTGCATTTTATTTGTATTTTGGATTAAGTTTAAGTCGCTATTGTTTTGTATTTGAGATATTTGTGGACTTTTGTCAATTGTGTATATTGTGTCTAAGTATTATCGATTAAGATGTTTTTTTTTTCATTTATGATTGTGGACTGAATTTTGGTTTTTTTAGCAACCGTTGGACATTCTGTTTCCCTAATCCGATCGACTAGAACAAACACCAACTTCGTCGGTTAGCGACTTAGCGTCTACACTTCAAAATGGTCAACAGGTATATCAACATCATTGATGTGAGCATCTTCTTCATTTTGGTCGACCTGCCATCCCAAGAGGTTGGCCTCTTCAACATAATGGTCGTCCATTATATCGTCCACTCGACCTGCTGAAGAAAACGGTTGACAGTTCTTTTCCTTCAAAATTATGAAATCTCGTCGCAACAAGATTAAGAGCGTCACCGGCCGGTAGACCAATTCTCATAAAATGTCAACATTTTTTTTCCCCAATTTTTTTTTGTCAAAAGATATCATATATTAATCCAATCAAAAAGATAGTTACATCCTGGATAATAGCCAGGCCCTGAAATCAAAGAAACGATTTACAGTCGGGTACAAAGAGAGGGCTTTTCTAGCTACCGAATGAGCTACCCTATTGTTCTCCCGACCTACAAACCGCACACTAAACCCCCGATGGGCACGAAAATACTGACAAATCTCTTCCAGGACTACCCCCAAGTGACTATCGCTCGTATCTGCTTGATTAATCTTGTCAATAATGACCTTCGCATCACCCTCGAACCTAACGTCAGACAAGCCATACTCTTGACACCAGATGATAGCCTCCCGAAGCACAAGCAACTCCACTACCAGTGGTTCATCAATTTGCGCAAACTGCACACCTTTAGCCCGAAGAAACGTCCACCCTGGATCGAAAAGAACCATCCCACCAGCCGAGTGGGACCCCTCCTAGTGGCTCCATCCCACATACAAACCAGTCAAGAATCAACCACTTGGGTCTCCGATTGAACCACCGGGCAGGCTATCCTCGGCGGCCGGCTATCCCAATTATGATGAATTGAAAATCATCATAGTTGTACCCTAAACTTCACACACTACTACGAAGTTAGCATAATACAACGATAAATTTGGGTACTTACTAAGTAATCTAAGTCCCACACCTGGCTACCTATTGACTCGCGTAAGTCGTAACGATAAACAAAACCTAAAAACAACTATGACCAACATGCAGTTGTTTCATTTACACGAAAGGAATAATGGACACAAACGAAAAGTGACAGGGATAAACAGCGACTACAATGCATGCAAGTTGCACAAACAAAACAAACCAAACCAACAACTAATCAGCAGGTCGACTGGAGTGGTGAGGGAGTGATCACATAATGGTGGGGGCAAACACACTTCAAGGGTACGATACTTTAGCCGATGACTGTGAAATCGTACCGAAAAGTCAGTAATAGTTTTTTTTGGGTACTGAAACAGAGGTTCAACCGTTTTCCACCTCTAAAATCAGGTACTGATTTGGATTTGATATCTGATATTTTCAGTCGGACCGACCGATAAGACTGGTTTTATCTCAAGCTTGTCCCTGAGTAATGGGCACATGGAGAAAGACCCCAAAATGCATCATTATCATCATCATATATGAAGAGAAGAGATAAATGACGAAAAAGAAAGGACATAGCAATGTGCCCTTACCCTACACCATGGGCGGTTTGGCCTTCCATTTTTTTTCAATTACAAAACAAAACTCTCCCCTTTTTTTCTGCAACTCTTTTCTTTCTTTTGGTTTCTCTATCATCATGTGCTGTGCTGCCTTCTTCTTCTTCTTCCTTGGGTCTTCTTCTTTTTTTACTTCTTTCCCCATTGCTAACCAGTAGCTAGTGCTACAAATACAATCAATCATCGTGCTTAGATTCCCAATATATACATATTAAACAAATCACACTCACAAGCAAGCAAGCAAGAAAGAAAGTCACAGGCCAAAAGCAACCTGCCTGCCCAGCTAGCTACCTTGTGTGCAGTACTGGATTATCTTATATTAATAACAATAATTAGGTTGTGGGTTTAGTTTATTAAAGTGGTCTGTCACGAGACATCACGTGATGGCTTGCTTAATGTCCTTTTGGGGAAAAAAGAGGAGAAAGAAAATATGGGTTTTTTTATTTTTATTTATTTGGGGTGGTGATCCTATACTTATTTTCTGCTATGAACATGAGATTTGGGAAATATTTGGAATTTTGTTTCCCCTCAAAATATGGAATTTTGTTTTTTTTTTTTTCAGAAAAGAATGGGGTTGGTATGTGAATTCTAATTGAAAATGGTAATTAACAGGATTGATCCCCCCACTTAGGTTTGAATTTTAGCATCCTTGATTGCAGGTCTGTGTCAAGGTTTAATTAAGTGGAATGTTGAGAGTAAAATTTTTTTTTTTACCCTTTAGAAAACATATATTAAGATCCAATCTCATAGTAGGGGTGGGCATTCGGTCGGTTCGGTTTCGACCGAACCGAAATTATGAATACCGGGTCCCCGAATACTCCCAAACACCAAACCGAATTCGAACCGAATTAAAATTCGGTTCGGTCGGTTTAAACCGAATTATAATTCGGTTCGGTTCGGTTTTATACACAAAACCGAAATTGAGAGGCTACTTGTATCTTCTCACATTTAAATTATTTTTCACCCTTAATATAAACAATAAATATGTAATTATATGCATCATTAATGATAAAATCAAACTTTTCAACACATAAGTCATAAAACATTTCAAATATTTAAGTCTAAAAACAAATACAAACATAAAAATCCACCATTTGAGCTTGCAATTATAGTATTTCGGTTTTTCGGTCGGAAATTCGGAAATTCGGTTCGGTTGAAAGAACCCTAATTTCCGAAATATCCATATTTGCCTTCCGAATTCCGAACCGAATAGCATTAGTTCGGTTTCGGTTCGGTTTAATTCGGTTTCGGTTCGGTTTGGGTTTACCGAACCGGTTGCCCACCCCTATCTCATAGGTCGGGTAATAAAGTTTTGATCCAATCTCTGGAAAGTGGAAATTAAAAAACATCTCTTAGATCCAATCTCTGCACCCTTAACTTAACTTATGGACCTGCAGTGCAGTGCAGGCTGCACAAAATAAATAAATGACCGTATTAATTTAAAGAGGCCAACTAACCTTATAACCAAGCGGTGAAATTAATTTTTAATTCGGATTAAAATATAATTGTTTCTAAAATGAAATGAATTCTCGATTTATTTGGTACCAAACGAAAACAATTATAAATTCAAGCGGTCATGTTTGGGCCTCCTTCAAAACCAGAGCTCCACACCACAATGATCACCAGAGCTACAGTTGTACTTGGCGGGAAACCAAGTCAGGAAAAGCAAATTACTATACGACACAAATTTGCTCATCTCACCAGTCACCACCCAACCCCATTCAGAGAAAGAGAATGAAAGCCTAACCTTGTTTATCCACATCTCCATCTCCATCTTCTCCCCACGCCCTGACAAATTAAACAAAACTCACCCCCATCTAGTAAAACTCTCTTCCATTTGCACGAACACAGTAAAACAGTCTAATTACTTTCAAACCGAAGGTCTCCAATTCGAATCCCGATCGTGTTACTACTGATCGAAATTCAACCTCCCATCCCATCTCACCTTTCCAAAAACAACTCCCATTCACCCTCTGATCCATCAATCTCTCACACTAACAAGCAATCTCTGCTCAAACACATGATAGCCTTAGCTGTTTCTTTCTTGGATCCAGGGATTCTGTGCCCCTCCCTCCTTCCCCATTTTTTTATAAACCCTAAACCCATCACCAGAAGAAGAAGAGAAAAGAAAAAAAAAAGTAAGAAAAAGCAGTAGCACTGCCCCCAAATTAACTAATCCAAAAGACCAGACCACAATTAATTAAACTACTAAACCCACCAAAGCAAGCAAGACATGGTTGGTTTTGGTGCTTGTTCTTCCTCTCCCTCACTCCCTCACCTTCTTCCTCTCCCTTCTCCCTTTGCTCCTTCTTCTTCTTCTCTCCTTTGTTCCTCCTCCCTAAGCTCCTCAAATCTCTCCCAGAACTTCCCCATTTCCACCTCCTTCCCCTCGGAATTTGCATCCTTACCCATATTTAGTTTACCCAAGCACACCTTAACCTCCTCCTCCTCCTCCTCCTCTATTTCTAATGCCTGTAAATCCATTCTCCCTCTTTTCACTCCTACTCTTCTTCCACTTCCTCTCTTCTTCCTCCCCTGTTTTCGCTCTAAACCCACAGGGCCAATCTCTCCTCTCATGGAAGAACACCCTGAACCCTTCCCCTGACGCTCTCCGGAACTGGGACGCCGCCAGCCCGACCCCATGCGCCTGGTCCGGCGTCACCTGCAACTCCAACAGCCAAGTCCTGGGATTGGATCTCCGGTATGTCGATTTGTACGGCGCCCTGCCATCCAATTTCACCGCCCTGTCGTCGACGTTGACCACGCTCGTCCTCACCGGAACCAACCTGACCGGTTCGATCCCCAGGGAGATCGGAACCCTCCTCCCGGAGCTGACTTACTTGGACTTGAGCGACAATGCGTTGACCGGGGAGATCCCCGTGGAGCTCTTCGACCTGGGGAAGCTCGAAGAGCTCCACCTGAACTCGAATCAGCTCGAGGGTTCGATCCCCGATCGAATCGGGAACTTGACGGGGTTGAAGTGGCTGGTTTTGTTCGATAACCAGCTCGGCGGCAGGGTTCCCGATACCATAGGGAGGTTGAAGAGCCTGGAGGTGATTCGAATCGGTGGGAATAAGAATCTGGAAGGATCGATTCCTGTGGAGATTGGGGGTTGTGATAATCTGACCGTGCTTGGGTTGGCGGAGACCAGCATCTCCGGTTCGTTACCGGCGACGCTGGGACGGCTGAAGAATCTTCAGACGATTGCGATCTATACCGCTCTGCTTTCCGGACAAATTCCGCCGGAGCTCGGCGACTGTACGGCGCTGGAGAATGTTTATCTGTACGAGAACTCGCTGTCCGGTTCGATACCGAGCGCGCTGGGGAAGCTGACGGAGCTGAAGAATCTGCTGCTGTGGCAGAACAATTTGGTGGGGATTATCCCGCCGGAGCTCGGGAACTGCAGGAAGATGCTGGTCGTTGACGTTTCGATGAACTCGTTGACCGGCAGCATTCCGCAGTCCTTTGGGAACTTGACGGAGCTGGAGGAGTTGCAGCTGAGCGTGAACCAAATCTCCGGGGTGATTCCGCCGCAGATTGGAAACTGCCGGGAGCTGACCCACATCGAGCTCGATAACAATCTCATCTCCGGCGCCATCCCGGCGGAGATTGGGCAGTTGGTGAATCTCACGCTGCTGTTCCTCTGGCACAACAAGCTCGAGGGGAACATCCCGGCTTCCATTTCCAATTGCTGGAATCTGGAGGCCGTGGATATGTCGCAGAACGGATTGATGGGCCCCATCCCCAAGGGGATATTCCAGCTCACCAAACTCAACAAGCTGTTGCTCCTCTCCAACAGCCTCTCCGGCGAGATTCCTCCCGAGATCGGGAACTGCTCGGCGTTGATTCGGTTTCGGGCGAATGGGAACCGCCTCACTGGGTCGATTCCGCCGCAGATTGGGAACTTGAAGAATTTGAATTTCTTGGATCTTGGATCGAACAGGATCAATGGCGCCATACCGGAGGAAATCGCCGGTTGTCGGAATCTCACGTTTCTGGATTTGCATTCTAATTCGATCTCAGGCGAGCTTCCCCGGAGTCTCGGCCAGCTCGCTTCGCTTCAGTTCGTTGATTTCTCCGGCAATATGATTGAAGGCAATCTGACTGCCGGTCTTGGCGAGTTGAGCTCGCTCACCAAACTCGTCCTGTCCGCGAACCGGTTGTCGGGTCGGGTACCCGATGAGCTCGGATCCTGCTCCAAGCTGCAGCTACTCGACCTAAGCAGCAACCAGCTACAGGGCAACATCCCGGCGAGTCTAGGGAAGATCCCTTCGTTCGAAATAGCTCTGAATCTCAGCTGGAATCAACTCACCGGCGACATCCCCACTCTGTTCACGGAGCTCGACAAGCTCGGGATCTTGGATCTCTCCCACAACCAGCTCACCGGCGACCTCCAATCCCTCGCCGACATGCAAAACCTCGTGGTGCTCAACGTCTCCCACAACAATTTCTCCGGGAGAGTCCCCGACACTCCGTTCTTCTCCAAGCTCCCCGTGAGCGTCCTCTCCGGCAACCCTTCCCTCTGCCTCCCCGGAAGCCCCTGCGCGGCCGGGTACGGCAAGGATCGGCGGCGGTCGACGGTGGCGCGGCTGGTGATGGTGGTCCTCCTCTCCGTTGCCTGCGCCCTGCTGGTGGCGGCGCTGTACATTATCCTCGCCAGCAGAAGGCGGGGCCGGAACGGTGGGCCCGACGACGATTGCGACCATCTCGATGCCGACGCCGACGTGGAGATGGGCCCACCGTGGGAAGTGACGCTGTATCAGAAACTTGACCTGTCAATTTCCGACGTGGCAAGGTCTCTAACGTCAGCAAACGTCATAGGCCGCGGCCGCACTGGGGTCGTCTACAGGGTCACGGTCTCCTCGGGGACAACCCTAGCCGTCAAGAAATTCAAATCCTCGGAGAAAGTCTCCGCCGCCGCGTTCTCATCGGAGATCGCGACGCTGGCAAGAATCCGCCACCGGAACATCGTCCGCCTGCTTGGATGGGCGGCCAATCGGAAGACCAAGCTCCTCTTCTACGATTACATGGCGAATGGCACATTAGGAGAGTTTCTCCACGAAGGAAACTGCGGGCTTTTGGTCGAATGGGAGACCCGATTCAAGATCGCGTTGGGCGTGGCCGAAGGATTGGCGTACCTCCACCACGATTGCGTCCCGGCGATCCTCCACCGCGACGTGAAGTCGCACAACATCCTCATCGGCGACCGGTTCGAGTCCTGCCTCGCCGATTTCGGCCTGGCCAGGCTCGTGGAGGACGGGCACGGTTCGTTCTCGGCCAACCCGCAGCTGGCCGGTTCGTATGGCTACATGGCACCGGGTAATTAAAAAATCCCAATTCCGTTCCGCCCAATTCAAAATCCAATTCTAACCAAATTATTTTTCTAATTTGATAAATTGATTATTCTTGTAGAGTATGCTTGTATGCTGAAAATTACGGAGAAGAGCGACGTGTACAGCTACGGAGTCGTTTTATTAGAGATCATAACGGGCAAGAAACCGGTCGACCCAACGTTCACCGAGGGGCAACACGTGGTCCAATGGGCGAGAGAGCATCTGAAGAGCAAGAAGGATCCGGTTGACATTCTCGACCCGAAGCTGCAAGGCCACCCGGAGACGCAAATACAGGAAATGCTCCAAGCCCTGGGGATCTCGCTCCTGTGCACGAGCAACCGGGCGGAGGACCGGCCGACGATGAAGGACGTGGCGGCGCTGCTGAGGGAGATTCGGCACGAGCCGATCGGGGGCGGCGGCGGCGGGAGCGAGGGGGGACAGAAGGTGAAGCCGGCGGTGAAGACAGGGGAGAGCCCGCGGTCGTTGTCGTCGTCGTCGGCGGCGGCGGTGACTCCGGCGCAGCTGTTGATGGTGCAGGGGTCCTCGAATTGCTCGCTCGCCAATTATTCCTCTAGTTATAGTAAGCAGTAGGGAATCAGAGATCACATGGCTGCTGTTTGGGTGTTGTAGATCTAGCAAATTAGTTTGAAAAAAAAAAAAAAAACTGGGATTTGACCGGAAGGCCAAATTAGTGCTCTGCAGGGAGAGTGGTAGTGTTGATTAGTTTAATATTTTTCAGACTTTTTGCCCACACCACATGAAGAAGGGCAGAGTAGTTTGTAGAAATTTGGTGGGGGGAGATAGAGTGGCCAATGAAGGAAAGAAAGATGCCTTTCTTTGGATACTCACGTGGCGCACATGCCATTAGCCTGTACCAAATTAGCACAAAAAAATATAAGGAAGAGAAATTTATATTGAAAGATAATAATGTGAGCTCTCTATGAGTAATTTAGGGATGGCAATGGGTCGGGTTTTGTCAAACTCAAATTCAAACTCATGGGGTTATCCATGAAAAAAATCGGGGTAAAATTCATTGGATTTGAAAAACTTAAATCCAACCCAACCCGTTGGGTATCCGCGGGTTCATGGGTACCCACGGGTTTTTGTCGTAAAAAATTCACAATAACAAGTTCCTATCAAAATTAAAGTCAAATATCAATCTCACAATGCAAATTATCCATATATAAAACACCATTCTAGAAAATTCAAACAAATCACAAATTAACTATACAAATTATTCAACACCAATCTAGAAAACTCAAGAAAATTGAAGCAAATCACAAATTATCTATAAATAACATGATTAATTGAAAGCTTCTTCCTTTCAATTAAGTTTTTCACTCTCCACTCGATAACATGAACTTCATTCTACACAACTAGAAAGAAAAAATTAGACATGTCTCCACAAACATAAATAAGATTAGTTGTTTAGAATATTAAATATGCCGATAAAATTAATTATATGGGTGTGGGCGGATACCAATGGGCCGGGTTTATCTAAACCCAAACCCAACCCAACCCGGTGAATAGTGAACAGGTTTAAACCCAAACCCGGCCCAAAACCCATCCACACGAATTTTACCCAAATTAATCGGGTTGGATCGGGTGGGTACCCGTGGGTTCGGGTTTTGTTGCCATCTCTCATGAGTACTCACACCTCTGTTACCCTTATGCTTGCTCTGTTGTACTGTAGTAGAAGGACTTGGCACCTAATTTCCCAAAAACTAACTCCATTGATAGATGGAAAAGTAAGGGTCGTTGGTTTTGGTGATAGTTAAATCGATGTATTATCATCAATGCATGCATAATAATATACATGTATATAAGAAAATTGATGTATTGTAGTTTACATCGTTTGGTTTCTGTGATAGTTATTGTAGTATTTAAATAAATTATATCACTTTTTGGGCGAAATGTCACTTTTACCCTTTGTTTTTAATATAAAAAAAGCAACACACATAAAAAGGTAGGGACATATTTGGAAGAAGAAGAAAACACAACAATCTCCATCAAACAATCTCAAAAATCTCAACGAAAACTTGAGATTTAACTATCACTCATTTTGAGCGATAGTTTGTGTCAAATCAAACAAACAATGCATGTATTGTTTGCGCAGAAAATTAAAAAAAAAATGATGCATTGTTGACATTGCATGCATTGTAACTATCCTAGCCAAACAATCACCAAAACCAAACTACCCCTAAATCCCATACATAGAGATTTGTTTTATAAGGTAAAACTGAACTTAATTAACAAGATGTATTTTGAATTGAAATGAAGGAGTTCCTATGAAGTTGGACATGTTTAAAATGGAGCACTGTAATGATAGGTGACCTTATTTCAAGCCATTTTAATAGGCAATTTAAGGCAAAAGTCGTGAGGATCTAGACTTAAAGCGGATAATATATTGACGAAAAAAAATTCAGTATGTTACAAACCATTTTAGAGTGATTATTAACAAAAATAAAGTTACAGAATACAGTCCTAATATTCATTGTGATTTGTGATATTCCTTGTGATTTGTGATTGTAATGTCGTAATGCTCCGGCAAATGAGGGTGTCTCGATTCTGATATATAATTGATTGGTTATAGTTAGGGGTGGCAGTCGGTTTCGGTTTAACCGAAAACCGAAAACCCGGTTATCGGTTAAACCGAGACACCTCCTATTGCTGCCGACCACCGACCGAAGAGAGGTCACGGTTAGCCGGTCAACCGACCGGTCAGCTCCGGTTTTAGGCTCGGTTAGCCGGCCAACCGATAAAAAATACATTTTTCACAAAAAAAAAATAATAAAACAAAAAAAACTCCACCTCTCCTTCCTTATCTCCTCCTCTCTCCTTCCTTCCTCCACCAGATCTCTTCTCTCTCCTTCCTCCTTCTTCTTCTCACCTTCTTTCTCCATGGCCCATGGCCCCATGCAAACAGATCTGCAGCGGGCGGCGAGGCGCGCGGCGACGGGAGCGAGGCGCGCGGCGACGGGCGGCGAGGCGTGCGGCGCCGGGGAGGAGGTGGGTCGCCGGGGAGGAGGAGGTGGCTCGGAGTCGGAGCAATTTGTGGTGGCGGTGGAAGGAGGGGTAGCGGAGGAGGCAAGGGAGGGCGGCCGGAGTCGTCGTCGGAGGGAGGATGGAGGAACGAGAGGAGGGAGGATGGGGGAGAAGGAGGGAGGATGGGGGGCGGCTCTCACGGCTGCTAGGGTTTAGGGAGAGGTGGCCAGGTGGGTAGTTTTATTTAGGCCAAAAACGGGGTCGTTTAGCGTCGGTCGGTTAGCATCGGTTAGCCGGTTAACCGGCCTCGGTTTTTTGGCTAACCGCCTAACCACTGAACGCTTCCGACAACCGACCGCCACCCATTTTTTTCAGTTTTCGGTTAGCGGCTAACCGGCGGTTACCGGTTAGATCAGCCGGTTAGCCGCTAACCGGCAACCGAACTGACAGCCCTAGTTATAGTTATGGCGGATTTAAAACTATTAATTAACATTAGTGCTACTAATTGGTAAATATTTACATGTATGTATAAACACAATATGTATATTCATCATTAAATTCATATTTGTGTTCTAAAAGTGATGGAGGTCTGGATCAAGGGATGGTTTAAGTGCTTGTTGGAGTTGGTTTAGGTGAGTGAAAGGAGATGGTTTTGGCGTGTATAGTGGAGAAGTGGTGGTGATTTGATAAACTGGGAACTGAAGCAGAATGATCAAGGGAAGGGAAAAGAGTTGGACGTGTGGGAGAAGAGAGGATGGAGATGAAGGCTCGGCAGAGGAATAGAAGGGAGATTGGACGATTGTTATATCTTGCCCTTTAATGAAACAATCCTAGTTTACTTATAGCCTAACAACTTATCATCTATCAATGGTTCAATACACATAATTCCCTCCCAATTATTCCCCAAATCCCGTAAATTCCCAATCAACAATAATAGTAATTACAACTAATAATATCCCTGTAATCATGCATCCATCAAAAAGTCCAGTTGAAAATAGTCCAGTTGAAAATGATTTTTTGCAGAATACATAAATTGAAGAGTTAATAGATACTTATATTTTAAATTATCATTTTCAAAACGATGATAAGACCATTTTTAATTTATCATGCTTAAAAAATCAATTGCATTGTTATTGTAGAGAGTAGAGACTTGAACCCACATCGAGTACCAGCTGGAGCAAAGAGGCGGGAAGGCATTTTTAGTTAAGACTGCCGTTTTGGTCATTTGTGTTTTGATCACTTGGTTCTGTTTTGTGTCAATGTTAGTCCAAATCGAGTCACTTAGTGAGTCGTGCTTGGAGACCATGTATGCTAGTTTGTTAGCTATGTTATGAGTTTTGATTTCGTGCTAACACGCATCTCACTTCTATAACATGACCTCTACAATTTATTAGACGGCTCCTCACACTAATGATTGTCGAATTCACGAGATGACAATTCCAAAGAAGTGAAAAAATTTGCAGAACGTGTGAACCAGATTAGAAGGTTCTTATCCCAGTGAGAATCAAGATTGGAGCTGGTTTTGCACGTAGGATGACTAACTTTTGCGAGCGTTTTGTGGCTTTTTGGCTAGGGCCCAAAGATGTTTTCAGCACATTACCGGAACAGCGGAGAAGAAAAAAGGAAGAGCCGGAAAATGGGGAGAGGAGAGGAAGGGACTCAGTTGCGGCTAGGGGTGGGCATTCGGTCGGTTCGGTTTCGACCGAACCGAAATTATGAATACCGGGTCCCCGAATTCTCTCAAACCTCAAACTGAATTCGAACCGAATTATAATTCGGTTCGGTCGGTTTAAACCGAATTATAATTCGGTTCGGTTTTTCACCCAAAACCGAATTTGTGAAGCTACTTGTATTTTCTCACTTTTAAATTATTTTTCACCCCTAATATAAACAATAAATATCAATTATATGCATCATCAATGATAAAATCAAACTTTTCAACACATAAGTCATAAAATATTTCAAATATTTAAGTCTAAAAACAACTACAAACATAGAAATCCACCATTTGGAGCTTGCAATTATAGTATTTCGGTTTTTCGGTCGGAAATTCGGAAATTCGGTTCGGTTGAAAGAACCCTGATTTCCGAACTATCCATATTTTCCTTCCGAATTCCAAACCGAATAACATTAATTCGGTTTCGGTTCGGTTTAATTCGGTTTCGGTTCAATTCGGTTCGGTTCGGGTTTACCGAACCGTTTGCCCACCCCTAGTTGCGGCAGGGGCCAGGCCAGGGCTTAGAGCCTTAGATCGATAGTGCCTAATAAACTAACAAACATATAATAATAAAATATATGACAGTACTAACTCCATTTCCGGGAAAAAGGGGAAAAGATTCTTTTGTAACGCTCCTGAAATAATTGAGACAAAAACAAAAAAGGAGCAGACCAGCAAAACTGAGAAAAGAAAGGTTTTGCCAATTGATCATTCTGGGCCTACAATTACTGCTGGATCCTGGAGGGGCCCTTTTAACTTTTTTTCCCCCTACCCACGCACATGCATATGCATGGAGAGAGCCCAAGCCCAGCCAGACCAGTCTAGTTATTCTGCTAACCTGAAAATTCGTTAGTATATACTAACTAATATCCAAAATATATGAACTAATATCCAAGTCTGTTGAGTATCTAGATAACACATACTAGTATTCAAAACATCACAAACTAGTATCCAGATAGCAGATACCAACTAATATCCACAATCAACCAACTAGTATTCAATATGGATACTCTTATGTGTTATCTGGATACTCTTAAGTGTTATCGGGATACTAATTATGTGTTATATGGATACTATTCTGTGTTGTCTAGATATTAGTTTGTGAATTTGTGATAATAGTTGATTCATGGTGGATATCAGTTAGCAAACTTTGAATACTAGTCTGTGCTCTCTAGATAATTTAGTACTTGAATACTAGTTCATGTATTTTGGATATCAATTAGTATCTGCTAACGAATTTTCAAGTTAGCAGATTAACTTTCCCCCAGCCAGATGGGTGACATAAATGATCGGATAAACTCTCAGATCCAATCCTTCCCCGGCTTTCCTCTCTTGTCAAACTACAGTTCCTCGCTTTATCGCCAATAATAGGGCACTCTAGCCATTAAAAAGGTCGACGAATGTGCATTGTTCTGTTGCTTTCTCCTATACAGTAACGGGGAGATTGGGATTTCTCTGAAATCGACACGAAAAAACTCCCATCTACTTTCCTCACCAATGGATGAGCATTTCGTACCTAATAATTTAAGTAGTAAAGCGAAATAGCCAATCATGTCTGCAATGTTGTACTTTGAGTTGGTCGGCTTGCTCGATTCACCTGGGGAAAAAAAAAGAAGAAGTTTTCAGCTTCTAATTCTGATAAGTCTTCTTCATCCAGACCTCCTTTACCTCAACATTTTCATTCACGAGAAAGAATTTAAACGTAGTGTGATTGTATCGTCGATGTTGTGTGCGTGAGATTTCGATGTCTATGAATATGAAATTATTGCTTGTTAGGTGGTAACGTTAGTATCAATCTAATTACAAGCCAAGAAAGATCGATGGTACCTACTTATATAGCTTTCAGATTATAGGGAAAAAATGTTGGGATGAATAGATTTGAAAAGCTACAAATGAATTTCCTAATTAATTTTCCAGTATATTTCCATATACGAAAATAAGAAGGATAACTAATAAAAGGAACATTATGAAGATAATCAGAATTTATTATCTAAATAGAACATATTTTAATTATGACAGTAATTAACTTTCTAATTACATGTGACTTATTCCCCATGAAAGAGGAAATATTCTGGGGTCTTTGCTCCTATAAATAGAGCACTCCCCATGCCCTCTAAATAGATAATCACAGAGCAGAAACACGAGAGAGAGAGAATATTTAGAGAACTCCTGTTTTCGAACAAAACCGCCGAACGCCCCAGATGAGTTGTTTTTATCCTGAATGCGACCAGTTGATAGTCTATCATGCGCAACGAAGGCAGTGCCACAAATTTATTAAAGAGAGGGACCTAACTCCACTTCCATAACCCTAATTTTTTTTTTCTGTTCGGTTTCTTAAAAAAAATACATTAATACTTGGTGGTGAAATATCGGGAATGAGATAGTTGATAAGACTATTAATACCTCCAATTCAGATAGTGCGATCCAAATCTTTAACACTTCATTTTCTCACTCCATTGATCACTCAGAACTGTGACATCAGCATAGCCAATGGCAGGCAGCTTGGTTGATATCATACAGGAAGAGAGATGTGAGTGGGCATTCGGTCGGTTCGGTTTCGACCGAACCGAAATTATGAATACCGGGTCTCCGAATTCTCCCAAACCTCAAACCGAATTCGAACTGAATTATAATTTGGTTCGGTTGGTTTAAACCGAATTATAATTTGGTTCGGTTGGTTTAAACCGAATTATAATTCGGTTCGTTTGGTTTTTCACACAAAACCGAATTTGTGAAGCTACTTGTATTTTCTCACTTTTAAATTATTTTTCACCCTTAATATAAACAATAAATATCAATTATATGCATCATCAATGATAAAACCAAACTTTTCAACACATAAGTCATAAAACATTTCAAATATTTAAGTCTAAAAACAACTACAAACATAAAAATCCACCATTTGGAGCTTGCAATTATAGTATTTTGGTTTTTCGGTTGGAAATTCGGAAATTCGATTCGGTTGAAAGAACCCTGATTTCCGAACTATCCCTATTTTTCTTCCGAATTCCGAACCAAATGGCATTAATTCTGTTTCGGTTCGGGTTTACCGAACCGTTTGCCCACCCTAAATGTGACCATGTGTACCCTTTTGGTATAATTAAGTAGTGGACCAAACGTCAAGGGTATGATGAGTGAGTGACACTGGCCACTAGCTGGGTGGATGGTGGTGGTTGCACTGTCAGCCAGCTCTGGTTGCAGGTCCGATGAATAAAGAATGTTTGCATTTCTTGGTAGCCTGTCCCATTTCGGTTCGGAGTAGTTGATCATCCCTATTATTTGTTGGCAAAACTTACTGAGTTTACCTCCTTTGTATTTTGAAAATTTCTACGGTTGATTAATTTTAAGATTAAATGAATATGATGATTTGATTTAAAAAATTGGGTGCTAGAGTGTATATTAGGGATGACAATGGGTCGGGCCGGGACGGATAGTGCATAATCGTTACCCTACTCAAAGTAGTTTGGGTTTTACCCATACCCATAACCACATACGAAACGGGTAGAAAATCCAAATCATACTCATACCCGTTCGGATTTCGGATATCCACGGTTATCCATGGGTAATAGTTTCTTTTATAACTCCAACCAATATGTTAATATTCTCACGTATTCTCACGTTACGTAAGACGAAAAGTACGCTAGAATGAAGAAAATTAATTAAAATAACACAATTTCATAAAAATATTATATTTATATGCCAAATATAAAATATGTTAGAGAAAAATATTGATTATTTATAGACAAAATACATATGCATGAGTATAATCGGGCAGGTTCGGGTTGGATAGTGAGAAAACCATGCCCACCCATTATCCGCAATATTCGGGTTTGAATTTTACCCGTACCCACTAAAAATCCTTCGAGTTCGAGTTTTATCCTACTTAATTAGGTTGAATTCGGGCGGATATCCACGGTTACGGATATTTTTGTCATCCCTATATATATATATATATATATATGTGTGTGAATGATTTTATCGTGATTTGAGTAAAGTAAAATGTAGTATACTTTGGATAAGAAATTAATATGGTCCCCAATTCCCTCCTTGCTAGATGGCTACGGAGCAGAATGGTGGCCAGCTGATACTTGGGCCCAAATCCATTGATCTTCAACAGAGAGCCCAATGTAAGATAAACTGGCAGTTATTATCAGCCCGCACCTAAGACGATCACCGCTCATTAGGTTCTTCGTAGTCCCGAATGAAGTTTTGTCTGATAAGTTCGCAAAGATGGCCGCCCATTCGGCAAATCAACCGGTCAGGTGTTGGTTGAGCTTCTGCAGAATTTCAGCTAGTCCCTGTACAATATGGCTTTTTTCTTAGTTTCGTAGTTTCCGTTCTCTTTGAAGGTCTCTGCCAGCGCCAACCTTGCTTGCTCACACAGGTAACCTTACTCTTGGAACTTACTGACTGAGCTCTTGAAGAAGAATCTATGAAGTCATGTGCCTTTTCCTCTCAAGTTAATTCAGTATTCCTCTACTCTCATTCAGCCTTTTGAAATCCATGATGCCATATTCTTGTCCTTTATGTTGGTTCAGAAATCAGATCTTCTCAAAATGCATATTGTGGGTCAATTACATAATTGGTCACTAATTTCAATATTTTAAAAAAATTTATCATTGAAGTTTTGATGACTGATACGATAGCCTTTCTGTCCATCTTGATCAGGTTCTGTGTCCAAATTATCTTAGATTATCGCATCAACTGAGACAGACCCTAGATTGAGATGATATAGAATTTTGTTCTTTACTGAGAAATCTGTAAAAGTAAGAGCGGAAACGAACAAGACGCGATTTACGTGGTATCCCCGATTGCCTGGACTAGTCCACGGGAGAGTAATCACTCTCCAGTTTAGGTTTTATTATTCTGGTTCTTATGGTGGTCGATGGCCATTACAAGCATTTATATACCCTTTACACCAATTCCCTAGGGTAATACAACCAACACACGTACAAGGGCTAGCTACATGGCCTGCATGGAGACGTGTGGAGGGCTGGGCCTCGGCCTGGTTATCACGGCCCAATACTCCCCCGCAAGCTGAGACGGGAAGGACACGAACGCTCAGCTTGGACAGGAGAAAGCGAAATCGATCAGCACCCAAGCCTTTAGTGAAAAGATCAGCCAGCTGCAGGTGAGAGCTGACTTTGAGAGGAACAATATGACCACTCTGGACGCGTTCCCGAACGAAGTAACAATCCATCTCCACGTGCTTAGTGCGCTCATGAAATACGGGATTAGCAGCAATATGTAAAGCCGCCTGATTATCACAATGAAGCGGAGTGGCTGCCGGCTGGGGAACACCCAGTTCAGAGAGTAGCCAGCGGAGCCAAATAACTTCACTAACCGTACTAGCCATGGCGCGATATTCAGCTTCAGCAGAAGAGCGAGCAACAACATGTTGCTTTTTACTACGCCAAGAAACCGGCGCGCCACCCAAGCTGATGAAGAAACCAGTAGTAGACCGTCGCGTACTCTCACAACCACCCCAGTCGGCATCACAATAAGCAACAAGATCAAGAGAGCGATTAGCAGGGAAGAACAAACCCTGACCTGGTGAGGACTTGAGGTAGCGGAGAATACGATGAGCAACATCTAGGTGAAGCTGACGAGGAGCCTGAACAAAACGACTAAGAACATTGACACCATAGGCAATGTCTGGACGCGTCACATTCAAGTAGAGAAGCCGACCAACCAGTCGGCGGTAAGAAGAAGCATCCACGAGGGCATCAGATGAAGGCCGGGTGAGATGATGGTTCTGTTCAAAAGGAAAAGCACTCGGACGACAAGCAGTAATGCCGACGTCAGAAAGAATGTCGAGAGTATATTTTTGTTGACTGAGAATAATGCCATGGGGCGAACGCGCAACCTCAATGCCGAGAAAGTAGCGAAGAGCGCCCAAGTCCTTGATGCTGAAGCGCTAGTCAAGGAACTTCTTAACTCGAGAAATGAACTCCATATCGTTACCGGCCAGGAGAACATCATCCACATAAATCAAGGCAACCACATGAGTGCTCCCCCGCTCGTAGATAAAAAGAGAATGGTCGGCAGGGGACGGGCGAAAAATGCAGCTCACCTAACGCCTGTGTAAACTTATGGTACCAATTACGGGATGCCTGGCGAAGACCATAAAGAGACTTGTTGAGGCGACAAACTCGTGTGTCACCAGGTGCGGCAAATCCTTGAGGGATGCGCATATAGACCTCCTCCTCTAGATCACCATGGAGGAAGGCATTATTAACATCGAGCTGATGAATAAACCACCCACGACTGACAGCAACAGCAATAAGGCAACGGACAGTAACCAGCTTAGCCACCGGTGCAAACGTATCATGGAAGTCCACGCCTTCAATATGGGTATAGCCTTTAGCAACTAAGCGCGCTTTGTAGCGCTCAATGGTACCATCGGGGTAATATTTGATCTTGTAAACCCATTTACAATCAATCACCCGTGCATGCGGTGGAAGATAAACCAGAGTCCAAGTACCATTTTTCTCAAGAGCAGCAATCTCAACCGCCATAGCACGCCGCCAACATTCATACCGGACAACCTGATGGAAGAAACGTGGTTCGGTATGAGAATGAACAGCTGCAAGAAAGGCAAAAAACTACGGTGAGAGGAGATCAGAATCAGGGGAATCAGTCAATGGATAACGAACTTGATTAACTTGACTTCCCGTATAGTAAATATCGAGGCGCTTGGGCGGAACGCGAACACGATCACCCTTACGAAGAGGAGCTGCCGGCGAGGTAGCTGGAGGAACCGGGGCGGCAACAGCTGGAGGTGACGGTGCTGGCGATGCCGAGTCTGTGTCTGAAGAGTGAAGGTCAGAGGAGCCTATAGGGTGGGAGGAGGGAGTAGCCTCCTGCGTCGGAGAAGGAACACTCAACACAGGAGTGGAGGACGCCGAGGTCAGAGGAAGAGAATGAGTGGGAGGAGATGCTGCAACCAACTCATCATCATCATCAAAAGCAGGGCGATCAAACACCTGTGGGGGTACCCAAGGAAACTCAACAGACGGGTTATCTTGGAAAGGAAAACGTGATTCATGAAAGACCACGTCGCGGCTGGCAAAGAGCTTCCGCGTTTCAAGATCATAAACCCGGTACGCCTTTTGGTTGGAGGCATAACCGAGAAATAAACAGGCACGACCTCGTGCATCGAACTTCCCCAACCCACCATGGGTATCTTTGCAGTAAACCAAGCACCCAAAAACACGTAAATGGGAATAAGAAGCAGGCTTACCAAACAAAGTGTAGTAAGGAGTAGCTCCGGTGGCCTTTGTAGGAAGGCGATTAATCAAATAAGCCGCTGTCAAGACGCACTCACCCCAAAAACGGACCGGGAGAGAGGCTTGAAATCGGAGGGCACGAGCAGTATCGAGGAGGTGACGATGCTTCCGCTCAACAACCCCATTCTGCTGCGGGGTATCGGTGCAAGAGGTTTGAAGTAAGATACCCTCTCGCTCATAGTAGGCACGAAGAATATCAGTTTGAAATTCATGACCATTGTCAGCTTGAATTCTCTTAACCTGCTTTCCAAACTGAGTACGAGCTAGTTGACAGAACATCTGTAAATAGTGACCCACTTCCGATTTAAATCGCAAAAGATAGACCCACACAGCATGACTAAAATCATCCACTATAGTCAAAAAATAGTGGGCACCACTGAGCGATGCCATCTTATAACCTCCCCAAATGTCTACATGCAAGAGTTCAAAACAAGACGATGTCTTAATAGAGCTAACTGGAAAAGGAGTGCGAACTTGTTTAGCTCTAGGACAAGAATGACAAAAATCCGAAGAGTCCTGTGAATGCATGGAAATAAAGCGCTTGAGCTGCACCATCTTCGCCGGAGAAGGGTGCCCGAGCCGCGCATGCCACGTGCCCTCGGAGACTGAACCGCCACCAGTAACAACATTGACCTGCATACGGCGACACCCAAAAAGACAAAGATAATAGAGGCCATCACGGATCTCCCCTTTCCCAATCACTGTCCTGGAGCGTAAGTCCTGAATGATGCAAAAATCACGGAGGAAGATCAACGAGACATCATTCTCTTTACATAACCGACTGGCAGATAGCAAGTTGCAGCTAAATTCAGGAACATGAAGAACCCGACCAAGTTTCAAAGTAGGGTCAAGAGAAATGGAACCAATGCGCTTCACAGGGATGCTCGCACCATTAGGAATGCGAACGGGTTGATTAGGATAGGCCACGGAGGGACCAACGAACATAGAATCACTCACTGTAATGTGCTCATTACAGCCAGAATCAATGATCCATTCTGAGGTCGAGAAAGAAGAAAACATACCAGCCATATGGGAAGCTGGGTCGGCCACCCCGACGGACGTCATGCCAAAGAACTGCCGCAATTGCTCTAATTGCTGAAGAGAAAACCCCGCAACAGGACTAGCATCCGTCTCAACCTGGGCAGCACGAGGCTCACGAGAGCGAGCTGAACGGGAGTCATCACGTGAACCATCATCCTTGCGACGACGCTGTGATCGGTCTCGTTGCTTGTCACGAGAGGGATAACCGATCAACTCATAACAGGTCTCGCGAAGGTGCCCGGGTTTTTGACAGTGAGTACAACGGAGTGGTTCACGATCGCTGCGTTCCATACGATCACCGAGAGGACGAGGTGGACGATCAGATTCACGCTCACCACGGTCTCCTCGAGTACTGAAGGCAGCAGCCTCAGCGACTGGTTTACGTTGCTGAGTAATGGAACGTTGCTGCTCATCATTATGCACCATACGAAAGGCTTCAGATAACGAGGGTGTCGGCTGAATTGAGAGGATATGGCTGCGTACCGTAGCAAAGGTATCATCGAGCCCTAGAAGGAAGTCAAGAAGGCGCAAGCTTTCATATTGATCCTTACCGCGACGACCACAAGCACAAACCGGCGGAGCCAAAATAGCTTGCGTTTCCTCCCAACTCTTCCGAAGTTTAGTATAAAAATTGGAGACCGTTTTCTTCTCTTGCTGCAGCAAGATGACATGCCGACACAGCTCATAAACTCGAGTAAGATTGCCTGCACTAAAACGATCGCGGAGATCGTCCCAGATCTCTTGAGCGGTCTTCGCGTGCATAACACTGGTACGGACCTCAGCGTCCATTGCTGTGTGTAGCCACTCTTTAACAAGGGCATCACAGCGTAGCTATTGAGAAACCTCGGGAGAGCCAGCGGCAGGACGCGGAATACTCCCATCGACAAAACCAACTTTATGCTTTGTAACCAAAGCATCGGTCATCTCCAAAACCCATTCGCCATAATTCGAAGGTGTGAGGAGACTACTTACATGAAGATGGCCCGCACTGTCGGACTGGTGAATGAATAACGGATTAGAGGGATCAAAACTCAAACCTCCAAAACTACCAGAGTCGCTGGATTTAGACTGCGGCGATTTCTCAGAAAAGGAGGAAATATCATCTCCTGCCATGATCGATATTGAAGATCGAGATAACCAGGCTCTGATACCATGAGAAATCTATAAAAGTAAGAGCAGAAACGAACAAGACGCGATTTACGTGGTATCCCCGATTGCCGGGACTAGTCCACGGGAGAGTAATCACTCTCCAGTTTAGGTTTTATTATTCTGGTTCTTATGGTGGCCGATGGCCATTACAAGCATTTATATACCCTTTACACCAATTCCCTAGGGTAATACAGCCAACACACGTACAAGGGCTAGCTACATGGCCTGCATGGAGACGTGTGGAGGGCTGGGCCTCGGCCTGGTTATCACGGCCCAATATTTACCTTACAAGCATGAGTTTTGTTGACTTTTGTGTTTTCCTGGTGACTCAAATTCTTCCATCGATACACATATAATAAAACATCAGCCATCTTAAGTTCATCTCAGGTCACTCAACATTACACCTTCAATCTCTCCGCCACTCGAAGGATAGTAGGGAAAGTGGAGGAATCCATAGATGGTCTTGCTGGATATCCAGGATTTGCAATGGATCTCAGTGTGAAGTTTTGGAAGATCCAGAGTTTCTCAAGCTGTGCATTGATGTGGGCAAGACATATGCGACACTACATGATCAACCAAGTCGTAGTTCTCATGAGCATGAAATTCTGGCCTATGTTTCTCATATAGTTAGTACCAAAGATTTAGTTAAATTCATCCACCATGCTCTGGGGAAAGTTCGGGTTGACATTTTTGAATGTCAAGTGTAACTCAACTTTATTTTGTTAGACGGTCTATTTATTAATGAAACTATCATCAATTTATTAGAATAAACATAATCGTTATTGGTTATTTTCGCTTGTTCGAACAACTTCGCTCAATTTAAATTCATAAGAGTTTGTCGACGAAACTATAGAACCAAAAAAGAGGAACATCTGAACATGAAATGGGCTCAGCTCTTTATTTGCATCTACTAGTTGCTTTGCTTTACTTTGCTTGCAATAGTCCCACAAAGTTGCTTCCTTTTTGCTTTTTAGCACTCTTCAGGCCATCTTTTAGTGCCTCCTTTTCCCAGTTGAATTGGCCTTTTAGACTCCCCTCTCTCAAATGTACTTCACAAGAATGAGTCATTGGCTCATTGCCCTTTGAACATGGTGATTGCCCACTTCCAGTCAGGAATTTGGTAACAGGACATGACCACTATACAACACTAAAAAGTAACACAAAACAAATT
Organism: Linum tenue; assembly: GCA_946122785.1. NCBI lineage: Eukaryota > Viridiplantae > Streptophyta > Magnoliopsida > Malpighiales > Linaceae > Linum > Linum tenue. The sequence goes on along the minus strand of CAMGYJ010000010.1, from coordinate 3,630,591 downwards.
TGTCAAAAAAAGGGGACTGTAATTGCAATTCTCCAAGTGAGTAATTTAATATGTAAATCAAAATGGTTACATGTTGGAAAAGGACAAAGCCTTTGTTGGATAAGGAGGGCTTGGCTGGAAGCCTGAAGACATATTGGAGGGTTTGACTCTCTTGGAAGCAAAATTTTTTTTTTGTTGGTGTTTTTGACTGAATCCCAATCTTGAACTAGTGTATTAAAAAATAGCAACAACTGAGATTCTCCATTGCTTCATTGGCCAACCCCAATTTTCAAACCCACCCTCTTAAAATATCGTTAGCTTCCTGATCCACACCCACATGCACTCTCACCTTCCCATAACCAAAAAAAGAAAAATGGTTCCCAAGATTAGGTATTTGTTGTTTCAAATGTTAAGAAAAACATCTCTTTCATTAGTTGTACTAGTACATGGTATTATTATACTTTCAGTTGTTGGATGTAGGTTATATGTCCAACTATCAAGGATTTTGACCTTTTCGAACGGTACAACACGGAAGTTGCTATAGTATTATCAAATTAAAGATGAGACGAATACGAATGAGAGAATGTAGCAATAAGCAGAAGTAAAAGGGTTGAATAGAAGAACTTCCAAACACTTTATGGATCCCACATGCATTGATACTAACGAATAACGATGGCTTATAATTTTAGTGAATTATTTGTTCGGACATAATTCAACCATCAGTTCGTTCATCGATAAATTTTTGTGAACTAAAAAGTATCAAACCCTAAGAAAACAAGAGAGAAATTACAAAAAACACAATTCAATAGGTCGGTTTGGTATTGTTTCGGGCTTCATAAATCCAAATCACTCCACAATCACCTCGATTTTACATTTCACCACCCTGATGTCTCATTCATCCCTAAAATTCTATTTAGTTTGATAAATATGGACATACTAAATCAAGTGACAGAAACGAAACGAGCATGATTTTCGAGTTAGTTTCATTCACTCCTATTCAAAAAAATGATAAAGACACCACTCGATTTCATTCCCATCATTTACTAAAAAAAAAAAAATATTATACACAATACCAGCCTGTTACATATAGAAAAGAAGACCTCAACCCTGAAGATACAAATAAAAAAGTAAAAAACCCAAGTAAACCCAAGCCAAATCTATATTATTATCAAGCCCAAAATCATAAAAAAAGAAGAAGATAATTTACTAATAACAAAACCCAAAAAAAGAAAAAAAACCCCATGATCATACTTTTGTGAATTAATTAAGGGCACCTGATATTCCTCCCAGGACCTCCATAGTAAAAATACGTGCCCCAAACCGTGTTCCTGCCTTGCCTCACGTCGTAACAATTAGGGTGGTCGGCCTGCAAATGCATGCTATTGAGAGGCAGCAAGTTGTTGTCCCAATCCACCGTCTGCAGGTTCCTGAAATACGACGACTTCCCGAACCCTTCTCCGGCGAAATGGCCGCTCCCCATCTGCGTGTAAGTGTGGGCGCCGGTGGACCTCGAGTTGACAATCTCGCCGCCGAACTGCACCATGCTGGCGTGGCTCCTGAGGTGGCTGAACAGGAACGCCGGCCAGTAACCCACCAGGAGACCCGACCCGAACTCCAGCCACCAGTGCCCGTGCTTCGGATCCTGCATTAATTAGTTTATTATTACGAGTTTTCAGTCTCATTGACATTGTTATTGGTAACTAATGCAAAGATCACAGTTGACCTAATAATGGATGGTTTCAACGACCGAAGTTTTGTTGGTGTAACTTACTTCTCTGTGCATCCTTTAATTATATCAACAAGTAGTTGTAGCATTTGGAAAATTTTCTTTGTTTGGTAGAACTAAGGAAAATGTTTAATCCGTTAATCCTTCTTTCTTCGTATTTGCTTCGATGTCTAAATTATATTTTAGTTGATCTAGTAGTAATACCTGTCTTGAATCTCAATATATCATATTTGAATCCTTCAGTAGCATCTAACTGTGAAAATCAACTTATTTCATTATTTTTTAAAAAAATGCATTTTCAGATTTTTTATGGAGTAATACCTTTGAGATTATATGTGTAAATAGGGGTGTCAGTTCGGGTCGGGTTCGGTTACCCAAACCGAAACCCGAAAAAACTCGAAACCGAAAAGCACTAAAACCGAACTCGAACCCGATAAGGACTTGCGGGTTCCGATTACCCGAAACCCGAAAAATTCCTTATCGGGTTCGGTTAAAGCAAAACCGAAACCTGAAAATCCGAACGCCTAAAAATACGGCCTGAGTTCTATTCATTGGAGGTTTTAGCTGGAACCCGAAAACCCGATAAGCAAAACCGAACCCAAAACCCAAAACGAACCCGAACCCGAAAAACCGAAAATGTATATAATCGGGTCGGTTTTGGGTAAACCCGAAAAACCGAACCCGAATGGACACCCCTATGTGTAATTCAAAATGTAGGTGTAAAAAAATACACTAGCAGTCCAAATAGAACCAAGTAAGCTCAATTAGAAAATTTTGCATGTAGCTGCAGTGAGTCAAATGTCAATGACTCTGCACTGAATAAGAAAAGGGAAGACTCCAGTTCCAGAGACTAGAGAGCCAGTTGGAGGTCACTAATTAGGTCAAAGCAATATATATTCAAATTAAACCCCAAAAAAACAAGAATTAAAAATAGACTTTGACACATAAAAAACAAGAGAATCTTCGCCTTTGTTTCTATTTCAATAATAATCACAGTAATTGGGGAACACAAAGAACAAAGGAAAGAAAGAAAAGAGGCTAGTTGTTGTTGCTTCATTTCATACCTTCCAGACCATTAGGCCAATATCGAACTGTCTTCCCCTGTAAGACGACCTGGGAGAAATTGCAGCTCCAATGGCTATCTTGTTGTTCGTCTGAACAAACCCAGAACACAGCAGGTTGTAGCATCCTGTTGCTTGATATGCATCCGTCTGTCCATTCGATTCGCGAATCCCAGTTAATCACAGTGTTCAATCATCCATTTGATTACCCCCAAAAAAATAAACAACAGATCTAAATAAGACTAACACTCACAGTCCAATAAGTGAAGAATCTCGGGTAGCTGTCCCCATACAACTCAGGGCTCACCTGCAAAAACCACCAAAAACAGAGCAATTTGCAACACACAAGTGAGCTTCTTCTTTTCCCCCTCCCCAATCAATCATCAAAGCGGATGCATGCAGTCATATCAACTTGCCTGCCAACCAGCTTCAATGGTGTTGAGATCATTTTCAAAAGAGCCAGAGATGACCCAAATTTGCGACAAGCTGAACTCGTAAGGATCAGTGACCTTTGGCGCCCACACGTTTAGTTTCGCCTTGGCTCCGTAGTACTGCTCTCCATTCACAAACACCACTGCGTGCTGCAGTAGTAGTAGTTACTAGTTAGTGCTGCCACCATTAAAATCAAAACCGAAAATGTAAAAGTGGGGGGGGGGGGGGGGGGGGGGGGGGGGGGTGAAAGATAGCATCTTTCTTTCTTTCTTCCCCTGATTGAATGAGTAAGCGATTGGTAATGGTAGTTACAAACCTCGTGGCCGTTTCCAGAAGAATCCCTCCTGAGATGTCTGATGGGCTTCTTTCCGAATCGCCTGAGCTTATTTGCTCTGAGAACGTCTTTCTCTGTGGTTCTTCGGATTGGAACGGTTCCTTCAGGGCAGGATCCCCCTGAATCGTGCCATTGCTGGAAGCTCTCTGCTATTATTTCCTCTGTTCCTGATGTCTCATTGCTCTTTGGCCGCTCTGGCGGGTCCTGGAGAGAGATGAATAGATAAATTACGCTCAAGAGTTTCGTCGAAAAGCAATGAAATGTGCATTTTTCTCAGGAAACAAACAGTGGGAGAGGAGAGGAGGAATTTGTGGATCAACCAACCAAGGGTTTGTGTCCTTTGAGCAGGGGATGATCAAATGCTGGTTGAAGGTGGGACAATACACAGTCAAACACATCACCGTCAGGGCTCTGCATCAATACCCAACCCCAAATTGCGTTTAGGAAAGTAAAATGAAGGAAAGGAAAAGGGAAAGGAGAGAAAGGGGAAAGGGAAAGAACCTGAATTGTCTTGACAGCAGGCTTGTTGATCTTCTTGAGATAAGCATTGACTCTCTTGAGCTTGAGCAGTTCTTTCCTTGGCAGGAAAGTCTGGGTGCTGTTGGCTGAGGAATCCGACGAGACAGGGGATGCGGAGTAACAGAGGGAGACAAGCAGGAAAGCAACAAAAATGTGGGATAGAGATTGAGAAAGAGTCAGGGTAGTAGCAGCAGAAGAAGAAGCAGCCATTTTTGAAGAATAATAATAATGTAGTTGCTTGTGTGTTGTTTGTATCGCTGGGGCTAATGTGGTAGGTTCCTGTTGCGAAGGAAGACGAAGGAGAAGGTGGGTTTTTTGTTGTCTTCTTCTCCATGGAAATATTGAGCCATCTTCTGCTTCAGCCAGCTTCTTCATCTCTCTTCTTGTTCATGTCGATCCAAAATTGGAGCACGCTCTCATCACCATTCGAGGAAAGACAAAACTCAATCTACAAGTTCAAGACTTCAATAACCCACCTCGAATAAGAAACTATAGAAACAACCAACCCAACCAGCTCTTCTTTTCTTTTTTAATTTGTTCAGTAGTTGGGCTGTTCTCCTCAAAACAGCTCCCTCTCTCTCCTCTGTTTTTCTTGTAGAATAGTCTGGGGTTATGTGTAACAGAGATTCTGGTGGTCTCTCTCCCTCTATCTCTCTCTTGGTTTTGAAATCTGACAGAGAGAGCACACACAGAAATGCACAAAAGAAAAAGGTTGGGGGAGATGGGGGAGCATTAAGAGGAGAGGAGAGGAGCATATTAAAATAGGACCCAGATGGGCAGAGGCTCACTTTCTGAATACACTTTTTCTTTTTTGTTTGCTGTAGTGGTCAGTACAGACTACAGAGAGAGGGAGAAAACAGAGTAATTGTGCTCTGTTTTTTTCAGTTAATCTCTGGAAGAATGACAGTAGAGTAGAGAGTGGGAGTTAAGGGGGGAGTTTTGAATTAAGGGAAGGTTGCGACATTGTTGTGATCTTCCAAATTGATCAGTCTGCTATATTCTCTGGGACTTATGGAGAAGGTGAGGAAAGAAAGGGAATCACACATCATCGTCATCTTTGCTTTGTTTTCTTTTCAATACTGGTAAATAGTTCTGAGAGAGCTACCATTTTGATTTTGTTTTTTCATTTCCCCTTTCTGCTTTCAATTTTTGGGGTTGAACTTCAGAAAGCATTCCCAATTTTGTCAGGAAACCGAAAAAGGAGTCAAACTTGGGTTGTGGGTTGCTGTATAGAATTCTATTCCTGTCTCTCTTCGCAGTTTCAGTTGTGTAAGGAAATCTCTTGAGTTTTCACCAAAAGTAAGAAAGGAGAAATCTCTTGAGGTTCAAGACATCCCGAGACTTGGAGTTGATCGGGTAAAATACAAATAATTAAATTTAAGAATTGGAATAAACATACCACTTAAATTTAAATAGGCAATCGAGTACTGTTATTTTTTTTTTTTGACGGAAACCTGTTGTAAATTCCATTAATCTGCGTTTGGCGTTACATTATCACAATGCAGCTGATTAACCAGAAACCCAGGGGGGCTATCTACCCAGACATTCGTCCCATTCGAACTATTCCAATGCTGCGCCATAACATGAGCTGCTTCATTTGCTGTTCGTCGAATATGTCGCCACGAACCTCCACCCATCTCCTGTAGCAATCTCCGAACGTTGCGGCACACCATTCCTATTTCTGTATGTACATCCTGCGCATCCTGTATCTTTTGGATTAGTAGTAAGCAATCTGACTCCAAAATCGGGTTAGCTACCTGAAATTGCTTTGCTAGCTGAAGCCCGAGCTCTGCCGCCAACGCTTCTCCCATCTCAACGTCTTGACATCCTTCTACCAACTTTGATGCGGCGAGAAGGAAGCTCCCACCCTGGCCTCGAATGACAACTCCTAAGGTTGCACCTTCTGTGTTTGTAAAGCCCACATCTGTGTTTACTTTGTAGCTTCCCTCTCCTGGTTCCTTCCACCCTTCGTCTCTCGTTTGTGCTGGTTCATGTATCTGGGTTCTCTGATGCTTCTTATCTTCCTCTAAGTAACTTTGAGCTCGTCCTACAATCTCGTCTTCTTCCATCTTCTTGCCATTAAATAATTGAGCGTTCCTTTCCCGCCACAAGAACCACATCAGCACACACCATCCCTCAAGCTTCACATCATCCCCTTTAGCCACTACCTTCGCCAGCCAATGGTAGCTGTCCTGTGCCGGCTGGAAGTCAAAATAATCCGTCACAGCAGACTGTCTCCAAATACGGCTCGTCCATGGGCACTCACCAAACAAGTGGAGCTGCGTCTCGCGCAGGTCGCAAAACGGGCATCTATCTCCCCGTCGTTTACTTTTGACACTGATATGATCCCCTGTAGGAAGGATGTCCCGTGCGAACTTCCATATAAAATGCTTAATTTTCGGCGCAACCTCCATGGCCCAAAGCTTTTTCCATATCTTTTCTTCTCCTACCAGTCCGAGGGCATCGAGTACTGTTAAAGTCTCCAAAAGAGGCAGCCATCTAGTTTTCCATCCAATCCAAAAAATTCAATTACCTTTTAGCATCCAAAACTTTTCAAAACATCCAAAACTATATTTCAACAAATACTATTTAATATAAAATTAGAAAACCTTCTAAACATATTATTATTATTAGAATGGCTAATGGAAATTTTTCAATAAAATAGATAAATTGGTAAAAAAAAAAAAATAAACGAATGTCTAGAAGGAATAATAAATATACTAGAAGTTAATAATTATAATAATACTTAAAATCAATATTAGAAGATCTATTTAAACCCATAATCCAATTAGAAGCCCTAGTTATAATGGTATTTGATTCAATTAAAAAATGGGTTTGTTCTTCAAAAGAGGATTCATGCTGAACAATAAAAAATTATGTTTTATAAGTCCAAAGGATTTTTTACAATAAGAAAAGTAGAATGATCAATTCTGAAATTTAAAAAATGGAATGTTCCAAGAATATTCTGCCAACTTTAACGAAATGCACTTAATAATAAACTTAAGTGGTACCGGGTGCACATATAATGGAGTTTAGTGGCACGCGATGCCCTATTCTTACTTAAGTGGTATTGTTCCCCCAATTCTCATACGTTAGTGGTACCCGAGATATTTTACCCGAGTTTATCAAACTTGGTCCATAGTTGGTTAGGTTGTTGTAAATCTTTGGACTAAATTGTAATAGGATAAAAGTTTGGGACAAAAGAGTTAGGATGCCATAGATTGATTAGTTGAAGTTCGAGTTTAATTGGATAATTTATCAAAACGGGTTGTAGAAACAAATTGTTACAGTGCGTATAACCACATACCATAATAATAGCAAATACAATTTTCTCTTTTCTCTCTCTTTCGTAACAATTACCTTATTTCTCTCATCTTTTCTCTCTTTTCTAACCTCTCCCTGACAACACTTCTCTACTTTTCTCCCTTTCGCTAAGCACCATTGCCACTTTAGAGATCCAATCAAATAGGACGGGGCATTGCAACTTAGTATCAGAGCTGCCAATCGACATAATGGCGAGGATGCAGATGGAGGAGAAGCTTCTTTTTTTCCCTTTAATCTCGCAACGGTTGTGGAAGCGCAACTCCAGGCTATCGGTGATCACATGACCACCATGGATGACCAAATGACGGAAAATGATGGAATGATTTCGTGTTCACGTGTACCAAATTAGGTCAATCGCGCCCAACGGTTGTGGTTGTCGGTGCAAAGGGTCCGCTGGTAGGTAGAAACGACGACTGAGGGATTCTTCCACCGAATTCACCGAGGATTGGAGTAAGACGTGTTCTTGCAATCATGAGGTCTGATTCCGATGAACAGAAATGTGATGAATTGGAAAATTATTCCTTCCTCGTGGTAATAAAAATCAGTTCGAACCATATTTTTAGATTTTTCTTACTTTAATGGTGATAATCCTAGAGAGTAGACTAGGAAGTGCAAGAAATTGTTTGAGATTTACAATATCCCTAATGACCAAAGAGTACATTTAGCGGCAATCTACTAAGAGTGAAGCCTTGAAATATGGTTTAAGGGCGGGAAAATAGGTCGCCTTGAATTGAATTGGGAGGATTTTGTGCCTGCTTTGTGTAGGATGTTTGGGGACTAGGCCTTCAGAGGTATAGTTGGCGAATTCAATAAACTCAAGACAACATGGTTCCCTGGTAGGACATCAAGAGAATTTTAAGGAAGTAAGGTCTCAAACAGTGAGATATAAGGAGTAATTCATTTCAAGCTATGTTAGCGGTTTAGAAGAGAAGCTTAGACTAGTGGTAACTATGTGGCAAGCTCAATTATTGGCTCATGCTTTCCAGTTATCTAAGCTGGAAGAAGTCTCTAATGAAGCAAGGAGAAGAAAACTAAGGGGTTTAGTAACTCGACCAAATGTTAGTCCAGTTGCAGGAGCCTCATCCTCCACCCTTAGGAAGTTGGGAAAATCCTAGGCTCAACTTGCTAAGCATACACTGCCTGCTAATGGCTAAAAAGGTAATATGGTGAAAGGAGCGTGTTACAAGTGTGGGATAGGTATTTTTAAGGCCGTGTGTTTGATACTAAGCAAAAACTGAATTTTACAAGCTAGAGATGATGTTGTAGATTTTGAGTCATAGGGTGATGGTGAAGACAGTGTGACTGTAGAAGATGCTACTGATGTTCAGGTTGAACCAGTCAAGGTAACAATGCAAGCTCACGGTAGTTGAGCAGCTGTCAATTCACTGATAATTAAAGGGAAGGTGAAGAAGGCTACCTTGAAGGTTCTGGTTGATACATGTTGTACTCACACATTCTTGAATGAGCAGAAAGTAATAGTGGTAGAGTGTGAACTGATAGAAGCTACACCATTGAGAGTCAATTTGGCTAATGGGACCATTCTACTGAGCAATCTTGTTTGCAAGGATTTCAGATGGACCATGCAAGGACATATGTTCACATATGAAGTGAGAATTTTGTAGTTGACATCTAATGACCGAGTTTTGGGGTTGGTCTGGTTAAGGATTATTAGTCCAGTGAAGTTTGAGTTCGTGAACTTTCATCTTTTCTTTGATAAGGATAGGCAGGATGTGGAATTGAAAGGCATCCAGGAGGTGGGAAGTTGTAAGTCCATGTTCGGCAAGAGGTTACAGAAGTATCTAAAACATAAGGTATAATTCTGGGCAGGAAAGCACTTCAACCTGACTTTAACACTGGCCCCAAGTAAAACTCCTTTTGTGCAACCTATACTTCCCGAGTATAAGGATGTGTTTGGCAAAAACACCCCCTTGTTCTTGTGACTATATCATTCCTTTAAAACCTAATCATGTCCCAATAAACCTCAGACTGTAGACACTTGCTACCACAAAAAAATTTGAAGTGGAGAAACTAGTAGATGAAATGTTAGCTTTCGACTTCATTCAACCTACTCAAAGCCCCTGTGCATCCCAGTGGCGTAGTCAAGATTTAATTTAAGGAGGTGTCATTAAAAAATTACATATGTGGTCTCATGTTTCATATTGTGAAATTTTTCTATAATTATATGAATCTCCCAAACTATTAAGATTTCACACTTAATGTATCCCACCAAATAATTAACCATTCACAATTTCAGTTCACTAGATGCGAATGCTGATCATTCGTTGCATTGCATAAAATGTTATTAACTTGTGCATTAACAAATGACAGTAGCAAATCAAATCTATTTTCACAAGCAAATCCATTGATCATAACTAATTTTCTCTTCTGGCTATCATCATAAAAAAAAAATTAATGATTTCCTCTAATAATATGCACCTCTTCCTTATCAAAATAATATGCATCTCTTATCCATCTTGATAAACCAGAATGTTTTAATGTAAAAATTAGTAGATGAAATTAATTTATATAGTCTGTTTTGGTTTAATGATAGAAAATTTGATGATTGACATTGAAGTTTAAGATTTAATACCATTAATAACTAACTAATACTATTAATATTATGAACTTTTTTCCACATCTAAGAGGGTGCCATGGAACCCCCTTTTATGCTCTACCCCCGCCCCTGTTGCATCCCCAGTCCTGCTAGTCCTTAAAAAAGATGGTACATGTTGCTTTTATATAGAATACATGTAGCTTAACTCCCTTACCATAAAAGAAAAATTTTATATCGGTTATTGATGACATGCTAGATGTACTAGAGGTACCAAATTCTTCACCGAACTGGACTTACTCTCTGGTTACCACCAAGTTAGAATGCATCCTGTAGATCATTATACAACTTCTTTTAGAACTCTCCATGGCCACTTTGAATGTATAGTCATACCCTTTGGTTTAACCAATTCTTCAGCCACCTTCCAAGCTATCATGATAAAATCTTTGCCACTTACCAGAGAAAGTTTATTCTGGTCTTCTTTGATGATATATTGGTTTATAGCTCTGACCAAACACTCACTATAAAACACCTCACCTTAACCTTGTAAATCCTCATACAAAACACATTGTATGTCGAACCACCTTAATGCTCATTTGCGCAGAAGGAAGTGGATTGTCTGTGACATGTTGCCAATGAACATGACGTTTCTACCGATCCTAGTAAGAAAGAGGCCATTGTGTCTTCGCATGTGCCTAGAAATGTGAAAGAGTTAGCGTAGTTTTTTGGGATTAGGTGGTTACTATAGAAAATTTCCGAGTAACTATGGAGCCATTAGCGTATCTTTGACTGATTTCTCAATTTTTTTTGTTTTTTTTGTGGTCTCCTACTGCTTAGAGAACATTTGAACTACTAAAGTATAATATGGTGCAAGCACCTATTCCAACTCTACCTAATTTCAATATACCCTTCCAACTTGAAACAAATACCAGTGATATAGGAATCCGAGTTGTGCTAGCATAGAAGGGCAGACATATTGCCTACCACAATCATGCTCTAGGTATCAGGCAACAAGGCTTATCAACAATGAGAAAGAATGACCGGAAATATTGTTGGTAGTCAATAATGAAGCATTACCTGGAAGGCATACAATTCATCATTCTCACAGAGCATGGAAGTCTTAAACATTTGGTGGAGCATAAAATTCACACTCATATTAAGAAGAAAGGCTTAGTGAAGTTCTAGGGCTTGGACTTTGAGATCGAGTATAAACAAGGCAAGTTCAATAGCGTTGCTGATGTTTTGTTTAGGCATCCAAAATTTTAGGGTGCTTGGAAATGTCAAGCTATTATTACTATTGTGTCACCAACATGGTTAGCTAAACTAGAGTAGACCTATATGGGAGATTCATATGTACAATCTCTCATGGTGGAAGCTACTCTTCATTTATGGGTCCTAGGATGAATTCAGTAAACATGACTTGCTATACCATAGATATGCATTTGTATGTAGGCTTAGGAGGGAATATGAGAGTCCAAGTTTTTCAGTTATTTCATGACCCACCATTAGGTGGTATTCTCGAGTGCATGCTACTTATCAAAGTGTCAAGAGATACTTCTAGTGACTTGGTTAAGGATTTTGTGAAAGAATGCAATATATGCAAGCGTTGTAAGACTGAGAATGTACCATGTCCTGCTCTATTGCAGCCCTTGCCATTACCAGAAAGAACTTGGCAACACATTTTTATGGACTTCATTGATAGTTTTCCTAAGTCTAAATGAAAGAAAGTGGTGGACAGGTTCTCCAAGTATGGACACTTCTTTAGCCTAAGCAGACCTTATACAACAATGAGAATGACACAAGTGTTTATTGATGGGATATTCAACCTCCATGGCATGCCTAAGAAGTCAGACCATTGTTTCGGGCAAGATGCAGTCTTCACAACAATTTTTGGTCCAAGTTATTTGAATTACAAGGTGGGGATCTACACTACTCCGCAACTTACCATCCCAGACAGATGGACAAACTGAAAGACTGAACAGTTGCCTAGAAGACTAGTTGAGAAGCATGATTCTTCATTCCTCTCAAAGCCGGAGTACCTGGCTTTCTTTTGCATAATGGTGGTACAACACTAACTTCCATAGCAACTTGCAGAGTACACATTTTGAGACATTATATAGTTATTCTCCTTCTCACTTTGAGTTGAGGGACCTTTTATGAACATCTGTAGCCCAGAAGTTGTTGCAACAACAAATGTTGGTGGGAATTATGAAAAGTAACATGACAATGGCTCAGAATCGCAAAGAAACAAATGGCTAATAAGCATCATACTTAAAGGAACTTCTTGGTGGGGGTACATGAATTGCTCTATCTAAAGTTGAGTCCATACAGTCAAGTGAAAATTTCCCGTAAAGCCAATCAGAAGCTGGCTCCCAAATGTTATGAAGTCTTTTTTATCCTCATCAAGAATATTATAGTTGTAGCCTATGAGCTTCAACTACCAAGGGATTCCACCATTCACCCCGTTCTCCATGTCTCCTTGCTTAAACGTGTTGTTGGTGCCCAGGTCACTAGTCACGCAACCATACCAGATTATGATGGAGCTGGGGATTTAAAGATTGAGCTACTGCAGATTTTGGGGAGGAATGTGGTTTCTCGAAATACAAAAGTTGCAACTCAGATCCTTGTTTACTAGACTAATCAATATGAAGTTGATGCTACTTGGGAGTTCCTAGACACCTTCAAGATCAAATTTCCAGAATTGAGGACTCGAGGACAAGTCTGGACTGAAGTAGGGTGACTTGTAACACTTTGTACTAAAATGTAATAGAATAGAAGTTTGGGACGAAAGAGTTAGAATTTTATTGATTGATTAGTTGAAGTTCATGACTAATTGGGTACTTTATCAAAATCGGTCATATGAATAAGCCGCTATAGTGCATGCAATGACATATCATAATAGTAAATACAATTTCCACATTCTCTCTCTATTTCCTAACGACTACCTTCTCTCTCTTCTCTTCCCTCTCTTTTCTAATGTATCCTTGCAGCACATCTCTCATTTCCCCCCTTTCACCGAGCTCCATCGCCACTCCAATACTCGTCGAGATCCAATCAAACAGGCCAGACTGTTGCAGTTAGTGGTGCTTACTTGCTCGTTACCTGTATGTCTCCTGCAACCCTTTGTCGATTTTTCTTTTCTTACCACATGTTGTCCATGATGTCTTATTTATAACATGACTCGCAACATACAATCACCTAACTAGTTTTAACGTATGAAATGCAATGCCCTAATCCTCGACTACCAACCATCCGTGTTAATCCTTAACTCGATATATCCAAACTCATTTTGACTCGAAAACTTTAAGCGTTATAACTAGATCAAAATCCTTTCAATGTACCCATTATGAGTTTCTATTGTATTATTGGGAAGTAAATTGATATCCACATACGTCAGGCTGATTTCATCCAATAGTTGGCAAGAATCATAATGAAAAATTCAGCTTTTGGATCCCACCATTACTTGCAAGTCGTGCATGATAACTAATTATTATGCTTTAAAGGAATGTAGTCTAGAAAAGGAAGAGCCTTATTTCAGAAAGTGCCGAGACCAACACGTTGTGGTGATTGAGAAATTTAGTAATCTTTGGAGGGAATGGGCCAAATGGATCATCATAATGTCTAAGAGACACCCATGATGATAAATTACACTAAATTTTGGCTCCCTTTTGACTCGAATTGTTTTCTTACAATGATTGATTTTCCCCCCCTTTCATCCGAAAGATTAGATGCTAGACAATAGTCCTTATTCTGTTTTTTTTATAGTATTTTCTTAACACATGAATACACAATTATAATTTTGTATCAAATATTGAGAAGAGTTGTAGCTCATCCTATACCGCTTTCCGTCACTAATAATAAACAATCACCCTCATAATTTCATGTTAGACTCTACTGTTAATTAGGTTTGGCTGGATGGATAGGATCAGCACTTAAAATAATTAACCATGTGCTTCCCTCTCATTCTTGTTGCGCTTCAAAACAACTTTATGTAGTTGCATAATAGTAATGATTTAATGTCTAGTAATACTTTCAAGTAGTGGTTTAGGAGCAAGCTTGTCAAACCGATTTAACTCGATAAGTAAGTGTTTGAGATTCAACAGTCGAAACACAGCGCAATCTGTTTGAGTTATTTTATAGATTTTCAAATATATATAAATAAGGAAGATAGTGATTTAAAATTTCAATGAGTAAAATGAAATGTACTTTATAAGTATCATTTAGTACTTTTACATTAAAGCAAGGTTGTCAACCCGGTTTAGCCCGTTGGCGAAGGGCAAACTCGAAAAATAGACACTATGCACAAACCAAAGGAAAAAACGACGTTGTGTGGCCTCCAATTCAAGAACTTTGTTGCGGGTCGACACAGGGGTGTGTGCCGCTCTTTTTCCTCATCGGGTACAAGTCAATCCGCTGGTTGACAACCTTGCATTTAAGTGTGTGCGTATATATATATATATATATATATATAACTCATTAAAACGCTAGTCTCACCTCATTTGATCATATTCCATTCCTAAAGGACAACATTTTGTCATCGTGTCGGAAACTTAAAAAAGTTGTCCATCCATCGATTTTCTCGATTATGACCAGCTACAGGTTAACACTTAAAATAACTTCTGGAAACCGTTTCACGACAGTTCCAATCGGACCTGGTCCAACTGACGTGTCTCATAGTGGTTTGACAAGCTTGTTAACGAGACATTAACATTTAATACATGCTGTTAGAGGTGGTTGGCCATGCTTGCAGTGGCTGGTTTGGGATTAAGATTGGTCTATCCCCAAAATTAAGTTTCTTTACAAAAGAGGACACCTTCACATTCATTACCATTCATACTAGATCTGTATAGAAAATGGTCCTCTCTTTCTTGCAGTACAATGGCGCCAGTAAAGCTTGGCAGCTGCTATCTTCTGGGTCTAAATTACTATACAGTTGGGACTTTGGGTTGCATCTAACGCCACCAAATTTACACCAAAAGTTGAATTGGAAGAAAACAAAACCCTCCAACCACATTAATTACTCGACCATGATTGTTGTCAATATGGGACCTATGTATCCTGCAATTGCAGTTCATGCTACCTTTGATTTCCACACCACACCATGTCACCATCCATCTCCCATCACCACACCCCAAACCAAATTGCCAGAGAGTAATTCAGGCTGCAGAAATTGACATCTATTCTCCTCACTGTCCCACAAAAACCAAACCGGTTTGGCTATTGAATGGGCCGGGATGAGTATGTGCTTATATAGCTTATGTCTTCTCGGTCGTTTGATCAGCAATCCGATGTCTATGGTGTGTGCAGGAGGGAAATAGTCCACAATCACAAATGTTTTTCTCGTGTCATGCATGCCTCACATCCGTCTGATTCCCAGAATGCTTTAACTCGTGATGTACCCTGTTCACGAGGATAGCGAAATTCCCCAAACCGAACACTTCCCTTCAATTAGATTGCAACACTTTCAAGTTGACCAAATTCATAACGGATGTAGCTCAAAATTGCATGTTGAAGCTCCACATGACACGATTGGAAGTTGCAAGCACCCAAGTGGTCAAGTTTTGAAACTTCAAGAGCTAAAGAAAAGAAAATCTTCTACTGGGTGCTACTGATAATGGAGCAGAAACAGTAATGTTTAGGACCAGCCTAAACTTCTGAGTTCTGACCCTTATTTCTTTCTTCATATTGTAAAACATGGGATAAAGGAGAGAAGGACAGAAGGTGCCTCATGTAGGTAAGGCCAGTAATTGTAGTTGCCGTTACAAGGCAATGGCATGTTACTGGTTTTGTCTCATTGAAGCCTTAAAATGATCATTCCAAGGTTACAGTAAACAGTAAAACTGAACCAAACATTAACAATACAAAATTTAAGGGAATGGGGAACAACCCAGTAAAGAAAAAGGGACCCAGAAAATAATAATGAGTTAAGGTGTAAGGGTATGGCCATAATCTTTTGAAAATTTTGTGGGGATGCAAGCAGAAAAGTTAGGGGCTTTATTAGGGCAGCGGTGCCTTTGAAGGGCTGCGTGGCCTTTTCAGGGGGCTCTGGGTCTGGGGTATGATGCCTCCTCCACTTTCTCCAGTACTAGTTCGGTTCTCTCTTCTTTCCACAACACTTGCTCTGCAACAAACTGTGACAAAAGAAACTAAAACTTACGTACTGTGAAATATGATACACTGGTCGTGTCAACCGAGCCATAACAGAATTGATTGAGATCTTAAACTCATCTGACTAATGTCACGTATTCCGAAATCAATGATGTTAGACAATCATGATCCAACTGTGCTCTTTCCAAAGTTATAATGAAATTCGATGTATTAGTGCTGTTATGATCGCACCACAGTTACGTTCAACATTCTTACTCGATCGGTTAATATAGAAAAGAGCATTCTTAGACAAAACTAATTGACAGGAAGGAATATATAGAAATGAGGCATATGGTGAGTGGGAGAGGGCAATGCTTGGCA
This sequence comes from Linum tenue, assembly GCA_946122785.1. Classification (NCBI taxonomy): domain Eukaryota; kingdom Viridiplantae; phylum Streptophyta; class Magnoliopsida; order Malpighiales; family Linaceae; genus Linum; species Linum tenue. The sequence goes on along the minus strand of CAMGYJ010000010.1, from coordinate 3,614,197 downwards.
TGGTTAAAGTTGGGTCTACATAGGATGGGTGCCAACTTCCAACCCCACAATATGCCTCCTAACTTGAACAAAAAAAATATACCAAAGAAAAGGCTGCCACCATTGCCATGCTTTTCTTGGAATCAGAAACCCAGTAAAGAAAGGATTTCAGTACTAAAAAAAGACATTCCTGAAGTGATTAACATTGGTAATACATCAGAAACCTTTTTTATATAGCTAATCCTCGAAATTGGCTGAGACATTCTCTCTACAATAGTCAACCACAAGTGCTACCAGCTGCCAGCCTGCAATTTCCTCCCTCAAGTAGTTGGAGAGGCATTGATGATGAATGAAGATGAAGGAAGATAGAAAAGGGAAGTGCCCCATTTTTACACTTTCTACCACCACCAGACAGGCACCAGCCACAGTTGATCAGCTTGTTTATATTCCCAGAAATGTGTTCTTCTCAAAGTGGGTGTGAAAAAGTTCAGCTGCTACCCTCCAGGCCTCATACCCTTTTAATCAGGTCTTCCATCTCGACTTTGACCTTCATGGTTAGAGGCTTAGAGCTGGAGATGGTGATGGTTCATCTGAAAAAGGAAGCTGGAACAAAGAAAGAGAAACCTCTTCGATGAGCAAAATTCAATGGTAGATTGGTAGTAGATAACAAGATTTTGGGACAACCTTCTGAAGCAAGCAATGGCTATTTTTGGGTAGTTTTCTTATGACAAGTGGTATGGGAAATCCAACAGTACTGTTGGTTTCACACAACCTTAAAATGGGTCACACGTATTCTAGACACCGAAGTGGTGGTTTTTTTTTTTTTTTTTTTGCTTGTAGAATGTGTACAAAAAGTTTGCACAGAATTTGCTGCTGCTATGGAGGTCTTCCATTTATGAGTGATCTACTCAGACACCTGTAGTGAATCGCGCTCAAAAGTAGCGTGTTCAACTGTTCATGTCATTGCCAATGCCATTAACCATCTCTCGTGTGCTATCGGTTACTGGATCGACGTTACTTACAAAATGCTAACGCGACAATCCAACGATTAAGAATGCGTGATAGGTTGATCCAAAAATCTCGACATGCTGTGCAATCTCTTCACCATGATGCTGATAAAGATCAAAGGTCACATTCTTGAGATACGATACTTATCCTCCTAATTCATTAAGCATAGTCACAATCACACACTATCAACGCTGTGTTTCAACTAATTGAAACAGAGCATTCCTAAACACAAAAGCAAATTGAATAAGAATTGGATCCTCCATCATCCACCATTATCAGCATCTATCTCTCAGCCTTCCCTCCCCCCTCAAGATAATGCCAAATTAGAAAAAGGGTGTGGATTGGATTCCCCATCAAACAAATCAACTTTTTCATGATTCCCGCCATAATCAGAACAAACAATTAGCCACCCATCTTTCAAGCTAATGATGTATATAAATAACTCAAACTAGTCTCCAATTGGTAACAGTCTAATTAATCAGCCAAGCTTTCTCTTTCTCAAAGGGGTAAAAAAAAAATGGGGAATGGGTCAAGCAGAGGAGAAGGAAGAGGAAGAAGGGACACGAACCCTGAAGCAGGTGAGGACAAAGAATGGACCTTTCTCGCCACCTTCGAGCGCCAGTATGGAAGCTCCACCCACCCTTTCTTCTACACGTGTCGATTCCCGGAGGCACTGAAGATCGCCGACGAGGAGCGGAAGTTCGTGTTCATCTACCTCCACTCCCCTGCCGACCGCCACTTCACCCCTGCCTTCTGCAAGCACACCCTTTCCTCCGACCGCGTGGTTCAGTACCTCGACGACAATTTCGTCACGTGGGGGGCGCTCGCCGACAGAGGGGAAGGCCGACAGATGGCCAAAACGCTGCTCCGGCCCGGAACTTTCCCCTGCTGCGCCGTCGTCGCGCCGGCGGCGGGGGAAGACATGACCGTCCTGCAGCAAGTGATGATCTTTCAGTTTTTGGGGGGGGAAAAAACCCTAAATTGTTTTTTCTAAAGAAGTTGGGTCTTGATTTAATTGTGGGTTTTGTGTGGTCCAGATGGAAGGTCCGATGTCGCCGGAGAAGCTGGTGGAGATTCTGCGGAGGACGGTGGAGGATCACGGATTGGCGTTTGGGCATGAGAGGGCGAAAGAGAGGAAGAGATCGAAAGCGAGAGCTAAGGAGGAAGAGAAGTTGCGAGAGGAGAAGTTGAAGAAGAAGAAAGGTCAGCAATACTACTGAAGTATTGATGATTAGCCTCTCTCAATCAAAACTCCCTTTTTCCATATTAATGGATTTTAGTGTAAGTAGAGTATATTAATGTGTAATGGTGAGGGGATTAGAGTTGGGCATGGCTGGTTTGGTTTGTCTAATTGTTAAGTTGATGTATTGTTGAATTTGGTGTACTGTGAATTAGAGAGTTGGGTATATGTAATTATGTTTTGAAATAGTTGGGGTGGTTTGGATGGATTAATAGAAATGAGTCAATTTGATCAATTGTCTTGTTTTATAAATGAGGCAATTAAAACGAGTCAATTTGAATTACCTGCCCCCACCCCAGATAATTGAAATTGACTCAAAACGGATCAATTCAAAATACCTCAGGCAGATTGATCCATCCAAATTTTTTGCTGGCAAACGAGGCAATTTGGTACAATTGTCTCAAAACGAGACAATTGTGTTAAATTGATCCGTTACAATTCCTCATCCAAACGACCCAAAAGAAAAGTTACTTTTTAAATAGAATCATCATAGAAATTCAAACAAGTATTGTAACAATCTCACCTAAACAATCATAGAAATTATTTTTGATGGTGTGACTTGTGAGTAGGGTTGTTAATGAACCAAACCGCTCATGAACGACTCGGTGTCCGACTCGAGAAAAATTCGTTCGACACTCGATTGTCTTAATCGATCTGGCTCGCGAACAAGCTCGTTAACTAAACGAGCCGAACTCGAGTTATGCCATGTTCATCCCAAAAGCTCGCTAACAAGCTCATCTAACGGTTTGGCATAAAAAAGGATTGGAATTCATGGACTTTATGTATTGAAATTTGGATTAATATTGTGCTATATTTTGTTAGAGACTTTGCTACTAGTTGGAATGTAATTTTGTGCTATTTTTATCTCAATTTTGAGTTATCATGAACATTTTATGAGTTGACTTAATTTTGGTCTCGTTAAACTCATTTGACGAGCCGAGCTGGAATTTGCATATTAAAATTCGTGAATAACTCAAACTGAGTTCGAGTTTGAAAATATTTTAACGACTTGGACCATTAACAACCGTACTTGTGAGGCCCAATCTAACGAGGCAGAAGCATTCCATCCCCGGCCCAAAATGGCTCGTCAAACTATCACACCCAGAAAGTCAGCAAACGCACCAGTATCACCTACTCCACAAAACCTCACCGTTGATCTATCGTCATCTAATTGCTTTCCTTTTCCGATGTACTCCCAAGAAAAACAAAAAGGATCGAATGCGTCATTTTCCCGGGAAACAAACAGGTTCTGGAAAATGAGTGAAGCTCGATTCTGACGATTCGCCGAACCACACCTGCTGCATTCCAAAAACCCCCACCGAAAACGCAAAGCAGCTAGTGCACGACTGCTCTTCCACTCCCCCCGAGATATGGCGCTCCGGGCTTGTCCTCACGGCTACCGCCAGCCGTTAATCTCCGCCGTTGATTTCACCAAATCCCCTTCTCGGAGCTTCAGATTCTCTGTTCGGAGCAGCATGCCGGACTCCGGTCAATCAAGGAAGGTGACGCTACCAAGCTCTTTCGTCTCTCCTCCATTCCGAAAAAAACTGTTGAGGTTTGTAAAATTCTCTGCTGCAGCTTGTCTTAGAAGTCAAGGAGAAGCTCGCAAAGGATCATGGGAGTCTCCCCGCCGGAAAATATGGAAGAGACGATGAAGAGATGATTCTCTGGTTTCTAAAGGATAGGAAGTTCTCCGTCGATGAAGCTGTTGGGAAACTGACCAAAGCCATTGTATCCTCCTCTCGATTAGAGTCCTACTGTTACATTGTATTTGCCCTTTTGAAAATTCAATATCCACATTCGAAATTGCTAGATAGATGGCTGATTCTCGAGTTTGAGTAATGATGTGTTTGCTGCTGAATTGGGCTTTATTTTGGTGCCTCCAAGCTTTCCTTTCTACAGCTTTGATTAGAAATGGAGGCAAGAATTTAGGGTGTCTGATTTGACTGAGGAGTCGGTGGAGAGTGTAGCAAAAACGGGGAAATCGTATGTGCATGACTCTTTTGATGTCCATGGCAGGCCAGTGCTTCTAGTTGTGGCTTCTAATCACTTCCCTGGTGTAAGTGCTGCAACTTTTGTACATCCTTTTTCTTGTTTTGTGGCATTATTGATGAGGAAACCGTTTGATGGTTGGGAATTTTAGTGGTAGTGTTAGGTCATTCTAGTTAGCAGCTCTTCTAGTTGAGAGCGATGTAGTTTGTTTAAGTTCATGTGATCGTATGCATTTATGTTGCCTGTTTCCCTGCTTGTATGTGACGGTTTCTGATTTCTAAGGCAGCTTGTACTTTGGTTCTGCCCATGTTCTGTTGATTCTAGCTTAGGTTCTCATAATAAGCAACAAAATGAATGCTTACAGGTCCATGCTCCTGAAGACGACCAGAAGTTGTGTGCTTTCCTGATCGAGAAGGCTTTGAGGATGCTACCACCTGGCAAAGATGATATATTGGGAGTTATAGATCTCAGGAACTTCAGTACTGCGAATGCAGACGTGAAGTTCCTGACTTTTCTGGTAATATCCAGAATCAAGTCTTTTACAATGGGAAACGAAATTGAATTGATAGCCATTGTAGCTTTATTTCTCATTGAATAAACACAGGAACCCTTTACCTGGGACCACTACATTTCTGTTATGAACAACATGGGACTGAAATCCATGGCTCCTTTTTTTATACCGGAATAGTATCAAACATCGACTTTGTATGATTAGGAAAGTCTTTTACTTTTACCCCCTATGGCCCTATGTAGTAGTACTGCTACTGTCTCTTTGGCTGTTTGATAGCCTAGTTTTTTCTTGCAGTTTGATGTGTTCTACTACTACTATCCAAGGCGGCTTGGTGAAGTCCTCTTCGTTGAAGCTCCCTTTGTTTTCAAGCCGTTTTGGCAGCTGGCAAAGCCGTTGCTAAAATCTTATGCTTCACTGGTACGACTCAATGCTTAAAACGAGATTGCTAATTTTTATAAAAAACTTGCAAAAGTAGGTTTGTTGGAATTTGTTTAGAAGAGATGCTTTCTTAAGAGCTCTGGAGTTTTAGTCCAAGTTATCGCTGCTGCTTTCTTTCTCTTCCCCTCTATCATGTCAACAGTAGTTCACTTCAGTTGTTGGTTTTTGTGTTTGATGCAGGCGAGATTCTGCTCGGTGGAGACTGTGAGGAAGGAATACTTCACAGAAGAAACTGTGCCGGGCATCTTCAATGATTAGGGGAGGGGCATTCATTAATCTTTACCGTCTGCAACTAATCTCCCAAGTTATCGTTACTTGTGCAGGGTGAGGCTTCAGTTCAACCAGTAAGAGATATTCGGGTTTGGCAGTTCCCATTTTGAAGAGTAGGAAAAGAGCAATATACAGTTCTCGTGCGATTTAGATTTTGTTCTTTGCTTCTGGGGGAAATAACTATACAGAAAAACCGTGAATGGCAATAGAGATCGGTGTGTTTGTTTCGGCTGCAAGATAAGTTGACATAGAAGATCTTGGATCTCTTATTCTTCATACCTCAACTTTGTACTATGTAATTCACAAATGAGAATATGATCCTGGTACATAATTTACAATGAAGAATAACTGTGCATGTGTAAGTGCATGTCTGTGACGGTCCATATGTGTGCTATCTATATCAAGGCAACGATCCCAATGGTAAGGCGTCCATCGAGGGGTGCTGTCGATATCTTCTGTTGTTTCTCTCGAGCCGGTGTAGGAAGATGACGAATGGTTTGGCTTGCCACAAGAAAGTAAGAACGATTGGCAGCTAATGAAAGAAAGTAGAAATGGTTGGTGCCTAGGGCTTTGGTGAAGTCTAGGTGAAGTGGTTGGCCATTTGATCATTGGTGACGAACCTTTGGTCGCCTGAACCGCTTCGGATTAGACTCATTCATTCTCCCCAAACAATTCCTCCTTTGATCCATTATCCAAACGATGCAATCATGCGATGTCTAACGAAAATGATTACATTGTTGTTGGATTGAGATCATGCAGATCATGTGCATCTTATTAGATAAGAAGCATGCAGGCGGTCGAGAGGGCGAGACTTTTTCATTGCGCACTGCCAAATGTGGATTACAGTTACAGAATCTAAACAGTAAAATCTAGAGATCCTGGAGCATAAAATGTTTCAGCATGGTACACTAGTTTGATGAGCTACCCTGAGTTCAAGGCTCCAAGTTTTGATTTGTTCTCTGTGAGGAAGAGTAGTAATGAGATTCGAGCTCCTTGAGGCTAGCAGCAGCCTCCTCTGCAATTCTGGCTAACATGTTATCAGTTTTCTCTGCCTGTTGGTTGAACTCGGCTATTCTTTGGTCCACATGATCGTTAAGCGATGCAAAGCCCGAGAAAATGGCAGACTGTTTTAACTCGGATACTAACTTAAGTAGCGAATCGGCTGCCTGAACCTGTTCACGGAGAAGCAGTCATAAATCAGTTGTCAGCTGCCAACATAGGTGTGCAGAAATCTGAAGCAAGTAAATTATCAAAATGCCATGGTTGAAAACAATTAACTGGAAATGGGATCAAAATGAGTGAAAAGTTTATGGGGCTTCCGGGAAGAGCAAAATCACAAAAGCTTCTACCTCAAACAAGCTCCATGGCTACAACTACGTGGAATGCTGAACTTCTAAAATCTTACAACTTGTAGCTGTGTTCAACACAAGGAGAACTGCTCATAGTTCAAGTATGAAGCACAAAGTTCATTTTGCCATTTCATCCCAACCAGTGACATCCCTGAGAAGTAAGAACCCTTTTTCGAAATGTCGAAGTTTCCACGAGTTCCAAATCAACATTTCTTGGGGCTGCTAAGGTCTGCCTCCTAGTAAGTAGTAACCATTGAAATCCATAAAAGGGTCACACAAACTACAGACCCCAACAAAATTCCTATGGCGAAACTTCATAGATTAGACTAGGAGTAAGCAATCTTACCATTCTGGAAGCACGCATTTCCATCATGAAGGCTTCCTGCGAATTCCTCACCGGCGGTTCATTGACCTACATTTCCAAGCAGCAGCAGCGAAATTGAGTTCAAACAGTCGGCGGATCAGCATTTTGCAGGGAAGATAATCCTCCAGCCAGATACAAAAAGAATCTAATGAGAACCGGGGGAAAAAAATCTGCTCTCCAATTCGAATTGCAAGAAGGAGGAGAGAACGAAAGAGGCAAAACTTTAATACCCTGGCAACGTTGACGAGGTGGGTGAAATTGTCGACGATGTTGGCAATATCGGTCTCCAACCTCTGCATCAATGCTTTCTGCTTCTGTGCCGCAGCTGCCGCGGCCGCAGCCGTCGGGCCGCTTCCCGCTCCTCCAGCGCCGCCTGATCCTCCCTTGTTCATTCTTCAGTGATTGCCAACCGGCGGAGGGGAATAGAAGTGTGCCGTGAAGCCAGAAACTGGAGGCTAAGCTGAAATGCCGAGTTGGGCCGGCCGAGAAAGACTGTGCGAGGGTGTTGGAATCCGACTCCGGCCCGGCGTTTAATATTCTCATAGGTAGGGGTGGAAATCGGTACGGTATCGGTATCCCAATACCAAATACCGAAATCCCGAATACCGAATTACACCCTGAAATCAATCCCAATCTCAATCCCTAAATAATTTCGGTATCCCAATCCCAATCCCTAAATATTTCGGTATCCCAATCGGTATTATCAAATACAAAATTAATTACCTTTGCCATTAATAATTAAATATATAAATTATATTTTATTGTTTAATTTAGGGCAAAGAGACTAAGCAAAGAGTCTTGAGTTTCCTAGAGCTAACATCTCAAGTTTTTGTAATTGGTAATCTTTAATTTGATGAATTTGAGGTTGAGAAACGACTAATACTAGTGTGAAATTGTTATATAATGATCTATGTATAATTAAATGGCACTCTTGGTGGTTGAGGGTCGCGTAGTAGTGAATGAGAGAGTCTAGTTGAGAGGATAAAATACACACTAGCTTATATTTCGGTATTGATCGGTATTTCGGTATATACCGATCCCAATCCCGTAATCCCTAATACCGAATAACAATTGAAACTCAATCCCAATCCCAATCCCACAAAATAATACGTGTATTCGGTAATACCAAATATAGACAAATTCGGTACGGTATTCGGTATATCCCAAATACCAGTACCAAACTTCCAGCCCTACTCATAGGAGCTTAGAATGAGAATTTTCATCTCAATTTGTTTTGGGCAGGTAATAATCTTTCCGTAGTCGGGGGTAAGTATGTGTACTTAGGGTCGTTTGCTTCATGGATTTAAAAATGAGGGTTTTGTAATTTAAAAACCCAAGGATTTATCAAGGATTTGAGACATCATGGATTTGTAACAATCCTTTGTTTGTTGGGATGTTTTTATCATGAATTTAAAGGTGTGGGATTTACTACTTGAAGTCAAAAATTACATTACTGCCCTTTTCTATATGTTTGACATGTTTATGATATGTACACAAAACAAGGACAAAACTTCAAAATTACCTTACTATCATTTTCTATATGTTTGACATGTTTATGATATGTACACAAAACAAGGACAATACATACTAATAAGCATAATGTTGCCACATGGACAATAATAATAAACGAGAAAATTCCGTTTTATCTTTTAACGTAACACAATCAATTACCAATTCTTTGTCCTCCTTTTCAAAAGTAACATATAACAACATATATTAGAATCGGGAGAACAAAGAATTACACGTTCCATGAAAAGGTCAAAGAAAACTAGAACACAAGAAATGATATAAAAAATCTAACTCATGTTTGCACATTAATTGAACGTTTATATTATTCATTTATTGTTAATTATAATGTATAATAGTTAAATTTGAGGGCAACCTTGGAATATTAAAAGTGCATGAGGGTATATGGGTAAAATCTCATCAAGGATTTATGCCATATTCCAAATCTCACATCAACATGTGGGATTTATAAGTCCGTGGGGTCCACGGATTTGGACCCTTAAAATCCGTGGGCCCCACGTATTTGGTCTCCAAATAAGGTGCAAGCAAACAACGAATTGTACCTAAATCCTTGATAGTTGGTTTTTTGGTACCAAATCCATGTACCAAATCCTTGAAGCAAACGACCCCTTAGTACTTTACTCGACATGATTCCTTAATTCATTTTATTCTGGACTTGTTTTGTCTAAACTACATGGAATTTTACTCAAATTACTTAGGGGTCGTTTGGATGGGAAATTATAACGGATCAATTTGATGCAATTGTCTCGTTTTGAGACAATTGTACTAAATTGACATGTTTGCCAAAAAAAAATGGATGGATCAATTTGCTTGAGATGTTTTCGAATTGATCCGTTTTGAGTCAATTTCAATTGTTTGAGGTGGGACAGGTCATTCGAATTGACTCTTTTTAATCGTCTCGTTTATAAAATGAGACAATTGATCCAATTGTCTAATTTTAGATTGATCCATCCAAACGACCCCTTAAATCTTACTTCCACTACCTCATATTTTAGCTATAATGAAGTAAATAGGCGAGAATCTCAATTTCTCCAATAATTCTAAACTTATCATATTATAGTTTGTTTCTTGTTTTTTAAAGTGAAAATGAATATTTCTAATATCTTTTAAACTACAAACCCATTTGAGCAGACCTAATCCCATCAGTGGCCCGTGATAAATTATTCGACCTAGACTCGACCTGTCATAGGGTGTGTATGGATATCGAGTACCCACCCTGAACCAGCTTTATTTACGTTTCTAAAGCTCGGTTATGATCTTAAGGGGGATTTATGAGGGCTTGTTTGTCTCAAATCCAACTCCTAGTAGCTTTAGGGTCGTTTGGTTTTGGTGATAGTTAAATAGATGTATTGTCATCAATGCATGCATAATAATATACATGTATATACGAAAATTGGTGTATTGTAGTTTACATTGTTTGGTTTTTGTGATAGTTATTGTGTTATTTAAATAAGTTATATTAATTTTTGGGTGAAATGTCACTAGATGAATTAGATGCATTAGATGAAATAAGTTATAGATGCATTGTTTTTTTATTACTTTTACAGATCGTTTGAAACTAGATGAATTAGGATTTTATTTCGTTTTAAAATGAATTCATTGACAAATCAATTTCCTATGTTTGGAATGTCATATTCAAGTTTCTAGAAATAAATTGAATTGAATTTCAAAATCATATTTGAAAATACGGTCAGAATTTAATTAAACTAAAATTCTCCAACTATACGCTTGTTGATTTCCATCAGAAACAACATTGCTATTACTCATAGAGAATCCATCTTGTAAAAACACCAGTGTCAAACTTATCATCTAACCAATCTGTCAGAGCAAAAAACGTAAAAAGTAGTAAACAATTTGGATATCCAATCTTCTAAAAATCTTCATTGTAACCTATTTTTCTCTTGAGCCAATAGAGCTTGATCTGGCCATCACAAATAGAGTATTACCAAACAAGAAAACCCATCAACACAATTACAACATGGAGTGTCCATTGATATAAAGTACAAAGGAACACGGGTCATAAAAACTAAAATATAAACAAAAAATCTCTAAAAAACGAAGACGAGAAAGTAACGAATTTGGAGACTTTTTTTTTGTTTTCTCTCTGAAAGCTTCCTATTAGGGTTCCGGAGGATGGTTGCCGCACAGGGCGTAGCTATTCGGTGTTGGCGACCCAATTGGCTCCAATACATCACTCCGAACATTGTGGACGGTTCTCTTATCATCCCGCGAGCTATGCGTGATGAGGGGGTTGCTCGTTAGAGGAATGTGTTGGTTGGGCAGTTCCTATCGCTGGCACCTGGAATTGAGCAGTTGCGACGTTGGGCTCATAGATTTAGGGGTCGAGATGGGAAGATTTTTGTCTCGCCATTCGGTGATAACATGTTCATTTTCCAGTTTGCTGATCCTGATACAGGTAATTGGGTATGTGAGAATGCCCCCTGGCACTATGCAAATAATCCGCTATTTCTTCGTAGTTGGGTCCTCGGAATTCAGTCTATGGAAATGAATCTCAAGTCTCTCTCTATTTGGGTGCGTTTGAGTGGATTGTCGTTGAAATATAGTACAACGGAGGGGGCTGAGTCACTTTGCTAGTCTATTAGGTATTCCTTTTTGGATGGACCAACCGGCTAGATTGGGGGCTCAAACAAGTGTTGCAAGGGTATGCGTGGAGATCCCTGCGGACTTCGGATTTCTAGAAATGCTCAGTATTACACCTAAAGGGGATCGACTGATCCATCTTGTGGTTCGCTATCTACATTTTACTTCACGTTGTACTGAGTGTTGTGAATAAGGGTACTGCGATGGGGAAGGAAAAGAGTGTAAGATAGTTCATGTTCAGATTGGGAAAGAGTTGGTGGTTGCTGAAGCCATGACTGATGATGTGGCTTGGGTTGCTAAGTAAGTTACTGCTAGTTCTTCAGAGCAGGGTGGATGAGGTCAAGTTCCAGTAGTTGGCTCAAATACTAATAAAGGAAGTCCAGTTCAAGTCGCTTGCTCAAATATGAAGGAAGGCAATCCGACTCTAGTTGCTTGATTAAATGGAGGATGTCCAGTTCCAGTATCTGGCTTGATTATGAAGAGTGGAGACTCAGTAGCTAGCTCATCTCAGGTTCTCACTCCAAATAATGGGAAAATAGTTGTTGATGAAGGTTATAGCTTGTAATGCGAAATGGGAAAGTAGTGGAGTCTGCACTAAAGATACCTCTCTCGGTAGTACATGCAAGAGTTCCATTAAATGCAAAGGCTCAAAGTTTGGTTATTCATTACTCTCCTGAGAAGAGGGGAGGAAGGAAAAAGAAGTGACGAAGAAGTTATCCTGGAACCTCAAAGGCTTTAATGCCTCTAAGAAACATAGTTTTATTATTAAGAAAGTTTGTAAGAATAATATTGATTTGTTTGTTATTTTGGAGACTCGAGTAGTAGCTAGTAATGTTGAAATTAAAATAAAAAATCAATTTAGAGGTTGGACACATATGAATAATTACAAGTATTCTAGTTAAGGCAGAGTTTTTTTTTTTTTTGGAAATCCAATTTGAGAATTTCTAAAGTTGCCATGGGTGGTCATTTTATACCGTTTCGAGTGGAGGGTGATGAGAAATGTTTGGTTACAACGGTTTATGCTCTAAATAAGACATCTGAGTTGTCTAAGATGTATGCTACTTTACTGGCGAGATGTACTCGAGGATCTCCTAGCGTGTTTATGGGTGATTTCTATGTTATTGTCTCAGTGGCGGAGGCATCCAATATGTCAGTGGTAAATCAAAGTTGTTTAGAGTTCCGATAGTGGATAAATGAGATGTAGTTAGTTGATCATGTTGTACAGGGGTCCTCGGTCATGTGATGGAACAAGCAGGTCAACAATCCTATAGCAAAGCGGCTTGACAGATTCTTGGTTATTGGGGAGTGGATGGATAAGTTTCCTCACAATGTTGTGCATACTCTTTCACCTGAGGTTTCTGATCAGTGTGGTCTGCTAATGGATTCTTGTCCAATAGTGGACTCTCTTCCTAAGTCGTTTAAGTATTTCAAGATGTAGAGGCAACATCCAGACTATGAAAGTTTATTGATAGAAACATGAAGTGAAGAGGCATCAGGACCTTTCTAGAAGCAAAATTTTACAAGAAGGTTAAGTTGTTAAAGAGTAAGCTAACGACTCTTAATCGTTAATGCTACTGTGAGATTTCTGTTAGAGCTAAGAAGGTGAATTGCAATTGGAGAGAAGGCAGACTGAAGTGCTTCTTCAACCTACTGATACTAATCTTAAGTTGGAGTTGGAGCAGGGTAAGCTATGTCAAGATTTACTCAGGACATAAGAGAGCTTATATATGCAGAAGTCAAGAGTTGACTGGATTCAAGAGGGGATGCTAATACCGCTTTTTTCCATAGAATGGCGAGGATAAAAAATCATAAGCAATTTATTAGAAAACTGAATAGAGATGAAGGTACAGTGGTTACAAAACGAAAGAAATGGGAGGTGGCAGTAGAATTCAATCAAATTCAAAGCTTATTGGGTACAGAAGATTATGCAATGGTTGAGCACCCAGTCGAGTATTATGGTGATATCCTTCAACGAAAATTGGGTTTGGAGGATGCAACGGAGATGGTAGTGCCTATACAATGCAGTCAAAATCGTGATTTTACATAAAATCGGAAACTGATGTAAATTCGGAATCGTAGATCACAATCGTAAAATCTTAATATTTTAATGTTCATATTAAAACAAACATTCAAAACACCAGATAGTAATAACAAAGCATATAATGAATAACAGTCAACCCCTATTTATGTACCAAGATAAGTTTGTCTCGTAAATAAACACAACGAAATCCATAGATTTATTCATGTACATAACATAAACACACAAATAAGCAACCTCAAATCTCATAGAAATCACTTAATTGAGTTAATAGTTAAGAGTAGAAAATCACATAAAATTGTTGGAATCAACATTACTATCTCTCACACATCATCATCCTCAACCTCACTCTCACTCTCATCCTCGAAGAATCCTTGTTTATTTGCTTGAGGAATGATGTCATTTTTCTCAAGATCACTTGAAGTACTTTCACCATTAACCATATTTCGGGAATAGGTTAGCATGGTTACATAATTTTTAGTAATTATGGTGGCTACCAAAATCTACACCATTAGTTATCTCTATTTTACATTATTTTTAAATTAACGGTGAAGATTAGATTAAGGATAATTTTGGAAATGAAAAATACCACACCTGATTATTCTATATATTATATTCAAACCCTAATCCTCACCTACTACTTCTCGTCGTCGTCCTCTGCACCCGCCACCCCACCCTGCCTTCCCTCCGCCGCTCTCCTCCCCTCCGCTACCTCTCGTCACTCTCCTCCCCACCCGCTACCTCCCGCCGCCCTCCTCCCCTCCCTGCTACCTCCCATCACCCTCTTCCCCACCCCACAATAGGCCTTCCCTACGCCGCACTCTTCCCCTCCACTCCCTCACATGATCTCTCTCTCTCTCTCCATATATATATATATAGGCGTATAGGAGATCGAGGCTCTAATTAATTGGATCTCTGGATGTGTAAAGGTATGTATTTTTGTGAAATAGTAGTGATTTTTTCCGTAGTGGTAGTGTTTTTTCGCATTGGTATTATTTTTGTCGCATTGGTATTTATCATCATGTATTGGTATTGATTTTGTTGCATTGGTATTGTTTTTGTTGCATTGGTATTGATTATCATGTAATGGTATTAATTTTCATGTATTGGTATTGATTAAATCTGCAATGGTATTAATTTTTTGTGGAATGGTATAGATTTATATTGGTAGATTGTTTATATTGGTAGTTTTCGTGTAATGGTATAGATTTATTTTTGCAATGGTATTGATATTTTTCAAAGTGGTAGTAGTTGTCTAATGGATTGGTAGTGATTTCGTATTTTTTTTCTTTTGCAGAAAGATTGAGAAAAATAAGGAAAGGGATCTGGCTGGAGATGATGGAAGTGAGAGAAAGAGAGAGAATTGTAATTAACAGATTCTTGTAACTAACTAAAATGTATTTTATTAAAAAAAATAATTAATACAATTTATTTATCATACCCAATTTACCCTTAGTAACCACGGTGATTACTACTTTTGTAGTAATCACTGTAACCTGTCCCCCATATTTCGTTTACCACCATCATCTGGCAAAGGTAACTCATTGATTGATGCTGAAGGATTGGGAGATAAACGAAAGCTTCCAATGGAATGAAGATTGGATAATTGTGAGAGTGGTTGAAAAAACTACGAGCTAATTGGGAGGGTGGAAGAAATCGTTGATGGAAGGAGTTGGGCGTTGGTTTGCAGAAGAGGAAGATATGAGAAAGAGAATGAAGATAAATTGAGGGTCTCCTATTGAGTTATGATTGTGTTGTTCATTATGTTGCGTCTGGGGAAGTAAACATGACCAGATTCATGGGCAAAACCTTACCTGTCCGGCCTAATTTTGCTCCAATTGACATGAACCTTGAAATCGCACAAAATCGTAGATTTTAAGGATTTTAGAGTTTTAAATTGGAATTTTATGAGATTTTAAGGTGCAAAGATTTTATTC
Organism: Linum tenue; assembly: GCA_946122785.1. NCBI lineage: Eukaryota > Viridiplantae > Streptophyta > Magnoliopsida > Malpighiales > Linaceae > Linum > Linum tenue. The sequence continues at coordinate 3,598,943 of CAMGYJ010000010.1, read as the reverse complement.
TAAAATCAAGATCGGAACCCATATGTAAGATCGTAAAATCGTAATATTTTAAGATTAAAATCAGGATTTTGACTACATTCTATGACTAGGAAAGACTCCATCATCCTCGGTAGGTAAACTCCGCCATCCTTGCCTTAATACCTAAGTTGCCTCAAGTTGATCGAATGAAAAATTTCAGGGCTATATCGTGTTGTAATGTCTTATATAAAGAATTCTCTAAGATTCTTTCAAATAGGCTAGCAAATGTTCTTCCATAAGTTATTGGTAAAGCTCAATCTGCGTTTGTTAAGGGGTGGCTGATAAGTGATAATATACTAATGGCTTCGGGATTAGTAAAAGATTATCATAAGTATAATATGTCGTCTAGATGCGTATTAAAAGTAGATTTGATGAAAGAGTTTGATCCGGTTCATTTGGGATTTTTGTTCAAATTTATATTGGCTATGGGATTCCCTGAAGTGTAAGTGAAGTGGGTCGAAGCTTGTGTTAGAACTCCTATGCTTAGTGTGTGTTTCAGTGGTGGCATGTGTCGGTACTTTCCGGCACACAAATGGCTGCGACAAGGCGATCCACTCTCGCCATATATGTTTACTACAACAATGGATTTTTTCTCATGTCTCCTTAGGAAGGATGTATTAGAAGAATAGATCATATATCATCCTCGGTGTAAAGCATTGGAAATCTCACATTTATGTTTTGCTGATGATCTACTCGTTTTCACAAATGGGTCTGTTGGAGGAGTGGCTGGTAATTGGTATATGCGGCTTCTTAACATATTTTATGTTGTTTATGGACTTCGCTGTAACATACAAAAGTGTCAAATTTTCTATGCTGAGATCTCGGATGCAGAAAAGAGTATGATTTCCCGAGGTGACGGGGTTCCCTCTAGGTACACTGCCTCGTTACTTAGGGGTGCCTCTTATGACGGGTAAACTCTCCTCTGCGGACTATAAAACTCTAGTTGATAAGATCACTGCTTGGGTTAGAACATGGCAGGCCAGTATGTTGAGCCATGCGAGTCGGTTGCAGTTAATTTCGTTAATCATTACAAGTACAATGTTGATTTCGATTGCAGCTAATTTCGTCAATCATTTTATCATAATTAGTAAAATACTTGTGGAATTCATTTGGAAATTCGACCTCAATTCCTCATAATTTCCAAAACTAGCCACAATTTAGAATGGTAAATGAATTTCTTTATATTCCAAACAGAAAATAACTTCATTCAAAATTAACTCCTCAAAACTTATGAAAATTATTTATATTAAACGGTATATTAGAAAGAAGTTCATAGGGTTCATGAACTTTGAGGTGCAAATCCACAGGCCCCCCTCGACTTCTATAGGTGGGATTTAATGAAGGCTAAAAATTTATGATGATTATTTACCATTCAATCCTCATTTACTTTCTATATTTCATATGTGCCCTCATATTTCCTTTTTGTTCCTTCCTCATTGTGTCCGGCTTCCCCTCTCATTTTTTTCCATGGATTATCTTAGAAGAGCATTCCATAAAGGAGAGAGAGATTACAGGTGTGAAATGTGAAGTTGTAGGTGGTTGCGAGAAGATGTTAAAGTAAGATTTAGATTTTTATCGCTATTCTTGTTCTCAAGCGAAGAAAACCGTATGCGAAGTAATTGTGAAACTTTATAGAGTCAATCCTCGCGTAGCTCCGACTTTCCTCGAGTTTTTGTTGCACGATTGCTTCATCAAGTTAAATTGGATTTCAACCATGAGTGGTTCTTAATCGAGGTAAATTTGTGAGTCTGTTAGGGAATGAGATGTCCATTTGTGATTTGTGAGTTTAATGGATTTATATGAAAAAATAATTATAAATAAGGTCAATTGTGCTTCATGAAGATTGAATCGATGAATTTGATTCGAGTAGAATGAACTTTGGTGAACCAGGGTTTCGAATTGGGGAGAGAAGTCGAGGAAATGAGAGAGATTGACGTTGTAATTTTTTGGGCAAATACAATATATTAGCCATAACTATTAAGCAGCGGGGAATTATAGCCACAACTATCGAAATACAAATTATTAGTCAATCGTTAAGTTTTCGTTAACACTTCTGTTAGTAATGATGACTAAGCTTTTACGATGGTGAGTTGGCTCCCACGTGACAGTCATCATATCATATTTTTTACGATGCTGACATGGCTTTCTACGTTAAAAATTTGAAAACAGTAACGGGCTGTTAGCCAAATCTTGACCCACAACAATAGTTATGGCTAATAATTTGTATTTCGATAGTTGTGGCTATAATTCCCCGCTACTTAATAGTTATGGATAATATATTGTATTTACCCTAATTTTTTTCTTTGTTTTAAGCTTATTGAAACAATGTCGTTTCCCTTATAGTCGAGATTTGATCAATCCAATCAGACCTCTTCAAAATTTCCAAATCTGGCAATTTTGATCAACTCTCGAAACCATTAAAACTCATTGTATTTGCACCGCTTATATAATCGGTTTTGATCAGATTCGATTGAACCAACCAATCGGATACCGATTTGACAACCATACAAACAATCAAATAGAATCAAGTTCTACTTCTAAATTCTAATCAATACAGTCAACAAGTTGGAATTTAGGAAAATAACTTGAAAAAGTTGGTTTAGTCAATATATTTTTTTGCCGTAATTTTTAGGAACCTTATTTCTTATTGTTTCTCGCGTTAAAAAAAAAAAAGGAAAAAGGAAGCAAAACGTCTGTCTTCTTCAGCTCTCATCCTCCTTCTCTCTATCTTTCTTTCCTTCCCATCCCCCCGTGGCCGTTCTCTCTTTCCCTCTCCTTTTCTTCTTCGATCTCGTATACGAAAAAAAGCCCCTCTCTTCTCTTCTATCACTTCTCTTCCTTTTTCATATTAATCGTTGCTTTTTCATCCTCCCCGGATCTCTCTTCTTCTTCTTCTTGCTCTCCTTTGATCCCTTGAACCCCGTGAGAGAACTCCCCCTTCTCCTGCATCGTTCTTTCTCTCCACGAACCTATCCTCGCTCTCCTGCTCCTTCCCACTCTCTCTCTCTCTCTTCCAAAACTCTAGGGTTTCTGAATACCGTATCAACCCCGCCAAACGGAAAGACATATTTCCCCGACGGAGTGGAGACGGCTTCCTGTTAATCTCAGGCAAGTGATTCCACCTTCGCTCTGCTCCTTTGGTAATTTCGGTAATGTTGCCTATCGATTGGTGTCTGTGTGTGGTTACAGTGATAGAATTCGACGTAGTGGATGGTAGGGGAGGAAAGAAGGAAGGGAAAATTGGAGAGATTCTTACGTTTGCTAGTTTCCTGAATTTGATTGAAACTTAATCACTGCGCTTGAGCTTTTCTTTTGATGGTTGCTTGCTGCAGTTTCCGATGAGTGATTGTTTTACTGGGTTTGCTTGTTATGCTTTTGGTGGGAAGTGTTAGGCCTAGCGTATAATGTGATCCCATTGTGTACTCCACCGTTGAACGTGACGCTGTTTTCCTTCTACTTTCCACAAATGATGTGGAAAGTGGTTGAGAGTAGCTGGTTTCAGAATCGGTGCAAGGAAAGGCAAGTTGGACTTTCCACTTGCAGAGGGCTTCTCCTCTTAGGAAGTTTGTGATGGTGTTGGGACGTGAGAAATAGGTCTATAGGGTTACAAGAAGATGCATACTGCGTTATCGGTAACCTGCGGTTGCTTCTGTATGCATGCTCACTACGTAAACAATGCTTTGATTGCTTGGTGCAACTTAGACACTCTGTGCTCATTTGATTTTTCAGCCTTGTATACTGTGGTGGCAAATTTATACTCTGAGCAGTGCCTCTGATCTTATTTATTAATCTTCTTTGTTTAGGGACTCGGTTTTCAATTCTTAAGTCATCTTTTGCAGGTCGTTTCAAAACATATTTGGATTATAATCATGGGAGTCAGAGTTTCATGCAATTTTGTGCGTCTCATTGTTGTGCAGGTGTCTTTAGTGCTTTTGGATGACCTTGCTACGACCATTAAAATATGGCATCCAGTGCGTTGACCGGAGAGCGAAGGTACTGGTTCAGCTTTATCCATTTGAATAATTTCTGTTAGTTTCTATGTTAATATATGTCTAGCCCCATTATATCATATGATTAACTTCATTTGCTTGGTTGTAGGTGGTCTGCCAGAAGAGGCGGCATGACTGTTTTAGGGAAAGTTGCTGTACCAAAACCAATTAACCTGCCCAGTCAAAGGTGTATGCTATGATCCTTGCTATATTTTCATTTAGGGAGAAACTTGAAATTGTTTTGCTTCCATATTCATGTTTCCTCTCTTATGTGTGAAGGTTAGAAAATCATGGTCTGGACCCAAATGTGGAAATTGTGCCCAAGTGAGTATATCTTATCTTGCAGTCTTCTCCCTCGTCTGACTTATTCTCTTTTGTACTTTTCTAGTAATAAATATATAATCGCGATCCTTTCACTTGTTAGCCAAATAAATATGTAATCATGCTTTGGTCCTGCATTGTGCTGTAATGTTTTTGACACTTGGTAGGGGGACCCATAGCTGGGGCAGTAGATCATCTTCATCCTCATCAAATGCATGGGGTTCGTCTACTCTCTCTCCATCCGATGGTGGTACTGGTTCCCCTAGTTATGTTAGTGGTCGTCCTTCATCTGGTGGTGGCACAAGGCCATCAACCGCAGGTAGCGATAGAGGCCATGAACCTTTAGCTAATGCGTGGAGTTCTAGCTCTAGGCCGTCATCAGCCTCAGGTCCATTGACGTCGAGTCAGACTGCAATCACTGCATCTCGTCCTCGTAGTGCTGATACAAGACCTGGAAGCTCTCAGTTATCTCGGTTTGCAGAACCTTTGTCTGATAACTCAGTAGCTTGGGGTGCTAGTGGGACTACTGAAAAATTGGTATGATTTTCTTGACACAATTAGTCATTGTGATGTCCATCTTATTTTCATGATGATAAATGCAGGATAAGCATTTGTACTCTTTTTCTCTGTCTCTCTTTGCATAGTAGCAACTACTAACTAGCATGGAGACTAATGTCTGATGCTTTTGGCACCTGATAAGGAAAATAGTATAATATTTCTGGCACAGTAAAAATAACTGGAGATTTTTCTTACGCTTAATTATTATCCACTTCCAGTATTTGATTTGATTTTCTGGCGTTCTTCGTCCTGACACTGGCATTATAGCTTTCATATAGAGTGTGGTTTTCCTATTCAACCTGCTCTGCGTTTTTCATTTGTAGATGTGCTTGGTTTTGCTTGTTTGCTTCTTTTTCCCCCCCCCGGTGCTAGTCGCAGATATACAGCTGCCAGGACTTGCTCTTGAGAATTTTATGGGTTATATATTATCAAAACCTATTAACATTAATTCATTATTAGGGCAACTCTTCAGCAGTAAAAGGTCAAAACATGTATTGACTTATGCACGTTGAAACTAGGTGCCTGTAGCTTTCATAAGGGCTTGCATCTGACCTATAGAGGGTTTTGAACTTTTTGCTTACGTATCCTAAAAGTTTCTGTTCTTGTAGTAAAAATATTAGGCCAACTCTTCAGCCGTGAAGGGTCAAAACATGCTCTTGACATATGCATGTTGAAACTAGGTTTCTGTAGTTTTGACAAGGGCTTGCATCTGACCTATAGAGGGTTTTGAACTTTTTGCTTACCTATCCTAAAAGTTTCTGTTCTTGTAGTAAAAATAAAATAAAATATTATGCCAAACAACAAAATGCCAAAATCAATCAGAACTTGATATGTTCAGCTTGTATTTGTCTTCATCATTGGGCATATAATCTTGTCCTACTTCCAAAGCCAAGAAGTTTGGGTGTTTTGGAAATGAAACTTGAGTTTGTGTAGATTAGAGGGCTGATATGAGCATCCTCATCCAATTAGCCAACAAGAGGCATATTTGAAAACATAATATTGTCCATGAAAACATCTGTAATAAATGAATCATGATAACTGATTTTCTTTATGTTGTCATCCTTCATTATTTTGTTGGCCATATATTTCTCTTATGTTATTAATGAAAATATCTGCTACTCACTTTTGCAAATGCAGGGGGTGGCACCGTCTAAAAAGGATAGCTTTTCACTTACTTCTGGTGATTTTCCAACTCTTGGCTCTGAAAAGGAAACTTCTACGAAGGACACAGATATAGCAGGTTTTCTCCCTTAAATGTTGTTAAAGCTTGAGCAGCAGTTTTTCATGTTTTTATGCTAGATTACTGTAGAATTCCCGGAACACTTGGGAGTGTGCCATCGTGCTGTGTATGCAGATATGCTTACAGTTTTGACCTCATATGATATTATCTTCATGTAGATCATCACCTAGAACTCTGTTACATGCTATATCGACTGCAAGGTCAATAACAATTTCTCTGCTTTTGGGGTCATGGAGGCATTTGGCTGGGCATGAGGAAAATTATTGAATTAACAAGCTTTTCCCCTTTCCTTTGTGTGCTATTATTTATTCGGATCTCTGAGCTAGTTGGTTGAAGCGTTTAAGAACTTTTGAGACTTTAGTATTATTGACTTGGATGGATACAAGATGATGGCCTACTGTGGATTCTATGCTTGTTGATGCATGTTTAATTCCTTATGTAGTAGATAAACTCACGTCTTTTTTTGTTTGTTTGTTTGTTTGTTTATGAACTACTTATATCCAGAGCATGTTTTTCCTCATGACTCGCCTTCTGGCGGAGAACCAGTGAAAGAGAGCACAGCTGATGGTGTAGGTTTGTATTCTGCACTCGACTTTTCCTTCTGTATTTTTGGCTATAACTTACCTGACTCTCATATTGTAATGTTGGTTGCATGAATTTTACTGTTTCATGTCCTTTCTAGCCGTAGATTCTGGAAGCGCAGACTTGAAGAGTGACAATACAAATGCTTGGAGAAGAGAGAGTTCCTTCTATCAGAGAGAGGGAGTTAGGCCCAATGTTGAGCAATGGCATGCTGATCCTCAACCATATCCTAATTCTACTATCCCTCAACATTTCGATGCTTGGCACGGCCCTCCCTTGAATAATCATCCAGGTGGCGGTGTTTGGTATCGGGGTCCTCCAGGTGGTCCACCATTTGCGCCACCAGTTGGGCCTGGTGGATTCCCTATGGAGGCATTTCCTTATTACCGGCCTCAGATTCCCCCTGGTGCCATGGCAAATGCACAGGCAGTGCCCCCACAGCCATCAGCTGGTCCAAGAGGTCACCCAAAACATGGAGATGTGTTTGGACCTCCCATACATGATGCTTATATTCGTCCTGGCATGCCAATTAGACCTGGATTTTATCCGGCCCCAGTTCCTTACGAGGGATATTACGGTCCTCCCATGGCGTACAACAACAATGCTAACGAACGAGACATTCCTTACATGGGAATGCCTGTAGGTCCTGGTGCATATAACAGATATCCAAATCAAAATGCTCATGAATCTGGTAATTCCCATGGAAGATCCAGTGGATTTGGCTCTAATAATGGTAAAGGATTTGTTTCGGAGAAGGTGGAATCTGGTCATCATCCTCGTGATACTCAAGGCCCATATAAAGTTCTTCTGAAGCAGCGTGAAGGGTGGGATGGAAAAGCTGGGGAGCAGAAGTGGGATGATAACAGGGCAGCCAATGTGGTACATCCTGGAAATGGAGACCACCCTAGAAAGTCAGCTTTGGATAATGGCTGGAGAACAGATCAGGTCAAGAGAAACGATGGCATGGAAACAAAAAGAGTCATTTCTGGAAGAGATTCTGGCATTGTTGACCACAAAGCTGGTGCTTCTTCTGCCAGACCAATAGGCACTGAAAATGGTGTGACGCTAAATCCATCTGATACTGGTCTTGATCAGATATCAGAGCATGGGGAACATGGAGCTTCCTTTCCCAAATCAGTGTCATGCTCTAGAGACCCTAGTCTTATGAAAAAAATTGAAGGTTTAAATGCTAAGGCTCGGGCTGCTGATGGAAGGCAAGATGCCAAATCAGTTAGTAGTAGGGATGAGCAGAAGAATAAGCAAAAAATGGACAGTATCAGGAGCAATCATCATCCTGTAAATGAAGATGTAAGTGGTTTTGTTCCTCCGGAAAAACCAGCAAGTGATGCATCTGTCACCACTAGCTCCTTTGATGATCAGAGTTCTGGAACAGGTAAGAGTCTCGGCTTGACAGTTGCAAGTGGCGGAACAGATATAACAAGGTGAGTTTGTGACTCTCAGACCTTAACTGTCTCTACTGCCTAGTTTAGGAAAATAGAAAAACTAATTTGCAAATTTACAGGAGGTCTACTCAGGGTATGCATATTAAAACTGATCATCGTGGTAAAGGAAGATCTAGTACTCAGGATGCTGATAGCTGGAGGCGAAGGACTCAAGTTACCGAGTTGAATGATGGTATTTCAAGTGTACATGTAAGTTCTGCTGTGCGCAGCCATGACTGTACATCGGTTGAGGCCACTGAGAAGTCTGTTTCACATCAAGGCAATGATAGGGAGTCGATGCTACAAGCATCTGAGCCAAGTGATACCCAGGCACAGGTAGCCGAGCTTGTATTTGTCTGTTTATGTTTTCCTTGGTCTGTATACTTCTTATTATGTAGCCTTGTGCTTATTGTTTGTTTTACTCATCAGCGAGCTATGATGAGAGAGCTAGCTCGCCAGAGACTCAAGCAGAGAGAGAAGGAAGAAGAAGAGCGAACTAGAGAACAGAAGGCCAAGGCGCTCGCCAAACTAGAGGAGTTGAACAGGAGAATGCCTGGGGGTGAAGGTTCCTCTCAGAAGCTTGAAATTTTATCTAGTACTACTTTGCCCAACGAGCAAGAGGAGTTGCTGAACTCTGCCCAATCACCTGTAGTTGTCACATCTACGGGTAATTCTGTTTCTGTTTCCAACTCGGTTGCATTGGCACCTACTAATGAGGGCATTACAAATAGAGTCGAGATATCTGCCCCTTCATCTAATGAAGTACTGCCTCAAGAATCCAAGAAGAATTCCAGTGAAGCTCCTCTCGTAATGCATGATCCATCTAAATCACGGCGTCAGGATTCTGGTGCAGAAAGTGTTATTAATAATGCCAGACAGGAGTATGATGGTAGTGGGGCTTCAAAGCAGAAGCGCATGAACTATAGACAAAAGCAAAATAGTTATTCAGAAAAGACTTCTGGTGAAAAAGTCTCCTTGACCACAGCTGAATCATCAAAAAGTCATAGTACTGATGCGATGCCTAATCCTTCTGTTCCTGGTGAGTCTAATGCTCATGAGATTTCTTCCAACTCTGAAGCTAGTGTGCCAAGTGTGCCTGTCAGCCCAAATGCAACAGCCGAGTCTTCAACAGCACATCCGAGGAGGAAAATCAGGAGTACAAGAAACAAGCAAAAGTTGCAGGATGCAGCACCTCCTACTGCTGTTGCGCCATCATCAGCTCTCTCCATAGATACAACTACTGTTTTGGAAGCTTCAAATGACCGTGTCAAACCAAAAACTCCGGAGTCCTCTGCAGCTCCTAGCTCAGTTCAGCTGGTCCCTGATCGCAAAGGAGGAAATAGTCAGCAGCATATGGAGCAACAACATCCTACATCACCAAATGAAGATATCCATATCAAACCTAGTAGTAACCAGTGGAAATCTCAACCATTTCGAAGAATGTCAAGGAATCAACAGGCTAATAATAAAATGACGGATAGTAAATTCCATGGAAGCAGTGATACTGTCGTCTGGGCTCCAGTGCGGTCGCATAATATTAAATCCGAGGATGGTGCCGAGGAAGGGGATAAGAAAAGTGCTGCTAGTTTACCACCTGTGAAGAGTGGTGATCTGCAGTTGCAGAATGTTACCACAAAGAACAAAAGGGCAGAAATGGAAAGATACGTTCCAAAGCCGGTAGCCAAAGAAATGGCTCAGCAAGGAAATGCTAACCATTCTGTGGCTTCTCCAGTAGTTGTCCAGATGCCTGCACTTGAGACTATTGTTGGCAGTGTATCGATTCCTTTGGGGCCTGAAAGTTCACAAACCACTGTCACCCTCCAGTTTGGTTCCATTGCCGAAGCCACCAGGAATGGGCAGGGCACCAGACAGATTAAGCCTGTGACAGTACAGGGGTCATCGTGGCACCAATGTTCTTCAGCTGAATCGCAAACTTCAACCTCAAATCTTAGTTTTCAGAAGTCAACTGAGAGTCAGCAGCAACCTCATAACAGATCAGACGCAACAAGTTCAGTGAAAAGGCAGCCATCTGAACCAATTGATGAATGGACAGATGGCTGGACTATGCCTGAAGAGCCTGATGCACCGATTCCAGTCTCTAGTTTTAAGGATCAGACAGCTACTGCCAGGGGAAGACGGCAGCCACAGAAGGGACTAAATAGAGTAGGTCACAATCTCGACAGTGTGGAGACAAAAGTCAGCATGGACAGTGAAAAGGCTCATACTCGGTCTTGGCAGCCCAAGTCACAGTCAACTTCTGCTACTGGTCAACGGGCAACCAAGCCTAATAATAATGATGATCAGAATGTTGTTTCTGCAGAAGCTAGTAGTTGGTCAAATAAAAGGGGTTCAAGTTCAACCGATGTTGGGGTGTTTGTGCCACCACCTAAAGATAAGGAAGTAGCTGCTGGAAGGGCAAATGAAGTGCATCCTTCTGATCAAGAGGGTGGTAGGAGGGAGAGGAAGGTGACCTCTCACAAAGGACATAACAACTCTAGTAGCCCTGTGGAGCCAGCAGCCTCGGACCAAAACTATTCCTCTTCAGGATACAGAAGAGGCGGTGGAAACCAGTTCAACAGGGATCATCATCAGGAGTCTCGCGGGGAATGGAGTGGAACTGCCAGAGATAACAACAGGCAACATAATGTACCAACAGCAAACAAGGAAAGGGCGATGAAGCAAAGTTCACATTACGAGTACCAACCGGTTGGGCAACAAATTAAAAGCAAGGGGAACAACTTTGAGCCTTCTTCCAAAGATGTATCTCATGCTTCGCGTCCAAGGTTTAGGGAAAGAGTGCCGAATCACGCTAGACGTGGTGGTGGCGACTTTCATGGACGTCAAGGTGGCAGTTTTAGGGTATTAGAGACTAGTGATGAATAGAGATCTCAGCAGAGCGTCTTCCTTGCTTTGCATGGGGCAGATTGTCCTCCACACTCTGCAGGTAACTGGAGTTGGGTTGTAGCGTTGAGTTGTAGATACAGCTTAGCTAATTACTTTCGCTGATGATGCCATGATGAGTTAACCAGGATTTGGAGCAAATAACAGATTCGGCTGAAGGGCAGAAAGGAGAATCGGCACAGAAGTTGCTTGATTCCTTTGATTGCATATTCTTCTTTTTATTCTCTGTGTCTTGTTGGTGGATGAGAGATTTGAACCAGAACCAAGTAATTTGATCGTGCAGCTAGGTTTGCTGTTTGGAACCCCGTGGGTTTGAGCGGTAGTAGTTTTCAGTTTCAGTTTCTTTGCTCTGTTATGAGAAATGGAACCTCCCTTCCACTTGAATGTCTGTCTGGGCTTGTGGCTGGTTTGGTCGATTGTGTTATGACTTGTGATCAGGTGCTTTTCGCTCCCCCTGGACGGGATTCATTATGCCCGTAAAATAGTGGTTGATGATCTCAACTTGGGGGAAGAGACTTGCAGAGTTGGGAGGGATATAGCAATTTTTGACAGGATTGAGTTTGGTGGGTTAGGTTTGAGACAATTCGATCTTGCTGCAAATAAACAAGGAAACATGGTTATGTTTGATTGGGTCCCGATTATTTTTGGAAATTTAGAAACAAGGGGAGGATTGTCTACGATCTAATCCGCTGTTTTACTAGTCCTTCTTTCTTGGTCAAATTTTAGAAGCAAGCAAGCCAACACTGACTGGGTGGTTTACACTTTACACTGTCGACTTCAAGCCTACACACAACAATGACAAGGACCACCACATAGCTAACACCATCGATCCGGGCAAAATTGGTAGTGTTATTGTCCGTGTTTGTAAAACCGTATCGTACAATGCTACTAACAATCAGACCTGAAAATTCTTTGTTGGAGTTTAAATTGGTAGGTAATTTTTACCAACATGAAACAGATAGAACTACAATTAAATCACAATTCCAACGTAAATTACTTTGGTGCTGATTATTTCGGTTCAACTTCTTATACGATTTTATCATCGTGAAAGCAAAATCAGTACTGCAATGGGACTTGAGAGCACAAGTTTTATATACTTTACCCTACATAAGAAATTACATCATCACACTCCACTTTCTTTCTTCCTTTCTAACATTTTTTTACGTTTTTCCTTTGTCACAGTCGTGCGTGGCTGCTTCGAGGCCGAGCCGCCGCTTCACACGTCCACTGTCTCTCTTCTCGTCTTTCTATAGTCAGTCACTCAGACTCCGTTCCTGTTTGTTTATTTCCTTTCTTTTTGTCTGTATTATCCGGAGATGTAAAAAATTCCTGGCCGGGTTCCTTTCATGGTGCAATCAGATACCATATAAGTATTGGTTTCGTTGCATACTAAGCACTTCAATTTTTTTAGTTGCAACTAAACCATACAAATTGACTATCGGTTGCACCATTATATTTTACATCCGTAAACTTAACAGCAAGTATCAGATTGAAAATTTTCACCTCAATTTACACAATTCCATTTTCCCTCACATTCTTCCATTTTCATTTCGGTATTACTAGCGCTCTATTTAGTTATTTTTAGGGATGGCAAAAATATCTGTAACCGTGGATATCCGCCCGAATCCGGCCTAGTCGGGTAGGGTAAAACCCGAACCCGAAGGACATTTAGTGGGTACGGGTAAAACCCGAACCCGAATATTGCGGGTAATGGGTGGGCATGGATTTCTCACTATCCGACCCGAACCCGCCCGATTATACACATGCATATGTATTTTGTCTAGAAATAATCATTATTTTTCTCTAGCATATTTTATATGTAGCATATAAATATAACATTTTCATGAAATTGTGTTGTTTTAATTAATTTTCTTCATTCTAGTGAATTCTTGTCGTACTTTTTCTCTTATTTAATATAAGAATACGTGTGAATGTTAAAATATTGGTTGGAGTTATGAAGAAAATTAATATCCATGGATAACCGTGGATACCCGAAACCCGAACGGGTATGGGCATGATTTTAATTTTCTACCCGTTTGACATGTGGGTATGGGTAAAACCCGAAGTACTTTGGGTAGGGTAACGGATATGCACTATCCGCCCCGACCCGACCCATTGCCATCCTTAGTTATCTTATGACCTCCTTTATTTTTCCTTCAACATTTGTTATTGTTTCATTTTTTATTTAACTTTTTGGGTCTAATTGAATTAAACTTATGCTTCCTTTTAACGTAGTAAACCTTTTGAACTTATGTAGAATGTGAAATGCAATCCTTATTGTACTTTTTCGTTTATGATTTGTTTTGCACAATTGGCACCCCTTAATGGGTGTTTCTTTCGGGAAAATTTTTGCCTCTTTTATAGATGGTTTAAACTCATCTATTATGAATGAATATGTATATGCTATTTTTGGATATGTGTTGTAATGAATATTTGAGTTGAAAGAAGTTACAGCATAAAGAGTCTTCCTTTAACTAAGTTATGCACACCTGAACTTAGATGACGATCAGGGCAAAAAAAGAGAACATATTGAGATTAAATACAAGCGGATGATTTGAACTAGATGGGTGAAGAAGAATTAAGAAACGAGTATTAAGCAGTAAAATCGAGCGGCAAAAAGAGTGAAGTAATGAAGAACTTCCAGTTGAAGTTCTATCATAGCTTTGTTAATGGTGTTCAAGTAAAGAAAGACTTCCAGAACAAACTCAATTTTTCAACCAAAGTTCGCAGCCGAAACCCTCCCATCTCCGACTTTATAAATAACTTTACGAGAGGATCGACAACCATAGAGCAAGAGAAGAATTTCAAATGGCTTGTCTGATTGGGATTATTCAATCCTCATTTTTTATAAAAAAATATACTTTTTTTTTGTGGAGACTAGAAAGTGAAAAAAAATGGTATAGTGTAGATTAAGGTGGAAAAGTTTAATTTGATACTCACTGTTAAGTTTATGGATGAAAAATATAATAGTGCAATCGGAAGTTGAGTTATGTTATTTAGTTGCAACTAAAAAAATTAAGTGATTAGTATGCAACAAAACCAATATTTCCGTAGTATCCGGTGCAATTAACCCTTCCTTTCAGCCGGAAAATTAAATTTCAATTGCCTTTTCTTTTCTTCCAATTCCAAAAGCCCTAATTTTAAATCCAGCAACAAGATTCACAGCGGTCCTTCTTCCCCTTTCCTATCGTTCGTAGTCATATCCCTTTATCCACTCTTCTTATCGGGAATTCAATTCCCGTTTCCCCTGTTGAACCCGAACCCATCCATTAAGCAAGCCACTTCCTTCCACCATTGCCGTTATCTTCGTGTTCTTCCTCTCCAGTATATATAATCACCAGCTCTAACAAGACTTTCTGTCTTTGGCTTCCTCTAAGGGGATTCCAGCCGGGTTATGAACTCGCGCGCCCAAGGTTTACTCTCATCTCAATTTCATGCTGCAATTTGTGTCCTAATTTTGTACTCGGTGTTTGCTTCGGGGTTAGGGTTTCGCCTGATGGGTTGGTACTCGCGGGAACAAATTTGGCGGTAGATACAAGGGAAGAAGTTGGTGCGTTTTCATTTAGGCAATTTGATTTTGGTATATGAACTCTGATGATGCTTTTGACTTGCGCTTATGCTATGGTATGGATAAGCTTGACCAAATGTTTCGCCTATCTGATAGGCAAAACTGAACAGGAACTGGGAGCTGTCTATTGCTTTATAGTCTTGTTGGTTTTATGAGAGTACCGTAGAATGAAGAGCGGGTCTTTGATAAGGATTCTACTGTTTTGTAATTTAATCATGTTCTCTTCTCTCATGCTGTAGTTGCTTTACCTCTTCCTTTCCTCATTGATTGCTTATCTAGCAGCTGTTTTGTTTCCTTAGGCTCCATTGGATAGATGTGTTGGTGCTCAAAACCGGAGCAGAATGGCTTTGGCGACACATCAAATGCGGGTAAGTCAAAAGAAATGTAGGTTGTAGGGGCTGAAACTTCTCTTTGTATATCTCTTCATAGAGCGTTTCCTGTCATAGTCAATTCAGATCCCTAGGGTGCTCTTACTTTGTCTTTCTTTCTTCAATCAATCAACATGTTCGCCTGCCTTTTGTTTTCAGATTTTTACTTTGTATCTTCAATAGATTATAGAACCTCACATGTTTGGTTTCCCCCTTTTGTTCTCTACCAGGGTTCATATGTAGGATTTCCCTCAAGGCCTTCATCATGGAGCAGAGGTGTCAAATTAAAACAACATGTCATGTCACTGCACATGGTTGGGAGATTAGATCGGCATTTCTCAGCAAATTGTTATCTTCATTCAAGGTAATCATCTTTTACTAGTTGGACCACTTTTCCGTGGTAGCTTGGTCAATCTGCTGTTTTGAGAGTCAGTTCTGTAAAATCTTGGAACATATCAGTTGAGCAGAATAGTTTTCACAGTGTAGGGACTGGTGATCTTGGGCTCAAAGCAAAAATTTTGCAAGTTTCCTCCTTTCAAGGTAGCGCAAAGAACAGTGATGCAGGGGGGAGATCAAGTGGGTCCAAGGGCTCAAAGAATTCTGTCAAAATTTCATATGTCTCAGATGATAATGGAGAGGGCCTCAGAGAGCTTCCTAATGCTCAGAGTCTTCCGATATCATATACTTCTGAACCGAATGAAGGAGTTGGAGGATCTCCTGCTATTCATAATTTATTCAAGAAATGGTTAAACATGCTGCGGTCGCATTCGTCAAGTCAGGTGGCTGATGTTATCTTAGAGGAACCAGCTCAAAGGGAAGAAGAAGTAGCTCAACAAACTCAAAGTATTTCTCAGGAGACACAGAAACGTAGTTTCCTGTTCGAGATATTTCATTACTTTTGGCAGCTGGATGCAACAATAAAGATACCGATACTGATATTGTGAGTATATTTCTTCTGCTAGGCTTCTACCTTTATTTACTGCAGTTGTGGTTGTTCGGTACAATTGAACTGGAGATTGGTGTGCAGAATTAGGAATTTCGTGGAACCACTAAATATTCTGTTTGGAATGGGAAAATGGGCAACTGAAATTGTATCACTATAATTTCTACATTACCATTGGATGATTGAAGGGATTGAAATGAGTGAATTGGACAATGGTTGCACGTATAACTTTTGCAGTCTTTATGTTGTTTGGATCCCGTGATTTGAGAGTGTTCATACAACACATCATTTTTCCATCTACACTTTTTGGAAATATACACATTTCGAACCAAATGATGCATCTGATAACCTCATCTCAGCTTCTAGGTGAAGACAAATTCTAAATTTTGTTAGTTATTTTTCTTTTAGTACTATCCTTTCTTCATATTTTCAATTTAACTCTAAATTTATTGTAACTAGTGGTCATTTAATGACATAAAGAATTCAAATTTTTGAAATCATTATCAGGACGCCTTAAATGGCGCAGTCTTACTAAGGACATACGTCTTAACAATCACAATTTATTCTTGAATGGATTATATATATTTCTCATTGTAGAGCTATTTCTCATTTGTCATCATATACCATCTAATATCTATTGCAATTTAGGATGGGTTATTTTGTATTATCTGTGAAAAATATGGAAAACTATGTCAAGAAATTTCATCTTGTTGTGGATTTGGTAGATTCTTAGATAGAGGCATGCATTTGACTTCGAGCAATTCTAGGAATGGGAGTTTGTTTGATTCCATGAGATTGGTGCAATTCATACTGGAAGACCTTTTTTATGGTCTCAGCAGTTTTGGAGCTTGGGCTTTTCCTTGTAAACAATTTTAGGGTTCT
Source organism: Linum tenue (assembly GCA_946122785.1). Lineage (NCBI taxonomy): Eukaryota > Viridiplantae > Streptophyta > Magnoliopsida > Malpighiales > Linaceae > Linum > Linum tenue. Next base: position 3,582,131 of record CAMGYJ010000010.1, on the reverse strand, counting down.
ATTGCTTTCTGTGAGTTGCATTACAAAGATGGTCACTTCTCAATTCAGCTAGCTTTTGATTTGGCAAAAATACCAACTGAGTTTCCTGTATTTGCAGTATCCCTTTGTATCTGGGCATCAACACTATTTATGGAGTTGAAGTGTCAAAGGAATTGACTCCTTTGTGGGTTTTGGGCCCTCTCGTTGCTGCCCTCTACGTCAAGCTGCTTCAGGGTATCTGGGCACTTTACGTCTTCAGCTTTAGACAGACCGTCCACATAGTGAAGAATTTACCTACTTATTATCAAGTGGCCTGTAGCTACATTGCAGGTGGGAAGCTCAAACAAGAAATCGGGGCTCGTTTCATACGACCAATTGTGACAATAAAAAATGCGGACCATAAAGAAATGGTGAGGCAAAGGATGATGGTACTCAAGGAGTGGCTGACTGAGAAGTACCTTGACTTTGTGGAATCCATATGGCCCTATTACTGTAGAACAATTAGGTTTTTGAAGAGGGCAAATCTTATATGATGTTGGTGTAGTTTCAATGTTGTTGAAGGATGAGATTTCCGAAGTTGGATTTCCGGCAGAACATGTCGCAGTTGGAGGAGAAAGAGAGGCTTCCGAATACAGGGAGGGGCTGGCGAAGAGTAAGCCTTTAGGTTGTTGGTTCATCTATCTATCTTCGTTAATCCCTTGTGTTGTAGCATGTTCTTTTGAGGGTTCCATGAGGGCATGGAACAGTAGGTTTCGACGCCATTTTGGCTTATGGTCGAGTAGGCATTATTATTCTTTCACCCCCACCTTGTTTCTATCCAGTGGTGACATGCTAGCAGCAGAGAAATGTCTGTGTCACCTGTGCGAAATCTGCTATACTATCATCTCTATGTTGTACTTTCACAGTCTGAGTTGCCCCATCTGCATAAAGAATATTTTTGGCCCTCCATATGGTTTCTGAGGACATCTTGGAAGAGCGAAGGATATTGTTTACTATCATTCAGGCGGATGTCTGTCTTCTTTCATTTCTTTTGAAATCGTGGAACTTCAGAGAGATTTTGTTTGGTGGAACTTCCGTTGCTGTGGGATGCAAATAGGGTGTTAACTGGCTTGGTTTGGGTGGTCGATGCAACGGCAGTTCAATTTTGCCGTAAAAACCAATGTGCCTTTGGTGATCTGTTTCTTTCCTTTTTCACCCCTATTTCCAGTTTAAGGCTTAACAAAAAGATATAAACAACGAATCATTTTGATAGACTTGCTGGCACTGGAGCAAGAGGCAAATGCTGCATTTGATGGGAATGGAGAGTAAAAATGGAGTGATTGATAGCCAAAAGCTTTGGATTGTACATTATAAGTTGCTCAAGATACTTTTCAGTGCACACTAGGGATCATCCATCAGAGATACATGATTGACAACAAGAGAGATGTCTGGACAAGTAAAACTGGGATTTTACACACATAATATCGCTTCAGCCGTACCATTTCCACAATGGATGTTGCGATTCCATTTCATTTCCTTTGTGACTCGGACGCAGTGCTTGGCACAAAGGGATGTTCTCATTCGTGAAATTACATAGGGTCCATTGTCACCCATGCAACATGACCTTTTGGCTTATGTAACACCCCACCCTAAAAAAAACTCATGGTGTGAACCAATGATTCATCCGTGCAACAGACTCTCTATTGACGATTACGTTCAGGGATGTACATGGGTCGGGTGGTTTAGGTTTGGTCATTTTAATCACATTCACATGACCCATATACTACGGTTTTGAAAATATTAAATCCAAAGCCACCAAAAAAAAACTAGAACCCTACGGTTTATTTATAATTGGGTTGGATTAGATGTATATATTTTTAATTAAAAACCCAACCCAACACAAAAAAGGCAACTATTCAACACTACAAAATATTATATAACTATTTAAAATTTTTGTCAAATAAATCAAGGCGAAAAGTACCAATATGCATAAATGTTGTTTTGATTTTAATGAAATGCAATTAACTTTAACATATGTCTAATTTTTTTCATAAATATTTGTTGAAATAAGCTAAAATGGTTATAAGCTACCACATTCATAATATATTGATCTTCTAAAATTGTACACAAGAAAAAAGATTACATGAATCATAACTTATATTAAATCTACGTCTAAATATTAAGTTGAAGAATGTATTAGGCTATGGAAACCACAAGACGAAAATGTGATACAATATATCTTATTTTTCTCATAAATATGTTTATTTACGACACAAATATGTTTTAGTATGAGCCCTTATGACTATAGTTCAACACAGTTTGGGTCGAATTCTAGGGGTTGTATTATCCAAAATTCGCACCCAACCCAATAAAAGCGGGTTGTACAATAGAAAATCCTCACCCAAATTTAAACTTTAAAAATAAAGATATATACGGATGGGTTGGGTTGGGTTGGATGGATGGATGGATGGGTCGGTTTGCGGGTTGTTTTGTTCACCCTAATAGCGATTGAGTTCAAATCCTTTACTTGAAGTAAAATTTCCAAAGTTTTGACCTACCTCAAAGTTAAATATATTGTACCTACTAAGCATACTCAAACCATCAACTAGTAGGATGTGAAATATAAATTACTTCAAAAGTAGGAAAACGACCAAAAGTCCAAAACCAATTCTCCATCCATCACTATGCAGTGTGAGAGTTTTATCAATTCACTTGACACCTGCAAAAAACTAATAACGAAATGAGGCAACAACTTAGCTAAATGTGTGATTGCTCCCAGCTAGAAAAATGAATTCATAATAAGACAATCAATTATCATTTTCAATTCATATTGTCTTATGAATGGATGAACATCATTTCATACAATCAATTTTCCACTAGTACAATCATCACACAAAATACTTAATCATCCGTAATGATCACACATCACTTTAGGCACTTGATCTTTTGTGGTACTTTATTTCCGTGAAAACATACCTTACCGTTTTCATGTTTAAAAACCTCTTATTATACCACTTGAAACTTTGCAATCAATTTTAACTCACTTTATTCACACCCTTAGTTCTATGAGATTATCATGAAACTACATATTACCACGAACCCTCTCATTCTCATCTAAGTCATTTTCCTTAACGGCCTGTTTGGATACAATTCCGGAAGAAATGAAAATGGAATTTCAATTCCATTTTTAATTTTTATAGAATTTCATTTCTAATTCTACTGTTTGGTATAATTCCGACAACTACGGAAATGAATTGCACTTTTAACCATAATAAATAATGTAATATGTTTGTTTTATTTTGGGAAATGAAATATGAATGAGAGAGAAAAAGAGTAAAATGATAGTGGGTCAATAAAATAATAAAAAGTATTGATGAGTCCCACTAATTCCAACTTCATTCTCTCAATTTCATTCACTTTTGATAGGAATTGTAATTCCCAAATTTTAGGCCCAATAAAATTCAATTATCAACCTTTTTATTATTATTAATAATAATATATGGAATTGGAATTGGAATTCCAATTCCTTACTTTTTTGTCAATCCAAACAGGCTGTAAGAGTTCTGAAAGGTTAATATTATGGAAACCATTCTGCTACATCGTCATCAGATTTTTCAGCTATTAAAAATCATGGTAGCTATTTAAACAAGTTTTTACCGATCTCGTCTCTCCGCAGTTTTTAGCTCATAACTTCTTTTATGATAAAAATTTCCCTAATATTGATAATCTACTCGCAATTATTCGGGTGGGTGTTGGGTGGATTGTGAGTCACCCAAATGACCCGTAACATATTTTCATATGTCAAAAGTTATTTTTTTATTTATTTATGTCATCAAATAGTCATCATATTTCTCAACCATACTGCACATTAACCATCAACTTAGTGAAGTATAAAGAATATTTTTGGACTACTAATATTGGTTACTAAGTTGTGTAATGTCTATTAGATACTGGAATGCAAATTATAAACTATTAATTGTATCAAAGTTACAAATTGTTTAGTTTTGTCTAACAATTAGTTGGAGTAAGAAAAATTTTTATGCAAATACTACATAGATCCCCAGGAGACAAATTAAAATGATAAGTCTCTAAATTGGTACAATCTTACTAATTTGCAATGAATTTATTATAAATATTAGTCAACTTTCTTAATGACTCATTGCATAATTACTTTTGCGAGTTAACTCACAACCCAATCGCACTGACACCACATCAGTTATCCATCCTATCCAACCCTAAAAAAAATGTGAGTGAATAACAAATAACAATTGTACCAACTCACTAATAAACGGTGGTGGGTGAGGAAAACTCTCCCAACCCTCACATTGCCTACCACTAACTAATACTACCGATTATAAGAAGATCTCCCATGAAAATAATAAGATTTAAATGGCTCTTTTATTTAAGAGGTTGTTCGAAACAATAAAGCACATATATGAAAACTATCCATATCAAACAATCCATAAAAAGATATCAAATGCTGCCATTAGTGTTATACCATATCTCGCGTGTAAACAACAAGATGCTCTAGCAAATTTTTATGTGTATAATAATAATGGTCTACTGCAAAACATTTTGCATATTAAAATATTTTCACTTCTATTTAACTAAAAAAAGATTGTATTAGAAAAAAGAACACCACCTCCTATATTTGGATACTGAAATCAACGTGGAGATCAATCTGTTCTCTTCTTTGTGGGAGAGATTCCAATTCATGAATGGAAGTCCTTATAAATGCCATTGCTGCCCTGCTGATATGCCACACATTCATTCCAAGCTTTCAACTTCATTTCTTCAGTAAGTAATCGATTAAGCATGCTTTTGGAAATCCTTCCATTTTTTTTTATCATGGCAATGACTACCATTAACCATGAGATCAAGTCCTCCAACATCTCAGCACAAAAAATGTTCAAGGCTGTGGTCCAAGAAAGCAACACCACCTACATGACCGTCTTTCCTCAACTGATCAAGACTATCGAGACTATTCAAGGAGACGGCGGCCCTGAAACAATACTCAGGTTCTACTTTATTGATAGTGGTAAACATTTCCCTCTTTGTGTTTTTATTTCGTCACAATTGTTTCTCTGCGGATCGAGAAATAGGAGAAACGAAAAAAGTAAGAAATAATGAAAACAAGAATGAACACGATACACGAATTTACGTGGTTAACTAACACGATGTGTGTTAGCTGATCCACGAGCAGGTGAGAGTCAGTTTCACTATACTTCGAGAAGATACATATTACATATTAGTATGAGAAGTATTTATACTACTTCTCCACATGGTCTAACTCTAGGTAAAGGAAAACGGTTAGAGACCAAGCTCAAAAAAGAAACTCAAATAACATTGAGCCCATACACGATAGATCAGGGGCGTTGCCCCCTGTACCCATGACTCCCAGTAATAGTCAAATAGTCTGATTCAAGTCACGTCAATTTTTTTTTTAAATTAACTTCACATCGAGCGATATGAACTGAAAAGGTTGATATATTAGGATGCACTGAAACTAATTATATATCCACATGTATATTAGAGGCTTTGACCAAAAGGTTGATCTTAGTGTTTAATTAAATTCTCATCGTCCCCAATATTATCAAATGGTTTATTTAAGCATAATGTCCGATGTTCTTCTGTGTCTTTATTTGAATGTGCATGCATGTTCAAAATTAATACGATCGAGATTCATGATTTGTCATCTCTCTCTCGATAACTTGAGTTATCAAAGAGAGGAACCATTGGTTTTAGCAACAAACTATTTTCTTGACTTCTAGTAGTACTAATTATATTCATTCTATTAACCTTGACGAGTTGTGCGATTGCAGTGACAACTGAATTAATGTCCTTGGAGATCAAGGTGGATGTTGCTGACCCGTTGAACTTGTACGCCAAGTACACGATGACGGACACAAATGATGAAGTCGTGGTGAATGAGTTGAAGTTTGAGGAAGAAGGACAAGGTTGTGTCTGTAAGTTAACTACTCATTATATCAAACAAGACGAGGAAATACACAGTGGGGCAGAAAGGGCATTGCGTGTATACAAGAAGGTGTTGGAGTTTCTATCAGCAAATCCCCATATTTGTGATTAAGTTAATTATATGTGTGACAAAATATCATGGCGATATAAAGATTTGTTTTTACAAGAAAACGGTCACAAATCAAACAAAGTGATCATTTCATACTATTGTTACCATGTTGTTACAACTTTTGGTGACCTTTTGTACAACTTTCAAAGGTTTGAACGATCAATCACGGTTATAATTTGCTCCAGTCGAGGTATGATGCCTTTTTTATTTATGTGAATGATATGATCGTAATAAAGGATGACAGTGCTCATAAGATAAAATAAAGGATGACAGTGAGAGATTTCAACGCCTCGTAAATGAGTTATTTATTTAGAGAAACTAATTTTTTGTTTATTATTTTGTGAAAAATATGTCCAGAATTATTTTTTAAAACAATGACGAACCATGAAAAGATTAAAATAAAAAATATAGGTTAGCATACGTATAATTAACATTTAAGTTAGAAAATCCAAATGAAAAAAGTGAGACTATTAGATTTGAGAGTGTATGGTTGGAGTAAAAATGTGAAATGAGAAAGTAGGTGTTTAAAAGAAAATGTATTAGATTTGAGAGGCATACTTGAAGTTGGTCTAAGAAGGTAGCAATGCAGGGGAATAGGGTAAAAGCTATATTGCCAAGTCAACACCAAATGAGCTTATTTAACCGTTGACTCACGATCAACAAATGGGAAGTAGGGATGACAATTGAAACCGCCTCATCAGGTATTATCTGATCCAATCCGCGATAGGGCGGGTATTATCCAATTCGCAGTAGCGTGAGTGGGGCATGGGTATCTACTTTCGATCTGCTCTACTCCGCTCGGCCCTGTGTCTTTGTCCATTCTATGTTAAAAAAAAATTATAATATCTATTCATATTTCTCCTATTTTGACTTTTCTTCAACTAGTTAAACTTGATATTTCAACTAGTTAGACTCAATTACGCATTATGTTATCACTATTTTTCATTCATAAAGTGTTTTCCCTTCGTTTTATCGTACAAAGTCAAATTTGTGCGTGTATATTTTTCAAATAACATGTAAGTGTGGGTCAACCCATCTCGCCTTGTACCCGCACGAGTATTACCTGCCCGACCCGCGCTTGGTGCGGGGCCAGTACGGGAATTGAGGTACTCGCCCCGCTCCTCCCCATTGCCATCACTAACGGGAAGGATCAACTTAGGAATTTAGTCGTAGTTTAAGGGGTTAAATAGGAAAATAACTATTCATGGACTTCAATAGGAAAAATCCCATAGTTCGAGGGCCAAAAGTATATATAACTAATTTATTTACGTATGGTTGTAGATTTGTGAAAAATTATCTTCAAATATGTTATATATGTGTAAATTCATTGAGTGTTAATGATTTTTCACTATCCTACATGTGCTAAACTCGAAATGAACTGGCATAAATCGGTTGTATTACTCGTCGAACCATACCACTAATCAAACCAAAATAACTGAATAAACCAACAACCTACCAAAGACACAATCAATAGGTTGTATTTAATGTTATGAAATGATAAAATCAGGATTAAACTACGATTTCATCGTAAAATGCCCCAAGCTTTTCTGATATACCATATTTTTATCATTGGGCTAAGCTATACTTTTTGGGTCAAATTTCACGCCCATGTTTACCTCTCGATTCTCGATAGAAACTAGAAAGCGACGAACGGGGCCGCTTCGTTTCTCTTCTTCTCAAGTCAAGTCTTGTATTTCACTTCGCCTAGTCAGCGCCGTGGCAGAATAACTCCAAAACCCAATTCCTTAATTTCTCTGAATTCGTCAATTCCCACGAGAGATATCTAACAGTTCTCCTGCCTTAATGGGTGTGAACGTTCCCTAGTTTACAGTCTCCGACTTAGACGGCGGCGATTCATCGGCGTCGGCGTTGGCGTTGCAACACATAGTTCAGAAAACCTTGGTGTACACATGGCTGTTAAAGCTGGTTCCTCTTTTGTATTTTGTGGCGCGTCGTCGCTTTCTTCTCCGCTTAAGCTACGTGGAAGCTCCAAGGTTTTCCCTTTCTCTTGTCCTCTAATATCAAAACTACTGAATTGTTCTGAATCATTGGTTAAAGTGGCCTGCTTTTAGTGTTTGGATGGTGAATTTGGTTTCTTGGTAGTGTTCACCCTGGTATCTCTGATTTCCTTAATCAGTGAAACTAACTTAGTTCAGGTTTCTTACTTCAATGAAACCATTTGTGGTTCTAAGTAGTTGCCGGTTTGCATAGGTAGCAAATGTGCATTGTGAATGGGCTGTCATTGTTAAGGATTCATAGTTGGTTTTTAAGGGTAATCAATTGGCTTTGTCCAGTGTTAAAACTTGTTCTGAACAACTGCTGGGCGCTAATCACATGTCTTTCCTAGTAGAATCAGTGCCTGAAGCATCGCCAAAACTGGCGTCTGTTTCTGGTTATGATCGGTTATTATACATTCAATTTGATAATATTACCTCCAGCATTCCTTATGATGTTGAAGTAAAATCTGTATGAGGTGCTTGATTTTTTTTTCCCCAGTATTTGATCTCACTTGTGTTTTCTTGTTCAGCTAAGCTCAAGAGATGGACCATGTGGTAGCTTTCACTTTGGAATTCGGAAGTTCCGGAATGCTACAGGTGAATGTCAATGACGATTGCGATTGTCAAATATGTAAACCCTTCTATACGAGGCTTTCTGTGGCACTTTTGGAACTTGTTTTCAGTTGTTTGTATGCCTGGTTTTTGTGTACTGAAACAGTAACCTAGTTTTAGGTAGTCTGTCCACAGATGTGAACTTCAGTCCTATTCAGCTTCAATGCACAACGGCAGTTTCACTTATGCATTTACGAGCATCCTTTAATTGTCTTCCTGTTTCTTGCAAACAGTTAAAAGCACCTTTACCAGTTGCTGGCTGCAAAATGAAAGAAATGTCAAGATGACCCGGAAGAGGCTCTCAGCAACTTCAGAAGGCCAGTCACAGTATGATGACGTTAAATCTGACGTGACCGAGCAAGAATATTATGCTTCTAATCCAGAACCTACATCCACCACTGGCACTTCATTCAGCGATGTTCAGGGAACTGGTGGAAAACCAGGTCTTGTTTCATTTTATAGCCATCAATATAAGCCAGAAGAAGCCGGAGTTCCTGCCGCTGTTGCATCAGGAAACAGTCAGAGCAGCCTATTGTGGTTCCTTGGTCCAGCTGTCCTCGTGGCCTCTTTCATTTTCCCTTCCATCTATTTGCGCAGAGTACTCTCCACAATATTCGAGGATTCTTTGCTCACAGGTAAACTTGTTTGTGTTGTTGTAGTGATCTAATAATTTGCTTTTCAGTTTGTTTCCATTGAGAAGAACAAGAAGCGTGGCAATTTCTGTCATTTCTAGCTTTGGATACCATGGAGAATACGATATATGGATGAATGACTTTGGTGTTTAAGTGGTGTTCTTAGAATTACTTTAATTGTCTAATTGCATGGATGTTTGATATAATTTATCCGAAGTTTGAATCGATCATAGACCTAAACAATTCTGCTTTAGGTTCTACATAATGCAAGTTCACTAATAATTCTGGAAAGAGATAATGGTTGACGAGAATGACAAGGAAAGATGGTGATATCAGAAGTTCTGGTGGTGGTTTTGTATAGCCCTAACTTTTTGTGTGAACTCGCACATCTTGGAGATGGAATAGAGAATGGATTGATCTTAAATGCTCGAGTGAGTAAGATATGCAGGATGCACTGGTGCCAGAATACAAATGTTAAATGTGAAATTAAATAAGTACATGGTGTGGATGAGAACAACTGAAGCATGATAGACTTGTTAAAGATCAAGCTTCAAGCTTAATGAGTGGTGGATCAAAATCTAAATGTAATTTACCGGAGGGAAACTTTCCTCTGTGGCCAGTCCTGGTGATGGGGTTCTTTGCTGATTGATTTGTTCTCCCCCTCCTGTTATGTGGTCTTTGATTGCTGACATATGAAATACAAGCTTTCTATTTTTTTTTTCTTTCTTTTTCTGGCTTTGTCTTAACTATTATGCTTTTAGTATCCATTATTGCTTCTTTTCCTGGTACACTTTGGTGTTTGTCTCCCCTTGGCTCCTTCTTTCAGTTCCGTATGTCGATTTCCCAGTACGCTATTTTCTTTAATACAATGTTACTAAGATGAAATAGGAAACGAGAAGCACAGTTACCTTTTGATATGGGTCATTAAGCGATACTCTGGTTAGGAAACAATATTGTTGTTCTGTATAATCTTGGAAATCAATGGAATGATCTCTTTTGCATTCATTGTGCACATAGAAGTTCCAATGGACAAAAATTATAGCCTAGTCCAGTGGCTCCTTGAAATATATTGCTCAGAGATAGAGGCCAGTACTTTGGCAGTTATTAGTTATCTTAAAAAAGATTCAATTCACCAGTAGCTGCACAAAGTTGGCTTCTTTCTCATTCCTATTTTTCCTTGTTCACTGTTGAATGATTTTTCCTTGTCTTTGCAGATTTCCTCATACTGTTTTTCACAGAAGCAATCTTCTACTGCGGTGTCGTCATTTTCCTTCTGCTGATTGACCGTTTGAGAAGGCCTGATGATGAATCCGAACCCATTCCAAGCAATCAAGCCACAGTGTCTCCTCCTCACTTAGCTCAGAGAATATCTTCTGTTGCTACCTTGGTTCTGAGTCTTATAGTTCCGATGGTAACCATGGGTTTGGTCTGGCCATGGACTGGTCCTGCTGCTTCCGCCACTCTTGCGCCATACTTGGTTGGAATTGTTGTCCAGTTTGCATTTGAGCAGTATGCTAGATCTCGAAACTCGCCTTCTTGGTCAGTGATTCCTATAATTTTTCAGGTAAGGATAGCCGCGACCAATTTCTAATGCTTCATATTTGGCGCGTTTGCTGTCTTAGAGCCGCGGTATTGTCACATACTTGTCCTATTACTACACGCATCACCTCTGAGAAGGGATCTTTAGTTCGTTGTGCTAGTGAACACATATCCTGTTTATTGACAGGTTTATCGACTGCACCAACTAAATAGGGCGGCCCAACTAGTCACAGCACTGTCATACACAGTGAAAGGGGCCGAGATGACTACACATAACTTGGAGATAAGCAGCTCCCTCGGGACACTTTTGAATGTTCTGCAATTCCTTGGAATCATCTGCATTTGGTCTCTGTCAAGCTTCCTCATGAGGTTTTTCCCATCAAACACACGGAAGGTTACACCTTGATGGCAGAAAAAATTGTCAGCTGCCAACTTCAAACCGTGCTAATGCTTTTCTTTCTTTCTTCATAGTGGAAGTTTTTAACTGTTTAGTAGAAGATGACACCAGGATGGGTTCATGCTGATGCAGACATACTCTTTTTGCCGTATTGGCCTTCTGCTATTGGTAGCATGTATGGGCCATTTCCCTCATCTTCAACCCTGTATTTTCCCCCTACATGCTACCACGCCTGAGAATATTCATCTGCTCACATCAATTCTCCCACCTTGATGGTTGGAATTAAGTTGTTATGTAGATGGGTGGGGGATATTGCTGATATTGTTGGATTGTCCTCTCAAGCATTTTCAGTTGTTGCATCGACTTTTTTGTTGATGGTGTCAATAATATATGCGATTGAATAATTGGGTAATTGGGTTTAAGTATTTAAGACGATCCAACGACTTCAACATGCACTGAAAGGTGTTAACAGCCTCTTACCAATACAGTAGTAACATTCTTGTCAATGTACGCAATTCAACGACTGGGCACATACATGAAACGCGATCCCACAGTTCTATTTGAGTGTTTCACCGACTTGTCTATTTGGTCTACAACTGATGACTTGGCACGCAAGGCTGATTCCTGAGGGTTTAGAGTAAGTATGTGTGCGTGGCAGCGTGGGTCAACAATAGATTTAATTTTGTGCATAGGGGAATACGAAAAAGAAGAAAAAATAGTGTGTACTGTTCAGGTACTTTACCAAAAAAATCTCAGTCAAAAACACAACAAGAAAAAGTCAACAATGTGTACCGCGGAATACGGAAAAGTAAACCCCGAAAAGATCAAAGCAGACGATTCTTCTACAGCATTCACATTTCAAAATCACACCAACTGATCAGCCCCCACATCATTTAATTTATCACCACCACCGTCGCCGGTCAACTCACTATCCCACCCGGCCGGCGGCGGTGTAGCCGCTTCCGTATCCTCCTCCCCAACCAAAACCGCCGCCACCTCCTTCATGTCGGGCCTCCTCTCCGGATCCGGATGGCAGCAAGCCAATCCAAGCTTCAACACCGACTCCATCTCCTCCGCGCCGAATTCCCCCTTCACCCTCTCGTCCGCCGCCGCCACCACCCTCCCTTCGGCGTACAGATCCCTCACCCAATCGAGCAGCACCCTGTCATCCTCCGCCTCCGACCCGAGCTCAATCGGCCTCCTCCCGCACGCCACCTCCAGCACCACCACCCCGAAGCTGTACACGTCGCTCGCCGCCGACGGCACGGCGCTGCTGGCCAGCTCCGGCGCCAGGTACCCCAGCGTCCCCACCACCCGCGTCGTGTTGGGGGCGTCGTTGTGGCCGTACAGCTTCGCCAGCCCGAAATCGCCGACGCGGCCGCGCATCTCGGCGTCGAGCAGGATGTTGCTGGACTTGATGTCGCGGTGGATCACCACCTGTTCCCACCCGTGGTGGAGGTAGCTCAGCCCCTCGGCGACGTCGGCGAGGATCTGCCGGCGCTGCCTCCAGTTGAGGAGCTTGGTTTGTTTGTAGAAGATGTAGCGATCCAGGCTGCCGTTGGGCATGTAGTCGTATACGAGCATCAATTCGTTCGATTTCCGGCACCACCCTCGCATCTGGACCAGGTTCTTGTGCTGGAGACGCCCCATGCTCGAGATCTCCGCCATGAATTCTCTGAGACCTTGCTTGGAGTCGTGATTCACGCACTTCACCGCTATCTCCGTCCCGTTTCCGGCGAGCGTGCCTTTGTAGACCTTCCCGAATCCACCGGAACCGAGGAGTACGTCTTTGGAGAATCCATTGGTGGCTTGGGTGAGTTCCTCGTAGGAGAATCTATGTGGCCAGTACTCGAGTTCCCAATCTTCAATTTCGTCTTCTTCTTCTTCTTCGTCTCGATTCCTCTTGCTTTTCATCCAAAACCAAATCCCTAGACCAAAAATCGCCAGAAAAGCAACACAGCCGATCACGATGCCCGCAATTGAACCGGCGGACAGCGAATTCGAACCTGAAGACGGCAATCTGAAAACAGGGAGATTGGTGGTGTTGAGCTCTCTGGCTGCTACCCCTACAGTATCGCTGAAACTCCACGCCAAAACCCTCTGTGCTTCGACCCAAGTGGTTTTCGAGGCAGAGAACCCCACGAACATTTCGGCCGAGACGTAATTGGCAATCGCTGGATCTCTGTATGTAAGAGTCGGGGCGGACGGCCGGGGAATCCCAATCGGCGCGACCGTCACATTGATCTCGAAATTCCTACCGTCGAAATCGATCCAAGCGCGGACGTTCTGACCGCTTCTCATGTCCAGGGGGACGAATCCTCCGGAGGAATTGTAGTAGCCGGCGGGTTCGGTCTTGGCTGATTCGATGTTGTTGAGGTCGATGCCGATGTGGTTCCCGTTGGGGTCGTTGAACTCCGGGTTCTGGCCGGTGTCGAACTCGACGGCGAGGAGTGGGGCTTGGAAGGGGACGGTGGCGTTGGTGAAGAGGCCGAAGTACTGGCTGGCGAGGGCGTTGGGCGGGTCGGTCCAATTGGAGAGGACGAAGGCGAGGCCGAAGCCGGGGCTGGTTGCGATTTCGGGGAGAACGGAGAAGATGAAGGATGTCGAAAAGGAAGAGAGGGTGGTGGAGTTGTTGTTGGCGGCGGCGCCGGTGGTGGTGGTTCGTCTCATGGGGATTCGGGTCGGGTAAAAAGCGCGACCGAGGGAGTACTGGTTGGTGTCGTTGGTGAGTCGGATGACGGACGAGTCGACTCGGGCGTCGGGGATGAGGGTGACTCCTGGGTTGGTTGGGTTGAAGGAATTGAAGATGAAATCAACGGCGAGACATGGATGGAAGAAGAAGAGGAGGAGGAGGAGGAGTTGCTGCCACCGGCGGCGGTGGCGTGCTGGGAGAAGAGGAAGCATGCCGGCGGAGGAGGAGGTTGAAGACGCAGAGGGGATTTACTCGGATTGGGTGTGGAAATGGTGAACCATGATTTAGCCAAAGGATAATTCGGTGCTACGGGGGAAATTAATTGATCAAATTGCGTGTTGGATTTTTATTATTTATATTATCAATGGCAACTTCCAGCGGGGTCTGCCAGCCGCCGCCACCACCGCTGTTCGTCTTCCCGTTGAATTGTTGAAAATTTTGAGGGGGGAATGACATATTTCTCACAAAAAGTGATTATTACCTTTTTTTGGCGAAATATCGTTATATGGCACAAACTTTGATCTTGTTCGCAAAAGTACCCCTAAAATTTCAAATTGACAGACATTGGACCACAATTTCAACTTTGAACAGTCGGTACAAAACAACCGCATTTATTCCACTGTTGCCTACCTTCTTCTACACGGCATTGCTTACTTCTCCAAGCTCTTCAACAAAGACTTGGCAGTGTCGATCCCTGCTAAGTAAGCACCACTAACCCATCCAAAATACTTCTTGTGGAGATGCTCCCCTGTGAAGTAAACCGGCCCAACTGCAGCCTATATTTGTAAACGTTATACAAAAAACAACTATCAGGATTTGCAGAATCAATCAATTTCTCAAAGGGTATGAAGTTTGAGGGAGTTTTAGTTCTGAAGCTCACCCCCAATTTGTCGTGGCGATCTTGGCTATAGCCACGCGGCCAGTTGGAATGGCTTCCCCTGTAGAACCTGTCCGAAAACCACCTGTGCGTCAGCATGCTCTCAGGCTCTGGGATTTTATCACCAAACATCTTTCTCAGCACGTCCATGGCCTCAGCCTGCAGCTCTTTGTCTGACAGCTGCTCCATTCGTTTGGCCTCATCGTATGTTACCGTCACCATTAGTATGTTCGATCCAGGGATCTCATTATCCAGATGCTGATACAGTATATCCAAATCTAGACACGTCAGTATGCTAGCTTTCCTATTCAGGATTAAAAGCTTTCTCTATCAGATATTGCACGATCTAATTCAGTCAAATACCTGCCAAACAGGATAGTAACCACGTTGGCTATGGGCGTAAAGGAAGGTCTCAGTTCCAGGACCAGTTGGCCAAAACTTGTGAGGGAATTGGAAGAATATCTTTGAGTACACAGCCATACTGAAATCAGCTATTGCAACCCTCTTCCACATCTGGAAAACAGATCGTGTTTCTCGTGTTAAAATGGAGCATATATCTTATCTTGTAAATTGCATTATCTGATTCAACTTGAAAATCGACAGCAATGAAATTGACACTCACCGGAAGCTGCGGCTTGAACTGAATGAGATCGCTCTGGAGCACTCCGATGCTTACAGAAATAATAACATAGTTTGCCTGATATGTCGACCCATCCTCGGTTTGGACCACCACCATATTCTCCGTATAGGTGATTTCTCTAACCACCTTAAGGTTGATGTTAAGAAAAGGATAGAAAAAAAGGAAACCCATATTTCAGAATGTCAAAGGATACACTTATCAGCTACCTTTGAATAAAGGTGAAAAGTTTCAATCAAAACTGGATTAGCAGTCCCTTCCAAGTCTAATGTAGTGAAAATGAACCAAATTTGACTTCACCTAGAAATCAATAAGTGGAAACAAAGAAGAATAATGCAAACAGAACCAGTATATTCTGAACTTGAAAGTAGTAAACCAATGTGATTTTTTGTGGCATATGTAACTAATCATAAGCATGGTCTGTGCATTTTGGGGTAACAAGGCTAAGATCAGAGCCATTCTGCTTCCTGTTCTCCATCAACGAATCAAGTAGGATATGCAGAATGTATCTAGTTACCTTATTCAGCTGGAGGCGGGGATCGCCATTGATGGAGGAAAGGAACTGTTCCCCAATATACTGAGGTATAGCCTCATAGCCTCTGGGATCTGCCACGAAGTGAGCTAGCGGGCCATGGTCGGGGCCTATCGTCCTTGGGTGAACGTTCTTCAAGCTCGTTAGTTCCGGGGGCTCTCCATCTGTTAATTCATCGTTCATGTACTCCACAACTCTTTCTAGTGGAGTTTCAGGTAGACTGCACAACCAAAATTACTCCGTCACTAAGAATACAGCAAAGTGATTCATCTATAACCAACTATCTCAAGTTCTCAACTATCAATTTTGCTAAATTCTCCCCTACAAACCCTAATTTCAACAGCAAATAGAAACAAGGGAATAGACACAAAATCAGCAATATAAGAATGACCACAATACCTTCCAGACAACCGATGCGCCGCCAAAATTGAGATATCGTCGTCTTCCTTAGCTCCTGAACCCAGAGCCTGGCTGAACTTTGCGCAGAAATCAGTCCTCGCAGCGGTGGCCTTTTGAGCTGCCTCGACGGCTTCCTTCGGGTACAATCCGCCTCTACAACGGCGGCCCAAGAGAAGAGAAATTAATATAAAGAGAAATATCTATCGGAAATGAGGGGGTTTCAATTTGATCAATGTATTCCGGCCGACGCCGCCGACGCCGGCGGCTTACTGTTGTTTGTAGGTGTTGGAAGAAAGGTTTCCGTTGTCTGTGAGGGTATATTTGAGGTTCAATTTGCTGGCGATTTCGGCGATTGGATTGGGAACAGGTCCTCCACTGAGGTACCAGTTCGCTCCGAGCTCCACCATGTGCCCGCCGATCTCCGCTTTCCGCATCCGTCCTCCCACATGGGATGTCGCTTCCAGGATCACGACGTCCTTCACTCCGGCGTCGTGCAGCGTCTTCGCAGCCGCGATTCCTGAGGAAATTTTATTAGTGAGTAAAGGAGAGCAGTACATCATGAACAACACCATTACTAGCACATTTTACATAGTATCAATTTAGGGAAAGGGATTTCGGTTAGGTACCAGAGATTCCGGCTCCGATGACGATTACGGAGGGCGCCATTGTTGTCTTTTGATTTATTTTCGGGTGGAAGTCTGGACTGAATAGCTCTGTTCACAGAGCTCCGAGCTGGTTGGAGATTGTAAAGAGTGAAAAAAAGGAAAAGAGACTATTCTAGGGTTTGAAAGTTAAAACCAGAAAAAAGCCATTATTGTATTTTGATTTACATTCTGGTGGAAGTGTCGACTGAGAAGACAAAAGTGAAAAGCTGTGCTCACACTGTGACCGTCACAGAGCGCCGAGCTGGTTGGAGATAGTAAAATGAATCGCTATTTGCCGCCCGTATATTTGCTATTTGCCGCCCGTATATTTTGTAGAAAAAGTCAATTTTGCCCTTCAACACTTTGAAACCTAACTAAAATATCTCACCGGAATTGTTGGCCGCGTTTTGTTGCCGCCGCTCTGGAGGACCAAACCTGCCGCCGGCGACCTCACCTTCCTCTTTTCTATTCCTCAAATCCGGCGACAATCACTTTCGCCTTCCTCTTTTTTCCCCGCAATTCCCGGCGGCGATTCACCCTCCACCATCTTCTTTCGCCATGGGAGCAAGACCTCGGGATGAGATGGACGGAGACCTTCGGTCCGACATCGACGCTCGGACAGGGTCCGCCCGCCGGCCTCGGACGGGGTCCGACCTCTCACATCGGACGTGGTCCGATCTCCCACGTCGGACGGGGTCCGACCTCTCGCATCGGACGTGGTTCGATCTCCCGCGTCGGACGGGGTCCGATCTCCGGCGTCGGACGGGCCGCCGGTGAATAAATTTTTTTATTGTTTTAAATATTTAGAAATCTGATAATTAGGCAAATTAAAGGGAGTATTTTAAGGTAAGATTGATTTTCCGTTGATATATTTCGGTAGAATATTAAAGAGGAGTTTTTTTCTCACCAAAATAAAAGAAAGGAGTTTTTCATGGTATATATAAAAGTTTACATAAACAACTGTAAAATATTCCCTTAATTAAATTGTCTTCCCCTAATTGGCGTCCACATTTAATTTCATTTACTTAAGACATCCGAAAAAAATTCCATAATTAACATGTCCATAACCCACGTCTAATTGGCGTCCACATTTGAATTGTTAATTATTTATTGAGTAATTAAGTAGTTATATTGTTTCAGATATTTATAAAATCACCAGTCAAAATAAAATTTTTATAAAATCTGATAATTAGGCAAATTAAAGGGAGAGTTTTAAGGAAAGATTGACTTTTTCGTTGATCTAGTTTTGGTAGATTTTTTGTTTAGTTTAGACTTTAGCGGTGGAATATTAAATAGAATAGTTTTTATGGTAAAATTTAAAGGGAGATTTTTAAGGTAAGATTGATTTTTCGGTTAATATAGTTTTGGTATAATTTTTTTTTATTTTGATTGAGCGGTTGAATATTAAATAGATGAGTTTTTTATGGAAAATTTTATAAGTTTTACATTAATAAAATAATTTATTTTGAGTAAGAATTTTTCTGAAGGAAACTTCCTAATTAACTCTAATTTTTATTTCTCGCTACCAATCTTATTTCTCTTGCCATCAATAGAATTTGTATTCCTTAACAACCGAACGTAATATCCTCCCCAATTTAATGATTATTTTCCTAATTAACTACCTACAAAATTTCCTCCCACGTCTAACAATGGTTTCATAATTATACTCAATTTAACATCTCACCCACATTGACATCCGAAAAAATTTCCTTAATTAACATTTCCTATTCCATAAGCCACGTCTAATTTCAATTCCCTAACTAACACTTACTTAATTAACATAACCAATTAGAAGAGAATTTAACCACAATTGAAATCAAGATGATAGATGGCAAAAAGAAATAAAGCATTTCTTTCTTAGTTTACACCTTCTACCCCTCCAAAATCCTAAACCCTTATTCCAACAAAATAACTACATTCAACCTCGACCAATCCAATTCTACTACGACATTGTCTTAGAGACAAAATCGCCTCTACTTCCACTAACAACAATCGTTCGTATCGTCGAAATACGCATGGTAGGCCCAAGAAACTGCTCGTTACGACTCCCAAAACTCCCAAAAACGTCAATTAAAGTTTTGACACTATTCATATTTTTTTGCCCCGGACGTCCGATCGCGAATCGGTTGATTCCACCATGTTCATATCCACATTTTAGTGGAGCACCAAGGGTTACAATAATTTTTCACATCGATAGCCCTAGTAAATAGTAATTGTGAAAAAATTCTTGTATAACCATTTAACCAAATTTAATAAGTATTTATAGTCATTCTACACGGTTAAAATGAATTATCCATAAGTTTGTACAATAATTTTGGATCTCTTATAATTAATATTCATAATCTAATCATGGTAATTTTTTGAATTATCCATAAGTTTCTATTTATGTACGCAATAATTTTGAAAGTTCTAATCTAATCATGGTAATTTTTTATAATTATAAGGGTAGAAACAATGGAAACTAATCACCTCTGTCATATTGAGCAATTAGTGTCGATAAAAAAAAGCAATTAGTGGTGCATGGAGAAATTAGTGGTTTGGTCAAATTAGTTTAGTGAATAAATGGGGCGAGGCTGGAATTAGCTAGATTAATTAATATAAATAATAATATTAATATTGATATAAAATAATAACAATAATTCCCACTAATCAATCCCACTTACGACAGAAACCATTTTCTACTATCATTATATAATAATTAATCATAATTAATTACTTCTCTCCAATTAATTTCCCTTAAAACGTCTATTCCACTCCTAAAAAATTGCGCCGAATATCCTCTCTCCTTTTCTATCTATTCTTTCGTTCTATCGTCGCCGTGAAATTGGACAGCGCCAAGCCGTCCGACGCAGCAGATCGGACCCCGTTCGACAATGGAGATCGGACCCCGTCCGATTGTCGCAGGCGGACGGCGTCCATCGCCAGCGAGCGGACGGTTTTTTTTTTCTTTCCGTTTCAAAAATTGGGAGGTCCGTCGGTTGTGGGTTGGGAGGTTCGGTGGCCGCGATGATGTGGCGGATGGCGGCGGAGATGATTTGGGAGGTCCGGCAGCGGTGATGATGTGGTAGACGGAGGTGGAGATGGTTTTGGTGGTCGGTGGCGAAGGTGGAGATGGTCGGCGACGATGGTTGGAGGGAGGAGGCGGAAGAGTTTGGGAGGGAAGGGAGTGGGGGCAAAAATGTCATTTTAAATTAATATACGGGCGGCAAATAGTAAATATACGGGCGGCAAATAACAACCCTCATAGTAAAGAGTGAAAAAAAGTGGTGGTCACTGGCACCGCAGTAATTCGTATTAAATGTTCTCAGAGTTTGCTGGGTATCTGTGAGGGTTGGGGTTTGCCGTGTAAAACGAATTTCTCCTTGTATAAAAAAAAAGTAAAAAAGGAAAAGAAACAAAGAAACAAATTGTTTTCTGGTGGAAGTCTGGACTAAGTGAAAAAGGAAAAGGAACAATTTGCTTTCTATTAGACTATTACGGTTTGAAAGTTAAAAATAAAAAATTCAAATATAGTGCGCATCCGGGGAATCGAACCCCGGTCAGTACCGTAGGAGGGTACTATGATACCACTACACTAGATGCGCCTCTTGAATCCAATTTCCAAAATTTCATTAATTAAAGTAGCGTAATCTCCACGAGCACATTAAAAGAGAAATAAAGAGTTTGTTCTTTTCTATTTATTACAACTTCAATCTGTTGGAATGAAATCACATGCTAACCCACTAAGGAGTTAGCATGGTGCCAATTCCTACAATCACCATTTATTACTCTTTTCTATAATTTAACGGTTTTAATAAAGTGGGGAATTTTTGGTATTCCTAGGTAGGGGTGTTCAAACGGATTGGTAACCATGGTAACCATATTAACCGGTAGCATTCGGTTAATTTGGTTCGGTTAATTTTGATAATTGATTTGGTTTGGTTAAACAATTTAGCTTATTTGGTTTAGGTGGTTTGCTCTGGTTTCAACACTACTAACCAATAAAACCAATTAACCAATTAATGATACACCTAATATACAAAATTATTTATATTTCCATGCAACCAACGAAACCAAACTTTAGTGATTCCCTATTGTATTTCCTTGTGCACAACAAACCAAAATATTATTGTCAAAAATTAAATGGGTCTACCTATTTACTAAAC
The DNA here is from genome assembly GCA_946122785.1 of Linum tenue. Taxonomy (NCBI): domain Eukaryota; kingdom Viridiplantae; phylum Streptophyta; class Magnoliopsida; order Malpighiales; family Linaceae; genus Linum; species Linum tenue. The sequence continues at coordinate 3,560,985 of CAMGYJ010000010.1, read as the reverse complement.
CAAAACATTTACTAGACTTTAGGATTACGTACAACACCATGACAGTCACCTCAAACCTTGTATAGTTTAAGTGTTTTGATGAGGGGTATTGGTATGTATTTATATTAAGGGGTTTGTTGTAAGCTAACTATATTAGGTGCAGAGATGATGAATGATGTATTAACTCGAATGATGATGATAATCATGGATGGTTAGTCTTATTATTATTGCTTATATATAATGATAGTTTATGATAGTAACAACATATGATTATGTTTTATTCATTAACCGGATAATTGTTTTCATGTAATGTTATGTTATTTGATTAATTTGATTATCCGATTAACCAAACCAGTTAAATTTTGGTTTGATTAATTCGGTTTTCGTGTTCTTTGGACGGTTTGGTTAAGACATTTTATTTCATGTTTAATGAAATTTAGGGTTAATTGGTTTGGTTATTACCACTAGGGGTGGAAATTGGGGTGGGTGTAGTTACCCGCCCCACATTTTGCGGGTAACCACACCCACAAATATAGAATTATGTTACCCACAAAGATTTATTAAGTTTTTTTTCCTCCAAAACACGTCGAACCTATGTATGTCTTCTGTCAAAAATGGACAAGGATTTTTACTATCAAGAAAACATTTTGATGCTCACTATCAAGCGGTACGTACTCATTCTTCTCTTTATTTAGTTCTTATAGTTCTTGTAACTAATCTATATATACTAATAATTCATTTTTTTTATGCTATTGTAGATTGATATGGATGTAGATATATATGATCAAAGATATTATGTTGATCAAGGATCCTATTATGGAAGTATTTTGTACGACCAGCCTAGCCATTGTTCAAGGGATGTTTGGAACAATTTGCCGGTATGCATAATTCTTCAACCTTTATCATAGTTTATTTAGTTAACATACTTAGTAGTTTAGAATATAATTTTGTAAATAGTTAATCATATCAATCATTTACTTAGCCCAAATCATTGAAAACAACCAATATGATTAACCATTTACAAACTTTTATTCTAAACCACTAAATACGTTTAAAAAATAAACTAAGACAAAGGTTGAAGAATTATATGTACATGCAAATTGTTCGAAACAACCATTAACCGATGGTTAAATTGGTCATACAGAACACTTCTTCAAGGGATCCTTGGTCAAGATAATATATTTTATCATATATATATATATATACATTCATACCAATCTACAATATCTTAACAAAAAATGAAATAATTAGCATATAGATTAATTAACAAGAATAATAAGAACCAAAATACAGAGAAGAATAAGTACGGACCGCTTGATAGTCATCTTCAAAAATGTTTTCTTGATAGTAACAATCATATTTCATATTTTACACAAGGTGAACAAAGGTTTAACGTGTTTGAGAGAAAAAAAAATTACAAAATATTTTTTGATGATAATTCAGACTTAGCCACAACCTGAGCCGACGACTATTTCTTAAGTTAAGGGTGGAGAGGGGAGTGAGTGAAGAGAAAATCTTAGAGAGAGAAAGGAGAAAGCTTGGTTTGGAGGAAAATGAGATCTGGATAGCGTAAGGCACATGCAACACGTCCTTATTTATTTAGTTTAAAACGGCGTAGCATTGTCATTGGTCGTCAAGTTTGAACACCTTGCCTTTATACGGCTAGCGAGGTTTGAAAGACTCGAGAGAGCTGCTTTTATAGGTAGCGGATCGTGGGTGACGAGGGAGGGGAGGCGATTTGGCGATATTTCGCAAAACAAAATCTTCGGCGGGTTAAACAGTTTTGCGTTTGAAATTTAAACCGCGTATGGAGATGCAGTTTAGGAGGAAGACGCGCGGACAGACGGAGTGATCGCACGTGCTTAAATGGCACACGGTCAGTCATTGAATCACGGGGATCCAACTGTCAATCAAACTACAATGACCCCACGCGTTCTGTAAACGGCAAAAACGGAGACTGTTGCATCCCTGCGATCCTCGTTTTAATCGCCATGGGGATGCAATCCTTACAAAATTGTTATGTGGATGTACTTTCTTTTTTTTTTTTGGTGAAAAAATGGCATTTTTGGAATTTATCTAATTAACAAGCTGGAAAATATCCCGCAAATTTTGCATTGAAAAAAGTTTCGACGGCATAAAAAACAAATTTGGTCTGTTTTTCAAAGAAGGAAGTTGGGTCAATTGTCTGCTACGGCTCACAAATTCTTACTTCTTAGCACATTATTGGAAGTAAAGAAAAGCAACAAATTTGAGAGGTTAAAAGCTGGAAGATGTCCATTAAATTTCTTTTTTTTTTGGAAGATGTGTGCACAAATATCCAATAAGCCTGTTGCAAAGCAAAATAGCAAACAACAGGCTATATATCAGATAAGAGCTTTGAAGCTACTGTGGCATTCGATTTCTCAATGGATATATGCAAAAATATGGCCGCTATGCCCAAAACCTCACCGATATGTATAATCAATGAGAGGTCGCACGCGGATGGAAGTCTTTTGCACAAACTCAACAAATAACCTTAAACAAACATACAAAACTATGATTAAAAAAAATCAATCTCACAAAGAAAGAACTCATCAGAAGGAGAAGATAGCTAAGCAATGGAAAGGAAGAAAATATAACGAAGGAAAGAAGAGGAAGCTACAGAGGCGGCCGCTAGCGAGGAATTTTGCGACTTCCGTCTACTGTTACGACGCAGCTTTCTATTTATAGAGAAGTGAAGGAGGTGCGATGCTCTTACCAGATTTAGGGTTGAGCTTTCCGGGCAGCAGGGCAGCCTCACATTTTGCTTCGCCGGTCTCTGGGAGTTTGGCGGTGTGGCTGCCCCGACCTGCCCGCCCCGAGGCAATAAAAGAACTGCAACTTGCACAGCGATAACGAAAAATATCTTCAATAAATAAGTAAAATATAATGCGAGCAAGTGGGCTGCTGCCTCGCTGGCTGCAATTTTTGAAGCCAGAACCTTATGGGCCGTTCACTTGCCATTCCATTTCTTATAGCCGTGGCAACAGAAAACAAAGTAAAATGAAAACGAAATTGTCATTTCCTGAAAAACAAAACCTGAAGAAATCTTGTTTAGCTGAGAATTTTGGTGAGTTCTGAAACTGGATTCTGAAAATAAAAACCTGTTTAGTTACTTCATATTGTTGGGATTTGGGGGAGGCGGCCACTAGGGTTCAGAAGCTAATGCGTTTGGAAAAAAAGAAAGGGGCTGCTGGGATTCGAACGACGGAGCTCATTAATGAATAGGAGCATTTTTCCACCAGGCAACGGGGAGAAACCCGTCCCCCAGTTTTTTAAAAATAAGTTTTTATCGTTTCCCACTAGCTACCTCTTTGTTGGGAAATGGTTTTTTCTAACAAAAACGAAATGACACGTGAACACGTTTCTTGCTATTTGTTTCTTGATTTTCATTTTCACAACATAAAACAGAAAACAAAATGGGAACTGAACAGGCCATTAGCTAGCCAGATGCGAATATAGAACCCGAATCTGGCCATCTCAGCCAACCCTAGCAGAAGAATCCTATTCCAGAAACACCCCTCGCAACAACGTTACTTCCTCCCCAAGTTACGCCACCAAGAAACAAATAAAGGATGGACTCAAATTAACAATATAATAATTAGGTTTTTTCTTCTTCGTCCACCAAACTAATTAACATCGCAACATACATGTGTATATGTATACTCGAATCCTAACTTGGTCCGTACTCTACTAATTCTATTATTAATTATAAATCATAATGCAATCCTGCTCCGAAACAAATAAAGACTAAAAGAAGAATTGATTATATTAATTATTGAGAACAATTATCATGTTAACTTATATTATGGTCGTTGTGGATCAAGTTTTTGCCTAGGACAACGAAATCTCCACAATTTTCCATGTCATTTTTAACATTTTAAGTTATTAGTTACATTAAAAATAAAACTAAATAAACATGTATATCAATAATCATGACCAAGATTTGAACCTGTGACCTACGAGGTGAAACTATCATCATTTCAAATGTTCAACCACTAGGATAAAGTATATTTGATGCTATTAACCACAACAAAACATGTATATCAATCACCATGACTAAGATATAATCATGCAACCTACAAGCTCAAACTGTAATCATTTCAAATTTTTAACCAATAGAATAAAATATCTTTCATGCAATTAATCACAACTATTTTTTAACCAATAGAATAGCTATCACGGTTAAAATTTTATATTCTGTTTTTTTAGCATTGATAAGAAAATCATTAACATCTACAAATAAATTATTTTTAGTTTATAATATGTTTCATAATTGTTTATAATTTCTTACAAATAATTAAAAAAATCCGAAAAGCATAAATTTAGTTGGTACACAATTATAAACTTTTACATAATTTGACATGTGATTTTCTTTTAAAATTAAAAAATGAAAAGTAAAGAATAATCTTCTTCCGCATTCTAGGACATGAAGAATTTAACATTTTATTTGTACGAACTACTATAAATATGTGAACTAATGTAGATATGTTGCAGTTTGTTAGAAAATACTTACTATAAATATATGAAATATATCAACATAGTTAAGGCATATGGTACATTGATATATACACAAAATTTCTTGTGTTTAAGAATATCACTAGACACCAATGGTCACCAAAAGTTTTTTTTTTGTATATTTTTCAAAACTGAATTATGGTTATATGGTTTAAATATGTTTGTGACCAATTGGTGAAAGAAGTTAAAAAAAAGTCATGTACATATACATAATGCATTTGTCATTTTTAGGATTGAATTTGGCATTTCTCGCCTATTAAAATGATATCATTATCTTTTTTTATGTTATTCCGTCTTCTTTCTCTTTTCATTTTTCGTACGTCATTAAATATTCTTCCATGCACAATTATGAAACACATTGTCTTTACTTTTTTCCTAATGTAATTATAATTTCTTTCTTTTCTCTTTTTATTGTTTGACATAAATTTCTTTGTTTTTCATATGTGCAACTTTGAGTTATATTCAGATGAATACCACATAAGTTAAGCAAAGATTTGTAAACGAATCTTAAACTATTGGATATATGATGGTTGATATGTAAATAACTATTTTAATACTTACTTAATATGACACCATAATACATATATTACTATTACTGTTTATAGTAACCAGTTATACTCGCCGGACACAGTGGCGGAGCTAGCTCATAACAAGGTGGGTCCCGGGATCCACCTTGGCTCAAGATTATAGTGTTTGTAAAATCGTATTGTATAAGTGGTTCGATCGAGAAAACCTTCTATTGGTTTTTAAATCGTAGACGGTCTTATAGTAGTATAAAATGGTTGAATCACGATTAAACCATGGTTTCAACATAAATATCATACTATTGACCTTTTTAATACAACCACTGCTACGGATTTACAATCCCTGCTAAATTATTACACAGATAACAATATTTGTACACAATTAATAACTCTGCAACCTATTACCTCATGTTTACTGGTTTTACTTATCTACAAATAAATTGTAGAAAACTTTGTGGTACACATGAACCTTGCATATTATATAAATAACTCTTGACTTTATATAAAACTGTGTCCCTAATTATGTATTATAAATTTACTAATTTCTAATTTAGTATCGAATTATCCACCTTCCAACGAAAATATGTCGACATACTATGAAACACGTTATAGGTCATTTCATTCATTTTATATAATTTTTTTTTATGTCAGACCCACCTTAAGTGAAATCCTGGCTACGCCACTGGCCGGACAGCCTTACTCATAAGATAATGATCTATATCTTCTCTGTTACCTTTAAGAGTATAGTTCAAAATGACTTATTGTCCCTCCCATTGACCATGGCAGAACATAGAGTATTCAGTTTTCCGTCACCCACCTCTCAGACCTTCTGCCGTAACTTAACTGTCAAGATACATGCAATATGCTATATCTTATTCAGTCAAATAAACATCCATTCATCATCTCAAACTCAAAGAATTCATACATCACAACATAAGGACCATCACCCAGCCTCTTGATAACTCAATGTTTAAACATGTATGCATCAAATATCACATCATACTGGCATTACCATGTAACCCCTGTCCCAACATAACAAAACATCATATCATCCAATCTTAAATCATTGTATAAAACACCATAGAAAACCATCATCATCGACATGCACATTTCATATATCACATCATAGAAAGTCATTACTTAACCACATCATAAGTAATATTTATACAAGGATTCAATCACATGCATGGTTAGGTTCATTGCATTTTACATCTTAATTTGCCAAGTCCTACATTCCTCGGGTAGTATAGTAGATGTCATGCATACCACCACAGATCGTACCTAGACTGGTGTCCTATAAATCCACTGCGGGTCATACCCTAACCGATGTCATGTATACCAGGGTGGGATGTACCCGGACCGGTGTCCTATAAAATCAACGCAGGATCATATCATGACGATGTCCTGTAAATTCAGTTACTATATTGACTGCACAACATAACGTCTTTATGTTTGTATTAAGTCACACAATTCCAGTTACAGTCAGTCACATATTTAATATTGGATGATAATGTGAAGTGAAGACAAAGTGTCTCAATAACTGACATTTGCTTTGATATCATTCGTACAATGTTGAAGGTAAGAAGCATAGACGAATAGTTTTGTTGTACTTTGATATAATGGTGGAAAAGGCTAGCGTACACTCGAGGTGTAATATGCACCTTCATTCATACATATTATTTGTATGTTAATATATTTTGACAAATAAGAATCGGTGGTTATTATTTTTCTTTAAATGAATCGTAAGATTTGGATTAGAGAATTAGAGACCGTGGTTCACCTATTAGAGAATATATGGTATAACATCATGTGCCAAACTTCGTTAATACATGGTCTAAATACCAACTCTATAGGAGTTCGGTAAGGTGGCGCACGAGCTTAAACCATGTACAACTTATGAAGTTGACAATTGTTGGTCCAAGCGGTGATGAAGTTACAACGTTGTTTAACTTTATTGTTGATCATCATTAAAATATAGAGTAAATGTAGCGGCCCTCATATCAGATAAGTCAGTGATAATAGGTAACAATAATAAATAATTATGAAAATTAGGAATCTGATACCATTGAAAAAAATAACAAATAATAGAAAGAAAAATACAAACAGATAACACTCGCCGCCCATCGGGCGGGCACAAAACTAGTAGTAATAAAGCTTAATATATGCTATAATGCATCAATCCTCCTCATTCGAAGAATCTAGTCCATGATGTTCGGTGAACAATTAGTCGATCGGGTCCCAAACCTTCGGATTGATCAACACAAATATCCATAAGGGGATTTGTCAACTGTTATAAGTCGTGACAACTTGGTCGAAAATTCGAGTCTCATATCATAATTCATACCACTATTTTGATTATCAACCGTCTAAATTGATTTTAGTATGTTTTAATGGTATAGATTCATGCAAGTTAGCTAACTTGAAATTATATGTATTTTAACCGTATAGATTCATAGAAGTTAGCTAAGTTGAAATTATAACAAGTTACGGTAAGATATCCCTAAATTATAAATACCACTAGCACTTAATCAATTGGGCTACTCAACTGAAACATAATGAAAATAAGGTTCATAAATCATGCAAAGTAAAATAAAACCTAACGCGAGAAACATTGACCACGTACGTATACATTCCGTCAAATGCTTCTCCGCATTCTCGTTGAAATAAAATGCCCACTTAATAATTAATTTACACTATTAGAAACCAATGATGAGACGACACGTGGAGGGGAGCAGCGGTGGCTGCAACCCGCACCGCAGCCAAATTTCGTCCAACAATAAAGGATGGTTTGATTTTTGTGATAGTTAAATTGATGCATTGTCATCATTGCATGCATAATAATATACATGTATATACTAAAAATGTTGTATTGTAGTTTACATCGTTTGGATTCGGTGATAGGTTATTATGGTTTTTAAATAAGTTAACTAACTTTTTAATTGAAATGCCACGTTTACCCTCTGTTTTTATTATGAAAAAGCAACACACATAAGAAAGTAGGGTAATAGTTGGAACAAAAACAAAACCCAACAATCTCAACCAAACAATCTCAACAATCTATCACTCATTTTGAGTGATAGTTTGCGTCAAATCAAGCGAATAATACTTGTTTTGTGTTTTTTGTTTGACTTTTACTTGTCCTTTTTTTCTTTCCTTCCCCTTTTCCTTCGGGAGTGGTTTTGTCCACTTTGGAGTTGGCTCTTTATTGTTCCTTGGATCATGCCTCTTGATCCTTTTGTATATCAAACCACTCTTTTCTATTTCAATGCAATTTCACCATTATAAAAAAAAAGCGAACAATACTTGTATTGTTAAAATAATACATTGTAGACAATACATGTGTTGCAACTATCTCAACTAAACTATCACCAAAACCAAACCAAACCAACCCTAAATATCAATTTTACCCCTAAAATATCATCCATCCATCCAACCAACCAACGATATCACCACCTCCTACTTTGTCTCTGCATCTCTTCTTTTTGACGGGTCTTCTTCTTGCTGTAAGCGCTGCAATTGAATATGTTGGGGAAATATGGATAAACGCACCAAGGTCAAGTATCTGATGGGCCTGAAGCCCATTAATGGCCCATTAGGGCATCACCTGGGTGGCACCAATGGCAAAGGGGCGCATGACGACAAAATAGGCTCGTGGACAAGGAAGTACGGCCGGGGAAGGTTGGGAAAGCGCCACGTAGACAGATGGTCCCCCCATGCGCCCCGACGCGAGGGCCGGAAGATGCGCCACGTGTAGGCGCTTAGACGTTGGACCAGACCAGACATTTAATGCTAGGCTGACATATAAGGATGTTCGGCAGGAGTTGGTCGGGGCCTGGTCGGAAGCTCGAGTAGTATAAATAGCACTCGGTAGGTGGCATTTAAGCAGATCGGTTTCTCTCACTAAGATCACTTATTGCATTTATCTCTCTAGAATCGCGGCTAACTTGATCGTCGAAGTGCTAACAGGCGGGTCAAGCCCTCTAGGCGCCTGTCTTGCAGGTTCTGGGCGCTTGTTGAAGAGAGGAGCGGTTCCTTCGGTGGGAAGGAAGTATTTTGGCTCAAACAAAATCCATTATTATTGGCCAATCAGCTTGCGAACTCATTGGTTGGGATAGAAGAATTTCAAGTCCCACATGTTATTGGCACAGTTTGTCGAGAAATTTTACAATGCTATATAGTATTTGTGCTATAGGTTTTTGTCTTTATGATACAATTTAAAATTGTACATTTAACGTTATGGTACAATTTTAGATTGTACCTATACTTTTTGTACAAATTCTTTTATGGTACAACTTGAACTTGTACCTTTATGTGATGGTACAACTTCAAGTTGTAAATTTATACCATAACATAAATGTACAAATTGTTTTATGGTTACAACCTAAACTTATACATTTAATGTTATGGTACAACTTTGAGTTGTACATTAAAGCAGTTTGCGTGGGAGGAATCGCGGAGAAATTCTTTCCACACATAATCATTCTCGTTTGCATCATTTGCTAGCTCCCAGAAAGTACTTTTCCCTTCTTCCGTTCATTACTATACTCCTTCATATTTCCTTTTCCTGTGCGGAAACAAAATCCTTCCGTCTATCAAAAGTGCCTCTTCAATTTCTCTATTTAAACAGCACAGGGCCCTGCTTTGCCGATACACAAACACCCATTGATTGCTACTCGCTCGCTTCTTGCAGCACAGAAATCATACCCTAGAGGAATCTCCACAATGTCGACATCGGAGGGGAAGAAGTTGATCACCCTGAGGAGCAGCGACGGCGAGTCGTTCGAAGTGGAGGAGGCGGTGGCGATGCAGTCCCAGACGATCAAGCACATGATCGAGGACGACTGCGCCGACAACGGCATCCCTCTCCCCAACGTCACCGCCAAGATCCTCGCCATGGTCATCGAGTACTGCAACAACCACCACGGCTCTCCTGACGGCGCCGCGGAGGACGGCCTGAAGACTTGGGACGCGGAATTCGTGAAGGTCGATCAGGAGACGCTCTTCGACCTAATTCTGGCGGCCAATTACCTGAACATCAAGGATCTGCTGGATCTTACCTGCCAGACGGTGGCGGACATGATCAAGGACAGGACGCCGGAGGAGATCAGGAAGCATTTCAACATCGTCAACGACTTTACCCCGGAGGAGGAAGAAGAGGTTCGCAGGGAGAACCAGTGGGCTTTTGAGTGAAAAAAAAAACGACGTATTGGTCATCGAGATATGTAGTAGCAGCAATTCTTTAGCGGTAGTAGTATTAACCATTACGAATTTAGACTATTATACTAGTAGTAGTTTTTTCGTTGGAGCCGAGGTATTGTCATTCATTGTTTTTTTTTTTTTTTACTTCTGCGTGTGAAATACATATCTAAACGAGTGTGCGATGATTAGGTGATTTCCAATTTGTCGCTTGTTTTCTGTTTGAACCTAACTGAGTGTAGGAGTGAGGTTCGAGTAAGAGTTTGGGTCAAGAAGAAACACGAGCGTCGGGTTTGATCGGAGGAAGAAGGAAGGGAGAGTCGGGCGAGAGTGAGCTTCAGAACTTTTAGAGAGAGAAGTAGTTGTTAGAGAGCGAGAATGGCTAAAAAATGCGATCTCCTCACCCACCGTAGTAAATGCCATATTTATAGGCTTCATGGTGGTGGGTGAGTGGTTGACATAAGAGGGGATACAATGATGTGACTACTGGGATACAATGATGTGACCCATGATGTGACCACTAGCATACTAAGGACTTTTAGGCCATCTCTCTACCTAGGATGAGTCAGAGATCCACTCATGACCCTGATGTGACCACTCGCTGAGGAGGAGTGCGCTTCTCTCCTCTTCTGATTTGGCCTACGCTTGTCCTCTCCTAGCGCATGTAGTTGCGCTTAAGCTCTTCGCGCCAAGACGTGGTTAGCCACGATGAGGCGGCACACTCGGGGTCCTCGCGCCGCCGTGTCGGGGTCTATTTAGCTGCGCCCGGTCCCTTGGCGTGATCAGGCCCGAGTCTTATCCCCAACAATTGCCCCCCATCAGGGGGTGTTTTGTGAACGCCCCCTGTTTAGGTTTCTTCTTGACAGACTCTTGTCCTCTCCTAGCGCATGTAGTTGCGCTTAAGCTCTTCGCGCCAAGACGTGGTTAGCCACGATGAGGCGGCACACTCGGGGTCCTCGCGCCGCCGTGTCGGGGTCTATTTAGCTGCGCCCGGTCCCTTGGCGTGATCAGGCCCGAGTCTTATCCCCAACAATTGCCCCCCATCAGGGGGTGTTTTGTGAACGCCCCCTGTTTAGGTTTCTTCTTGACAGACTCGGGCCGGTGTGCTCTTCGAGGGGCGGATCTTTTGGGCCTATTCCGCTTGTAGACGTGCGCGATACTGTGGACCGGTGTCACCTTGCACTGATGTCATGCGCCGTCGCGCTCGTTGTTGGGCTTCGTTTGTTCGTTACGCGCGATACTTGGCGCGCGCTGATGCGCGTACGGGGTCGTTTTCTTCGCGCACGTTACACTGGCGGCTCGCGCTTGCGCGATCGTTGTTGAGCTTTGTTCGCTGAGCGTGATACTCGCGCGTGATACTCGTTGTTTTCCTTTCGCAGCGCAATGCGTGTTTTTCTTTTCCTCGCGGGTATGTCATGCCCCCCAGGCGGTGCGCGGCACTGGTGGCGTCGCCGACTAATGCCTATGATCGTAGGTGTCCACGTGTCACTATGTGGTTAGGCTACTTGGGCGGGGATTTTTTGAATTTCGAAAAGATTTGGTGGGATCTGACGGTTACGGATCCCAATGTGACTTTAACCTTTCGCCTTCCGCTGGCCGGCTTTGGCCCTTCGCCTTCCCCCTGATCGACTATAAGTATGAGATTGTTGCAGAGAGGAGGGCTCACTTGTTTTCCCCGATTATAGCCTCACTTTCCTTTTCCTGAGATTTCCCTCCTCCTTCACTTTTCCTTCTCTGAGATTTCTCTTCTCCTTCTACAACCTTATTCCTCTTTTGCTGTTGTTCAATTTCGAGTCGATATCATGTCTAACATCAACAATCAGGAGGCCGAGGTCGTACAAGGCGAAGAAGGTAATTTCTCTCCTCCCTCGCATACTTCTTCTGACCATTCCGGTGGTGGGAACGGAGGTTCTGGGGATTGGAATGGCGGATCTGACGGCGGGGATGGCAGCAGTGGTGGTGGGATTCCGGCGACGCCGACGTTCGATGCTAGGTCGGGCGATGGGGCCGGAAGTTCTTCTGATGCGGGTATACTCGCTTCCGGGAGTGGGGGGGCGATGCGGCCAGCTCGGGGTACTCTGATTATTCGGCGTAATCAGGGTGATAGACCGGTCGTCGGCGATGCAGCGGGCGGCGAGGAAGTCGCCGACGATGAAGTCGCCGACGATGAAGTCGGCGACGATGAAGACTTCGCCGACAAGATGGCGCAAGGGGACTTTGGTGTGCAATTCGCGCCGCGCGCCGTCGAGCGCGTTACCGAAGCCATGGCCCGCTTGGGGCCGCAAGGTGTTGGCGCTACATACCGCGTGATCGAGTGGGCCGAGATGTGGGGTGACCAACCAGCGCCGTCTGACAACCTCAAGCGCGGACCCGAGCACTCCTCGACGTATGACGTGGATGACGTGGAGGAGTTGGTTCGCGGACTGGGCTTGCCCCCCAATTGGGAGTACGCCGCTCCGTTGGTGCGCAGCATGGTGGGGAACTGCCCCCCTGGGTGGTTCGGTGTGTACGCGGAGTACTGGGTGATGGGGTTCAAGTTCCCCATCGACCCGTTGCTGTGTGCCATATATGACCGCCTCAAGTGCTCCATCGGTCGGCTCTCCCCGTCAGTCATCATGCACGCGAGTTGCCTCCGCCTCGCGTGCAAAAGGCTTAACATCGTGCCCACTTACGGGCTATTTAGGAAGATGTATAAAATCAAAGAGCCCTCAAGGCGGAGCGACTGCCTTTCCATCCAGCGTCGCGACAACCGCCCCGATGGCTTTGTGTATGGCTCGCCCAAGTTGAAGAAGACTTGGTTCGATAATTTTTTCTACGTTAAGCCCACTCCCGGGGAATGGGCGAGCGGGTTACTGGCGGAGCCCACCTCCTGGATGAAGGGCAGCATAGCCGGGTTCGAGTCGGACGTCGGTCATTACGACGAGCTCAACGCTGAGTATGAGGCTTGCATGCCTCATCGCATGAATTTATACAAGCGGGGTGTCCGTGAAGCTTGCTTGGAAGAGCTATTTGGAGAGGGTTAGTTATATTTCCTTTCCTTTGTATTCTATCTTATTAACCGCTCTCTTACGATTTATTGGCGCAGGTGTTGACTTTTCCACCCTCGCGAGTATGATGTCGGTGGACGATGTCGTGCCGCGTGCCGACAAGAAGAAGAAGAAGAAGGTTGGCGCGGCGCCAAAGGCCTCAAAGCGGAAGGAGGTCGAACAGCCGCAACCGCAGGCTGTCGAGAGGCCCCGCAAGACCATTCGTATAGCGGAGCCAATTGCTCAAGTGACGAAGCCGCCTCCCGCGGCGCCGCAGTTGTCAGCCGCGCAACAGCTATCATTGGCGCTTTCGGAGCCCGAGGCGACAGTGAGTCGGCCCGCGCGTCGAGGAGGGGATGGGGCTGGCAGCTCATCTGGGACGTCCGCTACTGCTCCCACCGCCAGCGCTGTTCCTGCCGCCGCCGCCGTCCACCAAGTCCGCGACGTGCGGATTCACACCGCGGCGGCGTGTAACCTGGTATCCGCCAACCATGCGCTCCGGGCGATCGGGCCCGTTCTCTCCGTTCCTCCGCGGGTGGAAAAGACGGATCCTCTCCATGACCTGGCGCAGATCCACTTCGCGGTAAGACCTAGTTGGATCCCTGTAGTTTAGATTTATTTTCTTAACCTTCCCTTTCCGTCTTCCCCTCCTCTTTTTTGTTTTCGTGTTTGGCTAAGGCTCGTGGCGTTGTAGGGTCTGTCGGCGACTTTCCGGGCTCAGCAAGAGCGTGCCTCGATGCGCGCCAAGATGAAGGCCGACGAGGCGCAAATCGTCCAGCTGGAGGGAAAGGTGCTCGGGGCGAACAATCGCGCTGAGGATGCGACCACTAAGGCCAACGAGGCGCTGGAGTCGCTCGGCCTTTTGCAGAGCCGATTAGCCGCGGACGTGGAGGCGGCCAAAGAGCAGGTGCGGAACGAAGAGCGCTCCGCCCTCCGGAAAGAGCTGGAAGTCTCTTTTTCTGAGAAGTTGCGCAAAGCTCGCGAAGACTTTCAGAAGGAGAAGGACGACCTTGTTCGCCTTCATACTGTCGCGAAGGCTGAGGCCGTTCGCGAGGCTGAGGCCGCGGCCATCCGCCAGTTCAAGTCTTCCCAACCTTTCGGGAAGATCATGGCGGATGCCATGACCAAGGCCGTGATAGCGGTCGGCAAGAAGGTTCGGCCCGAGAATCCAGGGATGCAGTGGGATACTCGCGAGATGGTTCATCATGTCAAAATGTGGATCGGCGGGAAGCATCCTTTGGATTCCGACTCCGAGTCCGAGGAAGAGGAGGAGGAAGAGGCGGAGCGCCGGGAGGAGGTAGATCGTCCAACTGGGGAGGAGGTTTTGGGCGCCAGGAGGGATGGCGAGGTGGCTGATGAAGATGAGGAGGACGAGGAAGAGGAGCGCCCCTTGTTGCGTCACAGGTCGAGCAGGAAGGACGAACAGCCCAACACTGGCTCTGCTTAAGTGTTGTCCAATCGAGCTCTAGCTGTTTTGTTGATTCTTCTTGCTCTTTTTGTTGTTGTTTTTTTTTTTTAAGTGTAATTGCGGACAACATTGTGGCTTCCTCCTTGATTATGCCAAGAGTTCTTCGACCGTGTTTGTTTCTCTTTCTCCCTTTTTTATCTGTCTTGCTCCATAACTTTGTGTGCGCGAGTGTGCGGCGACCGCCGCTTTTGTTGTTTTCTCGCGCGGAGGATGCGCGAAATGGGCTGATGCTAGCTTTTTGTTCTTTCGAACTAGGCGCGAATAGTGCTGGACTATTGCTAATTTTTTGTTCTTTCGAACTGGGCGCGAATAGTGCTGGACTATTGCTAATTTTTTGTTCTTTCGAACTAGGCGCGAATAGTGCTGGACTATTGCTAATTTTTTGTTCTTTCGAACTGGGCGCGAATAGTGCTGGACTATTGCTAATTTTTTGTTCTTTCGAACTAGGCGCGAATAGTGCTGGACTATTGCTAATTTTTTGTTCTTTCGAACTGGGCGCGAATAGTGCTGGACTATTGCTAATTTTTTGTTCTTTCGAACTGGGCGCGAATAGTGCTGGACTATTGCTAATTTTTGTTCTTTCGAACCGTGTCCTTTTATTAATTGCGCTAATGCGCTGTTGCGAACGTGGTACACGCTAATCTGCCCTGTGGTATTTCCTTAGGTTCTGTGCGTTCCATGTTCTTGGGATCTTGTTGCCCCCCAATTCGCTGAGTTTGAATGTATTCGCGCCCACTACTTCGCGGACCAAGTAAGGACCTTCCCATGTTGAGGCGAGCTTTCCGTGCTTGGGGTCGGGGCGGAAGTTCCGCCGTAGTACTTGGTCGCCAAGGCTCAACTTGTGTGGAACCAGCTTTGCGTTGTGGTACTTGGCTACCTGTTCTTTCATTGCGGCTAGCCTGATGGCTGCCAGCTCGCGCCTTTCTTGTGACAACTCGAGCTCTAATAGGCGCGCGTCGTCGTTCGCTCCTTCGTTGTACTCGGTGACCCGGTAGGTCGGTATTGTTGTTTCGATGGGGATTACCGCGTCAGTGCCATACGTGAGAGCGAAAGGGGTTTCGCCCGTTGCCACCTTGTGTGTGGTGCGGTGCGCCCATAGCACCGTGTTGAGCTCGTCCGCCCAATTTCCCTTGGCTTCATTCAAGCGGGTGTGGAGGCCGTGCAAGATCGCTTTATTGGAGGATTCTGCTTGGCCGTTGGCTTGTGGGTAGGCCACCGATGCGAATCTTGCGATGGTTCCCATCTCGTCGCAGAAGTCTATCACTTCCGCGCAATCAAATTGCTTCCCATGATCGAAGATGAATGCATTTGGGACCCCGAAGCGCGACAGGATGTTGTTGCGCAAGAAGCGGGTCACCTGTCGCGCCGTGATAGATGCCAGCGCTTCGGCTTCGATCCACTTGGTGAAGTAGTCTACTGCCACAATTATGTATTTGCGTTTCCCTTTCGCCGTTGGGAAGGGGCCCAAGAGATCGACACCCCATTGTGCAAAAGGCCATGGGCTCAAGTTACCTTGGAGCTCGGTGGCTGGCAAGTGATGTTGGCGCGCGTTGACCTGGCATTTGTGGCATTGGTCTACGTAGCTCTTCGTATCTTTCTTGATCCGCGGCCAGTAGTAGCCATGCAGGAGGACGGTGCGCTCCATGCTGCGTGGCCCCGCGTGCATTGCGCACAGCCCCTCATGTAGTTCGCGTACCAAGTCGCGCGCTTCTTCTTGCCCGATGCATTTGAGGTAGACGCCCGAGTATGACCTTCGGAATAGGTCCCCTTCAATGAGTGTGCAACGAGCTGCCTTTTGCCTTAGCGCCCAAGCTTGCTTAGGGTCCTCCGGTACTGTCCCATCTTGGAGGTACTTCACGATTGGGTGTCTCCAGTCTTCATTTGTCATGAGCTGGGTTGTATTGACTGCCGCCTCCGGGGAGATATCCTCTTCTTCTTTTTGGACGGACACGAGACGCGTGGATTCGAAGTCGGTAGCCGTCGCCAGTTTGGATAATGCGTCAGCGTGCGCATTCTCTTCCCTTGGTATCTGCGCATATGTTACTGCTTCGAATGTCGTGGCTCTCATCTTAACGCGTTCCATGTAGTGCGCCAGTGTGTCTTCCTTTGCGTCAAACGCGCCGTTCAACTGATTGACCGCCAAGGAGGAGTCGGAGAGTATCCGTATCGTCCTTGCCCCTAGGTCGTGGGCGGCCGTCATTCCCGCCAAGATGGCCTCGTATTCCGCGGCATTGTTTGTTTTCAGTGCTCGGAACCTGATTGCGATTTCGTGAACTGCTCCAGCAGGTGTGCGCACCACAACCCCTGCTCCGGCGCCATGTTTGCTCGCCGCTCCATCGACGTAGACTTCCCAGACGCCCTCTGGCGTTGTTTCGAGGGTTACCCCCTCCGCGATGAAGTCCGCTAGGATTTGAGCTTTTATTGCTGGCCTTGGCGCGTATTGAATATCGTATTCCGACAGCTCGACCGCCCATTTGACCATGCGCCCCGACACTTCCATTGAGGTTAGAATCTTCTTTAGTGGGAGGTTTGTCAGGACGGTGATCTGGTGCGCTTGGAAGTACGGGCGCAGCTTCTGTGAGGCGCTCACCAGTGCCAAGGCAGCCTTCTCGATCGAGGAATATCTTGTTTCCGCGCTGACAAGAGTGCGCGAAGTGTAATACACTGGTTGTTCGGTTCTGCCATCTCTTCGGGATATCAGCACTGCGCTTACGGCCCTTGTTGACACAGCGAGATACAAGAAAAGTTTTTCATTAAGCTTGGGAGCAGTCAATACAGGGGGGGATACAAGATACGCCTTTAGCTCTTGGAACGCTGCTTCGCATTCCGTGGACCACGCGAAGCGCGTCCCGTTCTTTAGTATTTGGAAGAAGGGCGCACACTTGTCGGCGGATCGCGGTATGAATCTCCCCAGTGCCGCTATCTTGCCATTCAGGGATTGGATTTCCAACGCATTTCGAGGCGCCCGTAGTTGTTGGACCGCCGTGATTTGCTTTGGGTCGACCTCTATGCCGCGCTTGGTTATCATGAACCCGAGGAATTTTCCCGCTTCCGCTCCAAATACGCACTTGAGTGGGTTGAGGCGGAGACTGTGTTGACGGAGGGCTTCGAAAGTCTCGCGCAGGTCCTCCAGGTGCGAGTTGCCTGCCTTCGTTTTGACGATGAGGTCGTCTACGTATGCCTCGATGTTCCGTCCGATTTGTCGCGAGAAAACCGTGTCGATCATCCTCTGATACGTCGCGCCAACGTTTTTCAATCCGAACGGCATCCCTATGAAGCAGAAGTTCCCGAACGGGGTCATGAACGCCGTTTTTTCTTCGTCTTCCACGGACATCGGGATTTGGTGGTATCCGGAGAACATGTCGAGGAAGGACAATGTCTCATGGTCGGCGGTCGCGTCGATCAGCTGGTCGATACGTGGCAGGGGATAAGGGTCCTCTGGGCACACTTTGTTGATCGTGGTGTAGTCGACGCACATCCGCCAGGCTCCTGATGATTTTTTGACCAAGACCACATTCGCCAGCCACTTTGGGTACTTCACAGGTCGGATCAGTCCGGCCGCCAGTAGGCGCGCCACCTCTTCTTCTATCGCCTTCAGTTTATCGCCCGTGAAGGATCTCCGCCCTTGTTGTCTTGGTTCTGCGTTGGCTGGGACGGCCAGGCTGTGCTGGGCTACCTCCCTGGGCACTCCCGGCATGTCTTCTGTGCACCACGCGAACAGCTCCTTGTACTCCTTCAACAGTGTCACGAGTGGCCCGATCGCGTCGCTGTCGACGTGAGTGTAGATGCGTATCTTCCTAGTTGGCTCGGCGGGATCCAGCGCGACCTCGAAATCGGAATCCATGGACTCCGGTCGGGGTTCTTCTGCCCTTGTGTCGACGATGTTAGTTTGTCGCGCCACAACGCGGTCTTCCCAGGTCGTTCCTCGTGCTTCCCCAACCCCCCTTAGTGTCGGGAACTTGAGTTTCTGGTGGCACGTCGACGGGAGGGCCATGAACTTCGCGAGGAAAGGCCGGCCAAGGATGCCGTTGTGCGCTGATTCACAATCGACGATTGTGAACTCCACTTGTTTGGAGACGCGTGGTTCCTGGTCGCCAATCACCACAGGGAGGGTGACCACTCCGCTCACCGGAACTCTGGTTCCGGAGAAACCCACCAAGTTGCCTTGCGCGCGCCGGATCAGGCGCGGGTCGATACCCATTTTGTCCACGGTACTTTGGAAGAGGATGTCGGCCGCGCTTCCCCCATCTATCAGGAGGCGGTGTGTCTTGCAGGCGGCAATTAACGCGGTGACAATGAGTGGCTCCTCTGATGGAACTCCTTGTGGGAATTCCGCGTCACCAAAGCTCAGATCGAACTTTGTCGGCGCGTCGACGGCCGCGCACTCTGTCGCGCGCTCGCGCTTGGTTTTCTTCTTGGGACGATCCCCTTCAACTGTCACCACCCCGATCTCTTTGCGCACCACATACGCGTTTGTGTCATCGTCGTAATCGGCTTGTGGTGGAGGTGGCGGCGGGCGCTGTGGAGCCTCAACTTGCTCTTTTTTTACATGGAGAAATTCGGTGAGCAGCCCTCGGCGCACGAGGCCCTCTATTTCGTACCTTAGCTCTCGGCAGTCTTCCGTCTGGTGTCCCGTCGCTCTGTGGAACTCACAATGCTTATTTGGATCGCGCATGTAAGGTTGGGATTTCAACGGAGCAGGCCAATTGAGCTTGTAGCCTTTCTCGCGGAGGACGTGGAACACATTCCTCACGGAGTCGTTAAGGGGAGTGTAGGCATTGGGCGCGCGTCTGTCTGGCGATCGCCTGCGCTGCGCGTGCTCTGGCGGGGGAGGCGGAGCGCGCTTTGGTCCACTGTGCATCTGTAGCAATTGGTCTCGTGGGATCGGGACTGGGGGCTGATGACGCGCCTGTTCTTCTCGCGGCGCCCTTGCTGGTTCGAAGCGCCTGACTGACCCTGCCCCTAGGGTTTCTTCCAACGTGATTGCCTTTTCAATCTTCATCTCCAACTCCGTGGACAGCGTGACGGGCCTTTTGGCCAGCGCCCGCTTGAGCTCCATATTGTTGGTGGCCTCCATGAGGTGATGGGCGGCCGTTTCGGGGGTAAGGTCGCGGACAGCCATTGCTACCCTGGACCATCTGGCGTAGAAAGCTCTCAGGCTTTCTCCATCCTTTTGTTTGATATCTATCAGGGCCTTGAGGTGAAGAGGGCGCCGTTTCTGGGACGCGAATTTGGTCGTGAACAGGAGTATGAACTCCTCGAATGAGCGGATGATTCGGTTCGGGAGGCGGTTGTACCAATCGAGGCATATGCCGGTGAACGTCGATGGGAAGGTTCTGCACAGCGCGGCATTGGAGTTGGTCTGGAGTTGCATGCGCAAGCAGAAGGTGCTTACGTGGTCTTCCGGGTCGGTTGTGCCGTTGTATGTTGGGAGGGTAGGGGGCGCTCCGGATAGGTTCTCCGCCATTATTTGCGCGCTCAATGGCTGGTGGAGGATCCTTTTGGGCGGGTTGGGTCGATATTGCGGGGACAGGTGTTGCTCTAAGAAGCTGAGGTCCGCCCGCCCTGTTGGATCGATTTCTGGCGCATCACATGCGGGGAGTTCCGTTGCAGCGCGTTGGGGTAGTTGGGCCGTCCCCGACGTTTCTCCCAAGGCTTGTTGAGGCGCAACCGCCAAAGCTTGTTGAGGCGCGGCTGTTGCCGCGTCCATCACTGGCGCGCCCTCCCTGCTCATCATGAGCGCGACGACTTGGCTCATTTGTTTCTGCATGTCGGCTATGACGGTGTTTTGCTTCGTCAACAGCTCCCTCATTTCTTTGGCTGTCAGTTCGGGCTCCTCTTCTTCAATGAGCACAGCGTCGAGGTTGCCGGCTTCCGGAACGCCCTCGGGTCAGTCATTGCCTTGATCGGCGTTGCTTGGTCAGGTTGGTCGTGGTTGTGCTCTGCCATTGGTGGATTTTCTTCAGCGTTTCTTCTTGGCCCCACGGTGGGCGCCAATTGTTTGAACCTAACTGAGTGTAGGAGTGAGGTTCGAGTAAGAGTTTGGGTCAAGAAGAAACACGAGCGTCGGGTTTGATCGGAGGAAGAAGGAAGGGAGAGTCGGGCGAGAGTGAGCTTCAGAACTTTTAGAGAGAGAAGTAGTTGTTATAGAGCGAGAATGGCTAAAAAATGCGATCTCCTCACCCACCGTAGTAAATGCCATATTTATAGGCTTCATGGTGGTGGGTGAGTGGTTGACATAAGAGGGGATACAATGATGTGACTACTGGGATACAATGATGTGACCCATGATGTGACCACTAGCATACTAAGGACTTCTAGGCCATCTCTCTACCTAGGATGAGTCAGAGATCCACTCATGACCCTGATGTGACCACTCGCTGAGGAGGAGTGCGCTTCTCTCCTCTTCTGATTTGGCCTACGCTTGTCCTCTCCTAGCGCATGTAGTTGCGCTTAAGCTCTTCGCGCCAAGACGTGGTTAGCCACGATGAGGCGGCACACTCGGGGTCCTCGCGCCGCCGTGTCGGGGTCTATTTAGCTGCGCCCGGTCCCTTGGCGTGATCAGGCCCGAGTCTTATCCCCAACATTTTCGAATAACAAATATTAATCAACTATACGACAAGGAACTCACAATGAGGTGGATATGTTGGAGTAATTAAAGTTTTTAAAATATATGGGAAAACATACTTACGATATGACGGTAGATTATGAAGAATTATTGAACTAAGCATGAGACAACAAGTGATCACCATGGCTCTCAAACCAAATTCTTATCTATTAATAAAAAAATAGTAATACTTAAGTAATATGATCATTAGTGCAACGACTAAACAATGGCTCTCAAACCAAACTCTTCCAATTTATCCAATCTTTGTCCAATCCTCTTCCCTGTTGAAATTACATCTATAGAGAAACATAAGATGCGCACTTTAACGATAACTACTCAGTATATGATTTTAAGCTGCTGGGTTCAGAATTAAATTCTTGGACACTTGCATTGGCGTAGCCAGAACATTAGTACCGTGAGGTCTAACTATTAATCAAATAAAGCTCGTGTCTTAATAGTAATGATGTTGAGTTTGAATCATGGGTCCAAAGTTCAATTCCCCTTCCCCACCCTGAAAATATTGCATTTTTTTACGTGATTTTACTTTCCAAGTGGGGTCAATGGCAACAATGTGGCTCCACCAATGGACACTTGGGAAGCCTCCATGTCGAGTCCACAAGTAGCAAAAGGCTCTTCATATTGCCTAGCATGCTAGTGACTCAAGTTTCTCCCGCCACCCGATAGCATGGAGTCCGTAGTGGCTATATCCCAACTTATATAGATGTTTTGCCTCTATCTCTTGCGGATGACACATAAAAAGTACTATTTTATACTTTTTGTTGACTAAAACTGCATCGTTTCCACATTATTAGTGCCATAAGCACTACAATTTGCTTGATATTCACTCAATGTGCGTTCTAGTAGTTAATCCGTCGATTGTAGAACAAAGCCAAATTCACCTGGCCCTAAGGACACGATCGTATTTCCCTAGTGTTTCTTGCAGAACCCTTACTCTGGAAATGACGTACGGTTCTATTGAAGAAAATGTCGGTTTAGGAGGTGGAGGTGCCTATGGTTTTGCATAACGTAAGAGTTTGAAGTAATGCGGTGCAAAAAAATAAATCTACGCTAATGGACGAGTGAGAGATTAGAGAAGGAAGGCGTTGCATAGGCAAACTCACCTAGGTCTCATAACCATGCATCCCTCGATAATTAGTGGCATACGAGTTGCAGTTTCTTATTTCGTTAGATCCCACCTCGTGTCAAAGCATTTACCCATACTAATGGGCAACAATGACCCTTCGAATTTCTCCTTGTGGCATCACGCCAATCGATGGAATGGCGTTTGATCGAGTAAGACTGCTATGTCTAGTCCCATCCTAAACAACTTGGATTTTGATCCTTGCACTTCGAAGTAGTGCAAGGTCGACTTAAGATCTCATTTGAATCGACAAATCACCAAATATAGAGGAAATCGAACATCAGACACATGAAATAAACACAATTATATCAAACCAAACATCATGTTTGCATGGTTAAAACTCCTAGGATTGACATACCTACGCAACTAAGGAACTTAGCCAGCCATAGGGAGGGGTTACTAGGTGTTCATTGATTGAAAAGAACACATCAGAACACCAACACAAAATGACGCTCGTGACAGAGAAATAGGCTCAGGGGCACCGTTTCTGGCAATGTTTCCCTCTTATAGATTGGTCTCCTTCAAATTCATGAGAGTTACTCTATCTGCAGAGTAACAATTCTTCCTTGATCTCTCGTTCTCTCCCTATTTCTATCTCTAACGACCTATTTATAGGCCTTCGATTAGGCTTTCTAAGTATGTATGCTCGCAGCTCCATATGACTTCCTGGCGAAGTGGTTTGCTTCTGTATAACACACCATTTACGTAGTTTCTCTTCATCAAAACAGCGCCCCAATTACCATTCTTCTAGGCGTCCTATATTTGAATACTAGCTCCAAAAACTGTATCTCGATGTCCCCTATGGCTTTCAAGTGGTCCACTAATCTGCTTTGACCTGAAAATGCAGAAAATGATACCAAAATCCTATCAATCATATTAAAGCATGCCTAGGGTTGCTAGAACACACTTGAAGAATTCATTGCATAAATTCAAGATATTATGATGCTAATGATAGGAAATGTATGTACTTTGAGTCACAATACGGGGGTCTAGAAGAGATACTTTTACTTTTCATAAAATAACCCCAAGCAAACCTAGGCTCAACATTGTTCTCCTCACTAGATCTTCACGATGACACGCAACTTTCGATGTTAGGTAGTACATCATAAGAAGTTTACAAGGTCAATCCTTGAACTTAGAAACCTTTGACCCTTGCAATGATGCTCAAAACATACTTCACGAGGACAAAATGATTCGTCTCTCATGAAGTGAAGTTCTCTTTTTTTCCCCCTTCCTCGAGTCTTCTTTTACTAATATTGGGGCGAAGCATATGTAGCTTGATTAAGAGATGTTTGCATTCCTGCCACATAAGTCTTTTTGGACAATTTTATGATGTTGTAGATGCGTATTTACAACGCGGATAAAAGCATCACAAGTTATGATGTTGTACCAGACGTAGATGTTGAGGAAACAAGTGATCACTCTCAAACAATATTAATACTCGAATCCAATTTGAGCATATTCAACCAAAATAATTCAATTGATCCAATCTTTGTCGACTCCCTTTAACTCTGTTGAAATTATATATCAAGATAAGCAGCACATGTGTTACATGTGTACCATAGAAGATGTTAGAGAGTGGTATAAGATCCACGATTGAACCTCTCCCAATAACTCGAGTTATTGGGACCAACTGGTTTATGACATGGTATCATAGCCTAGAACCGAAAGGTCATGTGTTCGAATCTCCACGACCCCCAATATTAACCGTTGTCTTTCAAGCATATGGTATGGTGGACCTGTGCAAACTTCAAGCCCATGGGTTGGCTTTCGTTTGAGGGAGCGTGTTAGAGAGTGGTATAAGATCCACGATTGAATCTCTCCCAACAACTCGAGTTATTGGGACCAACTGGTTTATGACAGAAGAAAGGTACACCAAATGCGATCTTTAATGATAATGAAATCCAACCCGGATGACACGTACAAATGAAGAATGCTCCCAAGCTTAGAGGGGAGACGAGATTGTGTGGAGGAGAGGATTAGGAAGGCGAGAGAATATGATAGTTGTTTTGTAATATGTTGCTTACTGGTTAGCTCTTTTACAAAACATTATAAAAAAAATCTCTTCACAAAACTGTTTCCGGCGACACCAAATATCCATAGTCGGTGTCGAATTTGTTTCGGGCGACGTTGATTTGATAGTTTGCGGTGGAAACTCTTGCGGTGACGTTTGTTCGGATGCACCACTAACTGCTGAAATCAATGTAGCTTTATGACTAATATTAGGAGACAACCATAAATGTAGCATTAGTTTACTATATTTTATTTAAAATAAAAAAAATTATTTACTAGCGACTAATACTAACAGGCAAATTATATTTTGCCACATATTGAATATTTGTAGAGACAGATATTAGTACTTATAGAGACATATCGTAAATTTGTTGTGTGTTAAGATACTTTTAGAGGCATATATTGCATTTGTCTCAATACTTTAGTCGTTATAGCTTGTTTTCCTTGTAGTGCATCTCAAGTTTCTCGACAATCCAATAGCGACAAACATGTGCATTGTGGGAGGAGGATCTTGAACGACGAAGAGTTTGATCCAAGATTCCGATACCCAAAATTTCAAGAGCATCCATATATATTTCCTGGCGCCGAGTTTCAGTATCAACTTCATGGATTTCCCTATTGAACAAACATTCAGAAATATGGAGTATTCCACTCGTAATTAGCAACCGGACAAGACAGATCAATGCTAGCAAAAGCCTCATTGCTATGATTATTTGTTCAGCGTAATGCTACCAATGATTGTGAATGCCAACTTATAACTTGGAAGCAAGTCGTCCCCTTAACTTTCACAAAAGACCCCTCCCCTTAACTTTCACAAAAGACCCCTCTATTTTCAGCAACGGATTCGATCAATTGGCGGGCTGGTCGTCGTCCCCTTATTTACACTAAAATTTCACTCAGTTTGCCTAATTATACAAATGTACGATCCCATCCTTTTCTTCTTCTGATGAATGTGATCGTTCTTGTTACGGTTACCACATATCAAGTTGACTATTAACAACACAAATGGTTTGACGAATTCAATATTCAAATTCAAAATGATAACAGAAGAAAAAAAATTAGTCGAAAAATCCAATGAATTACAATAACTCAAAATGCTAGAAGATACAAAAAGATAGATATTGTATCAGTCCATGGCCGAAAGGATAACCAAAAAAAAAAAAAAATACGATACTTTTATTGATAATCAGAAACATAACATCGAATTCAGTCGATTAGTTCACAGCGCGATTAACAGCAGCAGTAGTACTGCCTGCTGCTGAAGAATGATTGCATTTATCAGTGCAGTCAGTGAAACACTGATCGGTGCCCTCGCGATCGCACTTCTTCAAGCAATCGGCCAAGCACTTGTCGAAGTCCTCCTTCACGATTCCCATAACGACATGCTGCCTTCCCAGTCCCACCATCATCATCGCAGCCACCAGCAGCAACAGCCATACCGAAGCAGCCAGAGACTTTCTTCTGCCCTCCATTTCTTATCTTTTTTCTCCCCCACAAGAATTGGAAAATACTTTTAGTTGTGAGTACTCTATTACATTCTTCTTCTTCTTCTTCTTTTATACTGAAGAAAATGGTCGCCGGTATGCGTTTAGTGCGAGCGATGTACATATGGAAATCGTAAGTTACAGGTCGAAGAATCGTCTCCGTAAGGAAATTGCAATCTCGAGAATGTGAAACAAAAAGTTTGAATCTGACCATTTTACATTTTCAATTATAGTAGCAAATTTTGTCGAATCTTATCATTAAAAATCCACTATGCTTATGGAAGGCACGATTCTGGTCATAAAACCTTTACCATTTCGGCTTTCGCTACGATTCTGGGCCATACAATAACTACAAAGGCATGGAATTAATAGCTCAGCTGTAGCTGTTTTAGATGGAGAGAGCACTCGATTACCTCAGATAGCCCAACAATATTGAAAATCCACCACGTTTCCGGCCCATCTACAATAACGTACGTCATACCCCACGTCCATGCATCCAGATTCCAGCATCCATGCACCTAGCTCCCTCCAGTGATTTAATAGAACTAGCTTATTACCCGGCCCGTTGGCCGGATTACTCTATGTTACCCACTTGTGGAATGGGAGAGAAAGCAAGTGAGAGTGAAGGAATTGAGATTCCACTTGATTAGGACCGACCCACTAATCCAATTCTTCCTGACCCGCCCCAACCTAAACGGTCTGAAAGAGTCAATAAGAAAATACGAACGGAGATGATTAGTCATATATCTTGACTCTTCAGAAGTGGGTCATACAGGATCAAGGTTGGGCGAAGGCAATTTTTAGCGCTAAGCAGAGTTCTGGGTTGAATAACTTTACTTAGGATCATTGGTGTTGATGCAGACTGCAGTTTTTATTATACCATCATCTAGGGGTGGCTATACGCTCCGGTCCGGTTAAATTGGCCCAAATTGATCCGGTCCAGTCCGGTCTTTTTGAAAATATAAGGACCAAAGATTGGATTGGATATAATTCGGTCTTGATCCGGTCCGGTCTTGACCCGGTTCAGTCCCAATTCGGTCTTGATTTTATATTGAGCTTGTGGGGATTTGAGTGGCTTAAGGCCTGAAAGGGTGAGGAGTTGGTTAAGTTTTGTACTAAGTGCAAAGGTTTGTGACCGTTTATGCAAATTACCCTTAAGTTTTGGGTGTTGAGCTCTCTTATCCGGTCTTTATCCAGTTTTCGATCCGGTCCCGAACGGTTTTTTACCTCAAATCTAAGCCCAAAGATTGGATTGGATTGTTTACTATCCGGTCCTGGTCCGGGTTATACGGTCCGGTTTTGGGTAAAACCAAAAAACCCGGACCAAATAGCCAGCCCTACCATCATCAATCATCATTGAATTAGTCCTGGGCATCCCACCCCGTTGTCAGTCTGAATTCTAATGATGGCTTCATTCCTTGCACCAGCCATATCAGCGAGTTGTCATCTCGAGCATGATTTGCCTATGTACAAATGATACAATTAGAGTATGAAACCGAATTCAAAGAAAAGGAAAAGAGAATTCTATCACATGCCAATAAATACACACATAATAGTTGAAGCTAAGTGAAAGTCATTACTCGCACATCAATTCTCAAAAATTACAGACTAAACAATGGCTAGAATGACCCTGAAACTACCAAGAATCATGGACGAAACAACTTGTCAAATTAAATAATCCTTATACTGAAACTACCTTCTAACTTGAAATAAGACATGATCACAGTTCATAGCACTCTTATCACTATGAATTGGTTGCAGCTCGTCCTTATCACTGCCTCCCAAGCTCAATTCAAACAGAATAGAGACCGTTATGTAAGATAACCATATCCTCACTGATCATAATTCCTTGATTCACTCCATTTTTGTCGGAGAAAAGAGTTATCCCCCTCTCCTGCATTTCCCTTCCCCCCCTCTCTTCTCCCTCTTCTTCACAAACCGATCCCTAAACCAGCAACAACAACATAAAAATAGCCTTCTCCTCTGCCATCTCCATCTACTGAACGCGTTGGTGGCAAGACAGGACTTCAGAAGCAAAATTTTCTAAAATCAAACTAAATTTTTTGAAGGAGACTCAACCACGAAAAAAGAGTAAAGCAACAATGCTAATAGTTCAGATGGTTGGTTTTGATGTTATACGTTGCTTTTGTTATGGTCTCCAGCATATCAACTGCAACTGAGATGTTTCCTCCAATCATCTTTAGTGCACGATTTAGAAGTAAGTCCTCTTGTTTGTGTCAAACGGAAACATTCATGGGTTCTTAACTCCCCTGTTAGTGTAAATGCAGCAGCAGCAGCAAAGAAGTTTGACAACACAGCAAGCACCCAGGCAAAATGATACAATGCAGTAGGTGATATGTGTCTCGAAGGTTTTGAGTTACTAAAGTTCATGTTAAAAATAAACATGAATTAAAATGGATTATTCTATTAAGCAAACATCCCCTATTATCATACAAAGATCAGATATCCAATTCACAAACAACTAAGCCATAAAAAATCATCATATATCCACCACCTTTGATTGCCTAAATTTGATTTTTCGAAAAGTTATGGACTCTTTAGGGTAACGTTCATGGGTAGTCTGTTACATAACTCTAGAGAGCACAGTAAGCAGCCACCAGCCGGACACAGTGGGGTAGGCGAATATGATTCTCAATTCACAATTTCTCACCACCGGAAAAAAGAACAGACCATAATAAGCGTAGCGTTCATGGGTGGTCTGTTTCATAGCACTACTACACAATTTGTTAAAAAAGAAAGAAAGTTATTTAGCATCACGGCGGAACAACTGTTACAGGTCAACAACGACAACATGCTGCAACCATCAGAACTGGTATCACAACTCATAGGGAAAATCAAAAGATTTACTCTCAAATTAAGTAGTCACAACATCGAGCAATCGTCAAGCACATACACCATCACAAAAGTCACGGAACCTGATTCACAAAGCATTCAAACATTTGAGGACATTTCTGCAAAGGTACAACTTATATGTCTTTTTTCCAAGCCATTTCCATCAACATGCTAATAAATTTGCAATGCATAAAACAAACGGGCCAAAACTTGAAATTCAGCCTGTTTGACCGACCCATGCCAAATTCTAATTATTCTTTACTTTTAAACTTTCTATTTGAAAATAAAAAATAGTGAAAGAAAAGAGACGACTACAATTCCCCATTTGCACATCACTTATTCGGGAATAAAACCATAGAAATTCAAAAGTAACTGAAAATGTTTAGGATCGTTTTAATGTTTTAAATAACCAAATAGATCTTTATGTTTAGTTTCTTACTAACAAATACCAAACGATTCCCTATAAAATACACTATAATTTGATCATTATGATGTCAAATGATTATAAAATATATATTTGAAATGATAAAAATTGGACTAATTGGGTTGGTCGAGGTTGAACCATTGAATAACTTTAAAATACATTATATTTTAGCCACTAAGATATAAAATAATAGCATAATATATATTATGCCAGAGAAAATAGCTTGTTGTTGAATGACAAACCAATGATGTTCATTTGTTTTACTTGATGGCCAAATCCCATGTAGGTCAGGCCCATTCAACTCTTTTATTTTATGGTTAGCGGTTAGCCCATTAGATACCATGCATTAATTTATTGTTAAATTTTTATTTTTAACAATAAAAAGGAGTATTATTTTTGCCTTTTCATATATATTTTATCACCACGGAGAAATGAAAGGGTATAAAGAAAAAAATTGACACTCATGGACCCGTTTAAATCCGCATGTGTACGGCAAGTTGGCCCGTTCCACAGAGGAAAGAGAAAAAAATTGACACTCCTTATTCTACCCTTCCTACAAACGCTCTTGGAGCAGGGAATTTGAAATGGGGGAAGAGTTTTTTCCACCCTGCTATTATATATTTTTAATTTAAAAAGACACAACAAATGTACTTAGTGTGATTGGTTATTATCCTTGCCTTTCTTTAAAATGGTCATGGTTCGAATCCCAGTGAAGTGTGAACTAATTAACTAGGGATTCACGTGGGTCGGATGGGCCATTTTTTGGCCTTTATAAATTATAATCAACCAACTCATATTCACGGTTTGAATTATAAGCTAACACATCCATAGATTTTGTAAACCTCAAATTTTACTGTTGGCCGGCTCGGGTTGACGGGTTGGGCCGGTTTCCGGAATTATATCTTCATCCCAATAATTAACTATATCTCGTTTTTGGTATGTAGCATTGAAACCAGTCACTTGGATTAAATTATTGGATTCAATAGTTGTTAGATGAATACTCAAGGAAGTGATGGATGTAGACCTGCCAAATTACAACTCGACCCAGAACCGCCCGAAAACTAGAAAGTTTTGTAACTTGAAATTCGAATGACCCGAACTCAATAATTCGTGATTTTTTGGGTCGGGTTGGGTGGGTTAGCGGTTCGACCCGTTAGACCCGTTTCATTTTATATATCACTACCAAAATATGATAAAATCACTCATAAATTGGCGAGATGTTTAAGAAAATCACAAGGATTTGAATGACATGTTTGGAGTTTAAGGATAATCAAATATTATGTGTTTCTTGTAGAGTAGTATTACTTTCGTGATTGCTTTTTGAAGATTTGCGCAATTTGTATTTCATTTTATTAGCGTGGGAGGATTTGAGAATATATGTTAATTGACATGTGTTAGGTAAACTATTGTCATGCATATGTGAAAATTTGTGTTCTTTAAGAAGATATGAAGCATGTTTGATATTGTTTCTAAGAACGCTCGTAACCCGACCCAAAACCGAATGGGTTGGGTCAATATTTGACCCGATATCAGTCAACCAAACATGACCCGACCCGTAACCGAAGTCCCCAACCCGAAATTACCCAACCCAACCCGACCCGATTGCCAATGCCAGGTCTAAATGGATGGTATAGTTTTAGTTTGAGTTAAGTGATTTAGTTGTATTAAAAATGAGTTCAGTGGCAAACTTAAAATCTATTTGGGAAGTTCAATGACTAATGATACTTTTTAGGGTAAATACAATATATTAGCCATAACTATTATGAAGCGGTGAATTATAGCCACAACTATTGAAATTCAAATTATTAGCCAAGCGTTAACTATCTGTTAACAATTTCATTAGTAATACTGACTAAACTTTTATGTTTTGAAGTTATGAACTAAAAGCATTCCTACGTGGCCGCTGTCGTGGCCGATGACGTGGCCTTCTCCGTCAAAAATTCAATAACAGTAATAGACAGTTAGCCATATCTTGACCTGCAACAATAGTTATGGCTAATAATTTGAATTTTCATAGTTGTGGCTATAATTCCCCGCTTCATAATAGTTGCGGCTAATATATTGTATTAACCCAGGGGCGGAGCTACAGCAGCCTTCGGGGGGGGGGGGCCCCGGCCCCCCCGAGAATTTTGAAAGTCACGTGTAAAAGTTCGGTATTAGACGTATAAACTAAATGTTCTGTATAAAACTAACCAACGTGAAACAAAACAATAAAAGTCTCTGTAGTCTAGTGGAATCGCCCCTTGCCCTCTCAACTAGTGGTCAAGGTTTCGATCCTTGTGGGAAGCATGGTATGTTTTTATCACTAGCTTTTTTGGTAATAGTTTATGTTTTGATTCCTACATAGTCAATTTAGTCTATGATTTTCATAATAGTTTATTTGTCATTCAAACTATTTTCAAAATTTCAAGGATAGTTTGAAATATGATGAATATTTTTAGTTATATGGCCTTTAAGTTTTTATTTAACTAAATTTTTTTATAAAATGCTTAAAGTTTCATAGTTGGTTTGTTAATTATTTAATTTTAAACTAGATTTAAGTTTTTATTTAACTAAAAAATTGATCAATGCTTGAACTTTCATATTTCGTTTGTTAATTATTTAACTTTAAATTAGATTGATTAAATTCTTCAATTTTAAGGTTATTTTTGAATATATAATGAATAAATTTGGTAGAATATTAATATTGGTAGACATTCGCCTTTAGTTATTAAAATCGTTTACGCCACAAAATATTGAAATGAGTTAGTAACTTGTATATAGTTTTCTGATTTATTCCAAATTTAATATAAATTTTTTGTGCGCTTTTAATAAAATAAAATGAGTTTTTGTTTAATAGAATTTTAGCTATTTACGGTAAAGTATCAAGAGAACTCCGACCCCCCCGAAAGCTAAATCCTAGCTCCGCCCTACTTTTTACTCCAATAGTTATAGTGCTTGGAGATGCCCTGCCACCATGCACGTACGATTTCATTTCTGGAACTAAGTGGAGACATTCCTTTTTTTGTCCGCTTAGCTTTCACAAAAGACCTCTCTATTTTCAGCAACGAAATTCGATCAACTATTGGAGTAAAAATATTCGATCAACTATGGCGGGTTGGTCGTCTTTTGCAGCTTTTTTTGCTTTAGGTAAAGAAAAAGAAATTAATATGCCCAATGGGAGGTAATTACTTAAGTAGATCCTCTTTTAAATTGTCATGTGTTTTATGAGTATTTATCTATCTACTTGTTCGGAGTAGTACTCCCTTTGCAATATACGTTTCTCTTTACAAATTATATTTGAGAACAAATTTAATGGAGAAGCCCATATACGTGGGTCTTCATTCAAGTTTTCATTAATTTTTTCTTAACAAATGCACACCAAGATATTAAAACTTCAAAGTATGCAACGTGAATATGCAATTAAATTGTTTTACATTAATTAATTGGTAGAATATATTTAATTATCACGTATTTAACTTTGCTCAACATCGTTAG
Source organism: Linum tenue (assembly GCA_946122785.1). NCBI lineage: Eukaryota > Viridiplantae > Streptophyta > Magnoliopsida > Malpighiales > Linaceae > Linum > Linum tenue. The sequence continues at coordinate 3,528,257 of CAMGYJ010000010.1, read as the reverse complement.
TTTAAATGTAGCTTAAAATGTACGAAAAAGAAACATTAAGTTATTTGGGTTTCCTAAGCCTTGCGTATAATGTAGCAAATGTGACATAATTTAAGTGATGAGTCATTTATGTTGTACAAAATATTCTTTTAAGTAACATTTAAAAGAAGTATTGTCACTGTTAACTATAAGCAACACCTTTAATAAGTGTTGCAAACAAAGTGTTGACAAATGTCACTTTTTTCGTAGTGTAGTTTTTGCGGTATACGGGAGTATGGGAACTCCATGCTTGCTAATGCTATAGCTATATCAATACTACCATGTGGTTGATATCGTTGGGTAAAGTAGTCGACCTAACTTTTTTTTTTTTTAAATATATATATTATATATATTGAAATAAAGTAGTCGATCGACCTAACGATGATGCCCTAATATAATTAGCTTGCTATAAACTCGGGAACCTACGAATCCATGGAATTTCCCTAGGGTTACTCTTCCAACATACAGAAACATTGTTGAAATAAAGCTTGAAGTGAAACTCAATTAGCAGCAAGATAAGCTTTCGCGCGCTCCCTTTTGATAAAGGATGCAACTTTCTGATTCATGTGATGAAAAGAGCATTACTAGTAGAATATATGCCGAGTGGGAAAGGATTATACGATTTGGCGGAATTATGCATGCACATGCACGTTCAGTGTCAATTTTGGAGTCTTCTTATCCCCGAGAAACGTTTAGTAGGCTTCACCGGGGAAGGAAAAGGTAGGAATCAAAAGAAGAGCAGCAAGGGCTGTGATTTGGTAAATACACCCATAAATAAATAACAGTGTGTTCGATCGTATACAAGATAAGTAAACATGTGAAAGATACTTACCCTATTTCATGCTCCATTGAGATCATTGTTAGAAGTTTATTGTTAGAAGTTTATGTAGCAATATGTAATTATGTAGCAGTTTGCTTAATTACGTTTAGAGCCTTAGTTGGATTAGGGCGGCTAGGTATATATGTGGATACCCGTCTCTGCTGTACTCAAGAACTCTATTCCATAAGCTTATACGATCGACTCTAAGAGGTTGGTCCTCTCCGTGGATCAGTCTCAACGATACTCGTTGAGGATACCACGTTAATTCGGTGTTGTTCTTTCAGTTTTGAGCTTGGTTTACATGGTATCAGAGCCTCGGGCTTGATTCAGGCTTCTCGTCGTCGCTTCTAGGTCTGCGCCGACTTCAGTTTTGGGTTTCAGTCTTCCGCTTTCTCGTCTTCAGCTTGGCTATTCTTGCATTCGTCTTTTCTTGTTTGGGTGCGGATTTCGGCTTCTCTCGTGTTCGCTTTTCAGGTTTCTCTTCAGAATTTTGGCTCGGCTTTCTTGTTTCTGTTCGTGGGTTTCTGTTTGCGGGTTCTTTCTTTGGGTCGTGCGCTTCTTCTTGTCGGCTGCAATCATGGATGCTTCTCGTCTTGATGGAATTGCGGTCCGCTTTGATGGGAAGAACTACTCCCTTTGGGAATTCCAATTCTGTGTGGTTGTTCAGGGGCGCCGCCTTCTTCCCATCCTCGATGGTTCTCTTCCTAAACCCGCTACCACTGCGTCGGACAAAGAGAAGAATGACTGGACAGTCCAGAATGCTTAGGTTATGGCGGCTATTCTTGGGTCTGTTGAGCCTCCTATTGCGCTCAGCTTGCTTGGGTTCACCACTGCTCACGCGATGTGGCACCATCTAGGAGAGCTGCACTCTCAGACTACTGTGTCTCGCAAGTTCGAGCTTGAACTTGATATAGCTAAGTTGCATCAAGGCGATTTGGATGTTCGGGCGTATTACCAGGTTGCTGTCACTTTGTGGATTGAGCATGACATGCTCACTACCTCCTTGGTCTCCTCTGCAGCCTTGGCCGAGGTGCTTCGTGAGTGCTCCACCTCTCGTCTCATGCATTTTCTCATGAAGCTTCGCCCGTAGTATGAGGGTATTCGTGCATCTCTTCTCCATCGCAATGTTACTAAGGTGGAGGATGTCCTAGATGAACTTGTTCGTGAAGAATCTCGGTTGCGTAGTCAGGCTAAGATAGATTTCCAGGCAGCGGATTCCTCCCCTGCTGCGTTTGCGGCTGGTAAGTCCTCTTCGGCCTCCCTTGATGCTTCTGCCTTTGCTGTTGGTTCAGAGCGTCCTCGTTTTCAGCGCATCACTAGTGGTGAGGTTATTTGTTATTATTGCAAAGAACTGGGTCATGTTCAGCTTCATTGTACGAAGAGGAATGCTTGTAACTACTGCAAGGCAGCTGGCCATAAGATTGGTGCTTGCCCTATCCTTGCAAAACGAGGGCGTGCGCGCTCTTCTTCTGGTTCTACTTGAAGGGTCCGACTACGGGTCCTGTCTATGCGATTGCTCCTGTTCGGTCGACTGTGCTCCCTCTTACTCAGGATGCTATTCGCCAAATGCTTCAAAAGGTCGTTCGGGATGCTCTCCCTTCGGCATTAGGATCTATTTTTACTGCTGGTACGCCATCTCACCCTTCTCCCACTTGGCATCTTGACTCTGCGGCTTTTAATCACATGACCAGTTCTCGATCTTGTTTTAGTCAACTTCAGCCTTCTAGTTCTACACAGTTACAGGTTGCTGATGGTACTAGATTACCAGCATAAGGCATTGGAGTTGTTTGTGGTCCTGGTTTATCCCTTCCGGACACACTTTTTTGCCACGATTAGTGCCTAATCTTGTCTCTGTTGGTCAGTTAGCAGAGAATGGGTGTCGTATGATCTTTGATTCTACTGGTTGCGTCGTGCAGGACCGGAGAATGGGGAAGGAGATAGGCCAAGGTTCTAGACGGGGTCGCGTGTACACTCTTGATGCCTATAATGGATTGGACGGCGACATGGGTGTGCGTGTGGTTGTGGAGAAGGAACCAGCCAAAGTGGATCGAGCTTTGGAGGACATTTCTACTTCTGTTGGTTATTCTGTTAAGTTATCATACTGGGATTTGTGACATCATCGTTTGGGTCATCCCCATTCTGCGAGATTGATTGAGATGTTTAAGAATAAGTTGTTACTTGGTACCTTTGTTTCTGATTCATACAATACTGGCACTCATTGTTTGGAAGCTAAGTTATCTCAACAATCTTTCAGTTCCAGTACTACAGTTTATTCGGATCCATTTGACTTAGTTCACACAGATCTCTGGGGTCCCTCTCCTGTTAACTCTCGCATGGGATTTCGATACTTTGCTTTGTTTATCGATCATGCGACGCGATTTGCATGGGTTTACTTTCTTCGTCAGAAGTCATACCTGCTAGTTGTGGCTAAGGAGTTTATTCAGATGATCCGGGCGTAGTTCTTCGCTCTGATCCGGGCGGGGAATTCTCGTCTGGACCACTACAGGAGGTCTTTAAAGACCATGGCATTTTGCCGCGGCAGTCATGTCCTGGTGTTTCGCAGCATAATGGTTTGGTGGAGTGTAAACATTGACATGTTTTAGAGTTGACTCGGGCAATTCTTTTACAGTCCAGTATCCCTTCTGGTTTTTGGGTTGAGGCGGTTCGTACGATTGTGTATATGATAAATCATTCTTTCTCATTGCAATCTGTATGAGCTTCTCTATTCGCGTGAGCCGGATTATGTGTCACTTCGAGTGTTTGGCTGTGTATTCTACGTTCTTCTCCCTAGACGGGAGCGTCATAAGCTTTCTCCCAAAGCGATCAGGTGTGTCTTTGTGGGTTACAGTGACAAACACAAAGGATATGTTTGTTATGATGCAGTACATCGGAGGATTAGAATATCTTTTCATGTGGCATTTTTGGAGCATCTATCATATTACCCAGTTAAGGATGCTCTCAATCGTTAGGATTTAGACTTTCTTCGGCCGCAGTTAGCTTTCTTTGATCCACCTCCTGCTCCTCCATATGAGGGTCCCTCCGATTCCGAGCAATGGTCTAAGTCGATGGATATTGCGCTTTCCCTCTCCTCTCCTGAATCATCCTCGTCGTCCCGAGCTCCTCCTCACACTCCCTCGTCGAGCTCCTCTAGCGCCGGATCCTCAGCCTCCTCCGATTCCTCGACTTCATCCTATTCGACCACCACAGGCTTTCCCTCTCCAGTGCCCCTCGCTAGTGATCTATCCTTGTTCCTTCGTCAGACGCCTCATGGTTTGACTGTGCTGTTAATTTATGTCGATGACATGGTGATTAGTGGGGATGATACTCTTGGAATTCGGTCTCTTACCCAGGCTCTTCGAGATGCGTTTAATCTGAAGGAACTTGGTGACTTGTTGTATTTTTTGGGCTTAGAGGTTCATCACTCTGCGGCGGGTCTGTTCATTTCGCAGCAAAAATATATTGTAGATTTACTAGAGACAGCTCAGATGGACACTTGCCAGTCGTGCGTCACGCCTATGGAACAAAATATGAAGCTCTGCAGTGATGATGGGGATACGTTGGATGATGGCTCACTATATCGCAGTCTTGTAGGAAGGCTCATATACTTGACTCACACGCGTCCGGATATTGCTTATGTCGTACAGGTAGTGAGTCCATTCATGTCGTAAAGTGGGTGCACCGAATACGCCACCATATATATATATATATATATTTGACTTGCCTTTTACTTCTTCATTCTTGATTCGGAACCTTAATTTGCTTAGAACTTACCGTGCCATAAAAGGGATGAACAACGTCAACAATCAAAAGGGAACGCGATACCATTCAGCGGGAGCGCTGTGATCAGGGCCTGGTTGCTAGCTTTAGCCATTAAGAAGAAGATTTTAATCAAAAAATAATATTCAGAAAGGTTAATCGATCGACCTCTAAAGGAGGAATAACTGAACAAAGGCGGAATCGATGGACGAAGCTATATGTATGTATATATAATTATATATCGATCTCTGGCCGTTGAAGTAAAGGAAGCTCTCGGACGTTTTTGTGGGCAGCAATGGAAAAATTCTTCGTCGGAAAAATCCTCCTGTTTATAGAAATACGGAAACGTTAAGAGTGCTCCACCGGCTCTATATAATTTGTTACACTCTGCTCTGACTACTTGTCCTCCATCCACCACCGATCGATTCGCTCTTCGTCTCAATCGTTCAAACTAAACCTCTGCCACAATGCCGTCGGCGGCGTTCCCCAACCGATTCGCCCTCCTCTCCTCAATCCTCGCTTCGGTTCCGTTCTTTCAGCTGGGCTACGGTCGGTACTTGAATTTTGATTTCCACGTCCATATACTGTTATTAACTAGCTACGTACGTATTTATGCTAATTAATTAATTAATAATTTTGCATGGGCTTGGCTTGCCTACACGCGCGCAGAGATAGCCGTGCCGCGTGGGATCAAGCTGATTGAGGTGAGCATCGGAAGGCCACACGCCGATTTGACCGAGTTCGAGTGGGAGTACGGCACGCTCATTTTACTAGCCGTTCTCGTCGCCGGGGTGGCTATCAACTACTGCGGCCGGCGGTGGCCATTCGGCTTCGGCCTCCTCATCTACGGGGTTGGCGCCGCCGTTCTCAGCTTGGGCTCGTCATTCGAGACGTTCAAAGTGGGCCGCGGGCTCATGTTGGTGGGGACCGGATTTGGGGTGGTGATTGGGCCCATTTACATTGCTGAAGTGTCGCCTGCCAGAGTTCGAGGCTTTCTGGGGTCCTTCCCACAGGTAGGTAACTATAAAGCTTTGATTAATATAATTAAATTAACTTCATTGGAGTACGTACGTAGCTTAGTTAGCGACAAGAGTCAATTAATTGTTAGCTAGGGATGCCGATTGTAACTGGGTCCATTTACTTTTACTTTGGAGGAATCCAACACAAAAAGCCCACCAACAAAAAAAAAGGGACTACTTTGAGAAAGAATAGAAGATATACGTAGCTTTTTGTAAACACTACAAACGATTTTCCCTTTTGTGACGGAGGAAAGTGGTCACCAAAATTATTAGATGGTCGCTTTACACTGTCAGTTTCGTTGCAACTTTGATTAAATTTACCCCGTCAAGGCGTCAGGAACAGCACTTACTGACCAAATTCTCAATTCGGTAACAAAAGATAATGATCAGTGACGAAACTGAAAAGCCACAAAATAGATAGGTGGTTTATGTTGTGACCATATCGATTGATAAAAAATGTACATGCTAACCAATTTAGTGATTATGTTGTGGTTTTAAGGTAACAAAACTTGCATTACTAGATCATTTTTCATATAAATGACTTAGTTGGATATTAATTTTTTAATGATATATTCTGAATATTTTTTTTTATTTTATATAAATGATACATTATCGACCGCTAATTAATTAAGTGGTGTTTCTATACAAATTGACCATAATATAAGTTTAAGTACTTGTGGATGGAAGTCTAAACGAATGTGATGTTCAAGTTTTCCTACATAGATTATACATTTACATTTTGAACTAATTAATATAATAATAGAGGGATATGCCACGAGTTCAAACACATGACATTCTTACTAGTAGGGATTCTAGTAACATATACGCCAAAACTAGTTCATTAAAGAAATCCAAAAAGTGAAAGTTACGTTATGTTACGTGAATTAAGGTTTTTTCTTCTCTATTAATAAACACTGACTAAGCAGGCATCTAAATGGTTAATGGCCACGTAATATATGCCGAAGGTCCTCACTTTTGTCGGCATAAAGCACTACCGAATAGCTCTTTTTCAAAAGAAACTCTTTAGTGTCAAAGCCTGGCATATTGATTTCAGTTTTTTCGATTTAAAACGAAACCGACCCGATAAGAAGCATATCAATCTCGAATTTTCAGTACCAAATTGGTTTGAATCTTATCGATTTCGTTCGATTTAAACCAAAAAAAAACCCCATAAGAATATTTAATATGAATGACGAGAATAAAAAGTAGCGCTGAGTTTGATCATTAGGGTTCGGTACTGGGGACTAAAGAATAGTAGTACACATCTAGATTAATCCTACAAATTGGTTATAGGTACTGGGGAGCGGGGACTAAAAAGTGGTAGCTAGGATAATTACAAATTCATACACTAATTTATATGCATCCCTCTTAGGCTCTTATAGCTAGCTTTACGTACATGCGGTCAACTAAAAAGTAAAAATACAATTTTTGTCCATGCAATGCAGCTTCTCTTCTGCTTTGGGAGGCTGTCTGGTTACGCGACGCAGTTCGCGTTCCGCGAGCACCACCTTCACCGCCGAGGATGGCGGGTGATGACCGGGATCCCGTGTGTGGTGTCTCTCGTCTCCCTTGCCACCCTCATCTTTTCCGGATTCAGAGAATCCCCGGCGTACCTGGCGATCGCCGGCCTGCTGGACAAGGTGAGGGCCGTCATGGAAGATGACATGGGGTGCCCCAGAGAAGAGGCCGATGGAAGAATCGAGCAGCTGAAGAAGGTCGCGAACATCCCGCCCCACGTCAACGGGAACACGACCAACTACAACAGGAACAAGGGCGGGATCGATGGGATGTGGTCCCGACTTTTCAACGGGGCCGCCGTCCTCCTCATCCTGCTCCACATCCTCCACCAGTTGACGAGGGAGCTCGTCGTCTCAACCTGCACCAGACCCATCCTGATCAGCCTCGGCGGTTACCACTCCGAGCAGTCGTACATCCGAGCCGCCGCCGCGCTGACAGGAACCAGGATCGTGGGCTCGATGGTGCTGATGCTCACGGTTGACCGGTTCGGCAGGAGAAGGATGATGCTGACCAGCACCGTGGCCTGCATGCTGGCAGCCGTCACGATGGGAGTCGTCTGGATAGGTATATTTTCTTTGCTTTTCTTTTCTTTGCTTTTCCAGGCAATTGGAATATTTAGCATCAGCATAAATAGCTTTTTCTAATGGGCTATCTTTTTTTTCCTTCCTCGTGTGACGTGTCAGCTAACCAGCACGGCTGCATCAGCCACCACGCGGCCTTCCGGTGGTTGGCTTGGGCCGCCATTGTCTTTGAAGCCGGGCTGTCGGTCGGATTCGGCGGAATCATATGGATTTACGGCCCGGAAACAATCGGGCTCCCGGCAAGGGCAATGGCGGTGACCGTGGCAGTTTTGGCCGGCCAGGAGGTGGGTAAGATGATGAACATGAAGTCCCTTTCAATCTACGGACAGTCTCTTACCAGATTTGGTCGATCGATGTTGATCTCGGCGGGTTTCCTCCTAGTTTGCACGCTGCTCGCCTTTGCCTTCATGAAAGATACGAGCAGGGAAACCCTGACCGACTTCGAGCCCTCCACGGATGATGATCAATGAATCCCATCATCATCATCAGGCCAAGGCCCAGGCCCAATAGCAAGCCCCATTGCAACCCATCAATGTATCCCTCTCTATTTGATGTAACATGTAAGTGTGTACGTATGGCCATCGATGTTCATGTTCATGTGATTAAGTGCATGCATGATCTTCGCTACCGTTCGGCTCTTCCTCTTATATTAAAGTCAATTTATTGGTAAATTAGTGAGGTTTCAGCACTGTATATGATCAGTCGAAAAGTTAATGTACGAATTAAGTCGTGATCGCCAATTATTGACCCTCTTCGTTCGGCAAAATGTGATTATCAATTGTGATAATTTGTTTACAATTTCTAGAATACTAGCTACCAATTACAGTGGATTGCTAGGCACGTGCCTTGCCAGCCAAAGTATCATGTGTTTTCGTGGTCGTCGAAGAGCAAGGGTTCTTAGGTCGGATGCTAATCACCATTTTTATGCTTCATTTTTTCATGGTGTGACATGAAACCAGATGAACCACACTGGTTTAAGTATTCCACTGTTTCACTTTTTTAACCACAAAAAATCAAGAAAAAATGTACGTAAACTAAAACCATTCAACATCAATCACCTAATTTTATTTATGCTTTTTTGTTTTCATTTCCTAGCCTCTTTGTCGGATTTATCTGGTTTATTACGGATTGTCGCTCTTATTATTGATTTCAATTTAATAAAAAAAATTATGATTCATAGTTTAAATACTTTGTTATAACTTTTTGGTGATAGATGATATGGATTTGGAATTTTTTGTAGGTAGTGATAAATTCATCCTTAAAGTTAGTGTATTATATATGTATTTTATATTATAGCACATGAATGGTTCTATCATTTTAGAACGAGAAATCAAAGTGGGGAGCCCCAAATATTTATCCTGCACCCCAACAGCTCCAACTCCCAGAATCGTAGCTAAGAACTCCTGGTCTGGCAGAGCAAAAGATATTACATTTAAATTAATGATGATATAATTATTTTAATAATCATAAGCCAATTTGGACCACATCTCAATTTTGGAACATGGCCTCCATGCGATTCATTGGATAACCCTGTCTATGATTTTCTTAACGTAATTTTGTATAGATCATAACTTATTTGTCATTAGACTACACCGTAAAAATTTGTGTAACACTATTCTATAACAGATACGTAATTACAAATGTATATTATAAAAAACTCTCACTTGAATTATGTACTCTTTGTCATTACATCATATTGTACAAAAGATTTGTATAACACTATTCTACTATTGTTATGTAGTTACAAATATTAATTTTTACACAACAATTTAATCAAACGTTATATAAAATGAATTTTTCATTAGACTATAAACTCTTTATCATTAGACTACACAGTACAAAAGATTTGTGTAACCCTTTTCTGTAACACCTACGTAAATATAAATATATTATAATAAGTTCTCTGGGTCATTGCACGTTGAAGAGCCAAGTGATCATAGTTTCCTTATAAAAGTTATGTAATTACAAGTATATTAGATATACAATTTGATATTTTTATGTATCATTTAAACAAAGCGCATAGCCTAACTATTTCATAAAAATTATGTAATTACAAGGATGTTATATAACATTTGGTATTGTTTGTATCATTTAAAGAGAATATAATTACAAGTTAAAATGAATTTCTTAATTTGACTTCGTTATTAGACCACACAGTATGAAAGATTAGTGTAACACTATTCTATAAAAGTAATGTAATTACAAGTATATTATATAAAATTTGATATTTTTTATGTAATATTTAAACAAAACATATTGCATAACTATTTCTTAACAATCCAAAAATATAAGTTTGAATGAAAATTCATTTATTATTAGTTAAATTGTTTATAACCTCATCAATTTGCAATAAACAAATGTTCTGTAAGGTAAGTTATTCTTTTATGTAACAGTTTAATCATGAGATACAGTAAAATTTATGGAGATAGTTATTTTTATATATTACTTAAACAAACATATTGTGTATGTCTTTTGTAATGATTAAAACATATAATTAGTTTATTACAATGGGCTAATCCTAATACATGAGAGTATGTCTTAACATAACTGGACAACCTCCTAGGGATAAAGTTCAAATCCTCCTAGTTTGCACGCTGCTCGCCTTTGCCTTCATGAAAGATACGAGCAGGGAAACCCTGACCGACTTCGAGCCCTCCACGGATGATGATCAATGAATCCCATCATCATCATCAGGCCCAGGCCCAGGCCCAATAGCAAGCCCCATTGCAACCCATCAATCTATCCCTCTCTATTTGATGTAACATGTAAGTGTGTACGTATGGCCATCGATGCATGTTCATGTGATTAAGTGCATGCATGATATGATCTTCGCTACCGTTCGGCTCTTCCTCTTGCAATTAAAGTCAATTTATTGGTAATTAGTGGGGTTTCAGCACTGTATATGATCAGTCGAAAAGTTTATGTACGAATTAAGTCGTGATCGCCAATTATTGACCCTCTTCGTTCGACAAAATGTGATTAGCAATTGTGATCATTTGTTTACAATTTTTCTAGAATACTAGCTACCAATTACAGTGGATTGCTAGGCACGTGCCTTGCCAGCCAAAGTATGCATGTGTTTTCGTGGTCGTCGAAGAGCAAGGGTTCTTACTAATTAAACCATACTAAGACACTTCAATTAAATGTGGCTAGCTAGTTTGGCTTAACTAATGGCTAATTTTAACAGGAAGAACTATGCAATCCTCTGCCATTATGGGACTAACCAACGCTTGGGCTTTTACCGAAAACCCTAACCAGACAGAACTTTCCTTTGTCGTATTTTGCCTCCACTAGCACATGTCCCTCTCCATCGCCACCACCAATAAAAATCCATGTGTGAATCATGAAGTTGATTCTATACACACTCTCTGGTTAAAGCCGACCTAACAAGGATGCCCTAAGTAGCTTGCTATAAACGAGAGAACCTACAACTCCATGGAATTTCCCTAAGGTTACTCCTCCCAACAGACGGAAACATTGTTCAAATAAAGCTTGAACTTGAAGTGAACTCGAACCAACAGCCCAGCTTTCGCTCCCTTTTGAAAGAATTATATACCAAGCTAGGGATAGGTGATTTAATTTACAGAGATTGTGGAATGATTGAAACTATTTCCTATGTTAACACTAATCATAATAGTTTTTGTTTGCTGGAAACTAACCACAAAAACATTTCAAATCATAAAAATGATTATACTGAAAAGGAGTATCATAACAAAAACAACAAAAAATATAGCTATTTATCTTTAATCAACTCAAAAGTCAACCTAGAAGATCAAGCAAATGAACTGATGTTAAGAGATCACACATTACTGTCAAATAAACAAAATAAACTATCACTCAGCTCTCCAAGCAAGAACACTCAACCTTTCGATATTTACCCCTCCGAAAATTGCTTTGCGTAACAATATAGGTGGAGGAGGTTAGGAGGTTGTCGAGTCCGATGGAAAGGTTTGGAGAGACGGCGATGGTTGAGCGTTTAGTAGGCCGACACACTGTTTATATTTAATCAACTCAAAAGTCAACCTAAAAGATCAACCAAATGAACTGATGTTAAGAGATCACACATTACAGTCAAAGAAGCTATAGAACCCACCAGTCATCTCTCTAAGAACACTCAAACTTTCCATATTTACCCCATCGAAAATTGCCTTGCGTAACAATATAGGTGGAGGAGGTTCTTGGGTGTTTGGATAAAACGGAATCAAACGTGCAATCTTTCACGTGGAAGAAGGCTCGAATGATATAAAGGTAGATGCCCGGCCACGATCAACGCGTTCTTGATCGATACAAGAGCTCAACGAGCTTGGAATCTACCAAAACTCACACAAGTACGCAAACTTGCAAAAACATAACGGTTTCAATTTAATTCAATAAACTCTGTCTTACAACGTGAATTTGAAAGCTATTTAAAGGCAATAAAAACCTAATAAAAACCTAATGTAACTAGGAAACAATTAAGGTAAAAACAAACTCTAAAAACAGTACAAAACTCGGCCACAAACTTCCTTTCTTGATGCACAAGTATGTTGTCAGCAAGCAGTACAAAAGCAGCCTTCGTACTAACTTCGCGTCTTTCGTTCGAGGCCTTCCAGAACTCCAATCCTTCATCCAATTCCTTCCCTTGGTAGATAAACATACCTATTTTCATTTTGTAGAATCCTTTGGACTTGAATCCCTTCCATGCTCCTCGAATTGAGCTCCAAAGTAGGCTTCACAAAACAGTTTTCTGCCTTAGCCATTTTCTGTCAGTTTTCCAGTTTTTAGGTAGCAACTTTGAGGCCTTGGAAAACAATCTTAATGACATTTTCTGGATCCAAAAGCATACCATTGGAAATATGGAAATTTTATCTTTAAAACAAGCCCTTGAACTCCAATTTTCAGTGAGCCAATTGTGAGAATCAAGCCTCCAAAGTAGGTACCTTGACATTGTTCCAACACTCAACCAAAAACATCAGAATTTTTCATGTGAGGTGAGATGGCTTCTTTGGCAAGTAATTGTGACTTGTAGATTGATCCAATTTGGATCATATCAGGCTCCCCTCTTCAAAAAGCTTTGACCTCAAAGCTGGTGCCTTCATCTTTGCAAATGCGTCACAGAATTGTTCCCAAATCGGATCGAAAGTACCTTGCTCAAACTGAAATTTCTGGAAAATTAGGTCAGTGTTCTTTGTGAATAAAATTGGGGATTTCAATTTGAGGCATAGCCAATCCAATTCAGGGACACCAATGGCTTCTTCGTACTCCCAATCAAAGTTGAACTGGTCCAACACCTCGAATCACCGTCTTCGTCGCCGAATTGCCAGTTCGGCACAAGTTCGTGCCCGTCACTATTGGGGTTTTTGATTCAATGATCCCCAATCCAATTCAATCACTCTTTCAATTGAAGCTTTGATCATTTCTCCAGCTTCGACTAATCACCAGTGCCTGTAATTCGTCGATTTTGTAGTTCCCGCCGTCGACCGAATTTTAATTTCCGGAACCCAGCAAGCTCAATGTCAAATTGGGCGTTTGTGATTCAGACCTCTTCGGATCAAATTGATCGCTTCCATACATCCCTCGTACATCCTTTAACGATTCTTAATCATTGGTTTGGCTCGATTTGAGCTGGATGGCACTACCCACGAGAGGGTCCTGGTCGGCAGTTTGCTTTACGAACATGGGCGATTTCGTGAGGATCAAATCTTCAATTCCAGGTACGTTCGACTCCAATGAAGCTTCTTCTGACATTGCTAGGTTCTTGGGGATCATTTTGGAACCAGTGGCAAAGTTTGAATCATCAACGGGAATTCCAGCCATAGGAGTCGTTTTGACGCTCTGTTTTGCCGGCGAAGTCCTGAACATGACAGGTCTTGTCATCGGAGAGGTACGCGCGATTGCACTATGATCGGGGGCTCCTCCTTGACTCTCCAACATTCCTTCAACCTCTAGGAGGTCGTCTTTCGCTGCGTCGTGCTTCGACTCTCCTTCCTCATCGTCAACAGTAAGGCCGCTGTCGGAATTCTGTTTCATCACCTAAAAACAGGGGTGGCCAGCTGTTGCGGTTTTCCCGACTCGACGCCTTCCCAGAGCAGTCAACAAGTAGCGTTGAGCCACTAAAATGCTTCTAATCTCTTCCTCTGACTTCGGGCTACATGAATTAACACTCTCCTTTGCCCGATTTGTCAAGGACCAGTTGATCCCAATAACTCGAGTTGTTGGGAGAAGGTTATGCTGGATCTTATACCACTCTCTAACACGCCCCCTCAAACGAAAGCCAACCCATGGGCTTGAAGTTTGCACAGACCCACCATACCATGTGCTTGAAAGACAACGGTTAATATTGGGGGTCGTGGAGATTCGAACACATGGCCTTTCGGTTCTAGGCTCTGATACCATCTGCTGCTGATCATCTAGAACTTCTGCTGGCGACAAAGGTTTGAGCAAAAATCTCTTTCCTTCATGCCTTACCTTGTAATTATTTCTCCGACAATCATGAGTTACATTCCTGTCGAATTGCCATGGGTTGCCTAGCATAAGGTGAGCTACCTGCATCGGTGCTACGTCGCAAACTATATCATCCTTATACGAACCAATTTCAAACATGACTACGGCTTGCTTGGTGACTCTCGCGTCGCCATACTCATGGAGCGAACACAGTGAATAAGGTTGTTCGTGTTTCATCGTGCGCAATCCAAGCTTTCTTACAGCCTCGACGCTGATCACGTTAGTGCAGCTTCCGGCGTCCGCAACGACAGATAGCAACTTCCCAACGACGAGACAACATGTGTGACAAAAGCAGTTCCTTTGCTCTGTTTCTGTTCAAATTGCAGGAAGGGTGGGTACTTGACGAGCTGCTGCGAGAGAACGACCTGTAGAACGAATATCCTTCCCAACGAGCTGCTTATCACCCATGTTTTATCGATTTTTCAGTTACCTTGCCAACACAATCTTTCCAACGAAATAAAATCAAAACAGAGTCTATTCTTGAAATTTGTACGAGGCAACACAGAATCTCTTATCTTCCTCCTCGCCCTTGTGTTGAACGGGGCTCTGATATCACTTAATGCAACCCTGGGGGGTTGGATTTTTACCAAAGTACGCAGCAACACAATCAATCCAAGGATTGGATTGACTAAAACGAAATTCGAAAACAAGGATGTTCTTGGGTGTTTGGATAAAACGGAATCCAACGTGCAATCTTTCACGTGGAAGAAGGCTCAAATCCTCCCAACAATATATGGAGGTTCTCCGCATAGACCCCTCCATTGTTTTTTCATGGCTTCTGCGCAAACATAGGAAGGAGTTCTTTGTCTTTTTGCTTTTTTATTTTTTAATTCAGAAAATAGACTTTTCTGTGTATATTTATGGGTTCTGTGTATATTTACGGATTTGAATGTTTATTGGGACTGAATGAGTTCTTAGTTTTATTTTATTTCAATTTTTTGAATTAGGACGCATTGTCGTCCGTCTTCCTACAAAAAAAAAAATCTAATTTCTTCGGAGCACCCCACCCAGCCGACGACGCTACCTTCTCCTACGGATGTCAACCCAAGTACAGATTTCGACGCGGGCAGCACCCTCCTCCCCGAGGTCGTACGCCAATAAGAGGGAGTGGGAGGCGGCTGGGGTCTCTGAAAATGATACAAAATTATGGACACAAGAAGAGAAAATAAGCAGACACACTTGGGGAAATCTGCTATTAAATTAGTTCCTGTAACTATTGGCCGGCAAAATTAAAGGGATTTTAATTGGGACTCTATTTCCGATGACTGGCTCCGAGGAACTCCAAGGCTCACGTGATTGGACAAGACGAAGCGGTCAATCAAGTCGGGCAAGCAATTCGTCGTGCCCAAGCCGGTGCCAGAAACGCGAACCGACGCCTCGCAAGCTTCCTCTTCGACGACGTCGGGAAAACAAAGCTCGCCCAAGCCATAGCCATTGAAATCTACAGATCCAAACAGTCCCTAGTTTGTGTCGACATGGGCGGGATA
Source organism: Linum tenue (assembly GCA_946122785.1). Taxonomy (NCBI): domain Eukaryota; kingdom Viridiplantae; phylum Streptophyta; class Magnoliopsida; order Malpighiales; family Linaceae; genus Linum; species Linum tenue. The sequence goes on along the minus strand of CAMGYJ010000010.1, from coordinate 3,512,575 downwards.
ATGGTGGAGAAACAATTTCTCTCCCTTTATACCGATTCAATTCATCGGAAACACCGCAAAGTCATCCTGTTTCCGAAATCAAGAAAGCCCCTCCTGCCATCGCCAAGTCCCTTCTTGGGTCCATGCTCTTGTATCGTTTTCAGAGACTCCAGCCGCCTCCCACTCTCTCTTATTGGCATACGACCTCGGGGAGGAGGGTGCCGCCGGTGCCGGAATCAGTACTTGGGGTGACATCCGTCTGAGAAGGTAGCGTCGTCGGCTCGGGTGGGGTGCTCCGAAGAAATTAGATGTTATTGGGGATAAGAAGAAATTAGTTTTTTTAATAACTGTGTAAATGAGTTGGAATTTAAAAAATGTTAAATTTTATTATTTTATTATTTAAATTGCCACATCACACATTTAACGGTCAACTATAAGAGTTGATTGTCACGTCAAATAAAGTTAACGGAGTTGAACGGAGAGTGACCAAACTTGAAACATTTAACTAATTGTAGTAACCACGAATAGAATTAAATATTTTCAGTGACTAAATATGAACGTTTTTAGTAATCACAATTACCAACATTGCAATTTACCTCTTATTTATAATTACTATTGTTAAGAATCAAGAGGGGCTATTCCGCACTTGCCTATTTTTGTATATATAATCCATGAACATTACAACATACAACGTTTGAGAACGAGATCAAACCTGGTAGTGAACGATCTTTCTTGCGCTCGATCACCTCCAATTTTCAACAAGAGGCAGCCCAGAATTTATTTGATCTCACCTATTATTAGAATTGTATCGCAATTTTTGGAATCTCCATATCGACATGACGTTGAGTGAATTAGAATGTTGAATGTATATATGTATATAATGTGATGCAATTTGTCAAAGTAGGCCTACGCATGTATTCTAAAAATTATTTTGTCCACATGCATGCCACCGTTTGAGTAGGGCTGCAATTAAGCCGAGTCGAGTCGAGTTTTATCCTATCTTGAGTTCGGCTCGTTAATAAACGAGTCGAGCTCGAGCTCAGTTTGTTTATTAACGAGTCGAGTTGAGCTCGAGCTAGTTTGTTTATCAAAATCTTAACTTTTATTTGGTACTTCATTTTGTATAGGGCTAATACCACTGGGAAACCCGAACTATTAACTTTGTGTCATTTGTGTCCTAAAGTATTCGATATGACATTTGTGTCACAATGTATGATAGTTGTGTGTCATTTATGTCCTCACGATTTCGTTGACCGTTATAGATAACGGTTGACCAAACGGAAGTCAACATTAACATTGACTTTTGTTGACGTGGCAGCCACATAGATGCCACGTCAATGACACCTCATATTTTTAATTAAAAATAAAAAAATAAAAATAAAAAAATAAAAAATAATAGAGAGTATTATAAAAAATAAAAAATAAATCCTCATAAGCTTTCCTCTTCTTCTTCTAATCAAATTCCGCCGAGGAAAAAGGAAACGGCGGCGGCATTCTCGTCTTCCTCTCCGCCATTCTCACCGCCGCCCTCGCCTCCTCTTTCCCTTCCATACAAGTCGCCAGGCTTTCGCCAAAATCGGTGAGATGGGAGGCGTCGATTCCTTCATCATTCATCTGCATCTTCTTCTCCGGGAACCCAAAACCCTTTCATTTGGGGTCCATCCTCTGCCGTCCCTTTCCTCCGCTTCTCTTCCCACCGACCTTAATCATCTCTTCCCAGAATCGATTCTAGAAAAAAAAATCTCTTGATTCAAGATTTATCGAGCTAGAAACAGTCCAACCCTCTCTTCATTCAAGATTTATCGAGCTTGAAACAGTCCAACCCATTCTGCGGGCTACTATTTCGCTGGCGGCATCAGAATCGATCTCCCAGATCTTATCATTGTCGACAGCGTTCGTCGTTTGTCTCGGCAAATTAATCGAGAACTTCTCTCAAACGCGAATTTGGGTAGGCACTCACGGTGAGAGCTGGGTTCACTCGTCTCCATCCTCATTGAAGCATTTCATCAATAATCGGAGCCACGCCGCCGGAAAGGCTTGCTGTGGGTAGCAATCTCAGAGCTCACCCTACGAACTCAGCAGCAGGTGGATGGTCGACTGGCGTGGTTTGAGGGAAGGCGTCTGCTCTTGAGTGAATTCGCCTGTAGCAAGTAGACGATCGGCTACTTCTTCCAGTGAATCGACATTGAAGCACAAGCTTATGCTCTGATTTCCCCTATCTAATTCTCTCTTTCTCTCTCTTTCGGCGGAATACAGAAGGGTTACGGGGAAAAGGTGAAGAGCCAATCTGGGAAAGCGAACGGAATTTCCCCTTTTTAAAATTTTCTTTTAATTTTCATTTTTTGTTATTTTATCCTTTTAATTTCCACGTCAGATGCCACATCAGCGCTTATTAGACTTTCTGTTTAAAACTAACGGTCAACGCCAGTCAACCATAACGGAAAAATAGTTTGGGACACAATTGTCATATCGAATACTTTAGGATACAAATGACACAAAGTTAATAGTTCGGGTTTCCTAGTGGTATTAGCCCTTTTGTATATCATGATACATATGATTTATTTTGTTAGCTAATCTCATATTATACTTTGTTGGTATATATATTATTTAGTTAATAAATTTTAACTACTCCAAATCATGTTATTTCATAGTATCGAAGCAATCTATGATACATAATTTCTTTTTCAAAGTAGAAAATAAGATATATTTGCTCACATACTCAACGTGTTAAACTTTATATATGGTGAGATATATAATTTAACAACCATATGAATTAAAATCATCAGATATAGATTGATTCGTCCATAAGTTGGTTAATCGAGTTGGCTCTCTAGCCACATGTTAAGACATATCATGAGCTCTAAACGAGCCAGCTCACGAATTTAGCTCAACAAGCCACCGAGTCGAGCTAGCTCGCGAGCTTCACGAGCTGAATAAAGGTGAGCTCGTGTTCGGCTCGTTTATTAACGAGTCGAATTTCGAACAAACTTTTCTAATTATCCGTTCAAATTTTCAATTTGCACTGGTCTTCTTGCTATATGGATTTATAACATAGTGAATTAATTATATATACTAGAAAAGCAGTCGTACTAGGCTGCGGATGGTAGGAGACGTGGTGGAATTTAATTTTGTATTTACATCATCAATATTAAATTTTCTCTTGATATTCAATTATTATTTATGGTTAGACAAAATAAAAATAAAAATGATGATTAGAATATATATAAAAAAAAGATAGTAGCAGTGGGCTTCCCATGCCCTCTTAATAGTCTTAGTTTCTTTAAATAATTAACTCAGTACTAATTAGTAATTAGTACTTAGTAGGAGTGTTCAACGGGTTGGTTCGTACTGGATCACACCATATCAAACCGATTGTTGGACAGGATCTCACCTAATCTAATATAATGTGGTTCGATCCTTGGCCCTATAAATTTCAAAATAATAATAAAAAAAGGAATTGAATTGACTTTTGTACCAGACCTAATCGGATGGAATGCATTGTTAATTTGGTCCTTAATCCTAATATACCTTTCACTATTGAATCGGGGTTGTCATGGATTTTGTCCAATCTGGACCCAACCATTCCACACTCCAACCAGCACTCAATTAGATTCGTATATTGGGCCAAAATTTTGATTCCGAAGTTGCTGATTTTGCCTTCCACCCATTCTTTTCTCTAATTCCAATTCTTCTTTCCAACTTCCAAAAACAATTAAATCTGCCTTCTCACCACTCTAATTCTTCTCTCCTACGGATTATTACCAATGGGCTTAAGCCCAATCGAATAGAAATTCTTAGTGAACATTAAAAATGATTTCACTTTACATATATTAATATATAGTGCTATGGTCTAACACTCTGTCTGTACTACTTAAAATTTGTAATAAATTGTTGAAATGAACTATTAGACTTTGTTATTTTCTTTTTTATATGTATTATGTATATGTTGAATTAAAAAAAGGCATTATTGATGTTTAAAATTTGTTAGTATATTTAATAAATGTTTAAAGACAATAATAAATAAATGATTTACTAAATTATTTAAGGTAATTTTTAATTTATTAACTCTTTGAATATATAATTATTCCCGCACTAGCTCTCTCTCCGTTCCACGAGCGGTAACTTAAAGTAATCTGACCAACGGGTCGGGTCAAAAGGTAGTAATATAATATAATATATTAGTTCATGCCATGATAGTGTACGCTTGGCATACGTTAACCTTACGGTATGACAATCGTTTTTATTTTTATAGACCATGAATTAGCCGGACATTAAGAGATGATATTATACCCTAATCTCAAATGAGTGAAACTCAGTATCTAATTCTCTAACTCAAATCATAAGTTATATTTAATCTAAAAATAATAGCCGACTGTTCCGGGTTCATCGAAATATATCGAAGTACATTTAATAAGTGTTTTCTAATATAACCAGACCCGTTTGAATGTCCGGTTTTTGGCTTGACCAAGAAAACCGTGACTGTTTTCTCAGCCGGCCCTAGCTCGTTGGACATGATTGCTTCAATTTGTCGAGACAGATTGAAGCACGTTGAGACATTGAATGATTTTTCTTTCCACAGCAAATTCCCCCACTTCAGTGTTTATCTTTCTCTGCCGGCTGATTTATATAGTTGGAGGCAACCGGAATCTAATCAATCTACAGAGAATACCAAATTCGCCCATTGGCTTCAACCACCTATCTCAAAGGCTTGCTTTTGTGCCCACAAATCAAATCCACATTCAATTGGAACGAAACACTCTGTAATCCTTACTGCTCCAATTCAGATTCAATTTAGTAAACTAAATTACCGGCGGCGCGGCGGAGCTTCGAATGGCGACACTCGCCCCTGCTGCTGCTACTACTACTTCTTCTTCTCTGCTCCACCACGCCCACCACTCCGGCATTCGTCTACAGTGTCTAACGGCGCGGCTACCGGTTACTCCTTTCCGCCTAGAAAGGACGTCCTTTTCCCGCGCCAAATATAGCAATCGTACGAATCCCCCATTGGCGACGACTTCATTCAATGAGGTGGGTTTCTCTTCCTTGCCTTCTGCTTACAACCCTTGTGGGTTTTTTTGGTTTATCTCTTCGGGGATTCTGAGGTTTTGTATGCCGAATATGGTTTTACTGATTGCAGGTAATCGAGTCCTTGATCAATGGGGTTGATTTATCGGAATCTGAAGCCGAGGAGTCGCTGAATTTCTTGCTCGGTGATGCTAGTGAGGCTTTGATCAGTGCTTTCCTCGTCTTGATGAGAGCCAAAGGAGAGACCTTTGAGGAGATTGTAGGATTTGCTAGGGCCATGCTTAGCCACGCCCTGAAAGTTGAAGGGTTGGATGATGCAGTTGATATTGTTGGCACTGGTGGAGATGGAGCCAACACTGTCAACATCTCTACTGGTGCGTCCATACTCGCTGCTGCTTGTGGTGCAAAAGTTGCCAAGGTATGATAATCCGAAGATCTTTGTTGGACTCTTGTATGCTCTTTATGGTATTGATTGAACTCCTTTTCCTGGTATGTGTTCTACAGCAAGGGAATCGCTCTAGTTCATCTGCTTGCGGGAGTGCTGATGTATTAGAAGCATTGGGGGTGGCTATTGACTTGGACCCAGAGGTATGCAGTTTTTGCTTGAGTGTAAAAATCATCTTTCTATTCACGTTGCATACTCGAGTTAGATGACTTTCTTTTGGTATGCTACGTTATAAGATGATGTGTTGAGAAGTAATGCCGTTTCTGTTTTATGAGTTCATCTACAAAGTGATCGTTGAATTCTTGTTGAGGTAAGTGGTTCCTAGTTATCCCTGTCAAGACTCAAGGGACTGTTGATAATCTTCTGTTGTTAGCTATTGTTAATTGAACTCTTGGGTTACCGAAGGTCATTTTATTTTTATAATTCTCCTCCATGGCCTCCTTGCTTCCTTGGTCAATGATGGATATTTGAGCATAGCTGTTGTTGAAATGCCTGGAATTATGTTCCTGAACTACAAATCTGGGTTTAAGGGGTCAGTTTTAGAAGGATGAAGAGCTCCACTGAGTTCCTGATAGTGGGAACTAGCTACCCCATATAACAAATATATTTCGCTCGTCTTCGTGGTTGCTTTTTGTTTCTTAAGCCAGGAAAAGTTTAGCTACTAAACAGACATCAATCGTCTATCAGTTATTAATTTTGTTATCAGTGGTTTCTTTTTCTGAAATCAGGGAGTATCGAGATGTGTGAAAGAAGCGGGAATAGGGTTTATGATGGCCCCCAGGTACCACCCTGCCATGAAAGTTGTGAGTCCTGTGAGGAAAAAGCTTAAAGTGAAGACGATATTCAACATTTTAGGGCCAATGTTGAATCCTGCACGGGTACCTTATGCTGTTGTTGGTGTGTTCAGGGAAGAACTGGTAAATCTCGTTCTCATACACTTAAGATATTCCTTAGTAATTCCAACCGATAAATACAATTTCTTTCTTGAAAAACACTGCACTTTTGTGGTTGTAGGTTCAGAAAATGGCAGGAGCTCTGCAACGGTTTGGAATGAAGAGAGCATTAGTAGTCCATTCAGAAGGCCTCGACGAAATAAGCCCCCTCGGTAAACCCCACACCACATAATCCCTTTTCTCGTCACCTGATCATCTGTGCAATCTCTAGCCATAAAGAGTTCATGTTCAATATTAATTCGAAGACCACCATATATCTGAAATGCAGGCCCTGGTACAGTCCTTGATGTAACTCCACATGGCGTGGAGAAATTCTCGTTCGACCCGCTCGAGTTCGGGATTCCTCGTTGCAGTTTGGATGATTTGCGAGGCGGAGGCCCAGACTACAACGCAGATGTACTGAAGCGTGTCCTATCAGGAGAAAAAGGAGCCATTGCAGATGCCCTGGTGAGTCCACTTCAGGCCGCCTTCATGACTTAATCCTCGATCTCTATAGCCCATCAACTGTACATTAAGTTTCTCTTCAGCTGAGTGGAGCTGCTGCTGTGGTTTTGTTTCAGATATTAAATGCAGCAGCGTCTCTACTAGTGAGTGGCAACGTGACAACTCTGGGCGAAGGAGTGGCCTTGGCTAGAGAAACACACTCATCCGGCAGAGCTATCCAAACGCTTGATAAATGGATCCAAGTTTCTAATGCATAAGCATGGCGCGCTTGGAAGATCGGTTCTTTCTGCAGTGACATGGTGGAACAGAAGGTGAAAGAGTTGAGAAGCTTGTGGAATAGTTTATGAGCTAGTAAAATGCGCAAGCAGTCGGCTGTTTTCTCTTTTATTTGAGTTAGGATTTGCAGTTTAAACCTTCAGGAATCTGTCAAAGAAACAGTGTTGGGCGCATCTTTTTGTACTATTTCCTACCTGTTTGGTTGAATAAAGCTTCCATTTGTCAGCAGAAGCCATAAAAGTTACTACAAGCAAACAAGCACATCGAAATCAATTGCCATACACGCATAATGCAACACCACCAGCTTAAAACAAAAACCCAAAATACAGTACAGCTTTTAGGTCCGATACAGAAAAACTACAACGCTTAACATACGGGTGCCACTTGGCAAGCACGGAACAAACAGAGTTTCTCCTGCTGCAGTTTCGATCCATTGTCGCAATCAAAGTTGAGTAGAGTTGTTGCTTATGGCGCCGACTTCGTTGAGAAGAGGCAGCAGCTCCCCATTTTCGTGCTTTGCCAAGGTAGCTGGGATGATAAATAACAATGGTATTAACAAAAAAACGGCAGTAAGTTATAGCAATAGATCAATGGAGAAGAAGAATCAATTTGCTTATTACCGTCGCAGCCACCAATATGCTTTCCTCCGATGAACACATTAGGCACAGTCCTCTGTCCAGTCCATTTCAATAAGGCTCCCTGAATCTCATCTCCATCGCCTTCAATCAAACACACAGAAATCAAAATCAATCAATTTTCCATCCCCAATATCAATTTCACCAAAAACTAAAAACTCAAATTCTTACTTTCTTTGTCCAATTCGATGACTTTGAAAGCAGCTCCGAGCTGGGTCAGCAGCTTCTTCACCCTCGTGCAGTATCCGCAGTAAGTTTTGCTGAAACCAGATAAGGAAAAAAGGAAGCAATCCAAACTCAGCCACGTGATTTGAAAAAGTAAAAACGGAATTGGGTTTTTCGATTTCTCGAGCAAAGTTTTGGAATTTAGAGGGAGAACCTGAATACAACGACAGGGGCAGAGGTAGCGATCTCCTTGGCTTTGGTAAGGGCGGCTTCCATTTCTTGGTCAGTCTTCTTGCTTGAGCTCAACATCGATCCCATCTCGCCGCTTACGAATTCCCGCTGTCTGAATATATACAGGAACCGCTTAATTTTTTCGTGGGGAGAGAGCAGAGAGCGAAATTCGGGGAGAGAACCAGGTGTCGGAAGCAGGGGAAATGGTGCAGCAGGGGGATGAAGCTTTGGTGGCGACGATGGGGAGATCACAGGTGGCTCGTTAAATAAGGTTAGCTTACAATTTACAAATCCGGCTATCAACTCACAAAAATATAAAAAAAAATTGACTTTATCTGGACGAGATCGGCCGATCAAAATACAAAAAATGAAACTTCTCGTGGGCAGATGGGCTGGACCGAGATGCAAGCCCGCATCACAACTTGGCCCATTCGTTGCTTTCTTGTTTCGAAAATTATTGATTAATAGCATTTCATACTCTTTTACTATGGTAAATTAACCTAGGTATCATTTTAGTTTTTTTTTTCATAAACATATTTTTCTAGTGTTAAAACGTACCAACTATACTCTTTTATCTAATTTTTTTGTTAAATGGTCGTTTAGGGGCTATAATATGAATCTATTGCCTTCATTAACTCCTAAGAACTCCTAATTTCGATTTTAAAAATTAAACTGCTACCAACCCATCTAATGCAACAAAACCTTAATTCTTCCTCTATACTCCACTGAATACCATGTTTCGCACCAGAAAAGTTTGGTCTTCAACTCCGGCAAAACTGGATAATTTTCTTGTCTTGTTTAATTGCATATGTATGTTTTTTTTTCATATAATTTTCATTATTTATTTCAAATATTTCTGCCGAATTTAAAGTTAACTTTTTCTTGAATGCGATGAATCTAAAGTTTTTTTAAAAAATCATGAAAATTATTCTCATTGAGATTTAATAATGAAAAGTATGCATTGATCCAATCGAGTGTGTGCGATGATTATTAAGCGCTCTATTTGACAAATAATTTAGGGGCTCTTTACTCAGACATATGTGGGTTTCATTGTAGTAATAATATAGTATTTTGCCAAACATGAAAAGATCTAAGATAAGTAACCTATTAGGGTAATTTAATCCAGAGAGTGTAAAGGCAAAATGTACAAGCGTATCATATTTTGGAGGTGTCGTATTTCGCATTAAAATTAAGTGACTAAAGTTATAGTTGTCAAAAGACACACTCAACACTTTGTTTAATTTATCTTCCTACATGAAGTTTCATGTGAGTACTAATACTCACAAAAGAAGAGGAGGGAAAGATACAAGATAAGATTGTGCTCGTTCACTTAACCTCAAAATTCTGAGTAAGGAATAAGTAGAGACCTAAGGATGTTATAGTTTCGTGGAACTCTTAAGGATATGGTGATGAGTATTTCTAGTTACTAAACTCCATTTAGATAAAAATATATACGGGTTACAACTTACATCCTTAAATTGAGTATCCAGAAAAGCTTATAAGGCAGTAAAAAGCTTATAAGGCACAAGAATGTATAGTGGACAGAAAGATACAATTAAATTATATTTTTTTGGTTACGCAAAAGTACTCTCGATGCTACAAGTTTTATAATCCTACATTAAGAAACGGTTATGAAATGATAAATGTGAGATTTTCTTTAGTATATTGAGTTTTGGGGGGGGGGGAGGAAACATAACGAATGTTTTTAATGCACAAACTCAACACATTCAAGAAATGTCATTAAAGATATCCACAAAGAAGAAGATGTGTGACTCCAGTTAACAATATCATTTTCTTCAAAGAACATAAGCATGACATCAAGTTGACTAATGATCGGGTTTATATTAGTCAAGTCATGAGCAGTTCTGACAAGTGGATTGATGCCATGTGATAAAGTCTATGAAAGATAATGACGTTTGTGATTATCTCGTCAAATTGCCTAAAATCTCGAAACCTATTGGTTGCGAATGAAAATTTAAAACTAAGAAGGATTCGAATGGTAATATTGAGAAACATAAGATGCATTGTTCACTAAAGACTTTACTCATACGGAAGGCTTTGACTACAAAGAGACTTTCTGTCCAGTATATTTGAAAGTATCTTTTAGGAATCTAATAACAATGATGACTCATCATGACTTCTCATTATTGGTATCACAAATTTCATCTCGGTATTAGCTCATTCAGGTTTAGAGACTAATGTTGGAGATGATTATGTAAATCTAAAATTTAGTGGGAGTTAATTTAGTTTCTTGGTTTTTACATGTCAATGACATTCTACTTTATAGTAGTGATATATATGCTTAATGCATGAGATTGAGATATTTCTGAAAAGAAATCTGAGATACGGGTTCTTGATCTTGCCTCTTTTTGTATTGGGTATTGAGGTACTAAGAGATGAATTCTCAATGTATACTCAATTTTAAAAGAGATATATCAATAAGGTGTAAGTAGATAAGTTAGTAAACCCGGAGATGCATTGTCGCTAAAGGAGATGGGTTTGGTCTCAATCAGTGCCACAATTATGGTATAAGAAAATAGAGGTGCAAAATATCCTTTATGACTTTATGCATATTAACATTAAGGAATCTAAGGAATGGTTGAGGTTATTTGCATCCCGATACAGCATTAGTTAGAGTATTTGATAGATAGTTGAGTATATATGCATGTGTTAGAAACAAAGTTTCTAACTGGTCTCTATTTCAGATCTAGAGATTGAGAATTTAGGGTTTATAGAACAGAATTGGAGATTTAGGGATTTGAAGAGAATTTGGGGAAGAACAGAAGAGAATCGGCCTAAGCCTTTGAGGGATTGAGGTCAAGAATTGAGAGGATTGGGATAGGAATTTAGGGAGATAATTCTTTATTAACTTCTGCTTAATCTGATGAAAGACCCAAAGTACATATATATAGGGAAATACTAGAAAATCCTAAGAATAAACCTAATTCTACTAAAAGACTACTAACCATATTTAATAAAACCTAAAAATAATGATAATATAGAAACTCGTTTTCCTTAGAAAACGTGTTTCTAACATCTCATCCCCCTTGAGACCAACCTTGCCCTCAAGGTTGATCAGCTTGACCCATTTCTTCAAGTCTACCGTGCAATCCACGTCTTGCCTCCACCATTCTTGCTCTTTCTTTTCTTCCAATCGTGCTCCACTACTCGAACGTATCTCACGTCAGCAACTCCGACTCCAATGACTTCTTCCTTATCCATGTGGCTAGCGTTGTAGCCATAGCCTAATGACTGCCCACCATCTTCCTTCTCCGGTTCCTCCAAGAATGCGACAGTGGTGGTGGTGACAAATGCCATTGCAGTCCCGGCAGCGGAGTGCAGAGAAACCGTCGGCGATCTTAGCTCCGGCGACAAAAATCTTGACCGACGGCACGGTAGATCACCCTCCTCGCCGACCGATTCCTTTGCCTCGTCATTCCACGGGGGCTTCTCCATCGTGGCCTTCCTTTCCAGTGTCGAGCAGAGGGTTTCACCATCCGTCGTCATGTCGGCTAGCAGCCGTGCCGCCTCCTCGCCTTTGTCCACATGTGCTGCTTCTGTTTGCTGCCCGGGCATCGATGTCGCAGCTCTTCCCGGCATCACTGTGCCTCCCGACAGAGCTGCCGCTGTTCCGCTCGGCTGAAACGCTATCGCAACCTCGCGCCCTCTTTTGCAAACTCGCACTGCTCCACCACCGTCTTTGATTTGCGCGGTCGGCCACTCTTCGGATAGCCAACGACGTCCGATGCGGCGAGCCCGGTCACGCAGCTCTGCCCATGACAGGGTTTCTAGGGTCACCGTCTCTACTTGCACGGTCGGCGACTCTTCGGAGCGCCAACGGCGTCTGATGCGGCGAGCCCGGTCATGCAGCTCTGCCCACGACAGGTTCGAGAGCTTCGAAGATCTCATCGTCGAACCAGTTGTAGAACTCGTTCCCGGTTGAGAGTTGTGGTGAACTCAATTCTCGAACCGGGCTCTGATACCAAATGTTAGAAACAAAGTTTCTAAATGGTCTCTATTTCAGATCTAGAGATTGAGAATTTAGGGTTTATAGAACAGAATTGGGGATTTAGGGATTTGAAGAGAATTTGGGGAAGAACAGAAGAGAATCGGCCTAAGCCTTTGAGGGATTGAGGTCAAGAATTGAGAGGATTGGGATAGGAATTTAGGGAGATAATTCTTTATTAACTTCTGTTTAATCTGATGAAAGACCCAAAGTACATATATATAGGGAAATACTAGAAAACCCTAAGAATAAACCTAATTATACTAAAAGACTACTAACCATATTTAATAAAACCTAATAATAATGATAATATAGAAACTCGTTTTCCTTAGAAAACGTGTTTCTAACAGCATGGAACACTAGAAAGAATCAAACGTTTAACGCGTTTACTAAAGATGATAAAAAAATCATGCTAAATTATTAGAGATAAGCTAATTTATAGATCATTAAGTACTCTGACTCTGATGTTGGAGGATGTCAAGGCAGTAAGAACTCTATATCAGCTTACGTTTCAATGTGGGGTAGAGAATTTATAGCATATATTGAGACTTTCAATTATGATTGCAAAGTTTTTGTCACTAGCATGACACTGGTAAGGTTAACAGTGAATAATTTGATAGTGACACATTATCATTGATTCATTGCCACAGGAGTTCAGAAGTCAAAGTTATTGAGATTAAGTTCCTCGAGGTTAAAAAGAAGATTCAACATAGAGAAGTTTCTATTAAACATTAAGAGCATGACTAATGTTAGCTTACCCATTATCCAAAGGTTTGACACCTAAAGTTTTTCTTATGAGCACATCTGCTTGCATGAGTGTCATTCCAGATGGTACCTTGGTTTAGTGGGAGTCATTTATAAATGTTAATAGATTATGACCAAATCAATTTTTGCAGAATAAAGTGATGGTTCCTATAGTCTATTTTAGACTTTAAAGTGCCTTCACTTATACAATGGTCACATTGTATTAAATAATTTTAGTTGATCTCACTAAGTACTTAAGTGGTTTAGTTGAAAATAGGCGTGTTCAAGATCACATTGCATGTAATTTTCATGTCACTCATCCATATTTGATCTATTTCATTGAGTGTATTGGTATGGTGATCATGGTGGTTTAATCATTATCATATTGTTATTAAAGCCGCATTGGTTCCATGGTTGATACATGAGGTGGACCAGATTGTTAATAAGTATTCATTGCATAAATATAAATAGCATACGGTTGCGCCTAAAGTAATTTGTAATATAATTGTTTTAAGAAAATATGCAGTCAAGTGGGAGATTGTTAGATAACTGTTATTTTCTAGGGCTAATACCATTGGGAAACCCGAACTATTAACTTTGTGTCATTTGTGTCCTAAAGTATTCGATATGACAATTGTGTCCTAAACTATTTCTCCGTTAGAGTTGACCGGCGTTGACCGTTAGTTTTTAACAGAAAATCCAGTAAGCGCTGATGTGGCATCTGAAGTGGAATTTATAATATTAATTTATAATTATTTTTCATATAAACAAAGAAAATTACAAAATTACAAAAATAAAAAATAAAAATGAAAACCCATCTCGGCTCTATCCGCCTTCATCCTCCTCTTCCTCGCCGCTTTCGCTCTCCTCTCCTCCCCGCCGCCTCTCATCGAACGCCGCCACCTCCTCCAGCTCCCTCGCCGCCATCCCCCCTTCTCCTCGCCATTCGTAATCATCGCCATCTAGGATTTGAGAAAAAACAGAGGCTGCTCCCAGATTGGATTCGTCGTCGCCAACATCGCCGACATCGCCCAATCACAAGCCCCCTTCCCCTCCTCCAATCCACCACCAGAAGCTTCGTGGTTTACGCCGATGGTGACGCGCGGCGACGATTTCGCCGAATCCGATTGATGGCTGGCCATTGGGTTCCTTGAAATCGAAAGCAGGTGTGTTGGGGGAGTGGTGTTGGCTGGTGATGGTGTCGGCAGGGTGGGTGGGATGAAGCGCGTCCCTCACCTGCTACCGACTCATACCTTCCCTGTTGGGGATCGATTCGATCAAACGAAGGAAAATGGAAATCAGAGATGAGATCGATCGATTTCTCTCAGCAGCTTCTCCCAAGCAATCCACGTGCAATAGCCGAGACGAGTCGATGGAATCTGTGACATCGCGATCGTGAAATCAAGGAAAGAGGGACAGAGACGAGAAAATGAAGGAAAGAGAAGCTAGGAGTCCACCTCGAGGAAGAAAGACGATGTCGTAGGTGGCGGCGACGGCGACGGCGTAGAAGGAGGCGGAAGCAGTGGCGGGGATGGAGAGAAGGAAGGGAGAGGTAATCGGGGGAGGGGAGGTGAATCTGCAGAGGGAGGGTTAATTGAGTACATTTCTTTAATTTTTTTTTTGGTTAACATTTTTTTAATTTATAACAATATATTATTTTTATTTAATATTTAATTTTTAATTAAAAATATGAGGTGTCATTGACGTGGCATCTACGTGGCTGCCACGTCAACAAAAGTCAATGTTAATGTTGACTTCCGTTTGGTCAACCGATATCTATAACGGTCAACGAAACTGTCAGGATACAAATGACACAAAACTACCAAACGTTGGGACACAATTGTCATATCAAATACTTTAGGACACAAATGGCACAAAGTTAATAGTTCGGGTTTTCCAGTGGTATTAGCCCTATTTTCTAATGTAATGAGCCACATATTGTAGACAATTGTATTTGCTATCTGTTTAAGTGGGTTAGTTGTAAGTGATCAAATTGAGGAGCCCAAGAGTACTCGAAATCAATATGGGGCTAAATGGATGGAAACCCAATACTTGCTCACGTTGGGTTTTATGCAAGTCCATGCATGTTGACTAGTATATAAAGGAGTTTGAGGTTGTGGTCCCCAACACACCAAGACAAAACACATTTTCATCTTCTTTCCATCACGAAGATAAGAGTTCTCCCGTAGAGAAACTGAAGAGGCTTGGTTGACGAAGGTTGCAGTACCTCCCAGGTCTTACTGTAGCCAGTATCGTGCGGTAATAGATCATCCTACGATTTCCACATCAAGATGAAGATGATCTACAACATGAATCCATACATTCCTATTAACCTTTGATAATCTGCCAAGACGTATTCCGGAGAATTATATATATCTTAGGTTGATTCTTTTAACGATCATTTTACTAATTCTTCACCGTATTTTATGGTATGTGCCAATTGTTGTTGTCAGTGCTAACAGAAACAAGTGTGTACTCTACATAGTTTTCAGTTCGATGGATGATAAGGAAAGAAAAAGGACTTGAAATTGGATTTTTTTACTAGACACGATTCATTCATTCATAGTAATTAATGACCTCAAAATTTGAGGTTCTCAACAGTACATGCAACTAGGGTGGGCAATGGTTTGGTCCATACCGGACCACACCGGACCGAATCGATATTTGGATCGGATCACATCGAACCGAATATTATATGGTCCGATTCTTGATCCTATGAATTTCATAAATACTGAAGAAAAATGGATCGAATTTACATATGGATCGGACCAAATGGACTAAAGCGGACCAAATGTACTATTGGTCCGGTCCTTGATCCTAAGATATCTTTCACTATTGGATCGTAGTTCTCGTGAGTTTGGTCCGATCCGGTCCGGACCAGACGGATGCCCACCCCTACATGCAACCCAATGAAACTTACGAAAGAAATAAGGAGACGATGAACTTAAGTTGATATATCTCTTCCCAAATTTTATGGGCATGAAAGCAATGAAGCAAATAATTAATCTTTGTCACTACCGTGTTAAAAGTAGATCTTACATAATTTTCTTTCCAATGTTGCGATTCATTTCAGGTCAACAGCGACGACTTACGATTTACGAATCACCACGTTTGGGTTGATTACCGGTCCGACCGGGAACACCAACCGGTCGAAGGACTCGACCGAGCAGGGAATGGACAGGGGACCCACTATCTTGGGCGAATCCAGCAGCAGGGGCACGTCGTCGCCATCCTCCGACGTCCGCCGCCGCCGCCTCGTCAACAACTCCTGCACCGACGGCTTGGCCAGGCTCTTCACCGGAACTTCGTATCTTCGCGCCTCCTCCCCGACGTACATCCCGATGTACCCTCTCCTCCTCCGCGGCGGCGGCCGCCGCCGCAGCTTCACCCCGCACCACTTCCGCAGCAGGGAAATCACCACTTCCTTCATCAACATGTCGGCGAAAAATAATGTTGATTTCCACCTGCATTTGGGGGTGCTTTGTTCTGGCTGTTTAAGTTTCATATGTAAATTAATTAAGGACAAACTTTTATTCCGTTGGTGACCAGACTTTTAGGACTAGTATTATCCTGGTTCTTGGCCACTTTCCTCTTTAACGTTTGTGACCTCTGAATCTTATAAGCTTCCTATTCTTAAATTACTTTGTTTGTTTTATTCTCGACTTTTATTTCTCTGTTACTTTTATTTCATTATCTCTCTATAACTGTTAACACCTAAAATTAATTTGTCCTGAATTAAATGCCGCATTAATTAGTATCGGCATTTAATTCGATACCGCGGGTAAAAAACGGTGTCGTTTGGAGTTGAGCGGTGTCGCGGAGAGTTAAAACGATACCGCGAAACGGAAAAGCGGTACCGCAAGGAAGCTCAGCGGTACCGCGACACCGCCGGAAAATAAGATGGGGCCGCGCGTTTTGTTATTGGTGTTGGAGAAGAAGTTTTTTTTCTCTAATTAATTATTATCTTTATTCCTTATCGGAAAGGGAAAAAACGATACCGCGTGGAGTCGAGCGGTACCGCGGTACTGGAAACGGTACCGAAAATAAAAAAAGGGGCGCGCGGTTAGTTGAGTATTGGAGAAGGAGTTTGTTTTAATTAATTAATATTTTTAATCCTTGTTGGAGGAGGAAAATCGGTACCGCGAGTAGACCCAACGGTACCGCGGAATAGCAAACGACAGTGTTTAATAAAAAACAATGTCGCAAAAGGAAAAAACAAACGGAGCCGTTTTGGCTCTAACGATGTTGTTAGTGATGGTCAGTTAATTGATATTTTAATGACTTTTTAGCACGGTGTCGTTTAGTTGGAAACGATGCCGCAAAGGAAAGAAACGATACCGTGAGCAGGCCAAACGATGCCGCAACCGTTAAAACGACATTGTTTAAGATTAGAACAGTGTCGCGAAGCTCAGAAATTCAACGACATCGCGGGACAAGGAAACGACGTTGCTTAACTGAGAACGACGCCGGGGTGAGAGTTTGACGGCGAGTTAACAATGAGGGCTGGTTTGGTTAATTACTACGTTATTATTGTTTTAGACGGTATCGTTTAATACGATGCCGCGGAGAAGTAAAACGACACCGTTTAAGGCATCAACAACGCCGCAGTATTACTAAGCGATACCGTTTAGTTAGAAACCATACCACAACGGGTTGGATTTTGGGCAAGGCCCGACAAGCCAAACGGCACCGCAAGACGAGAAAACAGTGCCGCTGGGTAGATAACAATGACGCGAGGGATATCAACAGCACCGCGACACTAAGTAAACAACGGTGGTCAGTTAAAAACAGTGTTGCAAGAATATACCAGTGCCGCTAAGTGAACAAACGACGTTGTTTAGCTCCAAACAACGTTGCGAATCCCGCATCGAGGAGTTGGGTCCAATGCTCAGAGACTCAAGAACACCACAGAATCAAGATTATTCATGCCGCAAGACCGCAAGCTCAACGGGATCGGGAATCAAATGTTGCTGCAAGTGCGGCCTGGTAAGTAACAACATTGCTTGCTCTAACCTAGATTGATTAAGGTCAGGCCGTGTTTGAACATGGTTGATCACGGAGCTAGTCGTTTGTGAAGCAAAGCAGTGAGTTCAATGATGTCAAGAAGCGGCATTGTTTCAATTCGATGACAAGCAGGCTAGTGATCAAGCATTGTTGAAGTCCTAGCTAAATAATGTCGTGAGTCGGACAAGGGAGCAACATCACTTGTGTCGTTATGTATTTGACAATGCCGCAAATCCAACGTTTCTGCTTGGACGAGAAACGACGTTGTTTAGTGGAGAACAACGTTGCTAGGGTTGAGATCGCTGGGAAATTTATTCCCCACAACGACGACGTTGTCGAGACAAGAGACTCTCATGCTCAGATTTTAGAAGTGAAGCGGTGTTGTTTATGATACGCCGCCGTATTATGAACAAGGATGAATGTAGTTTGGCTTGAGGAGTTGGGGGTGGATTATCGAACCCGGGTGGATAATTACAAGGGTGGCTCGATGTCGTTTTGTCGAGTTGCTGCTCAGCAAAACGGTTTCGCACTCGTGGGAGTTACGCAACAAGGAGGAAGTTACCTGCACGGTTGTCAGGAGTGAAGACGTGGGCGACAAAGGCGCGAAGGCAGTTACGGCGACGAGAAGAAGCGCGAAGTATATAGATTGGGAAGAGAGAGAAGTTCGAGACGGCAAAATCAAATCACAACTGCACCATTGCAGAATTATCCTTTTTCTCTCTAGTTTCGTAGAACCGCTCTGTCAAAGAACTCCTTTGCAGAGTCGTAGATCGTAGCTTGTAGTCGTAGTCGCGGAGCTCTCCAGAGGAACCTCCATAGGAGTAGAGGTAACGTAACTTAGAACACTCCTGGTTCGATTTTCTGTTTATTCGAACACCCTCGTTCGAACGTAGTTTGGAGAGGTGGTGAACCGAGTAACGGTTGTTTGATTAGAGGTCAAAAGTGCATCGATCAAATCAACGACGCCGATACCGGCGGCGGCTATTTGACGATCGTTTTTTGTTTCTGCTTTAATCGATCAAATCAACGGCGCCGACATTCGGCGGCGGATATTTGACGGTTGTGATTGACGTGTGTTTTTGTGTTTTTCTTGAAAACCGTGCGCAGTTAACACACGAGTTTCGCCAACGAAACAAATTGGCACACCCGGTGGGACACGTGTGTTCGAATGGCTCCGCGACGCAGGAATCCGGAAGGGGATGTCCCGCCCGGAATCGTGGAGGAACATGTGGCCAACATTGAAGGAGGCCAAGGAATCGGTGCTGAAGACATCGGCGGGTCCGAGAATCCGCCGTCCACAGCTGGGCCGACTGGGGATCTGTCAATCCGCCATTTCATGGAGGAGAATCGTCGCATGTTTGCTAGCCTCAACAATGAGTTCGCAGGCTTCAAAGGCGAGGTAAATCAACGTTTTGACGCTTTAACTACACGACATGATTCTCTTGAGTCTCGTGTTGATAGGCGTTTAGGCCAACTCTTTGAAGTTGTGACTAAAAACAGACATGATTTTGATGTTTTCGGGGATAAAAATCTACGTGATATGAATGAAATCAGGGAGCTCTTGGGTAGACCAGTAACGCAACCTAGGGATTTGCCGCTAAACGGTGAAAACAATTTAAACAGCGAAACTGGTTTTCCAAACAACAGTGCTCGAATTAGTCCGCCAAGACAAGGAGCTTCGCCGACACCGGTGATGAACCCACCAACTCCGCGAGTTAATCTTGGCGAGACTAGCACTGCCGCTCACACTCGGGTTGAACCACCGCCGTTTCACGGTGTGGGTCCACAAAATATTCCGGAGGCCAGACCTTACGTGGCTCCGATGAGCGGTGCTGGTGGTGGAGGAACGATCAACAATGATCATGTTCCGCCACGCGGCTACCCACAAAACGTGCCTCCGCCTCCAAACGGGCTTGGCATGGATCCTGGTGGATTCATACCACAAGGGGGGCAACTCGGGGGGCAAGACGTTAATGCGATTCGAGATCAAGTAGCACAGATGCTGGCGGATCAGTTTGGTTTAGGGATTAGACCAGCGATGCCGCCGGTGTATCGAAAACCATATCCGGATTGGGTTGATAGATACTACCCCTTTCCACGTGGTTTTCGCGTGCCTGATTTCATCACCTTCAGCGGGACTGGGGATCAGTCCACCGTCTAGCATGTTGGACGATTCACGGTTCAGTGTGGTGATGTGATTGATTTCTTGAAGTTGCGTTTGTTTGGCAACTCGTTGACCGGCCCTGCATTCGCATGGTACGTCAACTTGCCATCGAACTCGGTTCAAACTTGGCAGCAAATGGAACAAATGTTCCATGCCCAGTTCTACCGTTCTGAGCCAGAAGTAACAATGGCAGACTTGGCCAGAATGCGCCAACAGCCAGGAGAAACAGTGGAACACTTTTTAACAAACTTTAAAAATGCAAGAAATCGCTGTTTTGTGAACTTGACAGAACGCGAGTTTGTTAAACTGGCCCAGGGTGGATTGAATTTTGAACTTCGTAAAAAGTTTCAAGATAGGGAATTTTCTGATTTGTTTCAATTGATGTCCTGCGCCGTTAGATATGAATCTCTTCTCCGTGAAGAAGAACATAAGAGAAGTGGCTCTCGCGGACAATATTTCCCTAATTTTGAAAACTATGGTGTGAATAACGTCGGCAACAATGTTGACGAGGTTGAAGTTGATTTGGCCGAGATTGTGCAGGGGAAGCCATATGTGTGTGCTTCTCTAGCCAAGGCCGAGGGGGAACCACAAGGTGGAAAGCCCAATCGTGCCCCGATTCAAACTAGAAAATATTCCTTTGATATCTCAAAATCAGAACTGATTTTCGACCAGCTTTACAAAGATGGTCAAATTAAGTTGACTGGGGGGCATACTATCCCGCCAGCTGAAAAATTAAAAGGGAAACGATACTGTAAATGGCACAACAGTGCATCTCATTCAACTAACATGTGTGTTGTGTTTCGTAACGTTGTGCAGGATGCAATTGAGAAAGGTCGGTTCAAGTTCCCAGAGCCGAGGAAGGAGGCCATGATCGTTGACACAGACCCGTTCCCAAACGTTGTCGGCGTCAACATGGTCAATCCCGATTTCTCTAAGATCAACCTGCCACGCTTCAAGTTGGTGGTGGATACATCGCCGCCGCCGAGTGGTAGTTCTGATGTGGCCCAGGGAGCTTCATCCTCCCAAGTGCAGGAGGGGCCACGCTTGGACCCATTTGAGGAAGAGAAGTTGTGTGCCCAGTGTCGCGGGAAGCTAACCATTGGGGGAGCGGGACCGAGCCAGTCGGTCCACCAGAGATTGGGACCACGACAGTTCAAACCGAGGTATCCCTCATATGAACGCAGTGTCGAAGGAGTACGTGCACCTGCGTGGGGAAGAGGGCAGCGTAGGCAGTGGGTTGCTCAAAGTGCCCCGCCTTTCAAAAGTCTACCTTTTGGGCTTGCCCAACCAGTGAGGGGTCCCCCACCTGTCAGGAGAACCTTCAGGATGCCAAATGTGCCACGGGGTGGTTGGCACACCTACGACGTCCGTCGTCAGCAGCCCATCGCAGTTGACGCGATGACAAGGACGCAGTATCGAAGGTACCTCCGCAAGAATGCTCAAGGAAGGAGGATTGCAAACTTTCAAGCAAATGTGAACGTAGACAACTCTGCCACGGGTCTGAGGGTGACTGTGGCCGGTGCTGGAAAAGTTGTCGAGGACAACCTGGACGGGAACGATCAAGGAGTCCCGGGAGAGGCTGAGTACGATGCTGAGTTGGATGACTCCCTCATCGAAGAGGAGATGCAGGAGTTGGAGGAGCCGAAGTCGAAATTCGATCGGAAAAACAAGGATGACGATGATGACAACCAAGGTGCACCCATGACGATCCAGTTTGGAAGTCTACCACCGGTGGTGGTGAACAACTACATCTTGCCTTTGATTTTCCACATTGATTTGGAAAATCAGGGAGAGGATGGCGAGGTCGTGATGGAGGTTGAGGAGTTGGACGAGGCTGCTCAAGAGGTCAACGTTGCTGAGCTGGTGAGCGGTTTTGCTCAACTGACTTTAGAGGAGGAGAATGAGGAGCCAGCGGCGGCAGAGCTGGTTGGCGAATCTGCGGATCTGCCAATCGAGGCTGAGCCGTGGAGTGCAATGATGGCCCGCACGAATGGTTGGATTGACTTGGCAGTAGAGTCAGCCAGGCGGAACAAGAGTTCGCAGAGAATCCTGAAAGAGCTGTACGAAGCAGGCCACAAAGCTGTTGGGCCACTAGGCGAAGAGGAGGGAAAATATCCTTTTTACGTGTTATACCAAGGCCCGAAAGAGTCAACAAGTGTGCCGGTGGAGAATATCACATAGGAATCAGACTTCGACAAGCTGGAGAAATCTATCCAGGCTGCAGAAGCGAAAGCGAAAGCCGTGGACGAAGGAACCACGTGTGAAGAATCAAACAGGGTCGTTGTTTTTAACGAGGCCGAGCCGAAGATGATGCGTCATTTGAGTCCTCTCTACATTAGGGCCACACTTGATGATGTACCAATGTCGAGAGTCTTAGTTGACAATGGCGCTGCAGTAAATGTGATGCCAACAAGAATGCTGAAGAAGTTGGGCAAGAACACTAATGACTTGATCCCAACGGAAGTGTTTGTGACAAGTTTCAATGGCGGGTCCACTTCTGCTAGGGGAATCCTCCCAGTGGTCGTGGGAGTTGGATCACAGAAGCGGATGAGTGCTTTTTTCGTGGTGGATGGAATGATAAGCTACAACGCACTACTTGGCCGGGATTGGATCCACGCCAACAAGTGTGTTCCTTCATCGCTGCATCAGTGTTTGATGTTTTGGAATGAAGATGGTGTTGTTGAGGTGGTACAGGCTGACACAAAGCCGTTTGCCGTTGGGGCCAACGTTGCTGAAGCTTATTTGTACCATGGAGATTTTGGACCACTCGAAATCAGGAGCGGGGATGGAGGAACGACCAACGTCATAGTGTCAAGTGCACAGGTGTTGAGTAAGGCGTGCTTGGACCCATTGTCCGAAATCATGAGACCATCAATGCTTGCATTAGGTGGTCCACCAAAATCAGAGTAAGCCACCTCAAGAGAGGGTGGAGAAGGCCGAAATCACGGCCTTGATAGAGGGGTTGCCGATCAACGGCGAGGATGCGAGTAACAAGTTGGGAGAGGAAGCAGTGTGCTGTCTGCGACATTGTGGACGAAATCAACTTTGGCGGGAAGGATGATCCACATTCAACGTTCATATTGCCAGCTTGCATGACTCTGACAGGTACGAGTTAACTCTGATTCTGAATGGCTTCAAAGATTGTTTTACGTGTGAATGTTAGGAAATATAACATGGATATGTTGCAATCATGTTGTATAGCCAGTTCATCGCTTTTTATTTTAGATTCATGCATGACTGAGCTACGTAGATGCCATCGGCATTGCATTAACCTAGTCAAGGCTGTTGGTGTATGGTTGTGTTGGCTAAATGGTTTGTTTTCTTTAAGCCAGAGTTGTTAAACATGGTCTGTCGATTACTATGTTGTCGAGATAGTCACACTATCGACCAAGATTAAACATGGCTTTACTTTTAATTTTCTTTGATAATGGTTGATTAGGAAATAATGACCAAACATGGCCATTTTTGCCTAAGCCACGTAGCAGTGGTGCCGCTTTATTTTTCTTTTCATATCAACAACATTGTTGGGGGGAACGGTCTTGCGGAAGCAAAATGACTATTCTATTATACCATAAAAAAAAAGAGCGGCCAAAACAACGCTGATGACGAATTGAAAAAGAAAGGGAAAAAAAACCAGGATTGTTTGGATGATGAACAGTGCTGCTGGAGGTCCTAAGCGTGGCCGCAATGGTATAAAATATAATAAAAAAAGAGCCTCTCAGCGCTGCGGCTGTGGCTGACAGCCCTAAAAAAAAAAAAAAAAAAATTTGGCAGTCAGAGCTGCCGCTGTTGCTAGCAGCGCTGATGACCCAAATATAAAAAAAAAAAAATTAAGGGTAGAGAGGGCGGCCAACAGCTCTGGTGAAAAAAAAAAAAAAACTCAGCGCTGCCTCCGTTGCTAGCAGGCCTGATGATAATATAAAAAAAAAAAGATAAAAAGATGTTGGCGTTTCAGTTCCACTACGTGTCGGATAATGCAGCTCTGCAGGTTTGCGGTTAAAGAACTATTTCAAAAACACTTCCGCGATAAACCAATCAATGATGCGAGTTTTGTTTAGACTCAAACATGGCTGGGTTGGGTTGGAATGCTAGCAGCGTTGGGGCTTTCTTTCTTCGGCTGTCTCCTCCCCGGAATAGGTTAGTGGTTGGTTTTATTATTATTATTATTTTTTAATCATTATTGCTCCCAACTAGAACGGGATTGTTCACTTCTCGTTGCAATAAGAGCCAAGATAGAAACAAATACATTACTTATTCTTGGCTAAACCTCGCCGCACCATTACCTGGAATGGTGAGCCAAAATAATGATGGGATTACTTAGAGGCCAATCTGGATGTGTGGAACGTTATGATGGTTGTGGATTTCTTCATACCCAACAAAAAGAACCAAAGCAATGGTTTGTGTCCAATTTAATTGGCAACCGTGATAATCACAGCCATGGAAGTTTATAGCCAATATGGAGATTTTAGGTGAAGTTAATGTTCATTTTAGGTGTTTTGGATTATGTCAACAATTTGGTTCATAATTCTTATAAACCAAATTGTGGGGGGCATTTGTTAACACCTAAAATTAATTTGTCCTGAATTAAATGCCGCATTAATTAGTCTCGGCATTTAATTCGATACCGCGGGTAAAAAACGGTGTCGTTTGGAGTTGAGCGGTGTCGCGGAGAGTTAAAACGATACCGCGAAACGGAAAAGCGGTACCGCAAGGAAGCTCAGCGGTACCGCGACACCGCCGGAAAATAAGATGGGGCCGCGCGTTTTGTTATTGGTGTTGGAGAATAAGTTTTTTTTCTCTAATTAATTATTATCTTTATTCCTTATCGGAAAGGGAAAAAACGATACCGCGTGGAGTCGAGCGGTACCGCGGTACTGGAAACGGTCCCGAAAATAAAAAAAGGGGCGCGCGGTTAGTTGAGTATTGGAGAAGGAGTTTGTTTTAATTAATTAATATTTTTAATCCTTGTTGGAGGAGGAAAATCGGTACCGCGAGTAGACCCAACGGTACCGCGGAATAGCAAACGACAGTGTTTAATAAAAAACAATGTCGCAAAAGGAAAAAACAAACGGAGCCGTTTTGGCTCTAACGATGTTGTTAGTGATGGTCAGTTAATTGATATTTTAATGACTTTTTAGCACGGTGTCGTTTAGTTGGAAACGATGCCGCAAAGGAAAGAAACGATACCGTGAGCAGGCCAAACGATGCCGCAACCGTTAAAACGACATTGTTTAAGATTAGAACAGTGTCGCGAAGCTCAGAAATTCAACGACATCGCGGGACAAGGAAACGACGTTGCTTAACTGAGAACGACGCCGGGGTGAGAGTTTGACGGCGAGTTAACAATGAGGGCTGGTTTGGTTAATTACTACGTTATTATTGTTTTAGACGGTATCGTTTAATACGATGCCGCGGAGAAGTAAAACGACACCGTTTAAGGCATCAACAACGCCGCAGTATTACTAAGCGATACCGTTTAGTTAGAAACCATACCACAACGGGTTGGATTTTGGGCAAGGCCCGACAAGCCAAACGGCACCGCAAGACGAGAAAACAGTGCCGCTGGGTAGATAACAATGACGCGAGGGATATCAACAGCACCGCGACACTAAGTAAACAACGGTGGTCAGTTAAAAACAGTGTTGCAAGAATATACCAGTGCCGCTAAGTGAACAAACGACGTTGTTTAGCTCCAAACAACGTTGCGAATCCCGCATCGAGGAGTTGGGTCCAATGCTCAGAGACTCAAGAACACCACAGAATCAAGATTATTCATGCCGCAAGACCGCAAGCTCAACGGGATCGGGAATCAAATGTTGCTGCAAGTGCGGCCTGGTAAGTAACAACATTGCTTGCTCTAACCTAGATTGATTAAGGTCAGGCCGTGTTTGAACATGGTTGATCACGGAGCTAGTCGTTTGTGAAGCAAAGCAGTGAGTTCAATGATGTCAAGAAGCGGCATTGTTTCAATTCGATGACAAGCAGGCTAGTGATCAAGCATTGTTGAAGTCCTAGCTAAATAATGTCGTGAGTCGGACAAGGGAGCAACATCACTTGTGTCGTTATGTATTTGACAATGCCGCAAATCCAACGTTTCTGCTTGGACGAGAAACGACGTTGTTTAGTGGAGAACAACGTTGCTAGGGTTGAGATCGCTGGGAAATTTATTCCCCACAACGACGACGTTGTCGAGACAAGAGACTCTCATGCTCAGATTTTAGAAGTGAAGCGGTGTTGTTTATGATACGCCGCCGTATTATGAACAAGGATGAATGTAGTTTGGCTTGAGGAGTTGGGGGTGGATTATCGAACCCGGGTGGATAATTACAAGGGTGGCTCGATGTCGTTTTGTCGAGTTGCTGCTCAGCAAAACGGTTTCGCACTCGTGGGAGTTACGCAACAAGGAGGAAGTTACCTGCACGGTTGTCAGGAGTGAAGACGTGGGCGACAAAGACGCGAAGGCAGTTACGGCGACGAGAAGAAGCGCGAAGTATATAGATTGGGAAGAGAGAGAAGTTCGAGACGGCAAAATCAAATCACAACTGCACCATTGCAGAATTATCCTTTTTCTCTCTAGTTTCGTAGAACCGCTCTGTCAAAGAACTCCTTTGCAGAGTCGTAGATCGTAGCTTGTAGTCGTAGTCGCGGAGCTCTCCAGAGGAACCTACATAGGAGTAGAGGTAACGTAACTTAGAACACTCCTGGTTCGATTTTCTGTTTATTCGAACACCCTCGTTCAAACGTAGTTTGGAGAGGTGGTGAACCGAGTAACGGTTGTTTGATTAGAGGTCAAAAGTGCATCGATCAAATCAACGACGCCGATACCGGCGGCGGCTATTTGACGATCGTTTTTTGTTTCTGCTTTAATCGATCAAATCAACGGCGCCGACATTCGGCGGCGGATATTTGACGGTTGTGATTGACGTGTGTTTTTGTGTTTTTCTTGAAAACCGTGCGCAGTTAACACACGAGTTTCGCCAACGAAACAATAACCAAAAAAAAAACAATATGAAAAAAACAATATGATAAATTTTCCCTATATAATAAGTGTCGAAACAGGCTGCCCAATTAGTACGATATTGTCCGCTTTGGGCCAAGCCCGCAGGGTTTTACTCTTGGGTGTCCTCCCCAAAAGCCCTCGTACTAATGAGTTTGGTGGACACTAATATACAAGGGTTCCTTCCCTTGTACTACCGATGTGGTACTTGGATTATACCTTAACAATCCTCCCCTCAAGACAAGGACCACGAACTTCGTGTCCTCACCTCAACGATTATCTTGATCCGCCACACGCCTTGTATCGATGGGCTTCTCGGTACAAGGACTATTACCACTTGTCGAAACCGGGTTGCTCAATTAGTACGATATTGTCCGCTTTGGGCCAAGCCCGCACGGTTTTAGTCTTGGGTGTCCTCTCCAAAAGACCTCGGACTAATTGGGCTAGGTGGACACTTATATACAAGGCTTCCTTCCCTTGTATTTCCGATGTGGTACTTGGATTGTACCTTAACAATCCTCCCCTCAAAACAAGAACCACGAACTTCGTGTCCTCACCTCAGCGATTATCTTGATCCTCCAGACGCCTTGTATCGATGGGCTTCTCGGTACAAGGACTTTACCAGACGAAGAACTCTCTTTGATCTGCTTCCCAAACGCGGAACTCTCTTTGATCCGCCAAGCCCAAACGTGGATCTCTCGTGGATCCACCAAACATACGCGAATCGCAAATCCCGAGGCCACCGAATGAGGGTCCACCAAACTAATGTATGTCGCCTCGCACCGAACCAGACTCTGATACCACTTGTTAAACACAGGGGTGCTCAATTAGTATGATATTGTCCGCTTTGGGCCAAGCCCGCAAGGTTTTACTCTTGGGTGTCCTCCCCAAAACTCGTACTAATTGGGCTAGGTGGACACTTATATACAAGGGTTCCTTCCCTTGTATTTCCGATGTGGTACTTGGATTGTACCTTAACAATAAGAGATAGGGTACTAAATTCACTACTACAAAACTACTATAAAACACCATAATTCACCCTCCATTCCTTCTATATATTGAGAAATTCAAAGACAGAAATGAAAACAGATTTACGTGATATCTCTGGAGTTTCAAGAACTTATCCACGGAAGAGTTTGAAGTTTTAACACTCTTCGGCTAGCTACTGATTTTACTGCAGATTTTCGGTGAAACAATACAGGAGACCTCGGCTGCCCTATATTTCACTACCACAACCCTAGCTCACGCGTCATTCTACATGGGCCGACGTGGGCTGCATGGGCCGAACAAGCCTTTAATACAAATGGTCCATTTCCTCTACACTACACTACGTTATTTACAAACTACATACAATGATCATAATCAACAGTCTCCCCCAATTAAATTGATACTGGGGAATAAGCATCAATTTGTCAGACAGAAATCGATGTCGGCGAGTAGAAAATTATATTCCGTTGGTGACCAGAGTTTAAGACTTAGTATTATCCTGGGTCTTGGCCACTTTCTTCTTAACCTCTGAATCTTAAAGCCGATTTGCTAATAGTACTTTATCTGTTTTATTCTCCACTTATAATTTCTATGTTAATTTATTTCATTTACTCTCCATCACGCTTATCATTGTGCACTTGCTTAAACAACAGCATCATTGTGCACTTTTAATTAGGGTGGCTATTTGGTCCGGACTATTTGGTTTTATCCAAAATTGGACCGTATAATCCGGATCGGGATCGGATAGCAAACAATCCAATTCAATTTTCGAGCTTAAATTTTAGGTAAAAAACCGTTTGGGACCGGATCAAAAACTGGATAAAGACCGAATAAGAGAGCTCAACACCCAAAACTTAACCAACTCCTCACTCTTTGAGTCCTCAGGCCACTCAAATCCCACAAGTTCAATCTAAAATCAAGCCGAATTGGGACCGGACCGGGTCAAGACCGTACTGTATCCAATCCAATCTTCGGTCCATATATTCGCGAAAAGACCAAATTGGCACCGGATCAATTCGGGCAATTTAACCGAACCATATGGACACCCCTACTTTTAATCCTCCCGAGGCTCGATATATAGACCATGTCTTTGACAGGATAGGATATCCATGTGTTGCATAGTTTGTCACTTGGTGTTCCTTGTAGTCGCCTAGGAAAGAGATCGCCCACATCATAATTTTCTCAGCGACTAGCTTCACGTCATTGAACAATTGAGCATTCCTCTCCTTCCAAAAGAACGGCATTAGCACACTGATGACACTTTATTTATAGTGACAGGTTGATGAGAATAAATAATTGGGCTTTGGGGATTATTATGTATTTGTGTTATTGGGTTGAAGGTTATTAGGTTTAGTACGTAGGTATGGGTTTCTTGAGCCATGTTGCAGCCGAGTAGTAGAGTAGTAGTTATGGGACGGGATACATATTAAGAGTTGGGGTCAGTTAGGGTTACATATTAGGCTTTCTAAGCCTATAAATATGTACATTTGGCATTAGTTCCGTATCAATCAAATAAATCAAAGGTTTATAGACACCAACGTCTTTCTCTCGCTTGTGAGTTACAAGCAAAACCTTTGAATCATGAGTTACGGTTCATCACAAGTCCAATCTTTTGTTAAGAGGAATTTCAAACCACTAGCTGTTGAAACGTATTTGAAGGTGACAAGTAATACACTAGACGTATTTGCAAATCACCCCA
The DNA here is from genome assembly GCA_946122785.1 of Linum tenue. NCBI lineage: Eukaryota > Viridiplantae > Streptophyta > Magnoliopsida > Malpighiales > Linaceae > Linum > Linum tenue. Next base: position 3,482,821 of record CAMGYJ010000010.1, on the reverse strand, counting down.
TGAATTTGGCAGAAATACTAATACCAAATATAATTAATATCCAAACAAATTATTTGACATTTAGAAATTCAAATCACTCATGAATACCAAATCCAATCCTTCTATCTAACACACACCCTAATGTATAGTAAACCTTAAAGCAAGGCTTTTGGGTAAATTAAAAGTTTGGTCACTGGAAGTGCTAAAAAATTCACGTTTGGTCACTAAAAGTATTTTATTCCATTCGTGGTCACTTAAAGTGGTTAAACGTTTCACGTTTGGTCACTCTCCGTTAGTTTTCGCTAAGTTTATCTGATGTGGCGGTCAACTCTAACACTCTGTTCATAAAGGAGGGAAAAGGATGGGAGGGGAGATAGTGGAAGGAAAATGTCATTTCCAAGAAACTTTCCCTTGTTCTTTTATGTCTGAAACAGTAGCTAGGAGAGGAAAGTGGCAAAAAAATATACTGTTCAAAGCTCCCCTCCAAATCGGAGAGAAAGCTGGGCTGGACGGGTACTTTTTTTTGTTTTTCGTTACTTTTATTTCTTTTCTTCACTCCAATACAAATCCCATCAACTAATGTCTAACCCCGCTAAAAAAGATGAAAGTATAAATGTAATTAATTATCATCATTTATTGTAATTAATTTTTTCCTCTTGCGTCTTTCTCTTTCCTTTTCTGTCTACACCACGTTGGGTGTAATGATAAGGCAAAAAAAATTATTTATTGTTTATTGTAACCTCTCTAATTGTTAGGATTACCTAATAAATATTATTATTTGATTAATATTTTTATAATTGTAATTAAACTCCTAGTTGTATGTTTACTCGAGTTAAAATGAACGGTATTTTAAATGAACTGTATTCTAAATGGAGAAATTTTTCTTTAGTCGTGAACCAAATTAGCAAGAAAGTACAAATTGATTTTTAATAAAGAACAAAATTAGTAAAAAGTACAAATTTAATTCACAATTCATAACCAATAAAAATAATCTCAATATAATCAAATTATTTTACTATTATATACCCAATACAATAACATATCCATCACAATTCCCAATCTACTTTTTTCCTCCCACTTTCTCTTCCACTTTCCTCCATTAAACAACATTTTCTTTCTAATTCCCTCTAATTTCCCTCTCTCCCAAACTTAACCTCCCCTCCAAATTTTCCTACCCTCCCCTCCTTTTCCTCCCTTCCTTCATGAACATAGTGTAATAGTTGACCGTTAAATCAGTGACATGTCAATTAAAATATGAAAAAAAATTCACCTCATCACTACAGTTATTAAAAATAGAAAGATATAATTCTTTTAATTTTTCACCACCCACGTTTCGGCATCATTATCCCATCCTCCCCTGTCCAACTCTGCCGCCTCTCACCGGGACCATCCATCGAGCGTTTGCAGCTCCGACGAAGGCTGGGCGAGGCCGAGCAAAATATAATTAGTTGCAGGTCCCGTACCCGTAAACCGTGGTGGCGGATGCTTCAGTTCAGCTCCATTGTTGGCTTCTCCACCGAACCATGACCGAATCGTCAATTAAGAGGAGGGTGCGGACCATGTAGATGTGAGGGGAGAGGGAAGAGCTACTAAATTAGGTGTTTTAAGGTAAAAATTGGAGATTTTGAATTTTCTGGTAGCGATGACCCAGAAACAAACAACTTTGGAAAACATGCATTCTTCTTCTTCTTCTACGTCCTCCTCATCCATCTGTCTGCATTCGAAGCTCCAGCTCCTCGCCGCATCCGTCGCTTCTTTTCTCGAATCCATGGGCAGTTTCTCAGCGATCTTCCACCCATGAGCTGGAAATCAGGTAAGTATGACATGGTGGCAGCGGAGGATGGAGATGGAGGCGGCCGTCGCAAAGGTTCATGAATCGGGATCGACGAGTTTGTGATGGGGGCGAAGAAGAAATACTCGGGGTTCTTCGTGGTCGCCGCATTGGATGAAGTAGAGCGGGATGGTGGAGTTTGGAGGAAGAGGAGGCGAGGGCTGCGAACTCCAATTCCAGTTTTTGAATCGACGAGAAATTCCAAAAACCTAGTGACACGACGGGGGCAATGCTAGGTCATTGATAATTGGTGGGTGGTGGAGGAAAATTTCAAAAATTATGTCCTTCTATTTTTTATAATTGTATTGATGAGATGGAAAACAAAAATTAATTTTTATTATATTTTAATCGCCATGTCACGTAATTTAACGGTCAACAATCAGAATTGACTGCCACATCAGATAAATTTAACGGTGACTAACGGAGAGTGACCAAACGTGAATGTTTAACCACTTCTAGTGACCACCAATAGAATAAAATACTTTTAGTGACTAAACGTGAATTTTTTAGCACTTCTAGTGACCAACCTTGAAATTTTTTAGCACTTCTAGTGATTTATCATATTTTGGGAGTAATATATTAAATGGAACGGGTCTAACGGGTCGACCCGCTAACCCACCCGACCCAAAAAATCACGGGTTATCAGGTTCGGGTCATTCGGATTTTGGGTTACAAAAAATTCTAGTTTCGGGTCGGGTCAACGGGTCGGGTTATAATTTACCAGGTCTATATAAAACACCCTAATTCACCCTTTATTCCTTCTATATATTGAGACATTCAAAGACAAAAATGGAAATAGACACAAATTTACATGGTATTCCTGGAGTTTCCAGGACTAATTCATGGAAGAGTTTGAACACTCTTCGGCTAGCTACTGATCTTGCTGTAGATTTTTCGGTGAAACAATACAGGAGACCTCGGCTGCCCTATATTTCATTACCACAACCCTAGCTCACACGTCATTCTACATGGGTCGACATGGGCTGCATGGGCCGAACAAGCCTTTAATACAAATGGCTCATTTCCTCTACACTACACTTCGTAATTTACAAACTACGTACAATGATCATAATCAACAGCCTCCCTCAAATTATTGTCGGGAACAAGCATCAATTTGTCAGACAGAAATCGATGTCTGGCAAGTGAAAATTATATTTCGTTGGTGACCAGAGTTTAGGACTAAGTATTATCCTGGCTCTTGGCCACTTTCCTCTTAACCCTTAAATCTAAAAGCTGATATGCTAATATTACTTTATCTGTTTTATTCTCCACTTATAATTTCAATGTTAATTTTATTTCATTTACTCTCCATCACACTTATCATTGTGCACTTGCGCAAACACCAGCATCATTGTGCACTTTAATCCTCCCAAGGCTCGATTTTAGACCATGTCTTCTTGACAGGATAGGATATCCATGTGTTGCATAGTTTGTCACTTGGTGTTCCTTGTAGTCAGTCGTCTAGGAAAGAGATCGCCCACATAATAATTCTCGTCGACTAGTTCCACATGAGGTTTTTGTTTCTGGTATATCACTGAAGTGTCAGAGGAGTGTTAAGCTTGTTATACTCTGCTGCAATTGGTTTTCTTTCAAAACTTTTTACATGGCCTATTCAGACTTTGAAAGTTTCCAGCCCATTTGCAACATGTAATTTGCATGAATCATTGAAAAATTGCATGAATCGGTGATTACTTAAGGTTATTAAGTGTTATGTCCCAATTTGAAGAAAGACTGATCTAAGGAATTGATTGTCTGCATTCCCTGTTAAAACTTTCACACTCTCGTTTATTAAGAAAGTAAGGAAAGAAAAATACATCATTTAGATTCAAAAATGGCTTCTAAATCTTTGTACAAGCGGTTTGGTCTAGACTTGAAATCAGCAGAGGATTGTTGAGACGAGCTCTCGCTCTTCTTACTGCCCCATAACCCACTCCATTTGGTCCTGCTGCTGGAAGGATCCGTCGGAACACTTACACCTCTGCCACCTGCGCTTCCTTCTCTCGTAAAACTCGCCTTCGCCATTTCTCTCAGCTGTCTCATCCACGGTTTATCCACCATTGGAGTCCCCGAGCTTCCCGAGTTCTTGTCCCTTTCAGCCGACGAAGTCCGAGCCGTTTCCCCACCACCTGCCTCTCTGTCTTTCTTCGGTAGCTTGGAGAGCAAGCTAGAGCACATCTTCTTGGTCCCCAAGAAAACCAGCAACCCAACTGCTGCCATCTTCAAGCCTGCAGAGAACGACTTCACCGCGGGGTCCAGATTTTTCGTCTGTCTGTACAATGCATACCATTCATTTGCCGTATGAGCCAAGAAACCGGTCAAGAACATCGCAACCATGAAGATCCCAACACGGGTTTCGTTCCTTGTCGATAAAGGTTCCATCTTTGAGAGAATCAGACACGTGGTGAAAGTCAGGACTTGGCAGGAAAGGGAGACGATCTCGACTAGCTGCACTTTCTTCTTGATGAATGGCTTCTTCAGAACCACAAAGAAGAGCTGGAAAGCAGTGATGCATAGTAAGACGGTGCTCGGGGTTTTGGAAGACCAGGTGTTGGCATATGAACCAGCGGTGAACCCCAGAGCGACTCGTTTGATGGATTCGAGCAATGTGTAGTAGATCCTGAGAATTCCAAAGAGTTTCTGAATGAAGGGTGCTTCTGCATCTTCTGTCTCGTCATCTGATGCAATGATTCTGTCCCTGTACTTGCTGCTGGCCACTCCTATCTGGGAAAGCATGTACTTCGGTGGGCCTCTGAGGTCTTCGAACAAAGGGCCGAGCTTCGTTAGCTGAGCTGAGTTGATTGGCTGATCTTTCCATGTCCATTGACCTCTCTTCCCTGGGCCTAATGTGACACGAACCAGTTCCTGATACCAGTGGAAGATCTGCCCTACTTGATGGACTTCCTTGTACTGAAGTAGCTTCCCTAGAGTGATCCCAATGGAGAGGAATAATAGCAAGGCTAGAAGCAACATGCCAACTGCTGAAAGCAGTAGACTCCCGACTATAGTGCCTGAAACCGTTTTACCTGTGAACCATAATAAAAAGCAAGAGCAAGAGGATCAGCAGAAACTTCCTTTCATTTACATGAGATTTTATTTTAGAACTACATTTTAGTACCCCCCAATATTTTGTTTGACTTGGGATGAATAGTTGTTTTAGGAAGTTCAGTTCTTTGCCAAATTTTTGTCAAGTTACTATTTGTATAACCTATAACATACCTTTCACCAAGCCTGCAGAGGCCTTACAGATGCAAGGCAACACGAGAACCAGAAGAAATATTTCAAATCTTGGAAATACTAATGCTCCATTGTTGTTGTGCTTTTGAGATTCTTCTTCTCTCTTCTTGTACTTGAGAATCAGGAGTGCTATGGCATGCAGCAGTACTAGACCACCACAGATTACTGCTAACCAGAACATACTTCTATTAAAATCTTTCCACCCATTGGAGCGCTGAGTTTCCGTGATAAAATCTGCTTCTGGCTTCATGTCCTGGCTCTGGACATCACAAATGATTCTCTTTAACACTAGAACATTGGTCATTTGGTTTAGGAAGTGACAAGGATCCAGAAGAGTTGCTGTACCTCGAAAAAGAATTTGTACTCCATTGGAGTAAGTGGCAATCCATATACTGAAGCATCCATGCTCAATCTTTCCTTTTCCATATGCATTTGCTCTGGAAATTCTGGATTGTGGAATGTAGAAATGGTAGAGGAGTGCGGAACAACAGCGGATGAATTTGGTAGGAGAGTTACTGAGTGAATACCGCCGGTTTCCCACGGTAGTGTGAAGTATGGAATACTCCATCTTAAGCCTCTTGAGACTTCAAAATATTCGACTGGGAGTGTGACAGCCATCCACCGAGAGAGTGCGAAGATCTGAATGTAGCATGCAATTCTCTGTTGATAGACAAAAGGGCAGATCTTTAGAGCTATTGAAGCAGTAAAACTGTAGTCATGATAAGAGTAAGCTACATACGAAAAGATTCCTTGTTGGCTCGGAAGTCAGGAGGGGAGATGGCCTTGAAAATGCTCCAATGGCCTGAAGGCTAGCTGTTGACAGAGTGAGCAGTCCAGCAACTAGACATGTAGCAATGAAGCAAGCAGTTGAAAATGTGGATACAATGCACGAGATTCTAGGTAAGGAATCTGAGAAGAAATTAGAGCATGTCAGCAACAAGAAGTCCATTTATATCTATACATCTTACTTCAAACATTACAATGCAAGAAATGGTATGGAAATAGAAGAAGAATTCTTACAGTGCCTCACTTGTAGAACATTGGATGGGAGATTCTTGTTTCCAGCAATATCAGAAGTGATATTGCCAGGAACACTAACTGATACTGTGTCGCCATCAGCTTGTACCTCTGTAATGTAGCTGCTCCTACTTAATTCATGGAAACTGGAAATAGATGGAAGAACACAATGTAAGAATATGGTGAAATACTCAATTTTATTTTCCTGATGAAGTAATTGTGATTAGTAAGCTTGCCTCTGCAAATGCCCTCCAGAGATAGATAGAAAAGAAGAGTTGAAACCAAATACCGGTTTCATGAACTTTATCGACACCAGAAGATTGTGTTCCCTTGTCCTTGTGTTGGATGTTGTGCTTAGCCTCACAGCAGGCTTCTCAGTATCTGATGCATTTCAGGGAAAATTTGATTCTAATGAAACCTGGAAGTAGTCGTGATGTAAGAGGAAAGAGTTAAAGCTGGTACCATAAAGAAAGGTGGCTGGTGCAATAGGAGTGACAGGAGTCCCCGGTCTGCTTATAATCGAGTCCGAATGCATTGCAACTGTAACAATAGAAATGGCAGAAACATTTACAACCTGAAAAAGGAACAAGAAGACATGAGATGAGGCAAGCGAAAAAGGTAGAGAATAACAATAGATTGTCCATCTTCATTTACCTCGAAACCAAATCTACGGTTGCCAAGGCTTTCTCCACTTAATGGAAGCAGTGAGCCTCCACTTGCATTAAGAGAATTCAGCACTTCAGCTGATGAATTGAGGATAGGCTCCGGGAAGTAGAGATACAACTTGAGGTTATCATAGCTGTTAGTTGCTTGAACCGTCCTAGTTTCGCCTTGGAGTTGAAGTAACCTTTCAGGAATTCGAGTTCTCATGTCAACAAACACACTCCTCCTATCTTCATTAGCAAAACCGTCAACCGAAAGGAAATCAGAAAGGATATGAATTAGATAATAGAAAACGAACATGATGTTATCACTCACCAAAACGAAGAAAGTAACTAGAATTCTCTGTTCTGGTAAACATGTTTCCGGCATTATCAGTACAGAAGTTCTTGTTCATTACCAAGACAACTCGCCCGTATACAACGCTACGCGACAAGGTCACCATAAGAGAATACTTGAGGTTTGGTTCAATAACGGTGAAGGAAGATGGCATCACTTGGCCAGCACCATATACTAGCAGCTGTAACAACACAGTTATAAAGTAGCATTAAAATAACTTGTCTACAAGAAAGATTAGTGCCACTAATTGAAAAATGAATTGCATCTGGATGCCTAACATTCTTCATTATATGCATCTAACTTAGATTACAGAGTTTGAAATTGCCTACACTTGATAAAGTTCAAACAAATAGTACCACTCACATCGCAAGAGTCCGCTGATGCACATCGAAAACCTGCCCCTCCGGTGCAGGGCTCGGTGAAAGTGATATTTACAGAAACGTTTATGGAATTTGTGAACGATGATGATGCAGCAATGGAAGCACTTGGAGAGATGGTGTCTGCAGAGAATAAGCGGAATGAACCCAGGTTTAATCTTTGGTTTCTTCAAAATCTCAATCTTGAAACATGCATCATCCATTTCAGCATCATTCAAGGGAGGGAATTGGCTCAAAAGTGAAGGCACATTCAAGTCTTGTATACTCAAAAGGAATGAACTGTAGAAGGAAGCTCATGGTTTACCAACAGTCCAGTTGTAGTCAGCACAGACGACTGAAGAGCTTCCATTACTGCTGCAGACTTCAAACCCATGGTTGCCATCTTGCAACCCTGCATAGTAAACCTTCCTGGATCCACAATCTGTAGGTTTGCCGCCATCAAGCTGTAAGTGCCCAAAACAAATAGAGAGCCAGCCAGTAAATGCATGATTCATCATTTTTCTCTAATTTTGAATTCTAGAAAAACAGAAGCTACCAACTTCCCACCAACTGAAGCAAAAAAAAAAAAAAACTGACCTTGCAACTGAAACTACAGTTAACACAAGCAGCACTCTCATTCTCACCCAGAAATGCTAGGAACTCAAATGTAGCTCTGCTCAACTGAGAAAACTCATGTGGAGCCTTCAAGAACTTGAGAGACACATCAGCAGCATCACAACAGAGAAGAGCTCTATAGCCCAAAATCGAAAGCAAACAAACCACCCAGGAAAGATTGAGCGAACCCATTTCATGAGAGAAAAAATACTCCAAAATTAAAGCCTCAAAGCCTAAAGCTTTAACCCAGTGGCACACATTTTCTGGGTAATTCAGCCTATTTAGTGGCCAATGTGTGGAATCCAAAGGGCGTCTGGAAATGGGTAAGGCAGAATGTGGCCAAGAAAGGATAATGGAATGAATGAATAATACAATTTTGGAGTTTTGTTGACTGATTATGATTGATATGCAATGGAGGGCAAAAAAACAAAAAGATTCAGTCTTTTTAATTTTTTTCGGATGCTTAAGGATAGTGCATGTGAGACTCAAGAGCGGTACAAGTGTAAACTTTGACAAGATAAGAAGAAGAGAGAAGATAGATTCTTTCTGGTGAAGAATTGATTGTGAATTGTGGTGTTTGTAAGAAGACAGACAACCAAAGGAGCAATGAAAGCAGCAGCAGTAAGATGCAGTCGCAAGTGTTTCTTGTCAGGAAATGAAGGGAGGAAGACTTTGGGTTTGAAACCAATAAGCCTTCCCTGCTTCACGAATTTGGCTTCTTTCTAACTTCGTAGCAGTTGGCTCCTTTTTACATTGAAGAGAGAGACAGAGAAAGCCCCACACTGCTTGGATTTTTCTACCAATTCTTCAAAAATGGCGCCACAAAAATCATGGAGGTTTTTCAGGACCTTGTGTACTGTGATGTTAATGTGTGGTAGTTGAAGCCAGTCGCCTGAGGTTATGAACTTTTCAAGTCCTTGGCTGTACCTATGCAATTGCATGCAGCTAAGGGAACATTAATGGAAAACTTTGCTGTATTTGATGAAAACCTTTATTGTGTTGTACCATACAATTTACCCACATTCAAGCCATTCTTCCACTTTTGAGTACCTATTCCCCCAATCTGCATCTACACATACCACTTTTATGTTATGATACATTTTCGTTAAAAGTTTACCATTGAACTGTGTCAATTTACCAACAGTAGAGTTAAGAACTAGCTTAAGAATTTACTTAGTTGTCGAATCAAGCTTGTTAGAGGTTACACTATGCTTACAGGATTGGTTATTCGTCACTAGGGTCTCCCACGCCACGATACATGATATGAAAGGAGTAATTACGATTTCTCGGATTATAGAATCTCAACATCCAAACCACCAGTAGAATCTATCATTTTGGCTCATCGTCAGTAAACCCACAGTTTCATTTCACCTGACAGCCACATGCATGCGCTTAGTACAGGTTACAGTTAGAAGCCCTAAAGTCATTCCAAGTACAATGATGAAGTGCCAAAGCTGAGAAAATATAAAGGTTTAAATTTAAAGCCTTTCCAGAATGGCAAAACTGACTGGACCACTGCAAGCTCATCACTTGGAAGAGAGAATTAAAAGAGGGAGGGCACCGCACCAGCCCTACGAATGGAAGGATGATACTTGGGATCTATTTAAAGATGGACTGGAGACAGGCATTAAGTTTTGGCATCTTGAGTGGGCAAGAAAACCTAGGGGAGAGATCCGAGAGAGTTAAAGCCATTTGTGACTCAGAGACTGAAAGGGACAGTTTGCATGATGAATTCTGGTTGCTCGTTGTTTGTTTTTACTTGCTACTGGGGGGAGAACAAACCAGAGCATTTTTTTTCTTTGTTTACATTACATGGATGCCTTCAAGGGACATTTATGGGTTCTTAGCTGTCTTTCTCATCATCCTTAGCCCGCTGATAACTGTCCACTGGCACATTTATATGTTGTGTTCTTAGGTGTGTTGATTGTTGAACATGGTTTTATGGTGGTTAAGATAGGTGATAGGGCAAAAGCATAGAGCTTCAATTCCTATCTTGTAGTAAAATTGAAAATCAGGGTATCGTTTCTCAGGGACTGGTTCAACTTTATGTTCTCTCAATTGTTGAAATCAATGGGAGAAAGTTTTGATAGAAACATCCCGACTCACTATCTAATCTATCATATCCAAATTAATTCACTTTTTCTAATCACTTTAATCCAATTCTCTACAAACAGGATATTTCTGCTATGCTAGCTATCCTTGCCAGGAATTACTAAGTACTAAACAATTAAGGAGTCGTTTGGAAGTTGTGAATGTTAAATCGTTGTATTGTAATGAATCACCAATGTATTGATACAATGGATGCATTTTAACAATACATTGTTTGGTTGTTGAGATTCTACATTATGCATTGATTTACATAAAGTTACTTTTATGGAGAAATGTCACATTTACCCTCAACTTTTAGAATAAGACAAAAACTACTGGGGATATAAATGGAAAGAAAAAGTTGACACAAATCTAAAACCAACAATCACAACAATCACAACTTCCAAACGACCCATAAATCAAATCCTACTGTCGTTAGTTTTATTTATATTTATCATTTTTGACCCACCCGATCTCGAACTCCTGGCTCCGCCCCTGTAGCCACATGTTCAAGTTGTCTTTTGCTTCCGAGAAAGCACTTGTTGTTGTTGTCCTCCCTTGCCGGATTGTATACAGATCGAAGACCGGAGGAGGACTTTTGGATGAGAAGAGTTGCCCAGATCTCGAAGGTTGTTATGCTTGAGTCACATGAGAAAGGGAACTTTCAAAAATAGTTGGATTATTTTTCTCTCTTCCTTTCACTCCCTACCTTCATTTCTCTCTCGCCATCTCTATCCCTTCTTTTATCGCCATTTATTTGCATAGCGGCCCAAAACCCTTCTCTCCATCTCACCCTTTATAATGTGACTCGTTCCCAATTTCATCTCTCCATGTTTCATCTTCTCTTTGTTTAATTAACTTTCTTTTGGGCCCAACCCAAGTGTTAGAGCAAAATTGTCCAAATAATTAGGATTTTGGACATGATGTGGATTTTAGAAAATTCAGGCTAAAGTAGTCATTAGTGTAAAGTTTAGGGAAATTAATATATTAACCCAAATAAAAATGAAATCATTGTTGGAAAAATTATTTTTATATAAATTATTTTAAATTTTCATTAGTTTTCAAACTACATAGCAACTATGTCAACTGCCTCACCAATGAATAATGATTGATGGTGTTGAGCAATTAACTTGATGCTCAACTCACGAATCAGGTGAAAGTAATCAAAATACGGTAACATTTGAACATGATAAAGATATTTGAAAATTCAAATCAAATTGATTTTTTAAATGCAAAGTTCGAACCAATATATGATTTTAAGTATTAACCCTTAGAATAATGATAATAGCTTCTACTTATTAAAAACGAATGGGGTCGATAGTTTCATGCTAAATTCGGGGCCGGGTTGGTTCGAGTGAATACTAAATACTCACAAATATTGAGAATTGTACAACAAAATGTGGTTTGGGCGGATTTTGAGCAAAAATTCACTCACTCGCAACTAAGCAGATGAACTTCTCACGCAAATATTAGACCACCCATTATGGATGGTGGGAAAAAGGAAAAGAAGAGTCTTTTGCAAATGGGGGCTCACAGTGGGGTTTAAAAAAAGGGAAAGAAGGATTTTTTGGGTGATTTGGGTGGGTTTCCCCCCACAACAGGACAAAAGGAGGGGGAAGGAGGAAGGAGAGTGGACTGGCGGGGCACGCGTGCTAGAGTTGCTTTTTACTTTTAGTTTTTCTTTTTCGTTTTTGTTTGAGTTTTTTTAAATCGTAAATCGTTTTCAATGCGATATAACGATTATAATTGAATTCCAACGGATATATTTTACAATGGCTATATTTTTCAACAACCATAAATGGCCATATTTAATTAATGACTAGAAAAATTATGTCCAAATTAAAAAAAATTATATCACAATGTCCATCTTATTAATTATTACTACATATATAAAAAGAACAATCAAATTATTTAATTAAAATGACAAAATCACCACTAAATCATATTCATAAAAAAAAACACCCCTCCAATTTTCCCTCCCAGTCTATTGTGGGGTTTCCCACCCTCAAACCCAAAAAATCCAAATTTCTCCCCCAACCCACCCAAATTTCCCACCCAACCATAGTGGATGGTCTTAGTATTGGGTGGGTTGGATAGATTTGATGTGGGTTGGGTGGATGAATGTGATTTTGATAGATTTGAATATAAGTATGAATAACCAAACACAATCAAAAAATGAAGTCAACAAAAACATCCATTGAATTGAGAAACCGAGAAAGTTTGAGAAAAATTATTAACAAACCCAATAATAAGCTTAATTGTAAACTAGTAAAGAGAGGTTATAAAAAAAACTAGTAAAGAGAGGAATATGGAAGACTAATTACCAAATGAATTGAATAATTGAGATAAATCATTGGTGGCGGACAATTAGAAATGAATTGAATAACTATTGAGATAAATTATTGGTGGAGGACAATTAGAATCAAATGGTAAAATTTTGGAAAGAAGTTTAAATGAGATTGTGAGTGGCGGGTTTGATAGGTTTAACCACACCCACCCATCCACATTTTTATGAGTTAGACTGGAACTAACCTACATCCGCCTACTATGTTCACAGGCTAAGATCAGGTGACTAAGGGGGTCCTTAGTCATATGACTAAGTGAATCTCAGCCCTTCCAACTCATTAAAATCCAATAGCTCAGATTAATCCAATTTAATGATTGAAAATTTAGTAATTTCACTAATATTTAATTTACTTAATCAAAATAAAAAACGCCAGACCTACTCCCTTCACTTAAGAGAGAGAGAGAGAGAGAGAGAGAGAGAGATTTTCCGGCAATGGCGGAAGAGGTTTTTTGGCGCCAAAGAAGGTGGAGGAGGATTTTCCACCAGCTGTGTTGGATTCGTGATGTTTGTCGACATATTTTGCAATGTTTTATAAGTTCAGTTTGTAATGTTTATATCAATTGGGTTTGTATAGTTTATCATTCTAGTTTGTTATTTTTGTCTATTTTGTTTATACTGTGTATATGAATAATTTGTATATATTTTGATTTATAATATTTGTTAGTCTAGTTGAGTAGTTGTATATTTTATGTTATGATATTTTTTATGCGATTTTATGTTATGATTTGTATACTTTGTATTCATTGATTTGTAATACAATTTTACCGATTTATATTGTAAGTAGTGTTTTTTTGTACTATTAATATGCGTTGTAATGTTTGTCGGTTTATTTTGTAATGTTTGTAAACTTTGTTATTTTGTAATGTTTGTCGGTTTCTTTTGTAATGTTTGTAAGCTTCGTTACTTTTGTCAATCATGTTTGCAATGTTTTTTATTTAGAAAAGCAACCTTGTTGACTTTTTGACGTAACTCATCTATATAGAGATGGAGCCTCTAAACTCAATCAGGGTGTGTTTTCTATTTTGTATGGTTTGTTGGTCTAGTTTGTCATTTTTGTCAACTATGTTTGTAATGTTTGTATGTCTAAAAAACAACTAGGTTGACACGTTGCCCCTCTATGTAGGGATGGAGCTTCCAAAGTCAACCTGATTGTTTTTCCATATTTTATTGTTTGTATTGTTTGTCGGTTTACTTTGTATTGTTTGTATAGTTCGTATGTTTGTATTGTTTGCACATCTTATGTTTTGTCATTCTAGTTTGTAATGTTTGTACTCTTTGTATACTTCAGTAATTTTTCATAATACCCATACTACCCCTATTAAAATGCTTTTTCTATTTTTTAACTATAAGATTGATGTGTCCAGATCTAAGTGCTCACCTAGGGATGGCAACAAAACCCGACCCACGGGTACCCACCCGACCCAACCTGGTCAATGCAGGTAAAATTCACGTTGACGGGTTTTGGGCCAGGTTTGGGTTTAAACCCGTTCACTATCACCGGGTTGGTTAGGTAAACCCGACCCATGGGTACCCGCCCACACCCATATTGTTAATTTTCTCGGTATATTAATTTATATTCTAAACAACTAATCTTATTTATGTTTGTGGAGACATGTCTAATTTTTTCTTTCAAATTGTGTAGAATGAAGTTGATGTTATCAAGTGGAGAGTGAAGAAACTTAATTGAAAGGAATAAGTTTTCAATTAATCATGTTATTTATGGATAATTTATGATTTGCTTCAATTTTCTTGAGTTTTCTAGATTGGTGTTGAACAATTTGTATAGTTAAGTTGTGATTTGCTTCAATTTTCTAAAATGGTATTTTATACATGGATAATTTGTATTGAGAGATTGATATTTGACTTTAATTTTGATAGGAACTTGTTATTGTAAATTTTTGGGTAATGTCTATTTTTTACCCAAACCTTTTTTAGATTCTTTTATTTTAACCAAACCTATATAATTCCTAAAAATTATCCAAACGTTAACTCTCCGTCAACTTTTCTGATAGTAATGCTGACTAAGTATGACCATAATGAGTTGACTTCCTACATGGCGGTCGGAATATCATCATTTACTATTTTTAATAAAAAGATTATCAAAAGACAAAACAAAATCCCACCCCTCACGTGGACGAAATAAGTAACGGTAACATAATGAATACCCAGACTTTGATAAATTATAATACGTTTGGATAATAAATAGAATTTATATAGGTTTGGTTAAAATAAAAGAATCTGAAAAAGATTTGGGTAAAAAATAGACATTGCCCTAAATTTTTTACGACAAAAACTCGTGGGTACCTATGAACCCACGAATACCCAACAGGTTGGGTTAGGTTTGAGTTTTTCAAACTCAGTGGGTTTTACCCCAGATTTTTTTCACGGATAAACCTATGAGTTTGGGGTTGGCAAAACCCGACCCAACCCGACTCATTGCCATCGGCTCACCTGATCCACCCTCTTATGTCCACCCATATTATAGTGGGTCTGGTTTTATTGGGGTAGTTATCATAAATGGTCACAAACCTATTTAATTTGTACAAAATGGTCACAATTCTTTAATTTTGCACGTTTTGGTCAAACAAGTTTGAGTGAATAACAAAAATGTCAATCCGTCCACTTCCGTCCAAAATTCCGTTACTTTTGCCCAATCAACATGACATGTCATCACAAATATTAATAAAAAATAATTTAATTGTTTCAATTAACCGAACAACCCTAACCGGTTCACTAAATCTGTACCACCCGGCCGTACAACCCTAACCTTTCCAACGTATCCGCCGGCGTCATAGATCCTCCATGCCGATCGATCCCAGACGAGCACAAATGGGTCATAGATCCTCCATGCCGATCGATCCCAGACGAGCACAAATGGAGACAGAAACTTGTGGCCGCTTGAATTCTTTTGGTTGCTCGTTATTGCAGTTTCCAATTGGCTGGTCTATTGCTCCATCGGATGGTTCGTAATCTCCAGTGGGTGGCTCGTCTACAGCGGAGGGTTCTTCCGCCTCTGTGTTTCTTCGTCTACGGTGTATGGCTCTCCGTCGTCATAGAATAGTTTTCCGTCTCCATAAGATTCAGGGGCTCGGCGGCCGCTCGGTTACATAAAAATCGATGGCGATGAAGACTCCCACCATTGAATCACGGGCGAACTTCTAGAGCGATTGATCGGAATCAAGAAAATAATGGCGGAGAGAGGGATTAGGAATCAGGCTGAGAAGAATGAAAGAAAAAAAACTCAAATGGGAAATACAAAAAGGAAAAAGAGCAATCAAGAAAGTGTAATGGGGAATCACCGAGAAAGACAATTGAATAGGAAATTGGCAGAGAAACGACAAAAACGAAATCTAGAACGCTAAACAAAGGGAAGGGAAATTGAATCGTCCTCTTGAATGCTGAAAGAAACAATGGAGTTTGTGGAGAGATTGGTCCAAGAAGATGGTCACGGAGACAAATAGTGAACCGGTTACGGTTGTGGTTAATTGAAACAATTAAATTATTTTTTATAAATATTTTTGATGATATGTCATGCTGATTGGGTAATATTAACAGAATTTTGGACGGAAGTGGACGGATTGACCTTTTTGTTACTCATTCAAACTTATTTAACCGAAAATTATTACCATTTTGTACAAAGTTAATAGATTTATGACCATTTATGATAACTACCCGGTTTTATTGGGTGGATTTGGATGGTTATGAACGGTGACCCGCCCAATCAATACCCATACTAGGTATCGCCCTAGTCCCTAGACCCTACCCTCTTCCAACTTCCAACCCAATTAGGGTTTGAGACACTAGTGTCGTTTACTTTGTAGTTTCAAGGGAGGAGATTGAAGAAGAAGAAGAAGAAGAAGAAGAAGAAGAAGAAGAACTAGTATAATTTCCAAACGTGGAAGTAATAGCATTAGAAGGTCAGAGGGAAGGACGAAGAACGCGCGGGAGGGAGAAGATCGAAACTTGCCAGCCATTCTCTCCTCGCCTTGATTCGAAGTTAGCAGCTTTTCTATTGCGTCTGGAGCAATTGGCATTGCCTTCTGGTTTTCGACGATCCTTAGTGTTGGAATCAGCTGTTAGAAGCGAATTGGAAGCAAATTCTAGTTCCCTTGTTCGCTTCAAAAAGGTCAGCCCTTGGCTTTCTTGCCTTTAAATGTCGTTGGCCCAAAGATGACCAACTCAGTGAGTTGGGTAATCTCTCATCTGTCTGATTACTGCATACCAACTCGTGGGGTCTGCTTTTACTTCAAATTTATCTTCTCGTTGGTCTCCCTGTAACTTCTGTTTCAAGTGGCTGGGTTCATTTGCTGTGGACGGTGTCGTCAGCAAATCGCCACTGCATGCAGCACGCTTTTATCCTTAATGGGGCCGTTTTTGTTGGAAGTTTTTCAACCTTCTTCTTTCTTTCTTCTTCTTGTTCCCCCGTAATGGGCTGTGTTTGTTGGGAACATTTTTACCAATGCAAGTGGTGGAAGGAGAAGCTGTCGCTTGCATTGCATTTGCATGCTTGCTTCGACAGTTGGCATATTGTCATCTGCAAGTTTTTTCCCCTCTCTTCTTCTTCTGCTGTGGTGGTAATTGAGAAGATAGATTGCATAGCCGGAGAGAGCTTCTATAGGGTTGCTCTGGTCTGGAAGGCTGGGTTGGGTGTTGTTTGTTATCTTGCATCTGATCTCCCTCTTGCTTGTCCTTCACCTCTTATGCTTAAGATGTGTTCTGGCTAACTTGGGGCTTTTGCTATCCTTTTTACCATTGCTACTTTCTTTTTGCACCTTTGGTTATTTTCTTTCAAATGTGTTTGGTCATTGGTGTACCTATTACTTCTGAGATTGTGAATTAATTAAGAACTATGTGCTTGTGTAGTGATGATTAGCTTGGGATGGTCAGCATGAAAGCTGTTAAGTTGGAGCCAGATCTGTTGAGGGATGGATCTGGAGCCACAAATAACCAGGCCGTTGAACAAGTACAGCTTCAGAAGTACACGATTCAATCTAGAAAACAAGATTCCGAGGAGAATAGAAGCTCCACAACCTTAAATACTGCCCAATCTTGCTCTAGTGTGTTGGAGCAGGGACAGTCTCCCGTGGATGATACTGGAATTTCTTCTACCTCAACCTTGTGTCCAGCACCACTTTGTCGGCAGTTTTGGAAAGCTGGGAACTATAGTGATGCACAGGGCTCCAAAGTCAATCTTCAAAGTATGCTGCATGTTTCTTATGTTGCATGATAAATACCTCTAAAAACGAGGTTTTCACTTATTAATTGCTGATAGAAGACTGTCCCATGCACATTTGCACTACCAATTGTGTGATTCTTTTCTGCTTTGCTTTGTCCTTGCAACTGAGTCATTATATGTTGTTTCTCCAATTAAGGCTGATTGTCCTTGTTTCATCAAACAGCTACTACATATGTTGACCTCTTGTTTATATCTGATGTTGTGCTTTCTGTCTGGTGGATGCTAGATGGAAAGACGTACCTTCACGTGCACCCCATGTTTCTTCATTCAAATGCCACTTCACATAAGTGGGCATTTGGTGGTACGTGTAGTTGACACAGTTTTTCACTCATGTTTATTTCAATATGATGTTGTCAAATTTCACTCAATTTCCTGTATCTTATTCCACTCTTTTTGATCGCTTTCAGCAATTGCAGAATTGCTTGACAATGCCATTGACGAGGTAATATTTGCACCTTAATTTCTTAGATTGTTTTGCTGTTTTTCCTTCGTATGTGGTAGCATTATTCTTATCGTGCATGGGTCATCAAAGCCTGAGCCTGAGCATCCACATGATTGACTGCCTTCCATAAGTTTGTGAGACCATGTTTTGGTAATGCATGTTAGGCATTATGCACTGTGGTTTGGACTTATGCAAGAGTTATTCAACTTTTGATGATGACCGTTTTGAAATAGGTTGTAAGGTATAAATTTAGTCATCGTTTCAAATCCACGTCGATGACTCTTTTTGATCTTTGAGCTAAGTCCATATGAAAGCTCATTGGCTCGTAGATGCTTAGTGGTTGAACTACCTAAAAATTCTACTCCGATACTTATACATACCTGGCTCAGCAGCTGGCAGTAGGTCTGTAGTAGTCGGGTTCATGATAAAGACCTAAAACCATTACTAGCTCTAAAGCGATGCTCTTTTCCCCTTCCGCTACTGGTTGCTTTGGGAGGTTGTCATAGGTATGGCTGGCAAAACATCGTAGTTCTCGTGTTTCTGTGTATGTATAGCTTTGTTGAATACTTAAGTGAGGATGCACAGTAGATATTTACTGGCTAGGAAATACACTGTATCTTCTTATCCTTGTTTGTTTTCTTCTGTGAAAAGGACCTCCTTCGTCTTAGTTTCTGTAGGGTAGTTGAATCAAGTGATACAAAAACTTGTGATCAAGCTCTTGAAGTTTGTCAGCTTGTTGTTTTTCAGAGCGAAAGAAAAGAAAATCTGGACAAGTTTCTTTCTTCTTTTCCCTTCGTTTATTCAAACTATCAATGAGAAATCTGAATTTGAAGTTACAATAAGTGAGGTCACCTGTAGAGTTCTTCTCTCTTTCAAAATTCATTCCACTTGGTCAAGTATTATGCAAACCTTGAATGCCAAACACAGTTCATAATGATGTTTTGCCTTCTTCCTGTTATGATTTTCCTGTTATTGGGTAGATCCAAAACGGGGCCACTTTTGTCATTGTAGATAAAATCTCGAATCCAAGAGATGGAGGTTCTGCATTGTTAATTCAAGGTACTCCTTTTAAAATAAATGGTCCGGTTTCCTAGATGGCTATCTCCTCTTTTTGTCTTTGTCTTTATAATTGTAAATATTGGTTCTTACTCCTTAAAGACTTGGTGTCTCTGAAAACTAGATGATGGCGGGGGAATGGACCCTGAAGCGATCCGACGATGCATGAGTTTTGGGTTCTCTGATAAGAAATCTACTGGAGCTATTGGCCGATGTATGCATCGAACCTGACAATTCTATATCTATGATTTTTTGTTTTGTATCTCCTACTTATTGTTGTCGAATACTGTGTTTCAGATGGTAATGGCTTTAAAACCAGCAGCATGAGACTTGGAGCTGATGTTATTGTCTTTACTCGTCATATGGAAGATAGGTTAGACCGAATCATTGAAATCTCATTACAACTTGTATTATACTCTGGAGTGATCAACTAATAGACTTTAGCATCTAGTTTGGCAAGGTACTTTTTCCTCGTTAAAATCTGTTTTCAACGATCTAGCTGTTGTGAGGCGAAGGGGCCATTAAATCATTCCTCTAAAAGGAGGTGGTGTTGATATCAGTTAATATTTGTTCTTTCACTTTGAGAGCAAGTGCACATAAAATCTTTTGCTTAGCACTTATGGAACTGTATGTTCCTGAAATGAAATGGATAAGTTTTTCTATGGCTGGTCTTGTAATGTGGAAGTTGTGCATCTTGAAAGGTTCTTTAATATGGATTCCTGATAAGCTTATGAATTTCAATAACAAATCTTTTTTGTACTGTGATACACTATGGTAACTTTTTGGCTATTTTTTGGACAAATAGTGTCAAAGCAAGTAAGCGTTGGTGCTCCCAAAATTTGTGCTTTATTATGTTGTAATGGACTATATTTGTGTGGGCCAAATGTTGTTGTCTCGTATTCATCATCAGATACATCTAATCTATTTATTCCATGTATAATATGCAGGAATGCGACTCAAAGCATTGGTCTCCTATCCTATTCTTTTTTGATGAAAATGGGCCATGATCGAATAATAGTCCCAATGGTGAGTGCCAACATCTCACTTGAAACGACGTTTAGTCTACTTGCTTCTTCCTTACTGTCTACGTTAGAAGGGGCTGTACCTTTTTTTTGTTTTTTGTTTATTCAAGTCTTGTTAGTAAGACTTTTATAGCTCTTAATTTTGTGAGTGGGTAATGTTACATTCAAAATGTATGTCGGCACTGAATCAAACACTTCTTCCTTCATGGTACACTTAGTATTTAAACCAGTGAGAGGTTTGCTCTCATAAATCTTAATTACTTCCTATGCATTATTATGCAGGTGGATTATGACTTGAATACAGAAAATGACAAGTGGGAAATTTCCCATAGGCAGACCAATGAGTCTTTCAAGGCAAACCTTACTCTACTTTTGCAGTGGTCTCCATATTCTACTGAAGCTGAGCTTTTGAAGCAGGTATCATCCATTTTTGCTACTTTTGTAACAATTTAACTCTAATGGAGATTTATAGGCCTGTTCATAATTTCTTAAGTTTCTGAACTCATTTGGGTGCAAAGTAGGGGAATGATAAATATATGTTGTTGTATGGAGGCGGTAATGGACTTCATAATTAGGGATGCTGATTCTGTTTTCCTCACTAGTTATATGGAAGTTCAGTTGATTTTGAGTCTGCAGTGGTGGAGGTAGAAAATTCAAGCAGGGTGCACTTTTGTTAAATTTTTACCACAATTCTTCTCCATTTTTATGTTTTGTGATTTTTCGTTCTTGCTTTATTGATCATCCAATCAGTGTGTTCATGTTCACATCCTAATTTACTAACCCTATAATACGTGTTTCAGTTTGATGATATTGGATTACATGGGACAAAAGTTGTGGTCTATAACCTGTGGTACAATGATGATGGGAACTTGGAATTGGACTTTAATACAGATCCTCAGGTTTGCCTCTGTTCTTTTCTTTCAATTGATTGAAGCTTCTTGTTTAAATACATATCTAGGGTTCCCTTTGGCATCTAGTGTAAGGATTTTGTTTTGTATTGAGTCATTTTTTTCCGTTCTATTTTAGGACATTCGTATTGAAGGAGATACCAGAAAGGTAGAATCACTTCCTGCTTGGAGGACAGTAAATGAGCAGCACATCTCCAATCGTTTTCATTACTCTCTCAATGTGAGTTGCTAGTGAACGCCGTTCCTTGCATCTTCTATAAGAGTATCCTGACCTCTCTTACTGATGTTCCGTTTTGCTTCTTAGGCATATTTGTCCATCCTGTACCTGCGAATTCCTGAAACTTTTAGTATTAAATTGCGTGGACAAATTGTTATGCCACGTAATCTTGCTGAGGACCTCAAATTTCCAGAATATATTTTGTACAGACCTCATGCTGCTGGATTAAGAGAGGTATGCTATCTTTTCTATTTTTTTTGTGTGGCTTTATTGGTCTCCCATGGTCAATTGAACCGCTCCCTAGATTGTGGATGTTGGTACAGTGTCTTGTTACTCAACCTGCACATTACAGTGTAATGCCACTTCATATACTAAGTTATATGAAAATTGGGCAGGAGACATGAAATAATATCCGCTTCGGCTTTATGGTGTCAGTGTGAATAGACTTGCAACCGTTCTTTCTAATTGGTTGACTGTGTTGTCGAGGAACATGTCTAACTCCCCAGGCTTTGGTTATCCATTGAGATCTTGAATATGATGCTGATGAGTTCGGTGTTTTGTTGGAACAAAACTGAGATTTGACGGACAGATTAGAATATCCGGCGGGTTACAAAAGGCAGCACCGTTGATTAATATGATGATTGTTACTTCCTTAGCAGCAGAGCATAATGCGTCTGCCTTTGTTTAGATAAATAAGAGTTGCAGTATGTTGTTGAATGGTTGTTTGGAGAATACTCGACCAAGGAAGTAGCACTCTTCACATTAACCAACATTCTTTACTTCTGCAATGTGATGGATAATTCTACTTTATCCATCAATCTGACCATTAAGCAAAGTCATTACCATTTCTTTTCAAGCAATAAGAGGCAGGGAGTTAGACATGGTGCTCACCATTGGAGAAGTGAATGTGAACAAGGGGCATCCATAATAGTCCCAATTTTCCATTGATGTGTCCTTCATGCATTCATCACCTGCATTGGATGGCTCTTGAGTATTTGAGATATGCCCAGCTAGTAGAAGTTCCACTGCTTGATGGAATATCAATGTTTATCGGTTGCTCCTTCTAAGATGAAGTCTTCATCGTCTCATTTTTTATTGCCTTGCAAATCAAGGTTATCCTGTCCAGTGCATATTAGACAATGATTTCTTCAACCTGTCATAAAGAAGAGAGCATATATTTGTGACTAGGTTAAACATTGTCATCCTATGGTCTATGTATAAATTCAGATTCTCATAGTTACATTGTTTCCAGCATCTTAAATTGTGATAGTAGTGTATCTGTTGGTTTAGTGGAAATTCTTAGTAGGCGCTGTTTGACCAGACACAAGTCTTAGTAGGTTCTGTTTGACCAGACACTGGCTCTTTTTACGTCATTCACCTTTCTCAATTGAGAGATGATATGCCTATGTGCAGCATAACAAGTGAAACAGTGGTACACGTGCCTGTTTTTGATAGTTTGTAGTTGCACCTTGTCTCATGTTTTACTTGTCAATGTGCCACCACAAAACATAATCCCCTTATCTGATAGGAGTTTGGCTTTGATTCCCTTTTCCAGGGTCATGTGATAACTACAATTGGTTTTGTAAAAGATGCACCACGAGTCAGCATCCACGGCTTCAATATTTATCACAAGAATCGTCTAATTCAGGTAGTGTTCACCCCAATAGCCAATACTTGTTTCTCTCCTCTCTCATGTGGGGATTCAACTATAAAATTATAGTTCTCAAGTCTTTCTGTAAAATTAGGAATATTGTACACGGTGGGTCTGCAGACATTTAATAAATTTATAAAATGTCACCTCATTGTGGAAAGGTTGCTTCTAAATTTGCCTCTTGAATAGGGAATGTCTTTTATTCATTCTAGTCATTTGAGAAAACTTTAATATTATTTTTCATTACAGGAAAAAATTTCAACCCCTACCAACTACTTTTTAGTTACATAAAAAGCATATCATATCACATAAAAAATGGCCGATGCGTTTGCTAAGTTTCCATGTAGTGTATGGCTTGATGGCAGCTCTTCCTGCTGGTATTTGTTAGGAGTGTTTTAAACCCTACACTGTCATGTTATCAATTTCAGCCTTTGATATTAGGTAGAGTGGTTTATAGAAAAACATGACTGTGACTTCATTAAGGTAACTGTCTCTATGCGTGGCACACAATTGTGTTATCTGTGGTCCATGCATGACTAAGTGAATGGAACAAATGCTTCTCAACTATGCATGTTTTCTTCTTCTTGCAATACCTTTCTTCTAATCCTGCCATTAGATTAACATGCGTCTTGTTAACATGCTTTTCGTTGCAGCCTTTTATGCCAGTTGTAAGTTATGCTGACAGTAGGGGCAGAGGAGTAGTAGGTGAGAGTCTGTTGAAGAACATCCTTTCCCTGTGACTTTGGTTTGTGCTAGGAATGATACATAACAAATCAGCTGTTATTTATGTAGGTATTCTAGAAGCAAATTTTATTGAGCCAACTCATAACAAACAGGACTTTGAGAGAACTTCCCTTTTCCAAAAGCTTGAAGTTCGATTGAAGGAGATGACGTATGAATACTGGTAAGATGTTTTCATGTTGGGACCAATTTTCCATTTGATACTCATAAAGTTGAAAGCGTGTAGCCATGTGAAGTCTAAGGTGTTAAGTCACGAGAACAAGTAAAGAACATACAAATGGGAGAGATTTTACCTTGTTGGCTTGATGATTTTCCAACTTGATAGAAAAATGCTGCAGTGTTGCCTTACTCTTTTAATTTTTAATTTTTCTCTTCTCAGGAAGTATGCTAACTGAATTTATTCTTTGAATCATGGTTTTCTTCTTTGAATTTATTCTTTGAATCATGTTTCATTTCTCTCCTCTCAGGAAATATGCTAACTGAATTTATTCTTTGAAATATGCTAACTTAATTGATGTACTTTGGCAGGGATTTTCATTGTGGGCTGATTGGATACCAGGTAAAAAAGAAGGCTAGACCAGTGAGCACTCCACATGATCCTCCAGCTATAGCAAATAGTTCCCATGCAAATTCTTTCATGTCAAATCAAAGATTCCCTACTGTTGATACAGCTCAAGCAACTTCTTTTGGTAAACGCACAAAGAAGTTTTGAGCTTTTGAGTACTCAGTAGGAAAACAAGATATCATGATACGATTATTCAGTCATCTGATCAATGCTGCTGTCTCTCTATCCGGATTAGGCATTAAAAGGAAGGAGCACAACAATTCACTGCAAGCTGGAAGTGTCAAAAAGCAGCCCAGAACTGGAGAAGGTTCTGTTATTTCAGCATCCAGTTCCAGAGGAGAGATCTCTGTAAGAAACCAGCACCTTATTATTTAACCTTCTACTACCCTGTCGGGGAAATTACTCTCCATTCATGCTCATGATATTATACCAAATGATTGTGGGGCAATAATTATCACGGAAGGAGAATAAAGAAATTTCTAGAAATCTCAAAATTGCAATGAACCAAAAAACTATGTTAGAATCACTTCCTTTTTAGTGTACTATACATAGCTTGAACATATTCTTGTATTGTTGAAAAACTTTTTTTTCACTATTTTTTTCTTATTTTTTTGGTGATTAAGCTGGTTCATGAGCCTCAGACACAAAATGAGGATGTAGTGTTGATGGAGGAAAACAAGAAACTCCGAGCAGAGTAAGTATATCATTATACTTTTAATCTAATAGCGTATTCATGTGTTGGACGTGGTTTTGGTTCCGTTGTAACCGCAGTCCACATGTATTCAATTCATTGAATAATCTAATTCTTGATCTTTATGATTGCACTCTGAATGACTATCGAGTGATCTTCATGCATTTTAGAAACTTGTGCAAGCCTTGAATCTTCTTGATGCTTGATCATGCTCTATTTCTGAATCCCTTTCTTTTTTTCAGATTGGTTGAATTCGAGATACGGAAGGAAGAGCTCAATCTAAGGGTACCTGATACAAAGCATTACTTCCAATTCTTACGATCTTCCATTGCTTTTTAACTGACCTGATGGAGTGTTTTATTGGCCCCAAATAATGCTTGTTCTTGTAATATTGGATGATAATAGAAAGACTTTGGATATGCAGGTAATACAACTTACAAGGGAACTGGAAGAACAAGATGTTGAATATGAGCGCCTCATGGCAGAACTAACCTTAGTCGATGATGTGAAGCAGGAGAATCAGATCGTAAATATGTAAATCCATGGTGCTGTAGTAGCCGTCACGTCTTAATTCTTTCATTTGTAAAGTCCATGTTGTATCTTAATGCTTAGATGAGCAGAAGTAGGCGAGAGGAAGAGTTGGCGTGACTCGTGAGGGTTGGTTGGGGGATTGTGGAGTGAATTTCATGGGCTGGGAAGATGTTGCCTTCGGAAATTGTAATAGGTGTACTGTAGGCCCTTTCAGGATTGGCTGAGGCTCACACACATATCATCGTAATGACACTTCTAAGTTCTAACCTTCCCAAGGCAGACATTCCTGGCAATTTCATGTCCTCTAATCTCATGAGAGACCTATTCTGAAGAACTGAAATGTCTGACTGCAGACTGCTAAGTCATGACATTGTGGGAGTTTCCCATGATCGCTTAATACTTAATACGAACTAGACGCTTTAGCGTCGAACCTTCTACCAAAAAAAAAAAATTTAGGTACCAAAATGTAAATTTTCAATGATATTTTTCATATAAAAATATAATTTTTAGGTACCAAATGTAAAATATAGGTACTAAATCGTAATTTGTCATTTGGATCCATGGATTGATCCATGAATCCAATTTGATTTAGATCAAATGAATTGAATTAGGTGGATAATTTGGTGGAGGGATTAGATTAGATTCATAGATTTGAATTCTAATTGCCACCTCTATGGAGGATTGATTGGAATGGGGATGGAGTGAGGAGGAATACAAGTCAAGTGTGGATTGGAGATTATGTAAAGCCTTCATTCTAATTTTTTCTTCTAGTTGAAAGCCAACAATGCCAACATTTGCTGTTTCACAGCATGAGAAAACTCTACACTCTTCCTTGTTTAAAATGAACCAATGAAGCATATCACCAACGAGTATTTTGGAGCAAAAATGACATTTGAACTTCTTTTCATAACCATGTAGCCATACAAACAAACCAAATCATTTCTCCCCTTGGGATTCATTTTATTTTTAGTTGGTTTTGTATTAGTTGTAGAAGGAAAAACACCAAACCCAAGTGGTTGGCCTACTAGTAATGTGGAGATGAGAACATCGATCATACCTTGAGTTCCAACTTTGGGGTCAACAACCAACCAAAAAAATTTAAAAATAGTAGAAGCACTGCCTCATTTTTCAACCTTGTTGTCGACTCTACATTTTCCATTATTGATTGGCAACGCAATTTTTAATTTGAACTAAAAAATTATGATTTCTTTTTTAGACTGTTTGAATGATTAATTAGATATTTTGGTGATGATATAAATTTGAAATGATTTATGGTCAATGATAACGTCATTCTTAAATTAGTGTAATGTACAAGTCTTATATGTGATATATCATGAACGGTTCTATCAACTGTTTTGTAACGGTCAACTATTGAACTCTAAACTACTAACCTTTTCGGTTCAGCCGCCGGTCCGGTTCTGAAAATATATTGCAAATATGTATATAGCTCAACAAAAAATACCTTTTTATCAAATCAATCACCTAAACCTAAATCGATACCTTAATTCGAACGGAAAACCATGTAAATACCTGTTGCTTTCTTATTATTCGTATTTTACACCTAAAAAAGTACGAAACTTTTAATCATACTCAATGGTACCGACATTTTCCTTGGCAGATGCTTTCCTTTCTACATATTATAGAAGCGGGCTCCACTGCTCCAGCCTCTACTCTTCCTTCCTAGTTAGCCGTGCTAGGAAGCGGGCACTATTTACGCCCTTCAAAATCACTGATCAGCACTCAGCAGCTGGCCATTTTCTGTTTGCCGAAGCAATTGCAGCCACCTTCAAGTTTTCGTGTCCTTCCTATAATCGGAATCAGCTTCAAACCTGAACCGAAATTCAGCTGCTTCGCCTGCTTCAGGTAGGTCAGTGCTTCATTATTGTTCTATTCAAATGATGTTCTCTTCCCGAACATTACGACTGAACCGCCCTTGCGGATTGCTTTTCCTTGAATTTTGATCTTCTGATCAGTCTCATTTGCTGTGGATGGTGTCGTTAGCATCGCATGCAACATTGTCTCGCTCGTTAGAATTGTATTTCAATTTTCTTCTTCTTCCTCCTCTTCACTGTCATTTCCCCTACTGGACTGTATTTCCTCGAATCATGATCGCTAATGGAGGTGTTGGAAAGAGTGTAGCTGCATGCTGTCATAGCAAGTAATTCTTCATCCCTCTTTTTCTGCGGTGATGGCAATTTTGAGAAGATAAGTGGCCTTCTGGTGGTAGTCTTCTGCACGGGATGATTGTATTGGGTTGGGTTAGGGTTTGTATGTTCTCACGCATCTAATCTGCCTGTTGCTGCTCCTTCCTTCACTTCTTAGTGCTTTAGGTGTTTTCGTTCTTGCTAATTTAGGGCTTTTGCTATAGATGCTAGTGTTGGGATATTAGGTTGCATGCGCGTGTTGAAGTGCCTTTTAACCGAGTAGATGTCATGATGCTTGTGCTTTTGATCTATGATATAGTGAACTGGCTAATGATTCTGATTTCTTAACGCCGTGCTGACTTGCCTTCTCTGAGTCCTTTTTTCCCCCACCTTTGGTTCTTGTCTTTCCAAATGTGTTGGGTTTATGTAGCGATGACATTGGAGATTGTGGATTAATTAAGTGAACTGGCTTGTGCTTTTGATCTATGATATAGTGAACTGGCTAATGATTCTGATTTCTTAACGCCGTGCTGACTTGTCTTCTCGAGTCCTTTTTTCCCCACCTTTGGTTCTTGTCTTTCCAAATGTGTTGGGTTTATGTAGCGATGACATTGGAGATTGTGGATTAATTAAGAACTATTCACTTTGTCCAGTGAAAGCTGTTAAGTTGGGATGGTGACCATGATAGCTGTGAATGTGGAGCCAGATCGTCTTAGGGTCGGTTCTCGGGAAAGTATTAACCGGACTGTTGAACAAGTACAGCATCAGAATTACACGAGCCAATGTAGCAGACAAGAAGAGTTTGAGGATAATAGAATCCCAAATACCTCACATGGTTCCCTAACTGGGTCTACTGTGTTGGAGCAGGGACAGTCTCCTGTGGACAATGCTGGGGTTTCGTCTAGCACTATCTTGCCTCCAGCACCTCTTTGTCGCCAGTTTTGGAAGGCTGGGAACTACAGTGATGCGCATGGCTCCAAAGTCAATCTTCAGAGTATGCTGAAAACAATAATTATATTACATGAAATAATAAGTGGGCATTTGATGCACTAATTGCTTCTAGAAAGCTTTTTCCTGCACTTTTGTTCAACCATTTGATGAGTGTGCTTTTCTGATGTGTGCCTTTGCCCCTGCATCTGCTGATGATACTTTTTCTGGTTCCTTTTAATCCTGAGTTGCTGAGTGCTATATTCGTTAAGCAGTTACTTTCCAGTGTCCACCTCATTCTTCTAGCTGATGTTTCAATCTGATGGTTACCAGGTGGGAAAACCTTCCTCCATGTTCACCCCATGTTTCTTCATTCAAATGCCACTTCGCATAAGTGGGCATTTGGTGGTACGTGTAGTTGAATTAGTTTTTTGGTAACTTTTATTTCGTTTTGCTGTTGTGATAGTTTATTCATTTGTCTGCATCTCATTTTCTTATTTTGGCAAATTTCAGCAATTGCAGAATTGCTTGACAATGCCATTGATGAGGTAATATTTTCACCTTAATTCATTTGTCTATTTTTATGGTTTTACCTCTCTAAACGGTGGCCTTGTTGTAGTCATTAATAGTTCATAAAAAAATGAACATGACTATTTTCCATAAGTTCGTGAGGTTATGCTTCATGTACAATAAGTAGCAAGCATTGTGAACTATAGTCTATATTGAAAACAATAATAACCTCTCGGTAGAGGTGGCAATTTCAATCCAATCCTCCAATCCAATCCATCAATCCATTAAAAATATCCATCTAATCCAATCCATTTAAATCCAATCCATTTGATCCAAATCCAATTGGATTGGTGGATTCATGGATTGGATTCATGGATCATTGGTAAATTACGGTTTAGTACCTATAATTTTTATTTTTTACATTTTGGTACCTAAAATTTAATTTTTATACGAAAAATATCATTGAAAAATTACGTTTTGGTACCTAAAATTTTTCATTGTAACATTTTAGTACCTAAACTTTTTACATTTTACATATTGGTCCTTGGTTGAGGATGTCATTTGGATTCATGGATAATCCACCAATCCACTTGATCCAATTCATGAATCCACCAATCCACTTGATCCAATCCATGAATCCACCAATCCATTAGATCCAATCCATTTGATCCATGGATCCACCAATCCAATCCACCAATCCAATTCATTTGCCACCTCTACCTCTCGGACTTGGTTATTGAACTATCAAAGTAATGAAAAATTAAACGAGGTGTTTTCTTGTTTCCCTCTTTGATGATTTAAACTATCAAAGAGAAATATGAATATGATGGGGAATTCGAGAACTTTTCTTTCATGACTTAAGTATAGCTGAAGAAGGAAGACTTAAGCAACGATTGATAAGTGTCTATAGCTTGGCTTACTGCTCATTTTTCTCTTTAAAAGTTCATTCACTCTGCGGCGGATTTCCAGATATTGCACGATAATGATGTTCCCCCCATTATATCATGTTTTTCCTGTTATGGATAGATCCAAAATGGGGCAACTTTTGTCAAGGTAGATAAAATCTTGAATCCAAGAGATGGGGGTTCAGCATTGTTAATTCAAGGTAATCTGTTTTTTGGTAAATGGTTTATACTTCTAGATGGTTATGGGTGATGCTTTTGTCTTTCTCGATGAAAAATTTGTGTGGATGATTAATGTTTCTTATTCCGTTTAAAAACCTGGCTGTCTCCGAAAACTAGATGATGGTGGGGGAATGGATCCTGAAGCTTTCCGGCAATGTATGAGCTTTGGGTTCTCCGATAAGAAGTCTACAGGAACTATTGGACAGTGTATGCATCTTGCATGACAATTATATACATCAATATATTTTCCCTTTGTGTCTCTTAGTTATTGCAGTGGAATCTGGTGTTGCAGATGGTAATGGCTTTAAAACCAGCAGCATGAGGCTTGGAGCTGATGTTGTTGTCTTCACCCGCCATATGCTGGATAGGTTAGATTGAATCTGTGAAATCTCCTTACGAAGTAGGTTGTTCATGGGTGTAAGCAAGTAACTCAGCTTAGGATCCAGTTTGCTACTTTATTTTCCAATAAAATCTGGTTTCAACATACTAGCTATAGTTAGGTGCGCCATTAAATGATACCTTTATGAAGAGAATAACGTGGTTATTGCTGATTAAGTAGCTAAATATTCCTAATTGATTATTTAGAGGAGTTACCTTATGTTAGATCACTAAGTTAGGAAGGTCTCTAATAGACCTGTGTATATATTGACAGCCATATTAGGCTTATAATAAGAAATTAAGAACCGAGGAAACAACCTCAGGATTCTCCAAACCCTTTCACTTTAAAAACCTGGTGAAGTGATGACTTTGTGCTGTATCACTCAGGTTCCCCGTTGCTCGAATGATCACATAAATTAGTATTCGTCCTTTCAACTTTAGCAAGAGCTCTTCAAACTTGTTACTGTATGCAGTTTCAGTATTTTATATTCCATGAGGCAAATGGATCAGTTGTTGACATGGCTAGTCATGTAATATGAAATATTTGCCCCTTGAGAGGTTCAATTATCATTGGGATGAGCTACTGAATTTCCAATCACAATTATATTTTTATACTGTGATACTGGTGCCACTGTCTGCAAATTGTTATTTCACAAATAATGTAAAAAACAAGTAATCTTGTTGTACCTGTAGTTTGTGCTTCATTATTGTTATCGACTATACTAGTTAGCCTAATGTTGTTGTTTTCTGGTATTCATCATGATCCCCAACTAATCTATTCATTCATATCAAATACATAGGATCGCGACTCAGAGCATTGGTCTCCTGTCTTATTCTTTTTTGATGCAGATGGGTCATGACCGAATAGTAGTGCCAATGGTAAGTGCCAGCATTGTACTTGAGTTGACATTTACTCTACAAGCTTTTTCCTTTCCGTTTATGTTTGAAGGAGAACCCTAACCTGTTAGAGTACACATAGAAATTCAACAAGTGAGCGAATTTTCTCTAAACAATTTACCTGTCTTTTATACATTGTTATGCAGGTGGACTATGAGTTTAATGCAGAAAATGGCAAGTTGGAAATTTCACAACGGCATACCAATGAGTCTTTCAAGGCTAATCTTTCGCTGCTTTTGCAATGGTCTCCATATTCTACTGAATCAGAGCTTTTGAAGTTGGTAAAGCCTGATGCATTTTACAGTTTAAATCTTATGGAGATTTGATTGGCCTTTCCACAATATAGAACTATCTCAACCATTTGGGTGCTCAGTAGGAGAATTTTAAAAATCTATTGTCATAATGTGGTGGTAAAAGAGTTTGTATTCTGGGAGATGATTCTGTTTCCTTCACTAATTATATGAGGTGTTCGGAATATTTTTACTCTGCGGTGCTGGAATAAAAAATCTAAACAGATTGCACTCTTGGAAACCACTCTTTTCACATTCTGTTAAATTCGTACCATCGTTCTTGCTATATTAATCATCCAGTCATTAGTCGCCCTCATTCTCACATCCTAATTTTGTAATCATCCAATATTGTTGCAGTTTGATGATATTGGATTGCATGGGACAAAAGTTGTGATCTATAACCTGTGGAACAATGATGATGGAAACTTGGAATTGGACTTTAATACAGATCCACAGGTTTGCCTCTGTTATTTTCTTTGAATGGGCTGAACTTTTTTATTTCAGATGGTTTTACAAAACTATATTGTTAGGAAGGGGCCTTTTGTTTGACTATCGTTCAAGTTTTATTTGGATGAGCTGGCATTTAAAGCTTTCAGGAAATCTTTGTACAATTATTAATAATTCCAGTTAAATTGATCAAAAGCAAAATGAATTCCATTGTTTTCATCTCTAAAATATTTGTTTTGCAAGATATTATGTTCTTATTTATCGTTGTAAGAATAGTTAGTGTTTTTTTCTGCCTTGAAGGGAGCACAGTAATTATATGATGTAGAGATCACTAATCTTGGTCTCCTTTTGGAATCTAGTATAAGACTTTTGATCTGAACTTGAGTTGGTTTTGCTGTTCTATAGGACATTCTTGTTGAAGGAGATTGCAGAAAGAAAGAATCACCTTCTGCTTGGAGGATAGCAACTGAACAGCACATTGCCAAGCGCTTACAATACTCTCTCCATGTAAGTTAACGGTGAACCACATTCCTTGCTTTCGCTGTAAGAGTATTTTGAACCCATCTTACTCATTCGTTTTGCTTCGTAGGCATATATGTCCATCTTGTACCTGCGAATTCCTGAAACTTTCAGTTTAATATTGCGAGGGCAAGTTGTTATGGCCCATAATCTTGCTGATGATCTCAAATTTCCAGAATATATCTTGTATAAACCTCAGGCTGGTGGACTAAGAGAGGTATGCTAGCTTTTCTATATACTTTGCTCGTGTTCTCAAGTCTTAGCATTGGCCACTCGAGCTCATAGATGCCCGTCCGGCCATGTTAGAAAACCTTTAGGTTGCAGTTAATATCAAAGCAATACCACAAGTATCTGATCAAATAGTGGGTTGCACCTTGTCATGTTGTATCCCATCTTTAAGTTTAGATCTTTGTGGTTGTGTCATAGTTTCCATGATTTTAAATTGAGATTGTCGTATTTGCCCTAGTATATATGTTTTGGTGTGGTGGAGTGGAGAGGCGTAGTAGGAGCTGCTCATGGAAACTACTAGTAAGAACTAAGAAAGAAGTCTAAACTTCCAATGGTGAAATACTGTTAATTGTTTATATCATATACCTTTCTCTAGTTCGATGGATGAGGTGGTTTCGTAACACAAATGAGACTGTGATGCATGCCTGTTCTTGATTAGCTCGATTTTGCATCTTGTTTCATTTCTTATCTGCTGATGCTGCAACTACACTGCAAAGCATAAACCCCCATATGTCTTAGGAGATTGTTTTATCTTATTCACTTTCTAGGTTCACGTGATAACTACGATTGGATTTGTAAAAGATGCACCACTGGTCAATATCCACGGCTTCAATATTTATCACAAGAACCGTCTAATAAAGGTCAGTTTATCTTAACACTCTATTCTTACAAAACCAAACATAAAATCTCATAATTTTACTAATTTCTCTAAGATGTTAGATATATTCAAACACACCGCCAATTTGTTGATGGAGTTTCCATCCAGTGTATTAGCCTGTTCAAGTTTGGTCGGCATTGATTGGGTGTTTTGAGAAAACCCTTTACCAGAAGCTGTTTCGACTTATATGCACTTGATATGGTAGTTAAAGAGCTACCACTGTGTCTTCCTTAGGCAGTTGTGTTCACCAGACACCAAGATTGTCAAACCAGTTTAAACTTTAAATTGTTAGCAGGTGAAGCAAGGTGGTATGGTTTGACCAGTGTCCAACCGATTTATACTGGTTTTGAAAGAATATGTGGGGAAGTGGAAACCATTAACATCAAATGAATTAGGCATGTATATATAACCTATTAATCAATTTGATCCCTCTTCCACTCTTTCTTTAAGCACCTACAAATCAAAGAAGATGATACAATTAAGTAAACAAAGTATTAAAAAGCTTTAAAACTTACAATGTAACATGCAAACCGGTCGGACCTCCGGTTTTCCCTGTTTTGACCGGAATTGATCGGCTTTGACTGCCACTGCAAACCGGGAGTCTTCCAGCCATTTTGGTGCCCAGTACCGGTCAGACCCGGTTGAACCGGCTGGCATGATCCCGGTTTGACAACCATGGTGTTCACTTAGGTCTATGCATGAATAATGAAAGAAGTGTTTTTGAGCTGTCTGGTTCTTGTTCTTCACGATGCAAATTTCTTTCAAGTTTATCATGACATTAGCATGTCTTTTTAGTTGCTAGTTTTGTGTAACCATGTCTCTAACTTGTAAGCATGCCTTTCATTGCAGCCTTTTATGCAAGTTTTGACTTATACTAATAATAGGGGCAGAGGAGTGGTAGGTGAGGAGTCTGCTGAAACATCCCTTTCCCATTATATTTGATTGGCGCTAGTAATGATAGACAACAAATGTACGAATTTTACTATTCGCACAGGTATCTTAGAAGCGAATTATATCCAGCCAACTCATAGTAAACAAGACTTTGAGAGAACTTCCCTTTTCCAAAAGCTTGAAGTTCGATTGAAAGATATGGCATGTGAATACTGGTAAGATATTTTCTTTTTTATATTTCAACCAATATCATCTAGGTATCCTTAGTTGTTGGAACAGAGTAACTATGTGAAGTTTATGGTCTACATTTACAAAGCTGGGCAAGTGATGAATGCTTTTCGATTA
The DNA here is from genome assembly GCA_946122785.1 of Linum tenue. Lineage (NCBI taxonomy): Eukaryota > Viridiplantae > Streptophyta > Magnoliopsida > Malpighiales > Linaceae > Linum > Linum tenue. Next base: position 3,447,937 of record CAMGYJ010000010.1, on the reverse strand, counting down.
ATAGAGTATACTAGCTAGGCAATTGGAATGTGATTAGTGAACCCCAAATACAGAATAAGAAAACTCCGTAAGGTACTTTTGTGAACTAATTAGAAAATCAACTGGAATGAAATACATGCTTAGTCGAAGTGGATTGAATGAAACTGTATTACTACCTATTTGTTCGCGAAGAGCTGGACTTTCCTTAGATTTGATCTGTTGATAATGTTTTAAAAGTTGGATGTAGCAAAATGTAAGCGGCACCTGGTGCGGATAGCTGTCCATAAACAGAAAGTAGGGAAGGAAGGTTATGTCGTTCCTTCTTTAATAGTTTTGAATCTTCACTTTAGTGGCTCCCGACTTTTTGCGCTAAGTTCATAAAGGACGCTTTCCAACATGAAATAAATTTTTAACTTGTTTCTCGTTCTCAATGATATTCCAAGTCGATGATGTTAAAAATATGCGTGGTTCGTTTACTCATCTCACTGTTACATTTCCCTGTCCTCATGAAATATGCCATTTTAATTTATCCTTATCCAAATATGATGTACTGTGTCAGGGATTATCATTGCGGGCTAATTGGATACCACGTGGAAAGGAAGTCTGGAGCAAGGAGGTCTGCACCCGATCCTCCTATTATTCCACAAACTTGCCATGCTGATTCTGCCAGGTCAAATCAAACCTTCCCTTCTGTTGGTACAACACAGACAAGTTCTCCCGGTAAATGTGTGATAAGTTATGAGATATTGAGTATTCGGTAGAAAATTAAGCAGGTTTCTAATATGATATGACTCTTTATTCGCCTCGATCTATCAGTATTAGGCTTTAAAAGGAAGGAGCACAGCAATTCAGCTCCACCTGAAACTGTCAGGAAGCTGCCAAGACATGGAGAAGGTGTCATAGATAATTCAGCATCCAGTTCTGGCGGACAGATCTCTGTAAGAAACTAGCATCTGCATACTGGTACCACATTTTCATTTGTCATGCATTGTACTTGTTTTATGTTTCCCCACGAGGGGCGGGACAACCCATTTATTATACATACACATTATATGCCAAATGATTATGGGGAATGATGGTAAAAAGCTTTTTCTATTATATAGAAAAAAGAACCGGTTATAACTTATCTTGTCTTTCCTCGTAAAATTGCTGGAGCTTACTTCATTCTTCGTTGAGTGGTCTGTAACCTTTTCCCATAGTAAGTGTCTAATAGAAGTGTGATGCTGAGTGCATTGTGGATTATATTATTCCCTTTACGCCTCAATTTTTTTTCCTGAACTGAAACTAGTGTTAACTTTGCCCTTCTTTTCTCCTTCCGGTAATTTCGTGGAGCAACAGCAGCAGCAAAATACGGTTGCAGTTCTGATGCAGGACAACAAAAAACTCCGAGCAGAGTAAGTATCACTCAATAGTCACTACATTCCAATGCTACTAGCTTACTGGTGTGTCTACCACGGTTTCCATTCCATTTGTCACCCATATCCACAATTCATTTGAGTAGAGATCCAGTGATTGATATTTATGATTTCACTTGAAAGACTAAGAGCAAGCCACAAATTTTCCTGGTGCTTCATTGTGCTCAACCTTTTGTGTGCATTTTTGTTATCCTTTTCCCAGCTTATCTGAATACGAGATACGGAAGGAAGAGCTGAATCTGAAGGTAATTTGATACAAAGCATTATCCTGCAATTTGGTTGATAGTATAAATTGGTACAGAATGATCCGTTTTGTGACATTCAAATTGTCCTGCAATTTGGTTTATAGTATAAATTGGTACAGAATGATCCGTTTCGTGACATTCAAATTGTCCAGAGGCTCTTGTATTAGATGATAATAGAAACTTTTGGTCATGCAGGTGATAAAGCTTACGAAGGAACTAGAAGGAGAAAATGCTAAATACGATAGGCTAATGGCAGAACTAACCTTGTTGGGTGACGTGAAGCTGGAGAATCAGAGAGTAAATATCGTACCGTGATGTGCCTATCAGCACCTTTGATTCTTTCATTTTGTAGAAACCATGGCAGTAGCATCTTAAAGCTTGGATGTACATAGGTCGTTGGGGGCAGGGGCAGGGGCAGGGGCAGGGGCAGCCACGTTTGGGGTAATGGAGCGGATTAATGATGGGTTTAGGGAGGAGGAATTGTGTAGTAAATAGTAATCCCTTTTGGATCAGTCTCTTTTGTTTGTAATGCCTTTAGCGAAATGTTTGAACCAAGCTAAAAGTTAGGACTTCTCATATGTGAGACAGATACAGCCGTACTTCTTTTTTTTTAATATATTTTCAAATTTTAAAGGACTGAAAAGGAAGGAAGTTTGACTGATAGGTCAAATTTTTGGGGAAAAGTGTTATGCAATGTGATCATCTATTCATCTCATTCAGTCGTTCTACTTGTCGTTAATTCAATACAATTCCAGCTAGGTAGATGTATCTAAAACACTTCAATAAAGAACGAACCAATCATTAGAGTTTTTATGTCGCCATCATTATCTAATCAAAATGATATAAAAACGATTTGATTCTACCAATCATGAAATAATATATATTTGAAGCAATTATCGGTTGATTCTACCAATCATGGAATAATAAATGTTTGATGCGATTATCGGTTGGTCAATGAGATTGATGAGGCTGCATCACAAATTTAGTTAATTGATTGATGCAATCATGCAAGGGGGAAAAACATAGGATTGGATTGAAGAAAAAAACATAGGTTATGTGTAGATGTGACAATTAGGATCCAAATCCATGAATCCAATCCAATTAAATCCAATCCATTTGATCCAAATTCAATTGGATTGGTGGATTCATAGATCAATCCATGGATCCAAATGGCAAATTACGATTTGATACTTATATTTTTTATACTTTACGTTTTGGTACCTAAAATTTATGTTTTTATACGGAAAAAATAATTGAAAATTTACATTTTGGTACCTAAAATTTTTCATTATGACATTTTAGTACCTAAACTTTTCAAATTTACATTTTGGTCCAAGTCTTGGATGTCATTTGGATTCATGGATCATCCACCAATCCATTTGGTCAAATCCATGAATCCACCAATCCATGGATCCACCAATCCAATCCACCAATCCACGAATCCAATCCAATTGCCACCTCTAGTTATGTGCATGTGATAGTTAAATTTGTGTGAACTGGATAAATATGTATTACATGAAGTAACCTAAGTGATAGAAACCAGGGTCTCAGTAGATGGGTCGGGCTAGATCGAGTGGCCAAGTTTTTTGCGGTTATTTTTTAGAACTCATATTTTATGAATTCATCATTGTGCGAAACAACACTAACCTAGATGTTGGAGCGTCTCAGGCAAGGTTCTGAGTTCGATCCCCAATGACAGCGATGATCCTTATAGTAGCACCTGCCACAGTCTAGCGGATGCGGTGCCATTGCGGACAGTGCGTAGTAGGTCGTCTCGGGACGTGTGAGATCCTAGATTTGATGCCCTCTCGAAGTCCCGTGTGGTGTTCTCGAAGGTGTCAGGCTGCTAGGAGCGAAGCCCTGTTGGAGCATAAAATTGCAGCATGTGACCCCCAAATTTGGTCTCGTTTCGTTATCACAAAATGTGGTGTGTGCGTGAGAATGTTCCTGGGTAATAAAAAAAGAATTCATCATTGTTATGTGATAATAATGAATATAACAATATTCAACACCCCATCCCTAATCTCACTTCTGTGCTTCGGTTCATTCTTCCCAATTCTTCTCAAATCCCTAATCTACCTTCTCAATATTAATTTCCACATCCTATATTTTCCAATTTCTTGACTTGAATCACTCATTTTCTAAAGTGGTATCATAGTCTCACTCACAACCCACCACCCGAGAATTGGTTTGACTATTGAAAGAGAAGATGGACCGAGTCCTTGTCCTGACTGAACCAAGGCGGGAGGGGTTATGGTGATTACTTAGTGTTAGTAATCACTGTGGTTATTAGGGATAAGAAAGGAGAGATAATTATGGAAACTAATTATAAGGAGATTTAATAACTGCATGGCTTTGTTAGACGAGGACAGAAGGCAGTAAAAGAATTTGGCAGTGTACACGTCGCCGAAGGGGGGAATGGCGATCATCGATGTTGCACCATCGCCGGATGTGGTAGAGGAGAGAAGGCTAGAAATAGAGGTGGTAAGAATATAACCCCTAGTTTACCATACATGATTGTACGATTTTTCGTGAACGGCAAAATATCACACTGGTTTTGGTTTGCAACCCCTTGGTAATGGACAAATCCAAAGTCGAAGATCAGAACGTGAACGAAGGCCTCGCAGATTATAATTTAGAAGAAGTGGGGATTTTTATGTTACTTGTGTGGATTGTATGTGTATTGTTACTTACTTTATTTGGTCGCAGTGGTAGTGATTGTATTGGTATTCATTGGATTGGTAATTTGGTATTGGTAGTACGATCCGCATTGGTATAGGTATTACCTGAATTGGATTTGAATTGTTACTTACGTTTGTGAGTCGCATTGGTAGTGGTCATATGTATGTACTGAGTGCATTAGTACAAATTCAAAGTCGGATGATTGTATTGGTATTAGTTGGATTGATATTGGTATTTCGCTTAGCATTGTCTAAATGGTATTGGTGTTCGTATTGTGGTGTCACATTGGATTGGTATTGATGTCCGTGATGTGCATTAATGGATTTTATTGGTTTCTCATTGGTTGCATTTTTTCTTATTGTTTTGCAGCAATTGTTGTGTTTTGTGCGCTTTGTTTTTGTTAGTTGCAACTAGCAAATGGTAGTGATTTGATAGTGGTAGTATCAGCTAGTGCAATGGTAGTGATTCGTTGTTGTTGTACAATTTGCAGATGAGGTGTATGAAGTTGTACCGGAAGACAAATCGACATGGGAGCATTTGAGATTTGACAATAGGGAAGCTTTTGTCAAGTTCTACAAGGACTTCGCGCACGGGAGGGGTTTTGCAGTAAGAGGTATTGGAGAACAGACTCGGAAGCCCAAATATCTTCAACTTGCACTTGACGACATATATAGTTCACAGGATTCTTGCTTTTTGAGGCTCCACGATTGGGGCTCTTGGTTTTTTCCATACCTAAACCTAAAAAATGGAAGATACTAACATTAGCCAATGTCATTATAGTAGGAGTAAACTAATACCAATGCATAAAACACAAAACTACCATTGCACACATACCAAATGACCACTACCATTCCACACCAAACATCACAGGGAGACGTACAACAACCGGAAAGGTCGATCACTACCAATGCACGTTCTAATAATATACCAATCCACCACAAACTAATGACCACGACCACAAAGAAACAAAAAGCAATCCAATAAAAACCACTACCAATCCAAAAATATACCAATCCAGAAACAAACATCAACAAGAATTCCATTCCACAAATCCCTAGATATATATGATTGGAAAAACATGCAATGCTTATACCATAAAGAGCGTCATTACAACACTTTTAAACTTGATGATTAGGGTTTTGGCGGAGGACCAACCTTTGACCAGTTGCTCATTGCCAAGATGTGTTGACGAGCCTTTGAGAATTTGCTTCCCGTCAAGATCCGGATGAAGGTTCTGTCGACTGCGCCGGGAAGCAAAACGGGGACGTCGTAGGAGCTGAAATCAATGTCACCGGAGCCTTTGAAATCCTCACCAATCCACAAACCGAGAAACAACTTGTCCCCGACACATATAGAATGAATGTGGCGGCCAGAGCGAAAGATTGCGACGCCGAAGAGAGAAGGAAGACGATGGAAGAAGAAGGGAATATCAATGGGCGTTGAAGAAGCTTCTTCAAAACTAAAAAGGATGGCAGCGACGCTGATAAAGGAAAAACCAATAAAGAAAGGGAAGCGTGGGAAAAGGAAAACTCCACTGATTTCGGGGCCCGATAATGACATCAAGTGATCGTGTGGGTCCCTTCCAAAAATACCCTTCAGCCAACTAGGCTCTTAGATTGGATCCACATAATCTGTATGGCCAAAAATGAGGTAGCCACGGTGATTACTTAAAACAGAGTAACCAAGATAACCGCATTCCTAATCAAGGCTGATAGCCACGACCGAGATGGATGACTGGTGAAGGCACACAATGCCATGAGATTGGACAATCATCGATGTTCCCGATAGCTGCAAGCAACTCGGTGAGGGTGGAACGATGAGGGGTCTCAGGGACGCTTTCCTTGCCAGCAACTCCACAATTTCGTGCGCAAGTGGAAAATTAACAAGCCATGACCTTGGTTGATAGCAGGATTCTCTGAATTAGATTAGAGAAGGGCTCACACAAGCCCTTGAGTAAAAGGCAAGGAAGATCAAACCAATTGTGGTAAAGGTAGCTGATGGAGCCCCTATGAGGTGTGATCGGGTGTACCAGATTATCAAGATGCATATTCAAGGCTTGGAGGTAACTACTGACCTCTTTGTGTTGCCCTTGAGGGAATTTGAGATTGTGTTGGAAATTTTATGGCTGAAGCTCTAAGGACCGACTACGAGTGATTAGAAGATTGCAATGGACTCACAACCGCCTTCGGGCCGATATCCATGAAGGATTGCATAGCTGGAGACGATATTGAACTGGAAGTCCTATGCTGGTCGAATGCCTTGGTAGAAGCACCAAAGATTGATGCGGATTTTCAGGCTATAATGAATGTGTACCACGATTTGTTTGAGAAGCTGGCGATGCTACCTTCCAATGAATGGTGAATCACAAGATTCGTTTAAAGGAAAGTACCGATGTAGTCAATGTTCGTCCTTATTGTTATGGCCATTCGTAGAAGTCCGAGATCGAGAAGCAAGTAGCACAGATGCTAGCTAGAGACTGGTTTGATTCGCCCTAGTACCATTCCTTTTTCATCACCATTACTATTAGTGAAGAAGAAGGATGACACTTTGGCCGTTTCTAGGCCATGTTTTAGATATGCTAGCTAGGCCATGTTCAAGGACATGTTTCAGATACTGGTAGTGGATCATATGTTGAATGAGCTCCATGGCTGCCATTATTTCACGAAGCTGGATTTAAGAGCATGGTGCCACCAGATCAGGACGCATGAGGAATATGTCCACAATACAACATTTTGCACGCACGATGCGGTCAAAATAAGAATTTCACGTAAAATAAAAAACTAATGTAAAGTCGGAATCATAAAATCGTAGAATTTTAAGGTCCATATAAAAACATACACTAAATAATATTAATAAGACAAATCATGAATCACTTAAAATGATAATTTTAAGCTACATTGCTTATGTTTCATTTATTCTTTACATAAAAAACTTGTAATTTCTGATCACTTTAACTAGTTGAAGTGCAAGAATACCAACATTTGTTGTTTCACGTCGTTAGGAACACTTACACATGGTCCTACAGTCCCCCTTGTTCCTGCAAGATGATGTTAATTTATTTAAAACGAAAGATACCACCAACGAATATCTTCGAGCAAGAATTACATTTGAACTTCTTTCCATCGCCATCAACATCAATGTTATATAGACAAGCCGAATCACTTCTACCCTAGTTGCTTTGCTTAGATGCAGAAGTAACAACACCTCCTCTTGTAGACATAACAATCACTTCTTTCAGGGATGTTAAGTGCTGATGTAGGAAAAAATAATAAAATTGCTTCTTTTAAAGGTTTCTAACCAAGGCAGAGGCAAGAATACATAATCTAAAATATACTCACAGACCCCTAGTTAACCGTAATATGGAAAAACAATTATCGGGTTCCATCCGCATTAAAATTTTAAAATCTAAACATACGCTCACATTCCTCTAATTAGAGGAGAATGGGCAGGGGGCGAGAGGCTGAGAGAGGGTAGGGACGAGAAGGGGCAGAGGGACAAGAAGGGATAGAGGATGATAACATGTCTTCTAGTTCTAGTATTTTCAACTGGTTGCGATTATGCAAACAGAGTTCCAGGGGAAGATTGGTGTGGGAAGGGATGAATCGATGTGAAGTGGCTTCACTGTTGTTGGCGATGGTTGCAGAGCTGGGGAATCGATTGGCGGTGGCGGTCTCTGGCGACTGAGGTAGAACCACAGAAGAAATCGATTTGGATGGAAAAGAACGATAGGAAATTTAGAGTTTTGTTTGGTGTTTTATGGAAAGAAAGAAAGCCCATTGTCATAGTATTAACTTAGCCTGATTCTTATTGTGAAAGTAGGGATCAGAATGGCTAAGTAAAATCTTAAGATCCTATGATTTTACGATCAAAATCTTGATTTTGACTGCCTTGCGCAAGCACAATGGTCACCATGAGCATCTGGTGATGTCGTTTGGGTTCTGTAACCCCATCAACATTACATGCAGCCATGAACGACATCTTCAAACCACTCATTCACTGGCATGCACTGATATTTTTCAATGTTATTTTGATCTATAGTCTAACTTGGGAGGACCATGTCATTCACTTACAGGAGATTTTCGAGATCCTAAAACAATACCAGTACTATGTGAAGACATCCAAGTGTGCCTTTAGAGTCATAGAAGTATAGTACTTGGGACACATTGTATCACATCAATTAGTTTGAGAGGATCAATCCAAGATCCAAGCTATATTGGACCTGCCAGTGGCGAAGAATGTGCCTGAACTAAGGGGCTTTTTGGGCTTAATTGGTTATTACTTGAAGTTTGTTCATGGGTGCAGTATGATTGCATGCCTCTAATTGATCTACTAAAGAAGGGTGGGTTCTAGTGGGTCCTGGGAGCATATTCAACCTTCTAGTCTCTGAAGGAAGCAATGACTACAGTCTCGACATTAGCTCTCTCAGAGTTTCATGATTCACCACTTGGAGGGCACTTAGGGCATGAGAGGACCCTACGTGGGATCTGGGTTCACTTTTATTGGCCGAGGATGGAGTAGGAGGTAAAGCAGTATGTAGTCGCGTGTGACACTTTCCAGAGAGTCAAGTCCTCTTAATTGCAATCGACGGTAGCCATTACAGTTGTCGAAGCGGGTGTGGGAGGACATCAATATGGATTTCATTATGGGTTTATCGACATCTGGGGATATAGTGGTATAGTATGTAGTTGATTGACTCACGAAGTATGTCCGTTTTATGGATTAGCACACCCTTATACAACAAAGATCGTGGCAGAGCAGTTCATGTAGGGAGTCACTCGCCACCATGGATTTCTCAGGACTATCGCTAGGAATATGGACGCTCTATTCTTGGGACATTTCTGGCAAGAGCAATGCATTCAAAATAGCGATTCTACGTAGAAGCGATTCTAAAAGTGTAAAAATGTAAGCTTTTAAACTTTAAAACTCGATTTTGACTACATTGGGCAAGAGGTATTTTCTATGGCACAGACAGAGAGGCGAATGAGTTCGACCTACCATCCGTAGTCAGATGGGCATACGAAGTTTGTCAATCGACTGTTAAAGCGGTATCTTAGGCGCTTCATGCACCAACATTTCAAGAGTTGGTTGGCTATGTTGCCATGGGAAGAATCATGGTCTAACACCACATACCACATGATGATCAAGATGCCATCGTTCGAGGTGCTATATAGGTATACGCCTCCTACCATGGTGCGCTACCGGAGTGGAATGAGTGTTGTGGGCAATGTGGATCGCTTGCTAGTGGCATGAGATGAGACTCTAATAAGTTGAGGACTTATTTGACTGTTGCTAATCACAGGATGAAGCAACTGGCAGATACGAACATGAGGGAGGAAGAGTTCGATGCAGGTGACATGGCACTACTTTGACTACACTGTTATCGACATACCTTAGTGTTCACGTGAGCTTACAAAAGCCTTGCAACAATCTACTTTAAGCCTTTATTATGATGTTTGGAGAGAGTAGGTAAGGTGTCTTACAAGCTCCAGCTACTAGAAGACGCTCGCATCTATATGACATTCCATGTATCATTGTTAAATGATAAAGAGGGGCCATCACACAAGCGAAGGAAGTTGCTCCCTTAGTTACTGCAGATCGAGACTTGGATTTGGATTTGCTGCTAATGCTATTACGAGATGGGTGCGCAAGGGGTAGTAAGCTAATGGAGGAAAGTTTTACATTATGGCGACAAGTGAATCTAGAGGATGCCACGTGGGAGGATAGGACGACAATTCCACATAGTTACCTTTCCTTCAACCTTGAGGGCAAAATTGGGTCTTAAGAGGAGGAGAATGTTAGAAACCCGACCTCAGTAGACAGGTAGGGCTAGGGCTAAGGCGAGTGGTTGGGTTATTTGGGGTATTTTTGCAATTATTTTTCAGGACTCTTATTTAAAGGATTCGTCTTTGTTATTTGAGAATCATGAGTAGACCAATATTGAAAACTAAATCCCTAATCTCTTCTACTTCGACTCCTTCCCATTGCTTTCCCAAATCTGATGAAATCCCTAATTCTCAAATTCAACTTTCTCCAATTTCTTGACCCGAATCACTCAGTTTCTACTTTCTAACACTAACTTTTGATCTATGGGGTTGTTTGGATGAAAGGATTATGTTTAAACTACATCAAGTGAAGCAGTTTTGATAGTTTCTACTGTTTGAATGAACAAAACCAAAAATTTAAATCGATAGAATTTTGAAATCTTCAACACTCAATTCATATCTCAATTTCTCTCGTGAAAATTAAATTTATCAATTCCATACAAAACTTACGATCAAAATTCAAAACAATAACAATTAATCTCATTAATTTAATCTAACCAATAATCTTTTTATTTTTTTAATGAAGGCAATGCCTTAGTCTCACTTCCGATTATACTACAACAAAATGGTTTAAACCCCCAACCCAAATCTAATGCAAATAAGTTCAAACAGATTGAATCAATTTGATTCGAAACCAATGACCTCTAAAGAGCTTATTGATTTTAAATCAAACTCGATTTGATTTTGATTGGTACAAACTGGTTTGGGGATTCCGCAAATGCAGGAGGAGTGTCGGCGATGCATGGAAGAGTCACTAGAGAGACCTACAGGTATATTCTAGCTCGAATGGATAATAAACTAGCATGCTGGAAGGCCAAAAACCTGTCCTTTGCGGGTCGAGTGACTCTTGCTACGTTGGTCCTTAATATGCTGCCTATCTCCATATGTGATGAGATTGACTGGAAGATTCGGAATTTCATCTGGGGATCTGTAAGCGAGAGTAGGAAGATGCATTTGGTGCACTGAGAGGTGATTTGTCGGCCAAAGAAAGAGGGTGGTTTGGGTCTAAGAAAAGCGTGTGGGCTTAATCTAGCTTTCTTGGCTAAACTTGCATGGTTGTTTATAAAAAAATCCAGAGGAGTTGTGGATGCAGGTACTTCAGGCGAAAGACGGTCAGTTGGTGGCTAAGAATGCTATTCGAGCATATACTCTTTGGAGAGGGATCCGTAAAGCATGGCATGTCATGTCAGCAGGGATGCACATGTGCGTGAAGGACGGCCAGACGACATCCTTCTGGACTGATAGATGGATTGACAGTGGGGAGCGTCTCATTGACCATATCGTGGAGGACGCGCCACCTTTTAATCCACAAACTGCAGTGGCGGATTTCGTGACTGCTTCAGGTGAGTGGAACATCCCCCTTATGCGTTCCTTGCTCCCTGAAGACTTGATTTTGCAGGTACAGGTAGGGCTGGTATTCGGTAAACCGGTATTCGGTATACCGGGTATCGAACCGATTATAATCGGTATTCGGTATACCGAATACCGTCGGTATCGGTATTCGGCTGCACTTCTTGGCCAAACGGTATACCGAATACCGACCAGTCATATACCGACGGTAAATCGGTATACCGATTACCGAATAACAAAAATAAAAAAAGGAAACGACAGCGTTTGAAATTGGGAGGTGGGGGGGCGTGTAAACCCTAAAATCAAATCAACATCTGCGCAGCCCAGCACATCGGCCCCTCCACCTTTCCTTTGTTCGACTTCAACTCTTCTTCTCCAACCCGCCGAGGCGAATTCCAGCGCCACCACAGCACGCCCCGGCGGTCTTCCCCCAGGACATTCATCCCGCCCTTTCTTTATCGGCCGCAAATGCCTTTCCACCAACCGCCGCCACCACTACTATCTAATCCTTTGCCTAAACTCAAATTCTCCTTATCACCAAGGGGATGCTTTGAGCGTCAGTCAGTTCCAATGCTTCAAGTTCCAAGTATTCACTATAAACTTCAATTGGATTCCAATTAGTTAATCTCCAATGCTATCGTCAGTTTCTTTATCTCGAATTCTAATGGTATAATCTCAATGCATTAATCGGTATTCGGTATACCGGTATTAATACCGGATACCGAGTATTCGGTATTCGGTATACCGGATAACATTCGGTATCGGTATTCGGTGGGTACACAATGTTATCCGGTATACCGGATACCGACTATTCGGTATCCGGTATACCGGATACCGACCGATTACCAGCCCTAGGTACAGGGGGTTCAACCTCCTATAGAGGGCTCAGGGACAGACATGCCACGTGGGGACCCGAGGCGGATGGCCGTTTCCGAGTCCGGTCGGCGTACGACCTAGCAGTTAACCATGAGCAGATGGAGCGAGAGTTTGATTGGCGCATCATCTGGAAATGGAGGGGGACAGCTCGGGTTTAGCATTTCCTTTGGCTTGCAGTTCGAGATAGGCTCCTAACCAATGTCGAGCAGAATCGGTAGCATCTGAGAGATCAGACGACGTGCGTCTCATGTCGTTCCCACACAGAAACAGTCTTGCCTGTGTTGCGAGACTGTGATTTTGCCAGGTTAACTTGGATGCGGCTACTCTAACCTTCTGAATACCATACTTTCTTCAGTTTGTCACTACAGGAATGGATTGTGAAGTATCTAGCCGAGGAGGATACTGGTTTGGCCTTCGACATCACTTGATGGTCCCTGTGGCGGACTAGAAACGACCGCGTTTTTGCAAACAAGTTCGTCTCAGTTTAAGCTTTTCTACAGCACGTACTGGCTTGGTTAACTGTCGTGAGGACTGTCATGGACAAGGACAAGATTGCTCATCATACATGTCCGCCCGCTAGAACGGAGGAGATGATCTCTTGGAAGCCTCCTCCTCCCGAGTGGGTCACTCTCAACTCTGATGGCTTCGTGCATCATGAATCAGGCTCTGCTGCAGTTGGGGGTCTGATTAGAGATCATTCAGGACACTGCATTGCAGCGTTCGCTTGTAACTTGAGGATCTGTTCGATCACCCGAGCAGAGTTGAGAGACGCTATGGAAGGACTTCAACTGGCCTAGGATCTGGGCTATCATCGCGTGAGGGTGGAGTTGGATTCCATATGCGTTGTCCACCTTCTCAGCAGCAACGCGCACCCAGATCATCAGCATAGTGCTATTACCGATTGTATCCAGGCCTTGTGTAGGCGTGATTGGGAGGTCGCCTTTTATCATGTTTATTGGGAGGGTAACAAGTGTGCGACTACCTTGCTAATCAAGGTCGTTATTTGCCGCTAGGTGTCCATTCTTTTCCTATTATTGACCTCATTTCGATGTATTGGATCATGTATGATGTTCAGGGTATTTCTGAGCCCCGTCTAGTAATGATTGAAAGTTAGGATGGCCCGTATCCATCTATAAAAAGAAATATACTGATTTTCTACAATCTCACTTATTCAAAAGACAAACTCTAAAAGCTAATTGATTTCAAAGCAAACTCGATTTGATTTTGACTGAATAGACTGATTTCCTCACGGTCTCATCTATTCAAAAGATGACCTCTTGACTCTTGAGTGAGTACCAAAATTGAATAGATGAACCTTGGTTAGGGTATACTACCCCACAACCAAACACGCCCCCTGGAACTGGAAAAAGGCGACCTTTCCTCTTTGAGGGATCAACTTGTGATTCATGATTTTCAAAAGTGGCCGGACCGCAGACGGCAGACTGGCTGAGTCACCTCGTTCATATATAATAATAATATATACAAGAAAACAGCCGCACTTTGTCGGCCGGGAAAATTGAAAACCCCGGGGCTCATTACTCTATTGCAGGAAGTGGAAAATTATTCCCCTCCGTTGATGTACGAAGCAATATTATAAATTATAAACCTATTCGGCTATTCCTCTTCTCACCTACCATCTCCCACCACCGGAGACGAACGATAATTAAACTACGAAACAATCAATCCCTGAACTCCGCTCACCGGAACTTCATCCCAAATCCTTAGCTCCTCCTCCTGTAACCAGCCATGGCTTTCGAGAAGATCAAGGTTGCTAACCCCATCGTCGAGATGGACGGTGAGATCTTCTTCTCCTTTTGCTGATGATCACCGTGCAATCATTTCCTGTTTGTTTCGTTGAATTTTTTTCCCCCCTTTGATCTATTTGGTTGAGTTGCGATTGAAAGATTGCGGTCGTGATTTGGATCATCTGAAACGTGCTTCTATTTTGAAGTGCGATCTGGAATCTGAGAGAGATAGAAAGAGACTCGATGTTTTATTGTCACTACAACCATACTGACACATAAACAGAGGGAGTTTCTCATCCAGATGCAGGATCTTAGTTATGAGACCTTTTCTAGTCAGTCGCCATTTAATATGGGCTACGAGGCTAGTGGTAGCGGAGTGTGTCTGGCTGACTGTCGCCATTTGATCTGGGCTATGGGCATGGTCCAAGCCAGTTGAAGCTGTAGAGGAGGGGGCTACTGTTAACGGATTGTGTCTGGCTGACTTTATCGGGGTCATTGGTACAAGCACAAATGTCATGTTTGGGTTGTTCTTGATGCTATTTCTCGAAAGATTCCATCTGAAAATACCACCAGCGCAGTTTTTGCCTGTGTTAATTCGATTCTATTCACTAAATGTGTTATGTGTTTGTTGCTGTTTTGTTGCTTCAATTGATGTGTATTGGATCAGCGATTCACTCACAAGTTTGCCTTTTACAGGAGACGAAATGACGCGAATCATCTGGAAGTCCATTAAGGATAAGGTACTTAAGGATATGTGTTATGGTCATTTAGGAAGCAATTCTTTACCATTTTCAGCGTAATGCTTTACGTTTTGCGACTTATGAATTCTCGGTTTTGATTCCTTGTCCAGCTTATTCTTCCGTTTTTGGAATTGGACATTAAGTACTTTGACCTTGGCCTTCCTCATCGTGATGCAACTGATGATAAGGTTACCGTTGAGAGTGCTGAGGCTACTCTCAAGTAAGTTTTCCTGCATAGTTTCTATGAAGTTTCTCTTATATGAATGTTTATATCACATTTCTTGCGTACATATTCTGCCTCTTTCTTTTTCATTCCTTTCCTTTGTAGTTTGAACCAGTTCCTTCTTCTTCCTGGCATTTTATATCCCCCCTTTATTCTGAATATATTACTACAATTCTTGTGCGAATGAGGTATTTATCATGGATAAGGTTTCTAATATTAATTGCTACCATGATCCACTAACAAATTCACAAGTAAGCATAAATATAATAAAATTAGTTATCTGCAAGTTGTAGATGTGATTTCTATGTGCTACCTTCAACCCTTGCTGCCTGTGCTTTGTGTCATAAATGGGATAACATCACATTGATCATCTTCCTATTATTGGATTTATAGGCTTGTGACTTCTTTGTGTTCACTGAATTCTTCTTTCCCCCTCGATTAGGTATAATGTTGCAATCAAGTGTGCAACAATTACACCAGGTATGCTTCCATTTAGTTGGAAAGGATGATCTGCTCATCCTAAACATCCGTGTACTGTTACTACAGTTGTGGATTCTTTAATTGGATAAGGACTAAAACTTGACTTGTGATTGACAGATGAAGATCGAGTCAAGGAATACACGTTGAAAAGTATGTGGAGGAGCCCAAATGGAACAATCAGGAACATTTTGAATGGTAAATGTTCTCCTACTTTCTCTAATGATTGCATTCATGTGGTCATTGACTTCTAATTTTTGAATTTGATAGGTTATTTCAAATATAGTTGGTTTGGTTGTGATTGAACCAATTAAGCTCTGGAATCAATAGACAATTAAACATAATAATTCTACAAACCGAAGAATTTTACACCAAACACAAATTAACCATGTCCAAATTTTAAATTAGTCCAGTTAGTTGGTTAACCAGTATAGAATTCAAATTTCTACATCAATAGAAAATCTCTTGTTATCAAGCTCATCAAATACTCTGAATAGAACATAATAATGCAATTTATCTGGTTAGCGTTGTCTATAGGCCAGACAGATCGACTTCACTACATTAATTAAAATTTTTTACCAAAGAATTTAACCATATCCTATTGGTTTAAATGGTTACAAGTATACATGTTCTGTTGAGCACCCCCTAATATGTGGCATGTGGGTTTGGCTTTAGGTACTGTGTTCAGAGAACCAATTATTTGTAAAAATGTCCCTCGGCTAATTCCAGGTACTTTCCTTTTATTCTATTTAGATATTTATTATTCCTGTTTTAGTTCATGCCAAATCTGTGAAGGTGGCTAACCTGTTTCTGCTGCTGACATGTGAAAGGTTGGACTAAGCCTATTTGCATCGGTAGGCATGCTTTTGGTGATCAATATAGAGCAACAGATTCTGTCATTAAGGGGCCTGGCAAACTCAAATTGGTCTTTGGTATATTCTTGGCTTCACCATTTCGTTCTAATGCGTTGATATTTCATTCTTTTCCGCATAGCTTACTTCTGTTTCTTATTCAACAAGATTGTGGGAGCTGAAAAAGGTTTATTAACTCATTTTATGTGTAGCTTTGCAACTTATTTTCGTCGGAACTAACCCTTTTCTATTATGTTGACGTGGTTGCTTTCTGATTTTTCTTTATCCATGAATACTTAAGTAACTTGTTCAATTGCTGCAGTTCCAGAAGGCGAAGGTGAGACTCAAGATATGGAAGTCTACAATTTCACAGGTGCTGGTGGGGTAGCTTTGTCCATGTACAACACTGATGAGGTATATGTAATTTTGAGTTCCTTCAATTAAAATTTCGTAGGTGAAATGTTTTCCTCTTAACATACCATGGAATGCAGTCAATCCGTGCTTTTGCTGAGGCTTCTATGACCACTGCTTATGAGAAGAAGTGGCCGCTTTATCTTAGCACAAAAAATACAATTCTGAAGAAGTATGATGGAAGGTATGTTCCTTCAAGCACTTCTTATGATCTGCATGGTTCGCCCTTCCTTTCTTTTGGTTATTACTTGAACTGTTTTTTCTTTGTTGAATGAAGATTCAAGGACATATTTCAAGAAGTATATGAAGCCAGCTGGAAGACAAAGTATGAGGCTGCTGGTATATGGTGAGTAGTGCCTCTTACATAACTTTTGGTTCTTAGTACAATCTTTGTTCTCTTGATGCTTTGATTCTCACTCAAAATGGTTTGACTTGTAGGTATGAGCATCGGCTCATCGATGATATGGTAGCTTATTGCCTTAAGAGTGAAGGGGGCTATGTGTGGGCATGCAAGAATTATGACGGAGATGTGCAGAGCGATATGTTAGCCCAAGGCACGTAAAAACTACCAGCCTGATTTCTCTATTTTACCAATTTAAGAAATGATTAAGCTTTTGTCAGACTGAGGAGTATGGATTCTCACATTAATCTTTGTGCTATTCCTGGGTTTTGCTTGTGCTCCATTTATCAGGAGAATCTCTTATATAACTTTTGGGTTGGTTCTGCAGGTTTTGGATCTCTTGGATTGATGACTTCGGTACTGGTACGTCAACATTCTTGATTAATTTCCTTAACAAGACAGTCCTGATTAGTTCCCTGTTTTTGTTTCCTTTTATACAGCTTATTTTCTTGGTCTTGGCATTTACCGCTGCTCATATTGTGTTACACTTAGTTCTGAAATCATTGAAGGGAGAACTTTTTACAATTCCCCTGATGTACTTTATGCGTTTAAGATTTTAAGCAATAATTGCTCATTTGTGTCGGTTCTGTTGCCGCTGAAAAGATAATAGCGCTCTCCAAATCTTCCCTATTTTCACTGGAACTTTGGCTTCTCTTAAACCTTTGTTGTGTTTTCGGTGCTGTTTTCCCATCATTCTCCTCTTATCCATTAACGCGGATTTGATTATGTTCTGTTCAGGTGTGCCCAGATGGAAAGACTATAGAGGCAGAGGCAGCACATGGTACAGTCACCCGCCATTACAGGGTTCACCAGAAAGGTGGTGAAACCAGCACAAACAGTATTGCATCTATCTTTGCTTGGACAAGAGGACTTGCACACAGGTCTGATGCCACCCGTCCTGTTGTATTTCATTATATTTTGACTTGATCAAAGGTAGTCTTTAAGGAAACTGCCTCTAGAAGAAATGAAGTAGCTCTCAGTTCAAAAAGTAAGGCTCGCATAATAAAACTTTTGTGGCTTTTGGCAGGGCAAAGTTGGACGACAATGCTGCACTCTTGGATTTCACCCAGAAGCTGGAAGCAGCATGCATCGGAGTGGTAGAGTCGGGCAAGATGACCAAAGATCTTGCTCTGATTATTCATGGATCCAAGTGAGTGCCAACGCCAGCAGTTTTGACATGGTTCATCTACTAGGCTCCATGCTTGCTTCGTTGAAATAACTTTGATCCTTGTATGCAGGCTGAGCAGGGACACCTACCTCAACACGGAGGAGTTCATCGATGCTGTTGCTGCTGAGTTGAAGGCTAAGCTCTCTGCTTGATCATCAATGCCAATCGCAGGACTCAGGAGTACACTTTGGAAAGTCTGGAGGAGATTTGCTTACACAAATAATCAAAGGGTTTGGGATATCAGTTGGACTTACGATCTGGGTCGGATGTCTTCAATCAGATTTTTCTTTCAATTGGAGGTTGGATGTCAACCCGCTGCTCATGCTGTTGCGTTTCTTTCCTGCTTAGTGGGTTGCGAATGTGAATGGTACTTGTTTTCAATCAAAACTAAATGAACAATTTGGCTCATGTTGGGGTTTTGATTAGGTTTTACGTTAGTTTGCTAGTGAGATTGCGCAACTCGACTCGGCTCATTTGCGGTACTACATTTGCGGTACTAGTTCACATGCTAAATTATCATCCACTCAAAAGACATTCCACTAATCATTCACAAAATCGAAACAATAGTTCAACACAAAATCCTCAAAAAGTTTACTACCAAGTGGAATAGAAAAACAAGGAAAGGGAATTTCACTTGGAATTCCACGACTAAAACAAATACTAACGCTGCTAATATTCTTTCACCACTACCAGAAACAGGGTTTTATCACTCAAAAGCCCACTGGTTCTCCCTGCGAACCTCTTCTTCTTCCTCCGGGGTAAAGTCGTTGACGATGTTGAAAAGCTTCCTGATCTCCTCCGGGGTCTTGTCCTTGATCATGTCCGCCACGGTCTGGCAGGTAAGATCCAGCAGATCCTTGATGTTCAGGTAATTGGCAGCCAGAATTAGGTCGAAGAGCGTCTCCTGATCGACCTTCACGAAATCCGCGTCCCAAGTCTTCAGGCCGTCGTCCGCGCCGGCGGCATTGGCGGTGGCGCCGTCAGGAGACCCTTGGTGCTTCTTGCAGTACTCGATCACCATGGCCAGGATCTTGCCGGTGACGTTGGGGAGAGGGATTCCGTTGTCGGCGCAGTCGTCCTCGATCATGTGCTTGATCGTCTGGGACTGCATCGCCACCGCCTCCTCCACTTCGAACGACTCGCCGTCGCTGCTCTTCAGGGTGATGACCTTCTTCTCTGCCGCCGCGGCCGTCGACATTTTGGCGATTGCTGCGAGAAGGGAGTTAATAGCAATGGATGAGGTTTGTGAATCGGCAAAGCAAGGCCTCTGCTGTTTATATAGAGAATTGAAGAGCCAGGGTTTTCCCAGTCCGCATAAGGAAAGGGGAACTGGAAGAAAGTACAGAACGGAAAAGGAGTAGTACTTTCTAGAAGCTAACACAAGGCTTTTCCGCGAAGGCAAAGGACAATTATGGGATTTATTAGGGTTTAATTAGGGTAACCTACTAACCTAGGGTCAATTAATTCGTTTTAAAATGAATTCCTGTATAGTATCATTGTCAAATGAATTCTTGTGTTTGGTATATGCTATTAGCGTTACAATCAAATTCTTGACGACGTTCCTCATACTGCATGAATTGGCGCCAAATAATATATGTAGAAGTTCAAAATTTAGAATTGAAAATGAATTCTTTTAAATACCAAACACAAAAAGATTTCATTTCAAAATGAATTCCTAAAAACTTATGGAATTCATTTATACCAAACGGTATGTTTGGGTCAATTAATTATGAGATTGATTGTGTGTAAATCTAAATTAGGTCAATATTTTTTGCCAAAAAAATCGATCTATGGAATACTACTTCTATTAGAGAAGGCAATTCTCCGCCATAATAAATGCATCCAAATATGCAATTGTTTAAGAACGAGTTTTTAAAGAACAAAAAATTGTAATAATCATATGGGAATGGGAATGAGAATGGGAAGGGCTGAACGTGGGTGGAGACTGGAGTAGCAGGCTAGAGGCCCATCTCATAAATTCATAATTCCGTCGCCTGTTTAGTGAAAGACTAAGGGGTTGTTAGTTTGAATGATTCAGCCAATACATATATTGAGGAGATTAAGTTGTTTTTTTGGTTTAATTTGGGCTCAAATACATGAATTACCTTTATGGAGTTCACTCACAATCCCTCATAATGAATTATTTACAATCTCTCGTTAAAGTAGAGATTGTAGGCCAAAATCATTTGTTCGGTAAACAAATGATTTTGGCCTAACTTTCTATTCCAATTCTATCCTTGCTTTCTTTTCTTTATACCAACATTAACCTAATCCTCCACTAACTCTCTCTCCTTCCATCGACACACAAACACAGAAGCCAAATAAGGGAAAAAGCTTCCCTGTTCCTCCCTCGACGATCCGCGTCGGAATTCCAGGAGACCAATCGTTGAACTCCTCTGCCTCTCCACCCAGGTCGATCGGCGTGGTGTCCTTTTATGGCCGCGCTCGCCGGGTGAAAAGCTTCATCTTGAACAGGTTAGTCCTTCGATTCGAGTTCTTAAAAAGTTTATCTATTGGAAGCAAATGCTATGGGATTTGTCTTCCTGAGGGGTTGTGGCAGGTGGAATTTTCTAGAATTGTGTTTGTAGCTTGGAAGGGGAATAGTTGCCAGGCGTTAATTTTGTTTACTAGGGTTAGAGCCTTTAATTTGAAACATTGGTTAGTAAAGAATGGAAATTGGTTGAACCTTTAATTTGGAACATTGTAGCTATGGTAGGTGTTGGTATGCAAAATCGGTTGAACCTTTATTTGCAATCATTAGGCATCAGTGCATCACCATCACGACGAAGCCAGGACAGTAGCTATATCCTGCCATCGGAAATCGTCCTGGATCGAAAGAAGAAGGGCTTTGTATTTCAGCCGGGAATTGAAGGAGACCAACCAAAATTTCTACGTGGTTATCATTCCATTTATTGAACAGGTATGTTACCCATATGTACTCTCTTTTGACAATCCTTTCTTACCTCATTTCAGCCCAGTAAATCAGATGTTTATGTCGTAGGTCATGGCTAGGTGCCCCAAGCAAAGGAAGAAGGCAATAATTGCTGCAGTGTCTATGTATTTGGACCTCTTATTCAATTTCATTAGGCTGATTATACAGTATTATGATGCATTAGAATCTGAAGGTTTTCAAGCTATAGAGCATGTTTCTGCTTGGGAGACACTGATTTCTAGACAATTAGCTAGGAATTCTTTCATGTGGTGTATTGTTTCCCACGGCGACATACCTTGCACCATGCTGGTTAGAATGAATTGTAGGACTTTTCAAAAACTATGCAACCTTCTTAGAGACGAAGGAGGCCTTAGGTGTAGTTGGAACTACTAGTAGGATTGTAATTTGCAACAGTTCTTTCCAACTCCTTTTGTAATGCAGAGTACTATGATAGGTTAGATTTTATGCTTGTAATGAAATGCTGGTTTTATTTGGACAACAACAAATGCAGTGTTCTAGCATAGAACAAACAAATGGAACTTCTCACTATTGCACAATGACAAACTTACATTAACAAAGTCATTAATCACTTGCTTACAAGTCACCCCTTACAATCCAACCATTACAGAACACCCCTTGTAGAAAAACCTCCCAAAAAAATTCCATTATGGATAAGCTTACATTAACCAGACAACTTGGACTCTAGAACATTCAACCTTGCTTTAATTTCATGTAACTCCTTCTTTCTATGCATACAGAGCTCATATGAGCAAATGTCAGGCTGAAGATGTAGCCTTTCGACCAGCAGTTCAGCAACCTCTTCCTGGAGCTCATTGCTGTGTTCTTGAAGTGCCTCATTCTCTTCCCTCAAAAGAGCATTCTCCATCTTCAAGCCAGAAATCAATAATTCATATTTGTGCTTCTCCTTCTCAACTGCCATTTGTACATCTTTCCAAACAAAGAAACGATAGGCCTTCGCGGGCTGCATAGTGAAGCCCTCTGTTAGTGAAAGTGTGAAACAGACAAGAAACCAGCACAACTGAAGACATCACCTGTTCTGGACTCCATTTTGGGCAGCCGAAGAACCTTCTATTCGGATTGCCCGTTGTATGCGATGTCCTAACGATTGCAGGAGAGCCACACTTGCAAATTACAGAGATGTCTTATTAGTCGTCGTCGGGGATTCGCCGGAACCGCTGCGCATCCGTCATGTGGCAGGAACTCACTGCTATTTTGCACGAACTGCTGCTTTACCAGACCTAACACCCTTCCCCGCCAGCTGAAATGGAATTAAAGGAAGAAGGAGTTGGTGAAGGGCAATTATGTCCTTCAACCTGAAAAGTGCGCCACTTTTTAGGTTATGTGAAAAGTACAATATACAACACCAAACAAGGGATTTGTCAAATACAACAATTGATAGAATACATATATTTACAATACACTTATTGATAGAATACATCAATTGTATGAATCATAACCTCCAAACATGCCCTAAATGACCCTTCTGTGAGCTGTGCATGAGTTAGAAAAAACGAGTTTGAGTAGGTGTGGACTGTGGAGGAAGAATAGGGGTAGAAATTGGGGTGGGTGTGGTTACCCGCCCCACATTTTGCAGGTAACCACACTCACAAATATAGAATTATGCTACCCACAACTCGCCCACAACTCGCCCCGCAGCGGGAAGTGGTTAATATAGAATTATGCTACCCACAACCCGTCCCACAGTGGGTAGTACTACCCGTTGCGGGTTGGTTGTGGATACCCATAAAAATCTCACATTAGTTATATAATATGATAATTAAATAGTGATGTTGTGTTTCTTCTCACATAAAAACAAAAACATATATAAAAGAAAGTTAATAAAGGGTTAAATAAATTATAATTCTCGAATACAATAGGTTAGTTAGTGTAAATTCAGAAGAGATGGATTTGGAAAGAGATTTGAAGATAACGGAGAGGCGGAGTGACTTGTTACCAGACAAACATCGTTGCGTGTCACGGCTCCTCCGATGGCGACAACAGCAAAACACAAAAGTGACTCGGTAAGTGGAGGCGCCCGCTTTTAATGATCGATTATTCTCCACTCTCGATTATAGTATTGTATTGTTGGTAGTTGGTTGCATGTTGTGTTGTTCGTGAGTTCGTGGAGAAATGGAGATGAGTTTGGGTATCAGACTAACCTTTATCGATTATTCCCCTCTTTTAACGAATCGATTAATTTATCTGACTATATCTATGGACTTGGTTTTGTTATAAAATTAACATATACCACACGGACAATGCTTATTTGATAAAATTATCTCACATGAACATTGCATATTGACTTGTTTTTGTTTTATAGAATTAGGGCGAATTTGATTTTGGTAACTACTTTAATTCTTAATCTTCCAAGTTTCACAAACTAATAAAACTAATGTGGTTAATGTGGGTTGCAAAGTATTTTGGAGAAATAAATTTAACTAATATGGTTAATGTGTGTTTTGTGGGTAAACCGTTTGTGGGTAGTGGTTAACCACTAACCACAAAAATCAATATTTTGCTACTCACACGGTCACACCCACCCAACCCACTATCCACAAATTGTGGGTATGGGTATCCACAAAGTGTGCGATTTGATGCGGTAACCTTCAAACTCGCAAACCAAACTTCCTTACCCCACAAAACCGCAAATCAAACTTCCACCCCTAAGGAAGAACCTTCTTAAAGTATTGTTTAGATTATTGATGAAAATACAATATTGTAAATAATATATTTAAAAAATCCAATATTTATGAAAAAAATCCAACAATACCTCTCTTTCCCTTTTAATTTTTATTTTCGTCTCCCCGTCATTTTGCTTCACCTCGTTATATTCTCCGAGACGAAGCGCACTAAACCTGTTCATCCTTTCACCTACCATCTGCCACTACCGGAGAGGCGGAGACGAACAGCAAGTCAACAACGAAAGAAACATTCCCAAAAACTCCGATCCCCGGAACATCATCCTAAATCCTTAGCTACTCCTCCTCCTGAAACCAGCCATGGCTTTGGAGAAGATCAAGGTTGCTAACCCCATCGTGGAGATGGACGGTGAGGTCTTCTCCTCCTTTGCTGTTGATCACCATGCAATCGTTTCATATTTGTTTCGTTCGTTGGCTTTTTTATTTGTTCTATTTGCTTGTGTTGCGGTTCAAAGATTGTAATCGTGATTTGGAAACGTGTTTCTAATTTGATGTGCGATCTCGAATCTGGGGAGAGAGGGAAATGTACTCGGTGTTTTGTTGTCACCACAGTCTTACTGAGAAACGGGAATGGCTGATGCATAAAAAGGAGTTTCTTATCCTAGATGCAGGATCATAGTAATGGGAGTTTCGCTTTGTATATCTTATTCGGAAGCCATAGGCAGAGGGTCCTCTAGTCAGTCGTCATTTAATCTGTAGAGGAGGCTACTGTTAATGGAGTGTGTCTGGCTGACTTTATGAGGGGACTTGGTACAACTGTACAAGCACGGATGTCATGTTTGGGTTGTTCTTGATGCTATTTCTCGAAAGCTTTCATCTGGGAGTTCGTTGCTGTTTGGTCGCTTCAATTGATGTGTATTGATTGAATCAGTGATTCACATATATGTTTGTCTTTTGCAGGAGATGAAATGACCCGAATCATCTGGAAGTCCATTAAGGATAAGGTACTTAAGGATTTATGTTCTGGTCATTAAGAAAGCAATTCTTTACCATTTTCAACGCAATGCGTCATGTTTTGCAACCTCTGAATTCTCGGTTTTGATTCCTTGTCCAGCTTATTCTTCCCTTTTTGGAATTGGACATAAAGTACTTTGACCTTGGCCTTCCACATCGTGATGCAACTGATGATAAGGTTACCGTTGAGAGCGCTGAGGCTACTCTCAAGTAAGTTTTCTGGCATAGTTTCTACGAGGTATCTCTTATATGAACATTTTATCACATTTCCAAATTTTTGTGAGTCTTGCATACATTCTCTGTCTCTTTTATATCCCCTCTTTATTCTGAATATATTACTACACTTCTTGTGCTAGCGAGGTAGTTTTATGATGGTTAAGTTTTCTAATATCAATTGGTACCCTGATCTACTAACAAATTCACAAGTAAGCATTAAATACAATAGAAGTACTGGTATGCAGTGATACATGTGCTTTCTATGTGCTACCTTCAACTCTTGCTGCTTGTGCTTTGTGTCATGGATGGGATAACATCACATTTGATCATCTTCCTATTATTGGAATTATAAGCTTGTGACTAGTTTGTGTTTCTCTTGGTAAGTTTGTGTTCGCTGAATTCTTCTTTCCCCCTTGATAAGGTACAATGTTGCAATCAAGTGTGCAACAATTACACCAGGTAGGCTTCCATTTGGTCGGAAAGGATTATCTACTCCCTCTGCATGATTCTTTACTGTTACAATTGTGGATTCTTTAATTGGAGAAGGATTATAACTTTAACTTATGATTGACAGACGAAGATCGAGTCAAGGAATACACGTTGAAAAGTATGTGGAGGAGCCCAAATGGGACAATCAGAAACATTTTGAATGGTAATTGTTCTCCCACTTTCTCTAATGATTGCATTCATGTAGTCATTGACTTCTAATATTAGAATGTGGTAGGGTTGTTCGAGTAGTTGGTTTTTGGTTGTGATTGAACCAATTACGCTTCAGAATCAATAGACAATTATACATAACAATTCAACAAACCGAGCAAATTTACACCAAACACAAATTGAGCATGTCCAGAATTTAATTAGTCCAGTTAATTGGTTAAACAGTACAGCATTCAAATTTCCAGGCATATGAATATTCAGCATCCTGCTTGAATTGTCAATTTCGTGTTTGTCAAACTCATCAAATACCTAAATAGTATACAATGATGCAATTTATCTGGTTAGCATTGTCTATAGGCCAAACAGAACAAATTAAACTAAATTAACTAAATATTTTTACGAAAAAAATTAACCAGATCTCTGTTGAACACCCCTAATCTGTGGTATGTGGGTTTGGCTTTAGGTACTGTGTTCAGAGAACCAATTATTTGCAAAAATGTCCCTCGGCTAATTCCAGGTATTTTCCTTTTATCCTATCTAGATATTTATCATATTATTGTTTTACTATTGTGCCAATCCTGTGGAGGTTGGCTAACCTGTTTCTGCTGCTGACATGTTAAAGGTTGGACTAAGCCTATCTGCATCGGTAGGCATGCTTTTGGTGATCAATATAGAGCAACAGATTCTGTCATTAAAGGGCCTGGCAAACTCAAATTGGTCTTTGGTATATTCTTGTCCTTGCCATTTCATACTTATGCATTGATATTTCATTCTTTTCCGCATAGCTTACTTCCGTTTTTTATTCAAAAGGAATGTAAGAGATGTGAGAGGTATATGAGCTCAATTTATGAGCAGCATTGCAACTTATATTTTCTCAGAACTAATTTTCTGCAATATGTTGTCATGGTAACTTTTTGTTTTCCTTTATCCACGAATACTTAAGTAATTTGTCCAAAATGCTGCAGTTCCAGAAGGTGAAGGTGAGAAGCAAGATATAGAAGTCTACAATTTCACAGGTGCTGGTGGTGTAGCTTTGTCCATGTACAACACAGATGAGGTATGTGTGTTTTTAAGTTCCTTCAGTTAATTTTTCTTAGGGGAAATGCTGTTCTCTTAACATACCATGGAATGCAGTCAATCCGTGCATTTGCTGAGGCTTCTATGACCACTGCTTTTGAGAAGAAGTGGCCTCTTTATCTTAGCACAAAAAATACAATTCTGAAGAAGTATGATGGAAGGTATGTTCCTTTCTTTTGGTTATTACTTTCACAATCTTGCATACTGTATTAGTCATGGTTTTCCCTTCCTTTCTTTTGGTTACTTGAACTGATTTTTGTTTGTTTCAATGAAGATTCAAGGACATATTTCAAGAAGTATATGAAGCCAGCTGGAAGACGAAGTATGAGGCTGCTGGTATATGGTGAGTAGTGCCTCTTACATAACTTTTGGTTCTTAGTACAATCTTTGTTCTCTTGATGCTTTAATTCTCACTCAAAATGGTTGATCTTGTAGGTATGAGCATCGGCTCATCGATGATATGGTAGCTTATTGCCTTAAGAGTGAAGGGGGCTATGTGTGGGCATGCAAGAATTATGACGGAGATGTGCAGAGCGATATGTTAGCCCAAGGCACGTAAAACCTACCATCCTGATATCTCTATTTAACCAATTTAAGAAATGATTAAGCTTTTGTCAGACTGAGTATTGATTCTCACGTTGAATCTTTGTGCTATTCCTGGGTTTTGCTTGTGCTCCATTTATCAGGAGAATCTCTTATATAACTTTTGGGTTGGTTCTGCAGGTTTTGGATCTCTTGGATTGATGACTTCGGTACTGGTACGTCAACATTCTTGATTAGTTTCCTTAAGAAGACAGCCCCGATTACTTTCTTGCTTTTGTTTTCTTTTATACAGCTCATTTTCTTGGTCTTAGCATTTACTGCTGCTCATATTGTGTTACCTTTTGTTCTGAAATCATTGAAGGGAGAACTTTTAATCGTTCTCCTGCTGTACTTCATGCGCTTGAGATTTTAAGCCATTATTGCTCATTGTTGTTGGTTCTGTACTTCTGTTGCTGCTGAAGAGCTCTCTCCAAATCTTCCCTATTTTCACCGGAACTTTTACTTCTCTTAAACCTTTGTTGTGTTTTCGGTGCTGTTTTCCCACCATTCTCCTCTTATCCATTAACGCGAATTTTATTATGTTCTGTTCAGGTGTGCCCAGATGGAAAGACTATAGAGGCAGAGGCAGCACATGGTACAGTCACCCGCCATTACAGGGTTCACCAGAAAGGTGGTGAAACCAGCACAAACAGTATTGCATCTATCTTTGCTTGGACAAGAGGACTTGCACACAGGTCTGATACCACCCATCCTTATGGATTTCATTATTTTTTTACTTGATCAAAAGTAGTCTTTAAGGAAACTGCGTCTTAAAAGTAGCTCTCATTTCAAAAAATAAGGCTCGCATAATAAAACTTTTGTGGCTTTTGGCAGGGCAAAGTTGGACGACAATGCTGGACTCTTGGATTTCACCCAGAAGCTGGAAGAAGCATGCATCGGAACGGTAGAGTCGGGCAAGATGACCAAAGATCTTGCTCTGATTATTCATGGATCCAAGTGAGTGCCAACACCAGCAGTTTGACATGGTTCATCTACTAGGCTCCATGCTCGCTTCGTTGAAATAACTTTGATCCTTGTGGATGGTGTGTATGCAGGTTGAGCAGGGACACTTACCTTAACACGGAGGAGTTCATCGATGCTGTTGCTGCTGAGTTGAAGGCTAAGCTCTCTGCATGATCACAGACGCCAATTGCAGGCCTCGGAGTACACTTTGGAAAGTTGGGAGAAAACTCATTTTGGGGTCACAAAATAAGAAAAAGGTATGCTGGATATGGGAGATCAATTGAACTTGTGATCTGGATTAGATGTTTTTAGTGGGACTTTTATTCTTATCGAACCTCGAGGTTTGGATGTCCTTTATCGTTTAAAGAACCCACTGCACATTCTGTTGCGTTTCTTTCATGCTTGTTGGATTCACTGAAGTGCAAAGGCAAGTTCTTTTCGATCATAACTATGCTGCAAGATAATGCTCAAAGCCTACTACTTTGCACCAAATGCACGGGAGCGGTTACGGTGAATACTACAAAATAGTAATCACCATGGTTACTAAGGGTAAATTGGGTATGGAAAAATAAATTATATTAATTTTAATAAATTATATTTTAGGTAGTTACAAAAATCTATTAATTACAATTCTTTCTCTTTCTCTCACTTCCGTAATCTCCAGCCAGATCTCCTTTCCATATTTTTCTCAATCTTTCTGCAAAAAAAAAAACATGAAATCACTACCAATCCATTAGAAAACCACTACCATTTTGAAAAACATCAATATCATTGCAGAAATAAATCTATACCATTACACGAAAACTACCAATATAAATAATCTATACCGTTACAAAAGTGAAACAAATACCAAAATAACAAATACCACTACTACCGTGAAATCAAAACAATACCATTGCATAAATAAATCAATACAAACACTACCAAAACAAATACAGACAAACTACCAAAGCATAATGCAAACACTACCAAACCAAATGCAGATAACTACCAAAACATAATGCTCCATCTAACCAACACAAATGCATGTAACTACCAAAGCGTAATGCACACTACCAAAGAAAATGCAGGTAACCACCAAAGCATAATGCAAACACTACCAAAGCATAATGCAAACACTACCATAATAAAATGCAAGATAGCTACCAAAGCAAATCCTCTACCAATGCAAACTCTACCATTCTAGATTACCTGCAGAAGCAAAGCTGAACGCTCTCCGGCAAACTGTATTTGATCTCTCTGATCGGGTTCCCGTTTCTGACCACGACCTCGACCGGCGATCCATGTTCGGAACCCAGCGCCGCCGTCAACAACGTCGGAGGAAGATTCAAAAGTGACGATGCAATGGTGGGAGGGAGATGGGGGGTTGCTAGGGATGGAGGGAGGGGGGATGAGAGGTTACGCGAGAGAGGAGGGGAATGGAGGAGGGTGGTGGATGGGAGGATGGTCGGCCGGCCGGTGGTGGAGAGGGTTCTCGGGAGGGAGGGAGGGTGGACGGCGGGAGATAGTGGGGAGGGAGTGTGGTGGTAGGCGGCAGATTATAGTAGGGTTAGGGTTTGGGTATAATTTATAAAGTAATCAGGTGTGGTATATTTTTTATTTCCCAAATTACCCTAATATAATCTCCATCATTAATTTAAAAATAGAATAAAAAAGAAATAATGAATGGTTTAGATTAAGGTAACCACCATGATTATTAAAAATTAAGTAACCACGCTAACTCATCCCCAAATGCACACCACAACCACATGAATGCAAACACCGTAGCGTCGAAAGGAAGGGGAAGCGCGAAGGGTTCATGTCAGCTTGTTAGAGATATCGCGGCGGCTTCGCGACTGCTAAAGGCTCCTACAAGAACAGCATGCCTGATCTCAAAATTGGCAGACCAGTTGATAATTGCACAAAATCATTCACTAAATCAAAATAATAAAATTCAACTCACAAACCTCAAAAGTTCACTAAGAATTCCTCCGACAAAAATATCCTAATACCGCACTAGTCTAAAATAAAGTAACAATGCTGCTACTAATGCTATACTACCAGGATTCATTCAAACGCCCACTGGTTCTCCCTGCGAACCTCTGCTTCTTCCTCAGGAGTATAATCGTTCTTAATGTTGAAAATCTTCCTGATCTCCTCCGGTGTCTTTCCGCTCATCATGTCCGCCACGGTCTTGCAGGTCAGATCCAGTAGCTCCTTGATGTTCAAGTAATTGGCGGCCAGGATTAGGTCGAAGAGGGTGTCCTGATCGACCTTCACGAACTTCTTGTCCCAAGTTTTCATAGCTTCGTCCTCCACGGCGCCGGCGTAGTCAGGTTTGGGAGAATCGTGGTGCTTCTTGCAGTACTCGATGACCATGGCGAGGATCTTGGCGGTGACGTTGGGGAGAGGGATGCCGTTGTCGGCGCAGTCGTCCTCGATCATGTGCTTGATCGTCTGGGACTGCATCGCCACGGCTTCCTCCACTTCGAACGACTCGCCGTCGCTGCTCTTCAGGGTGATCACTTTCTTCTCTGCAGTCGACATTGTGGCAATTCTGCTTAATTTCTCTTCGTTATGTGTTCTGCGCCGCGAGCGATAAGCAATCAATGGGGTTTTTTTCTTTGTGAATCGGCGAGCAAGATCTGTGCTGTTTATATATAGAGAATTGAAGAGCCAGGGTTTTCACAGACCGCATAGGGAAAGGAAACGGGAAGGAAGTACAGAACGGAAAAGGAATAGTACTTGCTAGAAGCTAGCACAAGGGATTTTCCGCATAAGAAAAGGATTTGAATTTTTTTTGGTAGAAACTCAAACCTTTATTATTATAACAAATCTACTTTTTTATGCAGCATGATTTAAATAAAAATTAACTTCAACAAAATAAAAAATATTAATAGTCAACCAACAAAAAGTAAAAATAACAGTAGGACCGGGAATCGGTGATTCTGTCATTTTTTAAGTTCGAAATTGTTGAAAATGAAATGTTAATGTAGGTTATCAATATTAATTGTAAGTTGTAACATGTCAGTTATAGGCATGACAAAGAATCCAGTGTTTCACGCAAGATCAAATCATTTGGAATTGTGTCATCATTTCATCCGAGATCTTGTCAACGACGAAGAAATAGTGATGGAATTTATCAACACCAATAATCAATCAACAGATATCATGACAAAGGTGGTCACCCGAGAAAAATTCGAGAAGTTCACAGAGCTGCTCCAAATTGCAGATTAAGATATGGTGTTAAAAGGTAATTTGAAATAATGAAGCTTATCTCCTCTTACAAAAAGTTTGAACATGGAGACTTCTTCCAACAAGCTTTGACAAGGTGTTGAGAAATTCTAGATGATAAAAACTCGTATACTTCAAGAGTATAGTATACCCTAAATGATCTAACTATTAGATGTACTTTGATTAATTCTAATTTCCGACCAAACTCAATGATCAATCATTATTTTCTATTAAATTGAAAATAAAGTTTGGCTCTAGAGAATCAGGGCCCAGGGTTTATTATTTAGAGGTTAGGGTATATTATTAACCCTCAAACTTGGTTTCATTCATAGTCTAAATAGAGATATCTCACTAAAAGTACTTGTAGTATACCAGTCTGACAAATATATCGGTTCAAGGAAGAGTTACAATACAAGTTTGAGAAATCATAAGGGTGGGCTCTAGAGCAGCTAGCTAAGCTGAAGCAGACAAGCACTATGGAAGAGTTCCGATTGAATTTCCTAAGGCTGGGAAATATGTGACAGGGTATGGCAGAGGAGAGTTTGGTTGGTCTGTGTCTTGTAGGTTTGAGGTCGGAGTTAGCTGCAGTGGTTAAGGCGTTTGAAACCGGTTTCTTGAGGGTGGCCTTTCGTCTAGCAGTGCGCAAGAAAGAGGAGCTGACCAGCTGGAAGGGGAGCAATGCACAAGTTCATAAGGAAGTTGGCGAGAATGCGGGAGCTGGCGGTATGACGAAAGTCATGGCCGCGACTCCAGCCAGAGCCATGCCAGCATCGACGGTTGCAATGCTACCAAACGGGCGACAGGACCCCAGGTTAGTGCCTTGAGGTTTCGTGAAGCTTACACCGGTGTAGATGGAGCAGAAGCACAAGGACGGGCTTCTTGGCACAACCATAGGAAGAATATGCAGAAAAAACTCCTTGTCCATGGAGGAGAGATGGTGCCAATGGTCCTCATTACTGTGTAATCTGGATAGGCTTATTGTCTCAATGTGCAGCAGAGAGCTCCTAGAATACCGAATAAGCAATGGCAACTGCGATGTGAGGTATATCGCTGGGCACCAATGCGCCAAGGATCACTTGATGCTTCTCGTGGACAATTTGGAGGATGAGACCGATGAGCTCGTAGTAGAGGAGGTCAAGGAGAACCATGGTGCGCCGGTCCAACCTTGATGACAAGGTTGGTTTCGAGAGGGATGGATTGTTAGAAACCCACTTTTGGGGTGATTTCGGGACTTGGACTTGTTTGTAATTTTATTTGTGTTTGGGCACATTTGGGTTTATTTGATTATTTATGTCATGAGATATTATTCTGGGTAGTTAGTGGGAATTATTCGGGTTATATATTTTGTAATTAGTAGGTATTTTCCGAGGTTGTCAACCCGCGGGTCGACCCATCGGTTGGTCTGTTTTGACCCTGATCCGTTAAGAAAAACGGCTCGTACACACCCACCGTGTCGACGCGCTGCAAGGTTATCGGGTTGGAGATCACAAGGTTTCGTTTTTCCTTCAGTTTGTGAAATGCGCCTATTTTTTCGGTTTTCCTCTTTGCCTAACCCTATCGTTGGAATTCTAAGTTGAACATTTGAATGTTGATTTTATCTAAGTGTGTGTAAATTTTCATTAAATGTTGGATCCAAGTACGACATGTTATTTTAGTATAATTTTATATGTTATTATTCACTGAGATTTGACATAATTTATATATGTATGAACAATATTATGACTTTTTCATATATTCAGACTAAACCAGACTAAAACGTACGTTAGGCCCATTAACCCTCAACCCACTTATTCGACCGGACCAACGGGCTAAACCGAATTGACAACCTTAATATTTTCTCAGTAAGCAAATACACAACATAATTATTAATTTTCCAAATCCTAATATCTCCACTCTCTCTCTCATTCTCGACTGAACTCTCTCTCTTTCCTCACCATCATCATCGTCGCCCATCCCTGGCCGCCGACCCACTCTTTCTCTCATATCTACCCCTATTGAATCTCTAACCCCAAATCCCCATCAATGCCGATCTCAGAACCCTAAACACAAGACGCCTTAATATGAGGTTTCTAACATAATGTTGGCGGGCTTAGGAAAACCCCATAAGCAATGGAGTATCATTTTAATGAAACGATAATTTTGGGTGCTACAGCTTATAGTGAATACACGAAGAAGAGTTGGCATTCGCTCTCCGTTTCATAGTTAGTAAAATACGATACGGGAAATTTACGTATAAAATACATACGTGTATTTTACTTCATCTCTATGCTAATGTTACGTTTAATAGTAAGTCAATTGTCATAAATATAGAAAAAATAAATATTTTAAAAATAAATAAATTAATTAATAATAGTAAAGTTAGTCATTTAATTCATTAAATACATATATTAAACGTGTTATACGGATTTTATCCGGGTTTAATACGGGAGCCATCAAATGAACGTACAAAAATAAAACGGCTTGACAATAATATAAATACAAAAGTTTTAAACGGATAAAGTACGTAAGAATACATATACATATTAAATGGAGTATTTACTAACTATGCTCGGTTTAGACCATCTCCCATAAAGAGAGGAAAATGTAGGATTTTTTCACTTTTTTGTGTCCACGATAACTCGATAAGGGGCCAAAAAGACAAAAAACATGGATTTAGTGGAAAGGGAGGGTAGGTAAGGTATTTCCACCAGAAGAAGACAATTGTCATATTATTTAGTGTGTTTGTAAGCTATGTTCGTTGAAAGTGATCACAAGGGAGAGTGATTGGCTTGATTCGCACATATCATAAACTAAATATAATCGCAGTTGACTTCTAAAGTGCAATCTCATCTATCATTTTGAAACGTTTGAACTAGAAGCCCCCTCCCGACCTTCATCACATTTGCGTTCAAGATCTAATGAGAATGAATTTACTCGTCATTTCATTCATCATGTGTTGCCGCTTCATTTTTCGTTTTAATTTTACCCTGTTTCTTTAACTCTCAGTGAGCCACAATTCTTTTTGGCATCTCTATGCCTCCGGTAAATAGAAAAATCAAACCATATATCATATAAGCATTCACTAATTTAAATAATTGTTTCGCACGACAGAAGTCAAACAAAACTGCTAAAACATTGCAAGAAATCAGATTTCTACTTACTAATACAACTACCACTCCTGATAAAAAAAAAAAAAAAAAACTTAACTTCTATACTGCCACCACTATCATCACTTAGATTTTCGTTGCCTTCCTACGGCGCGTTTCACTCAAAAGCCCACTGATTCTCCCTGCGAACCTCTTCTTCCTCCTCAGGGGTAAAGTCGTTGGGGATGTTGAAATGCTTCCTGATCTCCTCCGGCGTCCTGTCCTTGATCATGTCCGCCACCGTCTGGCAGGTAAGATCCAGCAGATCCTTGATGTTCAGGTAATTGGCCGCCAGAATTAGGTCGAAGAGCGTCTCCTGATCGACCTTCACGAATTCCGCGTCCCAATTCTTCAGGCCGTCCTCCGCGGCGCCGTCAGGAGACCCGTGGTGGTTCTTGCAGTACTCGATGACCATGGCGAGGATCTTGGCGGTGACGTTGGGGAGAGGGATTCCGTTGTCGGCGCAATCGTCCTCGATCATGTGCTTGATCGTCTGGGACTGCATCGCCACCGCCTCCTCCACTTCGAACGACTCGCCGTCGCTGCTCCTCAGGGTGATCAACTTCTTCTCTGCCGCCGCGGCCGTCGACATTTTCGCAATTCCTCTAGGGTATGATTTCTGTGCTGCGAGAAGGGAGCAATTAGCAATTAGCAATTAGCAATCGGATGGGGTTGGTGAATGGGCAAAGCTAAGGCCGTGTGCTGTTTATATAGAGAATTGAAGAGCCAGTTGGATAGATAGAAGGATTTTGTTTCCCCATCGGAAAAGGAAATCTGAAGTAGTATAGCAATGAACGGAAAAGGGGGAAAGTAATTTGTAGAATGTTAGGAATGTGAAGACCTGAGAAAGTAGGGATTAAAGTAGGTTTGTATTTTTATTTGAGTTTGGTTCAAACTATATTCAAACTTTTTATTTTGGTTTGTGGTTTTGTGAAATTGCTCCCCTGGTTCGAATTATGCACCATATTTCATTGTTTTGACCATGCGCGGGTTTTGACCGTCAAATTAGACGGTCAACTCTATTGGCCATTAGTCAAGCGTCGATCACTTGCCACGTTAGCAAACCCAAAATAAAATTTTGGATTTTGGAATTTTTGGAATTATTTTTCTTTATCCAAATTTTTGAGTTATTTTTCTTGTTAATTATTATTTTTATTTGAAAATGAAATGAATTAAATAAATTGCAAATCCAACTTTTTTATTTCGGGTTTGCTGAAATGGCAAGTGACATGGCGCTTGACTAATGGTCAATAGAGTTGACCGTCCAATTTGACTGTCAAACTTTCACGTCGGGCCAAGCTCAAATAAAGTTAATTATAAGGGTTGATTATGATATAAATATTGGATAAAGTTAAGGAGTTTAACGGTTAGTGTTCTAACTTGAACAATTGAACTAATCTTAATAACCGGCCACGAGTGTAATAAAATATTTTTCGTGACAAAGGTGAAATAATTTGATAAACCCAGTGAGCAAACTTGCAATTTACCCAAATAGTAATGAAAGAAAATTGCATGGGTAAGTAAATATATGGAAGACTTTTCAATAAAAAAAAACCCTGAAGTTTCTTATTAATCAGATGTTGGTGATACATTATCCAAATTTAATTGAGAATCAAACATATAATTGACCTATCTACCCAACAACTCCCTCGTTCCCACAAGTCTATGCATAAACCCAGTGACCATGTTTCCACATCCCGTTACCCAATCTCCCTCCTCGACAGAAAAGCATCTCATTTGTATTTCTATAGTAGTGAATAGTGATAGAAATTTGGGATTTACAAGTGGCGATTGGTCTTTTTCAAAATCCAAGTGAAAGAAACTCTTCTATGCCATCCATGCTAACACGAGCAGCAACAATCCTGCGAAGGTTCACATTCACGCAAAGAAAAAAAATGGTGATTCAGTAAGATCAAAAATATTTGTAATAGGTCGCAGAGCATGCACTTATTAGAAACAATGTACTCTAGAAAATTTAAATCCACATGTATTTTCTTTAGGTGTTTCGAATCTACTGAGTCAAACAATTATCTGTCAAAATTGCATTATGGTTAGTTTGGCTCGGCTCTAGTTTTGGCAGAAGCAGTTTCTGATTGAAGTTTTTAGAAAAATATTAAAAAAAAACAATTGAGTGTTTGGCTGAAAAAACTATTAGAATTTTTTGTAATGTAAGAAGTTACGTAAAATTACTAAAAATGATTTATAATAAATAATATAAAAAAATTCTTTAAAAAAGCAGATCTTATGAGATTTCTTTTATATTAAAAAGCCTGATCAAACATAGACTATAGGCAACAAAGTAAGTTAACCTCCTCCAGCTTAAGTGACAAATTGAAACTAATCCACCAATTCATCTACTAAAATATCCAATTAATCCAATCCGATTAATTCAAATCCACTTGAATTGGTGGTTTCATGTATTAGATTAATTGATCATTGAAAAGTTACATTTTAGTATCTATATTTTTTAATTGTTACATTTTGATACCTAAAATTTAATTTCATAAAGAATAATATCATTGACAAATTAAATTTGATACATAAAATTTATATAATGACATTTTAGTACCTAATTTTTGCATAATGATCCAAAATTTAAATATCACTTGGATTCATGAATCCACAATTCAATCCATTTAATCCACTCATTTAATTCAATTCATAAATCCACTAATCCTACCAATTTATTTTATTTATAAAAAAGATGCATATTTTGTTAGCAGCGTAAGAAGCAAAAGGCAGTGTGGAATCAAAAGTGTAATGACTAATGAATAAAATCCTATGGTATCAAATAAAGTAGTGACCAGTGAATAATTAAATTACCTGCCCACGTGGCTATGACGAACTCCAATTCCATTTCCCTTTTCACCGACGCTGACATATCCGCTGTGTGATATCATTGGAGGTCAATAATTAATAAACACAATTTTTAAAGCAAAGCGGCATAGATAAACATTACTAAATCAAGTTTTGAACCATAATCTATTAATCTCAAAGCGTCTGGCCAACTCTAACAAAGAGGGCCAGGCCCAGGCCCAAAGCCCACTCACCAATACTGCCCTTGTCACAATTGGAAGTGGAATTAAACCCGGGGCACATACACAGCTGCCTCTCCCCGTCCGACCCGAACCCGCACGACCCGCCCGTAGCCTCACAGGCCCGACAGAACTCCTCGCTCCCTTGAACCGAATACTTAACCCGGATCCCATACGACCAAGCCGCGGGCCCGTCGACCCGAAGCGGCGCCAGAGTATACGCGCTGCTGTAACCTTGACACTCCAGCCTCGTCAGGTTAATCGCTTTGATCGCCTCAAACGACACCGCACAGCACTCGGGCGGACTTGACCCGTACGACCCGGAGTCGGAGCCCCGCCGGTGGGATCCGAGCTTGCTCCACCCCTCGCAGCCGTAATACTCCTCGCAACCCATCCCGGAGACGTTCCGGCAGGGGAGGTGCTTTCCCGGGAACCCCTAATGATATTTAGAACATATGATACATGGATATTATATATAGATATATATGGTGCCGGTACTCCGTGTGAAATCGTGGATACCGTATACATTGAGTATGAAAACGCTATTTAAACCTCGAATTAGCAGGATATTTGGGCATGATACTATACCCAACCCTTAATGAGTGAACCCTAGGTTCTAATTATCTAAATCATAAACTATAAACCCTAAGATGGTGCATTGATTGTTTTGCCTATATTTGGTCGAATAATAACCGTCGATTATTGTTTCTAATTAAATTGATCTTGAAGTATAAAATTCAGAGAATTAAGACCTAAATGTTGATCTTTAAGGGTTATAGTATGGTATCATATCCGAAAGATTAGTCAATTCAAGTTCTGAATAGCGTTTCATCCTGGGTATCGTAGAACTCCCGTATATATATCTGAAAACTTGTATAAATTTAATTAAAAAGGGAAAAAAAATATTAATACCTGGAAGAGAGGGGAGGTAGGGGAGCAGCCGATGAGCATGAAAACGTTGTCCGGTGAAGGGGAGAAATACGGGGAGCGAGAAGGGTCGAGGACGAAGCCGTTCGCCAACGGGGTGGGGGACAGAACGACGTCGTCGCAGGTGGAGAGGTGCGGGTCGTGGAGGGTGAGGGAGCGGTAAGGGTAGTCGATGTCGAGGACGCGGTAGGAGCCCGAGGCGATGTGGAACATGAGGACGGAGTTTATGCAGAAGAGGAGGTCGCGGAACCCCGGGTGGCCGCAGCCGTCGTGGAGGGCGAACGGGTAGTCGACGGTGATGTTGCCGCAGAAGGAGCGGCAGCTGGGGCCGGGGCCGGCGGCGGCGGAGGTGAGCGGTGGTGGAGTGATTAGAAAGATGGACAAAAGGAGGAGGAGGAGGAAGGTGGAAGAAGGTGGTGGAGTTTCCATTGCTGGGTGATTTGATGCCTTGCTTCGGACGAGGGGAAGAAGAAGAAGTTGTGATCAGCTGCTGCTGCTGCCGCTTTATTGATTAGTAGCATGGAGACTGAGACTGTGGAGGAATCCATTGGAGGGGTCGGCTGCTGCTTTTTCTCTCGTTAGCTTTGCTTTTTTGGTCTACGGGGAGGCAGTATCATGTTTTTATATTTGATTTGATGTGGTTGCTTTGGTAATCTGTAATCAGCTTTTGCTTTTACAATTAAGTTGTTTGCAGTATGCTTTCTTCTCCTTTTTCTTTTTTGTGGTCTTGCTTTTCTCGAACACGGGAGTGAAATTTTGGAAGCAAGAATAGGTGGATGTAGGAATGTTCAGAGTGGTTATTGTGGTCATAGCAGTCAAAATTGGGATTTGGTTTCATACACAACTACCCAATCAAACCAATTAAGCATAAGTCATATATATAATATAATATATTATATACTCATAATTTGCATAACCAATCAAAGCGTAAAGCATTCCTCCCTTTCGAACTCATTCAAAAATAAATCTCATTATTGTTCTTGTACTATATTTGTTATATTTATTCTTGTATAGTATAGACAACAACATATCAATACCAAATTTAGGGCTTAATTGCAAGTTTGGTCACTCGAATTGCTACAAAATTTCACGTTTGCCACTCAAATTAATTAATTCCATTTATAGTTACTTAAATTAGGTTAACAGTTCAAGTTTGGTCACTCTCCGTTAACTTTCGCTGATGTGGCAGTCAACTCTGATCTTTGACCGTTAAATGTGTGACATGGCAATTAAAAAATTATAAAAAATAATATTTAATATTTTTATAATTTCCACCTCATTTTAAAACTATTAAAAATACAAAAATAAATTTTTTATTTCCTCTGGCCGTTGCCGGCGACCAAGCTGCACCACTTCCGCCTCGGCCGCCTGAACCTGTCGCCGCTGTCGTCCTCGCTGCTGCGGGCGAGTACTCAGAGGGCGACGCTTCTTATTCCCGCCGAGTTGGCTTAGAAGAAACCTGATTAGACTCGAGAACCGATTCTCGCCACACCTGTCTATTGATCAGTCTCCGTCAACTAGGGTTGGTTGCGAGGATGAAGTAGGAAAGACAGAGGAATCGATGGGGGTTTTCGTTCTGATAATCGGAATCGATGGCCTATTGCTTCCAGGAAGCCCCAATGGGGTAATTTATTTGAGCTTCAGCTCCGATTGCTCAGACGACTCTGCATCTTCTTCTTCTGTGTCTTCTTCTTCTGCTTTGCGACTGGGACAGGAAAAGTTATTGGAATATTTAGGAAAAAGCAATGGCAAAGCAGAGATGGTTGGCATTTTATCCGACTGGGAATCCGGGATGGGGAAGAAAATGGAAATCCAAGCCGCCGATTTCCACTTCCGCAGCGAGAAGGAAGAAATCAGGTTGAATTGTAATTTGTAATTATAATGATATTTTGTTTTATATATTTTTTATTTTATTGTGATAATGAGGTGGCACTTTTAAAATATTGAATTTTATTTTTTTTTATTTTTTAATTGCCACGTCACTTATTTAACGGTGAACTCTTAGAGTTGACTGCCACGTCAGTCAAAGTTAACGGAGACTAATGGAGAGTGACCAAAATTGAACTGATGAACTAATTTAAGTGACTACGGATGGAATAAAGTAATTCTAGTGGCAAATATAAAATTTTTAAGCAATTCCAGTGACCAAACTTGCAATTAAGCCCCAAATTTAGATAAAACTCATACATCATGATAGATGAAAACCAGAAAGAGAATGACTTTTTGACCCTCTTATAATTTCTAAGAGACTAAGACAATTCACAGACACACCCAATGCAACGAGTTGTATCACCAAATCTTACTCTGAATTTCGTGAGTGGATGTGAGGAAAACGAAGAAGGGTTGCCTCCCTTTTATAGGAGAGCGCGAGGCGACGTCGTGGTGGTCCCACCACCATCCACTTCCTTAGGTGAAATGGATGGTAGTATTCCCTTATTCGAGTGGGAGAAGGAAAAATCACGGCAACGAGGGTGTGGACAGCGATGGTGGCGTGGCTGGTTCGACCGCCATAGGTCATTTCCTTGCACGTCGCTAATTTCTTTCATTCTCCATGCAGGAATGGACTTCTGAAAGAATTCTTTCCTTCTCCTTTTCAGATTTGTTCTCCTTTCTCTTGCAAGATACGCCAGATGAAATATTTCTGGACATTAATGGGTTGTCATGCTCTACTTCTCCATCTTTCCTTTTATTTCTCCATGGATTTCAAAACAAAACGAAAATCATAAAAGCAACAAAATAGAGAGAGAGAGAGCAAATGCTGGTCCTCCTCAATATAAATATGAAAATAAAAAGCAAAGATTTGTTTCAAAATAATTCTACAGAGACATCTCTTTAACTGTTAATTCATCATTTAGGTCTACCTCATACTTTATGCATTTGAATGCTTTTTTATACAAGTAGAAATGTTAAATTTTGATTCAAAATGCAACTAATGATTCCCAGATCATATCTAAGAGTATTGGGTACTTACCTTGATCAAGAGGAAGTCTAAAGAGAGAAGCTTGTGATGCAAATGATGATGGTTTAGAAATCCGGACAGTCTCTTCGATAACACTTTTCTTTTACACCCTTAAGTTTGATGTCAGACATGAGTTGCCTC
The DNA here is from genome assembly GCA_946122785.1 of Linum tenue. Lineage (NCBI taxonomy): Eukaryota > Viridiplantae > Streptophyta > Magnoliopsida > Malpighiales > Linaceae > Linum > Linum tenue. Next base: position 3,406,052 of record CAMGYJ010000010.1, on the reverse strand, counting down.
CCATGAAGCACCTTCTCTTTACGCCATTGAGTTAGGCGTAATTCCCAACTCATCAATCTCCCCAACTCAAGACTTCTTTCAAGTTCATCGTTAGAAGTGCATATACCAATTGAAAGCCATCCTTCTTTATGTTTTGGGTTGATGATAGGCCATGAAGAAGATGCAACCTTAGACTCTTCCTTCCACCTTTTACCTCATACTTAGATATGGCTTTGTGGTTGCTGTAGAGGTAATGATTCAAGGAAGAACTTGTATCTTTTGTTTTTACGGTCTTATGGCTCTCTAGAAATGTTGTAAAGGAATCCATTAATTCAAGGAGTCAAAAGTAGTCTCGACCGACTCCATTATGTATCTCCATAAAGATTTTGCAATTTTTTTTATTGGTTTCGAACTTCATGAAAGACTTAATTCTTTATTACAATCTTCCTTGGAATTGATGAATTTCTCAATCTCCCTCCTCATATCCTCTTGCTCAAAGTTTGAGTCTCCAAACGACTTCTCATTAAACTTAGAAAGTCCTCCAATTCCAATGCTTGGGTCTTCTATGAGTTTATGTAGAGCATCATCGTCAAGAGTAGGTGGGAGTGGGACCACTACTCCTGGCTCTTCTCCCATTGTTGTAGATGATCATTCTTCTTGAAGATCGAAGTTGCAGCCTTCATCAATTTCCCCCTCCCAGCTGAAGTTTTAGTCGAGAAGAGTGTCACTTGAAGTTTCCTCCATCGAAATAGATGCTCCTTACTATGATCTCAACAATGGCCAACTCGATGATACTCCTTCATTGATGATCTCTTCCACTATATCTTGGATGATGGTGGTATCTGCTCCCTTCCTTCATTGGACGCCAAGTTGGTATGGTCCACCACATCTCTTGATGGTGGCTCGACCTTTATTCTCTTTGTCTTTATGCTCCTCGCCAGGCTCCTCTTGAGGCTCCGTCTTTGACTGAATAGGTGGAGAGGGTTGCTTGTCTAGTGGCTCCTCATCTTTATGGTCCATTTTAGATTAATCATCTTTAGATGAAATTTTTGCCTCTACTTCCTCTTGTTCAAGGTTTATGGGTTCCAAGGGTTTATCTAAACCTTGACTTAGAGTTGTGAGGGGTCATCGCACTCGGTCTCCTACTCTTGTATGTTTCCAATGGTTGAGGATGCTCCAATAGGTGGATTGCTTGTGGATTCAGATTGAAGAAGATATAGGAAGTGATGAAAGCCCTCAAGTGGTGTGATGCCTTAAACATATTCCGACAAATCCAAGAAAGTTTGGATTAGTATGTATTCATCAGAACTGCAACCTTCTTCATCCATTGCACCTACTTCTCTGTCTGAAGATTGAGTTGTATGCTCTTATTCTTCTTCATCAAATGGGATATCCTTCAAGTGACCTACATCTCTATGGTTCTTGATCTCTCCATGGTCTACGATCTCTCCAAATCCTTCATGCATCTCCTTAGGGCACCCTTCATTGGCTTCTTGACCACCTTGGATGCTTTGAACATCTTCTAGTAGTTGCTTTAGTCCGTCGTCGTCGATATTGGAATTGGTTCTTCTAGGAGGTGCTGGATTGGTAATTTACTGACGCGTCTCCATGATGGCTTCATACTCCAAGCTACTACATCAATGGTATCTATAGCTTGCGACACCTCCATCATACTTGGGTCAACTCCGTACTTCTCATCTAATGGCTCAATCATACTCAGATACTTATCCTGACATCAACTATGTAGCAATTGAAGTTATGGACTTTTAATTTATGGCAGAATTATGGGATTCGTCGCAGGCAAGAAAATCACTCGTTTGATCGAGTATTTGTAGAAGCCAGCAACTTCTCTCGGAATATTGTATAGTAATGAGTAGGGCTGCAAATGAGCCGAGCCGAGTCGAGTTTTCCTCAGTTTGAGCTCGAATGGTTAACAAATGAGTCGAGTTCGAGCTCGGCTCGTTTATTAACGAGCCGAGTCGAGTTGCGAGCTAGCTTGCTTAATAAAATCTTGACTCGTATTTGATATATTCGTTTTGTATGTAATACATGATACATGTGATTAATGCCAAGATGAAGAAAATAATAAGAATAGTTAAGTGTTCAATATTAACTAATTTTATGTTATACTTTGTGGTATCAAATTATTTAGTTAATAAATTTTAATATGTGAAAATTATGTTATTTCAAAGTATCGAAGCAATCTATGATACATAATTGCTTTTTAAAATTAAATAAAACATATTTGCTCACATAATCTACGTGTTAAACTTCATATAGAGTGAGATATATAATTTAACAATCCTATGAATTATCAAAATCAAACTCATATAGATCGATTCGCTCATAACTCGGTAATCGAGTTGGCTCTCTAGCCACAATCTTGAGAGTTGAGACATCTCATGAGCTCTTAACGAGCCAGCTCACGAGTTGAGCTCAACAAGCCACCGAGTCGAGCTAGCTCACGAGCTCCACGAGCTGCAGAAGGCTAAGCTCAAGCTCGGCTCATTAGTAAACAAGCCGAGTTTCGAACGAACTTTTCCCGAGTCGAACGTCGAGCCGCTCGCGAACAGCTCGACTCATTTGCAGCCCTAGTAATGAGTAGTGGCTGGAACTTTACTGTAAATACTTAGAAGTAAAATAGCTATGTTGTAATTGGCCAACTTAACTCATTTTATGCCCTTATGTAGGGGTGAATAAACACACCCGCAAACCGACTCACCCGTCCAACCCGATCCAACCCACCCGTATTTATCGCTAAAACGAAGGTTTTGGGTTGGGTGAGGGTTTTCTTTTGTACAACCCGCCTCTTTTGGGTTGGGTTTGGATTTTGGATTACACAACCCGTAGAACCCGACCCAACCCGTGTTCCACCTATTAGTATGAGTTCGTATCTAAAAATATTTATGTCGTATATAGCCATACTTATGAGAAAATTAAGATATTTCGCCATGTTTTCCTATCATGGTCTCCCTAATCTAATGCATTCTTCGACTAAAAGTTTAGACATAAATTGAATATAGTTATGATTCACATAATCATTTTTCTTGTGTACAATTTTAATAGAATAATATATTATGGATGCGTTTGTTTATAACTTTTTTAGCCTATTTCAACAAATATCGTGAAAAAAACCAGACATATGTTGAAGTAAATCACATTTTATTAAAATTCAAATAACATTTGTGAATTTTGATACCTTTCACCTCGGTTTATTCGTTTAAAATTTTAATTAGTTATAAAATATTTTTATGATGTATAATAATTATATATTTTATGTTGGGTTGGGTTTTTACTTAAAAATATCGCCAACCCGACCCGACCCAACCCAATTAGAAACAAACCGTAGGGTTTAAATATTCTTGGGTGGGTTTGAGTTTGATAATTTCCAAACCGTAGTGCATGGGTTGGGTGATTAAAATGGTTAAACCCGAACCAACCGACCCATGTACACCCCTACCCTTATGAGAGAGAGCATATTAGGGGTGGGCATTCGGTCGGTTCGGTTTCAACCAAACCGAGATTAGGAATACCGAGTCCCCGAATTCTCCCAAACCTCAAACTGAATTCGAACCGAATTATAATTTGGTTCGGTCGGTTTAAACCGAATTATAATTCGGTTTGGTTTTTCACACAAAACCGAATTTGTGAAGCTACTTGTATCTTCTCACTTTTAAATTATTTTTCACCCCTAATATAAACAATAAATATGCAATTATATGCATCATCAATGATTAAATCACATTTTCAACACATAAGTCATAAAATATTTTAAATATTTAAGTCTAAAAACAACTACAAACATAAAAATCCACCATTTGGAGCTTGCAATTATAGTATTTCGATTTTCGGTCGGAAATTCGGTTCGATTGAAAGAACCCTGATTTTCGAACTATCCATATTTTTCTTCCGAATTCCGAACCGAATAACATTAATTCGATTTCGGTTCGGTTTACCGAACCGGTTGCCCACCCCTAGAGCATATGGACAACACTACAATTTCTCCCTTTTTTTTCTCTGTATCGCTTCCCTCTCGTTCTTCTCTCTTGTGCGTCCTTCGATTCTTCCATTCTCTTTCACCTCGTCATCTCGTCGTCTCGATGGAGGCCGTCGAAAATGAGAAGCCATGGGTGAGAGAGACTTCCCTTCTCATTATGCTGTCATTGCTTTCATGTGGGGCCTTGCATCACGAATTTAGGGTTCAAGACCTTCAATTTTCACTTCCACGGTATATAGATGTTCATGTTTGTTGTCTTGCAATTCAATCAGAACTCTCAAAAATTGGCCGGGACGGTATCTTGGAGTACAGCAAGTTTGATAGGATTTTTCACAGGAATGCTATATGGAGGCGCTAAGGAAGCCTCTGCATCAGCTGTAAGTTGTTGCTTCCATCCTTCCTGTCTCTGGGTATTCGTCTTTTCCCTAAAAAAAAAGGCCAGATAACTAGAAGTTTGCCTACTACATTGCCAGAGTATAGATGCGGACGTGATGCTGAAGCTAGGCAGCACGCCAAACAAGGCCAAGCAGTACAACTTGATGCGAGACGCGATGGAGAGACGATTCGTTAAAGTCAGTCGTGGCGCCCTGGTTGGTGGGGCGAGACTCGGCATGTTCACTGCAGGCTTCTGTTGTCTGCAAAACTTGATGGCTGAGCAACGCGGGGGAGTGCATGATGTTTACAATGTCGTCGGAGCTGGTTCGGTCACTGCTGCAACATTTGGGCTAATCCGTAATGCTCTCGAACACTTTGTTCATTACTGTTTTTCCTTCTTCGTTTTAGATTCCATAGAGCTTTCTGTAGTGCAATTGATATGAACTTGTTATTGAAGATGCATCATAGGCTACTGCTGAGTGACAATTACTTTCGACTGTCTTCATACAGTGCCTGGATCTCTTAGGTGGCGTGCGAGGAATGTGCTACTTGGAACGGTTCTTGGTGCAGTAGTATGCTTCCCTCTAGGTACTTCACATACCTATCTCCTGTTCATTCGGTGTATTATTCGAAGTAGTCGATCGTTGTTTTTGCTAAGCCGAAGAACCATAAGATAGAGGGTTGCATCTAGACATCAGGTGAAGGGATTTTAACCCTGAAAAATGTGCAGGTTGGGTCCAAATGAAGCTGGTGGAGAAGGCAAATGAGGGTGGTGTTAATTCGACCAGAGGTGACGCTACTGCTGCTGTTGGTGGTGTTGGAGCTGCAATTGAGAGGCTTGAAGCAAGAGTGAAAAGGTGAGAAAGAGACATGACTGAAACCTTCTGCTACTTATGACTACCATGACGGGACAGGAAAGAGATGGCTTTGTGGATCTATCTGACTACCATGGAAGTTGGAACGGTTTACTCGACATTCTCTTCTTCCCATGTTATTTGGGTTCAAGATTCAGAATAAATTGCTTGATAACACTGCAGGAGTGCAGGGTCCTGTCAATTTAGTTTGCAGGACTCCTTTAAATTGCTTAATACAAATTTTGAGGAATGTTTTGGCTGTTATAGAAACACTATTGAGTGTTCAAACGCTTACCCATTTTTGTCACTTTCAACTGTGTAAAGATAGTTACAGTTCTTACCCAAAAAAAAAGATAGTTACAGTTTACTTGCAGCTAGTATCCTTACTACTATTACTGTTACGAGGAGGAGGACGATTATTGTTATTTTCAGTCATGAACTTATTTTAGTTCTGAGTGAATTAACTACAAGAACAATGAACTAAGACTACAGAATGTTAGAAGGCATGAAATGTGTAAAATGTAAATAATGTTACATGTAGGAACATTCAAGCTTCAGAATCCATCACCAAAAATGCATAAAGTAAAACACCTTTATCATAAGGAAAGGTAGAGTATAGTTGGCTGTAATGACAATGGTAAGGCTATATATATAATAAGGCCAAACGTTTCATCCACTTAATTACAGGTAAAAATTTCCTCTTTCTATCCCATGGATCCACTTTTGCAGCTTCATATCAACAGGGCCCTTCATTCATTATGTTCAGCGCAGTTCTTCCTTCCAAATTTGTGTTGGTCTGGGTCGTTATTCCCACATGACCAATTCATCTTGCAAAGTTGTGCTGGGGATAGGGGTTTCTCAAAATTACCCCAAAATTGAAGTCGTAGCTGGAGCTCCGTTCATTCAGTAAACAAGTCATTGTTCTTCAAGGTTCCCCGCAGCTGAATTGAGCACAGAGATTCAGAACTCCATTGGTTAAGATCATGCCAATCTGAAAACATGTGTTATAGTTCATCCACAAAGAAAGATTTACCTTCTTTCTGCTTTCGTAGCTCATCTTCTCGCGCCTTCTTACTTGCCATCTTTTTGGTTTCTACAGCTGTGAGCAGTGGAAGGATTTTCACAGTTTAGTGGGCAAATGACCAACTTGAATTAACCGAAACATTGGATACACTCGGAAAAAAGATGGTAAAAAGCGCATTTCTTGCTAAGTAGAGACCCACCCTTAAATTTTCGCTTCTTTTTTGCTCTCCTTCTCTTTCTTTCTGTTTGTGTAAGTTCAACTTCTGCTTTAACATTCCCTTTGCCTGAAAAGACTTCCTCAGGAGCCAGCATAGCAGCATCTGAAACCGCGACTGGAGCAATCTATGAAAGGAAGACAATAACTTGATCAGAAAGGATTGAGATATTGCAAGAGTCTGGAAAAAAACAAGGAAAAAGCTTTCCTTTTTACCTCTTCCATGGCAAGAGCAGGGACATTTGATTGGATAGACATGTCCTCTATAACCTATTCATGCCAAACAACAAGAAATTGATTAAACCAGCAAATACGGGGAAAGCATATAGAAGATCTATACTCGGGAAGCTTAATGAGGACAAGAAAACCGTACAGGTTTTGGGGCGAAGTGGAAGTGAGAAAGTGCATCTAACTTCAGGCAGAGCTTTTTGAACAAGGTGCTTGCCTGCCATAGTTATTCAAAGAGATTGGAGAAAGAAATCCAGATAACAAAATGACAGGACAGTTTACATTGATTATATAAGAATGGAAAAAGATGCAACACTGAGATCAGAAACGAAAATACAGGTTATTTACCTCCTTCTTCTGTTCATCTGAGAAAGATAATGGAGCAGCAGCTGGATCTGTCTGCTGTACATATTCCTCCTGGAACAAATTAGATGAAACAGTTGAGCCGCAAGTAGAAGGAAAGTTAAAAACTTCCGAAAGCCAACTGTCACTGACATCGAGCTGATAGAATAAAAAAATGAACATAATGACGATCGTGATGGACAAACCTCATAAACTTCAGCAAGACCCTTATTGCTCTTATTTTCATCCTGCAGTTTTTTTTTAGAAATGAAATTGCTGTTAATTTCACTTACGAAAAGAATGGAAAAGTGAAAAAGAAAACAAACAAACAAACAAGATAAGAAAAAAAAACACATTCTTACCACTGTTTTCAATTCTCTTGGTGCTTTGGAGGGCAAACCAGGAGCCTTTTTAATGTCATCGAACTGTCCCTGTAACATAATACCAAGCTGTTTGTGAGCACGGGATGGTAGCCAGAACAAGTCCACACAATATTACAGAGTTGTAGCATTTACAACCAGTTTCCTAACCCAAGCATAGAGCAGAAACTCAATAACAAATCCATTATGCATTTATGTTTGCCAAAGCTAGGTGTATAGCTGGATTGGCTTACGCATTGAGCAAATAGGTCTGACAGCCACTAGAGGTTTAAGTGTTTTAATATATAGGTCGGATCAGCATGCTACAGCCCGCAAACCAGACTGAAATTATTATTAGACTTTCTGATATTAGAAATAGGCCATCAAAAAATACAACTAGAAGAAAATTCTTAATTGAAACAGAAGTTCAACAAACAATCCAAAAGAAAGAAAAATTACAAAATTGCAAGTAATAGCTCATACCTCAATGATCCTTTTCTTAATAATCTCCTCTAGTGATTGAGTGACTTCCTCAGTGATTACTGGGACGGGCCTAACATTATGCTCAAAATCTAAATCAACTTCTAGTGCACTGTTCTTGGGCCTGTTTGCAGCTGTTACCTGCCATCAATGGCATCATTGCATAATTAAGGACTAAAGAAATTGACAGTTCCAAAATTACATTAAAAAATATATAAAGTTACCTCTCCCTGCATGGTCCAGGTTTTTGGATCCAGATTTGCTTTCTCCATTTTCTCTATCTCAGATTTGATCTTCTGAACTTCCTTTTCATGGGTAGAAAGCACTTTCGGTTTCTGCACTAGGAAAGTTAACCTTGTGAACATCCGTTTCTACAGATGTATGTTATTATCAAACTAGCATAAATACAACAAGGCATACAGAGCTAAGGAGACAAAACACATTTCATCATAATACTTAGATGGCTAGGTGAGCCTATATAAACATCAACCTCATTTGCATTCTCATCTTTTTCTTCGTCATCTGAGCTCAACTCTTCCTCCCCTTCATCCTCATCTGAGCTTGAATCTTCGCCCAACTCATCTTTATATCTGGCCTTCTTTTCTGAGCTTTCTTTCCTTTTACCAAAGAAGTCTTCATATCTGAACATTCGGAAGCATGAGTGAGGTAACATTAAGTTCAAGTAGATATTCTTAGCACAAGCAAAGCAGTAGATTCTAGTTCAAGGTTCTCAAAGCTAGGGTTCATGCTTTCCCATTGAATAACAGCTATAATCGAACACTAGCAAGTTAAAATAACAAAACCAACTTCAAGTTACTGCCTTGAAATTGTTAAGCTGAAGCGTCTGCACTTCACTAGTGCCAGGGAGAGAAATCAATTTACTTATACGCCTAAACAAAACTAAACCATAATCAACTACAATAGTGAACTGCACAAGAAAGTTTTAAGGACCTGGCATTTCCCATCTCGTCCTCTTCATCATCTCCCCCAGCAAAGAGATCAAGCTGTACAAAACAGAACTCCATCAGAACGCGGAGTAGCAAAGGGAAGCAAAATGAAAACTGAAAAAAGCTTTAAAATTGGCCCAGAAAATCGAAGGAGAAAGAGGATAGAGAAAACCCTTTCACCTCCTCATCCTCCTCCTCCTCCTCCTCCTCCTCATTCTCTTCACTGTCCTCATCTTCGTCTTTCAATTTCTTGCTTCCACTTTTCTTCTTACTCTTCTTCTTTGGATCCAATCCATAATGCCGAGCTTCTTCATCCTCCAAATGCTCCTGCAATTCCTTTATCTTCAAAAACTTGTCTTCTATCCCTCCACCTTTCTCCTCCTCTTCACTTTGATCCCCTTTGTCTTTCCCACCATCCTGCTCTCCATCATTATCAACATCCATCTCCTCATCATCTTCCATATCCATATCCATATCCATATCCATATCACCATCATCATTAAGCTCTTCCACTTTCTTTCTTTCGGAAACCTTCTTCCCTTCCTCGGCAACCTTTGGCAGTAAATTTTCGATTTCCTCGGGATTCTTCTCCCAATGCTTAACCCGACGCCTGATGCTACCAACCAGTGGCTGCGTCAGCAGGTCTATCTGCTGCCAAATCTGCTCGGCGTCAAAATTATCGACTAACAATTCATCGAACGGCGATTTCCGAACGTGAGGTCTGAGAGACGCGAACAGGTGCTGAGAGGCCGTCCGTGCTGCCTCGGAAAGTGGCGCCGATGGCGCCAACCATAGCGGAGGTTCCGTCGACTTTAGCCGGAGCAGCGCTTCCATCCCCACTGCTAGGTCCTCCCACGGCGGCAAGAGTGCTCCTCTCTGATTAGGGTTTAAGATTTCCGGGGACGGGGTTTAACGAATAGCTGTTTTAATTTTTTGAAGTAGCAGCGAGTCAAAAATAGATGGGAAAATATCAAAATACACATTTGGTTAAGGGGTGTTTAAATGGTTATCATTATAATTATCAAATCAATTATTTGTCAATTTAGCTCATTTAAAATGAAGAAGACAACTTTTTTCTACAAAAGGTAATCATATATTGATTCAAAGCAAGGTTGTCAACCCACGGGTTGACCCACTTTGACTCTGTCCCGATGAGAAAAATGGGTCACACGCATCCGCCGGGTCGACCGCTACCAGTTACCAGGTTGGAGGTCAAATTGCGTTTTTGTTTGCGAAATGCACCTATTTTCTGATTTTTCTTTTTTCCTAACTCAATATTTGTGAATCCTTAATTGAACATTTGAATATTGATGTTATATAAGTGTGTGTGAATTTTCACTATATATTGGATCTAAGTACGACATGTTACTTTGGTGTAATGTTATATGTTATTACTCATATGTTAGATGAGATTTTATATAATTTATCAGGATAAGTATAATATAATGACTCTTTCCATATTTTCGGGCTAAAAATGGTGACCCGTTAACCCTTGACCCAGTCGCTCGACCGGGTCCGGGTCAACCCGCGGGCTGACAACCTTGATTCAAAGAGACAGTTACAGTCTCGAGTTCAGCCAGGTCTGAAAATCAAAGAACCGACTCATAGTCGGATACAAATTAAGAGCATTTCTAGTCACCGCATGGGCTACCCTATTGCTACGTCGACCTACAAATAGAATACTAAACCCAGAGTGAGCGTCAAAGCACTGCCCAATTTCTTCAAGAATAGCCCCTATCCTATTATCTCTGGTATCCGCCTGATTGATCTTTTCAATTACTACTTTAGCATCTGCTTCGAACCTCACTTCCGTGAAGCCATGATCCAGACACCATAAAATAGCCTCCCGGAGCGCGAGCAGCTCAACCACCAAAGGATCATCAATCAATAGAAACTGAATCCGCTGAAATATAAGGACCTCCCTATTGGGGTTCAGAAGAACCATCCCGCCAGCCGAGTGAGACCCAATCCTTGTAGCCCCATCCCACATACAAACAACCATATTAGACTCCCCCAGGACCCATGGGTTGTATCAAAGGAAATGAAACTTGAGTTATGCTATCCACCGACAAACTTTCCCACTCCTGACATTGTTGGTTAAATTGGCGCATCAAGGCAGGGATCTCAAATCGTTTACCCTCAAAGACAACCCAGTTACGCGACCTCCAAATCCTCTATAGGGTAGCAACAACCGGCATGAAAAGAGAAGGTTGATGTATTAACATCAACCTTTTTAGGAACAGTGGGAAAGTATGCCAAGGTAACCCTTTCCCAAGATGCTCCAGACTTTAGTAGTCCCAAAGGGTGCGTGCTACTGGGCAGTCAAGAAACAAATGTTCCATTGTTTCCGACTCACTCCAACACACCAGGCATCGAGGAAGCACAGGGACATCCTTCTCAATGAGAGATTCAGTAGTTGGAAGGATTCTATGAAAGATTTGCCAGACGAACACTTTCAATTTTGGTGGAATATTGGCCTCTCATAAACGAATCCAACTGGCCCTATCCATCCAGCTAGCCATAGACCTCCAATGACCATTCCGCTTATCAAGAGAGACATCAAAATGGTAGGTGGATTTAACAGTGAAAACCACATCAGTCGTGTCATGCCAGATAAGTCTATCATCCACATTATGGCGCGGAAGAGGAATAGTTTTGATGGCCCGACACGTAGGCGGATCAAACCACTGCCCCAGCTTGATGTCACACCAACTCCCCTCCCCTTGACAGATAATCTCGGCAATCGGAGGGTCACCCCATTGGGAAGCACCTGGGGATTATACATTGGAGAGTAGGGATGCAACCGAGGTATCCAGCTGGAATGAAGAAGAGACGTAGTCGGACCATTGCCAATTTTCCATCGTAACCCATGTCTAGTAACTGCCGCCCATAGAGGATACTCTGCCACCCCCAGTCGGAAAATATTTTCCTTTGTAAACCTGGGCTAAAAGAGGGTGGGGTTCATTAAGGATATGCCATCCGATTATGGCTAATAACGACTGATTAAAATGCTTAAATCTGTGAAATCCCATACCCCATCATGTTTGCTCCTACACATATTCTGCTAGGAAATCCACCAAATCCTCGATTGACCATCTTCCATACCCCAACAGAAGCGGGCTACATGTTTGTCCAAGAGTCGACACAGAGATAGAGGTAACTTGAAGCATGACATCACATGCAGCGGCAATGCTAAGGCGATGGATTGGATCAAGGTTTCCTCAGCAGTCCATGATAACGTCCTCTGCTTCTAACTCTGTAATCTCTCCAGCAATTTCTCCTCCAAGTAGCGAAAGGTAGCCATTTTCGAACGGACAATCAGGGTAGGTAACCCCAGATATTTATCATGAACTCCTACTGCCCCGACTCCCAGAATCTGAGCCAAGAACTCTTGGTCTGGTAGGGCAACATTCTTGCTAAAACATACTGTCGATTTCGCTAAGTTCACCCTCTGGCCACTCAGTTCCTCATACTCATTTAACACTTCGATCAAACCCTCACATTCGTGGAGAGAACCTCGAAGGAATAAACAAGAATCTTCCACAAAAAACATATGAGAAATAGGAGGATCGCGAGGGGATACTTTCACCCCTTCCAGTTTCCCCGCCTCTATTGCTTTTCTTAGGAGAGTCGCAAACCCCTCCGTACAGATGACGAACAGAAGCAGCAGTGAGGGGGTCCCCTTGCCGGAGTCCCCTGGAAGGTGTGAAAAATCCCGAAGGAGTGACATTCATGAGGATTTAAAACGATGTTGATTGTAGGCATTCAATTATCCATCCTCTCCAGACGGAGTTAAAGCCCATTTTCTCCAAAACAGCTAGCAGAAAAGGTCATTCGACTCTGTCATAGGCCTTTTCCATGTCAACCTTTAGAGCCATGTACCCTTTCTTACCGCGTGTTTTGATTTTCAAATAATGCATTAACTCGTGACCAATGAGAATATTATTAACAATTTGCCTGTCACGGATGAAAGCATTTTGTCCTTCTGAGACAATATGAGGTAAGAGGCCAGCAAGCCTTTCAGCCATGATTTTAGTAATGATCTTGTAAACAAACTGGCAAAGGCTGATTGGACGAAGTTGCCGCATAGTCTCAACATTATCCACCTTGGGAATTAAGGTCAACCAGGTATGATTAAAGCTCCGGAGCATTCTACTAGTTGCGAAGAATGAGCAGACAGCTTCACTCACCGAGTTACCAACAATGTCCCAGAAGGATTTAAATTTTTTCCCAATGAACCCATCGGATCCCGGAGCCTGTTTTGATCCCATTGAGAAGACAATTCTTAGCACTTCGTTTAGGAAGAACCTCAGTCATAAGAATGTCATTCATTTTCGGGGTAACACTATGAGCAATGGGAAGAGCAGCCACACGTTCATCCATGTTGAGCACATGGTTCTTAGAGGTGAAGAGATTATGATAGAAAGTACTAGCAATGTCTTCCTTTCCATTCTCCTCAGTGATCCATTCTCCATTATCATTCCGCAGGCCGGACACAAAATTTCGTTTTCTATGAGCCCTCGTGACCGCATTTTAATACGAAGTATTTTTATCACCCTTTTTTAACCATCGGATTCGAGACTTTTGCTGCCAGTAAACCTCCTCCGCTTCCCATTGCCTATTGAATTCCATTTCTAGGATCCGCACTTCATCCTAGTTACTGGGGTGAAGAGCTTTAATCCGGTCAATTTCAGCTTGTAGAGTTTTAATATTGCGGAGAGAGTTTGTGGTACCCGCCCTACTCCAATCATAGAGCAAATGTCGAAGCTTTTTAAGGTTTTCTCATCGTTGGAACATAAGAGTACCTTGGACGGATTCCTGCCACACATAATTCACCATAGTAGGGATGGCAATTTTGCCCATACCCATGGGTATTTTACTATCCAACCCAATTGGGTTGGGTATGAAATCCAAATATATGGATATGGGTAAAGTTTGATGGGTTTGCACCCATACCCATTTACTTTGGGTTGGGTTGGGTTTATAACAAATGGATTTGGGTTTGTACTCATGCCCAAATACAAATTACAGTTTGGTACCTAAACTTAATAGATATGCATATTTAGTACCTAAATTTAATTTTTTTTTGCATATAAGTCCTCAAAATATGTATGGAAAATTACGTTTTGGTACCTAAATTTTTTTGGTCTTACATTTTGGTACCTACATTTTTCAAGTTTTACAAATAAGTCCAATTTTTGCATGTGTAGTTAAAACACTCTCAAGTAAATGGATATCCATATCCAACCCATACCCATTTAGATAATATCCATATCTAACCCAAACTCATACACAAACCCCAAACCCATACACACATCACCCAAACCCTACCCATAATAAATGGATTTACTTGGGTTTGGGCAAAATTACCCATGGGTGGGTAAATTGCCATCCCTACACCATAGCCCTGAGACCAACTATTTGTCAATTTAGCTCGTTTAAATTAAAGAAGCAACAACAACTATTTTCTTAACCTCTAAAAACTTTTCCTTAGAAGCAAATGACTATCTGCCTGTAAAAAACTATGATAATTAATTATCAAAATTATCTTTTTTTCTACACGATATAAAGGCAGACATTAATAGTTACAGAAAATGTGTTGCTAAAACTAATATTTTAATATAAATATAATGTAATATAAAAGAATAATACTTTAACGACAAATAATAATACTTTTGGAGCCATATAATATATTATTAGTCGTGGATAACATATTTTTAGAGACACATGTTTTATATGCCGTGAAGTTTAGACGCTAAAAACTAATTTTCTTGTAGTGTGTGTTGTGATGTGGGAATCTCTTGTTATGCTCGACAAGCTTGTGATGATACTTCTTCACTCATTTTCCCTTTTCAGGTTTGCAAACTTAACGTACAAATTGTGGTTTCTTCATCAACCATTCAACCTTATTAATAAATATAAATATATACTTGTAGAGGAAACATTGCTACAGAAACCAGATAACAATAAGTTTTTGTGTGATAGTGGCGTGGTATTATGTGGTTTTTATTTGATAGGCGAAGAAGAAAATCACCCTGTTTTGTTTTTGAAGTCTCAACTTTCTGTGTGCATTCTTTCTAAGATTTTTCAAATATCTTTTATGTTGTCATTATATAGAAAAACAATTAGATGAGAAATGCAAGCCATCAAACTTTCAGAAAGACATCCTCCCTCAGAGGAATTACATTTGAAGGGAAAAAAAAAACAATAATCACAAGAGAAGAAACAAACAAATATTTATATTTTAATTTCTTTCTTTCTTTGCAGTTTATACCACCTCCATGATTTTATACATGTATAATAATATGAGCATTAGCATGCTCACAATCGGGTAAATATATATGCCTCTATCGTCTAGTGGTTTCAGACATCTCTCTTTCAAGGAGGTATCGTGGGATTCGACTTTGCTTGGGGTACGTGTCGTATCTCGATTAATGTGTGGGTGAAAACAGCTAGCTAGTTGAAGCCGCGGTAGGAGTCTCGAAACCATTTGACGAACAGAGTGTTCTTCAGCTTCACAATGCAAGCAAACATTCCATAGCAAGGAACATGGATTGCTGCTACTGCCAAGTACCATACGGGGACAGAAGGAGACGAAATATCGAGGAATGGGTACGGCCACCTACAAAAATATTGGCACAACACAATAACCATTGATGCAAGAGGAGATCCAAAACTACATACGAACAGAAAAAAAAAAGAGAGGTAAGATTTGCATGAATGTACAGTGAAGGTTATTACCATATCTTGACAGAAGCGTGCAGAATCCACTGGAACAGTACATATAGGATTGTCCACATGATGAAATATCCAATCCTGAAAAACGGAAATGGCTGCACCATAAAACAAAAACAAAAAAGATCAGAGATAGAAACAATGGTGAGAATAGCTAATATGTTGGCCTTGGCCATGGCTCCCCCGCGATATTCAACCTGATGGAAGATCATGTGTTGGATCGATGTGGTGGTAATTTAATAAATAATATAATCATGTCCAGTCAGAACATTGGGTTTGTTTTGATAAAGTCAATTATTTGAGCAGAATTATCACCCTATCAGCATATTTTCCAAAGTCATTGGATGAAACTTTATGAGTGGTTTGAGTAATGGATTTTATGAATAGATGGATTTAGAATAGAGCTGGCAATCGGGTCGGGTTGGGGCCTCGGGTTGGGGGTCGAGTCATGTTGGGTTGGCTGATTTCGGGTTGACTATTGACCGAATCCATCGGGTTGCTGGTCGGGTTTCGGGTCGTTATGGGTCATGAGCGCTCTCAGAAACAATATCAAACATGCTTCATATTTTTTAAAATAACACAAATATTTGCATATGCAGGGCAATAGTTTACCTAACACATGTCAACTAACATATTCTCAAATCATCAATGCTAATGAAATTAAATACAAATTGCACAAATCATCGAAAAAACAATCGCAAGAGTAATAATACTACAAGAAACACATGATATTTGATTATCCTTAAACTGCAAACATGTCTTTCAAATCCTCGTGAATTTTTTCTAAACATCTCACCAATTTATGAGTGATTTGATCCTTTTTTAGAGGGACATTTGAAATAGAACGGGTCTAACGGGTCGACCCGCTAAACCGCCTAACCCGACCCAAAAAAATTACGTGTTAATTGGGTTCAGATCATTCAGGTTCCGGGTTATAAAAAACACAAAAAGGGAAGTGGGGAGGGAAAGCAATAACTTGCTCACCAAGCAGTTCATGGCAGTGTCTCCAAGCAAGAAGATGGCATTCATGGAATGCATGCTTACTATCAACTGCCCATATCCCCACGCCCCAATCAATGAAAACAAAACAAAAAACAGAGTCAGACACAAAGAAAGCAGAAGGAAAAAAGAAAAAACAGCACAGAAAGAAAACAGCTGGCCAGCCATGGAGTGAAGGCTGCTCACTAGGTTGAGGCGTTTGTCTTTGATAGCAAGAAACGGGAAAATTACAAACCAAAACACAATATCTGTCAGCATCACCGCTCCACCACTTATCTGCCACCAAAACCAAGAAAAAGATCATACAGATTCAGTTCTGAATCCGTCCAACAAAACCCACAGAGAAAGCATACATAGGAATTATAATCACCCGGAAAACAAACACAAACAGCAGCAGAATCTCAGCAAATTTTTTTTTTTGGTGGTAGAATCTGACCATATACTGTTGTTGGGTTTCTGTATTATATTTATACTACCTGGAAAATGATCTGAAATAATGCACAACCCCATCCACCCGCAGCTTGGCCTGCAGAGTTTGAGTCTTTCATCGAACTCTGCCCGCCGCCATGCTCTGCATCGCCCAACTCTGCCGCAGCAGTATTGCCAACCACATCCACGCTTCCCATTTTGCTATACTCGTAGCATCCGCGAATCGAGATCAAGCTCCCCATCTGCATAGTTCAAAATCATTTCATTATTTTGAGGTAAAGCTACAAACTTTAAGTCAAAACTTGAAGCTCAGAATATGCATTGCAACCAATTAATTAACAAGGCAGAGAAACGACTCACTGCAAAATACAGGGTGACCAGAGTAAGCGTCCACCTGCAGCTTCCACACAAACAAAAAAACAAAAAAAACCCCCAATTAATGCCCATTTTGGCTAGAAGGAAAGAAGAGATCCAATTATATGTATACTACTGACTGGGTGTAGTAGTAAAACATGACGGCGCCATCGACGAGAACAATGGCAACCAGGAGGAGCAAGAGGACTGAGAATGCACAGAGCCTGAAGGCAAGAAGCCAAGCTGGGTGAACACATTTCAGGCATGGCTTCCATGCTTGATTGCTGCTAATTTCTTCTTCTCCTTCTCCACCAATCTTACCGTCATCAGGCTGTTCATCACCATTCTTCTTCTTCTTCTTCCTCCTCCATATCAGCAACACAGAGATGTTCATCGACACCAGTACCCACACTACGCATAGCAAAAACCTCCAGTTCAGCCAGTTGCTGGCCGCCGCCGCCGCCATCACCAATTTGAAGCAATTTGCGCAAAAAGGACTTTCTTTAAACAAAAAGATATATCGTTTCTAGCTAGTGTGTAGGGTATTTATGAAACCGGCCAAGGAGGCTTAGATTCTTACAAAGGAAAGGAATGAGAGAGACGCAGACAGCCGTGTTGACGTTTTTTCTAGTAATATATGCATGTTTAAAATACTGGATACATGTTACATTGTATTGTTTGTATGCGTCCAATTATTGTGTGCTTGGCAAGCGACGCCGCCGAAGTGGTGTGGATATCCCTAAGGAAACCTCCGCCCGGATCAGAGAGCTCTCTGTCATGGTTCTATACAATTTTTTTTTAACCCTTTTCGTAAAATTGTGAATTGGGGTTTGGTAACGAAATTCCAATTTTGTTACCGAGAAGTTCGTCCAATTAACCGTCTCAAACCCTCCAGAACTGACATAAGGGGAAATTTTCCTTGTGTCAAAATACCAGTTTGGTGGAATGAAAGGGGAGACAGATACATGGATTCTGGTATTAGGGCTGCCCATATCATGGCAGTAAAAGTCTTATTATTGTTGGATCATTCGATACTTCTTTCTTATTTTTGTTTTGTGATTTGATATGCAAATGTCTCGTACTTATATTTCGTATTTTTTGTCTCTCACAATGTGGGATATCTTTGGCAAATAAAAGTGGGAGACAGAATCGTGAAGCTAGCCTGACCGCAAACAAGCTCATTCGGTAGTAGAAAGAAAGGGGGGGGGGACCTAGGGCTGAAGCGAGGCAATCTATTGTCGCCATTTCTTTTTAATTTAGTAATGGACCTGGTGTCATACATGCGGCAAGAAATTCAGAAAAAAGGGTTTTATTTCTGGGCTTTGCATTGATGAAGTTCAAAGAATAGAAGTCACACATATTTTCTATGCCGATCATAAAATTATTTTTTGTGATGCATCAGAAGAGCAAATGGTAAATGTAATTTACCACCATAATTAGGTTTTAAGTATAATTCTCGAATTAGGGACAAGCCCAACAATCACTTAGCTAGGTACATCAATGACCATGCAGATACTTAGCTATGCTACTTGATTTTAGGTCTAGACTTGACTCAGTTGAATGACTACCTTTATGGGTCAAACACCATATCATCATCCATACACAATCGAGGCATGAATAAGCAATTAATTCAATAAAAATAGACATAATCCGCTAGAAATTCAACAAACTTATTCATTACAAATCACATATACATTATATGTTAGGGTTTCTTCTCCAAAACACATAAGGAATCACCCCATGAAGGTTGAGAAAGAACACAATAAGAGGAAAAGGGGATCATCATCTTGAGGGCTTCAATTCTAGAAATCATCTCCAAAACTTTCCAAAGTGAAGGGCTTTTCAAGCTCCCTCTCTTTTTCAAGTGGAACCCTTGCTCCTCTCTCTAAGCACGAAACAATCCCGGGGTCGAACTCCTCCATTGCATTCATCAGTCTTCGGAGTAAAGCGTACGAGTCGTCCCAATCACCATAAACCTCAGACATGGCCTTTTGCCATGCCTTCTTATACTTGATCGTGTAGGAATGCCGATCTTTCACCTCAACCATGATAGCTTTGATTGTGATATCTGGTCGAGCCTCAATCAAGTGCTTAATGGTTGCACCCACTTTCTTTGCTTTTAGTTGGCGGTGATCCTGGGATATTATGGTAGAGGAGCAGGTGTGGTTGTTCTGTACTATGCAAATTACCCAAGCTCCCTTTCTCTTCATATTTGCAGCCCGTAGTAGCCACATACAACACTCTCCAGCATTCTTGCATATGACATGGAGTTGTTTGCCATCAGAATATTTTACCCTCCACACGAAATTCCGCCGCATGGCTTCTTCGCAAAAAGCATCAGCAACAACGCCCTTTGAAGCGAACATCATACCCATCTCCAAATCGGTCTTCGGATTATACACGGGCATAGGGAAATAGTGAGGAGCATCTTTCTGACCATATAAATTATGAGATGGGACCTCTGTGTAGTATGTAGTCGATGGCTCACGAAATGCTACCTCATCGTTCGTATCTTCCTCCTCACTCACTAATCTCAAATCTTCCTCACTTTCCTTGTCGTTGGAGGCGAATGGATAGCTCAGGTCAAGAGGATCATCGTGACCAGCACCATCAACATAGTCTTCAAGCTCATGCGAAGTACGCCTGATCGAATGGTGTTCTCAACGTCAGCCCACTCTGGCCTCAAGCAGGCCATTGAATGTCGTCGGGCTCAACGAATGGAGCAGGCTCAGCTCGGTCACCACATTGCGGGTATTCTTCCCATAGCACCCCGACTCTAGAACTACCTCCTTCGTAGTTGCTTGACCTACCACCAAATTCGTACCCTCCTGCAAAACCATCATCATAAGAATATTGGTGAGAATGAGTTTCACCGACCACCTCAGTCTCAACATAGACCTCTGCCAGCACGATCTTGTTGTCTGTTAGAAACTGTAACATCATGGTAACCGCTTCATCATCATATATGACAACTTCTTCATACATGACACCACCTCCACTCATGTTTGGATACTAGTAAGAAGTTTTACCAACTCGCGTATGTCTGCCCGTACAAATCTTGTCAGCACAAATATCATGGAGTTCTTGCCACGTGAATAGAACTCAATTTTTAACATAGTGGATTCACCATCTTTATAATCGATCACAAAATGGGAGTTTGTCACCCTACCATTCCACCGAAAAAGAAGTTGAAACTTCTTGAATTTACCCATGTCCGCAATTTATAATAATTAACGATCAACTGTAATCGCCTTATAAAAAAACGATCAACTTTAATCAAAACATGTAGCATAATTAGCATTACTTTAACATGAGTATACTAAACAAGTTCATCTAAAACAAAAACTAACTAACAGTAATTCGTGAAATACAAACATATTACTACTAAAACATCAACAATCTAAACAATATCAAATTAAAACATACCTTAAATTAGAGTTTTTGTATTAAATGGGGAAGGGGTTTGGTAGAAATGGGTGAGGGGTTCGGCAGAAATGGGGGAAGAGTTTGGTTCAGCAGCTACGTGGGCAGGTTATTTGTTTGACCAACAACCAGTGTTCACCGCGTTTGTCTAAATCGGTGAAGGGAAAACCGTTTTAGATAAACGCGGCGAATATTAGGTTGTTGTGACCAAATTATTCACCTACCAAGACTAAAAAATGTGAGAAATGTTCACCACTTTTGGATCTGTGTTGGATTTTTACTTTTAGGCTGCTACTCTAATATGCATATAACGATAGTAGTGTTTCTATCTATGTTCTATAAAATAAAGGAAATTAAATATGGCGAAAATTATGTTGGACATCGCATAAATGGAGGTGGACTTAAATGGAAACAAGCTGATATATAAGTAGATAATCGTAGAAATTAGAATGAGCTTGGTAGAAGGGATTAATAATAGAAGTAATATATAGATATTATCGCCATAATAGAGAAACAAAGTGTACAAATCACCAACATCATATTCAAAGAACATCCTTCCTTTGCTTCTGTATAGGATACTCCGTAGCTCTTGTAGTTTGAAGGAGGCAAATCTTACACTCTTGTCTCTCGTAGAAGAAAAGGCTGAGGTCACTCTCGAAAAAAAGTTAATGTCATGTTTGGTCACTAAGTTTACTAAAATGGGTCATGTTTAGTCACTAGAAAAAATTAATATCAATAATGGTCATTAACTTTAGTAAAACGTGTCATGTTTGGTCATTCTCCGTTAGTCTCCATCCAACTTTGTTTATAGAGTCCATTAAGCGCTGATGTAGCAAACGGAATCGCCTAATTAGCTAGATTTAACCCAACAAAAATAAAACCAGACCCGCCACTTCATTAAAAAGAAAAAAACTTAACCAGTGACCCAACCCTTTTCCTTTTTCTCTATTTGACCCAACCGACTCGAACCTTCTTCCTCCTTCCTCTCTCCGAAAATTTTCATCTTCCCCATCTTTCTTCTCTCCAGATCCGGCCACCTCCTGCTCCACCGCCAAATCCGACCACCTCAATCTCATCTTCGTTCGATCATGTCATTTTTTTTCCTACGGCTATGGGCGAAAGAACGGAGAAACTCGAGCACTTATCCCGACAATCTCATCTTCGCTAGATGAAATGCGTTTCCACAAGTTGGCAGGACATCATCCTCGACCGCTCATTCGGGATGCGACATTCGAGGCAGCGGCCGCCGTCACTGTTCGAGCTCCTGTTCCAAAAGAACCTTGAATGGACGGGGTCGAATGTCCTTGACGTGAATTACATTTCGGCTGAGAGGAAAGAAGAAGAAGAAGTGCAACCAATGCTTCTCCAAAACATTATTGATTCCATGCGGCCGATTTCAAGAAGGTCTCTTCCTGCTATGGCTTGATTTATTGCACCTGTTGCTCCTCTCAAAAGCTATCCGTGTAGGGAACCCATTAACTAGAGAATGGTTCGAATTTGATTGGAAGAGGTGTGGTGGGATAGCGCTCACTATTGGAGACTTTCGATCCTTGTCGGGATCTTACTAACGAACTTCAAGATAGTTCTAGTGCAGGAGGAAGTGGGCAGCGATGGCGGTGGAGCAGGAGGTGGCCGGATTTGGAGAGGAAAGATGGGGAAGATGAAAATTTTCAGAGAGGAAGGAGGAAGAAGATTCGGGTTAGTGGGGTCAAATAGTGAATAGAGAAGAAGAGAAATGGTTGTAGTGGCGTAGCCAAGATTTCATCTAAGGTGGGTCCACTTAGAAGAAAAATACACCTGGTAAAATAATTTTTGTTAACTTTGCGAATCATTCATGACATAATATTATATTGGAAAATTTTGGTTAATTAAAATAGATTAGCAGTCGAAAGTATCAAGAATATTACTCTATATACCAAACAATTATTAATGATTTAGTTAGTCGTTCTGTTTCGTATGATGTTCTTTGTCAAAAACCATTAGTATCTATAACTCGAGTTGTCAAGAGATATTTAATAATAAATCTTACACCAAACAATAATTCATGATTTAGTTAGTCATTCGCTTACAAATGATGTTATTTGTCAAGAATCTTTTCGAATCAATAAATTGAGTTGTTGGAAGAGGTTCAATAATATATCTTATACTATTTACTAGCACGCTCCCTCATATAAGAAAGTCAACTTATAGAAAAATGAAGTTTGCACAAATCTGTATACCGTGTACTTAACAAATGAGGTGGCCAAGATTCGAACACAAAATCTTTCGATCAACTATTCTCAATTAAATACGCCCTAATTTTCGATATATATTAACTATTGTACCTAATTGAACAATTTTCCTTCCGAGTCAGGGTTGGTCCCAGGACCCACCCTGTTATTCTCTCCCTCCGCCACTAAATGGTTGGGTCATGGGTGAGGGTATTTTTAATGACGTTGCGGGTCGGGTTTTATTTTTGTTGTGTTAAATCCGGCTGATTAGGCGATTTTGTTTGTCATGTCAGCACTTAACGGACTCTATTAACAGAGTTGGACGGAGATGAATGAAGAGTGATCAAACATAACATGTTTTACTAAACTTAGTAACCATTATTGATATGAATTTTTTTAGTAACTAAACATAAACAATTTAGTAAATCCAATTACCAGTATTAACTAAAAAAAAGTAAAGAAAGAACGAAATGAGCTAGTGTTTCTACTCTTTTTCATCAACGTTTTTGCTCGTCCAAAACCCCCCTGTAACTGTAGTGTTGAAAGCTGTCTTTTACAGCAAAAAATGACAAATGTTCATTTGTGTACTCTCACCCTCTGATTGGGTTGGGTTATATTTGAACCTTAGGCTCAAGTTTATCCTGATTTGTCTTGAATCCTAGGACCATCAAATCTATCCTTTTCAAATAAATGTTAAGATTGAGTTATGAAGTTCTACGTAAGTTTTGCATCGACAAATATATTAAAGTGGAGTTGGGAGTCGTTTTTCAGCATTTCGAATTTTCTGCAACGAGAGGGAAAATAGAAAGGGCAAATCTATCCTTTTCAAATAAATGCTAGGATTGAGTTATGAATTAGGTAACCAGTTCGCAGAGCGGGAGCGGGAGCGGGAGCGAGAGCGTGAGAGCGCTTGTTTTTCAAGAATTCAATATTGAGAGCGCGACAAGAGCGTCAAATTATAGTATTTAAATTAAATAAATAATCTAGTTATTTTGTAAATTTATTATATATAATATATATTGATGAATATCGTCCATCTTCTACAAAAACTTAAAACTTGGAACTATATTGAATGGACCTGCGGGCTATGAAATTATTGGACCTTTTTCCTCCAAGCCTAGAACATTTCCGGAAAATTAATTTAGCCCAACAAATTAATGGTTGTTTAAGATGAAACAGATTCAGTTTCTCTATCCAGTATCCACCATAATTCTATCCCTCCTCTTTCTCTCTCTCCAACAGAAAAATCCCCATCGCCGTAAGCTCTGGCAATTTGAAATGGCCAAGGCAATCCCCATCGCCCAACCATCACCCCAAACCTCCACCATCGCGGACAGAATTCACACTTGCTGTCGACTTTTATTTCGATAGAAGTCCAAGATATCGCCACTATCACAGATCCAACTTCTTGTTCCGTCGTTGAGATACATCTCAATCTCTGCCTCCATCACCGGGAATACCTTGCATGTCCCTCGCCGTCGACTTCTACCCCACTTTTGACTTCTCTCCTTCTCTTTTCAGTATCCACGCTAAGAAGATGACTCCTTGTTTGCCAAATCGCGCTCTTTCCCACAAAATTCGCGCTCCCAGAAAAACAAGTTCGCGAATTACCTACGCTCTCCCTTGGATCCGCGTTTTGACGCTCCAAAGCGGGAGCGTTGGGCCCAAACCCACGAATTGGGTTACCTAAGTTATGAAGTTCTACATAACTTCTACATCTACAAATATATTAAAGTGGAGTTGTTTCAGCATTTCGAATTTTCTGCAACGAGAGTGAAAGTAAGAAGGGTAATTGTGTCTTCACAATCATTATTTATTTTTCATTCATAAGAAAAAAACATCAATTCCAGGATTCAAACCATGGTCTGCCCAAACGAAGACAACAACCATTACCAGTTACACTAAAGAAACGTTTTGTATCTTTTTAAATACAAAATATAAAAATCTAAAATCTAAAAATTATATGACTTTTCCACTATTGTTAGCTAGCCCACTAACTCTCGCGAAAGTATTTTCTTTGTTATTTGATATTTTAATTTTTATATTTATATTATTTTAATTTGAGTTTGATACTAAGTTTAATTTAAGTCCTCTTACAAATGGAGAATAATTTTAAAATTGCAACCCAAATATCATTAATTCGAATATTGCATATTGAATTGCAATATTAAATGTGTAGATGTGATGTATAATTATTATTGGAAGTTTCAGAGAATAGCGGGATGGAAAAAAAGCTCTCTTCGACTTCCCTTGAGCTGAGCGCTCCGGCGACTACCGCTGCCCCTCCGGGACGGCCGCCGGACCCTGCCCAGCCAGCAAGTACAACAGATATCCTTGAGAATCATCCGGAGGTCATGGCTGACTCGCGAATGCAGGTGGATGGCGTGGGATTCACTGCGGCACCATCGTCAACAGCGATGTCGGCTGCCACGGTAGCGGCCGTCAACGATTCAACTTCGATAGGCAACGCGATTTCGGATCTGAGTCAGTCAATCGGGAACACAGCCACGTTACCCCTGACCTCGTATGCTAACGTGGTGACAGGGAACCCTAGTTCCCAACCACCCCTGAAACAGCGATGGATCCCTGTGGGTGAGCATGACTTGGTTCCAGGGACCTTCAACGGCGAACCCGAGCTCAAAGTCTCTGATTCCCTGAGAAACAAGCTCAGTGCACCCTGGCAACGCACCCTCGTGGTTAGATTGCTAGGACGCTCGATTGGGTACTCTACCCTGTGCAATAAGCTCAAGGCTCTCTGGCGTCCAACTAGCGCGATGGAAGTGTTCGCTCTGGACGACGTCTGCTTCTTGATCAAGCTCGGGAATGACAAGGACTATCTCAGTGCGCTGTCGGATGGTCCGTGGGTTATTTTCGATCATTATTTGGTGGTTCAACAATGGACACCCTTTTTCAGAGTTACGGACAAGCTTCCCAATACCATGGTGATATGGGTCCAATTTCCGGGACTTCCAGTTCATTTCTATCACCAGGAGCTCCTGTTCGCGCTTGGTAATATGATTGGGAGGGCGATTAAACTCGACTTTCACACTCAACACCAACAGCGTGCCAAGTTTGCCAGAATGGCTGTGGAGGTAGATCTTTCGAAGCCCCTGGTGCCAAGAATAAGACTTGACGGCAAATGGCAAAAGGTGGAATTCGAAAACATCCCTGTTGTGTGCTTTGAATGTGGGAAAGTTGGGCATACTAAGATCATATGCCCCACCATCTATAAGGATCGGCCAATAGCGGGGGTGCAGGACAGGTTGCCGGCTCCGGCGTCGGAGGTCGCTGCCGGAGAGGAAAGTCCTGAGGACGGTGCCGGATTCGGGCCATGGATGCTAGTAACGCGGAAATCTCGGCGGAATCAAAGGGAGGTAGTGGGGCAAGGAAAGTCGGATCAAAAACCCCAGTCCCCCAACGGTCACCATACATGGCACTCAGGGAAAGGGGAGGAAGAGGAAAGGGCGACGAGTGAAAACCTGCCCAAAATACAGAATGCGAAATCGGGGAAAGTGGCGGGAAACTCTCCTGGGAAAAAATCAGAGAACAAAAAAGGGAAGGGGGCGATGGGACCTACGACAAACACAGCAGAGAAAGGGCTTCTCGGCCCGCGACCCAGTCTTTTGACTATCTCCTCCAGGCCCACTAAAGCTACAAATGATCATGAGGCCTCTTCTTCCATGGGAAGTCCGCAATCAGAGAAGCCCAAAGCTTCCATAGAAGTCAAGACTCAAGTTGGGGCTGCTGCAGGTGGGTCGGCCCACACCAAGAAGATAGGCCCAGGCCAGAAAGCTCCAACTGCTGCCTCGGCCCAGGCTAAGTCAGGAGAGTCTGCAACTCGAATACAAATTATTGAACCAAAGCCGTATTCTCCTCCTCCACCGCGGGATGTTGACCCAGCTACCCCATCGGCAAACAAAAGGACTAAGCAAAAGAAAGGAAAAAGGAAAGACGCTGGCGAGGACAGCAAGAAGCCGCAGCGGGGCACCCCGATTCGGCACAACCCGGCTAAGGCGCTTCAAATCTGGTCCCCCCTCAAGGATCGAAAAGTGAAGAACAGAGAGAGACGTGTTTCGCTGACACTTCAACAAATCCAGGAATGGACTAATGCGGCAAAATCGAACGGAGAGTTGGAGAATGCAACGGTGGCTCATATCCCTACACCTCTGCAAGGGGACGGAGTGGTTATGGTGGCCGAGTCACCTACTGCAGCAATCTAGTGCTTGCCGAGGCTTTGCCTTTCCTTGTCCCTCTCTGCTCTTTCGTTTTCCCTTTTTTTCCTATGTCTAGTTCTCTGCAAACCAATTTTAAAATTCTTTCTTGGAATGTGGGTGGTGCTGGAAGCAGGTCGTTTTGCCGGTCTCTCAGACTTGCAATCCAGCTCCATCGGCCTAATTTTGTGATTTTGTTGGAGCCTCAGGTTAGCGGAGCCGTCGCCGATGCTGTGTGCGAGAAGCTTGGCTTCCCTGACGTTGCACGAGTGGAAGCTGCAGGGCGTAGTGGGGGCATTTGGGTTTTTTGGAATGCCCAGCATTTCGATGTCCAAGTTCACTCTGCAGGGGGTCAACATTTAACTCTCGCGATTTGCCGCAACAATCTGCCGAGCTGGTTCTTAACAGCCATTTATGCTTCCCCTCGTCAGCAGCCTCAAAGCCTGCTTTGGCACAACCTTGTTGAAGAAAGCAAGAGTATTACTCGTCCCTGGATTTTGACGGGCGACTTCAATGCGATTGCTTCCCCGGAGGAAAGGAGTGGGCCTTGCACGGCAGCCACTCTCCGCAGATGTAGGCGTTTCAGTCAATGGATCAATCAGGCGGAGCTGGTGGATTTGGGTTTTTCTGGACCACGCTTCACGTGGACGAGGGGATCCCAAGCCTCCACTTACAAAGCTAGTAGACTGGATCGCAGCCTATGTAATCTGAGCTGGAACGAGACTTTCCCTGACACCTCAGTCCTCCATTTGGCGCGTGTGGGTTCTGACCACCACCCAATTCTTACTTCTGTTGCCAGCCAGGGAGTCCCGAACCCTTCTTCTAGACCTTTTAAGTTTGAAGCTGCTTGGATTACCCATGATAATTTCTACAATTTCTTAGCAGACTCATGGAACTCACAGGCCGCTTTACCTCATGCTTTGCAGGATTTATCGATCAAGTTGCAAAATTGGAATGTTACAGTGTTTGGCAATATCATCCAAAGAAAGAAGAGGATGCTAGCTCGCATTGGAGGGGTAGAGAGGCGGCTGGCTGAGGGCTTTTCTCCGGGGTTAGCTAAACTCCACTCTAAACTGTCGACGGAGCTAGACAAAATCTTAGAGCAGGAAGAGCTACTGTGGTTTCAGAGGTCTCGTGAGAACTGGGTCAAGTTCGGGGAGAGGAACACTTCCTACTTTCACCAGCTTGCCAAAATCAGGAGAAGGGCCAACAGGATTGCTAGTTTGAAGGATGAGAATGGTGATTGGGTGACTGATAGGCTGCAGCTGGCTGCCATGGTCTTTCACTACTATTCAGAGTTATATAGACAGGATGGCCCAGTTTATAGCGACCTGATGCCGAGAGGAGCCTTTCCCCACCTCAGTCATACGGAGTTAAGCCAGCTCCTCCGCCCCTTCAACATTCAAGATGTTCATAGGGCTGTTTTCGAGATGAAACCCTTTCAGGCCCCGGGCCCGGATGGCTTTCAAGCCATCTTTTACCAGCATGCTTGGAAGACTGTGGGGAAATCTCTGACGGACATGGCTATGTCTTTCTTTGAGGAAGGGGACCTTCCTGAGGAGGTGTTTGCCTCTACGGTGGTTCTTATTCCCAAGGTAGAGAATCCGGAGACAGTTGGGCAACTCAGGCCAATCTCTCTGAATAATGTCAGTCTCAAGGCTATCACTAAGGTTATGACTAGCAGACTGAAAGAAGTCATGGGCACTCTGGTCTCCCCGAGGCAGAGTAGTTTTATTCCTGGCCGCCAGACAACCGATAACATCATTATTGTCCAGGAATTCCTTCACTCTATGAGAAAGAAGCGTGGCAAGAAAGGGGGTTTGGTGATGAAAATCGACCTTGAGAAGGCGTACGACAGGCTCAGATGGGATTTCCTTCGGGACACTCTTATCGAAGTTGGTCTTCCTACCTCCTGGATTAGATGTATCATGTACTGCGTCGAAAAGAATGTTATGCGTGTCTTGTGGAACGGAGAGCTGTTGCAGCCCATTTCCCCTTCTAGGGGAGTCAGACAGGGAGATCCTCTTTCACCCTACCTTTTCGTATTATGTATGGAAAGGCTCTCTCATAGAATAGATCGGGCTGTCCAGGATAAGCTGTGGAAGCCTATCAGGCTGTCGACTGACGGCCCGGCGCTAACTCATCTCTTTTTTGCAGATGACTTGATCCTTTTTGCTGAAGCTGAAAGCTCTCAAGTTAGAACCATCAAGCAGTGTCTCGACGAGTTCTGCGCCAGCTCCGGTCAGCGAGTGAATTTCAGCAAGTCCCTGCTTTATGTCTCACCCAATGTGGAGCATAATCGAGCACAACGGCTTAGTGACAGAGCTGGAATCCCTTTGACCCACAACCTCGGTCGCTATTTGGGTCTGCAAGCCATCCATGGGAGGATCACGAAGAGCAGATATCAACCTCTGATCCTTCAAATCCAAAAGAAGCTCGCCCCTTGGAAAGCCAGGCGTTTGTCTCTAGCGGCGAGACTAACTGTAGCTCGTTCTGTGTCCCTCGCCATTCCTACCTATCCTATGCAGACTGAACTAATCCCCATGAATGTTTGCAAATCTATTGATAAGATCAACAGGGATTTCATCTGGGGTAAGGACGAGCAGCAAGGGAGGATGCACTTGGTGGCATGGGACAAGCTAGCAGAGCCGAAGGATCAAGGTGGAGCAGGGCTGCGTCCTCTGAGACAAGCTAATCTTGCCCTCTTGGCCAAAGGGGGTTGGCGACTGCTTAAGGAGAAAGACACGCTCTGGACGCGGATGCTTCGAGCTAAGTACGGGAGACAACGGGAAGGATTGGATATGTTTCGCCAGTGTCAGGGAAGTTCCTTTGCTTGGAGAAGCTTTACCAAAGCTTCTTTCTTACTGCAGCAAGGCTGTGGTTGGAATATACATAACGGGAAGGACACTAAATTTTGGCGTGATCTTTGGTTGATGCAGGTCCCGTTAATGGAGGTTGCGCTTCAGCCTGTTCCAAGTGAGATGCTGATGGAGTCAGTTGCAGATTACCTCGGGGATGATGGAAGTTGGGATGTCGAGCGGCTGGCCCCCTGGCTGCCAGCAGATATTCTTCACAAAATAACAGCGATCGCCGTTGACCCCCTCGCCACTGAGAAGGATACGATTTTTTGGACGGGCTCCTCCAATGGTGTCTTCTCGACTAAGTCAGCGTACCAACTGGCCAATCCTCCTCGGCAAGATCACCGACAGCGGCAGTGGAAGCAGATTTGGCGCCTCCCAGTTCCGGAGCGGGTTCGGTGTTTCGCCTGGTTGGTCTCTTTGGGAAAAATTGCGACCAATCAACTGAGATATTCAAGGAAGTGTGCTCCATCTCCTGACTGCTACCGCTGTAATGGCACTGTCGAGACCATTGGTCACGTTCTCCGGGATTGCCCGCCGGCGAGTTTCTTTTGGAGCAGGTGTGTACCCGTTGCAGAGCAACATCGGTTCTTCTCCGCTTCTATAGGTGACTGGCTGCACACGAACCTCCTTAAGGAAGACTTCATGGAAACTGGTCTTAGCTGGAACGCCTTCTTCAGTATTGCGATCTGGCTGCTGTGGAAGAATAGATGCACGGGGTGCTTCAAAGGGACTGCTGCCACTTTGTCAGCGCCTTCCCTGAGTCACTCGATCAGGCACAAGGCCAATCTTTGGCACAAAGCTTGGGATGCCCCCGCAGTCTCTCCAGGGAAGCCTCAGTTAGTGAACGACACTAGGGTGGAGAGGATTAGATGGCTCGCTCCCCCAAGGGAGTGGATGAAACTGAATGTGGATGGTGCCTCGGCCGGCAACCCGGGCATCGCAGGTGCGGGTGGGCTGATTCGAGATGATCAGGGGCGGTGGGTGACAGGCTTTGTGGCCAAGATCGGGGAGGCCTCGGCGACTCTCGCTGAGCTGTGGGCGATTCTGCACGGGTTGGATGTTGCTTGGAGGCACAGGTGTGTTAATTTGATTGTGGAATCTGATTCTCGTTTAGCAATTCAGCTAATAAAGGACAGGCAGGATCCTATTCATCCCTATGCGTGTCTACTAGCCTCGATTCGTAGACGAATGGCCCAGAACTGGCTGGTCAACATTGTTCACACGTACCGGGAAGGGAATAGAGCCGCGGACTGGCTCTCGAAGCACAGTCTCGTCTATCCCTACGGTATGCGAGAGCTTGTTGACCCTCCCAGTGGTTTATGTCACGTCCTGCAGGAGGATAATCAGGGTATCTCTTTTGAGCGTCGAGTTATTGTAACTTCTGATAGATAGGCTCTATTCTTCCTCCTCCTTCCCCCTTTCGTTGTTCTTCTTCTTGGCTGCGGCCTCCTATTAATGCAAAAAAAAAAAAATTAAATTGGTATTAATTTTTAGAACAATTAAAGCAACGATATTGTTATGCAAACTGTAAGTTACCAGTTTTTTGAAAGTTTTAGTTTGGTTAATCGTTGAATCCTAACTTTCTTTTATATATGGCATGCTTGAAAAAATGGGTGAGTTTAAAAGAACACAATTTATGAATACCAATTTTATAGATGATTTCAATAGGGTAATTGACTAGATGTATCATTCATAGTTACTTAGTTTAATGTGAAATAACGTGGTATAAGACAAATCATGAAAGTCGGGATGGAGTTTTCATGAACGCGTTGATGAGGTCATGTGCATTAGCAAGTTAGGTACCACAAGATATGTTTAATGTTTTTGTTGAGTGAATAAGATTGTCCTTCAACTAAATTTAGAGTATCTTTGTTGATAACTAATTTTTTCATTGCATAGAGTATGGATGGAGAATGCTATTTTCTTACTAATTTTGTTATTGTATTGTGCATAATACTTTAAGGTTTAGATATTGCTATACATATATTATTTTTCAAGCAAAAGAAATAAATACTGACTAAAGGTTATCGTCATGAGTTTCCTATTTATGCTACTCTTTTTCAAACAAACTCTTTTTTTTTTGTTATGTCAATTTTCTTTTCAACCATAGGCAACTAAGTGACTACATTATTAAATAGACAAGTTATGAATGGTTATTCACAAGTGTTATAACCAAGATTGTGACACTTCTACCGGGCGACTGATTGGACTAGGTCCTGCCAAAGTCGTGCTACAAAACGGGCTCTACAAAATCAAGGGTCTGATCGTTAGATAGGGAGAAGAAGAGAGAGGCAAGGGGGAGGGGGGAAAGAGGCAAGGGGATGTTGGGTGGATCTTGAGATAGGTATTTTTTTTTTAATGGAATTTGACTATTTGAGCTTTTAATAGATACAAGTTAGTACATTCTATTTCAGTCACTAAATTTCTATCTTATATGTAAATATATTTAGAAAATGTGTAAAACGGCTCAAACAGGTTATACCTCAATCAAATCATTAAACTTCAAACCACTTGCTTGACTGGCTCAACGATTTAAATCGGTTTGACAACTTTGGTTATAATCATTAAGATTACAATGGTTACCATTTATGAAAATTTATAAGAATTTCGAAAATGAAAAAATAATGTCGATGTCACCTTAATATCATACGAAATTCAGCATTTCAATCAATTTAAAAAATTTAAATACACATCATAAATCCATTATCTTTAAATGACATTCCGACCAACGGGTCAGACAACAAGCTAGTTGATATTTATTGTCTTCTGTCGAAAGAAGAGACGGGTTATGCATAGAACCCAAGTCCAAAATAATTAATGAATAGTAAAAATATATATATATAAATATTTGCCTTGAAAGAGGCGAGGCCAAGAAAAAGAAATGGTTACAGGGGGATTACAGAGAGGAGGTGGAGGGGTCCGGATCTGGTGACTAAGGGGGGGTCCTTAGTCACTTGACTAAGCCCCCCTCAGCCTTTGGATTGATCTGATGGTCCAGATAAATCTATTAGTTATTATTAAATGAGAAGGGCAGTTTTGGCATTATTATTAAATTATTAACTTCTATTTTTTGGTTTTGTTTTATTTATTATTATTGAATTCCTTTTTTCCATCTGCACGTCTCTTCTCTTTCCCGTTTTTGCAATGTCCAGAGAGAGAGAGAAGCCATGGCGGAGGAGGAGAGAGAGAAAGAGAAAGACGACGGCGCTACGCTGGAGGAAATCGCGACGGCGCCGACGACGGTGGAGGAGATCGCGATTTTTCCTCCATCCATCCTCTTCTGCGTTGCCATTGCAGGCCGTAGGAGAGAGAGAGAGAGAGAGAAGCAGCGGGGAGAGAAGGACAACGACGGTGGAAGAGAGGGGGGCGACGGCGAGGAGATCTCAACGACGACTCCGGCGACGATGGAGAGAGGGCAAGACGACTACGACGGAGGTAGTGGGTAGAGAGAGAAAGTAGATCTGCCCGTTGTCGGGAAAACAGAGGAGAGAGAGAGAGACGATAGTTTGTATAGTTTGTATGTTTTGTAACATTAGTTTGTATGATTTGTATAGTTTGTATGTTTTATAACATTAGTTTGTATTGTTAGTATTTTTGTACAAAATGTCAGTATGGTTTGTATAGTTTGTAACATTAGTTTGTACTCTTAGTATGTTTTTCTTTGACAGTTTGTACTCTTAGTATGTTTTTCTTTGACAGTTTGTATTCTTAGTATGTTTTTCTTTGATAGTTTGTATTCTTAGTATGTTTTGCTTGTATTCTTAGTATGTTTCGCTTTGTATTGTAAGTACTAATAATTTGTATACTTTATATGTATTGATTTGTGATGCAAAAAACATTACAAACATGGTTGACAAAAATGACAAACATGTGGACAAAAATAACAAACATTACAAACAATACAAAAGAAACCAACAAACATTACAAACATTACAAAAGAAACAGTACAAAGCATACTAAACGTACAAAATATCACTACTAACAATACAGATTGATAAACTTGTATTACAAACAAATGAATACAAAGTATACAAATCTTAACATAAAAGTATACAAACTAGAGCAACAAAAATTACAAATTACAATATATACAAAATAGTCATACAAAGATTACAAACAATACAAAAGAAACCAACAAACATTACAAAATAACAAAGCGTACAAACATTACAAAAAACCCGACAAACAGTACAAAGCATACTAAACGTACAAAACAATACAAAACATACAAACAGTACAAATCATAACATAAAGTATACAAACTGGAATGATGAAATTACGAAATCGTCGCCGCCGCCAACAAATTGGCGATGTCGGTGTCTCTCTCCTCCTCAACCGCCGCTGCCTCTCTCTCCTCCACGGTCGTCGTCCCTCTCGTCCTTGTTCCTCGCCGCCGCCGTCGTTCCTCGCCGTCGTCGTTGTTCCTCGCCGCCACCGCCGTCTCTCTCTCTTCTCCTCTACCGCCGCCGCTCTCTCTCCTCTACGGTCGATTCGCCTCTCTCTCTTCTCCTCTACCTCCGCCTCCCTCTCTCTCCCCCGAACACAGAACGCCATCGACCCGCCGTCTTCCTTCGCCGTCGTCGTCCCTGGCCACCGTCGTCCTTCGCCGCCGTCGTCCATGGCCGCCGCCGTCTCTGTGAATTCATCTCCGCGTGCGACAAACAGGTGAGGGAAGGAATCTTTTCTTTTTTTTTTTATTTACAAAATTAAAATGTATAATTACCATGTTGTCCTTCCTTAAAATAAATTAATTATAGCCTTAGGATTTTAATGAGCATGGAAGGCTGAGATTAACTTAGCCAAGTGACTAAGGGTACCCCCCTTAGTCACCTGATCTTAACCCGAGGTGGAGGGAGCAATAACTCGACGCTCAAAAGAATAGTCAAATATATGCATGTAGTCAAACTCTCATAATGAAAAAAATTGAATGCTAGATATGCTCAAGTAAATATGGACATAATTACCCAAAAAATAAAAGTATATATCAACATTTGAGAAGTGTTCATCCACGTGTATAGCATGCATTTCATTATCATTAAAACCTCTATTATATCTCACTCTATCTTAGGTCGTATCAACGTGTTACTCTAATGTTACACAACTAGATCGTTTGCTAGATTTAATGTCGAAAAAAGTCATACAATTTATAATATAAATACCCTAATATTTATATGTCATATGTGATACATGTGATTACCTAATGTTATGTCATATATGAGACGTATTTGCTTACATATACTCAATGTATTAAACATTATATGAGGTGATATATACAATTTAATAATTATATGCATCAAACCAACTCATAAAATATAGATTGATTTTCTCATAAGTAGTAGTCGAGTTGGCTCTCTAGTCACAATGTTGGGACATCTCATAAGTTCAAAATGAGACAGTTTATGAGTTGTATTCAACGAGCCACCTAATCGAGCTAGTTCACGAGCTTCACGAGCCGAACAAGGTAGAGCTCAAGCTCGACTCGTTTATTAACAAGCCGAACTTTTTTTTTAATCGAACAAATTTTTATCGAGTTCAATACCGAGCCGCTCACGAATAGTTCCGATTCATTAACAAACCTATAATACAAGTAGCATGTTGAAGTTATAAAATTTATTAAGTGGAAAAGTGCCACTGCCCATGACTACCTAGCTTTCTCCATAAAAAATAATTATTAACTCCGCGAAACCTAACCATTTGACCTAACATCTATGCCTTCACCGGTTGGGTTAGAGGATTATTCTTATCTTGTGTTCTTGTGTGTCACTTTTTTGAGCTCAGGCGTTTCTGAATTGTCCCGTCTGCATATTGGCTGGCAACACTGATTGATAGAATGAGCTTCTTTCTTCCTCCACCGAACAACTTACAAAAGTGACTCGAAATTTTGGAGCCTTTGGGCTCTCATAGGCCTTTTTCTTTTCAATAATGATGGGATATGATGCATAGGAACGTAGACTAAAACTAAGGGAGAGATGTCTAGTCATAATTTTACAAGTAAATTTTGATTGAGAAGATATATTTTGTGGTAAAATTGATGAATTTTTGTAAAAAGTTTAAAGTAAAATGAGCTCACATCACAGTAGTGTAAAGATGAGTGATCTCTCATTACATCATAATGGAGTACTCAAAAATAAAAAATGTACATAATAGACTCAAAGCGAATACTATTTTGATCAGAAAAAATTAGAATATTACATATTTTGATTACAAGTAGATTATGCATTCTTATGAGAAAGAAAAGTCGAATTATGGATCCCTTCTTGAATTAGGAATCTAGTCCAATTAGGATAAGCTAGTTCTACAACCAAACTGCCTTTTCCCACTTATTACATTAGGACATTTCCTCTTCTTTTAACTTATGTGAAGAGTATAAAAAGCTAGAACCACTATTTATTGAGATTTATTAGTTATTAATAAAAAGAGGCTCCAAAGAGTGTAGCATATTAGGTATTTTCAATCATCATGTCATAACTCTTGGAAAAATAAACTTATCTTAGCACTTGGAAAAGCCCTCATGACCACACGAAAAAAAGAAGAAGAGAAGCACAGGATCTTTTGGA
The DNA here is from genome assembly GCA_946122785.1 of Linum tenue. NCBI lineage: Eukaryota > Viridiplantae > Streptophyta > Magnoliopsida > Malpighiales > Linaceae > Linum > Linum tenue. Next base: position 3,369,475 of record CAMGYJ010000010.1, on the reverse strand, counting down.
AGTTTGTAGCTGAGAGATCTTGGATTATGATGACACTTACCTAAATTATACTTTTATAAGTTTATAAATTACTATAAAAGTTGTCATAATCATAATCACTCAAAGTCAATTTATACTTCTTGAAATCTTATTATATATTAAAATGAAGATGATCTTTTATATGACCATTGAGATCTTAAAATTGTACAATTTGATTATAAAGTTTTGATTTTCATTTGTATGATAATCACTATTTGCTATAAAGGACTTCCAAGATATGAATTCATACTCTTAACTTCTGATGTACAATCTAATAAGAAAACATTTCTCCAGATTCCCAATCTCATAAGAACATTGATATCAGTCAGCAAAATCACTTTAGTGATCCTTGTCTCACAAGGATTCCTATCTAACAAGGATATCTAGTCATACTAAGGAAACTAATTTACATAAACTACTTCATGCACTCTTGTTAAACAATTTCTCTTTCTGTGACCATCAAGCTCTTATCAACTTGGGAACAATACAAGATCATAGAAAATGAATGGTGTATAACAACACATCATTGATCTCAAGCCAAAAACAATCCTACTTCAGGATGATGTTGTGTATATGTGTCCCTTGTCTCACATATCCATATAGGATCCAAGCTTTGAAACATTCATGCTTGCATATCATGATCCAATATGATTTCTTGGAGTTAGTCAAGTCTTTATAGAGAAAGTGAATGATATCATATACCATTTTGCTTGAGCACGACCATGAATTTAAAACTTTTCATAGAAGGGCATAGAGATATCACACCCTATTGAGGAAGAAACTCAAATAGTACATTATCAACTATTTTTCAAGCTTTGCTTACCGAAGAAATATCTTACTATGCATTCAATTATTATTGACAAAGCATAGTGTGAGAGTATGTAATCTAACATGTAGGTGACAATCTCAAGTTTAGGGACCGGTGAAACCCATATTATATTGTTTATCTCTCCCACACTCCGCCCAATTCTATTGCATCTTTCGTTATTCTGGTATCAAATTCATTTCGTTTTGGTCTTATGTGTGTTTGAACTCTACTATGACCATTTTCGTCCTTTTAACATTGTTCCGAGCTAGTTTTGGTGATTTTTAGGAGGTCATTGTGTCATAATGAACGATAACACATGGGATCAAATTGGAGAAAATTCGAGCGTCGACTAGAGAAGTTGAAGTTTGGCGTCTCATTTTTTGCTCAACAGTAAACTGTTGATCAAACACCTTCATATTTGGGAAAAAGCGGCATGTTCTGTTTCTCCAAAGAAACTTACGGTTTGTGGAGGAAAATGAAGATCAAGATTGTTAGTTTTAAAATAATGACCGCCAACCGTGATCTGGTGGGGGGGGGTATAAAGGAAAATATTTTATGGGTGTCGTGACATATTGGATTTTCACGACAAACTAGACTATAGAGAGCTTTTGATAGTAGAGGAACATATGAAACTAGTTCCAAACTCGAGGAACTTGAATGAAATTGGAGGATAGCTCAATCGCAAGCAAACTTCTCTCAATTTACTTCTACCCTTGAAATTTTGTATACTCATCCGAGGAAAACTTACTCCAAGGTTATCTTCCCTTATGATCTTCTCCAACTATGTGTGGGGGTCTTCTAGTTCATATACTCCAAAGGGGTAGATGAGATTGTGCTTCAAGAGTCACGCGACTTTATTTCCCTTCACGATATGTATGAACTAGCTGAACCACCCAATTATGAGATAAGAAACGCCGAATTGCTCTCAACATGCTAGCATGAAGGTGCACAGGATCATATGGTTGCTTAATCAACTCGATAGCTAGCATAAATTCTGATTCCAAAATAAGAAACTAAATTCCTTTCCTCCAAGCTAGTTGCAGATCCATGAGAATTCCCCACAATCCCACTATAATGGATATACTCAGCCGATTCTGCAGCAGAATCCTCTAACAATCTTTGTCACTATCTCGAATAACACCTCATGCTGCAATATCTGATCACTTGAGTCTGTGTAGATTATTGTCAATGATTAGCACGTGTCAACAACTACCTCATCCTAAGCCAAGTTTAACCTAAGATTGCATTGTCATATAGTGGTAATCAAGGTCATATTTTACTTGGGTCCTGGTACCCTAGCCTACTTCCCACCTAGTTGTTAATTAGTTAATCGGTTTTGGAGGTTTGAGTGGAGGACTTGAGGGAATTACTAGTTTAGAGATTGAATAAAGCTAAAAGCAGGTACTTTGGGGAACTATCCCTCACCCTAACCTAGGGCTACTATGTAAATCTAGATACTTAGGGTTATCGAATGTGGTGAGCGAGCTCATTTCCTTGGGTTTTCGTGGTTATCCACACACCTCTGAGTACGCCTCCCCTAGACCTATATAAAGTCACCTCGATTTAGGCTATATGGGGCAATAAGCTCATAGCTCCTTTCAATGGATACTATTCACCGTCCACACCGAGGTTTTATCCCGAGTTCTATCTAGGAAGGCTACCTATAGCAGGGGTTCGTTTGCCTCGACCACCACAGGTCCCTATTCATACATCTACCTCGATTTGCTTGATGACGCATACCCATCTAACCCCAGAACTCCATACCCAACGTAGAAGCGTAAAGTAGGCAAATAGAAAAGGTTAGGACGACTTACCCAAACACAATCAAAGATAGAATAGCAGTAGAATCAACTAGATAAACACATTCATTCATTCAAACCCTAAATATCCGTACATACATAGTAAACTCTAAAATTAGGATTTGAGGTTTAGAATCCCTAGTACCTTATAGGACTATTCCATAAAGAAGGGAAGAAGATACATAGAAGAAATTGAAGAAGACTTGAGGTTGACGAAGATGCCTCCTCTCTTCTAGCTCCTTCTCCTTCCTTCAACTTCTCTCTCTTCTCTCTCTATAAAAACAGAAATTCTTCTCTCAAAATCAGCTCCTCTAAAATGGGGAAAAGGGTCTCCTATTTATAGGCAATCAGAGGACGGACAAGTTCACGGCCAGAAGGGAAGAGATCACAGGCGGGATCCTCAGAGGAGAGGCCGCAATCTTGAACCGCAGTCATACTGGCAATGTGATTGTGATTCGACTGGGAAAACTCTTTGTTTCTCCTTGGCTCCTTTTTCGCGAAATTCGCGCCCTAAGCCCTCCAATTCGTGGTCGCGATCTTGGGCTTCCAGGCCGCGATCTTCAGCTTGTCTTCGCAGTCCAGGATCTCAGTCGTGATCTTTACTTCTAGGCCGCGATCTTCAGTGTTCTGCCCCCTTGCTACACTTGCGACCTTGTTTTGTACCTAATTCGCATATATCGTCTAACACACCCTAAAATCACATCAAATTCAAATAGGAACGGAATAGGGATGCAATTGACAATGTTTAAGCATTTATGCACATGAATTGGCACGAAAAAAAATCTCAATATGAAGGGTAAATAACACCAATTTAGGTATTATCAATATCACCATAGGGCCCTTGAGCTGCTCCATCGGTGTTGGCTTATGACATCCCCTAGCTGGGGGTGACCAACCGATCAACGCATCGGAATGAGACGGTTTCGGTTTCTTGTCAATACTTATGCTTACCGACTCCCAAGCTTCCTCCTATTCACTGGCTTTGGAAATCACATAATTAAAAAGAGTTGAGGGAGAAAGGGTCTTCCCTTTGAAGATCCTTTTGTTGCGTTGTTTCCAAATAAACTAGATAATGAGGCTAAAGTAACTTCCCCATTCGCCCGGCCAGGCTCGAATGTTGTTGTCAATGATGTTCGATCGTATCCAGTATTCGACCTCCAATGCCATGAAGTTTTGCCGGCTTGTGAGGAGGCATGATCTTTGCTGAAATAGCTTTGTCAATCCGGCAATCTTTGAGACAAAGTAAGTTTGACCCTGCAATATCACACTCAGGGCAACTGTGATTCGTGGTGAGATGGCAATATTTTCTAACAATGTTAGTGTAGATCTTTCCTTTGGCTGCCATCCAAACGAACAAACGAACTCTCTCCGGAATGTGGAGTTTCCAGATCGTCCTCCAGAAGGATACAATTTGAGAGGGGGCTTGCAGAGAAATGGAGGGGAAAGCAGAACTTGTAGAGAAACTACCATTAGTAGTTAGTCTCCATCTCCGTCGATCACCATCTCTAGACAGGTGTCCACAATAAGCACTCGAATGCAAGCTATGACATTAGGGGTGAGGTAACTCTCAAACTCCTCCACCTTCCAGCCTTAATCCAAATCCCAGTAGTGAGCCATTGGGTGTGCGAGCATCTCAGACAGAACTTCCTTGGTGGCCATGTCAACTAAGGTACCCGTGAAACCCCCAAATCCGTCCAGAACTTAGCTTCAATACCGTTGCTAATGTTAAAAGCGCACCCTTTACGAAGTATATCAGTAGTTTTACTAAAACTATGTTAGGCGAAGGAATTTCCCTTTTAGTTATTGAAAATGTCAAGTCCTTCTCTAGGGATGGCAAAAATATCCGTAACCGTGGATATCCACCCGAATCCGGCCTAATCGGGTAGGGTAAAACCCGAACCCGAAGGACATTTAGTGGGTACGGGTAAAACCCGAACCCGAATATTGCGGGTAATGGGTGGGCATGGGTTTCTAACTATCCAACCCGTACCCGCCCGATTATACGCATGCATGTGTATTTTCTCTAGAAATAATTATTATTTTTCTCTAACATATTTTATATTCAGCATATAAATATAATATTTTCATGAAATTGTGTTGTTTTAGTTAATTTTCTTCATTCTAGTGAACTATTGTCGTATTTTTCCTCTTACGTAATGTGAGAATACGTGTGAATGTTAACATATTAGTTGGAGTTATGAAGATAAATTATTATCCATGGATAACCGTGGATACCCGAAACCCGAACGGGTATGGACATGGTTTTAATTTTCTACCCGTTTCACATGTGGGTATGGGTATGGGTAAAACCCGAACTACTTTGGATAGGGTAACGGATATGCACTATCCGTCCCCGACCCGACCCATTGCCATCCCTATCCTTCTCTAGCTCTTCCATATTTGCTTTTCATGTCCATCGCGTGAGGGTAATGGCGGATTAAGCCATTGGGGGGCGGGCGTAAAGAGGAGCCCAGTTATCGGACGCAATCATGAGCCTGTGTATGAGTTTGTGTTGTAGGGCATGGTGGTGCCCGGGTGCAATACTACACTGACGGGCACTGGGAATCGGGCGTAAGGAGACGCCCGGTAATCAGGATCTCGAGTATGCATGATTTTGTGTTGTCAAGTGCCGGTTGTCGGGGCAAGCGCTAGGGTCTGGGCACAAGGAAGAGTCCGGTTACCGGGCGCAATCGTGAGCCTGTACATGATTTTGTGTTGGCAGGCGCCAGTTATCGAGCGCGGTGGCGTGCCCGGGCGTAATAGTGCACCTACGGGAGTTGGGCATAAGGAGGAGCCCAGTTACTGGGCGCAATCGTAAGCTCGGGTATGATTTTGTGTTGGCTTGCCTAGGCACAATTGTTTGCTGACAAGAGCCGGGCTTAGGGGCGAGATCGTGTGCCCTAGAGCTTGGGGGAAGGAGAAGCCGGGGGGTTCAGGCCCAATATTTCACTGCGGAGAGTTGGGGGCCGGGCGCGATCTTCGGTCCGGGTGCAATAGTTCATTGTTTGAGATGATGGTGGGTCATCTGCTTTTTCAGGTGCAGTAAAAAATATTTTTACATGGGGTATAATAATATATCACATGTGTAACCCAAATTCATGAAATAAATGAGAGAATGAGTTGTTATAACTTATACTTATAGTTATTATAATACCTTTATAATTTTATCAAATCTCCTTATAATTAGTGTTAGTAGGATGCTAATACTAAGAGCTATTAGCACCTGCTCCATTTGATAGTTAACATTACCAATTATTTATTGAATAAATACTAATTATTAGCCAAACCTTTCCTACGTTTTAAAATTTAGCCAAACTTTCCGAAATACAAAATATTAACCAAATCTTTTGTATTGCATCAAAATATTAGCCATTTTTTTGTTCCCGCTAATAATTTGTAACTCTTTTCTTAGTTAAATTACTAAGGTTTTGGAATATTGACTTCCATGTGTCTATTCCAAATCAGTATCATGTTGCTAAGTCAATATTATTAACAAAATTGTTAACTGTTTATATATTTTGAAAGGTTTAGCTAATATTTTAAAATATTGGAAAGATTAGACTAAGAATTAGTATTTACTATTTACCCTTATTTATTTATCATTGAGGTGGTGAAACAGTAACTTTTAGGTTATTAGTTAAACTTCCATAAAACAAGAAACCTATATTCTTCTTCTTATACTGTAAAAGCTGTGCAGTTACAGTATTACTGGAAGAACATTCTTCCACTTCTCATATTATTGGGCCGGGATACACACAAAGAGACCGATGAGTGTTCTCGGCCCAACACAGCCGTCAAGCCCATGTCGTATGCAGCCTGGTCGAGTTCACCTACGACAGAGAGGAGAGTTTGTTCTCCAAGTTCTACCCTAGTTACGTCAGGAGAGGGATATATGTATTCTTTCATGGCTCATAGCCGAACTGTGCATTAAAAGAAAACCTAATAAAGAATAGCTGAGGGTGCTCAACCCTCCGTGGATTAGTCTCGATCATCAATAGATCGAGGATACCACGTAAATATCGTGTGTTCTTGTTGTCGTTTATCACTTTCTTACATGGTATCAGAGCTGTGAGTTCCAACTTTGTCAATCACTTTCGTTCGCCATTGTCATGGGCAAGCTTGGGGACGAGACATCAGACAGCAAGCAGCCGCAGATGAGTGGCGCCAAGGAGAATGATCTTCCATCTGAGTACCAGATCCATAACTCCGATAGTCCAGGAAACATGCTGGTTGGCGAGGTTTTGACGGCATCGAACTATGGAGAATGGGCAATGGATATGAGAGATGCCCTGTTAGCGAAGAATAAATATGGATTCGTTGATGGGACGATTGAGAAACCAAACGATCCGTTAGAGCTACGAGCTTGGGTGCGCTGTGATGCCATGGTTAAAGGGTGGTTGAAAACCTCCATGGACAAGGAAATCAGAAGCAGCATCCGCTTTGCTGAAAGTGCTCGCGGAATATGGGCTGATTTGAGTGAAAGATTTGGGCAAGGGAGTGCTTCTAGGGCGTACGAGCTGCGTCGCCTCATTAGCACCTTGCAGCAAGAGAAGAACTCCGTGTCGGCATTCTACACAAAGCTCAAGGCGCTCTGGGAAGAGGCATCAGCCATCTCGCCGATTCCAAGTTGCGTCTGTGGCCTTTGTACATGTGGGGTCTCGCGCAAGGTTAGAGAACAGCAAGAAAGCTCCAGGCTTTTTGACTTTTTGATGGGATTGGATGAACCTTTTGCTCCAGTTCGTACTCAAGTGCTAGCTATGAAACCCACACCGTCCTTACCTGAGGCGTTTAACATAGCCATGAACGAGGAGCAGCAGAAGATGATCTCACAGCACAAGAAGCCCCAACCCGAAGCAGCTGCCTTCGTGGCCCGTGGCGAAGTCGAGCGGGGAAGTAGAAGCACGGGGGAGCGCGAGAAGTTGCGCTGTACGCACTGCCAAAAGGTTGGGCACACTCGAGAGATGTGTTATGAGCTAATCGGGTATCCTCCCCGTGACCGTGATCGCGATCGCGATCGCCAAGGAGACAAGCAGCAGAAGCGCAACGTGAGGCGCAATGAAGGCTCGGGTCGGGAGCCAAAGGCCTCGCAAGCTGAAGTGGAACAAAGTCCTGTAACTGGTTTCACTATACAGCAACTGGAACAGCTGAAGAAGTTCTTTGCGGGTTCACAGCCGAGTGGTGAGGATCCGGTTGCAAATATGGCAGGTATGATTTCTGAAACCTCCGAGTGGTTGCTTGATTCAGGGTGTAATGAACACATTACTATGGATGATTCATTAGTATCAAAGAAAGAAGTGAACATTGATGGCCAGCCAGTTAGAATTCCGAATGGGGCAAGCATTCCGGTTAAACATATTGGATCTATTACTCTGCAGTCTGGGTTGAAATTTAGCCGAGTATTGCATGTACCTGAGTTCCGTTGCAATCTGGTTTCTGTGAGTCGATTAGTGAAGGATAACAACGTCGCATTAATCTTTCTTGATGGTTTCTGCGTCATCCAGGACTTACACTCCAGGAAATTGATTGGGAAGGGTGAGCTTCGAGATGGCCTTTATTACCTCCGGTTATTTGGGAATGGGAGAATGAAGGCTTGTGCAGTTAGTGGGAACAGCTCCATTTCGGAATCGACCTGGCACGCTAGGCTAGGCCATCCATCATTCGAGAAGATGCAGCGGCTTGGCAGTGTCTTGTCTGTTAATTTTCATTCAAATAATGAACTTTGCCATCCTTGTTCTCGAGCAAAGCAAACTCGTCTACCTTTTTTGAGTAGTTCGGTTAAGACGAAGTCGGTTTTTGAACTTGTTCATGTTGATATATGGGGTGGATACAAGACTGCTTCCCTTAGTGGAGCCTATTATTTCCTTACTATCGTCGATGATTTTAGTCGTGGTGTTTGGGTATATTTGATGCGGTATAAGTCTGAAGTTGGGCGTTATATACAGCTTTTCTGTAACATGGTTCGTCACCAGTTTGGCAAGCCTGTTCGGCGCATACAAGGAGATAACGGGCTTGAATTTAACACTGAGGCACTCAAGGTGTATTATGAAACTGAAGGAATTCTACTTCAGACTTCGTGCACAGATACACCCCAGCAAAATGGTGTGGTAGAAAGAAAACATCGACATATTCTTGACACTGCTCGAGCCTTGAGATTCCAAGCGAATTTACCAATTCGTTTTTGGGGCGAATGTGTACTTACTGCGGTCTATCTCATCAACAGGCTACCTACCGTGGCCACTGGTACAACACCGTTTGAGAAAATCTTTGCTCGCCCTGCTAGTTATCGTCACTTGCGTGTTTTTGGTTGTCTGGCTTACTACAAAGACACCCATGGTCATCTTGATAAGTTCGCTGAGCGGGGGCGAGCCGGTGTATTCCTGGGATATGCTGCTAGCAAGAAAGGATACAGGATTTATGATCTACTCAGTCGCAAGTTAGTGACCTCCCGTGATGTGGTTTTCCATGAGGACACCTTCCCTTTTCGACTGCATGATGGGGAACAACTTCATTGGATACCCCGGCCATCCTTGCGAGCTGAGCACTTCGAGAAAGATGACCACGAGGATATGGGTAATGTCCCTTTGGACAACACAATTCCAACTGCAGGAGTGGATGCCTCCACGCCGCCGCCGGAACAGCGGGATTCCTCTTCCCCGCCACAAGCTGTGGCAACCCAGCAGAATTTGGGCATGGATGCAGCAGGGGTCTCCTCGCCAGTTCGCAGCTCTCCCATGCCCGCAGCTGTTCCCCGCCGCGGTGATCGCGTCCGCTACCGGCCGAAGCATTTGGACATGTATGACACGTCCACTGGTGCACATCGCACTTCCACTTCTACTGATCAGGGAAGTTCCTCCCATTGTGCTAAATATCCCTTAGCATCTTATGTTGCTTATGATAATTTCTCAGACTCATACTGTGCTTTTCTTGCTGCAGTCACCAATAATGATGAACCCACATCATTTCAAGAGGCAATGCGCGATCCCCGTTGGCGTGAAGCCATGACGCGCGAGGTGATTGCCTTGATAGAAAATGGGACTTGGACCCTCGTTGAACTTCCTCCCGGCAAACGGACCATAGGGAATAAGTGGGTTTTTAAGATCAAGTTCCTTCCCGATGGGACAATAGAGCGGTACAAAGCTCGGCTTGTGGCAAAGGGGTACACACAGATCGAAGGGCTCAATTTCCACGATACATTTGCTCCAGTTGCAAAGTTAGTGACTGTACGCTGCTTGATAGCTGTTGCAGTAAGTCGTGGGTGGCACCTACATCAGTTGGATGTGAACAATGCGTTCCTGCATGGAGATCTTGACGAGGAAGTGTACATGGACATTCCTCAAGGCTTCCGTGCACCCGGCGACACCAGAGTGTGTCGGCTTCACAAGTCACTTTATGGCCTGCGCCAGGCCTCTCGCAACTGGTACCAAAAGTTTACGGCTGCCCTGTGTGAATATGGTTTCCGCGGTCGTGGGGGAGCACTTTTGTCGTCGCACTTATATACGTGGACGATGTGTTATTGACGGGTAATGACCTACAGTTCATCACCACAGTTAAACAGTTTCTGCATGACCGATTCAGCATCAAGGATCTTGGACCACTTCGTTACTTTCTGGGAATTGAGGTGGCTCGCACTGCTGATGGTATTGCCCTCAGTCAGCGCAAATATGTCTTAGATATATTAGAGGATGCAGGTCTGGAGGGATCGCGACCGAGTTCATTTCCCATTGAACAGAATCATCAGCTGACACAACCGACAGATGAATTGTTGAAAGATCCGGCTCCTTATCGCCGACTAGTTGGTCGTCTTCTCTACCTAACCATCACGCGCCCCGGATATTACATATGCGGTCAACATCTTGAGCCAGTTCGTCCATGCTCCTAGTCCCATGCACATGGACGCAGCTTATCGTGTTCTCCGTTACCTCAAGGCTTCCCCCGGCAAAGGTTTGTTTTTCCCGGCAGCTAATCCTCTTCGTTTGACTGCTTATTGTGATGCAGATTGGGGTGGGTGCCAGCGTACTCGACGGTCCACCACTGGCTATTTCATCAGTCTTGGGAGCGCCCCGGTGTCGTGGCGCACCAAGAAACAGCGGGTCGTTGCTCGTTCTTCTGCTGAGGCTGAATATCGTGCCATGGCGAGCACGGTTAGTGAAGTTCTCTGGCTCCGCTGGCTGCTCCGTGAGTTGGGTGTTCAGCATGACGAAGCGACACCATTACACTGTGACAATCAGGCGGCATTACACATTGCAAACAATCCAGTCTTCCATGAACGTACAAAGCATGTGGAGATGGATTGTCATTTTGTTCGGGAACGAGTCCAATCCGGCGAGATTCTTCCCGTCAAGGTGCACACTACGTTGCAGCTTGCTGATATCTTGACTAAGGGTCTTGGCAGTGATCGTTTTCATTTTCTTCCGTCCAAGCTCAACGTTCGTGACCTTCACCGTTCAGCTTGCGGGGGAGTATTGGGCCGGGATACACACAAAGAGACCGATGAGTGTTCTCGGCCCAACACAGCCATCAAGCCCATGTCGTATGCAGCCTGGTCGAGTTCACCTACGACAGAGAGGAGAGTTTGTTCTCCAAGTTCTACCCTAGTTACGTCAGGAGAGGGATATATGTATTCTTTCATGGCTCATAGCCGAACTGTGCATTAAAAGAAAACCTAATAAAGAATAGCTGAGGGTGCTCAACCCTCCGTGGATTAGTCTCGATCATCAATAGATCGAGGATACCACGTAAATATCGTGTGTTCTTGTTGTCGTTTATCACTTTCTTACACATATTGTTGCAAAGTTTTTTTGGAACAAACCTTGAAAGTTGAAACAGTAGGTTTTTTTTTTTTTTTTTTGTCTGAGTCAGATGAAACAGTAGAGCTCCTTTTATCACAAAAGAATTAGGCAAACAGTTGGTATATTAATTTCACGCCCCACTCTCTCTCTCTCTCTCTCTCTCTCTCTACCTACCTATCTCTCTTGATTCGTTTGTTTATGAATTGTGAAGAAGAACGCCCCCTGAGTAAAGACGTAAAGAGGTGAAAGGAACACCTCTATTTATGCTTGCTCACCAAACACTAACTTCTCATCCTTCACGCCAAAAATCCGTCTTCTCTGCCCTGCAACAAGCCTCTCACTCTCTCTCTTCCCCTGCGTTCCCTTGCTCCTCATTTGGCCTTGCCCCCGTTTCCCATTATAGCTTAAGCTCACTATCCTTTTCGTCCTCCTGTCTTCGTTCTCTTCTTCTGCTGTTTCTCTACTTCCAATCTCAGGTCATTTTACGTACCCGCAACTCTCTTCCGCTCCTTTTCTCTTTCCACACAAATATGTAAACTCCGCTTCTTCTGGTCTTCCAAGTGTTTGTGTTTTTGCGTCAAAGGGCGGTGTTCTCTTCTCAATAATGTAATCTCGATTAAAGTTGCTCTCTTTTGTTTCTTTTCTCTTCTGAGTTAATGCCCATTTGCTTCAAAGTGCTTTGAATCCGCTTGTCCTGTTGATTTCAAATCATGGGCTGTCGTTAAATCTTCCTGGTTTAGCCCCTCTAGAATTTGTGGCTTGCTTTTGGTTCATGCCCATTTGGTGTAAATAGTTCAAAAAGTCTGCAAAAATGCAGGTTCTGGTAATGGGGTTTCGTTAAGTTTGGCAGGTCTTTTGTCTTCCTAAGCCTCGTTACTTTTGAAATTTAACATAGGGGCTTTTTTTAATTGTTTCAAATTCTAACATGTAAATCCTTAATCTCTCAAAGCTGCTTTGGTCTCCTGTCTTTGATTGAAGGGAAGTCTTTCCTAATGGTGAAGTAAAAAATTAGGTGCTCCATGGATCTCAATCTCATTGAAGTCAAACGCTAGTTAGAAACAGAGCAAATGGAGAGCATCTGTTCTTTCCGTTAGTTCAGGCTGTTCTGTCTCATCATGCCTTCAGTGCGCTAAAATCTTCTTGCTTTTTTCCTTATTTAACTGAAAGTGATTTGATCACTGCTAATGGATTCTTTTGTTCTTCACAGTGAACATTCTTAAACATTCATTCCTTTATATACGCATCTCAACTGTTAGATTTTCTAGAATTTTAAACTATACACATACAGGATTCCACACAAATAATCATGGGTCATTTTTACTATTACCTCCCTCCTAAGACCCTGGCCTTCGTTCTTGTTGTCCTTTCCCCCATGGCTCCTTGTTAATCTTCTTCTTTATGCAAATTTAGTTTCTTTGTTGGCCTCTCGAGTCCTAGTCTTGGTTGAGTCTGGTTCATCTTTGTTGGGGATAGAGATTGTGGGCACTGGGCAGAAAAACATCCTATTTCCTTTTGATCAAACCTTAAGTTTCAATGGAGGAGACATTTGTTCCATTGCGTGGTATAAAAAATGACCTCAATGGAAGGCTTTTGTGCTACAAACAAGATTGGACAGGCGGCCTCCGTGCTGGTATAAGGTGAACTTCCATGAGGTCTATTTATTTGAGGAACATTATTAATGTGAAGTATCAAAATGCAAGTAAGGATTAGTTCAGAAGTAATGTTAGAATGTTGCTCATTGTCTTGTTTGATTCAGGATCCTCGCTCCAACGACTTACATTTTCTTTGCTTCAGCAATACCAGTCATATCTTTTGGAGAGCAGCTTGAAAGAAATACAGGTATAAACTCACTGATATATTGGCTACCAGTGTTCTAGTTTTTAGTATCTCCCTAACAACAAACTCTGCTTTGATATTACACAGAAGGAGCTTTGACTGCAGTGCAAACTTTGGCATCAACAGCACTATGTGGGTTCATTCACTCAATTGTTGGGGGACAGCCATTGCTCATACTTGGAGTAGCTGAGCCAACAGTGTTAATGTACACATTCATGTTCAACTTTGCTAAGGACCGCAAGGATTTGGGGCCAAACCTTTTCTTAGCCTGGACAGGATGGTATTACTTGAATCAATCCATTCACTTTTCTGCTGAGCATGGTGGTTTATTTTCTTGCTGTAATGGAGTTCTCTGTTTTCACTTGCATTGGTTCTTAGGGTCTGCGTGTGGACTGCTCTCCTGCTTTTCTTGTTGGCAGTATTGGGCGCTTGCTCTATAATCAACAGATTCACTAGGGTTGCTGGTGAATTATTTGGTCTACTTATTGCAATGCTCTTTATGCAGCAGGCCATAAGAGTAAGTTTAAAATGAAGTGTTGAACATAATAAAGAATTGAGTCCCAATATAGGCGCCATCTGAATTGTGAACGTGATCCTGCAGGGAGTTGTTGAAGAGTTTGGCTTACCTGAGAGAGAAGACCCTCGTGAGACTGCACTGCAGCCTGCTTGGCGTTTTGGGAATGGAATGTTTGCTTTGGTCCTATCTTTTGGTCTTCTTCTGACTGCACTAAAGAGTCGTAAGGCCAGGTCATGGCGCTATGGAACAGGTACGGCTGTTGTATTAAGCTTTTTAACAAAACGCAATAATATGGATAATGGTGCATTCACAGTGAATCTAGTCTCTTATGTAATATTACTATCTCACCTTTTTACAATCTTTGTTTGAAGGCTGGTTGAGAGGAATCATTGCAGACTATGGTGTTCCAATCATGGTTGTTGTGTGGACTGGCCTATCTTACATACCAGTTAGAGATGTTCCAGCCGGAATCCCTAGGCGTCTCTTCAGTCCAAATCCATGGTCTCCTGGTGCATATTCTAATTGGACAGTTGTCAAGGTGAACCTTAACACTGATGCCCTAGAGCAGGACTTTGCAAAGCTTCTCGATCCCATAAATGTTTTTCTTAATTTGCTTTGCTCTTGGCAGGAAATGGTGCATGTGCCACCCTTGTATATCATTGGAGCCTTTATTCCTGCAACCATGATTGCAGTGCTGTACTACTTTGATCACAGTGTTGCTTCACAGCTTGCTCAACAGAAGGAGTTCAATTTGAAGAAACCGGCTTCCTATCATTATGACCTCCTTCTTTTGGGAGTTTTGGTACAAACTTGTTCCTCTAAGATATGATTTGTTCCTCCCATTGCAACTCGTAGATCACAAGAACTTAACTTTTAATGAATTTTACTTGATCAGGTCATAGTATGTGGGCTACTTGGCATCCCACCTTCAAATGGTGTTATCCCACAATCGCCAATGCATACAAAGAGTCTGGCTACCCTGAAACATCAGGTATTACTCAGGTTGCACTATGCTGAATTTACTAATCAAATGTGACCTACATCCTCTCCGTTCATGATTACATCCGTTTGCCCTTGTTCACAGCTGTTGAGGAACAAGCTCGTGTCAACAGCTCGAAAAAGCATCAGTAAAAATTCAAACCTCGGTCAGTTATATAGGAACATGCAAGAGGCATACAATGAGATGCAGACTCCATTGGTCTATCAACAACCATCTGCCCTGGTACATTATTTTGCTACTTACTACTTGTTTACTTTTCTAGAACACGAATCATCTTTCCGTTCCTTTTGCTCCTGGCTTGACTTTGCTGCTGCTGACAGGGATTGAAAGAGCTGAAAGAATCCACCATTCAATTGGCTTCAAGCACTGGCTACATAGACGCTCCAGTTGATGAGACTGTCTTTGATGTTAACAAAGACGTCGATGATCTCTTGCCCGTTGAGGTTAAGGAACAACGCCTGAGCAACCTGCTTCAAGCTATAATGGTTGGTACATGTGTTGCTGCCATGCCTCTCCTGAAAAAGATCCCAACTTCAGTTCTTTGGGGATACTTTGCTTTCATGGCCATCGAGAGCTTGCCTGGAAACCAATTTTGGGAGAGAATCTTGTTGCTTTTCACTGCTCCCAGCCGCAGATACAAGTGAGTTACCTCATGTTCATGTTGCTCGCTCTCCTTGGCGGCCATATCTGGTCAATGCTGACTGTCATTTCAACTTCTACAGGGTGCTGGAGGACAGTCATGCAACCTTCATTGAGACGGTGCCATTCAAGACAATTGCTTGGTTCACCTTGTTCCAGACAGCCTATCTACTTGTATGCTTTGGGCTGACGTGGATCCCCATTGCTGGAGTCCTTTTCCCACTCCTCATCATGCTTTTAGTCCCGGTGCGTCAGTATCTACTGCCCAAGTTCTTCAAAGGAGCCCACCTTCAGGATTTGGATGCTGCAGAGTATGAAGAAGCTCCTGCAGTCTCCTACAACATCGCATTTGAGGTCAGTGCTGTTTTCTCTACTTTATGTGCACCTACAGGAACATTGCAAATGACTTAACGTGATGGTGATGGGTTTATGTTATCCAGGAACAACTTGGTCAAACCAGAACGCCTGAAATCGACGGTGGGGAAGTTCTGGATGAGATGATCACAAGGAGTCGTGGTGAGTTCCGACGTGTGCAGAGCCCCAAACTGACAAGTTCAACTCCAGGTTCCTTGGAGGACATCAAGCCTGCATTTAGCCCGGGATTGTCACAGAGGCGACACAGCCCACGTGTCCGCGAGCTCAAGTCAGAGTGGAGCCCAAGGTACGGAGGGAAGGGAATCGAAGTGAAGAAAACTCCGAGCCCTGAGCCAGGACCAGGACCATCTACCCTTGGCCAGGGCACCCCTGGCTCATCCGTTTAAGTGATCATCCCCTTCTACCTTCCTTTAGTGAGTCCAGCGCCAGCAGCGAATTTGAACTCGAGAGGTCTTTTTCGTTTTTTGTAATGTGTATCGACTAAGTTGGGTGTGCTTGTTTGTCTCGTTGGTTCCCAAGCATTAAGTTGAGTTCCATTCCATGGATCTCTGTATCAGTTTCAGTATTGTTGTTTGGTTATGTCTTAGTTGTAAGCTAGTGGGCAAAGGACAAATTCATGCATGAATGAAATGCATTAAAAATGCATATCATAACAAGCAAGTTGTGATGGTTATGGCACTAACTAGCAACTAGCAAGCATGGTTTGGAGACCGAGAAATCTACTTTAAACCAACTTGGGGGATTCAAAGCTGATGGATGGGTTTTAGCAAGTGGCTTATCCTGATGCATCGTGGGGAACAAGAGAACAAACAATTCATTCATGGTGCTTTATTAAAGAGGTTTAGCTTCCTAACTGAAATCTAGTCACGATTTGCTGCACAGCTTCCTCGTGTCGAGCGGATTTTACTTTCATTATGTCAAGAGAAAAGAAGTGAAATTTCTTCCATTCTCCATCTGGGGGCCGACAACCAATTTTCAGTCATTCCCTTTGTGAATCTTTGCTTAAATCTCTTCCATGAAGATGATTTCTCCATTCTCTGATATGTTTTCTCATATCTGGAGACTCTTTTGTCTTGGTGTTAAAAGGGTTGATGTCTTCTGACTTCAACAATTCTTCATCTTTTCATTCTATCTGCCTACCTCCTTGTTTCTAACAATACATCGTGTGATTCGGAGATGTTGTAGCTTTTCGTGTATCAGTTCGAACCCGGTGTGGATTTATGCGATTTTCGATTTTTGAAGACCTCAAAAAGTTATAGTACGGAATAAAAAAAATCGCATCAATTAAATAATCGAGCACAAAATTGCATCGTTTGAAGTTTTGAAGTGTGTTAGGTGTAGATCGCCAGACAAGGCAAGATCGTTGGAGGCATCAACGATCCGGGGTAAATGTGGTCAGTGTCGGACCCAATATCTCTTCCAAAAATTAAATTTAAAAAAATTATAAAAAATCTTAAATAAGAGAATATCCAACTAATACAAGTTACAACAAAAGTCTTTTTAATCCACATAAAATAACTCATTATTCTTAACAAAATAATACTAGTTCTCCAAATTTCGCGCTCGAAATTTCGTGACCAAACTCTTTAGAATAAAATTGTGTGTTAGAATATGATGGTGGATAAGAGGTAATATAATTTTCCCCTCACCACCTGGTTCAGCCCTGAGTGTTTTACTTTGAGAATTTTTTATAGGGTGTAAAGTATTTTTGAGGGAAAATCCCTCTACACTATGTTTACCCAGTCGGATTTACTTTGTTATCTGTATACTAAAAGATTAAACACTATACGAGTCGTGCCTCGACTTTCTTCCGACGTTGAACACACCCTAATATGTCAAGGGACGATATGCCAATGAGGAACTCGAAATTGAGCAGCAAACCAATCAAGTGATCGATCCTCCAAGGAAAAATAGATACAAACCTCGTCAAAGCTACAAGCACAGATGTTGGAAAGCTTTCTCAGGGTTTTCCCCTTCGATTTGAGAATGGTGAGGGAAATCCAATGGCATTTCTGCAGGAGATAGCCATGCTTCACTGAAAACTTTTACTACTTCCTCGAACACCACTGCATTTCCTTCCGGTGTCAAGTGTAGACCGTCGCTGCAGAATGAAACTCAGGTTGGTTAGTATTCCTCAAGCAAATAAAACATCATGATTCAATTTGCAAACCAAAATGGTGGGTTATAGGGTAACTGCGTAACAGTAATAGTACCTTAGATAATTTTGCTGCCAGCCATCAGTTTCCTGCATCTTGGACCATAAATTAATGGAGCGCACACCCAGTTCCTTGGCCAAATCCACACAGTGCTGAGCATAAACTCCAGCCATGTCATTTGTCCTCTCGGGGTGTTCCATAGCTTTCTCACCATATACCGACCTGGACATGTGAGAATAAATGTCATTTAGAACACATTATTAAAAAAAAATCATTTAGAACAGATTACAGCAGCACCACTGTTAACCTAGAAATAAGAGAGGACCTACAAATCTGCATCTTAAATGTATTAGGATTAATAGGCAGAGTCATTCATGGGTTATTCCATGCAAAAAAGGAAACAAACACTTGTTGGGACATTTGAGGAGACAAGTAAGGACACAGTCTTCAGCACCTAATATTAAAGGAGACATGATCCTTAACAGATAAACTACAAGCAGTTATCTACAAGAATGAACAGGAAACTCAGAGATCATGAACTGGAATGGGAAGATGAGAGGATTGTCTTGCGCATCAAGACATATCAAGTGCATGCCTTTCAGGAGCAAAAGGAGACAACTTTATCCATAACTTAGTCTCTATTTAACTTGGTTTCAGTACCCTAAGTGTCCAATGTCTCTACAGTTCCATGGACATTGGCTTTCAAGTGAAGCTAAGTTGAGAACTTCCGTCAACTGAAAGGGAAAATCATCACAGGAACCTGCCTGTAAACTGAGGAAAAAGGGAAATAACGTACATGGCATATGCTTTACGCCCCGGCTCATCTACTGGTGGTGGAGTAATAAGCACAACCAGAATGGCAGGTGAAGATTCCTGCACAAAAAAATTCTCATCTGTTGGAAATGGAAACAGAAATAAACTGTCGCTGCATTCACCGATAGCAGTATGTAATGGAACTTCAGTGTTTAATTGATTCATTAGTACACACTGCATGGCCAACATACATGCATAGAGAGTGCCATCAAAGTACCATATTAGGGTTGATTTGTGCCATCCAACATCAGAGAAGAAAAACCATGCAAATGTGTAAATGTTCAACTGCTGTATTGGATGTCTAATGAATACAAGAACCAAGCACTTAAGTTTGAAGGATAACAGTTCGAGTCAACTGTAATTGCAATGGTGAAGAAAATCCCTCCTAGTTTTCCCATGCAGATGGGGGAAATTCTAGGACTAAAAGGTTGTTAGCGCAAGAATAAGATAAGTGAAAATTTTGTTTGAGAACTCTTGGAAGCTATCCTTATCCTAGGAGATCACATAGTTTCTCCCTGCTCATAGTGATTCATCCCATCCACGTTAAATAAACTATGGTTGACAATGTCAATGCAAAACAAACGAGCAAGTTCTGTATCGCAGAGATTAAGTTGCTGAAGCCAAAAGCAATGTTGACACAAGATGCGAGACAATGCAGTTTCAGATCTGTTACAGTAATCAGATGAGCGGAGTTGTACCTTAAACAAGAAAACATAAGGCACATAGCTCGCAAGTAGCAACATTGCATTATCCCTAGTTAATTTGGCTTGATAACAGAACAAAGGAACTGGTTTTGGCTAGTAACTTGTGAACTTTATCGTAGGCTATAGTATATACCCAATAGCTAATCTTGCTTTGAACTGCAATTCAAATTCCCAAAGATCTACAACTTTTGGAACTGAAAGCATCAAACTTTAAAGTAAGAAAGAAACTCAACCTTCAAATGCTTGACAATCTTCCTGAGGTTCTCCTTATATTCATCCACCGGAACATGTTGTCTTTCGCTAGTTCTGCCCAAAAGAGCCGCATCATTAGCCCCAAAGAAGACTGTGGCGGCAATGGGAGCCTTTCTTCCATCCTGCCCCATCCCAAAGAGAACAACGAAAATGCCAATCAGAGACAGAAACCCACCAAGGATTCGTAATACCCAATCACGCATTAAAAGAAAGATTTGTGAGAAATTACGAGAGGGAAGATGTGATGCAGCAAGAACAAGGCCCATCTGGTGTTGTACCCGCCATAGCCACGGTTGAAGACATCGGCCTGTAAGTGTTCGATGAAGAGAGTCAGTCATTCAGCGGGCATAAACGGTAAACTGAACACAAGGAATAGGAAGAACTCGAAAGGGGTTTACCTTGCGAGAGTAAGTGTCGGCGAGGGAGGCACCCCAGCCGCCTGATCTGAAAGACTGCTCGGTAATTGAATCCCCAAACAGGACGATCTGTGGTCTCATTGTGTGCTGTTCTCAGACTGCTCTGTAAATGGCTGCCTGGTTTCTCTCTCAAATTGATCCACCGGTTAATTTTAGGAGTTGGTACAATTGTGACACACTAGACACTATCTACTTATAAATTTTGTTGGGTTAGGTTAGCTCGCGTTGGTATGGTTAATGTCTAGGTTAACCAAAAAAAAAAAACAATTTTCCAATTATAAATGATTTAACTAAAATTTATAATAAATTATTTACAAATTAGAGAGATTCTATTAATTTAGACATTTTTTATTTTGTTTATAGTTAAATCGTCCGTATTTGTACTTTAAAAATATTCAAGTTTGGAGTGTCCCCGATGAACAGTATTCTTTTTTGAAAACTTATGCTTTAATATATCTAAAAATGTCATTGTTCGGCTATTTTCAACTTGAAAATTTCACGGGTCATCCAAATGGGTCAAGTTTCACTCGTTTTGAACGCATGAGTTTTCTAAAGTTAAGAAAATGGATTTTCATCGTACCATTACCATATTCAAAATTCAATAAGGTCGAGGGACCGGTTACTATAACAACATATATTTTGTTGTTATTGTAACAACATTAGTCTCCAACCAATAGGAAGGTAGGGTTGTGATGACTTTTTATTAGATGAGTTGACCTAGTGTAAAATCAAAGCAGGGGTATAATTGTCATTATGAAAAATATGTTTAAATAATAATAAAAAATAAAAAATAAAAAAAAATATTTTTTTATTTCCTGCCCAAAATTTCGGTCGCCGGAATTCTGCCACCGGTCGCCGGAAAATGGTCGCCGGTCACCGGAATATGCTTTTTGTCGCCGGAATATGCTATGTTGTGGCCGGAATATGCTTACCGGTGTCGGAATATGCTTACCGGCGTCAGAATCTAGTCATCGGGACCGGAATATGCCTATCGGCGTCGGAATATGCTCACTGACGGTCACCGGAGTTCGGTCAACGAAGTTTGTTGACCGGTCAACGATCTTCGTTGACCGGTCAACGGTCAACGATCACCGGATATAATGGTCTGCATTGTGAGATTTATGGTTTGGTTTCTCATATTTTTTTATGCCTTTTATGGTTTGCTTTATCGTGTTTGTGGTTTGCATTGAGAAGTTTCTGGTTTGCTTTCAAAAATTTTGTGGTTTGCATTGAGGGTTTTCTGGTTTGTTTTAGTATATTTGTGGTCTGCATTAGGACGTTTCTGGTTTGCTTTTTTGTAGTTTGATTTACTGTGTTTGTGGTTTGCATTATGAGGTTTCTGGTGTGCTTCGCAAATGTTGTGGTTTGCTTTGTGATGTTTGTGGTTCGTTTTAGGAGATTTGTGGTGTTCATTCGGAGGTTTCTGGTTTGCATTAAGAAGTTTCTGGTGTGCTTTCGAAACTTTTGTGGTTTGCTTTGCGAGGTTTCTGGTTTGTTTTAATATATTTGTGGTCTGTATTATGACGTTTTTGGTTTGCTTTCTTGTGGTTTGCTTTACTGTGTTTGTGGTTTGCATTAGGGGGTATCTGGTGTGCTTTTCAAAATGTTTATAATTTGCTTTGTGTTTTTAAATTTTTTGTTCCAAAGCACTTCAACGAAACTAAAATGAAATATAGTTAAAATATGTTCAATTTATTAATTCATATGACTACTTATAAAGTTGTAGATTAGAAATTATATAGCTAAGCATTTCATCATAAAACAAAGCATATACATTGACAAAGCAACTAATGCTTAATTGGAATGGCCGCCATTATAAAAAAAAAGTGTGGCTGCTTACTTCCAGCTGGGTTTTCGAATCAAGCTCTTGTTAGCGCTGAGTTGGACGCTGCCAAACCCAACAAAAGCAAATATACCATAGAAGTTAGAACGAGGGACGACGGCGACGGAATACGAATATTAAATGAATCGGCGGCGGCGGGTTTGGGCGAAGAGGACGGAAGAAACTTGTTTGAACTTTACCAATTCGGAACAGAGGATATTGAGAGACAAGTTTTATTTATATATATTAGGGTTTCTCGCTGCATCCCACTACCACCAGAAAGAATGGAGAATCACAGGCTTGAGCGGAAGCACTGCCTCCTGAAGCCGTTCTTGTCGGTGATTCCGTTCTGCCTATTCTTGCTGATGGATATCTACAGGAAGTACGAGACCCGACCGAGTTGCGACGGCGAATCCTGCAGCCCGAGCGAGCAGCTCCGCCACCAGAAATCAATCATGAAGAGCCAGAGGAACGCCCAGTTGATCGCCGCCGCGCTGATCTTCTATTGGCTGCTTTATTCTGTCACCAATCTCGTCGTCAAGATAGAGCAGCTGAATCAGCGCGTTGAGAAACTCGAGAATGGAATGTGGTCGGCGTCGGCGGTGGGAATTGTAATATTTTAATTTAATTATATTTTAGTAAGTTTACCCTTATACCCTTAATGAATCATGTTGTTAGTATAACAACACTTAAGGTGTTGTTATACTATCCGGGCCCTAAGGTCGATTAGTATTTAGGGGGAGAAAAGGTAACGAAGGGTTATATTTTGGCTCAAGATATGGGAAGGGCACGGTCCACTGCCTAGAATGTGTTTGCGACATGGTCCATGAAATACTAGTATCAAAGGCCAAATCGGTAGGCGATATTTAACGGTCTAATGATTGAACTACAGTTAAACCACGATTTTACCATAAAATATTCTGTCGCTGACTTTCTCGATATGGTTTCATGGACCATGGTTTGCAATATGTTGGTTCTTATAAAATCTTATACACAAAGTCACCCAAAGTTCTCATTTCACGATACAAAGCAAGAATATGTGGGGAAGTTTGTAAACCACCATGGGAATGCGTTGACAAAGAAATAACATAAGATAATTAATTAATTATTAAATTTCTAGAAGAATGAACGAAATCAAGAGACAAACGTTAATTACTTGACCTTCATTAATCACAACATATAGTTAAAGAGCTCATAACATATTGACTGATACGAAACATGCCTCTTAATTGCCTTTTAATTTAACCTTTGTCATTATGGTTTTATTCATCAAACAATTTTTGTTTTAAATCTTTAACCCTTTTGAAATAAATGTAAAAATTAAAAAAAAAAACACACAAACAAATGTATGTCGGTTTCCATTCTTGTGCAATTAATACTCATTTAAACCTTCTGGAATTCTTTTTAATTCTCTTAAAAAATTAATCCCCTACAACAAATAATACACAGATAACAACCAATTAGATAATAAGGTTTTTATTTCGATTATTGGATTTGCTAGAAATACAACAGTAGCCAACAAACAACTGCCACGTGGAGGTTCAAGACATGTAGTATGATACCTGAGAAGGACATGATTATGCCCCCTAACAGTATGAAGAAGGCAACTAATCTTTGACCCCTCATTGACCATTGAATTCTGCAAATTAACCCATTTAAAAGTGAGTAATTACTGTTCAATTTTTTTAATTTTTTTTTTACAAAAACCACCCTCCTCCATTCGTAAAAAAAAACCACCCTCCTCCCTAATACCTCACTAGAACACACTCACAAGTGCTAAAGAACCTCAACCATTCGATCACTAAACGATTAACGATCAAGATTAATTAGTATAATAAATGCAGTTTCTTCCCCCGAACTTCACCAAAAAACCTCTCTATTAAGATGAGCACAAAGGAAGATAAGCATAAGCTTCCATAAAATCATTAATACCATTCCTTAACAGTCATTTCCCGATTTCATTAGCCAAAAATCCTCGTGTTTAATTCTTCCTTTCAACAATGGATTATGAAAATGACAACTTGAGGGACGAAAAAGATTTTGTCTCCCCTTCCTCCCAACAACCACCACCACCACCAATGTTCTTGTCGGAAAAATACATCACCACCGCCACCATGCAACCCCACCACCACCAAGTTGATGAATTTCCCTATGATCCACCGCCAATATTCCTCCCGCCGCCGCCGCCGCCGTCATCAAATGGGTTTCTCCAAGAATTCCACAACCTCGACGAAGAGGAAGATAATTTCCACAATGGGTCGTCGTTAAATCATCCTCAGGTGTTTGGAGTCCACACTAGTTCCAATTTCGACTCTTCTTCTTCTTCTAGTTTCGGTGCTTTCCCTTACGGTTCTTCTTCATCAAACATGGATTTTCATGAGTACGAGTGTAAACCCTTTGCTAATAACCATGGCGACGGTAATTTCCATTACTCTGGTGGTGTTGGTGGTCATAATTACTCGAGCACCATCCCTCACCGGAATTATAACTATAATCATCACCACGAGATGGTTGAGATTATGGGATACAATAGTAATACCAACAATAATCAGATGGTGAATATGGTCGGCTTACAAGAGATTAAGCCATTTTCTGTAGCCGCCGATGAAGTGTTGTCTTGTGTTAATCCGAGTAACGGTGGAAATTATCATCACAACGTCCAATTAGCAGACTATTGCTACAAGAATAAAATGAGTAGTAGCAAGAATAGAGGTAGCAACAGAGCTCTAGGATTGCCTCCTACTACAAAGAAGACATGGAAAGGCCAACGCAAGAAGAACAACGTTGTCAAGGGTCAATGGACCGTCGATGAAGACAGGTAACAACTAACGTTAACACACACACACACACACACAAAAAAAAAAAAAAAAATCCAACATCATATTCGATCTTTTTTATTGGGTAATTGTGTTTATTGTCAATTGGTTTTGTTATGTGGGTACTCAGGCTGTTGGTTCAGCTAGTGGAACAGTATGGGATCAGGAAATGGTCTCACATTGCTCAAATGCTGCCTGGGAGAATCGGGAAACAGTGTCGAGAGAGATGGCACAATCATCTCCGCCCCGATATTAAGGTACTTAAAAATCACGAAAAATCGTCGTATTAAGTTTCATACATGAATATCTTCCAACAACTCGAGTTATACGTTGTTGGGATTGGTTGGTATCGGAGCTACTTTGTCACTGAAGTCTCTTGTTAAAGTCCTCACGACCCCTAATATTAATCGTCGCCTTAAAGCAAATGATATGCAAGGCCTCTCTGCAAACTTTAAACCATTGAATTGGCTTCGGTTTGAGGAATATATTTTTTTTTTGTATTTGATTTTTTCAGAAAGATACGTGGACAGAAGAAGAGGACAGAGTTCTGATACAGTCGCACACAGAGATAGGCAACAAATGGGCGGAGATCGCAAAGCGGCTCCCGGGGAGAACAGAGAACTCGATCAAAAACCACTGGAATGCGACAAAGAGAAGGCAGTACTCCAAGCGCAAATGTCGCTCCAAGTACCCACGTGGCTCGATTTTACAGGACTACATCAAGAGCTTGAACTTGGATGACGTCAATAACCGTCACGGCAGGAGATCGTCAGCGTCCTCGTCGAAGAACAACAACAACAACAACAACAGTAGTTCGTCAGCAAAGGCGACAATAGATCAGCAGCAGCAGAACAACTTGGATGATTTTTGTGAAAATGACAGATTGGTACCCAATTTCGACTTCGGTAACGAAGAGGTCCCTGATTTTGGATTCGATGACAAGATTTTTCAAGACGGGTGCGACATCGATTCGTTGCTCGACGGGCTGCCCCCTTGTGCGCCGTTGTCGGTGGACGGGAAGAGCTTCGACGACGAGCCGGAAGTGGCGACGGAGGAGGATGGGGCTCCGGCGGCGTTGTTGGACTATGAGGTGAAGAAGGAGCTGGACTTGGTGGAGATGATGCTCGTGTCACAAAAGAAAGGATTTTAAGAAAACATCGCGACCAAATCGTAATAATATGCTCGAAAGGGAGATTATTGTTTAAAAATATTGCCTAGTATATGCTGGTGATATTAGATTTTTGGGTATGGAAGAATATTAGTTATCTACTAGCTAGCTAGTAGTACTCCAACTTATTTTTGCCAATTCTTTTGGCAATTTTTGCTTTCTTTTTTTGGATGGAATTAGATATACATGTGCATATAGATACATGAATTTGTGGACATCATTTTGTTGTAGAGAATGAGAATTTGCTCATTGAAAATGTGGAATAAATGGGTCTTTGATTATATACTATGTATACCTTTTATTTATTTATAAATGTGAGTGTATCAAAATCACTTCCTAATTCTTTTCTTGGTGATTGTGGATTCCAAATCTCTCTAAAGATTTTTGCCTATTTTATGTTGGTAATGATCTCAAGGAAGCTACTCATCACTGCATTTTTATCACATTTTTCATCTTTTAACTTAATCACCTTCAACCCATTTGTTAGTTTCTCAAAAAGACTTCTTAGGAACTCAATATGGGACCAAAGGATAATCTTCTATTAAAGCGATTTCTTGTCTCTCAAGTAATATGTATTTCAATCAACTGTACCATTTCTATATAAAATTATGGTGAAATATGTGTTTTTAATAAGGATTTTAGAATATTAGGCAGCTTAGCTGTCTAAGAGGCTCAAAATATCCCATCCAGAAATATGTCTGTTAGATAGTCTTTTATTTTTTTTCACTAATCCATGTTTTGATTTTGATCATTTTATAGCATATTGTAGAGATCAATCCTTCGTAAACAAGTATTATCATATCGACCTAAACAAAATCTTATATGTTTCTGCCCATCCTGCAAGAGTCATACCCATCTCATGAGTAGCTTGGAGAGAGACAGTACAATTTATGCTAAAATTCACTAATATATGTGCTACATCAAACTTTTATATTAACTAATATAGTTACAGTATTTCAGTGCTTTCACATAATTTGTGCCCATTACTAATGTGATTCATTTCCTTTCTTAATTCAAAATTCTCATCCTTCTTTTTCATACAAAAATCAATATGTTACTACATGTGTTCAAAGCATATCTAAAAAAAAATCAACTTGCCCCGATTCATGCGAATATTATCCAAACTTATGTCAATGTGAAACAACCTATCTCAACCCATATTCCATATGAATATTATCCAATCTTATTCTAAACTATTGCATGGGTATTGACTATTGAGTTACTAATCTCGCCACACCCTCTTCCCGTTTCCAGTTGTAAGTAAGTTTGGTAATAGAAAGTTGTCAGGTTGAGATAATTAGGGTTTGTTTTTATTTACCGTTTTCATTGTAGATAAAAAAAAAACATGTTTTATTGAATCAGATTTAACCGGAATCTAATTAAATTCGAGCAAACTGCAATTAAATTGGGAGTTCTTAAGGTACTTGTTGCATTCAATTAGTGGAAAACTGAAGCTGATGAGGTGTATGTTACGAGTTTGGAGTCAGTACATCCGGTCTCCTGAAGTAAAGGCAGTCGGTAAATTACCGTAAAGGAAGAATTAATTGGTTTGCAAGTAATTAATCGCACATTATCAATTTTGTGTCTGAAACTTCACATGCGTCTTGCAATTTTGATTACGGTTTTGATTATATTTGTTCAGTTGGAGCAAGGTGATCATTTGTGTTAGAAGTCATTTTAGCAATATGATTACATGCATGTCACCGTAATTTGTACTTTTCGGTCGACCGAATTCTAACAGAGATCAACTAAATACACTAATGTAGGCACCCTGATGACTTATCACAGTCGACCTTTAAAATGTAGTGGTCGACCGTTTGTAGTTTAAGTTGTCATTGTTGGTCGACCACAATAAAACATTGGTCACCCTTTTCATTGGCGTCAGGAGCAAAATAGTCGACCGTAAAGGTATATAGGTCGACCACTTGATGGCGGTCATTAACAAAATGGTCGACCATTTACAGAATGAGGTCGACCAGATAGAAGAGAAGTGTTGTATCCATTTATCCATCACCATTTGACGTAAAATGAAGATCAAGAGTGTTGGTTTCGTGGTCGACCGAATACAGGAAAATCAACTTATGCCCTACGTCTTTTTTGCTTATGTATATCGATGTGGGTGGTTCTTTTGCTCGTACAAATTACGTTTTAAACCAACAGAATCAGCCATAAATAATGATAGCAATGACTCATAACTTCATAACATAAAAACTAAACAAACTAACAAGAAATACAATAAAACACAAATCATAATTGTTCACACATAACTAAAATCTAAAACCACATAATATCAATTCACAATCCTTTTTAATACTTAACAACAAAAACTGAAACGACATATTAGGTCGACCTAATCCTATATAAAGTCAACATAAAAGTCCTAACTAGTTGGCCAATCGAAAGTGATCTCATGCATGTCAGACATTTTAAAGTTAAGATTTCTCAAAAGAAAATTATTTTTAATAAATATTAAATTTAATAAAACAAGCATATAGGGTACTAAACCATTATAAGATACGGGCACGAATCATGTACCCGTAGTTATCAAAGTGATGCAGCTTCAAGAACGAACAGACAAATAGATTTTTAGGGTTTTTGTTTGTTAGGGATAGTTTGGAAATGAAAGTGCAAGCTCACACGAAATCAGGAGAAGACATTTATAAATATAATAGGTAGAATCTCGATCACAATCAAGAGAAAAACTTGATTGATACAGAGATAAGTTCAAGGCTAAAGCTCAAAACCAAGATAAAGATCAATATTCTCCCAAAAACTACTTCTAAACTCGAGTTTGACCCCTTTATATAGGCCAGGATAAAATAAACTAAAAAAACACAAAAAATAGCGTTCCAATCTGCCTAAGGCCAATCCCTGGTCACCTCCTCCAATTTCCCTGATCGGGGAATCCCTCTCCTAGTCGGACCTTCGTTTGACGGTATTCCCCGATTGGCCCCTGTCAATCCCCGGTCAGGGATTAACCTGCTCTGGTCGGGGATCTCTTCCACTCGCTACTACTGATGCATCACCGCTCTCGCATCAGTCCCTCCCTATTTGATAAGTTTTGCCCTTGAAACTTGGGTTTTCCTGCAAGGAACAACATCAACAGAATTTCTACATGGACTTCTCCTCAATGCAGTCAACATGTTATTTCGAGCCATCAGATGCTCTTCACTTCCATCCTCCGACTTCGAGCCACTGGTTTTTCTTTTCTCCTTGTTCCAGTTCAGCTCCATTTGTCTGTGATCTTCGCAGACTACAGCTGGCGACAATGGATTCAGCAGAAACTTCTGATCTCCCTTCTTGAACCAATAGCTATTGTGTCTTCCATCGTGAATAACTTCTCGATCATATTGCCATGGACGACCCAATAGGAGATGAGCAGTCTGCATTGGAGCAACATCACACCAAATTTCATCTGCATAATCACCGATCTGGAAACAAACTTTGGCATTCTTGTTGATTTTGATATTCCCATAGTTGTTTAACCAATGCAGGGTGTATGGTTGAGGATGCTTGATGATGCTCAATCCCAACTTCTTGACTGCATCCAGACTAATCACACTGATGCAACTACCACCATCAATGACCACGAATAACACTTTTTGTCGACCAAGCAGCGAGTGTAAAAAAAATTATCCCTCTGTTATGTCTCTGTGTAAGTTTCATAGATAAAGCTCTGCGGTTCACTCAAAGAAGTTTACCGGCCGGAGGTTTCTCAGCCTTGATCATGTGCTCATCCACATCATCATCTTCAGAAACAGCATCAGAACCGAATCCATTCCCCATGGGTTTCTCTTCATACTCCTCAAAAATTACTCTCCATCTCGTAAGACCATAGCCTTCCTGTTGGGGAATTGGTTGGCCTTGTGACCTCATCCCAAATAGGGGTGGGCAATCGGTTCGGTAAATCAGAAACGAACCGAAACCGAATTAATGTTATTCGGTTCATAATTCGGAAGGAAAATATAGATAGTTCAGAAAGCAGGGTTCTTTCAACCATTCCGAATTTCCGACCGAAAAACCGAAATACTATAATTGCAAGCTCCAAATGGTGGATTTTTATGTTTGTAGTTGTTTTTAGGCTTAAATATTTGAAATGTTTTATGAATTATGTGTGAAAAGTTTGATTTTATCATTGATGATGCATATAATTGCATATTTATTGTTTATATTAGGGGTAAAAAATAATTTAAAAGCGAGGAGATACAAGTAGCTTAACAAATTCGGTTTTGTGTGAAAAACCGAACCGAATTATAATTCGGTTCAAATTCGGTTTGAGGTTTGGGAGAATTCGGGGACCGGTATTCATAATTTTGGTTCGGTTTCGACCGAATGCCCACCCCTAGTCCCAAGAACTTGAAGAATTGGATGCTTCTAGTTGATCCTTCATTCCTGGCATGGATGATTGGGGTCGTGTTCCTAGGGGTGGGCAACGGGACGGGACGGGATACCCGTCCCGTTTTAAACGGGTACCCAGTCCCATTTGGAGACCAAAGTCCATCCCATATCCCAAACCCATATGGGAAACGGGTACCCATTACCCGTACAGGACGGATAACGGGTACCCATACTACCCATAAATACCCAAAGTTTAAACCACTAAAATTTTAACAAAAGTTTAAACTTAACTTGTATTTGCTTAACAATCACAAGACACAAAATACTTGGTTTGCAAATTACACATTCATGAACAATCACAACACATAGAAATAAATCATTCCAAGTACCAAATTATCAAAAAAAAAAAAAAAAGTTTCATTCAACACATCCCAACCCTCTCTACTAATTCACCAAACATGTAAGTGAAAAGAGTGAAAGGGTAAGGGCCCAAATGGAATTGAAATTGAAATTGAAAGGGTAAGGGCCGAAATGACCAATGGGTTTTGAATTGGGTTGGGGTGAATTAAATTTCTGCATTTGTATTGAATGGGTATAACGGGTACCCATATTACCCAAACGGGTATTCGCGGGTAACCCGCGGGTACCCATATTAGGAATGTACAATCCCAAGTCCCATCCGTTTATAATATTACGGGTAATATGGGTACCCGTAACCCTTAAAAAACGGGACGGGTACGGGTATACCCAAATACCCGTTTCCCGTTGCCCACCCCTACGTGTTCCTAATAGCTGGCTTATCACATTCTTGCTTAGAGTGATTCATGTAATCCTCAGGAATGTTCTCTGCAACAGGTTTGAGCGGAGGTGGGTACCTTCTTCCCAAACTTAGCTTTAGCTGCCTCTCTACCTTCATGGCAAAATACATCACTTCCTCCAACTCCACAAACTAACGAAGCTCTAGTTCATCCTTGATTTCTCTGTTGAGTCCATGTAAAAAGCGAGCAATTTTGACAATAAGACAGTACAATAGCAGTGTAGTTGCAGTAAAGAGTAGTAGGAGTTTGCTTGCTGTGTTAGAAGTAGTGAGAGGTAGTGCAGATCTTGTTAGCTGCAGAGTGTGAGATCAAAATGTGTAAACACACATAGAGCTTAATAAATTTTTTTGATATTGCCCATAAAAAAAAGCGAGCAATTGTTGCTTCCTTGTCCTCCCTCACATTTGCTCTCATTAAGAGCAGTTCCAGCTCTTTGAAGTACTCATCAACAGAGCGTGCACCTTGCCGAATTCCCTGCAAAGAATCATGAAGATCTCCCAGATAGAAAGGCGGCACAAACCGATCACGCATCAAGACTCAGAATTCTTTCCAAGTAGAAACTTCATGTTGTATATTCCTTTTTTGTCAAAGCTAAAATGTTCCCATCAAGTTGCTGCATAATTTGTAAACTCATAGGTGGCTACAAGCACCTTCTAATGCTCTGATAAGGATTGTATTAAAAAAATAAAATCATCTTTCTCTCCCAATCGAAGTAAACCGATGCACTACTAATTTTTTGAAATGACGGAATTGAGAGTTTAATCTCTCGAACTGATCAACACATTTACCTTGCAAATAACACCCAACATTGAACTTGCCAAAGAAATTTGCCGTCGGGAAGTTCCCTCCTAATAAAATTGCTCTAACCAGGTCGTATACAATTATTCTCAGTCAACCCTAACCCAGCTAAAAGCCACCCCCACAAAACAACATCCCCGTCCTAAACAATGGGGATCAAACGCAACAAGAAAACACACACAACCTAACCCTGAAGTTCCTGGCTTGGTCTACAACAATTTTGTTCCTTCGAATGCAAGAAAACATATAAAAAATGCTATCAACGGAAGACAGAAACCCCAATTTCAAATCATCGGGGAAAAAACCCCCCAATTTCAGAGAAACCAAAATTTATCGACAAAACACTTTTCAAGCTTCCTTTGGCTTTGGCTTAATGCGCTTCACTCTCGAGTATAGGAACACTCCAGCTAGTGCTATCCCAGTGCCTGCAAATCACAATTTTCACAGCACAAACATCCTTTGTCAATGCTGGGAAATGGGCGAGTTGGTGAAGTCTTCAAATTGAAAAGGTGTGTTTGTTACCTATAGAATTGACTGGTGAAACAGGTGTCTGGAAGAAGATCACGGAGCTCACAATGACCACCACACGCTTCACACAGTTGCCAACTGAGTGGGTAACAGGTGATACCCTCTGCAATATCATGTACGAAACCTGCAGACATAATTGAATGAAGGGTGAGTTAAGCAAAAAGGTCGGAAGAAGATCAACATAACAGGCGTAGTCATAACGGCTATAGCAAAAGTAGCAATACTCTGGAAATAAAGTGCAGCTCTCACCTGCTGATATGCATGGAAACATAGAGCAGCAATTAGCGACCTAGTGCACACTTGTTTAACATTCAATCCCTGTTATGCAACGAAAGAACAATTTACGTATTAATGAAACGAGCACATTTGTGTCTATGTTGCAGAAATCTAAAGCTTTCTATAGGGAACATACAGCAGACTGGAGGTATGCTGGAGTGAACTTGACGCCTTCCATAAAGAGAGCCACAGGAGCAAGCAAGATAAATGACATAATTGTTATGATTGAGAAGAGGGTGATGTTGTCCATAGATTCCTGTTAACAAGTAACATTAGAATGCGTCAATGCACATCCCAAAGACAAACAATAAGAGATTTCTTCACTGGAAATATAGGCAGTAAATGAGGGGAGAAGTACCTCTTTCTTCACCATGACTTTTTTGCTCAGGACATTTCGAGATTGATTGGTCACATTGGAAGCCATTGCAGTCCAAAAACCAGCCCTATATTGAACAATACAGTAGAGAAAAATCATATTCTATGACGAAAACCAGCTCTTCCATAGGGAAACAAAGCTGCAGCCACAAACAGCTGTAGAGAAAATGTTTCTAGGAAGCAGGGACACCAAAAATGAAACATCTCCGCGGTACTTACCAATTGAACGAGGCTTCAGTCATAGATGCCAGTGCCACTCCACCAACAATTGGTAAAAGAGAAGAAACCACCCAAAGACTAGGAAACTGTACAAGTACAAGCAGAGTGTCACAAATTGATTTTACCATCGAATTGGAGGGGAAAACAACACCTACTACTCAGTTCTTATGTTTCAACACATTCCTTTCATTAGACATAAATTCACATAAGCCTCACCTCACCAAGGAACATTGCAGAGAGAAGAACCGAGAAGAATGGCTCCATAGCTTTGATAGTGTGAGTGAACGAAACAGCCACTTTCCCAAGACTCATGTTCGTGAAGAGATTACCGAGAGTGTGGACAACCGCAAGAGGCAGGATTGCAGCAAGCTGTCCAAAGTAAAAGCTATCCCATTAAAACCTCTCAAGCTCAAAGCCATCCAGTGCGCCATATATCAGCACCAAAAGAAAGCATCTCAATTTTAAACAGTACCTGAGCGCCACTAATTTTGGGCCTCTTATAGAGGTTGAAAGTCCACATGAAAGTAACGAGAGCAGTTCCCATAGCAAACTGGATGGCGGTAATCGTTACGGGGTAAGGGAAGACTTTCAAGACCTGCACAATGCATAGAATCACAAATCAGAAACCAGTCCACTGCCGGAGTTTCCACAAGTGAATGCACATCTAAGTTGGGAAAGAAAGGATTCGTCGTATGACTATAAACAATATGAAATCCTTTGTCTAGCACCACTGCATACGAATTGGCTTGCTAAGGGATTCTCCATAAACAAATTCCCCACATTACAAAATCATCATTCACCAACCACCATTTTCGTCAGGAATGATCTAAACATTGCGCGCAAATTTCAAATCTCACATTCACAACAATCATTCTCAAGCAGTACTGAGAAAAGAAACTAGTAGTCTGAACTCTGAACAAGATTCAAAGCCAAGGGAAAAGAAAAACGAATCCAACCAAAAACCCACCTGCTTGTTATAGATGTTGAAGTAGATATTGAAGAGATACCAGAGACCAAACAAGGATCCGAGCACCAGAGTCTTAGTGAAGCTACTGGACTTGTCTTCCTCGCCAGCGGTCTCGGCAGTGGCCTTCACTTCAAATCGCTCCGCCCTCTTCTCAGAAGAAACAAGCGGAGGCAGGGGATTCCATGGCCGGAGCTGGAGCTTGGAGGAAGGGGAGCCGAGGGACCAGGAGCGGCGGGGGAAAACGACATTGCTGGAAGCGCCGAGATCGTCCCGGCTAGTAGCTCGAATAGGGTCGAAGCGGAAGCCCAACCTAGGGTTGTTGGACCGGAGCGGACGGAGGAAGGAAGGGGAGGTAGTGAAGGCGGCGCTCTGCATTTCCCCGGCGATTGAAGGAAACGAAGAGCGAAAGGAAAAGATGGGAAGGAGGAAGAAGCAGAGGAGTGAAGAAAGGCGGTAGGTGGGAAAAAAGGGAGGAGTAGAGATCTTTGAAGAAAGGCGTTGAGAAGTCCGTCCAAAGTTTGGTGTAACGTCCGCCGTGGCCACTGAATTTTTGCTCTTATTTTTTGTTTTGTTTTGCCTTTTGGCCTAAGGGTCTGTTTGGTACTTTGGTTAGGAATCCCAAGCGAAGGGCGGATCGGATATTCTGAATCTGGAGGAACTTCTTAATATGGCATTTTGTCGTTTTGGCCCCTCTCTCGTTCGTTTTCCGGCAGCCGCTCTCCTCCCCCCCCAAAATCGAAAACGAACCTCAACCCTAGAATCTCGATCGAACGATCCCATCCCCAATCTTCAGTCTTTCTCTTCATCCCTTCTTCTCCAATCAGTTCCAGTTGGAGCACCAAGTTCTGGCTAGATGGGATTGGGATTTACAGTCGGCGTTATCGGAGTTCTGATTCTGGGCCACGCCGCCTATTCAACGATTCAGTGTAAACCTATGATCCACTGAGAAGCTTTGATCTTCGCAAAGTTGCGATTTTTTCCCGACTTGTCGATTAGTTTTAGGGGGTTTGATTGAATCCTCCCTTTGGGTTTGATGCAGATAGGAGCCTGCTGAAGATTATGGAGGAGGAATTCTCTGGGCCTCCATTGGATGTGAGTTTGCTTCCTTTATGATTGCTTCTCTTCTTCTTGCTAACTATAAAATCGTTAGCTTGATAGGTGCTTTGGGTCTGAATGACGGGTTCGATCGATGTAGGTGGTGCTGGAGTTGCTTGTAGGGCTATTGTGCTGTATGTGGGCAGCTTTAACTGTGCCGGGGAAGTTCCTGTCTGTACATCCCCATTCTGACGAGAACAGGTATGTTTGTTTATATTCTCAGATTTGCTGCTAAGTGGATTTTGTAGACGAGACATTTGTTATGTGGGTTCAGTTAACTATTTTCTTGCTTGCTATGCATTTGATTGCGAAAGGTTTACCATATATTTCTTCAGTTTTTTAGCCTAGGACAGGACTTAATTGTGGTTGAAGCAAGTTTCTTTCTTTCCTAATTAGCTTGCAAGTTTAGGATTAGTCATACGGCCCCTTGTTATGGACTTTCTGAAGAAACTGTATCAGGCACGAAATATACCTGTAAGCTGAGATGAAAAGACCAAATTGGTTTTTGAGTGTACTAGCTGGTGATATGTTGTGGGACTTTGAGGGTTAGAGGAGCTCTAATGAGAATGTATTCAAGGGTTAATCAGATCCAGCAACAAGTTTTGTCAGTGTTAGGGCTCCCAGCAGGACCTTTAGCTGGCATAAAAAAGAGCAGCTTCAAATGGTTGTTCTTAGTTTTGGAAGCTAGATTAACAATGGTAAACTCAATGATCTATTAGTAGGCTGCTTTCACTTTTCTAGGTAGCTGCAATTTTATCATCCTTTGTGCTTCATCTATCAGGGCTCTGTTACTGATTGGCAGTGTGTTATAAGTGACTATCAACTATTGTTCTTTGTTTTTCTAGATTTACTATGAAAAGTCATCAATCTGTAGCTTTCCGGTGATGAAATTTTTACAGTTGTAAGTGGCTACAGTTAGGGGTGTGCAACAGGTTGGTCTGTATGGGATCGCACCGGACCAAACCGATGCTTGGATCGAACCACATCGAACCAAATATAATATGGTCCGGTCCTTGGTCCCGTGGATTATATAAACACGGAAGAAAAATGGACCGAGTTGACATTTGGACCGGACCAAAGTGGTCCGAATGCGCTGTTGGTCTGGTCCTTGGTACTAATATGTCTTTCACTATTGGACCGTGGTTCTCCTGCGTTTGCTCTGGTCCGGACCGTCGCACACCCCTACAATTCTAAATGTAATTGTGATTTGTATATCTGCTTAGTCTGTTAGGACTCTGTCATTGATGCTCGTGTATTAGTGCTGGCCATAGCTAATGCACAAAAATATATTATTCATATAGCTTGATTGGTGGTGGACTTACACGCTGTAAAGAGGAATGCATGTTGGTCTCAATTCTATCGTTCTTTACTGCTTAAACAGCAGCATCAGTTGGTTATGAATTGCTTGCAAAACTGAATATGAAATGGGTCTAGACCCTACTTATGTTTAACATCAGAAGCTCGAGGAGATTGTGTTCCCAAATGGAAGGAGGCATTTCCCTGCTTGCTTTGTTCTTGTCAAGATATCGTAGTTTTTTTTAACGAGTGGCTAAGCTACCCAATTTCAGTGTGATGTCCTGTTAGCCTTTATTGCATACTGTGCCCCTGAACAATACTTTCTCGCCTCAGTTTTTTTGCGTGTATGGTTAAATGTCAGGGCTCTTGTTTCCTTTACATTGTTTAGACTTCCCTATTAAACGTCTATGGAGCTCAATGTCGACATCAACCATTTCACTGCTATTTGCAGGGTTGTTTCTTTGCCTGAGAACGTGGATTTCATGATCTTCAACCACAGGGGCAGGGCATTCTCTTCTGAAATCGACTTGAAACTCAAACACTAGCTCTCTTTCTGTGTTAAAGGAACGGATCATAATCTGTTTTCACATCCATCCCGAGGAAAGTGGTATCTCTCCATTGTTGAAACCTCCGCAAGACTTAGAAGCTACTATTTGTGAGTACTCATAAATGCGGCTACAATATGGAGTTGTTTGTTCACGATAGCATCATCCTTTTTGGCTATTCCTCACTACTGAAGGTTTACTTAATTAGTGTTTCTTTGTTTGTCATGTTTTTGGCATTTTGCTACAACACCTTAGGAACTGCCCCTTCAATGGCTGATTACGAGTCTCAGTGTACACGCTCCTAACTTGAATTCTAATCCCCTGCAATATATGCAAAACCCCTGTTTACAGCAAACTACACAGACGCAAGTTGATAAGGAAAAGGTGTTGTGTATTATTACTCAAAATATATAGGGATTATAACTTTATATAGAGTACAATGATGGCCTCTTATAATAATCCTAAGACTAATACGAAAATTATATAAATTCTACAACTCTGATAAAAAAAAAAGTATGGCATGCCTACTTTCCAATAGGTTTGTTCAATTTAAACTTCAAAACGAAATTCAAACATTAGATTACTTATAAGTTATAAATAAATTGACTTTTCACCATTAAACCAAAACTCATAACAGTTAAGGTAAGTACATATATTTCTCAGGCCAATCACAATATTTAAGCACAACTTTTAGTTGAGAAGAACGGCTGGGCATTAAACTAAGCGATATAGTATAATGGATAAAATCTGCTTCCTACTAATGATATAAACGTATACTGATACCATCGTTGTATCCTGACCTGTCATTTGTGATGGGTTACTTTGAAATACAACTTCATTTTAGAGAATAAAAACCCATAAGGACATTACGAAACCAAATTTATTCAAAGAACTTCATATTCCACTTCAAAGGTTCCATTTTAAAAAATAGGAGAGTTTAGCATGCCAAATCACTCATTTGAAAAATCTAAAACCAATTTTAATCAATGCAATATAAAGTCTCGTTCCAAATTTTGTACTTGCTGGAATAATCCCAAATCATTATCATTAGTGCCCCAACTACCTTATGTGCAAAATAGCTTTGGACCTATATTGCGATTTGCGTTGGTCTACTTTCAAATATAGCCACATGACAAACCAAAGCAATTAAGCAAAAATCTTCACATTCCAAGTAGAACGACTCAATTCAGCTTTGATAGCACTTTATACATATCGGTTACC
The DNA here is from genome assembly GCA_946122785.1 of Linum tenue. Lineage (NCBI taxonomy): Eukaryota > Viridiplantae > Streptophyta > Magnoliopsida > Malpighiales > Linaceae > Linum > Linum tenue. Next base: position 3,331,071 of record CAMGYJ010000010.1, on the reverse strand, counting down.
TCTGGACCTATTGCACTTGCTACCTTCAGATCTTTGTGAACACAATACAATTGAGGAGATGAAGTTGCCAATGGAATGGAGTGTGTTAATTAAGTGAATCACCATACAGTTGAACAAACAGAGTCTTCTTGATTAGCCATATGAATAATGGGGGTAGCTGCAATCCATCGATTGCTCCCTCTACGCAATCCAGTTAGAATCTTTGGCCAAGGTTGTAGAGATTAGAGTTCAGTGAGAACTTTGGGCACAGGAGGAGAGTAGGTTGTTGGGGGGTGGAGATGACGCGACGAGTAGAATGGGAATCTTTGGCAGCTGCGATGGGTGCACAATTATTGGGCCAAATCACAGTTTGGGCCCATTGAAATCAAAAACATATTTTTACTTGCGTGCTTAACAGACCAGTCACACTGGCACCTCCTAAATCTACCCCTAAAAATGCTTTGGATGAAGCAAATCTGAAATGAGATCCCTCGTTTCTCAGTTCACCTTTATATTATGTGTAGATTGTGATGAGTGATGAGTGTATATGTAGACAAATCATTGTCCTACAAATTCACTAACACGTCAAAAGTGGTGAAATGAGCCACCCTATTAAACTCAATCTCGTATAATGATCGTTGGATCCAATCATGCAAGATTAGGAGGAGGTTTAAAATATAGCGATTAACCCGACTAAAAAGTTAAAAGAACCGGTTTCATATAGTTTGCACAAAGATATGATTGCTTCATAGTAGTTTTGAAATCTAATACTAATTTAAGAAGTCGACATTTCTTCTACATATTTAATCTTGAAATTCGATATGCAATATTCAAACTAGTGATATTTCGGCTGTAATTTTAGGTTATCATATCTTTGTAAGATAGATAGAGATTAAAATTAATTATTAAACTATAACTAAATAATCAAAATATGAAAATCGAAGTAACAAAACAAGAAATAAGTACTTACGCGAAATTTAGTGGCAAGCTAATCGTTGAAAAGTCATATGATATTCATATTTTAGGTTCGCTTATGTTTTTAATTTAAAAAGATACAACAAATATACTTAGTGTGATCAGTTATGATCCTTGCTTTTCCTTAAACTGACCATGGTTCAAATCTTTGTACGTGTTTCTTTTTATGAATAAATAGAAAATATATAAGTAATTGTGGAGACTAAAATGTCCTTCCTTCTGGTATTATATTACCAGCTTGTTGTCCGACCCGTTGGTCGGAATGTCATTTGAACACAATGTATTTATGATGTGTATTTAATTTTTTTAAATTAATTGAAGTGCTGAATTTCGTATGACATCAAGGTGACATCGAAATTATTTTTCCATTTTCGAAATTCGTATAACTTTTCATCAATGGTAAACACTGTAATCTTAATGGTTATAACCAAAGTTGTCAAATCGGTTTAAGCCGTTAAGTCGGTCAAGCAAGTGGATTGAAGTTTAATGGTTTGATTGAGGTCTAACCTGTTTGAGCCGTTTTACACCTTTTCTAAATATATTTATATATAAGATAGAAATTTAGCGACTGAAATAGAATGTACTAACTTATATCTATTAAAAACTGAAAGTCAAATTTCATTAAAAAACATACATATCTCAAGATTCACCCACCATCCCCTTGCCTCTCTCTTCTTCTCCATCTCTAACAACTAGACATTGATTTTGTAGAGGCAGTTTTAGAGCACGACTTTGGTCGGACCTAGTCCAACCAGTCGCCTGGTAGAGGTGTCACAACTTTGATTATAACACTTGTGAATAACCATTCATAACTTCTCTATTTAATGACGTAGTCACTTAGTTGCCTATGGTTGAAAAGAAAATCGACAAAGCGAAAAAAGAGTTTGTCTGAAAAAGCGTAGCATAAATAGGAAACTAATGATGATAACCTTTTGTCAATATTTATTTCTTTTGCTTGAGAAACAATACATAGATAGCAAGGTCTAAACCCTAAAGTATTTTGCACAATACAATAACAAAATTAGTAAGAAAATAACATTTTCCATCCATACTCTATGCAATAAAAAAAAATTATTTATCAACCAAGATACTCTAAATTTAGTTGAAGGACAATCTTATTCTCAACAAAAAAAAAATAAATAAACATATCTTGTGGTACCTACCTTGCAAATGCACATGACCCCATCAACGCGTCCATGAAAACTCCAGCCCGACTTTCATGATTTTTCTTGTACTACGTTATTTCATATTAAACTAAGTAACTATGATTGATATATTTAGTCAATTACCATATTGAAATCATCTATAACAATTGGTATTCTTAAATTGTATTATTTAAACTCACTCAGTTTTCCAATCAAGTCATACTATCAAGAAATTTAGGATTTAACGATTAACAAAACTAAAACTTTCAAAAACTAGTCACTTGCAGTTTGCATAACAATATCGTTGTTTTAATAATTCTAAAAATTAATACCAATTTAAGAATTCTACATCACATCTACACATTCAATACTGCAATTCAATATGCAATATTCGAATCAATAATATTTGAGTTGCAATTTTAAAATTATTCTCCATTTATAGGAGGACACAAATTAAATTTACTGTTAAACTCAAATTAAAATAATCAAAATATAAAAATGAAAATATCAAATAACAAAGAAAGTTTTTTCGGGAGAGTTAATGGGCTAGCTAACAAGAGTGGAAAAGTCATATAATTTTTAGATTTTAGGTTTTTAGATTTTTTATTTAAAAAGAAACAAAATATTTCTTTAGTGTAACCTGTAATGGTTGTTGTTCTCATTTGGAAAGACCATGGTTCGAATCTCGAGATTGATATTTTTTTTCTTATGAATGAAAAAATAAATAATGATTGTGAAGACACAATTATCTTTCATATTTTCGCTCTCGTTGAAGAAAATTCGAAATGCTGAAAACTGCCCCTAACTCTGCTATAATATATTTGTAGATGGGTAGATGGACTCCGCATCAATGATGCAACCAGATTGTGGGTGCATGCATATCTTCATATTCGTCACTTTGATCAGTTGGTTCATCTTAAAAATGATCTTAACATTTACTTGCATAAAAATGATTGAGAAAATATTTTAAATTACATTCAAATTATTTATTTATGATTCACTTATTATATTTTTAAGTATTTCTAAAATTTAACAAGCTTTATTACCGCAATAATTAATAAAATGTTCAATTTACAACTATGTTCATCAATAGTTTTATTTTTTACGGAGCTATGACTATGTTTTTTGTATGAATTCTATGGACTATGTTTGGTTGGAATAATAATCAATTTTGAAATAAAAAATATGAATCCAATTTGGCAGGAATACCATGGAGTTTAGATAGATTCAACAAATTCTAATTTGACCATATATAGCATTTAATTATTTATGGTATATATTATAATTAAAAAGCAATAATATATGTGAACACCATAAATACTTTTTCACAAAATAAACAAATAAATCTCACATAATAAATGTTGTTGAATGTAAAGGGTGAAAAGAAAAGAGAACAATGTAGAATTTGCTTAGACTGAATCCCTATAAATAGAGCTTTCATTTCGCTTCAACCTGTACATTCAACACCATTGTGGCTAGTGGTATTAAGGCTATTCTCCCAATAACAAAATAGGTTTCAATTAAATTGATCCCAAAATATGAAGATCTCCAACATCTTCCTTCTCTTCTTACTCACATCTTTCGTCATCCTCGGTAAATACCTTGAAATCCTCTTCTTTTCTCGATGAGGATGTACTTTAACTGGTTTGTGCTTACTAGTGAAGGGGTTTTTAGGTGAAGGGAGATATTAATACTAAAAACTAATAATATTACCGCTAGACCACATTCTTGTTCACTATGTATTTTCATCATCTTATTCTTCATAAATATTCGTCCTTGTTATATAGGAAATGAAGTGGCCATGGCGAGGACGGGAATCACTACTACTGAAGTTGTTGGAAAAAGCTATAAGAAAGGAACAGGGGCAATCATCAATGAGGAGTGTGATCCATTGCCATGCATGGATACATGCAGGTCGATCCATTGTTTTGGTCAATGTTTAGGTCATAGATGCACTTGTTATTGCGCACATTGATTAACAATATAAAATTTCCATGCTTTGTGAGAATTAATTATTTATCAATTTGTATGATCATTATGATTCGATGGTAGTCGTTAGCCAGAGATGTTTTAATTAATAAAAAAATTACTATAGGAATAAAAATGCTTACAAAGAGTTTTATATGGTCTTTCTTTATGGAGCCATATATATTAAAATCCTTTTTGGTGGTTGCAAATATTATTGTCATATCCAACATTCAATATTTTTAGCATTAAGAGAGTTTATCTATTAATTAATTAATCCCATAAGTTAATTAAATGGAAACAAGTCAATGATGCAACCGGATTGTGGGTGCATGCATATCCTCATATGTGTAACTTTGATCAGTTGATTCATCTTAAAAATCATCTTAATCTTTACTTGGATAAAAATGATCGAGAAAATATTTAAAATTATATTCAAATTATTTATGTATGATTCACTTATTATATTTTACGTATTTCTAAAATTTAACAAGCTTTATTACCGCAATAATTAATAAAATGTTCAATTTACAACTATGTTCATCAATAATTTTATTTTTATGGCCTATGACTATGTTTTTTGTATGAATTCTATGGACTATGTTTGGTTGGAATAATAATTAATTTTGAAATAAAAAATGTGAATCCAATTTTGGCAGGAACACCATGGAGTTTAGATAGATTTAACAAATTCTAATTTGACCATATATAGCATTTAATTATTTATGGTATATATTATAATTAAAAAGCAATAATATATGTGAACACCATAAATACTTTTTCACAAAATAAACAAAAAGTCAACAAACAAATCCCACACAATAAATGTTGTTGAATGCAAAGGGTGAAAAGAAAAGAGAACAATATAGAATTTGCTCAAATTGAATCTCTATAAATAGAGCTTTCATTTCGCTTCAACTTGTACATTCAACAACATTGTGACTGGTGGTATCGGCTATTCTCCCAAAAATAAAATAGGTTTCAATTAAATTGATCCCAAAATATGAAGATCTCCAACATCTTCCTTCTCTTTTTACTCGCATCTTTTGTCATCCTCGGTAAATACCTTGGAATCTTCTTCTTTTCTTGATGAGGGTGTACTTTAGCCGGTTTTGTGCTTGCTAGTGAAGTGATCTGTGGGTGAAGGGGGGGTCTTAATATTAAAAACTAATAATATTACCGCTAGACCACGCCCTTGTTCACTATGTATTTTCATCATCTTATTCTTCATAAATATTCGTCCTTGTATACAGGAAATGAAGTGGTCATGGCGAGGACGGGAATCACTACTACTGAAGTTGTTGGAAAAAGCTATAAGAAAGGAGCAGTGGCAATCATCAATGAGGAGTGTGATCCATTGCCATGCATGGATACATGCAGGTGGATCCATTGTTTTGGTCAATGTTTAGGTCATAGATGCACTTGTTATTGCCCACATTGATTAGCAATATAAAATTTCCATGCTTTGTGAGAATTAATTATTTATCATTTTGTATGATCATAATGATTCGATGTTAGTCGTCCGCGAAAACGAAAAATCCATTGTAGGACTAAGAGACGAGAATGTAAAGTGGAAGACCAAGGAAGAAGATGACGCATTGATTGCAGAGGGATACTTCAAAGAGTTGTTACATGCTCAGAGCAACGCAGTGCCAGTGGTCAGATCAGTGGCTAATCTGCCAATAAGATCCAAAGTTACAGTTGAAATGAATTCCATGCTGGTTGCCCTAGTACTCCCAGCTAAAGTTCGGAAGGATGTCTTCTCCCTCGGAGCTATGCATGCTACTAGATCGGACGGATTCACATGGGTGTTCTTTAAGAGTGTATGGGACATTATTGGAGCTCAAGTGACCAATTCAATATGTAAGAAGTTCTTCGGCAGTGGAGCTTCTTTATCCAATATTAATCACACATGGATTGCTTTACTTCCAAAGGTTGATTCTGTATAGAACATGAGATAGCTACTTCCAATTAGCTTATGTCAGCGCCTATACAAAATTGTTGCCAAGATTATGGCAGACATATTGGCTCAGATTCTCCTAGAAGTTTTGGCCAAAGGACAAAATGCTTTTATTCAAGATAGATAGATTGTGGAAAATATCTTAATCGGACATGAGGTTATATATGAACTGTCTCAACAGAAAAAGATATGGCAAAGAGGTATGATGGCTCTGAAATTGAATATGGAAAAGGCCTATGACAGGGTTGAATGGTCATTCTTATTCGTGGTCATGGCTAAATTGGGATTTCTACCCTTAGTGGGTTACTTGGGTTCGCTAGTGTGTATCGTCAACAAGTTTTCCGGTCTTATAAATGGCAAACCCAGTGGCTACTTTCGACCTATAAGGGTAATTCGTCAGGGTGACCACTTGTGATTGTTATATATACTAAGGGCTTCTCGGCTGTTCTTAAGAAGGCATTAGTTACTTCTCTCCTCCATGGTATAAAGATTGGTCGGCATTGCCCGGTAATCTTGCATCTTTCTTTGCTGACAAATCCTATATGTTTCTTATAGAGGATCAAAGGAGGAGTGTGAGACTTCAAATGCGGTGTTGCATGATTTATGAACACTAAGTGGGGAAAAGGTGAATATAAAAAATTGGCAATTTGTTTCAGCAAGAATATATTTGCTAGTGGTGTTGTCGAAATGGCTTCTATCTTATGGTTGAGCTTGAACCGAACTTTCGATCTTAATGATGTGTCAAGATTTAATAAATGAGCTGGCTCTAGTGGCGTAGCCAGGATTTTGGGTAAGGGGGTGTCAAAGAGAAAGAGGAACGAAGGAAGATGAAGGGTCAAGGGTGGGACTGGGAGAAGCTTGCTTGTTAGGGATAAAGTTTCGATTACTGCTTGAATAAGCATGTAATTATGAGGTTTTTTAATTTAATTTATTTATTATTTGTAAACGGTAAATTATATATATGCAATAAAACGTATTAGCGTATCACGTAAGTAATTGTGGTTTAGTGGAAGATATCAAATCTAATAGTAAGAGGGTTTCAATGTTCAAATCCTAGCAATAGCATAAACTAATACCCCTATTTTTTTATGTTCTAACCTCGACCCAAGGGTGTGCCATGGAACACCCTACTTACACTGTGTCTCCGCCCCTGGCTAGGTCGTGTTCGACTCGACTCGACTCATTTATAAACGAGTCGAGCTCGACTACAACTTATGAGAAAATCAATCTATATTTTATGAGTTGGTTTGTTAATGATGCATATAATTATTAAATTGTATATATCACCTCATATGGTGTTTAATAGATTGAGTATATATAAGCAAATACATCTCATATATGATATAAATTAGGTAATCATCACATGTATCACATATGACATATAAATATTAGGGTATTTATATTATAAATTATCTTAGAGTTAAGCTCGAACCGAACTTTCAATATTAATGATGTGTCAAAATTTAATAAATGAGATGGCTCGTGTTCGACTCGACTCGGCTCATTTATAAACGAGCCGAACATGAACAAGGCACAACTTGACTCGACTCGACTCGGCTTATTAACCGCATGTAAATAAACCAAATAGAGAGAGGGCGGGAGGGAGGGAGGAAGGAGTATTGTACACTTTAATATGACACACATATCATTACCATAAGCATTGTATCACCCTAACAATTGAGGTTATGCACCCGAACCTAAGCCTCTGGACGGATAGAGTGATAAATAGTTTGGTGCATGAAAATATTGTTAAATTGGAATTTGTTGTTAGTAAATAAGTGCGTGCTTTCTTTTGATCCTTGCATTTTTTTTTTCTTTTTAAGAAATTGCTTATTGATTGTAGAGATGTGACGATATTCGCTTCTTAAGATCATATCCATCTCTACAATCAATAAGCAATTTCTAAAGTGGGCCCGTATCGTCACATCACCAATCAAGCAAAAATCTCATTCAATAATTTCCAAACTCCTACATCCCTAAAACCAATAAGCAATTGTCAATAGTGGACTCATACAATTTCTTACCACATAACAAAGAAAGAAAAAGTAGTTTGAAAAATAAAAGATATCCTAGGTGGCATTGCAAGATGAATTTCTTATTTAGCAATCTTGCTAAATAAGAAAGCACCCCCACATCCTTGCAATTGCTTAAAAGTGGTGTCACCTTGGATCCCACTAAATAAGCAATAGATATAAGCAATGAGATGGAGATGGTCTTATGTTATTCGCTCTAGGCATACCGCCAATCAATATTTGGATATTGTTCAAACCCATGAATAACGAGTCAAATCAGGTTAGCATAATATCAATTTTGGAGCAAACCTATACCCAACGTTTTAGTTTAGTATATATTAGACTCATCATATTGAATAACCAAAAATTAAAGGATACCCAATAATGAATTTTTTTGCATTTTTCTATATTTTAAAACAAAAATAAATGTGAAAACATTAACATTAAGCCTGTGAATTCAAGCAAGGATTGTAAAACCGTACCCGAGGTTGTACCGAAAAAGTCAGCAATGAGGTCATTTATGTTGAAATCGTGGTTCAACCGTTTCATAATGCTAAGGTTTTTCCGGTCAATATGATTTTACAAACACCGCTAAAGACATTTAGTGAAATTATCACATTTTTTCCACAATCGATCGGATCGAAATAAACCCATTTGAGTCTGACCTAAATAAGACCCAATTCAAACCCAATGCAAATTCATGAAAGGGTTGTTTGATTTTGGTGATAGTTAATTTGATGCGCTGTGAACTATACATGCAATCAAGAAAATTGGTATGTTGTGACTTCCATCGTTTGATTTTTGTGATAGTATTTAAATAATTTAAATTACCTTTTTAGTGAAATATCAATTTTATCATTTGTTTCTAATGTAAAACTGTAAAAGATATAGTTGGAACAAAATTAAACACAGCAATCTCACCCAAACTAGCTTAACAATCTCATCTAGCTATAATGTGAGATTTAACTATCCCTCATTTTGAGTGATAGTTTGTGTTACATAATGCAAACAATGCTTGTATTGTTTGTGCAGAAAATTAAAAAAAAAAAAAACCCGATACATCGTGAACAAAATACAATTATTATAACAATCTCAACCAAACTATCACCAAAACCAAACGACCCCTAAACATACATATGAGTTCATTTGGATCCAACTCGATACCATATAGATCATAATAATTAATTCAAATTATCCAATAAATGGTTGACATTCCTAATCCCCTCATCGCATCAATAATCAATTGGGTGAAGATATGAACTAATTAATCCTACATCAACCGACCGAACAAGAACTCGACAGCAGCCCAAGATCATGACGACAACAACTTCATCAAAGTGTGCCATTTCTCTCTTTCTTTTAACTTGAAGCCCCCCATTTTGGAGGTCTCCATCAAATTTTTTGCTTTTAAGTACTAACCTAATGCATGCCAAAATGGAATTCCAGTGTCGTCACCATACAAAGTGAAAGTTAACCCAAATCACTGAAATTTGAGCTGTCGCGTGACCCTGCGATATTCAATAAAGGTGATGAGAGTTGAGAGGCGTGCATGAAACTGGAGGTTACATAGATAGATGGGGTGTCAGTTCGGGTCGGGTTCGGTAAAAAACCCGAAAACCCGAAACCCAAAACCACTAAAACCGAACCCGAACCCGATAAGAAATTTTCGGGTTTCGGGTAACCCGAAACCCGAAAATTTCTTATCGGGTTCGGATTCGGTTAAAGCAAAACCGAAACCCGAAAACCCGAACGCCTAAGAATACGGGCTGAGTTCTATTCATTGGAAGTTTTTAGACGAAACCCGAAAAACCGATAAGCAAAACCGAACCCGAAACCGAAAAACCCAAAACCCGAAACGAACCCAAACCCGAAAACCCAAAAATGTATATAATCGGGTCGATTGCGAGTCAACCCGAAAAACCGAACTCGAATGGACACCCCTGATAGTTATGTTAAAACAGCATGCATTGAAGTGAAAGGGCAGTGGACTTCGGAAAGGTGTATTCAAATTATTGTTAGGATCGCTACCCGTCCGATTGGCCAACACCGTTAAACGTGCATGGCAGAATTACCTAGCTAGCTAGTACCTAAGATAGAGACCGTTGATATGTTTTTGTACCATTTTTGTTTCCTTCTGCAAGCCGGCCTCTTACTCGGTGGTTTGGTACAAACATTTGCTCTTGCTTGACTATAAGCATGTGTACGTGCGTAAAATATGTGTGAATTGTCCAATCGCATATCTCGCACGCGTTAGTGATTATTGAATGACACATCATTCAATAATCGAGAACACGTACACGAGGTTTTACAACGAATCAGATGAATTTCGCCTTTGTTTTAACCAAGTTAATTCGCCATAAAATGGCAGAGCCAAAAATCTAAACGAGGGTGGTTGAGATTTTACACTTATAAATTCGAACCAGTAAGAGATGCTAAATTTTTACCGATTAATATATTTTTCAAATTTATTATTAAATTTACAGATAATTTTACATGATTTCGAGAGTTAGGAGTACCATAGTCTCTCCTACCATCAACATGGATCGCTAGTGGTGGACCCTAAAATTTTATATAGAATTCTCCTTTCAAATATTTAATAAAATAATATTTAAAAAAGAAAATGTTCGACTACCACAAGTTACAACAGAAGTCCACGAATTGTTTTCGTATTCTAAAAAAAATTTAAAGTACACTCACATTTTGTAATGTTCAACAATTCTCTTTCGGTAAATTCTACTAGACAAGCATTCATGAATTTATCGCCTATTTGATTCCAAAACTTGTTCTTAAGGTAACCCAATGTTTAAAAGGCTTTGTCAACGCTTGCCGTTACAACCGTAAAATCAATAAGACTTTAATTAGAAGCACAATAACATGAAATAAATTTTAAAATATATTAAAGCATTTTGAGAAAATGGCCTTGGCCAAGTAAGCTCTTCTGCATTTTGCTTGATCCATGTTAGATTGTGGTGGTTATCTTTTTTTTTTCCTAATGAACGGTGGTTATCCTTTTTTTTAGCACGGTGGTTATCTATTTCCTTTACTTTAGAATATTTTTACATTAAAAAATCTGCCCATTTTGTATTCAAAAGTTTGATTTCTTATACTTTCAAAAAGATGTCATTTTTTCGGATGAATCCCCTCACTCTTTAAAAGGGAGTTGCTAATCATCGCCCTAGTTTTTACGAATCGCCCTAAATTAAAACTCAATATGACCTTTTAATCCTGATTTTTTTATTATTAAAAATATTTTATTCTAACACATTCCATTAAAAAAACATTACATGTCATCACTCATTCCACCGCCGGCCGACACCGATTAATTTGGACGGGACTGTTCTACTCAAATATCCAATCCCCGGTCAACTTTTTAATCACCTACAGTTACAAATTGATGGGAATAAATTTGACACTAAATCTTTTCATGGGCAACCCCAATTAACCAAGGAACAAGCGTACCATGTATCTTCACCTTTGGCTTCCGAAACCCCATTGGAATCATCGCCGCCGCCGACGGACTCGATATGGGAAGCTATGCCCCTTATTCTGATCGATAACTCAACAGTCAAAAGTATATGGGCTCCGATAGGCGGTATTACTGAATCCACTTTGCATCAATTACTTATTCTCTGGGTGAATCAAAATTAGTGTTTTGATCAAGTATTGACTATTGAGTAAGCCTCGGCGGCGGAGGTGGTTGGAGGCCGACGATGCAGTTTTGGAAGAAGATGAAGGAGGATTATTAGGGATATTAGGTCATTTGTTTTTTACTTTTATTTTATTAGCTAAGGTTAGTTTAGTAATTTGATATTTTAAATTAGGGCGATAAAAGTAAAACTACGGCGACATTTAGCCGTCCAGCTCTTTAAAGGCCCTCCAGTTCATTTTTAACTGATTAGAAACAAATTAAATTTTCTCATTATTGTTTGTACCAGTCAATTGTATAAAAGCATGAACCCCTATAATTTTTGTTAACAAAAATATGATTGTAAAAGCTCTTTAAATGATGTTCATAAATTAGGAAGAGGTGATTCTTCCACCCTAAATTCAGCTGAATGAATTATTGAATCTTCTTCACAATATACTAAAGAAAAATGTAGTTATATATTCATAAATTTTTTTTTTGTTATAGCCAAGGATTGAAAAGCCGTATGTACTGACGGTTCAAACATAAAAACTTTATACCAAATGTTAGACCGGTAGGCAGTATTTAACATTATGAAATGGTTGAATCACGTTAAAATCACAATTTCAATATAAACTCTCATATTGTTATCTTTTCTGGTACAACTTTCGACATAGTTTTACAATCCTTAATTATAACCAAGAACAAAACTATATGACACTATCATCTAATTAGTGAAAATTATAAAATTATAAAATATAGGTTTGGGCAGGATCAAAGCTAGTGAAAAAGATGCATAAAGGAGTCATGAGGTCGCTCGAAGCTTGACAGATTCTTTTCCTCTTCGTGTATCAGAATAGTGTGGAAGGGTTAGCCCGCAAATGGATTGGGGTTAATTGGTAGGTTTTGAAAAAAATTTGAGAATAAGAGGTAGCGGTGTTATAACTATATATTTATGTTTAAATACAACAACAAATACCAAAATTAAAAATAAAAGGCAGAGAGTTTTTTTCTCTCGTTTAGCGAGAGGTTTTAGCGGCGGCGGTAACCCTAGGGTTTCCTAGTTCAGATCGAAAGAGGAAGACGAGTCCGAAACCTAGAAGAAAATCCAGTGAAACGAAAGGTATTTAGAGTGGAGAGACGCTTGGTTTATTGGCAAAACAAGTTTGGTGCTGGAAAACTGAGACTAAACATAGCGATTACAAGTGCTGAAAAACAGAGTTGGAGTGGAGCCCAAGTCAGAAACTTAGGTTCTAAAGCAAAGAAGAGGAGGGATGGAATCCACTAATATCAACCCTGAGCCAGAGAAGAGACACGATGCTGCAGCGGATGCGACCAATCCTACAGCTGGGCTGGAGGATCAGCTAAATCAAATCACGTTGGAAGAGGAAGATGAGGAGCCGCTAGATGTTGAAGATGCCGATGTAGACGTGGTTCGAATGGAGGCTGTTCGTCACCTGGGACTGGTGGGCAGGCTTCTGTCAGACAAGGAGCCCAACATCAAGTCCCTAAAATATGCCCTAACCAAAGCATGGGGTCTAAAGAAGAACTACCAGATCACTGAGTTGGGAAACAACCTGTTTGCTTTTCAATTCTTGGAGATGGATGACCGCAACAAAGTTTGCTATGGGGGTCCATGGCACTATGAAAACAATGCACTGCTCTTTACTGCTAGCTGGTGGATTAAGAAGCCAACACCTGCTGACCTGCATAAGATGGAAATTTGGATTCAGGTAAAGGAATTTCCAGCTGAACTAAGGACACAATCGATGGCGGAAAAGATAGCAACACGATTAGGAGAATTTGTTTTCTTTGATGATAGCTCGGAAAAGCTTTGGGACGATTTCTTGAGGATTAGGGTAAGTATATCAATCAATAATACTCTGAAGAAGAAGATTAAACTAAATGTGGGGGGAGAACTACTGGAGTTCCAAGTCAAGTACGAAAAACTCCCACTGTTTTGTCATTCGTGTGGACGAATAGGGCATGTCAAGACTAAGTGCCCAAGGCCCTCCCAATTGGCAGTTGATCCTTACGGTTTTGACCTAAGAACAGCTCCTCCTGCCCCAAGGAACTGGCTATCACACAGAGCCAGGAAGGAGGAAGCTAAGATTTGGAAACAACTGAGAAGGAAATTCGATATGGAGAGTTCAGGTTCGAACTTAGGAAGAGAATCACCAGCTCCAAATGAGGAAAAGCAGGATGAGATGGAATCAAATTCAAAACAACAAACAAAAGACCCTGCCCCTATGGAAACAGGACTGGATGCTGAAAATCAGGCTTTGACAGGGGATGACAAAGAGCAGAGAGAAGAACCTCGAAAAGCACCTAGAGAATTGAACATCCTTGAGCAGAAAACAAGGAAACATGAAGCTCCAGTGAGAGAAGGAGCGGTCAAAATGTTCTCCCAAAAGGAGTGCCCTGAGAAAGGAACCAATAGAACCACGGGGAGAGTCTGGAAGAGACAGGAACCAAGGCGAGAAAGGGCAGCAAACCAAGTAACACTTACCCCCCAAAAGTGAACAATGGAATCAGAGGGTCAAGTGAGGAAGGAAAAGGAGGAAGGAGAAGCTTTCCAAAAGAAGGCCCGAACGCTATCTTTTGATCATATGGTAGTGCCTCCAAAAGTGCAGGAAAAGGAAGCAATGACTGCAGATACTGGTCCTGAGATAGCAGGGGAAGCACAGAGAGGTCAGCAAACTACAAATATGAGGAATACCACAAAAATGGTTGGCGGAATGGCGGTTCCTGATAAGAATCAGGACCGCCCAGCCCAATGAGTGTATTGAGCTACAACTGTCGTGGTTTGGGGAATCCCACGACAGTTGCAAGAGTAGCCGAGCTACTCAAAGAGCAAGACCCCAACATAGTCTTCCTAATGGAGACTAAGAAGCAAGATCATGAATGGGAGGAGACTGTTAAACAACTCGGATGGTCACAAGGGAAGGGTGTTGGATCACAAGGTAGAGCAGGAGGATTGCTGCTTCTATGGAAAGAGGAAATACAAGTGACTGTGAAGAACTTAACACGGAATTTTATTGATGTTTGGGTTAAAAAAGGAACTGAAGGAAACCAGTGGCGATTTACAGGAGTATATGGGTGGCCCGAACAAGAAAATAAGCCACAAACTTGGGAGATGATTAGAAGACTGCATGAGCAACAACATATGCCCTGGCTGATCTGTGGCGACTTCAACCAGGTGCTTAGCTACGAAGAAAAGAATGGAGTCAATCCTCCTGATATTCAGAACATGGAGGAGTTTCAAACAATAATTGATGAATGTCAGCTGGAGGATTTGGGCTACTATGGCAATATATTTACCTGGGATAATGGAAGGGTAGATGAAACTTTCCTTGAAGAAAGATTGGATAGGGCTCTAGCCAATTCAGAGTGGAAGGAGTGGTTCCCTGAAGCGAGAGTGTGTCATCTGAATAGATGGATTTCTGACCATTTACCAATAAAGGTAGAACTGAACCTACAGGAAGAAAGAGTGAAATGGGGATGGCACTTTAAATTCGAAGCTTACTGGCAGACTCATGAAGAGTGTTCTGCCATTATTGAAGCAGCATGGATCAAAGATCCTGATAAGCCACTGGAGGACAGGATCAAGGATTGTGAGAAAGCATTGTTGGAGTGGAGCAAGACGACCTTTGGTAGTCTAAGAGCTCGTAAAAAGAGGATTGAGAAGGCGTTGGCTAAGATTGCAAAGCAGAAAAAGAACAAGGCAGTCTTATTGCAAAGAAGAGTGTTAGAAAAGGAACTGAACGAGGTGTTGCATCTTGAAGAGATCAGATGGAGGCAAAGATCTCATAATGACTGGCTAAAGGAAGGGGACAAGAACACTGGCTTTTTTCACCGGAAAGCCTCAAACAGGCAGAGAAGGAACACAATTAAAGAACTGAGGGATGAGAATGGGACTGAGTTCAAAGGGCAAGAGGAAGTCATGAGCTGTTTCTGGCAGTACCTGGATAAGCTATACCAGAGAGGGAATATCCAGAACTTGGATGATGTTATAGCAGCAGTAGAGCCTAAAGTGACTACCCAAATGAACCAAGAACTATTGGCTCCTTTTACTAGGGAGGAAATCTGGGAGGCGTTAAAGCAAATGGCACCCACCAAAGCACCATGCTCAGATGGGATGCCAGCCCTCTTCTTTCAGAAGAACTGGGCAGTGGTAGGAGATACAGTTTGTATGGAGTTGCAGAGGATACTGCTAACAGGTCAGATACCTAGGTCCCTAAACCATACCCTGCTGGCCATGATTCCTAAGACACAGAAGCCAAGTTCTCCTAAGGACTTTAGACCTATTGCGCTATGCAAGGTGCTGTACAAAATACTATCGAAAGTGCTGGCTAATAGGCTAAAGAGGATCTTAAACGAGGTGATCACTGAGACCCAGAGTGCTTTTGTTCCTGGAAGAAACATTACAGACAACATAATGGTGGGGTTTGAGTGCTTTCACGCTATGAAGAATAGGAAACAAGGAAAGAAGGGATATGTTGCAGCAAAGCTTGACATAGCTAAGGCATATGACAGGGTAGAATGGGCTTTCCTGAAGAGGATCATGATCAAATTGGGTTTCCATGAAGACTGGGTTCAATTAATTATGCAGTGTGTGTCAACTGTGACTTACTCTGCTCTAATTAATGGACACCAAAAAGCAATCATTCAACCAACAAGAGGATTAAGACAGGGGGGCCCTATATCCCCCTATCTATTTCTGCTGTGTGCAGAAGGATTGTCAGCTTTAACTGAAAAAGCTGTGGAGGAGGGTCGACTACATGGGATAAAAGTAAGTAGCAATGGCCCTATGATCACTCACCTGTTCTTTGCAGATGACAGTATTTTTTTCTTTGAAAATAAGAAAGAAGAGGGTGAGAGGGTGAGGGATATTCTAAGCACCTATGAGAAAGCTTCAGGACAACAAGTTAGCCTAGCCAAATCAGAACTATCCTTCAGTACAAATGTTGGGGACAGTGACAGGCAGGTAATGGCAGAAATTCTAGGTATGAAAACTGTCATGTTTCATGACAAGTATCTGGGCTTACCTACTGTAATTGGAAGGGCGAAAAAAGCTGTGTTTTCTCAGCTTATTGATAGAGTCAGAAACAAAATCAAACATTGGAAAGGAAAACTCCTATCTAATGCAGCCAAAGAGGTACTCATTAAAGCGGTGGCTCAAGCTCAGACTCTTTATGCTATGTCAGTTTTCCTAATCCCACAGGGTGTAATTCAGGAAATACAAAGTATGATTGCAAGCTTCTGGTGGGGAAAGAAAAGGGAGGAGAGGAGGATACACTGGATGAGTTGGGAAAGAATGTGTCGACCTAAATACGAGGGAGGGATGGGGTTCAGAAACCTACATGGTTTCAATATAGCATTACTGGGAAGACAGGTCTGGAATCTATTACAAAGCCCTAATACCCTTGTTGCTCGTGTTTTAAAGGCAAAGTACTACCCTCACTGTGACATTCTAGAGGCTGAGATGGGTACAAACCCAAGTTACATCTGGAGAAGCTTACTGCAAGCTCAAAGCTTGGTAAGGGAGGGAACGAGATGGAGGATAGGAGATGGGGAAAGTGTACGGATTTGGTGGGATAGATGGATACCAGCAGCCGAGGACTACAGAGTGCAAACACAGGTTAATGGCCTGGGAATGATGGAGAAGGTATCGAGTTTGATTAATCATGAGAATCGATCGTGGAAAAGCAACATTCTGCAAGCAAATTTCCAACCAGTGGATCGAGACCGGATTAAACAAATTCCATTACCTTTCAGATCAAGACCATATGTTCGAATTTGGGGAAAAGAGAAGTCGGGGAAGTACTCTGTGCGCTCGGGCTATAAAGAATGGAGGAGACGATTTCTGAGTAGCCAGGTAGAACAATATGTCACAATTGACTGGAAGCAACTCTGGATGTTGCAACTACCACCAAAGGTACGAGTGTTTGTTTGGAGGTGGGGTAGTAATATTCTCCCCACAGGTGCAAATCTGAGCAGAAGAATCCCAGAGGCGAACGACGAATGCCCATTTTGTGGATTAGTGGAGACGCAAGAACATATCACGAGAGATTGCGATTGGGTTGGTCGAGTCTGGAGACCAAGTAATTTGGCGAAGTTTTTTGAGATGGGAGAAGGAAAGAACTGTGAGGAATGGCTCTGTAACCTAATTGAAGGAACGACGGAAGAGGAACTCACTAGGGTTCTGATTACCCTATGGTTTCTCTGGAAAGAGAGAAAGAATCATCTATTCAACAATTTCAAACTCGAGGAGTGGGAAGTAGTGATGAGAGCACAAAATTACCTTGAAGAGTATCAGCAATTGCAGAAGGGACCTGATCCGCCACCAAAGCTACCGTCGATTAGGGTTACTTGGGAGCCGCCGCCGCAGGGATGGTTCAAAATGAATACCGATGCGGCTGTGCTGGGAGAGGAGGGAACGGGCTATGGGATGGTGATTAGGGATGAGGCTGGGAATTTTCAGATGGCTGCGGTACATCGGACAAGGACGAAATGGTCTCCGGAGACGGCAGAAGCCCTCGCTCTGCTATGGGGTTTGAAGCTGGCTAGAAGTCACGAATTTGGGCCTCTGATTATGGAAACAGACTGCAAATCGGTGGTACAGAAGCTGGATAGAAGGGGTCTAACTGCATGGGAGGTAGGGGGAATTTGTGATGAGGTTCAGGAGTTGGCGGAGGAAGCTGGAAATGTGGAATGGAGATTTTGGGGAAGAAATGCGAATGAATGTGCTTATCTGATGGCCCGAACCAAATGTCAACCGGAAGAAACCGAAGTGTGGTTCAACCGAGCACCTTGTTTTCTTATTCCTCTGTTAGCTAAACATGGCATTGTAGTACCTGAACTCTTTTAATCTATCAATCCAGGTTACTTGTCAAAAAAAAAAATACAACAACAAATTATATTCTAATGGTGAACATGTTTCACAAATATGAAATAACAATAGTGTTACAAATTCGAATTACTTAGACTACCACTTATTTTTTCTATTTTTTTCCATACTTGAACTACTACCAATTAACCGATAATCGTTTGTTTCTCCAAATTTTAAGGGGTCTACACTTAACAATGATGGTGTATCTCCTTGATCGGTTGATCCCCCTTGTTGCCGCCTGAAATCCGCGCCTTATTACACGCGACAGGAGCAGAGAAGCGGATGATGTTGGAGGACTCCGTTGTAATAAAACAGTAGTATAGGGACTACGTTGTAATATTTGTTTATTGTTGTATTATTATGTTATTTTACCGTATACAGTTGTGTATAAATATTTTACCGTATACGGTAAAATAACATAATAATACAACAATAAACAAATATTACAACGTAGTCCCTATACTACTGTTTTATTACAACGGAGTCCTCCAACAGATGACGGCTGCAGAACGAGAATTAAAAAATGATGGTACATGCATCTAAACAATGACAGTTCGCAGGTCAAATATTACTTTATTACACACTACGTAACGTACCCAATTGGCCGATGACGCTGAAATAGCCGCAAGTCGGTTCCTTGTCGACTAGACGACTACTACTCCAATAATGCCTAGCTATATATTTGAAAAAAAGGAGGACAAGCAAAGCAAGAAAGAAAGAAATGGACGCATGAACAATTGGCGCTTTTGGTTTCCTCAAATTGTCTTCCGTCATGTAAAGGCTACGAGAGGATAACGGTTCATATACCTCTTGTCTAAAGTGAAGCCGCGCTCACGTCGAGACTTCCTTAATTTTCGTGGTTTTTCTCCCACAACTTGGATGACAATGATCTGCAAGCACCATCGATCGATTCATCACTGACGATACTACTTGCAGGTTGTTTGTTGCAGGCAACGGTCTCATTTTCATAGTTTTATGTTCTCGATCTCACTTATGATACTAGAGTTTTGATTTTCGGATTCTGGATAACTACTCGGAATTTTTTAGTAGAGCCTCTTTTTAATAACGAGAACGAACTCAGTTATCTACAAACTATTCAACTTAGAGGTAAACGGGTTGTATTCATTGATATAAGGAGAATGTCTATCGTAGCTATATATAGTAATACACACGGACAATTAAACCCTAAGAGTAACTAATTAGACTCAGCTACAAATCCTATTTGGCTGCCAACAAGTTTATTTCATATGGACAAATCATAATGTCAATCGTACATCTAATTTGATGCAGTCACACTTGGCGCCAACCAGCAAGTTTATTCCATACGGGCTAGTACTGGCTCGATCCAGTTTCTCAAACGCGCACTATTAACGAATTGGGCCCTCTCTATCTCTAATGTTCGAGCCCAATTACCTTCGCAACTGCCTGCCAGCCCACATTAGCTCCAACAAGCACATAACCTGGCCTAAGCCCTATCTTCAGTAATGGCGGTAATCTCGAAGTATGGTGGATCGCAAGCATTACATTCTTAATATATCGGTTATCGGTCATTTTAATAATGGTAATGAGTTTCTCTCCATTTCTATTATTTGTTTCTACGCCTGAGTTATGAATGGTAACTCTATTAGACATTAAACCACCTCCCTACTCCTTTCTGATTATCATACGTGTAACTATGGTGTTGGTAGATTGTTAGTCATGGGTTGTTAGTTGCCTTTGTTTCTTCAACCGTCTTTCGTAGTCATAGCCGAGTGATTTAAGGAGATGGCCAGTGTATAAATATATGCTCGTTCAGAAATTGGTATAATGAAGCTCTTTAAACTCTACCCTTTAAACTGTTTGACATATTTTCACAGAAAAAAACAACCATCACGACCTCCCTCATCTCAGCCTCGAGCATCAAGCCTAAAACTGGTCAGCCGGTGGACACTCTAGCAGACGAGTCCAACATGACAGTTAAGTCAAGCAGCATTTCTCTTACATTTAACATGGAGGATGAGCGGCTCAACTATTTTGTAACGGGCCAGCCTCGACTAAAGAGCTAGTACCTCCTCAACCTTATTAACACACCAAGACACAATGATGGTGCTTTTATAGTGGTTGATTACAAGTCATATCCATCATTACATAAATATTAACTCAATAGTTAAATCTTATTGTACATATCCTCCGTCAGGGGATTGTTGTATTTGCTACAGGCGTTCACGGCTGGGCTTTCAAACTCAAAACTTTCTCCAAGTTCATGGCTACTAAATTTGTTGTTACACCAAACTTGATAAAGAACAAGCTTTGGGTGAACAATCTCTTCGATACAAGCACCAGCGAATGGAGTGTGAAACAGAGCGGGTTTGGTACTTGCTAGAGGCCCTTCGTGCTCTTCTGCTACTTACTAATGAGGCACATTCTCAATTCTTCTATATCTGAACAGAAGCAAGAAGTGTGTAGGTTAATTGGAAAATATGATTCGGATCTAAAATTGATGTTGGGAAAGATGGAAAAGTTGGGCAAAAAAGTGATGGAGTCTGTGATGTAGACTCTTCTCCCTGCACACTATGCACTCTTAGATACCCTTATTTGTCACATCCCATCAACCCATGATGCTCAGGTCGAGTGGATGAAAAATCTCTATCTGGGTTCATACAATAAATATTATCATGCAATCAGATATTGTGACCCTAAGGAACCTCTGATGTTGTTCGTTTCCAAGATGATTCAAAACCCTAATCATAAAGGTAAATTCTATGCATTGGCATGAGTGTAATATGAAACTCTTCGACTAGAGTCCGAATCATGGGTCCAGAATACCTCCCGGAGGGAGGGGAATCTCTATGACAGTGGAGAATCACTTGACCATCGAAGACGTTACGTGTGAAAACATCATTATTTTGGGTTGCTTGCACAATTTGATGACCAAAACTGCAACTCTAACTACTAACGACCAGATAGAAGCTCGCACAATCCGCCCTATGAAGTTTCTGGTCTTTCTAGTGGTTAGTATTAGTATAGTGGTGCAACCCATAAACGCATCAGACCATCCACAGTGAGGTGGGAAAAGGAGATAAAGAAGGGAAAATAAAAATAAAGTGCTAACAGTTAGGGCTGCAAACGAGCCGAGTTAAAGAAGCTCGTTGGGACACTTTTTCGTAATTCAATGTTTGGCTAATTATTTTATTGTCTTTTCGTAATTCAAGCTCTGATACCAAAATTTTCAACGTAAAAAATATGAGCTTGATAGAATCAAAATTTTCTTTGGCAAAAAAGTCTTTGCTATCTTGTCTTTCATTCTCACGTCTATCATTTTTATTTTCATTTTCATTTTCAAAAAGTCTCATTCTTTCTTTGTTTCTTATTCTTTTCATGTTATGATCCAAAAACATCTTTTTCAATTTTCATAAAAATCTTTTGTTCCCTTATTTTCTTCATTTTTATTTTCATTTTCATTTTCAAAAAGTCTCATTCTTTCTTTGTTTCTTATTCTTTTCATGTTATGATCCAAAAACATCTTTTTCAATTTTCATAAAAATCTTTTGTTCCCTTATTTTCTTCGATGAGTGTTAGTTCTGATTCTAAAGTCACTTTGTTATCCTTGGTTTTATCTATTTTCTAGTTTATGTTTTATTTTGTTTAGACTCGTTATTATGCCGGTGATTAATTCAGTTTTAGATATGGCTTCTTCCAATGTTTCTGAACTTTCGATACACATTTGTTCTTCTACAATATCTGATATAAAGTGAGATAATTCTAATGTAATCGTATTAATGTCGTTTACTGATGTAAGATCTATTGCGTCTATTCCATCTATCAATTTATTTATATAATGAGTGTAAGGCATCTTTATAATTTTTCACTCATTTCTATGATTAGTTCTTGTAACTTTTTTATTTCACCAGTATTATCATTTTGATGAAGTATAGTTATATTTTTTTATTTCCTTGTTTTCTTCTTTCTCTTTTTCCTTCTGCTTATCGGTTAATCTCATGGAAGAACTTATTCCATCTACACTTATTCTTGGATAATCATAATTTGATTGTATTATTTTTAGAGATTCTAATTGAATTGAAGGTTTGAACAAATCTTCTATGGTAATGGCTTCCTTGTCCTTAAATACTAGACTATGATGACTATTGGTTAGAGTATAGTTTATCTGGCATGTTACTGAAAATGGTTTACTATTTTCTTTCATGAAATTTTTTCTTTTTAATTCATACTTTATAATAATAGAAGAGTATTTTTTTTCTTTTTAATTCATACTTTATAATAATAGAAGAGTCAACCAAGTGAAAGAAAATAGTAAACCATTTTCAGTAACATACCAGATAAACTATGCTCTAACCAATAGTCATCATAGTCTAGTATTTAAGGACAAGGAAACCATTAACATAGAAGATTTTTTCAAACCATTAATTCAATTAGAATCTCCTCTAAAAATAATACAATCAAATTATGATTATCCAAGAATAAGTGTAGATGGAAGAAGTTCTTCCATGAGACTAAACGATAAGCAGAAGGAAAAAGAGAAAGAAGAAAACAAGGAAATAAAAAATATAACTATACTTCATCAAAATAATAATACTAGTGAAATAAAAAAGTTACAAGAACTAATCATAGAAATGTGTGAAAAATTATAAAGATGTCGAACACTCATTATATAAATAAATTGATAGATGGAATAGACGGAATAGATCTTACATCAGTAAACGACATTAATACGGTTACATTAGAATTATCTCACTTTGTATCAGATATTGTAGAAGAACAAATGTGTATCGGAAATTCAGAAACATTGGAAGAAGCCTTATCTAAAACTGAATTAATCACCAACATAATAACGAGTCTAAACAAAATAAAACAGAAACTAGAAAATAGATAAAACCAAGTATAACAAAGTGACTTTAGAATCAGAACTAACACTCATCGAAGAAAATAAGGGAACAAAAAGATGTTCATGACGATGTTTGGGTTAGTGGCATTGAGTCCTTAAAACCATATCTTTGTGGCTAGCTCCTTTTTCCAACCGAGCTCATCCAACAAAATCCTGAGTTGAGTCTCACCGTCAACCTCTAGCTTGACCTGCCCTTCATTAATAACATTTGTCAAACCGTCATGCAATGGTGGAGCTTCCATATATAGACGGTTCTTCTTGTTCGCAGAACTGCTCATTACCATGTAACTCAATGGCTGGAGTATTGTTTCCCTAAATGACGCAAATGGCGACAACTTTGTGATCTCGGTGTCTTGCATGAACTCTTCCACGAGATCTTTGAGGCAGATGTCGAGGTTGAACTCCCTTGCACCAAAAAGGATGTGCTATATGTTTCCTTTATTGAACAGGAAACCAAGATATCTGATTTTTCTAGCATCTTCAACCCTTAAACAAACACTAGAAGTTCTGATAGATTTAGGGGTTGCACTGTTATACTAACCACTCGAAAGACCGATACCTTCATGGGGCAGATTGGGCAACCTTTTGTCTCGTCGTAAGTAGTTAGGTTGTAGGTTTGTTGATCAACTTACGTAAGCCCCCTAAAACAATGATGTTTCCACAATGAGTGTCTTCGATGGTCAGGTGAGTCTCCTTCGTTGCCTCATAGAGATCCACCCTCCCTCCACGAACGTATTCCAAACTCATGCTCCGGACCCTAGACCTAGTTGAATCATCTTGGGCTCGAACAACATCAGAGGTCCCATACCAACTGTTTGACAACAAGGGAGGGTTGCAAATTGAGGTGTAAATTGTAGGCCAAGTAAATTTAAGTAGATGTAAAATTATTGTTTAGAAGAAAACGTAGGGATGCAAAGTGGGTATATAAATTTTAATACAAATATTTATTATTATTATTATTATATATATATATAAAGAAAAAAACTACCCTACCCATTCCTTCTCTTCCTTCCCTTCTCTCTCCTCGGTCTCACCTTCCCCTTCTATCTCTTAACGCTCACCCGCCCAACCCTCCATTCCCCTTCCACTTGTGGGCCAACCCCCCCCCCCCCCCCCCTCCCCTTTCCCCAACTTTCTTTGCACCCCAAATTGGGAATGGGAAAGCAACAACAATAGATTTACGCCATAATTACTCTCCCTTTAACTGTTGCAAATGATCTAGACGAGAGCAGTTGTTTTGGAATTGTCACTTACCTCCCTAAACAGGCACCCTCCATTCCCCCCTCCTTCCAAACACAATGTTGGGATCACAATATGTTATTGGATGAGAGTATTTTTAGTATGAACCCGGATAGAGATATTTCAGTCACTTCGACTGAGCGTCATGGGGTGATGGGATGTGACAAATAAGGGTATCAAGGAGTTCATAGTGTGTAGAGAGAAGAGCATGCATTACAGACTTCGTGTTTTTTTTTCCTATCTCTTCGAACTTCAATATAAGTTCCATATCATATTTTCCGATTAACCTCCACAATTCTTGCTTCTGTTCAGCTATATAAGCATTGAGAATGTGCTTCATTGGTCGTTAGCAGAAGAGCACGAAGGCCCTCTTGCAACTACCAAACCCACTCTGTTTCACACTTCATTCGTTGGTGCTAGTATCGAAGAAATTTCTCCCCCGCATCTTGTTAATTGTCAAGTGAAGTGTGACAGCAAATTTAGTAGCCATGAACTAGGAGAAATTTTTGAACTTAAAAGCTCTGCCATGAAAGCCTATAGCGAATAAAACAATCCCCTTACTTGGGGATGCCTACAATAGAATTCAACATCGAGCTTATATTTATGAAGAAAAAAAAGAGGATATTGGAGGACCAATTTACTCTTGCCAATTACCACAAGTATTTTACTAATTATGATAAAATGACATAACAATCATCAATTAACCTAACTTTTTTTTTGTTTGGTCGGATTGGTTGGATGATAAGTTTGACACTTGTGTTTTAGAAGAAGACACTTGTCTCTCCCCTCTCATATCTGTCATTGTGTACACTTTGTAGAGAGTAATTTTGGTCTCACTATGAATTCTATGCACCCACTGAAACCAGTACTCACAATTAAGAAGAAGAAAATTAATGTTCGCTAGCTTAAGTAATTTTCTCATAGATGAACATAAATGGCTCTTGGTTATGAATAAATTAATTCGGTGAGAATAGATACATGTGTTGCAAGCAAAGTCGCTAAGTTGAACTCGAGCTCTAGTTGCCTCAACCAAATTTCCAACTATACGATCAACCAAATCAATATATCTTCTGAATTTCAAGATCAACATGAGGCTTGATTCTCTTCTCTCCTTTTGGATAGAACTCCTCAACCATTTGTTGGAATGATAGAAAGTAGTAAGCACATAAGCCAACGAATGCAAAGGGACATTCATCTTTCTCCATCTCTCCATGACAAGAGCTTCAATGATATCCTTCAAATCTATATGTCTACCAAAGCAAATTGAATAAAGCTCAACATGTCTTCTATTCTTTGATAAACTTTACTAATAATAACTTTGTCAAATTTACAAAAGAGAATCATTTTCCAAATGGGTCTTGTGAAACTAAGAACAAATTTCAGCTTCTCCCAAAAGTCACCATTTAAAATAGCCTTCTTCACATCTTCATGACTTAAATTTGAAGAGGCAATACCATGCTTCAAATCTTCCCACTCATAATATAATACCATTGAAATCAAGTGATTTTCAACTTGGCTAAATATTCTAACCTAACATAATGATGACTGAATCTTGTCTTCTTAACTTGAATCACCTCTAGAGCTAAAAACTTAAGGATGGATGATTGTCTTCTTATGTACTTCACTATCCCTTTGGCTTAGTGGATGGATGGATGTTCTGTGTGTATGAAAGGACGGATGATTTTTTTTCTTCTATTTTTTGGTTCAACACCACTGTTATCATTTTAGGGTTCCGCACCAATTTCGAAAAGGTTTTTGGAATTCGTTGGATGGATGGTGATAGTTGAATAATCGTTGACTGTCGCGGAGGCAATCTTAGAAATTTGATTAGAGTGTGGGAAGGTTTTCATGAGTGAATTGGGATGGGTGGGGGATATCAGATTCTAGGTGAAATGCAAAAGAAGATAAGACAATGGTCTAATTTTTTGTCTTTTATTTATTTAACTTTTCAAATTTTTTATTTTACAATTTTTTATAATAATTTATGTGGAAGCAATTAAGCAAAGTTGCTACATCTCAACATTATTCCTTTTAATAGTAACAAAATTAGCCAGAAATAAAAAATTTGATCCGCAACTTATAATTAATGTGAATAGTATCAACACATATTGAATTATTTTACTATTACATCATCAATAAAATATAATATCTACCACACTTTTCGATCAACTTTTTCTCGCATTTTTCCCTCTACTTTCCCCCATAAAACAACATTTTTCCTCACAATTTTTCTCACCTCCAAATTTTCCTTCTCCTCCCTCATTTCCTCTCTCTATTCAGAAACAAGGTGTACGGAGAATGATTAATTCATGTCTTCAATTGAATTCTTTCCTACCAAATTTCTTACACCCATCATAGGGTTTCTGATCCTAGCATCAGCCTCGTGCTTCAAGGACGGAAAGGCAAGTCATGCCTCCTGCTCAGGGTAGGGGAGAGCGTTGTATACGGTCTGCACAAAATTGCCGCCATATACTCACTTTATCATCTCAAAAGCCAGCGGGGTAGAAAATGGCAGTCCAGTGGACACAGCTGCACCTTACCCGACTGGCATTTGGCACACCTAGCGTTCCCTACCATCGCCATGTTGTCCCTGGAAAATGAACAAATTAAAGAAATAAGAGGACAATTAGCAAGTAGCCCGAAAGTTAATTATAGGAGAGGCAGTTATTACAAAAGTGATCGTAGAAGAACGAAACATATATACCTGATATATCAATGCAACCAAAGAAATTAAGAGGTAGCAGACCAGCAGACTGTTCGAGCAACAAGATACGTACTGAAGTAGTTGCTTGATGAAGTTTTACTTGCATGTTATGTACATTGTTGCCGTACCTTATATATAGTACACCGGATCGAGGTTAGCTAGTCGATCATAACTCAATTCCCTTACTCATCAATTTGCATGTCTGACCTAACATACATTGAATGTATCTAAAGCAAAATTCACGTGGCTAACCTAATTATCTATTCTCTATGGTTTCGATTGCACGAGTCATTTGGTATTTTTGGTTGCAAAATACATAAATAGTTTTGTGGTTCTAGACATAGATGGTAAAATACGATACATGTGAGTTGCGTATACAATACGTAAGGGTACTATACTTTGTTCTATACCAATGGTGCATTTGATAGTACATCAATAGTCATAAAATATATGAAATTATTTTAAAAAAATAAATGTATAAACAATACTCAAATAATGAATTTAATTTGGATATCATAAATTAAAATAGACAGAAGAATATAAAATTGTTTGCCAATAATAAAGAAACAGAAGTTTTAAACGCATAAAATACATATGTCCATATATGCAAGTATTAAACATAGTAATTACTAAGTGACAATTACTTTTAGTGTGCCTAGGACCAAAGTTGTCAAATCGGTTTATGTCGGTGTGTCGGTTTTACAAGTGGAATGGTCCGACTGTGGTAGAACCAGTATTCATGTCGGTTATGCCGGTGTTAATAAAATACAAAGAAAAATAAAAAATCCTCAATTCCAAATTAATTAGTTATGAAAAAGCAATCAGAGGAATTATTTCACTCAAAATAATTTATAGCTAAGAACTGATAACTAATAGTAAACAATTAGATGCGTAAAAATAAAACTATATAAAATGAATTTGATTGCCTATTAATTTTCTAATTTAGAAGCTGTGCATGGGTTTTCATTGATATTTTCTTTTACGCATCTAAATTTATGAGGTTGTACATAGTTTTTTATTAATTTTTTTTTTATCTCATGCATCTAAATGTGTGGGCCAGATATCGTGAGCATGTAGCATTTCTTTCAACATGGTGACAATAATTTTGAGTAGAAGATAGTGAAGCCGTAATTGCTATTTGTTCATGGAATTTCTGCCCCCAATATCACAAATCTATCACATAACCATTTATAATTTCTTGGAACACTTATTTTGTAATATTATCTAATTTTTCCCACTAAAAATACATTTTATGTCTATGGAAACTAATAACATCTGTATTATTATTGATTATATTGTCATAATTTTCACGAAAAAATGATTGTATTGCCATAAAAACTAACCAAATCCATAAAAATTAGAGTGGACAGCTTATTAAGGTTAGATACAAGGAATTCCCCGCTACGACTTACCGGCCATCCCTTCCCCTCAACACCGTCCCGCTCGCCGCCGCGCGCCCCCTCACTCCCACTCCACCGTCTTCCTCCCACCGACCCACTCTCTTCCTCTCTCCGACTCGCCCGTGCCACCATTCTCGTTCGTCCGCTTCTCTCAATAGCTATCCTCCTCCGACGCGTCTTCGCCCCACCTCTGGAGGTGATGCTATGTCCGGTGTCCCTGCTTCCCCTCTTTGATTAATTGATTGCTGTCAAACTAGGTTTTCAGGTCTGGTTCGTTCGTTGTACAATTCCTGCACGAGTGAGATACGCTACTGTTTGCCAATAGCCACCTGAGGATCTCTCAATTGCTAGGGTTGAGAAAATGGAAAGAATGAGTGATATGATCGCTATGCCAAATGACCGAATTCAGTAGATTTTTCTCACAGTAGCATCAGTTTTCAGTTCTCGAGCATAGATTTTCTCTTACAGTTTCATGATGTGGGTTCAAAGGCTTTTACTGATCGAGTTTTCTTACCCTCCTCGTCTAGGGAAGTTACGTTGCAAGTTAGCGAGCTCTGTATGGATATTTGACTCCGGTGAAGGAATCATTGCTTGCCTGCTCTTCGATCCACCGGAGCCATGAAGCTAATTGCAATTGCAAGGGCAGCAGTTCATTCCCGTGCAAGTCTCCGCAGAGTAGTTAATGGGTTCTTGCAGGTTAGGTATTTTCAGCACGACTTCGTTCCTAGAGATCCTTCGGTCAAGCCCAAGAAGTACAAGTACCCAGCTTTCTATGATCCGTATGGTCCCCGGCCTCCACCATCAGAGAAGATTGTTCAGCTTGCAGAGCAAATTGCAGCCCTGCCACCCGAGGAAAGACGCCAAATTGGACCTGCTCTGGGGCTTAAGCTAAGCCATCCGAAGCTCGAGACGATCTCTACTGAAGGAATGGAGTTGGGTTCAGCAGCCGGAGGAGGGGCTGGTGCAGGTTCTGCAAAGGTTGAGGAGAAGAAGGAAAAGACGGCATTTGATGTGAAGCTTGAGAAGTTTGATGCAGCTGCTAAGATTAAGGTGATCAAGGAAGTCAGAGCTTTTACTAACTTGGGGTTGAAAGAGGCCAAAGAGCTGGTTGAGAAGGTACCTGTTGTGCTGAAACAAGGAGTCACCAAAGATGAAGCCAATAGCATAATAGAGAAGATTAAAGCTGCTGGTGGCTCTGCTGTCATGGAGTGATTAAGCTTGAGCACTTGGTTTCCATTACACTTTAGGTTGGCTGTTTCTTTCTTTTGTGCTTGTTAGGTTGATATTGAATTGTCAGAAATATGAGTTGAATGACTAGCAGATGGAAATGGGACTCCAATAATATATTTTTGAAGTAGCTCCAACTAGATCCTTGATCGATATCAGACATGTTATGTTTGATTTACACTGCAGACTCGCAGGTTTTTACTTCAGGATTTGTGTGTGCGATTTATTTTATACTATGACCCCCCTGGTCCAGGATAGCAGGATCATAGAAAAGTCAGCCAAAAATGAAAACAAAGTTCCATGCATGAGAGGTATTGGATTATAAGATGACTGCCATCATAACTGCCTATCGCTTTGTTCATTTTCTCTTGGCGGGAGAAAAGAACAGAGCATAGTGTAAAACCAAGCCAGCTTCCTTTCAACCCACATACATTAGGAAAACTGCCAAGAGAGCTTCTTTCCCCCATATGGGAGAGCTTATTGTTCCTACCTAATGAGCAGCTTACACGAGGTTCCATACATAATCGGTTTGATTGCCTTTCTACATCAATGTCGTTTAAGAGGAAGATTTGGACATGGAGCTGACTTTCTTCATAAGTGAGTTTATCTCACTCTCCAACTTCCTCCTCATCTCAGGGGAAAGACCATCTCCGGATTTCTGCAGCATTGATGTCATCATCTCCAGATTTTGCCTTATGGCATCGATGGGAGGTGCTACCACCGCTTTAGGTGCTGCTGGCATTTCCGTGGTGTTCAACTCTCCCTTGGAAGGAGATGTTGGTGAAGCTGCAACAGGAAGAAGCTGGCAACTCACAGGGGTTCTGCTGAAAGGATTATTACCCTTCTCTAAGCTTCTGGATGACTTGTCACCATCAGCAGCCTTTGTAAAGAATACATGTGGTGGGGCACCAGGGTTTTGCAGAGGCTGTGAAAATTCTGGCTCTTTTGGAGGTTCTCCATTAAACCATTTCCTGCTGTATTTAACTAATTGTTCACTGGGGGCATATTTCTTTGTTGGTCTCCCTGGATTACCTCCTCTTCCTCTTCCTCTCCCCCTCTTCGCCCCGAGATTTGTGAATGTCCCAGTTTCAGCAAGTCCCCAATTTAAATCAGGAATTCCAGTAGCACCAGAAATAACCTGTTCCGAGACTGGGATCTCCTTCCTCTTTCTTTTCTCAGGTACAGGCTTACCTTCTGTTTTGACAGTACCACAACTAATGAGGGGCGGATCCCTTGTGGATGGCCCGAAACTTATTATCTTACCGTCTGTATCTGAAATGCTAAAAGTGGAACATGTCACATTACCTTCTACAGGAAGATGATTTGTAGAAAATGGTCCTTTACCGTGTAAACATTCTGACAATGTTACAGGTTCTGAAATATTTCCATTCACAACTTGCAATGTAGCTTTCTCATGTATCTTTGTCACGGCCTGTGGACTTAAAGACAACAAATTTGGTACACCACCCACGCAGCTGTTTAGGTCGGGTATGTTGGCAATTTGGTCAATCTTCTGGCTTGCCACAGATGTTCCTTGCTCCTCCCTTCCATTATTGTATACAGGTCCTTTATCTGAGGAGGGAAGAATGCCTATGCCACAGTTATTGTTTGCTGCCGTGCCATTTGTAGCATTTTCGACATTACTAATAACTGAATTTCCAGATTTATTCGTGTTCTTCCATACCTTCTGCTTAGGTGGCAAAGTCTGACTAATCTCTTCAGCAACCTTACCAGGGGGTGTCTGAATCTCAGCAGCATTACCCCAAATGGTGTTCTTGCAATGCCTCTCATAAATGGACTCGTCATGAAACGCTGATATTCTGAACCTCGAGAAGAACCACTCTACTAGGGCAAAGGTCTTGCTCTTGCTTTGATATGAACAATCTACAGAAGCACGAGACAGCTCAGACAACAAATCTGAGACCGATGCTCCCAGAAACTCCGGCTTGCTTGATATACTTGTGTCACTGATGAAATTCTTGAACCACCGGTTTCGGAATCTTTTGTCAGAAGATATAGAAGAAGCTCCACTTAGCCCAACAACATCCTCACCACCTCCCAGAACTTTCATTTCTAGACCACTGGATTTTTCCTTTTCATCTGGCCTGTTGTTTTTATGTTCCAGGCTGACATACGGATATGATAAATACTTGCTCCTCTTCCTTTCCCTCAAGTCAAAGCTCTGATTATTCGTTTTCGATGGAGAACCCAAGTTTCCAGTCTCCTTTGCTGAAGGTGTGGTCAACAAATCTTCACCAAGATCTAGATCTTCTCTTCTGAAGTTGATTTCAAAGAACTGTTTACGTTTTCTTTTCCTTGATCTTGATTCCAGGTCATTCTGTCCCAAAGTTTCCTTATGACAGGCACCTGTCCCTTCAACCGGAGTTGAGTTTTTATCTCCAACTAGAGCATTGCTGTTGATTTTTGTTGTCATTGACCCATTCTTGCCACCATTTCTCTTCTTTGGACTCTGCTCCCACAGTTCATCAATATGCAACTGCAAGTGTCCTCTGAAACAAGAGAATGCTTCCACGTGAATCTTAGCAACTGCGAACTCAAGCATAGGAGGTTTGCTAACTGCCACTGCAAGTTGTTTGATCCGAGAAAGAAATTCCATTGGCTCAAACTTTGTCACTGATTTACCAAATCTGAACTCTTGTAAATACTTGCCTTCCTTGTCACTACTACCACCTTGTTTGACCATGCAAGAACAATTGATCTCCGACTTCAAACATCTCATAAACTCATCCATGGCCTTCTCTACAGCTCCAGTGAAGTTTCTACACTTGTTTCCCCCTACAAGTTGATCAAAATTGTCATGGAAATGCCTTAGGTTATATGGTGGGCACCAGGTGAAATGGCTAGCACCGAAATATTGAACTACATGGCAGTTGATCCGGTAACCTTCTTTAGAACAAATCATTGCATTAGAATCACCACAAATCTTTCCTGGCCTCCAAGACTGGTTTTTCATTCTAACCCAAACTACATCCCCTACACAGAACCGCTTAATCGGCTCTTCTTCACACTCTTTTCTTGCACCATCCTTGGTCAAACCAACACAATCCATATCCTCGGAATAACCAGTTTGATGAAGAGGACCAGGAAGCTCCACATACAGTGATATGTCATCGCCTGAATCATTTACATTCCTACCTGTACTCACTCCGTCAATGGCCAGAGTATAATTGCCCTTGGCCAAAACTCTTCCACTCGAATGCTCCTCTCTTCGAAATTCCCCATCAGCGCAATCTCTTAAAGATGAGACCTTATCAACTTCAAGAGCATGACCACCATTAACCACTTGGGAAACAATCACGGAAGTCAAATCACCACTTGCACATTTCTCTCCTTCACAAACACCATTTCCCGCAATTATTTTCTTACCGTGTCCTTCTGGCAGCGCCTCAGACTGAGACTCCACAGCACCGCATTTCTCAGGACAAGAACCAGTAGCTTGACCCAACAACCCCATGGCCACAAAGTTTCCAGCTTTTATGGTTTTACCATCTGGGTTCTCGGCCACTAGGGTTTTATCAGGGGTTTTAGCATCCTCCATGCACTAACTACTACACCAGAGCTCCCACACACAAATCTCAATGTCCCACCTGCTGCTCCTAAACATGAAATTATACTGCTTTTATCATTTAATTAACATGAATAATCCAATCCGAACACTGAAACAGCAAAACAAACTCGACACATTACGATTTACAAGGGAATTTACACCGAAGTACACAAAGATACCAACCTGTGAGAAAGTTATTGTATGGTTGGGATTCCAGAAAAAAAAAATAAAGGCTTCACATTGTTGCAGCAGTGACCGGTCGGCGGGTCGACATGATCCAACAAGACCACACAGGAGTCGGCGTTAAGGTGGAAAGGGTAGAAATTTCAGGTGAAGAATTAAGAAGGTAGAAAGAGGGAAATGGGAAGAGAAAATAAAGCTAGATAACTACCTACACACTGAAAACAATGGGAAGAGCGGAGGGGTGGAAAAACTGTAGAGAGGAGAGTGATGAGGTAAGAGATGCGGGAACTGGGAAGGGGAACAATTAACCTCGGCTTCTACTTTCATGTATTTTTACTCCCCATTTTCATATTAGATCAGGGACCGCAAAGGGAGGATTTGGGGTTTCCTAAATCATCCCATTTTCATTTTCAAATATCAAAACACATAATCGTTTCATGTTCATGCAATAAAATTTTGCAATACCATTCCATCTCTACAAATTTTTTTTATTGTACATTAAATATTATTATACATAAAATCCTATATGTATATATTCAATTATAGCAGTAAACAAATTTAATAAATCATGAAATTAACAAAAATATAATCTTTCTTCATACAATTCAAAACATCTGATTATGAAACATTCATTAGTCTATAAAATAGAGTATAATGCTATCCAAATCATTCATCTCTTATTTTGACTCATATACAAAGCAAAAAATAAGCAACATAATCTTGATAACAAAGGGAAAGAAGTCAAAGAGCGAATGGTAAATTGAGGAAAAGAAATTAGGTTTTAGTTTGGGTAGCCGAGCCACTCAATTATATTTTTACCCTTTTTATAGCTACCCTTAACATGTTACAATTTAATTCCTATATTTTTTAATATATGAAGAAATACTCTTGCTGTAGCGGGTATGAGACGGGGAGGCTAAAATCATACACGCCCAATCCCCATCAACTTTTTTAGGACTTTACACATACCCGTCCCACAACCATTGAAAGTAGAGATTCCTCATGTTGACTGTGTTAGGGGCAGACGGCTACCCACAATTACGGGTTTGATTCTCAGTTACAATACTAAAATTTTAGAATGTTAATCTCCACGTGTCTCGTCAAGACAATATCATTTTGTTAAGTCAATATTACTAACAAAACTTATAAGGAGAAATTAACATTTGACAATTATTTTTTATTTTGAAAATTTTAGCTATTAATTTGAAATTTTTAAAAGGTTTGACTAATAATTGTATTTATCATAACTATTAACAAATATATATGTTTTCTTTGTTGGGAAACTCCGAACTAACAACCTCAGGCAAAACTTAAAATTAATGCCTTGTTCACTTCCCATTTCGTTTTTTGTTTTCTGTTTTTAAAATGAAAATCAAAAAACAAATTGCAAGAAACGTGTTCACTTGTCATTTCTGAAGAAAATCAATTGTTACAAATGAGAAAATCAATTATAAGTCCTACGTGCTATTTTAATGGTGATAGTCCTTAGCCAAATACAAAGATTATAGTATGATAACTCCATTTTAATGATAAAGCATTTCCAGTAAAATTGTAAATTTCTATTAAGAACAGAATGATCATTTTAACAGACCTTTTTTTATGAATCATGATAACTATTAGCTAAGAATCTTTGGCGAATACTATAAAATGGCAAGAAATATCAATCTAGGCTGAAAATCATAGTAGTCAATGTGTATAAAATCATTAGACTTGAACTTATAAAAAAGAACCTTATATGTGAGTATTATGCTCTGTTACTACACTCCATCGCTCTTTACCTATTGATAATAAGCATAAACCTCTATAGGTGAAAGTTTCAAATCAAACTAGCTTTGTGCTCCGCTTGTTAACCGATTAGGTTTCAGTTATTATTAATGTTAATAAATTTATTTCACTACTTAAATTATTTATGCCTTTGCTTTTAATCAATTTATTTCACTACTTAAATTATTTATCAATGTTAATAAATTTATTTCACTACTTAAATTATTTATGCCTTTGCTTTTAATCAATTTATTTCACTACTTAGATTATTTATGCCTTGGATTTTTGTTGTTGTTTTAATTCACTTTTTTATACATTTTTCATGAGACATCGACTCATTGTTAGTTAAACTCAACCAAACATGGAATACTAAATCAATGATTTTATTTTTTTATGTAGTCAATACATGCATTGAGTTTAAAATTTATTCAGTCAATCAAGAAAAATGGACTCTTGCGTAAACTTATCATAAAATTGTGTTGAAAATTCTCAACATTTAGCATACAAACAAATAATTATGCAATTACTTAATTACGACTCATGTCCTTAATGAAGGTGCCTTTGTGTATGATATTATATCAATATTTTTTAACAAAGACATTCATTTCATTATCTTATATAATACACATCAAACAATCATTTTCAATACTTGGTCTAACTATGAAAGAATGATTATTGTTACTTGTCTTAAAACATTCAGACCTTTTCTTAGTGACGATAATTGATCAATGTGTAACTCTATAACCTAATTTCCAAACCTTAAACCATAATTCTGAATCTTAGACCCTAAACTAAAATGTACAGATTTTAGGTCATAATTCTATAACCTTAAACCCTAATAAAATGCATTAAGAAAAATAATTGATGACTCTGATTCATTGATATATATCCAACGTTTCCATATGCACCAAATTAAGGTTTAGAGAATTAACAACGAACAAGAGCTTGGTCTAAAGGAAATACTACTATCATTGAACCTGAAAGTCTTATATTCGAATCCCGTAAGTAATACCTAAAAACAAAAGATAAACCTATATAAAAAAGTTTAGAGAATTATGATATTTATGATTTATTCACTCAGTCATGGTATAGTACCATACCCCTGATTCATGCTTTAGGTAGACATTATTGTACCAAGAGTATGTTGTAACCCAATTCACTAAGGGTATACCATAGATTTCCTTGTACATACACACTATTTATTGTTAAATTTAAAGATTTGTCAATGATGATTGAATCATTGGTTAATGATATTTAGTCACTTACTTTACTTATATGTTTATGATTCTCAACCCTTGGTGCGATTATTAGTCAATGATTTTTGGTCCTTCACTTCTCACATTGAAATGTTTTCTTGCAAAACAAGACATTCTCTTATACTCGTAGAATCAATTTACAATCATAACTAGACCATCGAATGCCAATTTTTTTATTTCAAAATGAAATTTTGTATACCCCTTTCGATGATAGTTATTGTATTCCCACATGCTGTAAACTAATCATTTTATCAATTGCAATACACGACTTCAACTCTAAATTTATTGTTTGATTCTTGATGAATTTTTTGTGATTAGAGATATCACTTAGTTCATTTATAAAGTTATGTGTATCAGGACAACTGTTTTGTAAAACCCGAAAGTTATTGGTTATTTAATATTTGTAGGGCTGACAATTGCGGTGGATAACCCCTCTAATTTTGAGATGCCCACCAATAGGCTAGTTTGGTCATGTTGTATCTTTTGCAGAAGCAGTTTATAGTTGAAGCTTTTAGAGAAGTATTTTTTTTTTAAAGTAGTTGAGTATTTGCTGAAAAACTATTAGAAGTATTTTTTTTCCGACAAAAGATAATATTAGAAGTGTTTTTTAATATGAGAGGTTGTATAAAATGACTATAAATAACTATAAACTAAATAAAAAACTATTATACATTATTGGATGATACATGTCAACTGAAGTTTAACATCTCTACTTTACATTTAAAAGGTGTTCTTAAAGTAACATCATCACTTATATTGAAAACCTGGTTTCTATTGGCAGTTAATAGCAATTCTGCCGGGTGTCAAGTATGGCAATGAGGCTACTACGTAACAACTGAAGTTTAACATCTCTACTTTACATTTAAAAGGTGTTCTTAAGGTAACATCATCACTTATATTGAAAACCTGGTTTCTATTGGCAGTTTCAGACGAATGGATAAAACAGAACTTACAAAGTGCAAATTAATATCAATTATGGCGGGTGTTAAGTATGGCAATGAGGCTATTACGTAAAAAGATTACGTAACAACTGAAGTTTAACATCTCTACTTTACATTTAAAAGGTATTCTTAAGGTAACATCATCACTTATATTGAAAACCTGGTTTCTATTGGCAGTTTCAGACGATGGATAAACAAAACTTACAAAGTGTAAATTAATAGCAATTCTGCCGGGTGTCAAGTATGGCAATGAGGCTATTACATAAAAAGGGGCGTTCCGAGAATTGAACTCGGGACCTCTCGCACCCAAAGCGAGAATCATACCACTAGACCAAACGCCCTTCTGTGTTCATGTGATTCATTTGTATTTATATAAAGTAGCTTATCTCTAAGAGACCAGCCTTGAATCCCTACTTCCCCTGTTGCTACTTGATACATTGGAAGGGTTTGGGGGGTTAGCTGAAGGGCAGCAGGGGACATTTCTTGAAAAGATACTGGTTTCCATATTTTAGTGTGAAGACTGGGTTTGCAGCAAAATGCATATAACTAGATTTCGAAAATAAAATGTGGCTTACACCACAATCACTGATGGCAGAAGCTGGCTTCATTCTGATAGTACAAGTATGTACAAACACAACTGGGATTTGCTTGTTGCAGTTCCTGTACTCTCTTTATTCCACACAGAAACCAATGGTCAACCTCTAGCAAGCTAGTTTTATTTTCATATCATACAACTGAGATTTGCTTGGTGATCATGAAGATAAAAAAAGGTTACGGACTTTTCCGTTGACAGCAGAGAACTCGGTAAAAGGCTCTCAACTTGCTGGTTCATATCTGCACACACAATCGTATATGTTTCCTTGAATCAGTTTCTCTGCCAACCTTTGGTTCTTCACCATTGCAAGCTGCAAAATGATAAAATAAACATTCTCAGAAGACTGGGAGATGGAAAATGAAAACACCAAGTTGACTGTTACTCAATAGTACCTTCAAAGCGTCACATTTGAACCGAGCATTGAAGTTGGTGTGAAGAGATCTACCCATTCCTTCCAAAATAATCTGCAAAATGCAAGTTTAATACTGTTTGAGTGACTCTGGCTATCATGAATATAATCTCTCTCACATACTTTAACTTTGCACTCGGACACCATACCAGATCAGCCTCCATCGCAGCAGCAGCAAGCTCAGAGCTGACCTGCCTCAAGTCAATGCATGGACTTCCGCAGCCATTCGCAACAACCATTAGCG
Organism: Linum tenue; assembly: GCA_946122785.1. Classification (NCBI taxonomy): domain Eukaryota; kingdom Viridiplantae; phylum Streptophyta; class Magnoliopsida; order Malpighiales; family Linaceae; genus Linum; species Linum tenue. The sequence goes on along the minus strand of CAMGYJ010000010.1, from coordinate 3,292,106 downwards.
GGACTGACGACGAATTCTCTTTGGCACCATCTGAGTTGGTGATCATTGCATCCACAAGTAGCCCTCCAGCTTCAGCAGCTCTTCTAAGAATGTCACAGTGCTGTAACAGTAGCAAACATCAGTTGGTTCCCTTTCTCCTGTTTCATAGACGGATTACAGAACAACTAAACAAAATACAAAAAGAAAATAGTTAACCTTAGCTGCTTCAGCAACAATCTCAGGAACCTCCATAGCAGTTACATCATTTAGAGCAGGAAGAGAGTTCGCAACCAAAACAACCTACAAATGATGTCATTTCCAGATTATTTTGTTATTGCAACAAACAGTGGGGAAGGAACAGAATCACGAAGAAGCAAAGTGCACAATTTGATCTTAAAATGGGTCAAAACATCAGATAGTACATGATTGAGCAATTTAAACAAACGAAGTAGTGTGTGTCAGTTATTAACTAGCAACAATCATTTCCCCAGAGAGCTTTGAATAATATATATGGGGAACAATTTACCTCAGTCCCTCGGCGAAGGAGTTCCCTCGCCAAGGGAAGCATTCCTAGAACAATGTCAGCACCTGAATTGTCCACAAAGAGTAGAGCTCTCTTGTGCGGTAGAGGCTTCTTATCTCCAGAACCCAACATTCTCTCTTTGAAGAGATCAAAATCATCCACCTAAGAGACGAAGCCCAAAGCACTAAGATTTGGCAAGAAACTGCAATGTAACAAAAAAAAAAACCATTTTCTTCACTAACCCGCCAAGGCCTTTGCATTTTATTGCGACTCATTCTGTAGATTTCAATTATTGTCCCTTTATGATAGAGTTCCACACAAGCACGAGATCCCCAGTCAAATATATTAGCAGCTAGAACTCCCTCAATTAAGGTAAGCAATCTTGTTTCCTGTAAAAAGTAGAAGGGTCGAGTAAGCTTGTCAAAGCTACTACACTTCCTGGGTAACAGAAAGTTTTCAACTCACGCAATATGACCAAGCATTGGAACGACACGTGTACCTCTGTCATACTATCAAGCTCCATTAATAGGTCAGGCAACACAGCAAGTGATGCCTCATTTTCCCTGCGACATTCAGTACCATTCTTAGACAAACAATACAAACAACTTTGTTTTGATCCTGAAGCAAAGCTACGAAAGCGAAATATAATTAATGCCATGTTTCCATGCCTATTTGGACCATCATTGTCAAAGTCTTCAAACAGCATTGCTGCTGCTGCTGCTTTTGCTTTTTTTTCAAGGAAAGAAGAAAGATTCTTTACCAAGCTAAGGAACTTCAATTCAGCTCCATCACATGCAATCTGAATACTATGTATTAAACAGAATGCAAGTATCCTACTGCATGCTCAAAGACATCTTATCGCATGTAAACAAGTTACATGGCATAAGAAAATCCAAAATAGAAGAAAGTGAAAATGCTCACTGTCATAGTAAGCAACATCATATTGAACTCATTATATAAGGATAGTTCAAGATTAAATGAATAACCTCTGTTTAATAGTTCTGTAGACATCAACAAAATGGAACTCTCTCAGACATTCTTCCCTGAGCTCCAAGAGATTGGCCAATCCTAGCTTCCCATATGCTGCGGGCTCCTCCATCAACCTAAAAAGAGTGCCAGAAAATTTCTGTTTTATCAATAGAAAGAGTGCTGGGAATGACTCATGGAATTGAGAAAGACATTGTTCACAAGCTTTTCTCTCAACTGCTCTTGAAAGATTTAGGACAGCAGACTACAATATCCAACAAGCTAATGCATGATGTTGTTCAATAACACTGTAGAAACCATGGACTCGTTTTTATATATTTTTGAAAGCACCTTGTGTAAGAAATGTGCAATGCTGGATATCACTTTTATCTCCAAGCCTGTGCTACCTACCTATAGCAAGATCTGAATAACACAGCCTGGAAGACTCAGATCTACATATCTTAACTCAAGATTAAGGTAAGCAACCACATTTCAAACTGGCTTAAAATTTTCTATTAATTTGGAAATACAATCCCCATAAAGGTGGGAGAAGACCTGATCTTCTGGAAGGGTGAATGTATGACGAGCAATGAATGGGTTAGCAACGCAAAAGGATAACTGGAAGTAAAATTTTTGTCTAGAGATAAGGCAATTAAACTCTGATTTTGAATCCCAAATTACTAAAGTCTTATAGTGACTACACAACCCTAATATGTAGTATGAATATACCTCGCCAAGTGAGCTGAAAATGCACGAGCAAAAGCATCGCCTCTTCTTTTAGCATCGTCAGTCCCCCCTTCACTTGCTACTGCCTAGAATATTTCATTGAGCTCATAAAATGAGAAAACTAAGGATGGTATTTTTTAACATAGTCTAATTAGTAATTTGAGAATAATATATGAAAGTGTGATGGGTACTGGTTTGGATACCATCATGCTGTGAGGATGGCAAGCAACTGTACCTCTCCCATAAGTACTCGAACTTTTATGACTAATCCTCCCCTTACCCAGTCAAACTTAGCTAATAAATTGTTCGCTGGAGGGGCGGGGGAATGGATTCTGGTTTTTTTTCTACCATCACGGTAAGGTTTTCAACTAGACTTTCTGTAAATGATGAAATTAAACTGAGGATACAGAAGAAACTAAGACTATCACCCACACCAAACCTCATTCTGAACAGAGTTTTACTTCTTGCATTTATACTGATAAAAAAAAATCATCCATATAACTTCAAGAAGACCTTATTACCTTGTCAACAAGATCAGGCATATGGTCGGACAGGACAGTGAACCAGTACCTACATTCATGTAAGTTTAGTCAATAAAACTTCAAACCAAAGACACAGAAACTTCAATAGAAAATTTTTTCGGTAACAGATTGATGTATATAGGTTGTGAGTCCCAGAAATGACTTACTCCAATTCATTGTGATCAGAAAGATCGATTGTATTGGGCTCATACCTGTGGGCATGGAATTCAGCAGTCAGGAAATGCATAGATACAAAGAACAATAGATACTTCCTTTGCGTAATGCTATGAAATTACCACTTGATTTGTTCATTCGGATATTTATCACCACAAAGGGTGGAAGTGAAGTTAGCCAATTAACAGTCAAAAACTAATGGGAGAAATTTTGGAACTATAACAGAAGTCAAGTGAGCTTTAGCAGAACCCAATCTAAAATTATCCAATAACATTTGAAGTGATTTGAGATTCTAAGCAAGAGTGTTGGCTTCTGCATACGTTTTCAGGTCTGCTAACAGCGGAAACACCTCCAAAGTCGGTACGAGATGGAGAACACCGATATTTAGAGCACTTGCATCAGATCGTAGTGTACCCCCTTTCGAGGAAGGAACCTCAAAGCCACCAAGGCCAGTAGTTCCTGGAGGAGCCATTGGCACAGGTGCAGTTATCTCAGTACCCTTTAGCACAAACTTTTGCATCCAAGAAATCTGCATTTTGGTAAACATTGAATGAATTAGAAGCCCTAATAAATTAACTTTCAAGGAATAACAGGGAATTTATTTAGCTTATACGACAAGCCTAGTCACACTTCTGTTGCCTGGGACAAGGACAATAGTTTTTCACACCAAGTTCATCAAAGATGGCATAATTCAGAAAGAATGACAAATTTTCACTTTTTTCTTTGGCCATTCTGGGGCCAGAAAGATACCATTAGTGGGGGAGCCTTATCACCAAATATATATGCTAAATAACAGGGCACAATCCGAAAGCATGTGTCTACCAATAGGAATTGATGTTACCATCTCAAAGGTACAAATTTCCACTAACAACCTCTATTCTAAAGCAGACTGGGCTAGACAAAATGTTATGCACTTATATTTGAACATAGAAAAAATGGAAACACCATCCCCACTTAAAAGCCTATACAGTAAGTCTATTCCTCATTACCCGTTCTATCCTATAACGAGCATGGTCGCACTATTCACACAGGTAGACAAAGAATGACCATATAAGAAGCCATGATGGTGATTTGAGGAGATGGATACGATGTTCCTGTATGAAGTTTATGATATCATCAACAAACATGGATGAAGCATTGGACACAGACAGATTTACCAGCATGTTAAATCAATGATATTGCCAAAGCTAACACAGCAATTAGATCCAGATGCATAGACTAATGAGGCAGCACTACATCTCTTGTTCTGTAACCCATAATTTCACTTACCTTTTCATTCAAGTCACCCAGTGGGGGGCCATGAATCTTTCCACCGGTGTATGGTGCTCCCATGGGGAATCTTTCAACCAACTGATGAACCATCAAGTCATCCAGACCATGCTTCTCATAGCTCATAAACGCACCTAAGGCTCCTAGAAACCCTTCATGCCGGAGAAACATTGCTTGCATCTCCCCTTTAGACCTACACGTTAGGCATCACACTGCTAATATCATTCTAGTTATTCGGAAAAGGAAAATGTAAATAGAATGATGATCAAGATTGTGCTATTAGCCTCTCTTCAACTCAAGAAAGTGTGTCACTCAAAAACTTCCAAAATACTCACCAGAACTGAACAGCAAAAGAGATTGTATCCATGGTATAAGCATGACCTCTTATGAAGAAACCACCAAAAAAGATTCTCTTAAGTCCAAAACGGAGTGCATTCAAATATGAAATCTGCAAAGCAGAAAACGAACTCAGAGCCAGCATGACCATGCATATCTGCTGAAGCATTAGGAAAGAGTAGATAGTGGCAGACAAATGTAATAATATACTCAGGAAACAATAATCTGGCAAACAAGGAAATGTCCAAGTTTGAAAATGTAAGGAGGACCATTGCATTTATGATCTTAAGCTATATTCGGCCTCAGAATTATGTCTTCTAGTAAATAGATATCAGTTTTCTTACCTGCCCGATATTGTATGAAATCATTCGTAAGAGGGACAAAGAAATATCTTCAGGGCTGTAGTCTTCAAGTTCCTTCTGTTCAGAAATGGCCTTACCAAAACTAGACGCGATAGTTGATGCTGACAGACCAATCTGCGATTATAGGGAATGCACAGATTAGAACAATACATAAATTATGTTATTTGACCAGATATATGAAAGCTCTTGAATGATAAACTCTGCCAACATGGTCCAGTACTACACTTTTATATCCATATGAAAGAAACAGGTAGAAGAAATCCTCAGAAAATGTCTATTCCGAGGATACAATTTGAGCATTATACCACAATTAAAGCATCAAAGCCAAACAGTAGTTTGTTATTCACTCTGATCGTAGAAACAGAACACAAGACCATCAATATCTAAGTAGTACCTTATTATAATCCGTGCCACCATAAATGTCACCAACAAGCATGTCAATAGTCCTATTGTCACCCCTTTGACTCAGCTCCAGCAATTCATCAAAACTGCAACTGTACGATTCAGAACAGAGCGACTTGCGTAGTAAGAGAACTTGGGAATGACCAAAGGAGAGTCAGTAACCTCTTGCACTTGGTTAACAGCTTCCCCAATCCCCAATATGTACCGCCACCAACATTGGTCCCACTAACACGCTGGAACTTCCCATCTCCATCAACCTGCAAGTATAAAAGGTACTATCTGACCCTCTTCAATAACAAATTACAGAAAATTCAAGCCAAGAAGCTCGTTAGGAAAACAGTAGGTTACCTTTATCATGCTAACACCAGAACCAATGTTTACTAGAAGATAAGGAAACAGATCATTGTCATCCATCTGGACAAACTCTTTCTGACCTTCCATGTGGGTGAACGCTTCATGACGAATAGCCTACTCAAAGTGGGGATCAGAGACATAAGAAACCATACTGAAGTTTGAAAACCAACCATACAGAAATTACAAGATTGCCAAATGGATTGATTTTTCAAATAGAGTGATAGACAACCAAAGAAGAATGATGACATGCTCTAACTATATTATGTCCCTGTAAATTTCCACTGAAGGGTTGAACTAAAATGGTTGAGAGCAGAGCGAAAAACAAATGCTGAGACTCGGGTGTTATATTTAATTATGTTCCTGTGAAGCTGGTTCATGTTTCTCCGACCAATGATAAGCATACTACAATAACAATAAATACAGAAATCCCAAAGCACTTTATGTTTCCCGAGGTGAACCTCTAAATGACTAGATTACAAGCCTAGTATTGAAGAATTGGTATTAAAAGTAGTGAAATTAGTATCAGATTTCCACCTTAAGCAAAAAGTTTGCTCCTGCAACAAGGCAATCCATTTCATCTTCCTTGTCAAGGCTAACCCCAAGTCTGTCCTTAAAGAGATCAGCAAACTTGTACGCCCCACCACCTGTGGCCTTCACACACAAAAAAAATACATTTCTTACTAAAAGCATGCAAGAACTGGACAAGCAACACAAGAAAATGTTGGCAAATCAAAGTAGTAATTGCTAAAATCATGCATAACAAACAGTTTCTTCATCCGTTTTAGGAACATGAAATATCAGACCCATGTTGTGGGGAAATTCCATACTTCCAGAAGCAGATATATATGAGGACGGGAAGCCTGAAATTGACTAGAAAAATGGGAGTAGCCAATTGCTGTACAATATCTACATGAAATTCACATCTCCGGGCTAGGAAATACTTGAACCAGCTGAGTACTTTTCCAATCAACACAGGTTGGAAGTTAGTCTTCAGCTGCATACTACTTTACTGTATGTTTATACTGCTTTATCACGTATTGTCCAAACTGGATTCTATGGATGCTACACAAAAGTAATTGTTGTTCTTAAGAAACAAATTCACAAGAGCTTTAAGGAATTCTATGGTTATGTTCAAAACATAAGATAAACACAAAATTGCACCTTGATTACAGCATTTTGGTTGGCTGAAGCTCCAAGAAGTCCATTACATGCATCTACTCCTGTTAGAGAAGTTATGGGAAGATGAAAGGGATGGAATAAGAACATAAGTAACATAGGATAGTAAGAAGGGTTATTAGGAATCAACTGAAGAGAACAAGCAAGCAGCGACTGCAAGTTTAAATACCACCACAATGGAGCTGTTTGGAAGAGATGAATTCCAAGCACTCATTAATCTTGGTTGTCTCAAACTTCACAAAGTGCAACCTTCCACCAAGAACAGGGAAGCTTCTCCTGCTACCATTTGATATTCCTAGCTTTTCCTGGAGCGTCTTTGTTCTCTTATCATTATTTGATCGATCTTCATGTCTTGAGAAATATACAAGTTTAATTAGAGATCCTGCAGATAAATCATGCAGATAACTTAGTGATTCTAATTGCATTGAAGAGTTTGTCACAGTTTGCAGAAAGATATGCAGGCTACATGTTCATGTCCAATTAAAAGGTACACCACGACTCACACGTTCCGGAGAGCATACCAGAACAGAATATCTATGCTACAATAGAGAAGGACGAGAACAATCTCAACAACTTACAATTTTGGGGAAAAAGAAAGTCGCTGCTTGAAATTTTAATTGGTAAGCTGCTTTCTTTCCTTACTAGACCAGATAACAGGATAGATTAATAATGGAGTCAAGACCCCTAAATGCAACAGGACGGAACATGAACAAAAGATATGGGAGGACGCATCAATAACCACGCAAGACTAAGCAGAGAAGCAGAGGTACCGAGTCACAACCCAACAAGCGTTAATGAAAGGGAAATGGCTTAACCTCCAATATCAAGAGCCAAGTGCGAAATGTCATCAGATTGGTTAGGCAGCAGAATTGTGGGATCCCTCTCCTCAAAATTGCCCTGAATTGCAGCCTTGCTAAGGTCAAGCTGGGGCCTTGAAGCAGAACGGTGAATGGAATTCCCAGCAGGTGCCATGTCTCTCCCACTTTGACCTTCCTCTCTCGCCTTTTCCACAACAGTGGACCTGCTGCTACTGCCAGTTTCAGAACCTTCCTTGTTTATTATCATGTCGTTACTTCCAAGAACTGGGTCCTCCTTAAAACTGGTCATTAATCAACCTAAGTCTCACCAACTGTTGCCTGACCAACCTACACTTAACACACACCCAAAACCCGTCTTGGGAGTCAACAATTGTCGTTTTACCCAACAACACAAATGCGAAAATGGGGAGGCAAATGGAATCTTCACTGCACAAATGCTTCCATCTTACCGGTTCCCACTTCAAAATTGGGAGCCCAGATTGGAGAATGCCAATTCCCTTTTGAACTCCAATTGAGCTAGTACCTGGAAGTAAGTAGGGGAAATAGAATATAAATTAATAATAACAATTAGGCCCACGGAGAAACAAACAAACCGGCAGTAATTAAAGCCGGCAAACTCAAGACTCTGAGAAGCATAGGAAACACAGACCCAGACATTCAGCAGAAAGAACCATTGATACTGAAGCTGAAATTCAAATGCAACAAGCGATCAAAGAGATAGATGATGGAGAAGAAGAAGAAGAAAGGGAGAAGGAAGAGAAACGGGAAACGGAACCTTGGAAGGCGGAGGATGATCGAAGTGGGAAACCAAAGGGATATGCTTTTGGGTAGAAGACGAAAAGAGCTGATTGATTACGTACTAGTAGTTGGTGCGTTTGGCGGGGATATTCATTCTGGATTCAGCTCATTATTAGCGATGATTTTGAGTTGTAAGTTGCGGGTGCACGAGCACGAGCGGCCGATACTCTTGGAATGATGGAAAAAGAAAAATAGACTAATAATATTTTTAAATAGGCTAAACCTTTTGAGTTGTAAGTTGTAACTAGCAAGGTTGTTAAACCGGTTTAAGTTATTGAGCCGGTCAAGTAAAGTGTTTGAGATTTAATGGTTTGATTGGGGTCCGGCCGGTTTGAGCCGTTTTATACGTTTTCTAAATATATATACAAATACGGTAGTAATTAAAGATTTAATGAGTGAAATAAAATTTATCTTACATATATCTATTAAAAACTTATTTTCAACAAAATAAATATACCTAACCTTCATGGTCCACCCACCATTTCCCTTCCTTCGTTCCTCTTCCTCACTTCCCCCTCTCTTATTCTCCCTCTTTAGGGGTCAGACCGGGGGACTTTCTCGAGACCGTTTTGAAGCCCGACTAAGAATTTAACAACCTTGGTAACTAGTTTTATGACCTGCGCTTTCTTGCTGTGAGAAAATAATTTTATTTTAACTTATATCAGTTGATTCAATAATTAGTTGAAATTAAGTAGTTTAAAAATAGTTTGGGTAATATATTTTCTTAAGTTATGAATAAAATAATCTATGATTAAATAGTTATGTAAAGTTAATTTTCCTTCCAACATTTATGTATAATGCAAATTAATGAGATGATTAATAGTTTAGTTAAATTTTAGGAATTTAATTCAAACTTATACTATGGAATATTTATGTATTATATTTATTTAATTGATACATTAAAATCATTATCCCTCCATAAGTTTTACGTAGTGTCTTAGCCATTACAAAAGATTTATTTAATACATGATATTTAACTGATACATACGGAATAATTATATCTCTATAAGCTTTATGAATGAATTTTTCATTTGCGTAAGTGTTATATAACGATGATACATAAATTATTCATAATGTGTGGTCTAATAATAAAATCATGCAACTTATTTAAAGTATCACATTCGATTAAACGACTATGTAAAAATTATATTACCTGACATGACTTCTGCATAATGCAAATGAGATGGTAAACATTGTCACTCTATAACTTTTGCTTAATGTATTTGTAGTTCGCAAATATAGTTGACTATAGAGGAAAAGGAACTTATGGCTACGAAAGACTTATTTGATAAGCTATGTTCAATTAATACATAAGGTTATCCCTCTATAAGTTTTTAAGTACGAATTTTTAATTTACATAATTTTTATAGAACGTTATTTTAAGTATCACATTTGTAATATGTGGTCTAATGATAAAATTAGGTAAGTTATTTTAAGTATCACATTTGATTAAACTACTATGTAAAAGTTATCTTACCTTACCGCTTTTTGCGTTATGTAAATTGATGATATGTTGAACATTGTAGCTAATAATAAGTTGTATGTACTGTATTTGAATTAGGCAAATATAGTTGACTTATGGCTATGGAAGACTTATTTAATATGTTCTTATCAATTAATATATAAGGAATAATTATCTCTTGATAAGCTTTTAGATATGAAATCCTCTAATGATAAAATCAAGCAAGTTATGTAAGGAATCGCATTCACTTAAACTACTATGTAAAAGTTATCTTATCTTACAGAACTTTTACGTAATACAAATTGGTGGATGATGAACATTGTAGCTAATAATGAGTTTTACGTACTGTATTTGTATACACAATTATAGTTGACTATAGGGGAAAAAGAAATCATGGCGAAATTGGGTGTTACTGAAAAAGTTAGCGGTATGATTTTTTGTTCTAAAACTATGGTTTAACTCGATAGAACAACCATTTCATACTATTAAAAACAACATACCAATTTAAACTCGATAGAAGATTTTTTTGATCGGACCGTCAATACTGTATGATTTTATAATCCTTGCTTTTTGGTTATGGTTACCAATAAAAAGTTCGAGTCATTATTATTAGAAATCTCTAAATGTTGGAATAAAAATGGTGAAATGGAGAAGACTTTTTTTTTTACAAACACAGTTTCATTAACTGAGAAACAATTACAGAGTTTTGGACTAAGTCCAAGGAAAGACAATCAAATCAAATAAGACAAAAGGAGAGGCCCAAAACACGTAAGCCCACCACAAATCAAAAAATAGACAAGAAAGCTCACAATGGAGGCCCACATGGAGGAAAACCAATCCTAACCCTATCTGACATAAAACCCCACAAAGAGATCGCCACCGCTGCCGAGAAGAACACACTGCCAAGACCAAAAGAAGTTGCCGACCAGGAAAACAGGGGAACTGCAAACCCAGTAGAGACGAGTCGTGGATGATGACAAAGCAACACCCTCAACAAGGAGATGACCACCGAAGGACTTGGCAGAACCTATAAACAAAATATGCAACGATCTCCGAGTGAGGAGTCCCCATCTTCGATTCCAAGAACCGCATCCAAGCCGATTCACAAAGGAAGATTACTGCATCTCCGGATCATCACGATCTGTTGGCTGAAACAAGGAGGTAGATGAAAGATTCAAGGAAAGAAGATGAGTTGGAGAAAAATCAACAACCCCTCTGCAACTGAACCAAAAGCTCCAAGCTTCCAAGATCTGAAAATCAGAATAGAACTTGAACGAGGAAAGATCCATCCCATGCGACAGAACAAGGAAAAGACCCACAAGGGGACAAGGAAAACCCACAAAGGGGACTGGAAACAGAAAAAGAAAAATGCATAAACTGGAAAATGAGCATACAAAGGGAGGACCGCCACCGGACGTTGCCGGCAGCCCTCAAGGAGGAGCTGAGAATGGACTTTTAGAGAGAGGAGAGAGCATTTTGAATTTTGGAGAGGACAGTGGACTTTGGTTGGTGGCAATTGTCTGCAAGAAAAAGGTTGAAACCCTCTCGGTCGGGGGCAGTGTTGGAGGAGACAATGCAGTTTTTTAGCGCCCAGTCTGGTTTTGATATTCGGTTTGTAGGTCGGCGTCACAATAGGGTAGCCCATTTGGTGGCTAGAAGAGCCCTTTCTTTGTACCCGTCTATGATTCGGTTTTTTGATTTTCAGGCCTGGCTGATCTCCAGGGTGTAACTATCTCTTGGTTTAATTCAATATATCACTATCTTTTGTCAAAAAAAAAAAAAAAAAAAACCCTCACTTGGCCTACCCAACAAAAGAGTACGGTAAAGAGCTAGGAAATAAATTAGAGCGGACCGCAGAAATCCATTTCCTAATGAACAGTGGGATCTAATTATGGTAAACCCTAATAATTCGTAACGAACAGTGATTTAAACTTGTGAAATAATAATTCTAATAATAATAATAATGATAATAAGTAACCAAAGGTAAGATAGCCTAACGGTAAAGCTGCCGCAACAGTGAAGGCTTGGGAGTTGCAGATCCCAGGTTCGAATCCAAGCGAGGCCCGTTGGTGTTCCCGGAGGTACAAGGCTGCTGGGGGCGAAGCCCCGTTGGCGTCAAATTAAATGCAGGTGGCCCCCAGGTTTAGTAGGACCCGCTGTCACAAAGTGGCACGTGGGGCTGAGGTTCCTGGGTATCAAAATAATGATAATAAGTAGACGGGCTCTGTTATAAGAGTAACTGTATTCAGTTATCGGTTAACCTTTCATCAATTTGTGTTCATTGTTGGCGGCATCATTTTTGTTAATCGCTTAGTCTCGTTTGTCTCTGAAAATTGACCAGTTATACGGTTATCAATTAGCTCCGACCAATCTGAATGGTCAATTATTAGTTTGTATTAAATTAAAATTCGGACTTGAGTTTAGAAAATTGGTATTTGGGTTTTATCCATTAGAAGTTAGGTTATAGTATCATACTCCAAACTCGGTTTAATTCATAGTATATAGATAGAGATATCTCACTTGGAGTTCCTAGAGTATACTATATTCCATAAGTACATCCGTCTAACATATATATATGGATGGTTATATCATACCTTTAGTAAAGTCAAAGGTATAGCATACCTTGAGCAAAAAAAAAAAACAAAAACGTTATCTAGACCTCGAATTAATCGGAGTTTGCGATATGGTAGTATACCCTAATCCTTATAGATTAAAATCTAGGTCATAATTATAAAAATATCATACACTAAGATAAATATAATTAGATCTAAAAATCGACGGTCATGATTCGTCGAAATATATGCAACAAATTACATATGTGTGTGGTGGCTATTTCGGTGCACTCACTTTTTTTTTGGTGTGTTGGTCTAGATAGCATTTTCTTACTAAGGGTATGTCGTACCCTAGATTTTACCAAAGGTACGATAGAAGGCACCATATATTTATATATATGTGTGGTGGCTATTTCGATGCACTCACTTTTTTTTTTGGGTGCATTGACTCTAAAAGTAGCTATAAGATATCAAATGTTGAACTTTAACCGGTAGCATTAGTCTAATATAATAATATAACAAAGGATCACAACTAATCAATCAATTATCCTATCCTCTAAACCTTCAAATTTGAGAAACCAACCATAAACTCCAAATTGTGAACCCTAACCCTAAATCCTTCAAATCAAAATAAATCTTTAAATGATTTTTTTTTTTGTAAATTCAAGGGGTTCCTATCCATCATATCACAAGTGACTAGCGCTGGAAGTTTGGTACTAGTATTTGGTATATACCGAATACTGTACCGAATTTATCACTATTGGGTATTACCGAATACTGATTTATTTTTTAGGGATCGGGATTGGGATTCAATTTGGAGTGCTATTCGATATTCGGGATTACGGGATTGTGATATGTATATACCTAAATATATCGAAATACCGAGAAACAACAAAAAAAAAACTTAATGAAATATATCACACAACTTTTGGTCATTCCTCACTCTTTCATGACTCACAAGTCTTCACCCAAGTCAATTTTGGTTTTTCAGTTTAAGTCACTTTCGTCTCTCATCTAATCTCTTATTATTTTCATAACGTAAAAAAAAAAATGCTTGTATTGGTCGTCTATCAGTCTTCAATTCGTCGAATTAAAGATTACCAATGATAAGAACTTGAGTTGCCACCTCTCCTCCCTTCTCCTTTTCCATGTCCTAGCTCTAAGCAAACTCAAGACATTTTGCTTAGTCTCTTTGTCCTAAACTAAACATCAAATTTAATTTATATATTTAATTATTAATTACAAAAGTAATTAATTTAATATTCGATAATACCGATTGGGATACTGAAATACCGAAATACTTAGGGATTGGGATTGGGATATCGAAATTATTTAAAGATTGGGATTGTGATTGATTTTAGCGTGTAATTCGCTATTCGAATTTTGATATTTGATATTAGGATACTGATATCGTACCGATTTCCACCCCATTGGCATCGTTTCTCTCTCGTTCCAATTGGCCAACACAAAGTTAAAAAAATTCTTAAGCTTATAGGCCTATGCACCAAATCCAACCTGCTTCCGATGTAGTCGAGCTGATAATTTTGAGAGCTTAAAACTTAGATTACATTTTCGGATATCAAAGTTGATCATACAATAAGTGTCGTTTAAGATCATTGGATTAAGTATTTAACCCCTACTTCTAGTAGTATATAAATTTTTGAAATCATCCCAACTTCTATTCACAAAACCGAATTGTTATTTGTCATCTCATTTGAAAATTTTACAACTTTCTCCTTCCTTTCTTTTCTAAATTGCTAAAGTCTATAACATTCCTCCCATCCAACAAAGCACACCTCCCTCCCTAAGTTTTGCCATTTGACCTCACAGTTGTTTTCACCCGTTGCTGGTAGTAGGGATGGGCAATGCATGGATGGTTTTTTTGTAAAAATTCACTCACACCCGTTTTGGTCGGTGATGAAAAAATGACTAACAGTAACCCATTTTTATCATTATAGACTAGCACCGGGCCCGGCCCCTTGGCCGGGAAAGTCTAGACAAAAAATATGTTCATATAACATGCTTACAATATAATAGGAAGATACGACATATCACTGAAAAAAGAAATATAATTGTTCAAAGAAGAAAAGAAAAACATACAAAATAATAGGTTTTCAATACTTAAAAATGGCAAATAGTTCAAGATTAGAGTTGTTTTTCCTAAAACATACATAATGAACCCTCAGAAGGAAAGAAAAAGATTGGTCTCTAACAGATTTTAGGAATGAGATCATTTGTAACCCTAATTAATGTCTAACAGATACACCCATATTATTCCTCTTCATAGAAAGTAGAATAAGGATCAGCTGGTTTGGAAGCATGCTAGTCGTAGTCCCCGAAGATGCCTAGAAAATAGTCCGGGTTCTCAAGAGAGCTTCAAACTTAAGGCTGAGTGCAACTAATTTTGAATTACATATGTTTGTCTTTGTCAGTGTTGCTGATACTTTCACTGACTACTTTGATTGGTAAGTTGACCATAAATAATAGGGATATACCTTATTTTGACCTTGAAGTTTGTCGTAAAAGCCAAACTTGACATGAACTTGCAAATAAGACAGTTTTTCAAAATTTTGAAAGAAATGGACAAATTTGGACTGAAATTTATGTTGTTCGTTAATATTAAAAGTTAAAAATTTCTTCATCCATTCAACATACAATGCTCAGGTGGTTGCGATTGCGATGTGGCTTCCATGTCATAGGGATGATACCTTATTTTGGCATGAACTTGATGTAAAAGACAATTTTGGCTCGAATTTTCAAATAAGATAGGTTTGTTTGCACTTTGAAAGAAATGAACAAATTTGGTCCGAAATTTGGGTTGACCTTTAATATTGACAGTTGTGATAGAGAGGTTTCGGTTGCGATGTGGCTTCCAAGTCATTTATTTATAAAGTCTAAAAAAGTGAATTTTTCAGAAGAAAAAAAAGACCACAAAATAGGACCCTTAGTATATCCTAATATTTTCATATTTACTTGCATAAATCATATTAAAAGGAAAAAGAAATTGATTCAGGCCCCCAAAAATCCCAAAGCACGAAGCTATCTCTCTTTGTACCCCTCTCATCAATATTAACGGCAACCTAAATTTTGGGTCAAAGTTATTCATTTCTTTGAAAATTCGTACAAAACTGTCTTATTTGAAAGTGTAGGGCAAAATAGCATATTATACCTATGACGTGAAAGTCACACCATAGTCACCTTAACATTGTATGTTGAGTCATAAAAAAAAGAAATGTTTGACCCTCAATATTAATAACCGACCAAATTTGTTAATTTCTTTCAAATTCGGACAAAACTATCTTATTTGAATGTTCATGCCAAAATTGTTATTTACATCAAAGTTCAACACAAAATAGGATATTATCCCTAAATAATATAGGAGTACTAAAAATATTGGACTAATGAAGTTCAAAATGTTTCAAACAACATACAACCCTGATAAAACTGCAGTCCAACCAACTAACATTTAGAACAAATGACTTTCCAGCAGGATAACACAACTATAAGTATGGGTGGTTCTATCATATTTTGATTAAGAAAATGACATAAGGAAATGATATATAGACCTTGAATGATATACTCTGAGTATGAAAATGACGTCTAGTGGCCGGAGCTAGGGACATGGTACTATACCTTAAGCCCTTACAGATTAAAATCTAGGTCTTAATTCTATGAAGCTCATATACTAAGATCAATTTTATTAGAAACAATAATCGAAGGTCGTGTTTCATCAAAATACATCAACAAAATTATGTGCATAATCTTAGTGTTCAGGGCAAGGATTGAAAACCCTTAACGTACCGGGGGTTCGACTAAACCAGTAGGCACTATGTAGTGTTGTGAAACGACTGAATCACGGTTAACCACAGTTTTCGCATAAAATACCCTCCTGCCGACTTTTTCGGTACAACCTCTGATGAGGTTTTATAATCCTTGGTTTAGGATCTATGATTTAAATAGTTAAGACCTAGAGTTCACTCGTCAAGGGTTAGAATATAGTGTCTCGTCTCGAAATCAGGTTAATTCAAAGTCTAGATTGCCATTTCTTACCAAGGGTATGAGTTACCTTTTGATTTTACTCAAAATATGATAGAAAACACTACACACACATACTGGTATACTACAGGAGTATAGTATACTGGTATACTCCAAGAGTATAGTATACTCCACATGATCTAGACATTAGATGTACTTTGTTGAGCTCCAATCAATCTCAATGGTCAATTATAATTTTCCATTAAATTAAACTTTGGGTTTGAGTTTAGAGAATCGGGGCCTGGGGTTTATCCATTAGAGGTTAGGGTAGAGTATCATACCCCAAACTCGGTTAAAAATCATGGTCTAGATAGAGATATCTCACGAAGAGTACCTGAAGTATAATATACTCCAGGAGTACACCAGTCTGACCCATATATATGTGGTTGTGTGTGCACATATATATTTAATATTGTAATTTGATATGCAATATTCGAATAAATGATATTTGGATTGCGGTTTTAAGATTATCCTCCATTTATAAGATAGATTACCATTATTATTGAAGTCAAAATAAAATAATAATAAATGATAATCAAAGATCCAACACTAAAAATGCTTAAGAAAGACTTAGTGGGGTAGCTAACTGTGCTGGAAAAGTCATTTGATTTTCAGAATTTTGCATCTTGTATGTTTTTTTTATAAATAAATGCAATAAATTTGTTTAGTCTTATTGGTTATGACTCTTGTCCTTGTTAGAAGAGACCCGGGTTCAAATCTTGACACTGATATTTTTTTCAAATAAAAAAATAAACAATTGCAATGACGAAAGTACCCTTCCTACTTTCACTCTCGTTGCAGAAAATTTGAAATGGAAGAAAGTTGAGTCATGAATCTCCATCATATATCTTATGGATGGGTTGGGTGCGTGACGGCTGATGGTGGATGAGTTTTGGCCATTTTGATGGGTCAATTTTTTTAATAATTAGATAATCATAAGCATTTTTTAGGGTTAATTGTATGGTTGGTCACTGAGATTACAAAAAACATTCATGTTTGGTCACTGAAAATATTTAAATCCAACCTCGGTCACTCAACTTAGTTAAATGGTTCAAATTTGGTCACTCTCCGTCCAACTCCGTTAAATTTGTCTGATGTGGCAGTCAATCCTCAAAGATGACCGTTAACTCGGTGACGTGATAATTAAAAAATAATAAATAAAATAAATTTTAATTTTCTACCATGGTCCAACTCATTTTCACAAGAAAGTAAAGTGGTTTTCGGGATGGGGCCGTGGGAGATGATGCAGGTATAGTCCTCGGAAAGCTCCATTTCGCCGGCGGTGAAGACCCGCTGCGGCGGTGAGTTCGAGGCGTCCAGACCCGAATTGTCCGACCCGAACGTCGTGGATTTCAGTATGGGGGATGGGGATAGACCGGAGGAGGAGAAAGAGCTTCCCAATTGAGAGTTCCTCCTTTTGATCCCGAAATCGGCCGGAGATCTGGGGGAAGACCCTGCTGCTGGGGAAGAAGGCGGGAGGGAGAGCAAGGAAGAAGGGATCTGAATCTTGAGTTGGGACCCGAACAGAACCATTCGGCTCTCGGCGGGTAATTTTGTTGATGAATTTGGGGGGCTCTTGTTCTGATCGGAGAAAAGAACGTCGACAAGGCCGAGCCCGATTTTAGGGGAATCGAGGTTTTCCCAGTACTGGCTCCGCTTGGGAGCGTCGGCGGCGGCGGGAGAAGCGAGTTCAGGGGATAATGGGTTTTTTAGGCCGGAGAAGGACTTGCTGTCTAGGATGGAAGTCGGGCTCATCATCGCCGCAGCTTCGACGGTTTCATTCTTGAAGGAGGCGAAGGCAGTGGAAGGGATGTGGTGGTGGAGGAGGAAGCTACTCTTTCAATTTGTGCTTATAATAATTTTTTTATTATTTTACTTTATTGTGAGAATGAGTTGGAAATGGTAGAAGATTAAAATTTATTTTATTTATTATTTTTTAATTGTCACGTCACCGAGTTAACAATCAACGTTGAGGATTGACTACCACATCTGACAAATTTAACGCAATTGGACGGAGAGTAACAAAACTTGAACCATTTAGCTAATTTGAGTGACCAAGATTGAATTTAAATATTTCCAGTGACCAAACATGAACATTTTTTGTAATCTCAGTGACCAACCATACAATTAACCCGCATTTTTTATGTCAACGCTGACAAGTAACTTTTAGATGACGATAGTGATTTAGAAGAACAACCATTTGAGAAAAAAAGAGGTTAGTTGACAAGATGATGGTTATTGATGCTCTCTAAGGCCAAACTTAGTTATAGTAGTTAAATTAATCATTTGCTCTGGACGAGGTGATTATTAGGCTAGGCCTTTTCCTGGTACCTTGAGTTTTAAGACCTCAAGCACCCAGAGGCTCAAGGAAAAGCATAAAGGGCTTTATTTCATGACCATGCGGGTTGCTTTCCTGCCATCAATGAACTGAGAACTGAGATTAAAACATGACCGAGTTCCACAATCATTCCCAATGGAAGCAGGCCAACAACCCACGAAGCGCGCCATGGGAAGCTGGTCTCCGACGTCTAGGCTGAATCAGAACCTGCAACTGTAATAATAATGGATCTAATCATACCAACATACAGAAATACCTT
The DNA here is from genome assembly GCA_946122785.1 of Linum tenue. Taxonomy (NCBI): domain Eukaryota; kingdom Viridiplantae; phylum Streptophyta; class Magnoliopsida; order Malpighiales; family Linaceae; genus Linum; species Linum tenue. The sequence goes on along the minus strand of CAMGYJ010000010.1, from coordinate 3,273,056 downwards.
ACGTTTCGCATCTAAGAAACTAAAATGGTTGCTTCCATTACCAAGATCAATATAGGTAACTCATGTTGTAATCAAGATTAGTGTCAGCAGCAATAACACCAACATAATCTCGAAAGGGCATCTGTGTTTCAGAATTACATAGAAGTAAACGGACTCAAACTAAAATTAAAACAGGTCGATGCTCAGGCTAATGAGAGATCCATCTAGAACTAGACTTAACAAGCAGGAAAGTGGAGAAACAACCCCTAAACTAAATCCAGATTCCAGAGCACCATCACCATGCGCTGCACAAAACTGGAGGAGCCGCCGTAAGTGCCAAGAAAGATCAATTCCAACTCCAGAATTCCAGTCCAACGACCAACATAAACGACAGAAGAATCAGTGGGCAACAATATTAGCGGCACTTTAATACCAAAATCACAGAAGCACCATTTGCATTCCATAACTTCAAACACAGACTAGCCTGAAAGGCAATAACAACCCGACTTGTTTGAAGCGATACCTGGTAGAATGGCAGAACCAATGAAACCCATGTTCATGTTAGATGACATCCACCCAAGAAGGAAACCTTTTAACCAACACGACTTCTGAACAGATGAAACTATTATCTTTTCAAGGGCCTTGATATAGACACCACAGATACGCAGAGGCAATCACAAAACCCAACCGAATATCGCTAATTTCATGAACATATGTGTCTAGTTCCAACTCTTGCTCTGATAACTACTCAACCTTATGTGCAATCTAAGAACTAAGATTAAGCATGATTGAATTTGACAACCTTTCTGAACAACAACAAACCATACAAACATAAACCGCCGGAAGCAAGGATTCAAGATACTAAGGCAGAACCATAACCTGGTACTGTAATAATATCGATTCATCCACAGCGACCGAAGATCATTATTCCTACAAATACCTTTCTAAGAATACGAGATAACAGAAAATTCAGAAACAACTACTACGCAAAGTCGACTATCTAGGACATCGTCTACAATTCCAAAGGTGGAAAACAATAACCACTTTTCCCATGAAGATAAGCAAGTGAAATAATTCCCAATTTTCTTGAAAAGTTTTGCTGTTCACATCCATCACCTAACGTAAACTATAGCCAATCAAGTCAAGAAGCCATTAAAGTAGGTATCAGAGATTGGTAGGAGCAAAACCTATTGATCAACTCAATTTCAACTCACGGGAAATTCTAAGAGCATAACAACCATCACCATTGTCAGATAGTTACTTGACACATATCTATAGCTAGGCTATTACAGGTAGGTTAACACATCCAGAACCTGTAGAAGAATCACGTTTGCTTCTGGTTTATGGACTCCATAAAAGCCAACCTAAACATTAAACTCAGGATTAGTTGAGCAACCGAGACTAGGCACAGGTCTACTCAAGGATCCCAAAGACATGCGAATTACAGAGTTTGAGCAATATGATAGGTTGGCCACAAGGGCAACAACTACTCATATTTTCTTCAAGGACTCATTGCCTTCCAAAAAAAACAAACATCACGCATTCACTTCAGCTGTCAAATTTCCAAGAAGACCAGAGATGGTTTCACAATATCATACCAAAGAACTATTATGTGGCACATCAAGTAAAACAGGGTTGTTTCAAACAAACAAGATCAAGGCAACTCTTTCACTGTGTTATAGTTTTGTGAAATTCAACACGTGTAAAGTTCAATTTAATCCCAGTAAGCACATTTAGACTAGTTCACAACATTGGAAGAATACATATGCAGACACACTCAACAGCACTGTGCCACCAGCACAATATCAAAGCAACGTCCAATTCTCATAATTGGAGCCACACTCTGGACCTTCATGTCCAGACTTTCATCAAGAAAGGTTGAGCAGACATGAACACCGCCAAATGGAGTAAAGGGAACATAAGGACAAAGGATTAAGCCTAATCACCTTTAGAGTAGCTATTCTAACCCTAACTTGATGAATCCCGAAGAAACTAAATAGATAGGCATCTGGGATCCTGAACTAGGACCCGAGAGAAATCAAAACTGGACTGGGCACCGAACTAAGACTGGAATTTGCAGTCCATCAACCTCAGAATCCCTAAGATGCTTTAGACATGATGATAATTTGTTTGAATTGTTTCTGGAAGTGTTTTAACCTCATATTGAAAACCACTGAGAGCTAACATGTAACCAGCTGATGGCATAGACACTTTTTGTTTCAGTAATAGCAATACTAAATTTCCCATAAGAACTATCAGTAATTAGCCAGTTAAACATATCCCATGACGACTATGAACTGTAGCAACCCAATATATCCATTAGAAAGGGAACTAATAGAAGCAAGGATCCAAGAATATAGAGGCAGAAGAAGAACAAGCTACTGTGACCATATTGGATTCAACTATACAACCAAACCCTCTTGCTTTAACCAGTACCATTATAAGAGTTTAGTAGCTCGATATCTGCAGCTTTCCCTTGCATGTGATTACAGTGAACATAGCATACTCACACCCACTCTCTGAGATAAGAACAATGCATCTTGCAAATCGTAAATATTCTAGAGGATTCGGAAGCAGTCTATTAACCATATCAAATTAAACTATACCAACTCAATGTCCTTGACTTTCACAACCGATATAGTCATGCAAGTGACACAACACAGTAAGCCCACATGTACTTTCCAGATTTGGCAACAAATTTCATACCACAACAAATTTCATACCAAAATAAGTTCCCTACCAAATCTCCCATTAAGTCAAGATAGCCGCAGAATTTTGATGAAACTAAAAATACATAATTGAGACTATGATTATCTAATACGATGTGTTAACATGAAACAAAGAATTCAGGTTAATATACTCCATTGCGAAAGACAAGTGAGCAGAACCCACACAACAACGTTAAAATTTCTATCTAGCAAGCACGCAACTGTATACCGTATAGAATCCAACTACTATTAGAATCAATAGTATAATGCATCTTGCAATTTGTAAATATTCCAGAGGATTCAGAAACAGTCTACTAACCATATAAAATTGAACTATACCAACTCGATGCCCTTGACTTTTATAACTGATATAGCCATGCAAACCCGTATATATGTACTTTCCAGATTTGGCAACTATATTTCATGCCAGAATAAGTTCCCTTACAAATCTGCAATTGAATCAAGATAGTCTCAATCTTATGATGATGAAACTAAACATGCAGAATGAGACTATGATTATCTAATACGATGTATTAACATGAAACAAAGTATTCAAGTTTATATACCCCATTGCAGAAGACAAGTGAGCAGAACCCCACACAACAATAACATCAAAATCTTTATCCAGCAAGCGCACAACCTTACATCGTTTAGAATCCAACCACTATTAGAATCAATAGTATAATGCATCCTCCATGACAAAAAAGGAGTAAAACAATATTCACCTCGAAAATCACCAGAACCAATTATTATTTAAGGCAGAACGACAACCATGACTAACCATAATTCGCTTCAGCGCAGTTAATTTTCACTACGCGAATGACCACAATCCCACAACCAGAAGGGCAACCATGACTAAGAATAACTACATTCTAGGACCTTATTAAGCGAAATTATCAGAGTAGGGACTCATATAAATGCAAGCACTACCAAGATAGTAATCAACTAATTAACCAGGCAAACCCACTATTCAATATTAGGGAACCAAACATACAGCAGGACAACAAGAACTAACAACAGCTCCGCCTATGACTTTTTGATTTTCACTTGGAAGTTACGAATACGAGATATATTCCAAGAACAACCAATTTTCACTTTGGAAGTTTCAACCTATAAAATCTTGACTTGTGGTTGCAGAAGGGAAATTGGACTAAGCAAAACTCACTTCTCATAACTCGTAAGTTCAGCTTCACAGAATCTATCTCCGGAACTATAACTTTTAGACAAGCAAAAGAGAAACTAGAGAGTAGTGGCATGTCCACTATGCTTAACAGAGGCCGTACCTGGGACTAAAATTCCTTTCTAGAACATTTTGCCATTAAACCCAAGAGCATTGACATGGCCACTATGCTTACCAGAGGCAGTATTTGGGATCAACATCCCTTTCTAGAACCTTTTGCTTTTAAACCAAGAGAACTTACATGATCGATAGGATTACCAGAGGCATTTTTGGGTCAACGTTCCTTTCTGAACCTTTTGCTTTTAAACCCAATGAAAATGCACAAGCTAGAAGATAGGAAAAGGAAGCCATGAGTATCACGATTAGTTGTAGGACCTACTAATTTTCCCTCGGAAAATATCCACAACCAATAACCTTATTCAGGGCAGAGCAGACAACCAACAACTCTGGTTGAAATTAACACGGAGAATATTTCAAACTAGATTCTTTGCACAAGGGAAACGAGCAACCAGGACCAACTAAGGCTACCTTCTAGGACACTGCAAAAGGGACACCAGATCTTTTGTGGCAAAGGCGAACAAGGAATTATCAAGATCTTTGGACTTCCATAAGTTTCGACTGTAGAATTACATCCACCATTTCTAGTAATATGTTTGAGATCTACTGTAGCTCCCGTCTATGACCCCTGTTAAATCTAGCAGGACTTCGACAGTATAATTAAGCACTGATATTCAGAGGCACGACCTACAAACCAGCCATAAGCACTCTTCAAATTAATCACACTTTGTAGGCTGTAACACTAAAGATCTCCCCTTATCAATTAGATAGATGGGAAACGAGGACTTGCAGCTTAGCTTAGTGAATGGCAGCAAGCAGAACGTGAGAAACGGAACACATACTATGCTCAGGCAGATAATCTCAACTCAAAATGGTCAGTAGAAGTAGAAGAGTGCAGTGTGCAGCCACTTGACATGATTCTCTTCTAGAGCTATCTTTCAAATGCTTGTTTAATGTAATTTTCATCAACTGGTAAGGTATAAAGAGCAAAGTTTGGTGTCAAAAAACACTGCCACTAGACATATATCAACCAACTAACCAGGCAAACTCATTGTTCTATGTAAATACATCAGGACGAAAGAACTAGGCACAATTTCTCCTAGGACTTCTTTGTTTTCACTTTAAGGATTTCCAGGCATAAGGGAAAGCAAACTCACTTCTAGGAACTTACAAGTTTGGCTTACAGAATCCCCAGAACCAGAATTATTGGACAACTATGCGTACATGAGGCGGCAACTAGGACAAAGACTGGCTTGTAGAACCTTCTGCTTTTTAAGCCCAGAGAAACGACCAAACCAGAATTTTCAGAAAAACAGTCAAAGATTCATTCTAGTACTTCGTGATTTTCCCTCAAAATATCCACAACCAAAAATCTTATTTAAGGCAGACGACAATCAGTAGCTTAGCTATGTTCCCTTCGAGGACCTCTTTTGATTCACATGGAGACATGCCACAAATGGAATCTTTGCATAAGGCAGACAGGCAACCAGAACTGGAAAAGGTTACCTTCCAAGACCTTGTAACCAGAATTCAACGCAATTAATTTTTACTCAATACAGAATGGCAACCATGACTAAGCATACTTTCCATCTAGGACCTGTAATTTTCAATTTAGAACTGCCAACAACTAGTCTTTACTCAATGCAGAAGGGAAATCATGACTAAGCACATTCCCTTCTAGGACTTTTTAATTCACTTTGAGAGTCGCCACAATCAATCTTCACTTAAGACAAAAGGGCAAACATGCCTATCCGTAATTCCCTTCTAGGACCTTACAATTTTCCGTTCGGAGAATTGCCCACAACCAATCTTTACTCAATGCAGAAGGGCAACCATGACTAAGCATGATTCCCTTCTAGGACATTGTAATTCACTTTGAGAATTGCCAGAGCAAATCTTTATACAAGGCAAATGGGCAACCACGGCTATGCATAATTCCCATCTAGGACCTTGTAATTTTCAATTCAGAGAACTGCCACCACTAGTTTTTACTCCAGGCAAAAGGCAACCATAACTAGGCATGATTCCCATCAAGGACCTTGTAATTTTCAGTTTGGAGAATCGCCACAGACAGTCTTTACTTAAGGCAGAAGGGCAATTATAACAAGATAATTCCCTTCTAGGACCTTACAAACGAAATAAGTTCAAATTAATGCAAGCTCACATGATTCGTAATATGTTTCGAATCTGCCGACAACCACTTAACAACGCTGCCGTTTATAAACTCGGACAAATCTAGCAGGATTCTTACGACTTCATTAAGCACTGAAGTGCTGAAAGCAACCAAAAAATGTTTCATAAGCAAAATATTTCCTTCATAAGGGAAACGACTTCACAAAGCTTTCAATAATAGCTTAGTGAATGGCAACAGATAGAATGTGAAACAGAACTAATACTAATGCTTAGGCGGATAATTGCAACTCAGATTGTTAGTAGATGCAAAAGAGTGACCAGCTCATGTAGCAAATCAGATTGCTAATAGAAGCAGATAATTGCAACGCATATATGGTTCTCCTCTGTAACTCCATTTCAGGTGCTTTCTTAATGGAATTTCAGTCAACTACTAAGCTATAAATAGCAGTATGTGGAAAATAAAATGATGACACAGAAATAAATAAAAAAAACTAACAAGGCAATATACTGTTCGAATATTAGCATTGTTCATGCGCAACAAACCAATTTTTGTGATTCTGGAACCAACTTCGATAACGCAGAACTTGGAAATCTGACAAGAACGTAGCAAACAAAATTTTGCATCAAAGAACTAGCAAAAGTTACCATCATGAAGCAACAAAGTGAGAGAGATTATGACCCTTTTCAACCCACTAAGCCTATTTCATCAAAGATCAACAGAGATCACGGGACAAATAAGGGAACTAGCCTGACCAAGAAGGAAACGTGAAACTAAACCCACATGGACCCAGCAAAATGGAAAAGAAGGGGAGGCGACAAGGAGAAGATGACTTAATGTGTACCAGTTAACCATCCGCAAACCTCGGACACCATCAAGGGTTGTTCGCCGACATCCATCGCAACCGGAACCCTAACTCTACTAGACGGCGACACCTTAAAGTCGGACGCTTCTCGTCTCTGTCAGAGGAAAAAAATGCCGAGAAACCTTTCTAATTTATAGAGAGACCATCACGGCGAGTCGGTCGGCAAATTATTACCGTTGGTAAGAAGCGATTAGCCTAAAATCTACGCCGGAGTCGGTTCCCCCAAATTTTCTGAAATTTTACGCGGTTAAGTTTGACTCGTTCAACCCGTGTGAGTGTATGAAAAAGTCTGACATGTGCGAGCAATACACAATGGGCTTTTCTTTTCATAATAGTGGGGCAAATAATGGGTAGCGAGATCCAAGTCACAAGCATAAAATCCACATTCGTCAGGCCCAATCTATTTAAATCCAAGCCCAATACACCAACGATTGCCACCACTCTTTCTTGAATACCATGGTGAAATAATTAGAACTTAGAAGCGATAAATTGATTGAATTCATAGATTGTGGATTGAAGGATTTGGATTAAGAACAGTGAATTCATGGATTGTATCAAATGGATTGGCAAATCGATAAATTCAGTGATCCAAGTGACATCCAAACAATAGACCATTATGTAAATTTTAGTAAGTGTAGGTACTAAAATGTTATAATAAAAATTTCTAGATACCAAAATATAATTTTCAATGGTATTTTTCATTAGAAAATAAATTTTAGCTATCAAATGGTAAAATATATGAAATATAGGTACTGGAATGTAATTTGTCAATATCCATGAATCCATCCATCTAATTCTACTTGAATTAAATAGATTGCACATTTTAATAGGGGGTCATTTGCTTCAAGGATTTGGATGTGGGATTTGGTTCTCAAAGCCCACACATGAAGGATTTGTTCAAAAGCCATTGTTTGTTGAGCCAAAATGGAGGGTACAAAATCCGTTGGGTCCACTGATTCGGGGCTCCAAATCTGTGGGCCCCACGGATTTGTAAATCCCACCTCATACCTTGGGATTTGGAGACAAGCTGAAAAACCATCAAATCCATGATAAAAATAGCTCAACAAACAAAAGATTTTCTCAAATCCATAATGCCCAAAATCCTTAATAAATCCCAAGGTTTTTAATTAGCAAATCCATGACAAAATCCTCGTTATAAAATCCTTGAAGCAAACGACCCCTAGATGAATTGGATTTGATAAAAAATTGTCTCCTCTCCCGGTGATGTTTTGGTCCACACTAGATTAAGGAGTGTTAGAAGGTTCAGTTATGGTTAAACCAAACCGACTGGTTAGTTAACCGCAACCAAAAACGGCTTGAACGAAACGACAGCAAACGATGAAAAGGCAAAGTGGTAGGCTCTATGGTGGACGACGCAAAGTGTGGAAGGCAAAGTGCAGGCTATACGGCGGACGATGACCATTCAACTGTGTATGTGAAACTGGATTAGCGGTTTAATTGAAAAAAATCTCCTACCGGTGTTTAAACCGGTAGGCAATATTTGACGATATATGAATCGGTTGATCCACAATTTGATCATGATTTTAATATAAAATATCCTACCATTGAATTAAATCTTCCATATGATTTTACCGTCCTTGCGATGTAACTGTCGGATGGATTGATTCCCCATCTCTATGATCCTACGACCCTAGTAGCTGTCAATGTGTATTAAGTTTTGTCACGCTAATAGAACTCAGTCTAAACCAATCTCAAGTACTTTTTATTAATATTAGGCAATGCGAGTTTAGGGCCAGCGATCAGCCGGAAGTTTGTCGGTGGGCGGTGGCGGTGAGGCCGGAATTTGAATGTTAAGTAATTCAGTTAACTCATTTTTCTTGATGGGCATTGATTAATTTTGACCCGAAAAGTCTAAACCATTCCTTAAAACGCGTCAGGTGACCGTTATTAAACCTCTCAAGTCTCTCTTCGAATGATGGGGAAAAGTAGGGTTGAGAAAATAGATCGGATCGTAGTCCGTTAAGTATGGTATAGTTTCGTCCGTGATTTGTATTATTTTATGTTTTAATCTTTTGGTCTGGTCTGGTCTAGACCGCGGTTTACCAGACCAAATCGTGGACTCAACCGACTTGTCAATACGTGTTAACAGCCCATTCGACCACTCTCCCAGCTCCCACAACGACACCCATGTCTCAACCTTAATTTTGTAAATCTTGTCCTTCCTTCACAACCACATTTAACCAGAGAATAGAGAGAATCGTATGACATTATGTGAATGTTATAACTTATGTTGCAAGTTGGGATGCTTTTACTTGATATCTTTGTTATGTACTAAGATTTAGGGTATCAAAATTATTATGCATGTTAGGATTAATGTTTTAAGGCAAATAACAATTATTTTTCTTGATTATTGGTTCAATTTTTTGTGTGGTTGACTAAACAAAGTGTTCATTTTCGTTGAGTGTGGTCTATCTGGACCAGACCAGACCGAAACAGACCGCACAGGCGTGGTGTGGACCAAACCTTATAGTCTATTGTCTGATCTGTGATCTTTATTTCAGCCTTTCGGTCTGAACCATAGACCGTATAGATGGTCTGGTCTGGACCAGACCGCACCGTTTCCCAGAAAAAAAAAAAAATAGGCCAACTCAATTTGTCCTTATTGCTGCCGCATCATTTATGTTAATAGCTTTGTTGGTAATTGTATAATCGGTTATCAGTCGATCAACTAATCGAAAACAAGTGAATCAGAATAGTTAGTTAAGAACAATTGATCGATTATCTGTTACCTTTTGCAAATTTTGTTGCCTCCAACGACCAAATACAAAAGATTAGCTCAGTTTTGGGAGTAAACCCTAATTTTTCAGACTGGACTATGAGGTTTCAATGTGGAGGTGGGCAAGTATTTTGGTTGAGGCGCGGTCTTTGGAGAGCGGTAGGATTAATGATTTGGGTTTGGATTGTTGTTCCTATAGGGACAGGGAGAAGAAAGCAAAAATTTGCGAGAGATTTGAAGGAAATTTCAGGAAATTTTTAGGAATTCTTTCTCGGCAGACTCAACGCAGGAGAAGCAACTGCGGTAGTCGTCATTGCTCGTCGGGATTAAAGTGGTTGTTGTTTGTGGAGACTCGATTGAAGGGGAGTACCGTCCCTGCTGGTTGGGAGAAAGTCGCTGCTTCTCCAGCCGCCGGCGAGGAAGAGCCGGTGCAACCGCCACCAATGGTCCACCAGAATCCATCAGTGGAGAGTCTTCAGCGAAGTCGAGGGATGAGGCAAACAAAGGGTGGGTCGATTAAAGGGGACCGGTTGGCTATGTTTATTTTTTAAAATAAAAATTTAATAAAATGAATTATGGATAAGTGAGGGGCATTTGGGTCATTTCCCAGCCTTTTTAACACCCGATTAAGATTAAGTAGACAGAAGGGCATCTTCGTTATGTTTTAATATTAGAAATTTACGTTTGTCCGAAAAATTAGTAGAGAGATACTGTAACACCCTACCCTATACGTTTTGCCTAATCATATTGTTCATACAATTGCAGCGGAATTAATCTCGGGTGTTACATTAATTATCAAAATTTACCCAAATAAAATTTCGACATGAATTACTCGCGTAATGGGCTAACAGTTCTTCCATCTGATCCTGCAAAATAATTCATCTAAATCCATGCATTCATAGACAAACATATACACTCACTTCCATATGCATTGGCTTTCATAGCCATAGCTACCCTTTTCATACTCCACAACTGCATTCCATACTTGTACATACCATAATCGTCGCAACTTACACAGTTACACAACATATACACATATTATCAACTTTCCACACCTGTGGATATCTCACACTACATCAGAAGCTAGTATGCACATGAAAAACGTTCTCAAAACATTTTTTACAAAAAGGTGTGGATCACTGGCCAAAAACCCAAGTAGTCGTCCAAGCACAGAATAGTTGAAGACCATACCTCATCCTGGCTTCAACTCTTGCTCAACTCCCACCTAACACTTATCTACTGCTGCTGTTGATGATCTCCTTACACATAGCATAAGCAGAGAAAAAGGATAAAGAGGGTCAGCTCATAGCTGAGTGAGATAATCATAGCATCGTGAGTTCATAACAGAGCATACCCCTACCATACATCTAGCAAATAAGCCCAAGCACTAGGATCAGACCTCAGCCATCCGACATCCCAATAGGCAAAAGACTCAACCACCTTGACTCATGCATATGCATCTTATCATGTTTTACTTATAGGCGCCTGGCTACTCCCATGCTAATTACTCTCCCGGGAATACGGACCAAACATCTCGTGCATGTGGTCATATCGGACCCACCACTGCCGGTGTAGTCATATCGGACCTGACACCACTATGGGTGTGGTCATATCGGACTCAACACCACTCTGGGTGTGGTCATATCTCATGATGAATCAACGGTCAACACCACATCAGGGGTGTGACATAACATATCATAACGGAGTAATAGCATGGGGAGCCTTAATTACTATGTAATTGACCATGAGACCAAATCACTCTTACTTGATGTCCTTATACATGATCCATATCTCATCTTGCTTAATCATAATTCGTTACTTACACATGTTCTTGACCCGGCCACAATTGGCTCAACATAGGTAAATCAGGAGTCGTATAATTGCACTTCCTCGGGATAAACCCTCGTACAAGTCATCCTCCTTAAACATCATAATATCACCAGAGAATATATATTTTCCCACATGTACATCCAAATACAACAATCATGAACAATCATACCCTATCACCTTTTCGAACCATCATAAGGCATATCAACAGTCAAGCCCACAATTTGCAACATATACACAATCATCGGCATAAGCCAGGTCCATATCGATTAGGGCAAGTCAATAATATCATATAGCAGTCCAGGGTTCATCATATAGCACAAAAGTCCATACACCCCTAATCATGCCATTCTAGTTCACCTAGGTCAATTCTAAGCATCAATATAATTATCGTGATACGACAAACCCGGTATCCGTGCTAATCCCTCACCAGTTCTGGTCGTTCAAACACCGGTTCTAGCCTCCCGTACTAAAACGTCAATTTCACGAACGAACCCCGAATTAAAATCCGAGACCGTCCTAATATCCCCTGCAGTATCCCCGTCAATATTAGTTCTAGGCTCCGGGTCAAATTCTCGATAAAAACACATCAAACCCTGGCCGGAGCTAAATTCAGCGGTTTGGACCCCGACCTAAATAATAGCCGAAATTCAGGGATTAGAACTAGAGGATTGATTACCTCGCTGCAGGAAGCTCGTATATGAAATTTGGGCTCAATCCGGCTTCCGGATACTCCGAAACCCTAATTTGGCTTATCGGGAATTCGAGAAATTCCTGAACCAAAAACTCGTTTTAAAGCTCTAAATCGATAAATCACGATGAATAGATGAATTAGGCATTACCTACGGGATTTTTGGATTGCTAAAGCTCAAGAATCGAGCTCGGAGAATTTCCTGCTCTCTCCCCTGCGCGCCCTGTTTCTCAAACTATCTCTCGGTTCTTGGAAAAGAAAGAATGAAACGATGATGATGGAAATAAAATGGACGGGAGGTTATATATATGGCCCGGTCGCTTTAATGATATATATATATATATATATATATATATATATATAATATATAATATATATATATATAATTAATACGTATACTTATCCGATCGATTCCTAATCCGATTTTTGTCGAAATAGTGCCGAAATGCTCGATTTTAAATCGCGAACTTTCTAGCGATCGAAATATGGGTTTTGCCGGAACGGGATGTTACAATCCTCCCCTCCTTAAAAGATTTCGTCCCCGAAATCTAACCTTGAGCTGATACTACGCATCCGCTCGTTCTCCTCCTGGTAGACACTATCACATATATTGTTACTACCTAATTCTTAGGTTAGGAGATCTGAAGTACATAACTAAGCACATAACACCTCAAGTTCCCAATATAAGGTTTCAAAAACCTACACTGGGCTATCACAACAAAACACATCAACAAGTTCAAAACATAACTTATTAAGAAAGATTGTTAACCTGCAAAGTAGTTTGCTACCAACTCAGGGTACTTCTCTCGCATACTTGCTTCAGTTTCCCATGTAGCACTCTCACTATCTTGATTTCTCCACACCACTTTCAACATTGGAATTTCCTTCCTACGAAGAGTCTTAATCTGATAATCAACAATCTCAACTGGAACCTCTTCAAATGTCAAATCTGGACCCAATTCGATCTCCTCTGGTTGTATAACATGGGAAGGATCCACTTTGTACCTCTTCAGCATACTAACATGAAATACATTGTGGATTTGGGATAGCTCTGGAGGCAATGCTAGTTTATATGCCACTGGTCCAATCTTCTCTGTGATTTCATAGGGTCCAATATACCGAGGTGCAAGTTTCCCTTTCTTACCAAATCTCATTACGCCTTTCCAGGGTGACACTTTGAGAAATACTTTCTCACCCACTTCGAAATTAACTTCACGCCTACTCGTGTCAACATAAACTTTCTGTCGATCTTGAGCCACCCTCAAACGCTCCTTGATTTCCTTGACTTTATCAACTGTGATCTGAACTATTTCTGGCCCTGAGATTTGCCTTGCTCCTTCTACATCCCAACATAATGGTGTTCTACACTTCCTCCCATAAAGTGCTTCATATGGTGGAACCCCCAAGCTACTATGGTACTGGTTGTTGTAAGCAAACTCAATTAAGGGCAAATGGTCAATCCATGATTCCTCCCATTGCATTACACATGATCGAAGTAATTCCTCCAAAGTTAGGATGGTTCGTTCACTCTGCCCATCTGTTTGAGGATGATAAGCTGAAGTGAAATGCAGTTTAGTTCCCAAGGCATCATGTAAACTTTGCCAAAACCGAGATGTGAAGCTCGGGTCTCGATCAGAGACAATAGAAATTGGCACACCATGCAATCTGACGATCTCCTTAATATATAGTTGAGACAAAGTCTCCAGTGATGGTTTCCATCTAATGGGTAAAAAGTGAGCCGATTTGGTCAGTCGGTCCACAATAACCCATACTGCATCTTTTCCCCTTGATGATGGGAGACCATATACAAAATCCATTGTGATTCTTTCCCACTTCCATTCTGGAATTGGAAGGGGTTGTAGTTTCCCTACAGGAGCTTGATGTTCTGCCTTAACTTTCTGACATACCAGACATGTGAAAACATGTTCAGCCGCTTCCTTTTTCATCCCACGCCACCAAAAATATGGTTTGATTGTGTGATACATTTTAGTTGCTCCTGGGTGCATAGCATAAGCAGAAGAATGAGCTTCATCTAGGATCTCTTTCCTCAAGTTATCAACATTAGGAACACATGCTCTTCCATTCATCTTCAACATGCCATCTACCTATTTCAAATGGGCTTTCCTTTCCTTCCTCAATGTCTTGAATGATTTTTACCAACTCTGGGTCCTCCTTCTGCTTCTCACGAATTTTGTCATGCAACAAAGGTCGGATATTCAACCGAGCTAGTAACCCTGTTACACCATCCACTTCCAAATCAACATTCATTGCCCTCAAATCAACCAGATCCGTTATATTCTTCTTGCCTTTTCTGCTCAGAGCATCAGCAACTACATTAGCTTTACCTGGATGGTAATCAATGGTACAATCATAATCTTTTAGAAGTTCAATCCATCTCCTCTGGCGACTATTTAAATCCTTCTGATCCATAATATACTTCAGGCTTTTATGATCAGTGAGGATTTTAAAAGTCTCACCAGTATAAATAATGTCGCCATATCTTGAGAGCAAATACCACCGCTGCCAACTCCAAATCATGAGTGGGATAATTTACTTCATGAGGACGCAATTGCCTAGAGGCATATGCAATAACTCTTCCATCTTGCATTAACACACAGCCCAATCCTTGATACGAGGCATCACTATACACCACAAACTCTCCCTGATTCGAAGGTAGTGCAAGTACTGGTGCTGTGGTCAATCTATTCTTTAGTTCATCAAAACTCTTTTGACATGATTCATCCCAAACATACTTGGTATTCTTCCTCAACAGTTTAGTCAATGGTGCAGCAATTTTGGAAAATCCTTCTACAAACCGCCGATAGTAACCCGCCATGCCAAGAAAACTTCTCAACTCAGACACATCTTTTGGTGGAGCCCAACTTACCACTACTTCCACCTTTTTTGGATCCACCTCCACTCCTCTTCCAGAAATTACATGTCCCAGAAATATTACCTCCTTCAGCCAAAACTCACATTTGGAGAATTTTGCATATAATTGTTTCTCTCTTAGAATTTGCAACACAATTCTAAGGTGAGTTTTGTGCTCCTCTTCGCTTTTAGAATAGATGAGAATATCGTCTATGAACACAATCACAAACTTATCAAGATATTCATGAAAAACTCTGTTCATAAGAGCCATAAATACTGCTGGTGCATTAGTGAGTCCCAAAAGGCATTACCAGGAACTCATAATGCCCATATCTTGTTCTAAATGCTGTCTTTGAGGTCGCTCCATCTGCCACTTTCAGTTGATGGTACCCGGACCTCAAATCAATCTTAGAAAAGACTGATGCACCCTGCAATTGATCAAACAAGTCGTCTATTCTTGGAAGGGGATAACGATTCTTCACTGTTGCTTTATTCAACCTCCGGTAGTCAATGCACATTCTCATGGAGCCATCTTTCTTCTTGACAAACAAAACCGGTGCACCCCAAGGTGAGATGCTAGGTCGAATAAACCCCTTGTCTAGCAATTCTTGCAATTGTTCTTTAAGCTCCTTCAGCTCAATTGGTGCCATTCTATATGGTGCCATTGAAATTGGTGTTGTGCCAGGTACCAATTCAATATCAAACTCTACTTCCCTTTCTGGTGGAAGGCCGGGAAGTTCTTCGGGGAATACATCAGGAAACTCCCTTACCACCTCTACATCCTCAACCTTCTTATCATTTACAACAGTAACTTGAGCAAGAAAGGCTTCACAACCTTCCTTCATTAATCGAAAAGCTTCCAAGGCAGAAAGAAAACCATGATTCTCCTTTTTCTTAATGCCTCGGAATACAACAGGACCTTTATCTGGTGTGTTGAATAACACTTCTTTCTTTTGACAATCCACAACAGCTCCATGTGTTGCCAGAAAGTCCATCCAAGGATGACATCAAATTCATCAAAAGGTAGCAGAATTAAATCTGCTGCTAGGAAAGCTCCTTCCACACAAATGAAGGAACTTCTAATAACTGAGTCTACCTTCAAGGTATCTCCCACAGGTGTTTTAACACATAAGGTATAACCTAGCTTATCTGGAACTAAGCGTAGCATATGTGCAAACGTATATGACATGAATGAGTGAGAGGAACCAGTATCGATCAAAGCATATAATTGCTTGCCAAGGATAGAAAGCATACCAGTCACAACTTCTGGTGCCACTTCTGCCTCACCTCGAGTCATTGCATAAACCCTCGGTGCTCCCTGTGCTCTGGTACCCTGCGTACCACTTCCTGATGGCTGATTTCGATCACCACCTCTACCACCCTGTGAACCACCACGACCACTCTGAAATCCACTACGGCCTCCCTGGTAACCACCTCTAGGCTGGGGCTCTACTAAAGTGCACTGAAGGTTCAGGACTGAGTAGGTCTTCCTCCTCCCCTATAAGGACAGTTCCTCATGATGTGACCCGGCTGGCCACATTGAAAAGCATACTCCAGAAAACCTCCAACACTCCCCAAAGTGTCTCTTCTGACAAACTTGACAAACTGGAGCTTGTGTGGCAGAGGAAACTGGTGCCTTGTATGATGTTCCCGACATAGATTGACTCGGTGTTCTCCCAAAACTGCTAGGACCTCTCCTGGGTGGGTAACGAGGTCCAACATAATTTACTCCAAACTTCCTCTTCTTCTCCTCTTCTTTGGCCTTGTTTTCCTCTCTACCCTCAACTTCATAGGCTTCATACTTAAGTGCTGCCTCCTTGATAGTGGCCATGCTCTCTTCATCAACCCTGTGGATCTTTTCTTTCAATCCTAGGCGCAGACCATGCAAGTATCTCATCTTCTTCTTATGCTCAGTATCCGCCAACCCATCTTCAAAGTAGAGTAGTCGAACAAACTTGATGGTGTACTCAGTAACTGTCATATTCTCCTGCTTAAGGTTGGCGAATTCATTGTTCTTTGCCCTGATAAAAGCTTCAGGAAGAAACTCTGTCTTAAAGGCCTTCAGGAACTCCTCCCAGGTGAACTGAACTCGTTCACCATTAACTCTAGAGACTGAGGACCACCAGCTCCTCGCGTACCCCTTTAGGAGAAAAACAACATATTGTACTTTTTCCTCTGGGGTCGCATAAAGATACTCAAACACATCTTCCATCTCCCTCAACCACTCTACCACAGCATCCGGACTCACATCTCCTTTAAAGTCCCTACCACCCAAACTCTTCATCTTTGCATAATCTAATACTGGCGGTCTTGCATCAACCGCCCCCACTCCTCTCGACTGGTCAGTAGGAACATTATGACAACTTCCGTGCGAGCTACAAGGAAATATTGGCCTTAGATTGATCCACACAAAATTCATTCTTCACCAAATCTCTCACTTGGTTAAAACAAAATTTTCCCAAAATAATTACTTGAAAACAAATAAATTCAAAACTCAATTTTGAAAACCATGATGTAGGTAATTTCATCCAACATACCAATACACATAATCATGTCAAACTCAATTCCCAGTTTAAGTCATTATGGGGTACTCCCCTCCTTAGGAGTGTTTAACCTCCCATAGGGTATAGTACGCCATAACAGCAAAAAGAGGGAACCGGGCTCTGATACCAAACTGTAACACCCTACCCTATACGTTTTGCCTAATCATATTGTTCATACAATTGCAGCGGAATAAATCTCGGGTGTTACATTAATTATCAAAATTTACCCAAATAAAATTTCGACATGAATTACTCGCGTAATGGGCTAACAGTTCTTCCATCTGATCCTGCAAAATAATTCATCTAAATCCATGCATTCATAGACAAACATATACACTCACTTCCATATGCATTGGCTTTCATAGCCATAGCTACCCTTTTCATACTCCACAACTGCATTCCATACTTGTACATACCATAATCGTCGCAACTTACACAGTTACACAACATATACACATATTATCAACTTTCCACACCTGTGGATATCTCACACTACATCAGAAGCTAGTATGCACATGAAAAACGTTCTCAAAACATTTTTACAAAAAGGTGTGGATCACTGGCCAAAATCCCGAGTAGTAGTCCAAGCACAGAATAGTTGAAGACCATACCTCATCTTGCCTTCAACTCTTGCTCAACTCCCACCTATACACCTATCTACTGCTGCTGTTGATGATCTGCTTACACATAGGCATAAGCAGAGAAAAAGGATAAAGAGGGTCAGCTCATAGCTGAGTGAGATAATCATAGCATCGTGAGTTCATAACAGAGCATACCCCTACCATACATCTAGCAAATAAGCCAAAGCACTAGGATCAGACCTCAGCCATCCGACATCCCAATAGGCAAAAGACTCAACCACCTTGACTCATGCATATGCATCTTATCATGTTTTACTTATAGGCGCCTGGCTACTCCCATGCTAATTACTCTCCCGGGAATACGGACCAAACATCTCGTGGATGTGGTCATATCGGACCCACCACTGCCGGTGTAGTCATATCGGACCTGACACCACTATGGGTGTGGTCATATCGGACTCAACACCACTCTGGGTGTGGTCATATCTCATGATGAATCAACGGTCAACACCACATCAGGGGTGTGACATAACATATCATAACGGAGTAATAGCATGGGGAGCCCTAATTACTATGTAATTGACCATGAGACCAAATCACTCTTACTTGATGTCCTTATACATGATCCATATCTCATCTTGCTTAATCATAATTCGTTACTTACACATGTTACTTGACCCGGCCACAATTGGCTCAACATAGGTAAATCAGGAGTCGTATAATTGCACTTCCTCGGGATAAACCCTCGTGCAAGTCATCCTCCTTAAACATCATAATATCACCAGAGAATATATATTTTCCCACATGTACATCCAAATACAACAATCATGAACAATCATACCCTATCACCTTTTCGAACCATCATAAGGCATATCAACAGTCAAGCCCACAATTTGCAACATATACACAATCATCAGCATAAGCCAGGTCCATATCGATTAGGGCAAGTCAATAATATCATATAGCAGTCCAGGGTTCATCATATAGCACAAAAGTCCATACACCCCTAATCATGCCATTCTAGTTCACCTAGGTCAATTCTAAGCATCAATATAATTATCGTGATACGACAAACCCGGTATGCCGTGCTAATCCCTCACCAGTTCTGGTCGTTCAAACACCGGTTCTAGCCTCCCGTACTAAAACGTCAATTTCACGAACGAACCCCGAATTAAAATCCGAGACCGTCCTAATATCCCCTGCAGTATCCCCGTCAATATTAGTTCTAGGCTCCGGGTCAAATTCTCTGATAAAAACACATCAAACCCTGGCCGGAGCTAAATTCAGCGGTTTGGACCCCGACCTAAATAATAGCCGAAATTCAGGGATTAGAACTAGAGGATTGATTACCTCGCTGCAGGAAGCTCGTATATGAAATTTGGGCTCAATCCGGCTTCCGGATACTCCGAAACCCTAATTTGGCTTATCGGGAATTCGAGAAATTCCTGAACCAAAAACTCGTTTTAAAGCTCTAAATCGATAAATCACGATGAATAGATGAATTAGGCATTACCTACGGGATTTTTGGATTGCTAAAGCTCAAGAATCGAGCTCGGAGAATTTCCTGCTCTCTCCCCTGCGCGCCCTGTTTCTCAAACTATCTCTCGGTTCTTGGAAAAGAAAGAATGAAACGATGATGATGGAAATAAAATGGACGGGAGGTTATATATATGGCCCGGTCGCTTTAATGATATATATATATATATATATATATATATATATATATATATATATATATATATATATATATATAATTAATACGTATACTTATCCGATCGATTCCTAATCCGATTTTTGTCGAAATAGTGCCGAAATGCTCGATTTTAAATCGCGAACTTTCTAGCGATCGAAATATGGGTTTTGCCGGAACGGGATGTTACAGATACGTTTGTTACTTTGCAAATGTAGAGGGTAAAAAATAATATTAACCCTTATAATATTTAATTTAAATACAAAATCTAAAAATCTAAAATTTAAAAATTATATGACTTTTCCACTATTGTTAGTTAGCTCACTAACTCTCCCGAAAGTATTTTCTTTGTTATTTGACATTTTAATTTTCATATTTTGATTATTTTAATTTGAGTTTAATAGTAAAATTAATGTATGCCCTCTTATAAATGGAAAATAATTTTAAAATTGCAACCCAAATATCATTGATTCGAATATTGCATATTGAATTGCAGTATTGAATGTGTAGAATTCTTAAATTGGTATTGATTTTTAGAACTACTAAAGCAACGTTATTGTTATGCAAACTGTAAGTGACCAGCTTTTTGAAAGTCTTAGTTTGGTTAATCGTTAAATCCTAATTCTCTTGATAATATGGCATGATTGGAAAAATGATTGAGTTTAAAAAAACACAATTTATGAATACCAATTTTATAGATGATTTCAATAGGGTAATTGACTAGATGTATCATTCATAGTTACTTAGTTTAATATGAAATAACGCAGTACAAGACAAATCATGAAAGTCGGGCTGGAGTTTTCATGGACGTGTTGATGGGGTCATGTGCATTAGCAAGGTAGGCACCACAATATATGTTTAATTTTTTGTGTTGAGTGAATAAGATTGTCCTTCAACTAAATTTAGAGTATTTTGGTTGATAAATAATTTTTTCATTGCATAGAGTATGGATGAAAAATGTTATTTTCTTACTAATTTTGTTATTGTATTGTACAAAAAAATTTAAGGTTTAGATATTGCTATATATGTATTGTTTCTCAAGCAAAAGAAATAAATATTTACTAAAGGTTATCATTATGAGTTTCTTATTTGTGCTATGCTTTTTCAGACGAACTCTTTTTTTGTTATGTCAATTTCTTTTCAACTATAGACAATAAGTGACTACATCATTAAATAGACAAGTTATGAATGATTATTCAAAAGTGTTATAACCAAGATTGTGACACCTCTACCGGACGACTGGTTGGACTAGGTCTGACCAAAGTCGTGCTCCAAAATGGGCTCTACAAAATCAAGAGTCTGATCGTTAGAGAGGGAGAAGAAGAGAGAGGAAGGGGGAGGGGGGGAGAGGCAAGGGGATGGTGGGTGGATCTTGAGATAGACTTTTTTTTTTTAATGGAATTTGACTATTTGAGTTTTTAATATATATAAGTTTGTACATATATTTAGAAAATGTGTAATTTAAAACGGCTCAAATAAGTTGGAACTCAATCAAACCATTAAACTTCAAACCACTTGCTTGACTGGCTCAACGACTTAAATCGGTTTGACAACTTTGGTTATAACCATTAAGACTAAAATGTTCATCACTCATGAAAAGTTACAACTGAAAATCTAATTCCACAGTCTATCTTCATTAGTTAAGCACATGGTATTTCATACATGTGTAAACTTGCTACATTGTTTCCATGATCGATGCGATCAGGACTAGTCTATGAAAATCTTGCAAATGAGCTTTTGGCTTTCTTGTTATTGATAAGTGTAGATCGGCAACCCTGGGAAACCTATGTATAATAAGGTGCATCTCTAGCAAGCTCTACACAATGCAGCAGGAAATCAACAAAGGTTCGGTTAATTACAATTTATTCCCAAACAATGCAAATAAACCATCCCAACAATGCCTGCTCAAGTGAAAGCATGGATACACTGAATTAGTAGAGACGGTACATTTACATACGAAATGACAAATGACAGTCCATTTCCACATGTATGCTTGGCGGGAATCTTGTGATGAATGATGCAGCAGAGACAACGTGTTCGCACACGAAATGATAGTTCATTTGCATGGTTGATCCACTCTTGAAACACTGAATAAGTAGCAATGTGGATTATTGCACCTTGATTACTCTACTGAGGAACACCAAGATCAGTGAGCAACCAAGGACGCCACAACAAACTACGACTGTACTGGCCATAGAGCGGTACTCAGACTAAGCAAATAAATGAGCAAAAATGACTGCTTCTTAACCAAGACCTAAATAAAAAAAGCTATAGGTATAATATGTCCCTCTACTATGACGTTTTATCAAACATGCCACTCTACTATTTTTTACATCAAACATGCTCCTGTACTTTGAAAAAATTATCAAACATGCCCTTCTGTTAAAATTTCTATTGAAAAAATTGTCAATCATGATTGAACCGATATTTAGACGACCCGACATCGGCAAATGGGAGAAAAAATGTCAGTTTTGTCCCCAGTTTTATTTATTTCGGTCTTTTCAAAGTGAAATTCTTTGAATGATTTGATTATACAACAGAACCAAAAAAATTCTATAGTGAAATTTTCAGGGATATTTTAGTCATTTGTGTCGTCCAAACTAAATTCGGCCTTGGTCAACGATTTTTGGATGAAAATTTTAACAAAAGAGCATGTTTGATCATTTTTACAAAGTACAGGGGCATGTTTGATGTAAAAAATAGTAGAGGGGCATGTTTGATAAAACGTCATAGTAGAGGGGCATATTATACGTATAACCCTATCCACGGCACGCTTTTGTTGGTTTATGGCAAATACCACGAGTCGACCGAACAACCTAAACACCAAGGAAATACGCAAGATCTTTGATGGTAAACTAAGCGATTCGTGGTCTGCACTTTGCTGAGCTTTTTATGGCATTCAAGGGGTTTTCAACAGTAAGCTGCTGGCAGGGGTGGAAATCGGTAAGGTATCGATATCCCAATATCAAATATCGAAATCTCGAATATTGAATTGCATCCTAAAATCAATCCCAATCACAATCCCTAAATAATTTCGGTATCCCAATCCCTAAATATTTCGGTATCCCAATCGGTACTTCGGTATCCCAATCGGTATTATCGAATACGAATTTAATTATGTTTGAAATTAATAATTACATATATAAATTAAATTTAATTGTTTAATTTGGGGCAAAGAGACTAAGCAAAGAGTCTTAAATTTGCCTAGAGCTAGAATATGGATAAGGTGAACGGAGGAGAGGTAACATCTCAAATTCTTGTCATTGGTAATCTTTAATTTGACAAATTGGAGGCTGAGGGACGACTAATACTAGTGTCTGTTTTGACGTTATGAAAATAATTAGAGATTAGTTGAGAGACGAGAGTGACTTAAACTGTAAAGTCAAAAATTGAGTTGGACAGGGGCTTCTAAGTTGTGAAAGAGGAGGAATGACCAAAGGTTGTGTGCTATATTTCATTAATTTTTAATTTTCGGTATTTCTCGTTATTTCGGTATATACCGATCCCAATCCCGTAATCTCAAATACCGAATAGCCCTCCGAAATGAATTCCAATCATAATCCCTAAAAAAATAAGCCGGTATTCGATAATACCAAATAGTGATAAATTCGATAAAGTAACCGGTACCAAACTTCCAGCCTATCTGATGTTCGTCTCTTTGCTGAGCCACATATGGCTTGAACTTTGCAAGCGTTATTTTAGTGGGGTCTCGAGAGATGGGTCCAAGCATTGTTGAGAGCAGGTTCCATAGGCTTATGGCCCAAGCCCGGAATCATTATTGGAATTTAGAACACAAGATACCATTAAAGCCAACGAAGACAATAGCGTTGCAGATATGATAGCCCACCCATACACAATCCTCAGGAGGATAATGTTTTTGGGCCTGGCCATTAGCCCATTACCATTTACCACTGTTGTGTCAGCCGCTACTCTGTTCCATGTAGACCGAGTGGAAAGGCAATGTACTTTGATTATTATGGGTGGCTATACTGTTCGGTCTGGTTAAATTGGTCCGAATTGATCCGGTTCTGGTCCGATCTTTTTTAGAATATAAGAACCAAAGATTGGATTGGATACAGTCCGGTCTTGATTCGGACCGATTGTGAACTTGTCTGGTCCCAATTTGATCTTGATTTTAGATTGAGTTTGTGGGGATTTGAGTTGTCTGAGGGGGGATTTGAGTGGCCTAAGGCCTGAAAGGGTGATGAAGTTAAATTTTGGGTGTTGGGATCTCTTATCCGGTTTTTGGTCCGGTCTCAAACTGTTTTTTACCTAAAATTTAGGCCCGAAGATTGGATTGGATTGTTTGCTATCCGGTCCCGGTCCGATTTCGGTCCGGACTATACGGTCCAATTTCGAGTAAAACCAAAAAACCCGGATCAAATAGCCAATTATAAAAAAAAAAACATGGGATGAACTATGACCAAGGTCACTGAATGAATTTTCCTTTTCTCTATTTTGCGTAAAACAAGCAGAAAAGTGGGTCTGGCCGGATTGAAAAGAAGGTGAATGAGGGACTGAGATTATAAGGCTTGAGGGACTGAGATTGGATTGTGGCAATAATCTTGTGTTTGTTTTTTTTTCCTTTGGGGCGGACTAAATGGAGCTGATTGATGCTTGATTTACGGCAAAGCGCCAAAATGAATTCTTCTTCTAATCTTCTTACAGATACAGGATAGAGTTTGCCTTTCATATACTTTCCAACTTAAAAGTTGTTAAAGGAGTAATTCTTAAAAAAAATTATTTGTATAATGTTACTATTTTGTCATTACATTTAATGATTTTCATTATCTTGTTTCATATCCTAATAAAACTAATCACATAAGCCAAAGCACACTGCCACCAATAAAAATATTATTTCAGGTACGAGCCATGTATACTAATATTTTTTAAATTTTAAATAATAATTTTATATTAACTTTCTTTGTAAAAGGTAATGGCTATAGAAGGCACAACTGCGGTGGCACGAATAGGTAGAGTGAAGAGAGCTTGGTGGAGACGACAAGATGGATGACCCTCTTCGTCCCTTGTGAAATTTGGGGGGAAAGAGAATAATTTTGGGAGGATAGAGGGGAATGCTAATGGGTTACAAAAATGAGGCTAGGATAAAGTTGGAAAATTTGGGCTAAATAACTAGTCATTTAGAAATGACTCATGGAAATGTGACATTTGAAAATGACTCAATAGAATTATTTGGGACTTTCGTATGAACAAAATAACTCATGTATTTTTTTTTTCTTTAGCAAACAAGGCATGTGGTACCAAATAACTCAATTGGATTCTTCGTGTTAATGGAAGAGAACTTTTGTGGTGATAATGGAAGAGAGATTCCCATAAACCCTAGCCATGGCAGTCGGCCACCCACCCTTCCAAGTTCCAAACCCAATTGTTGTGTTATAAATTAGAATGTGAATTAACCTGCAGGTCTCCAATATAAGGATTGCACATGGCCTGGTTGGGCTTGGATTTGAAACAGTCAAATGTCAAATGTACGTTAATAATGCAGAAAAACCCAGTACAGTACATCCACAATTGGGTGGTTGACTGGTTGCCAAGTTTGTGGCCGATCATTACTTGGTATATCTATATATTTGTGTTCTAGGAATGATTGAGTTCGTGGGTGATCACGAAGTGGGAGGAAACAAAACGGCTGATTGACTTTATACGTATGGACAGCCTTACCTAGCTAGAAATTAAAATTAGGAAGAATCTATATATACATGGTATTTTTTATGTTATCTCGGTATAAATTTACGGTACCATATATGTTTGGTACGAATTTTTTTTATGCGAAATCAAAAACACTTTTCATTGATCACAAGCTAACATCAGAAATCCTGATGAGCCTCTCAAACATTTACAATCAACAAAGCATTTAGCAACTTTCTTTTCCTATATCTTCTATATTCTATCTATGTGATCTAACTCAGTCTGGAGGGCAGAATTTCCAGTCTTCATTGCCTCCCGGACATAACAAACATTT
Source organism: Linum tenue (assembly GCA_946122785.1). Classification (NCBI taxonomy): domain Eukaryota; kingdom Viridiplantae; phylum Streptophyta; class Magnoliopsida; order Malpighiales; family Linaceae; genus Linum; species Linum tenue. Next base: position 3,247,213 of record CAMGYJ010000010.1, on the reverse strand, counting down.
ACCTGTTATTGGCTTCCCCCACAACTGTTGGACTATGAAACGCATCAGATCAAGTTGACAGATTGGATTGAAACAAAAGATGGAAAGAAGATCAAAATCAGAGCATCAATCAAGGGGAGCCTTTCCAATCAACTCGCTCAACCATTCAAATCACAACGGCTACTCAGCAAAGACCCAGTAAAGAAGACTATTTATACTCTTGCTCTTCTGTTCTTGGGAGTTGTCTGTTTCAAGGGAATTCTCTGTGGTATAGGGCTGAGAATTGGGGAAACAGTGGCTTTGATCTTACTAGGGTATAGGATCAGTTTGATCAAAGGTTGTATCGAATTCCTGCGTGAATTCGGGTCTCAGAGTCGTGCCTTTTGATTTTCACATTTGCTGTAATCTCTTCGTTCTCCTCTTCTCTTCAGAGTCAAAGAAAATCAAAAGTGTCTCTCGGAATAGTGGGTACTATTCCGGGGCGAGGAGTAGCCCAGTGGCGAACCTCGTTAAAAATCTCGCTGTGCACATTTATTTTCTGCTGCTCTCCATCTTGCTGGTGCTGCAGTACTCTGTTCTGCAGTGCTCTATTCGCGTTCTGTTTTGAGTCAGGGAAGAAGAAGATTATTCTTCATTCCTGTCCGAGCAGAATCCTTGGGCCGGAGAGGAAGGCTTTGGTCCAGCTGCCTTCCTTCAGTTAAGTTGTGGGCCTAACTGGTCACGGGCCCAAATTCCATTTCAGAAGAAATCGACCTAACCCTCCAGTCGATTTCCTTCCTCCAAAATTCCCAAATCGACATTTGCAATCCCTAATCGAAGCCAACAACGCCATTTTCACAAGTGGTATCAGAGCCTGGTTCTTGATCGAGCTCGTCGCTGCCAAGGGAAGATCCAGTCGAAATGGCGACCACCAGCTTCGGTCACGCCTCGTACAATCACCCTCCGATGTTCACGGGATCAAACTACACCGCCTGGAAGAAGAGGATGACAACATTTCTCTGGGGGGTAGACGAAGAGTTGTGGATCGTGGTTCGCGATGGACCAATCCAGATGGCACCGGAAGAACAGCATCTCTGGTCCGCCGCGCAAAAGAAAAGTGCTCCGCTCAATCGAAGAGCCATGCACATACTTCAATCGGCAATGGCTTCTGACGAAGCCGACATGGTGGAAAACTGCGAATATGCTCACGATATCTGGGTCTCACTCGAGAATACCTACGAGGGATCGTCGAACATCAAAGAGTCACGGATTGATCTTCTGATCCACGACTATGAAAGTTTCATCATGAACCCAGGTGAGAGTATTCATGAAATGTTTTCTCGATTCACCATTTTGATCAACAAATTAAAAGGACTAGGGAAGTCGTTTGAATCAAAAGATCTAAACAGAAAAATCCTAAGGTCTCTACCTAAGGAATGGTTGCCTAAGAGAACAGCTATTGAAGAAGCTCGAAATCTAAGCTTATTACCTGTTAATGAACTCATAGGGTCTTTGATGAGTCATGAGCATGTAATGCAACAGGTTAGCAAAGAAGATGAGAAAAGAAAAAAATCCCTAGCCTTTAAATCTCAAGTTGTAGACTATGACTCTGAAAGTGAGCTTGGAAGTGATTTTAATAGGGAATTCGCTTTGATTAGCAGTAAATTCCATAGAATGCTCAAGCTAAAAAATGATCGCAAACAAAGAGGTAGTGATAGAAATTATCAGCATAGTAATGCTAATTACTCTGACAAATCTAAGAGTTTCTCTCAAGATAAGCTGCGACACTCGCAGACTAGAGTTAACAGTGCAGGTAATCAGGACAGAGAGGTTCAAGACTGCTACAAATGTGGCAAGCCTGGCCACATTCGAGCCAACTGCCCCCTGACTCTAAAAGCTAAAGAGAAGGCAATGAAGGCTTCCTGGAGTGACTACGAGTCTGACTCAGAGGAAGTTACTGAAGATGCAGAAGCATACATGGCTCTCGTCCAAAACCCTGAAGAAGCAGAAATCACTCTTCAGACTAGTCAACCACACTGCCCACCAACTGCTGAAACTCAATGGTACTTAGACAGTGGGTGTTCCCACCATATGTCTGGTAAGAAGCATCTCTTCAATTCTTTAAATTTGAAACGTGGGGGAAAAGTAACTTTTGGAGATGATAATCAGGGCACCATAGTTGGTTCTGGATGCATAGGTAAGAGTCCAAAACCAATTATTAAAAACGTGCTTCTAGTTGAAGGTTCAAAACACAACCTATTGTCCATTAGTCAATTATGCAGTAATGGAAATAAAGTAGTGTTTGAAAACAACAGATGCATAGTTGAAAATGCTGAAGAAAACAAAATAATTTTTGTGGGAAAAAGGGTTGGCAACATGTATATTGTGGATCTCTCAGACCTTAGCATGTTTAACGAGACCTGTTTTGCTGCCTCATCCATTTCTCCTGAGTTCCTGTGGCATAAAAAACTAGGCCATGTCAGCCTTGGAAAACTTGCCACTCTGTCTAAACTAAGTCTAGCTAGAGGTATTCCCAAACTTAGAGATAAGGCTGAATTCTTCTGTAATGCATGTGCTGCTGGAAAACATAAACGAAAGAGTTTTAAAATCAAGCCTGATATTACCTCTACCAGCCCTTATGAACTTATTCACATGGACCTGTTTGGTCTATGCAATGTTACTAGTCTAGGAGGGAAGTACTATGTTTTTGTTTTAGTGGACGATTTCTCTAGGTTCTCATGGGTGTATTTCTTAACTCACAAGGATGAGACCTATAAGAAGTTCAAACTGTTTCTTACCTCTCAGAACTTCAATGTCAAAAACATCAGGAGTGACAATGGTGGAGAATTTATTTCAGAATCATTTGAAAACCTTTGTGATGATTTTGGAATAAAACACACCTTCTCTGCTCCTCGTACCCCTCAACAGAATGGAGTAGTAGAAAGAAAAAACAGAACCCTTATAGAGTGTGCTAGAACTATGTTACTGGACTACAATCTTCCTAAACACTTCTGGGCTGAAGCTGTTAACACAGCATGCTACACTATCAATCGTGTCTTAGTACGTAAGCAAATTAACAAAACTCCCTATGAGATATTGAAAGAAAAAACTCCTAGCATTGCTTACTTTCATCCTTTTGGTTGTCCTTGTTTTGTTCTTAATACTAGAGAAAATCTAAGTAAATTTGATGCCAAACCAGATCCTGCCATCTTCTTAGGATACTCGTCCAAAGGTCAAGCTTATAGAATATTCAATAAAAGAACCAAAAAAGTAGAAGAATCAGTACATGTGAAATTCAATGAATCTGATTTTGTGTTACCAGATGAGACTCTACAATTCGACTTAAATGAACTAACCTCACCTTGTCAAGATGATGTTAGTAAACAGGATCTTAATGAAAAAATGGTCGCATCATCTGACATGGAAGAGGCTTCAGTCGAAAGTCAAATCACTCTTCAAGTTCCTCAAGCTCCACCACACATCCAGAGAAGACATCCAGAAAATCTGATCATTAGAAAACTGAATGAGGGACTCAAAACCAAAGGTAAGTATACTCCTGGACAATATGCATTTGTTTCTCAATTTGAGCCTAGAAATATTAAAGAAGCTCTTCTAGATGAAGAATGGGGATTCTCTATGATAGAAGAACTAACACAATTTGAACATCTTCACGTCTGGGACTTAGTTCCTAAACCTGAAAACATCACTGTCATAGGAACAAAATGGATTTATCGAAATAAGTCTGATGAAGAAGGAATTGTTGTTAGAAACAAATCTAGGCTTGTTGCTCAAGGATACCTTCAGGAAGAAGGAATAGATTTCGATGAAACATTTGCCCCTGTTGCTAGGCTTGGGTCAATCAGATTATTATGTGCCTTTGCTAGCCACCTAGGTTTTCCTCCCTACCAAATGGACGTCAAGAGTGCTTTCCTGAATGGTGTCATTCAGGAAGAGGTTTATGTTGCCCAACCCCCTGGATTTATTGACTTTGAGCATCATGATTATGTTTACAAGCTAAATAAAGGGTTGTATGGACTCAAACAGGCCCCTAGAGCCTGGTTTGAACGCCTTACAACCTTTCTGTTAGAAAACTCATTCACTCAAGGAAGTATTGATAAGACTCTCTTCATCAAACATGAAGCAGGACAAATCTTACTGGTTCAAGTTTACATAGATGATATTGTTTTTGGGTCAACTGATCCCTCTCTCTGTACTACTTTCTGTGAAACTATGCAATCTGTTTTCGAAATGAGCATGATGGGTGAACTAAAATTTTTCCTTGGTCTTCAAGTCAAACAAACTAAAGCTGGTATTTTTATAAATCAATCCAAGTACCTCGAGAACATGCTAGCCAAGTTTGATATGAACCATGTCAAGCCCTGTCCTACCCCAATGGCAGTAAACCTGAAACTAGATAAAGATGAGTCAGGCATTCCTGTAGATGAAAACAAATATAGAGGGATGATTGGTTCATTACTTTACCTTACAGCCAGTAGACCAGACATTCAGCATAGTGTATGTCTGTGTGCCAGATTTCAGGCAGCACCAAAGGAGAGTCATCTAAAAGCTGTTAAAAGAATATTTAGGTATCTTAGAGGAACTCCAAATGTTGGTCTTTGGTACCCTAAAAATGACAACTTCACTCTCCTAGGATATAGTGATTCGGACTTTGCAGGTAGCCTAACTGATAGAAAAAGCACCACATGTACCTGTCAATTTGTAGGAACCTCCCTTGTGTCCTGGTCATGCAAAAAACAAGGTGCTGTTGCACTTTCCACCGCTGAAGCAGAGTACATAGCTGCTGGCAGCTGCTGTACTCAACTTATTTGGCTTAAAAATCAACTTAAAGACTATAATGTGGCAACTGAATCCATTCCTCTCTTCTGTGACAACACTAGTTCCATAAGTATGTCAAAAAATCCGGTCCAGCATTCAAGAACTAAACATATAGAAATTAAATATCACTTTATAAGGGAACTGGTTCAACAGAATATCATTCATATTAGTCATATCCCCACAGAATACCAACTGGCGGATCTTTTTACAAAAGCCTTGAATGCTGATCGATTCACTTTCCTTTGTTTTGAAATTGGATTAAGATCTCCAGATCATCTGGAAGATTTTAACTGATTTCTCGCTTAGTCCTTCCTTTCTTTTCTTTCCTGTTTTGAGTCCTGTGTGTTTCTTCCAGTTTTGGTGTGTTTCTCTTGTGTTGAGTCTGCCTATTTAAGTAAGTCGAGTTGAGTCTCTTGTTCGTCATTCAATTCTTTTACTCTTAGGGTCTTAGTTAGTAGCTGCAATGGTTCTAGGGTTCTCTCTCACGTATACAGGTACACTCTTTCATGACCCAATTCCCGCAAACTCCCATCGCCATGCTGTTTCCTTTGCTCGTCGCCCCATTATCCCTACTTATCATGTCCCTTTTCCAGATCTAGTTGACTATGGTCTAGATGTCTCTCAATATCTTCATAACCTCGGTTGGGATTTCCTTATGGCTGATCCAGTTGAGTATGTCTGTCCTGAAGCAGTTCGACTGTTCTACTCGAACTTTCGTTCTTTTGGACTACATACTCGTACCTTCACCACCCTAGTGTATGGCAATCTTGTGACTATCCCTCTTGAATACCTTCGAAATCTGCTGAATATCCCTAGGGTAGGAGAAGTTCTTGCCAATGAGACTGAGTTGATCCATTTCAACTTTAACATAGAGCATGAGTTTGTTCTTCTCACAGGACACGCTCCTGATGCCTTGCTCACTCTTCCCTCAGCATTTTTATTGCCCTCACTGCGTACTTTTCACTTTCTTCTTACTCGTAGGTTTCTTCCTAGAACTGTTCTACTCGATAGGGTTACTCCCCTAGATCTTTGGATTCTTGCTCATGCCACTGCCAATGTTCCTCTGGACTACTGTCATCTGTTGTTTGGCGGGTTATACCCCTTTCAACAATTCGAATTTCTAGGACATCTCCCCTTTGGCCCGCTCATTACCCGTCTCATTCTTCGCCTTGGAATTTCCCTTGATCCCTTTCGTACCACAACTCCAAATGTCTATCTAACTGCGGATGACATTCTTGATGAGATTGCGGATGACATCGTTGAGGGGGAGGATGATGCAGAGATGGAGGAAGAATCAGAATCAGCTGATGAAGAGGCAGAGGAGGAACCTGATGAACCTACAGATGAAGAAGACTCTGAAGAAGACTTCGAGGAAGGTGTCAGTCCTGATATGGATGTCAACTGGATTAGCAGTGATGATTCTGACTCAGAGTCTTCTGGCTCGGAGTCATCTGACTCCTCTGATCCACCTCCTCTGGAAGAGGTCTTTGCTGCCCTGCAGGACATTCAGGACCTTTATGGTTCTGATTGATCAAGAGTTGCTGTCTTAAAGGCTCTTTAAAACTCTAATAGTCTTCTTGGTTTGCTGAACTTGTTTCTCAGCTGTGAGGATCTCGAAATAGTCGGTTTTGCTGGACGTGTCTCACCAGCTGGTTGGTAGTCGGTTTTGCTGGACGTGTTTTGACTGATTAATGGTTGTTAAGTCCTTAGTCCTTTCAGAACTCAGTTTTTCTGTGTATGCCATCGTTGTGTTGCTTTGGGAAAGGTATTTGCTCATGCTTGCAGGTTTCAACGAGTCAATCAGCAATCATCAACTTAGGGGGAGATTGTTGGACTAAGAAACGCATCAGATCAAGTTGACAGATTGGATTGAAACAAAAGATGGAAAGAAGATCAAAATCAGAGCATCAATCAAGGGGGAGCCTTTTCAATCAACTCGCTCAGCCATTCAAATCACAACGGCTACTCAGCAAAGACCCAGTAAAGAAGACTATTTATACTCTTGCTCTTCTGTTCTTGGGAGTTGTCTGTTTCAAGGGAATTCTCTGTGGTATAGGGCTGAGAATTGGGGAAACAGTGGCTTTGATCTTACTAGGGTATAGGATCAGTTTGATCAAAGGTTGTATCGAATTCCTGCGTGAATTCGGGTCTCAGAGTCGTGCCTTTTGATTTTCACATTTGCTGTAATCTCTTCGTTCTCCTCTTCTCTTCAGAGTCAAAGAAAATCAAAAGTGTCTCTCGGAATAGTGGGTACTATTCCGGGACGAGGAGTAGCCCAGTGGCGAACCTCGTTAAAAATCTCGCTGTGCACATTTATTTTCTGCTGCTCTCCTTCTTGCTGGTGCTGCAGTACTCTGTTCTGCAGTGCTCTGTTCGCGTTCTGTTTTGAGTCAGGGAAGAAGAAGATTATTCTTCATTCCTGTACGAGCAGAATCCTTGGGCCGGAGAGGAAGGCTTTGGTCCAGCTGCCTTCCTTCAGTTAAGTTGTGGGCCTAACTGGTCACGGGCCCAAATTCCATTTCAGAAGAAATCGACCTAACCCTCCAGTCGATTTCCTTCCTCCAAAATTCCCAAATCGACATTTGCAATCCCTAATCGAAGCCAACAACGCCATTTTCACAACAACAACAGTTTGTCACCAATGAATCGCTATTCTTCACTATACTATAGTGATTTACTGTTGAGTTATTCACGGATATATTGTTTGTGCATACTCAGCGTATGATATCTTCATTTTCGAGTTTGGTATTCAGATTTTGTATAGATGAAAGAGACGAAAAGCCCTTGCTTCACAAATGCAAATGAATCTCTACCTACAATCCCCATAAGTTTTCATTTTGATAGTGAGTTATTTTAGCCTTTTACATAATCACTACTTACTCCTTTTATATTATACAATATTATTAATCAGGGTGGTGAACTTAAAGGTAAAACAAAAGGGTTAATGGCATTGTAGGTCACTGAGATTACAAAATACGTTCATGTTTGGTCACTGGAAATATTTAAATCCAATCTTGGTCACTCAAATAAGTTAAATGGTTCAAATTTGGTCACTCTCCGTTACCTTCTGTTAGTTTCTGTTAACACCATCAGTTATTTGCTGACGTGGCTAACAGAAGTGCTGATTCACCCAATTTAAATTAAAAAAAAAACTCAACCCATACAATCAGCAAAACCCGCCACATTAGTTACCCACCCCAACCTGTGACCCAAGTACCCAACCCTTCCACTCCACCCTAATTCCTCAACTTCCTCCTCTTCATCCACCCCCGCCGCTGTCGTCGTTCGCGACTCCTTCCCCATCTTAATCGATCGCTGCCGCATCCCGCCGTAACTCATCTGGGCGTACATCCGAGGCCGACGGTCATCCAATTGGTACATCCGAGGCTGGAGTTCACCAAGGACAACTATCAAAAAGGAAACGAAATCTAGATTGCTTCCTGAGTTCCTGTGGTTGTGGTTGCTGCGTTCAAGCTAGCCAACCCAAAACAGAATGGAAATTCAGCAAGGGAAAAGACAGAGAGAAAGAGAGGCACCTGGGATTGGAAACGCGTGTCTTGGTGTATCGACCTGAAGATCCGCAGCAGCTGAGCGCAAACCATTACAGTCTCTTCTTCTAATCCTCCCCTTCCGACAGAGATTCCTTCTTATTCCCCACTCCCCCGACTCCCAGCTGCCAACATCGTCGGGGAGAAGATATTCTTCGCCCAAGCAGCTTCAACCCCCACCAAATTCCCCCATCCTTCCGGCACGATTTCGCATGCCCAAAACGCTAAGTAACCTACCCGACTGCTGCCCGCCCCACCGATCTCCGCCGCGAATCCAACCTTTTCGCCCCACGACTCCTTAAGTAGAGGGGTGGAGGCCGGGAAGTAGGCCGTCATCTCGCTCGTCTCGAACCTACGCACGTTAGATTGGCCACGATGATGAATTCATTATGTTATGCGAAGGCAGAAGAATGGGAGAGGGAGGAGAAGAGGGAAACCGACGGATTGGACAACGGTAATAGCTTCTTGCGGTGCTCTTCTGACTTCTCCATCGGCTGCTGAGGGATTTTGCAGATTGGTTAATTTTGGGTTTGAATTTGGGGTAGGTTGGATTATGGGTTAATGGGTCAGGTCACATTGGTTAGGTTGTTATGATGTGGCAGGTTTTTTATGACGTGGCAGGATTGGATTTTATTTTATTTTTGTTAAAAATAGGTGACTAGTGAGTCTGTTAGCCACGTCAGCAAATAACTGACGGTGTTAACAGAAACTAACGGAAGGTAACAGAGAGTGACCAAACTTGAACCATTTAACTAATTTGGGTGACCAATATTGGATTTAAATATTTTCAGTGACCAAATATGAACGATTTTTGTAATCTCAGTGACCAACCATGCAATTAATCCTAAAACAAAATTTTGATAGTCTAATGTGGTTATAGTAGATATTTTGGGTTAACAACTTGAATTACTAATCACAAAAAATTATAATTTTGCTAATCATACCCAATCCATTACCCCACAAATTGTGATTGTAGTTAACAACAATATGTGTTTTGTGGGTTATTCGCAAACCGCGAACCAAACTTTCATGCATAATCACATATATATAATATTTCAATGATGCATTTGTACATTAATATTCAAAACAACTCCTCAAAATATGCAAACATAAAATCACGTAAAATTTTGTGTTATATATGGAATTGAAAGTTACATTTCGAACCTGGACTGTAGGCAACTGTTTGATGACTCAGACTCAATTACACCCTTCAATTTGAGACAACTATTGGCAACTAAAATAGTGTTGTTGCCCAGTGGCACCACTTGAGCGTTCCCGACGGCACCTTTGGTATTGGAGGCAAAGCCTCCCCGATGTTGATAGCAGAAAGCCCCAATTAGTATGCAGATACCGCAGTAAATTAGTAGGTCCCGCTGCCACTCAAACGACACATAGGATTGAACGGCACGTGGGGCTGAGGTTCCCTCGGTTATAAAAAAAAAAAAAGTTGTTGCCCTCACCAAACAATGATATGAAATGGGAGTCAGCTAGGCAGCTGATCATTGATTCATAATAATAAATTAATAATATCCTTCTCCAGCCAGCTCACCCAAATTCCTTCTTCCATTTTGTCCCTCTCCCAAATTTGGATATTGGGCCCACAGATCAGCCTCGCGGCCCAGTGAGTTGACAACAATCGATTACTGATGTTTTGTTATTATATATTTTCTGACTGTGTAAATTGTAATGCACGCCAATATGCCATTCTATCTATTGTATGACCAAAAAGTAAACTATCTAACTGACCGCCGATGAGTACGATTTCGGATTATTAAGGGTTTAATACCGCTGCAAAATTCATTAATTGTAACGTAAAATGTTTAACTGGACGGACGTTAACGTAACGTAGAAGACTAGGAGCTGGGGCTACTGTTTTCTAGCAATTCCTAAAAGAAGATTATATTAATTCCGATGGAATAATAAAAAGAATATGGGTTATTAGAAAGGAAAAACGATATCATTATAGTAGAATGAATATTATCCGGATAGGACGGAGAAAATGGGCCCACAATAGGCACAGGTAGTTAAGTAGGGGCCTCTCTCCGCCATCTTGTCTGCATGTGCTGTGACGTGGCACCTTTCTCGGGTCGGATCCAAATATGAACGTTAAACATACCAGGGTCAATGCAGAAAATGTGATACACTGATACCAAATCGAGGAAAAAGACCCGTAGCAACTTCTTGAAACGGTGCCGTCGTTCCTCGTAATTAATGGTTGCTTTGTTTTTTCTTTTCCAACTTGAAATAATGGCGGAACTGGAAAGTACGCGCTTGATCTGGTCTGTTCGTTTGCAAGCTTTAACCGGGAACATCCGGTCACCGCCTACTTGTTGTGAAAAATGTAATCCAACTCACCCTTGCAATGTTGAAATCGGGAGTAGAAGTGGTAGACATCCTATTTCATTTTCAACACACACACATTTCCAAAAATCAACGCGTTGATTTGGTTGTAGTTTTATTCCCTATGACAACGACATGGAGTTATAAATTTTGAGGGAAAGAATTGCATCATCATGATTTAATTTTTTGGGCGAGAAAGATGTGAAGCAGTACGATTATAGTTTTGTTGTGGTTAATAAAAAAAGTAATAATGATGTGAAGATGCATGGTGTTGTGGGGGGAAATCAATGTTGTAGTGCGGACAGGAATATTATTTTTTTAGACACGTGGAATTTATAGGTTTAAACTTCATAGAAGATTCAAAAACAAAGTATTTCGAAGCAACTACCGCTTTTGTAGTCGCTCAATATCTCTAGATCACTAGAGTTTTGAGACATTGATTGCATGTGAGTGGATATAGTGAACACGAGAGGATATGATTGGAATTTTTTAGTTGGTGGACTCGAGGGGATTGTCTGAGACCTACCCATGAAGAAAACTTAAAATTAGGGATGAGAAATTTGCCGAAGACAGGATTGAGACATTGATCGCATGTTATCTTTCCTCTGCAAGTTTTAGCAATAATCGTAGTCCTGGAGCTCTCATTGAACCTCTATAAAAGTATGCCTAATTTAATGCAGATTTGTCTCGTGAGTTGTAAAAATATCAAACACTTTTGTTTGAACTTTGTTCAAAGAGTTGTGAACTTTGTTTATTTTAATGTTGTTCAATGTTCAAGAAGTAAGGTCCAATTAATTTCATTTCAACACAAATTTTTATGCCGAAAAAAAACTAAACAAATTATCACATTTTTTTTTTTGAAAAATTATTACATTCTTTAAATTGATTCGTCCAAACAAGGCTAGAGAATTTCTCCTCTGATTGATAAATGATTAAAATAAACAAGCTACTATAGCTGTCACCGGGATCAAACTCTAACCTTAATGACAATGAATTTGGGTTGACTCGCTAGTCCGAATTTACCCACCCCACTAAAAAAAGATTTCTTCCCATAAAATTATTACATCACCACGAATTTAGCCAGCAACCGGTTTGGGCGGTACCCGATCCAGAAACGGGCCGAGGTATTTCCCTTCCCTTTCGCATTCCATTTAATAAAAAATTAAAAAACTTAAATATAAAAAAAAAACAAATTGGTCTGGTTGTTCTAGGGTGTCTCCTTCGTTTCTTCCCTCTGCTAAAGGCCGCTTTCCACAGCCTGACCTTTTTCTTCTTCCCCTATTATTTAGTCGCACTCTTCCCCCATTTCCAGACCTCGGCATTCCCACTTATAACAGTTCTTCTTCCACCCATCTTCCTCAACCTCTGACCTTCTCAGAATCTCCTTCCCTGAGAATGTAAATTTCGTTCGCCGGAGATCACTACTGGGTTTTTCCCCTTCTTTTTTCTCCCCTTCTCGAGTAGCCCGCCGGACGAACAGAAGCAAAAAAAAAAAAAAAAAACAGCTAAACAGACTCCGTCCTGCCATGGCTCTCCTGCTCCGTTCCTCTCTGCTCGCTTTGATCTGCATTGCTCTGTTCTCGACCCGTTGCTTTGCCGCCGACCCAACGGTCTCTTACGATTACAAACTCACTTACATTACCGCCTCTCCTCTCGGCGTTCCTCAACAGGTCCCTTCTTCTACTTCCCTCGCTCAACTCTTTCTCCGACATTGACTTCTCGTTTTCTTGGTGTCAATTGGAAAATTTTCTTTTCTGGGTTTTTTATTCTGGCTTGCGACTCTGTTGTTCAGGATCTGATAGTTCAAATGGTTGTTCTTCCCCCCAGTTTTTCTTCCCATGGGCCCTGTTTTGTGTCAATCTGTTTGCTATATCTGAACTATGAAGAGAGTAAGAAGGTTTAGGGATTGGAGTGTCACCGATTCTTGTCACCAGCGGATTCTTCAGGGTTTAAGCATTCAGAGGAATATTTGGGGACTCATTTTCTTGGTTCCGCATGTTGCGTTTGATTCATATTTTGGGCTGCGATTGTCAGTTTTCTCGTCTTTTATGTTCTGGCGAGTAGGGTTTCTTCAGTCTATTGAGAAGGAAGCTGCTGAGTTGTTCCTTCATTTCATTGCGCCAGGTGATTGCTGTGAATGGACAGTTCCCTGGTCCACTCCTGAATGCTACTACCAACTACAATGTTGTTGTGAATGTTATCAATGAGTTGGTTGAAGGTCTCCTCATTACTTGGTATGGATTGCTTCTCATTTCTATGCTTGTCGTGATCTTTGATTCTGTCCCTAGTTGGTTCTTTTGGGTTGTCTTGTGAGCTTTTGATATTGAATGGCTGTGTATGTGTGTGTTTTGAGTATAGGCCTGGGATTCAAATGCGGCGAGATTCGTGGGAAGATGGAGTCCGGGGCACAACATGTCCAATTAGGCCAAAGAGGAACTTCACTTATAATTTCCAAGTGAAGGATCAAATTGGGAGCTTCTTCTACTACCCGTCGCTCAATCTCCAGAGAACATCTGGAGGTTTTGGCCCTGTTATTATCAACAACAGGGAGGTTATTCCAATCCCTTTTGCACAACCTGACGGTGACATTAACCTCCTCATTGGAGATTGGTACACTCAAAACCACACGGTTGGTCTTCTCTTTGTTGTTTAGCTGATATTTATATTGAGTGATGTTCTTTTGTTGCTTAGGTTATTGATTTTGAGGATTGAATTTTTCCTTTTGTTGGCTTGTTTTGTACTGAATGCCAGGCATTGAGGACTACTCTTGATTCTGGGAATGAACTTGGAATGCCAGATGGTGTTTTAATTAATGGGAAGGGACCTTTCAAATACAACTCGAGTGTACCTGATGGCATCAAGTACGAAACCCTTAATGTCGATCCAGGTAACCACCTTCTCATTGCTGTTCTTGTTTTCCTTACCACTAGAATCGAGCTGTTTGCTTCTCTCTTGATGCTCTTCATAACGCGTATTATGTTTTGCAGGAAAAACTTACAGATTTCGGGTACACAATGTGGGCACTTCAACAAGTTTGAACTTCAGAATTCAAGGTCACAATCTGCTACTGGTGGAGACAGAGGGACGTTATACATCACAACAGAACTACACAAGCTTTGATATCCATGTGGGCCAGTCTTACTCGTTCTTGGTCACCATGGATCAGAACGCAACTACTGACTACTATGTTGTGGCAAGCGCCCGATATGTAAATGAAACAGTTTGGCAAAGAGTCACTGGTGTTGCCATCTTGCACTACTCCAATTCCCAGGGACCAGCTGCTGGTCCTCTGCCTGAGGCACCAAATGATATCTACAACCAGTGGTCTGCCATGAACCAGGCAAAGACCATCAGGTTTGTGGTTTACTCATAAATCATTTCATATGCTTTTTATGCATGAATCATTTCCCCCTGACTCTTTCTTTGCCTGTTAATTTTGGCTAGGCAAAATACGTCTGCAAGTGGGGCTAGGCCGAATCCACAGGGTTCATTTCACTACGGCCAGATCAATATTACCGACACATACATTCTAAGAAGCTTGCCACCAGTTTCAATCAATGGGAAAATGCGCGCAACTCTCAATGGAATATCGTTCCGAAACCCGGACACTCCAATCAGGCTTGCTGATGTACACAAGGTGAAGGGAGCTTACAAGCTTGATTTTCCCACTCAGCCAATGAACAGACCTCCAGTGGTGGACACATCTGTTCTAAATGCTACATACAAGGGCTTTGTCGAGATCATACTGCAGAACAATGACACCAGATTGCAGAGCTTTCACATGGATGGTTACTCATTTTTTGTTGTGGGGTGAGTAAACCATTTTGAAGTATCCCTGCACTTGAAAAGTTTGAAACTTTCTGCTAATTCTATCGAGTGGGATTACTGCAGGATGGACTGGGGAATCTGGTCGGAGAGCAACAGGAATGGATATAACAACTGGGATGCCATTTCTCGCTCCACTGTTGAGGTTGGCTTGCTTTCTTTTCAACCCATTAAGGAGGCCCTGATTTGCCTTGAAATGTGAAGTCCGTCTGTCTGTCTCTACATGATGTTTGATCTAAAAAATGAATGTGGTGCAGGTGCATCCTGGAGCATGGACCGCTGTTCTTGCATCCCTTGACAACGTGGGTGTATGGAACCTGAGAGTAGAGAATCTCGACAGGTGGTATCTCGGTCAAGAGACATACATGAAAATAGTGAACCCTGAGGAGAATGGTGAAACTGAGTTTGCTCCACCAGATAATGTAGTCTACTGTGGTCAACTTCAGAACCTGGAGAAGTAATTGTCTTCTCTCTGTCTCTCATTTTCCCAATTGATTAATTTGTCATTGCACCTCTTCTGCTACCGAACCAGTTTTCTGACTCCTGTGTTGTATTCTACAGGGACAACAAGTCCAATGCAGGTTCGACAATGGCAAGGAGGACAAACGTGTTTATCAGTCTGGCCATGGCGCTTTCAGCTGTGTTCTTCTGCAACATTTTGGTCTGAAACATTTTTATAGGAGGTTTGGGCGGGAAAGTGAAACAAAGAGATACGAAAAGGGTCTAATTATATGAGGAAATGGAAATGGTCATTGATCTGTTGATTTGTTAGAGAATGTATACATCTGGGTTGGTCGAGTTATAGGGCTTTTTTTCCTGCTGATTTAACTGTGCAGCTTCTTCTCTAAAGTTCTGGTCTTGTTCATAGAAAATGGTTCTTCTCACTTTGTTAGTGCTAATCAGTCACGCATTGAAAATCAATCCATTCCCCTTTTATTTTGTGTGGGTTTCTCTTTTGTTTTAATTTTATTTCAGCACCTAAATAAATATAATTAAATTCTATTTCTCCTCAGTTTTGGGGTCGTTGTCTGGTCCTCGCGTTGACGATCTTTTTCGGTAATGATGCATCATGCATGTTGATTGTCTCTCTGGGTTCGTGAATCTAACTTCCGCAATCATTCTGTTGATCTGTTCGCTGCACGTAGCTATAGGCCTGCAGGCGGCCCATTTTGATGGACCATATGTCTGGTTTTCGGTTCAAACAAGTCAGCTAGAATGTTTCAGACGGGCTGGGCTGGATTGGTGGTCCAGGCTGAAATGATGAGTAGTAGTCCACTGGAGGGACCAAAAATACTGCAAGCAAGCATCATCAAAGAGAATTAAAACATCGGAATGGAATGCGTTAGAGTGGCAAACTGGCAACTAAAATTTTAGTAGTCATTAGGGATGGGAACAAAACCCGAATCCACGGGTACCCACCCGACCTAACCCGGTCAACGTGGGTAAAATTCGTGTTGACGGGTTTTGGGCCGGGTTTGGGTTTAAACTCGTTCACTATTCACCGGGTCGGGTTGGGTTTGGGTTTAGGTAAACCCGGGCCGTGGGTACCCGCCCACCCATATAATTAATTTTTTTGGGTATATTTAATATTCTAAACAACTAATCTTATTTATGTTTGTGGAGACATGTCTAATTTTTTCTTTTTAATTGTTTGGGGTCGTTTGGAAGTTGCGATTGTTTTGTTGAGATTGTCATTATGCATGTATTGTTTACAATGCATCGTTTTTTTGTTTTTTTTAGCAGAAACAATACATGGATTGTTTCTGTGATTTGACAGAAACTATCACTCATTTTGAGTGATTGTTATATCTCAACTTTTAGTTGTGATTGTTGAGATAGTTGAGTTGAGATTGTTTTGTCTCAGCTTTTAGCTTATGCGACATACACAATCACACATACCAAACGTTGTATTCTACAATGCATCAAATTCGACAATACATGTATAATATTATACATGCATTCTCAACAATACATCTATTTAACAATCGGAACTTCCAAACGACCCCGAAGTTAATGTTATGGAGTGGAGAGTAAAGAAACTTAATTGAAAAGAAGAAGCTTTCAATTAAATATGTTATTTATGGATAATTTGTGATTTCTTCAACTTTCTTGAGTTTTCTAGATTGGTGTTGAACAATTTGTATAGTTAATTTGTGATTTGCTTGAATTTTCTAGAATGATGTTTTATATATGGATAATTTGTATTGAGAGATTGATATTTGACTTTAATTTTGATAAGAACTTGTAATTGTAAATTTGTTACGACAAAACCCGTGGGTACCCATGAACCCGCGGATACCCAACGGGTTGGGTTTGAGTTTTTCAAACCCAGTGGGTTTTACCCCGGGTTTTTTTCAAAGATAAACCCATGGGTTTGGGTTTGGGTTTGGCAAAACCCGACCCAACCCGACCCATTGCCATCCCTAGTATTCATCGTGGCTACATCACTATTTGCCGTTCATTTTTCTTGTTTTCCTCTTTTTTCAATCTCACGATTAATTTTGTTTCAGGGTAATTTTGGAAACAAAAAAGAGTCCACACCTGATTATTTTATATATTCTACTCAAACCCTAATCTACCATCCCTCCAATCGAACCCTAGACGACGGCATCCGCCCACCTCCCCTCCGCCCATCTCTTCCACCCGCACACCTCCTCCACTCCCCCACCTACGCCTATCTCCTCCACCCGCCCTCCCCTCTCCTCCACTCTCTCCTCCACTCTCTCCCCCACCCTCCGTCCACCTCCTCCAATCTCTCTCTCTCTCTCTCTCTCTCTCTCTCTCTCTCTCTCTCTCCTTCTCTTCTGTTGTTCTTCTGCATCTCCTCAGGGCAAAATCAACAGCTGAGAAAGAGGTAGTTTTTGTTTGTATTGGTATGTATTTCGTTTGTATTGGTAGTGATTTTTTAGTAGTAGTAGTGTTTTTTCCTATTGGCGCAATGATATTGTTGTTTGGTAGTGATGTAATTGTATTGGTATTGGTTAATAAGTATAAGTGTTTTTATGGATTGGTATTGATTTTATTGCATTGGTATTGTTTATGTCGCATTGGTATTGATTATCATGTAATAGTATTAATTTGCATGTATTGGTATTGATTAATTCTGCAATGGTATTGATTTTTTTTGAAATGGTATAGATTTATATTGGTAGATTGTTTATATTGGTAGTTTTCGTCTAATGGTATAGATTTATTTCTGCAATAGTATTGATGTTTTTCAAAGTGGTAGTGATTGTCTAGTGGATTGGTAGTGATTTCGTTTTTTTTCTTTTGCAGAAAAATTGAGAAAAATAAGGAAAGGAAATCTGGCTGGAGATTACGGAAGTGAGAGAAAGAAAAGAATCGTAATTAATAGATTTTTGTAACTACCTAAAATGTAATTTATTAAGAAAATTAATTAATACAATTTATTTTTCCATACCCAATTTACCCTTAGTAACTATGGTGATTACTAGTTTGTAGTAATCACCGTAACCTGTCCCCATGGGAATCAATAAGGATTGTAGCACCGTAAAAACTAGTGGTAGATAGGTAATTTTTTTGGTCGGACTGTCTATACGTTATGATTTAGTAAACACTTTAAAATTGCACATCCCTATAATATTGGCCTAAAATACGATAGCAAAAGCCTACAAAAAGCAATTTAAAAGATGGGGTTTAGACTTTTACTTGGCTTGAGGGCTTTTATTCGGATTTTTCGGTGCCGATTTTTTTTGAACAAAAAGTACAATATCTAAGGGGTCTAATGCATAAAATCTTAGCCTTTAAAACTAGCTTTTGACTGCATTGCTTGGAGTTGCAACTGCTAAAATCATTACAAGTTTGAGAATAAAATACACAGATAAATATGATAATTCACTTTTGTCTTCCCCATTAACTAATATAATTCATCGATTCCATTTAAGCTAAGGAATAACTCATCATTCTTCACAATATGATAACAATACTAAAAATATCATTGAAGAAATTACTCGAGTAAGGCTTATTAGCTTCTCTTTATCAAAAGTAACACACTCATTCTCCCGTGTAAAACAGGTCATACCAACAACCTATTAGTCACCTCATCAAAGCGGTAGTTCAACTCTTGCAATCATATATAAAAAACCGAGTAAAACAATTGAAATTGATAGTAATGCAAGCTTAGTCAATATAAGAAGGGATGGGAATTCACATTTTAGTTTTCAAGGTTTATTAGATGAAAAATTGTGGAAATTAGGATTTAATCGGAGATGCTTTTAGAATTATAATTATATTTATGTTTTAACATAAGTGTAATGAATAACAATTTCTCCAATAACTATAAGGTTATGGTTTGAATCACAAAACTATCACCTATTTTTTTTTATTTTCCTCCAAATTCAAACTACTGCAGCGAGATCCCCAAAATTTTAGGGCTAAAGGACCATGGATCATCCCATTCCCTAAACTCAAACTACTACAGGGGTCGTTAATCCTCCCCTCCCATTTTGAAGGGCACTAGGACTGCCTCTAGTGTTGATTGTCTACACACTCTTATAGTTTGTATTTACAAGCTAAAATTTTAGCTATTCATAGTTCCATACCAAACTAGTTCAACTAGTTCAAAAATTAAAGAAACCATAAGGGAATGAAGGCAACAACAGTTGCAGTTTTGGGAGAGCCAGAGATCAAGAACTCCAAAAGCCCTTTGATCTGACCAAGAATTTGTGAAATACAAATATGTGAGAACCATGGATCTAGGCGTGCGATTTAGGGATTGAACGAATTAGGGATTGGGAATTTAGGTGAGAAAGAATTGGGGAATTGGATGAGAGAGAAGGCAGAGTCGGGTTTCCGGGATGGGAAGCCGCCGACGGTGAGGAGAGGGGAGGGGGTTCGGCCAAGGTGAGAGGTGAGAGAGAGAGAGAGAGTTGGGAACAATTCTGTATTATTGATTGCCCTTGACCTAACATAACATAGTATATATATAAACCGACTAATTCCTGTTTACTACCCGAATAATTAACCTAACCAAATAAACCCTCATAATTTCCACCCTAGCCCAATATCCGAATAATACGCAAAATAACAAATAGACTCCCGATAATTATGTTTCTCACAATCCATTCCCCTTGAAACCCACCTTGCACTCAAGGTGGGCCATCTGTCTTGTCGCCCTCCTTCTTTTCCCCACCTTCCGCTCCGAGCTCCATCTCCTCGCCTTCATCTTCCCAATTCCCGACCAGCAGCATTAAGTGGCCCTTGGCGCACTGGTGTCCCACCGTATATCTCTCATCACAGTTGAAGCAATGCCCATCCCGGCGCTTCTGATCCATCTCTGCCTGAGTCAGCCTTACGAACCCGCGCGGCGGTGCTTTGGCCGGAAATCGGGCCCCGACTGTGGTCCCTGCGGCGGGTGGACTCGACGCCACCGCCGGTGTCACCGCCCCAGTACCCATGCCGCCACCTGCTCCACTACTGGCCTTCTGCATCTTGCCAACGGAGGATCTCCAACTGGCTAGCTCCTCCTCCTTCCTTCCTGCAAGTCTAAAAGCCACACGAAGAGATTCAAATTCAAAGACCTTGACTGCGGTGGCCAGCTCAGGCCGCAGTCCGGCCATGCACAGCCCCACCAGTGTCTCCTCGATCATCTTCTTGCATTGATTTCCCAGTTTCAAGAACTCTGCCCGATACTCTGCCATTGACCCTGTCTGCTTCAGTTTGGCCAGCTGCTCCAGTGCCCATCCCTCTGCCCTGCCGAACTGGTACCGGAGCTCATCCTGAAACCGAGCCCAAGAGATGCTTTCGCCTACTGCCGCATATGCTCGCTCAGTCCATTCCCACCACTGGAGGGCATCCCCTTCCAAATAGAAGGACGCCAGATGCGCCTTCCTTTATGCCCTGTCGGGTGGTTCCTAAACCACCTCTCTGCCGCATACAGCCATAATCCGACATCACCAGTGCCATCAAATTTCGGAAACTCAATAATCGGAGGTTTAGCTCTGAACACCAGCTCATCCTCATAGTCATACAGAGGGTTGCTGTATCCGTACCTGTTACCACCTGACGGTTGCATCGGCCGACCCGACCCGTAGTGCCGGTACTCGAAGTCCGCGTTCCGCCTCTCCGAATAGGCCCAGTCGACCATCTCATGCTGATATTCTTCCTCGCCGCCAAGCTTGGTTCCGGATCCTTGTCCCTCTTCCATCCTGCACCCCTGTCGCCCGTAATCTGCTCGTGGAGTGCCCCACAGTGGGTAGCTTGGCTCGGGACCTGGCCTCTCTCACCCGGGCTCGCCACCCGACCCATTCCATCCGCTGACCCGGCTCGGTTCGGTTCGACCAATCTTGGTTCGAACGATTCTGATCCGCCCGGAGCTGGTCTGATCGGCCACTGACCCGACCGACAGACCGGTTTGGTCCATCATTGGGTCAGCCACCCAATCCTGGTCGGGCCCATCGGGCCCAGGGTCCATCTCCCACTCTTCCTGGTCCGCGAAACTCATCTCCTCATAATCCGGGCCCAATTCTTCAAACTCGACCACCTTCTTTTTCCTGCGGGCCTCCGCAATCTCTTGGGCCATTGGAGCAGGAAGCAGGCCCGACCCACTGAAGGATGGCGCGGCCCGTTCTCCTCTGCCCGCTCCCCCGGCCGCCCTCGGCCCAAAGAATTGGCTGCCTCCTCGTCCCGCCGGCCCTGGCGGCCTCGTAGCCGCCGCCCTAGCTCCACTGCCGGCCACGTTTCCCGGCGCCGCGGCTCCCCTGCCGGTTGCCGCTCCCTGCGGCCTCGCCGCTACCGTTGCCGAGGCGCCGCTCGCCGCCACCGCCGGGCTCCAGCCGAGCCTCCCTCCTCGCCGCCACATGCGCCCGCCGCTGCCCCGTCGCCCACGCCCGCCGCAGCTCCTGGTAGGCTGGTCTCCGGCTTCGCGGCCGCCCCGAACACAGCCTCCGCCATCATCTTCACCGCCGCGGGGCGGTTCTCGGGATTTGGCTCACAGCCTTGCATAACACCGATCAAGACCTCCTTCATTGTGTCTGCTAGGGCCTGGCACAGCTTTTCCATCACGGTTTTGCCCATCTCCTCAATCGAGGTGGTGATCCGCCTTCCCAGCGCCTCCAGGGCCCCGGTTGAGTCCCGCGAGGCAGCAACTGCCCTTTCCGTGGACTCCGTTAGGCTTTCCAGCGTCGTGACGATCGTGACATACTTGTTCGTCGTTATGTCCTTCACGGTCACGATCTCCTTACCCTGCTTCTGCTGCTGCGGCTTGTCAACGTTCGATATCCTCAACTTTTGCAGGGTTCAATAATCAACACGCCAGGCGCCAGCCAGGCTCTGATACCACTGTGAGAACCACGGATCTAGGCGTGCAATTTAGGGATTGAACGAATTAGGGATTGGGAATTTAGGTGAGAAAGAATTGGGGAATTGGATGAGAGAGAAGGCAGAGTCGGGTTCCCGGGATGGGAAGCCGCTGACGGTGAGGAGAGGGGAGGGGGTTCGGCCAAGGTGAGAGGTGAGAGAGAGAGTTGGGAACAATTCTGTATTATTGATTGCCCTTGACCTAACATAACATAGTATATATATAAACCGACTAATTCCTGTTTACTACCCGAATAATTAACCTAACCGAATAAATCCTCATAATTTCCACCCTAGCCCAATATCCAAATAATACGCAAAATAACAAATAGACTTCCGATAATTATGTTTCTCACAAAATACTTTGGCGAGCATAGGGCATTGGCCATCTTTCCTTCCAAAGTTCACTAACAACTGTAAATCGTAAAGTTCTATCCATAATCCCAAGTGAAGAAGAAAACTAGGATTGCAACACAACCTTTTCAACATAATCCTCTGAACGCGCACCAATCAAACAATAATTTGACAATACATTTATGATAACAGACAATGGACACAAAAAAGTGGTTCAGTTAACCGATAATCGAGATAACCAAGAAATCGAAACCTATTTCAGTAGGGGGAGTGGTTATTTTAGTTAACCGATAACCGATCGATTGGTTATCGATTATAACCGAAATAACCGAACTGCCACCCCTAAAATCACTAGCATTTGGGTTCCACTTTTTAACTTTGTGTAAATTATATGTTCTGTTCATATGTACTTTTCCAAGCCAAGACTTTGTCCCAGAGAAGAATATATGACATCCAGACTATAGCAGGCCATTTCATCTGTTGCTTCTTAGATATGATTTCTTCCAAAACCTTCTTCACTAAGTACTTTTTCATGAGCAAGTCTTTCCAATATACATTCCTAGCTCATACTTGTAGATGTGTAACAACAAGATTTCTAGCTTTCAAATTTTTTTCCCATGCCCATGAACAAGCAAGCGAGTCTGGAATATCCCATATTGTGAAGAATTTAGTTGATAGTGTCAAATCCAGCTGGCCCAGAGTGATGATGAGTTTGGTAAACTTTTCAAGTGAGAGTCTGTGTATTTGCTGTATTTGTTGTAAGAGGTCATATAACTACTAGTTACTAGAACATTATCAATCCTTCTAGCAGTTGGAGAACATTGTTGCCTAATATTGGTTCAACTATACCAAGACTCTTTCAAACTTGTTGTCTACTAGTTCCATGTTATCAATCCATGTATTAAAACACTTCATGCTATAAGATGAATTAGAGTTATTTGATGTTTCCTCCTTACTTCTAATGCCATTGAAGTCTCCAAGTATTATCCATGGCTCATCATATACTGCAAAGGGAGAATGTAGATACATCTCCTCTCTCAACCCATAACATTGGTCACATACAGAAAGGTAATCTTGCAAGGTTCTTCAGACCTCTTACCTCACCATGGATGAACTGAATTTCTTTACCCAATACAATAAAATCAAGGGCCTTCTTCCAAAGAAACAAAATAGGACCCAATGCAAAGCATTCATAATTTTCTTCGAACTTCGAGTACTCAAATTTTAACTTCAACATAGCTGTATAAGTTAAAATTTTTTACTCTAGCTTCTATTACTACAAACACATCCACTTTTTATATTCTTACCATGTCCATTGTCCAATCCTGCTTGTCGGGTGATTAAATCCCCTAATATTCCAAGTAAGGACGATCATCGTTCAATTTTTTTTTTATTTGGAGGCCTTCCTGACTCTTTCTTACCCTGCTTCCCTTTCCCTTTCCCTTCCACTGCTAAAACTAAAACTTCAATTATCTCCGTGATAAAAATCAAATAAATAAATTTAAATAAACAACGGAACATAACAGAAAAAAAAAATTCATCGGTATTCTAATTTCTAAGTAATTTTTTTTTCATTCTATCATATATATAAAAACATATTTGTTCAGTTTAGGTATGATTTTTTAAACATCTATAATTCGAATACATCAACTTATATATGCTAATGAAATAAATACATATTTTTAATTATAGGAAGATCACTTTTCAATTATGAATTACATGGTAAATAACTTATGCAATTTTTTTCTTCTACAATCGACCTACTTTGATTCAATAGAAAAAGCCTTGAAAGACGTCTAAATAAGTTGCACAACTGAATAAAAAATTATTTGATGAATGAATATGCAATTCAGTATATTGAAAGGGAATGTACTTACAAATGGGATTACTATGATATTAAATTTATTAATTTAAATTCTTGCTACTGTATACATGTATACATATTATAGTATTTTGGGACAAACCCATATTCTCATTTCCACAGGCCGAACAGACTACTACTAGTAGTAGCGCGAGAGGTCGACGGCGCCGTGGCATTACTAAATTTCCCGCCGCCCGCCGCCAGCTGTAGTTGATGATCATCATGCAGGCTGAGTTGGGAAGCGACAAACTTATCAAGCACTCTCCAATCCATCACCGAGTCCACTGCTCCCGCTTGCTGCTGCTGCCGATGAAGACGATCACCGCCGTCCATCTCAAAGATTGAGCTCCAGCTTTGGTGGTGACGGTGATCTAGTGACGGTGCAGGTTGCAATGTGTGCATGAATGATGGGCCGTGGTCACTTATTTTTCTCCTTGTTATCTTCTTCTTGAACACCCGACAAACAACCCACCCTTCGTCCTGTATAATTTTCATATACGTACAACGTACAAAATTAACCAGTAAGCTCCGAATGAATTTCCTTATAAAAACAAAAGCTTCGAATGACTCTACATTTGCATACTTTAGAGTTAGGTTACTAGTGTCAATCATTGATTTCCCCCAAATACAACTCTTGCTAAAAAAAAAACATATACTATAGAAGTTCACAATGATTGTTTGACTTTTAATTTTATGCAGTAGGGTTCGAGCAATGATTGCGACTGATTGAAGCGATCAAGGCAAATCGGTGCAAAGTGCAGTTACGTTATAGTTTGCTCTTCAAAGTACCGAACAAGTTTCATTGTTGTATAGTTCATTTCTCACAGCAGCGAACAAGCTTCATGGTGCTATATAGTTAGCTTGTTACAGTAGTGGGCAAGATTGATCGCTCCCAAAGGCCACGAACTAGAAACTAGCTAGTTGATTTAAAAAAAAAAAAAAAGAAACTAGCTAGTTCGTTGGTAACCGAACGATGCCTAATTCTAATAATTTGGGAAATTTTAGTTTTAGGGATGGAGTCTAATATCTAAATTGTAAACGATTCCAATATTCTAACTCTTCAGATTGTTGAAAAATGATTTAAAATTATATCATTGTTTGGTAATTGCGATTGTTAATATTCAATGATGTAAGCACGCTTGCCATCAAGAGAGTCAATTTCCAAGCATTCCAAGTAGTGCTAAAATCAAGGAAGAAGGAAGTGTTGAGATTGGCTGAGTACGGAAACAACTTCAAGGTACATACTATGGACGCTTACTCGTTCATATTGGGAGCCATTCGGGGGAAGCTGGGAGTTGGAGGTGTGAGTACAAGTCTTGTTGAAGATCGTAAAGGCATTGGATGAGAAGATTGAAGCTTCCTGGACACTAAACAAGCATTCTGAAGATCGTACGGTGATAAGGAAAATCCCTGGATGTGTGAGTACAAGTCTTGTTGAAGATCGTAAATGCATTGGATGAGAAGATTGAAACTTCCTTGACACCAAACGAGCAGTCTGAAGATCATATGGTGATTAGGAAAATCCTCGGTCAGGCCATCCAATTCCTGATCGGGAAACATAACCATAGGACCGACAATTGGAACAGAAGAAGTTCCCTGGCCAAGGACGTCAATTCCCCGACCGTGGAATAGAAGGATAGATCGGGGAATAGCTGTCAAGTTTGAAGAATAAATAGCGTCCCTGTCAAGCAAACCAAACGGTGCCGTTTCCTTTATTCCTCAACCAACATCAGTGCACGACGTCGTCTGATCACCAACGGACACATTGCAGGAGAATCGTCCTTCCAAGTCCTCTTCCAGAAGGAAAACATCGAGCTGCTCAACCCTAGCCTCCCTCCTATGGAAATCCTCAGAGAGCGCAGCAAAGCAAAATTGAAGACTTTACTCAAGCAATCACCGACTCCAGGAGGGCTATGATGATTTCCTCAAAGGAGCGTCCTTGATCTCACCAACGGTTATATCTCGCTTCCCAATATATATAGCTAAGTATCTTTCATTTAGAAATTGTCCGAGTGTTGCAGAAGAAAATAGCAGAGAGCGTATTTGTCTTCTTTCGGTCCAATTGTAGACTCTTCGAGTTATCTAATTCACAGTGCAAAGAGCTGGGTGAATTAGATTTTGGAAGAGCAGTGTTCCTGGTGTTTAGTTTGTAAAAGGGCCAACTCTGTTTGGTTCGACCAAGTGACTTGGTGTGTTTTGTTCTGTTCTGTAATCTTCTTTCTCAAATCAATAGAGTATTCCCATCTTACATAGAGATTGAGAGCAAAGTTGATTAAAGGTGTGTGGTTACGAGAGAGTTTTTCCCATTTCTAATTTCAACAATTGGTATCAGAGCTGGGTCTTTGAGAGATTAAAGCTTCACCAAAGACGATCACTAGAATGGCTGGAACACAATCAGCTTCCGGATCCTACTCAGCAAACACGAATCCACCATGGTTTGATGGCACGGACTACACAGTATGGAAGAAGAGGATGAGGATATATCTTCGAGGAATTGATGGGGGACTATGGGCCATTGTGAAGAATGGGCCTATTCCCATGGATGACGAAGATGAAGAGAAGTGGGAAGATGACCAGAAACTGTCTTCCCAGCAGGATTCAAGGGCAATGCACATATTGTTCTCGGCTCTCAGCCCAGAAGAAAGGAGTCAGGTAGCACAGTGCGAAACTGCCAAAGAAATCTGGGAGTCACTGGAAACTACTCACGAAGGTACGTCTGAGGTAAAAGAAAGCAGAATTGATGTTTTGTTAAATGAATATGAATCTTTTGAGATGTTCACAGGAGAGACTATTACAAGCATGTACAAAAGATTTAATGATCTAATAAATAGATTAAAGGGGTTAGGAAAAACTTTTGCCACTAAGGATCTCGTTAGAAAAATCTTGAGAAGCTTACCTAGGGAATGGCTCCCAAAGCGAACTGCTATAGAGGAAGCAAAAGATTTGAATGTGTTATCTATTGAAAGACTAGTAGGATCTCTACTTAGTCATGAAGAGGTAATTGTTCAAATGAACAAAGAAGATAATAAACGCAAGAAGGTAATAGCTTTTAAAGCGCAAGAATATGAAAGTGACTCTGAATGTGAAATGGGAGAAGATTTTGAAAAAGAATTTGCTCTCATTAGTAGAAAATTTCATAGAATGCTGAAAATGAAAAGAGATTTTGAGGATAGAAAGAATTATGGGTCCACTCGACAGCTTAATAATAGAGGCTTTGATCCTAGGAGAAGTAAAGAATCAGATAGATCAGCTGGACGATATACTGATAAGAATACTCAAAATGATGAGAATCTGTTCAGAAGAATGGAAAGGCAAGATGGAGAACGTGATAGGAAGGAATTTAAGGAAGACATTAGGTCTTCCAGTGAGAAGGATTTGACTGTTTGCTTTAAGTGTGGAAAGACAGGACACATGAGATCAAGGTGTCCCTTAAATTTGAAGAAACAGGAAAAGGCTATGGCGGCTTCTTGGAGTGATTACAGCTCCGAGGAAGAACTAGAAACAAGAAATCTGGCATATATGGCTTTTGCAAGCAAGGAGGAAAATGATCCATCAGAAACAAGCAGCAACCAAGGGCATCCCTCTAACTATCAGGTAATCTTTGACTAAGACTCTGAAATGAGTGAACATCATAGTACTAAGTCAGACTTCCTGCATGCTTTAAAAAATCTCCAAGAGGAATGCATTAGACTTAAAAGCAGATATTGCTTATTAATGACTGAAAATCAAAACATAACCAAGGAACTACGTGAAATGAAAGAAATGATGGCAGTCCAGCATGCTAATGAAAATAGACTTAGAAAACAGATGTTTGAGCTGATAGATGAAAATCAAGAGTTAAAGCAATGCTTAGTTCACAAATATCAAACAACTCCTAAAGACATTGCTAAAAAAACTAGAATACATCACATGGCATCAAGTAAAAGAGGTGAAGTGTCGAGTCATCATAAGAAATACACTGAGATATATGTATGTACTCATTGCACGAGAAAGGGTCATCTAGCAAAATTTTGTTATGATCGACTGAAACCGAAGAAATCAGTTGTATACAAAACATTTTGGGTACCAAAATATGCTAACAAATGATTGATTGCAGAAGCTGGGAGAAAAGGAAAACATTTGGTACCTGGACAGTGGGTGCTCCCACCACATGACAGGTAGAAAAGAGCTATTTTCGTTATTAAAGTATAAAAAGGGAGGTAAGGTAGTGTTTGGAGATGACCGGGTTGGTAGAATTATAGGAAATGGAACCATTGGTAAGGGTCCACTTCCTATCATAAAAGATGTTCTGTTTGTTGAAGGTCTGAAGCACAATCTCCTTTCGATTAGTCAATTGTGTAGTTCAGAGAACAGAGTAGTCTTTGAGGCTGAATCTTGCAAAATTTCTAGAATCAGTGATAATAAACTATTGTTTTCTGGTATAAGGAAAAACAATATGTATGTTGTTGATTTAAACGACTTAGAAACTTTTAATGAAACTTGTTTTCATGCTGCATCGAATGACCTAGAAATTTTGTGGCATAGAAAGTTAGGACATATATGCATGTCAAAATTGTCAAAATTGTCTAAACTAGAGTCTGCACGAGGCATACCTATATTAAAAGATAAGCCTAACTTCTTCTGTGATGCATGTGCAAGTGGTAAGTTAACCAAGAAAAGCTTCAAATCAAAGAAAGACATTACCACCTCTCAAGTATATGAATTGGTTCACATGGACTTGTTTGGACCAACAAATGTGGTAAGCCTTGGAGGTAAATCATATGCTTTAGTTCTGGTTGATGATTTTTCTCGGTTTACGTGGGTATATCTTTTGGCATCAAAGGATGAAGCTTTTGGAATGTTCAAATTATTTGTATCTAAAGTGTCAAATGAATCTGAAACGGGTATTAAGTCTATAAGAAGTGATAATGGAGGGGAGTTTGTGTCAGAACAGTTTATTGCATTATGTAATGACAAAGGTATAAATCATACCTTTTCTGCTCCTAGAACACCACAACAAAATGGTGTTGTGGAGAGGAAAAACAGAACCATAATTGAAACTGCTAGAACAATGTTGCTTGAATATGGTAGTCCTAAGTTTTTATGGGGGGAAGCTGTCATGACTGCAGTGTATGTGATAAACCGTGTACTAATCAGAAAACATTTGGAGAAAACACCCTATGAGATATTAAAACATAAAACTCCAAATTTAAGCTATTTCCATCCATTTGGGTGCAAATGCTATATACTAAACACAAAAGATCACCTTTATAAGTTTGATGCCAAGGCTGAACGAGCAATCTTTCTTGGGTATTCCATGACAGGGCAGGCTTATAGAGTATATAACTTGAGAACTAGAAGAGTAGAAGAGTCAGTTTTTGTAAAGTTTGATGATGCTGGTTGTTCTGAGAAAATTGCTGCAGAAAACATAGACCTTTTATTTCCAATGGCAAGTATTAATGATGCAAAATCAGAAGAGGAGGATGCAAGTGTTAAGAAGGACAATGATCCCACAAACGAACCATCAAGTCAACCAGAAGAAAAAATGGCACCTGCTTACATACAGAAACGACATCCAGCATCACAAATTATTGGCAACTTAAATGAGGGAATACACACCAGAGGTAAGTACCTTCCAGGTCAGTATGCATTTGTCTCACTTCTAGAACCTAAGAATTATAAGGAGGCACTAAATGATGATGAATGGTTGCATGCTATGCAAGAAGAACTTATACAATTTGCTCGCTTGCATGTTTGGGAACTGGTACCAAGACCTTTTAACAAACTGATCATAGGAACGAAATGGATCTTTAGGAATAAAACTGATGAGCTAGGAGAAATCACAAAAAACAAAGCAAGATTAGTAGCACAAGGGTATTTGCAAGAAGAAGGAATAGACTTTGAAGATTCCTTTGCTCCTGTTACTAGAATTGAATCTATAAGAATGCTGTGTGCATATGCATGTTATATGAAAATTCCCCTATATCAAATGGATGTTAAAAGTGCCTTTCTAAATGGAGAAATAAATGAAGAAGTATATGTAAGCCAACCCCCAGGTTTTGTAGATCATGAACATCCAGATCATGTGTATAAGTTATCAAAAGCATTATATGGATTAAAACAAGCCCCTAGGGCATGGTTTGAAAAATTATCCTACTTTCTAAAAGAAGAGGGGTTTGTTCAAGGGAAGGTGGACAAAACTTTATTTATCAAAAGGAAAAATAAAGATACTCTAGTAGTACAAATATATGTTGATGATATCATATTTGGATCAACCTGTCCAAACATGTGTACTACTTTTTGTGAATTAATGAAATCTAAATTTGAAATGAGCATGATGGGAGAATTATCTCACTTCCTAGGATTACAAATTAAGCAAACAAACTCAGGAATGTTCATAAGTCAAACTAACTACATCAAAACCATGCTCAAGAAATTCAATATGGAATCAGTAAACCCTTGTCCAACTCCAATGGCCACAAGTCTGAAGCTAGACAAAGACACATCTGGTGTACCTGTATGTGAAAAGAAGTATAGGGGAATGATAGGCTCTCTCCTATACTTAACAGCGAGTAGGCCAGATATCCAATACAGTGTAGGGGTATGTGCTAGGTTTCAATCCAAACCTAAAGAAAGTCATTTGAAAGCAGTAAAAAGGATTTTTAGATATCTCAAGGGAACTGTGGAAGTAGGGCTATGGTATCCTTTCTCAGATTTGTTTGAACTAAATGGATATAGTGACTCAGATTTTGGAGGAAGCTTAGTTGATAGAAAAAGCACTTCAGGAAGCATTCAATTTTTAGGTCCTGCACTTGTATCTTGGTTTAGCAAGAAACAAGGTGCAGTTGCACTATCCACTGCAGAGGCAGAGTATCTTGCTGCTGGAAGTTGTTGCGCACAAATTATGTGGATGAAAACTCAATTAGCAGACTATGGATTCAAATTTCAAAACATCCCAATCTGGTGCGACAATACTAGTGCCATATGTATGACAAAAAATCCAGTACAACACTCTAGGACCAAACACATAGAAGTAAAATACCATTTTATAAGGGATCTAGTGTTAGCTGGTCATGTATGTTTACAATTCATACCTACTGAATATCAACTGGCCGACCTATTCACAAAACCACTAGCTTGTGAAAGGTTTACCCAATTGTGTACTGAACTAGGGTTAAAATCTTTTAACCAAATCAAAGATCTAAAAAGTTGACTAAGCTATTGGGCGTGTAGTAATCTAGGCGTTTTGTGTGTCTTGATTTACTTAAACAAGATATTTCTTTCTGCTCATGCGTGTCTTCTCTGCTTTTCTGTAATCATTAGTCTTGGTTTAGGGAAAACAGACTCTTCGTATTCTCTTCTCCCGCTCCTCTCCTACTCTTCGAAGCATTATTTAAGGCTCTCCCCTCACTCTCAACTCTTCATCCTATCCTCCATCAGAATTAAATCCTTTGTCTGCTCTTGCAAAAAACCAAACAAAACAAATCTTACCAACCAAAATGAGCGATCATTTACCTCGTCCTTTTCGATTTGATGGGTTGGTACATACTTATCCAGGCTACATGTTCCATGAGCCTGTGGTAATAAACCACCATCGTCATCTTCAGCATTTTGAGAGTAGGAGACTGCACCACACCATCCAAATCGATCCATGTGAGTTCAACTTCTATAAGTACGACATTATGTCTCTTATAGAAGCTCTAGGATGGGATTATCTCCTTCGACAGCCACTTCACCCAGCCTGTCCTGGTGCGGTTAAGTATTTCTACTCAAACCTTCGATGCCAAGGAGTCAGCACCAGAAGTTTCTCAACAGTAGTCTACGGTCATTTATTGACCATTCCAGTAGGAGCTATCAATGGAATCCTAGGATTTCCTTCTCAAGGAATCGATATTGCCCATCCATCAGAGTTTTGGAAGCAAAACTTCATCCTACCCACTGAATACTCAAACTTCTCCACTGAACCCACAGGAGGGACAGACGTGCCGATCCCCATCAACTGGCTGACACCTCGTTTGAGAATCTTCCATCACTTCATCACTCATGTCTTCTTCCCTAGAACCTTCAATCTTGACGTGGTTCTGCCTCTCGACCTGTGGATCATCTCCAGTGCCACAGCAGGGCATAAACTGGATTATGCAAGTTTAATGTTTGGAAATCTCCTTCCAGTTGGAGACGAGCATTATCAAGGGTTAATGCCATTTGGGTCCATCATAACCCGAATGCTAATCAACCTTGGTGTAGATCTATCTGATCATCGGAGTGTTTCTCACACCATGTATGTGGGAGCTCTCAATGTTCTGATGGTTCTAGATCTCCCCATTGACCCTGCTCCATCTCCACCGCCACTTCCCTCTGTTTCATTTCTCGGTGTTCGCTCTAAATCCACTAAGGGCGACAAAGGAAAGAGCATAGTTGGAGAGTCGAGCAAGACTGCTAATCTCGTGTTCACTGTAACTGATGGGAACTCTTCATCCGATGACTCGGCTGCCCCTGAAGATCCAGAAGAGCAAACCTCTCCCATCCCTTGATCCTACCTGCTGTCACTTAGGGGGAATATCCATCCACTTAGTCTGTTTTAGTTGTAGTTGTAGTCCTGTAGTTTCTTTTCTTTTCTTGCCTGTTAGATAGGTAGCGTGACCCCTTCCAGGGGGAAGTTTCTAAGTAGTTAATGTTTAAGTTATGTACTTTCCTTTGTTAATTTCGGAGTAATTAAATTAGATCTCTCTGTTCTTCGTAGTGCTGCTCGTGTTTTGTGTTGTTTTCTTTTGCAGAAACTAAAGGACTTGTTGGACGAAGGGGGAAATTGAAGAATAAATAGCGTCCCTGTCAAGCAAACCAAACGGTGCCGTTTCCTTTATTCCTCAACCAACATCAGTGCACGACGTCGTCTGATCACCAACGGACACATTGCAGGAGAATCGTCCTTCCAAGTCCTCTTCCAGAAGGAAAACATCGAGCTGCTCAACCCTAGCCTCCCTCCTATGGAAATCCTCAGAAAGCATAGCAAAGCAAAATTGAAGACTTTACTCAAGCAATCACCGACTCCAGGAGGGCCATGATGATTTCCTCAAAGGAGCATCCTTGATCTCACCAACGGTTATATCTCGCTTCCCAGTATATATAGCTAAGTATCTTTCATTTAGAAATTGTCCGAGTGTTGTTGAAGAAAATAGTAGAGAGTGTATTTGTCTTCTTTCGGTCCAATTGTAGACTCTTCGAGTTATCTAATTCACAGTGCAAAGAGCTGGGTGAATTAGATTTGGGAAGAGCAGTGTTCCTGGTGTTTAGTTTGTAAAAGGGCCAACTCTGTTTGGTTCGACCAAGTGACTTGGTGTGTTTTGTTCTGTTCTGTAATCTTCTTTCTCAAATCAATAGAGTATTCCCATCTTACATAGAGATTGAGTGCAAAGTTGATTAAAGGTGTGTGGTTACGAGAGAGTTTTTCCCATTTCTAATTCCAACAAAGTTTAGTTTCCTTTTGTGTTTATGATTCTTTTCCCTTTTCAGATTTTTAATTAGTTTTATTTTTTTCCTTGTTAGTAGAGCAGTATAATTAGGCTTTGTTATTATATTTAAAGGCTTGGCCGAATCGTTACATAGAGATGAGTTTTCATTAGTTGAATTTTACCCTAGTTCATCAAGTTTTTAGCTTGTGAATTGTGCTTTGTATCAATCGAGTATTCCATTTGATTGTGGTAGAGCTTCTACCCTATATTAATATAGCCTTCTCCCAGGTGTGCGATTACACTTTAATTCCATTTTATCCCTAAATATAACCCCTATTCTTGGCTGTGCGACTTTGATAACTAGATGCACCGGTTCCGTGCTTGTATCATTCAATGGAAACAAAAATTCTAAGTTTTTATTAGATGACTTGTTTACTTTTTATGAGAATGATGTTTGTTTTTATTAATTAGTAGACAAAAAAAGAAATAACACAACCAAGACATCAAAGTGGCCACCCCAACCAAATATACATATTTACCCTTAATGAAAAAGAATTTGTATGGCTCGAAATTTTTTGAGAATTTATTCATAAGGGTATTAAGCGGGATAAAGAAAAAGAAAAAAAAAAAAGAAGAGAAGAAATAAAGTAAAAGAAAAAATCTCAGAAATCACGCTATAGAATCTCTTGAATTATGTGAGATTTGATATCTTTAAATTTTAGAAATTTAAAATCTTTGAAGTTAAATCCATAAGACCAAAAGCACTGGCTACTCTACGATCGGGATTCACTCCTTTCCGGGCTCCAATCCGAACCTGATCCACTGGCTACTCTACGACCGAATGGGGGGTTGCTACTCCCCGCCTTTGTGAATGTTTAAGGGTTGAGCGCTCGTTTGATTACCATAAAAAAAAAAAAATACCAAAAGCAAAAAAAAAAAAAAACCCCTTAGTGGCACTTGCCTGGAGAGCGGGATTCTCGTCAGTCTCGAGTCGGTACTCGTGCATGATCCAGTCCGACTTCTGTCCATTCGGAGCACGACCCTTGTAAAAAACAAGGGTCTTCCGCATCCCGATCAGCTCGTTCTTCGTGTAAATCGCCTTGTCCCTCCCCGTCGCCTTCCAGAACCCTGCCGTCGTCGCCCTGTTGGTCCTCGTCCCCGTCGGATACTTCTTGTCCTTGTGGCTGAAGAAATACCACTCGCTCTGCTCCTCACTCCCTGCATGAATGTGCAGTACTATATTTTATGTATATATATGCACCGTGAGAAGGCCAGCCGGTAAAAAACACGATCGAGGTCAAAAGGTGGTTTAAAAGTTTTGTACGTTACCTTGAAGGTCCCAAGGCTCGATCTTGTAAAGATCGACGTCTCTGATGACGTCAAGGTCGATCCTCCGGCAGTTGACTTTCTTCCTGAGGTAATAGTCCACCAGCTCTTCGTCGGTGGGATGGAACCGGAACCCTGGAGGAACTGCGCAAAACGTACTACTACTACTGCTGCTGTTCATCCTCCTTTGCGTAGATTATTATATATATATATAAGTTGTACTGTTGCTAGCTTCAACTAGCACTGCAAGTCTGGAACGGAATGAGAGGAGAAGAAGGGGAAGCTTTTCGAGATATGGGGAAAAGACGTACGCTCGAATCCCCAGAAACAGCGCAGCATATGAGAAAAAAAAAACAAAAAGAGAAGCCAGATTTGAAGCAGAAAGAGCAGGACAAGCTAGCTAGTTAAGAAACCAGCTGAGTACGTACGAGATAGGAGTGTGGAGACAAATTTAACCCTTTTCCTTTGCAATA
Organism: Linum tenue; assembly: GCA_946122785.1. NCBI lineage: Eukaryota > Viridiplantae > Streptophyta > Magnoliopsida > Malpighiales > Linaceae > Linum > Linum tenue. Next base: position 3,211,947 of record CAMGYJ010000010.1, on the reverse strand, counting down.
ATGCAGATTCTGTCGTATATATGCAAACAGTTTTATAAGCACCACCTTATATATTCTTTTCTTTTGGATTTTCAGTTGACAACAAAATTGTTTTTGAATGATTTTGGTGAAAGAACCATTTGAATTTATCATGGGCGATGTCTATTTTTTATTCAAATTTTTTTAGATTCTTTTATATTATTCAAATTTATCGAAATACTAATAATTATCCAAATGTTAACTTCCAGTTAGCAATTTGGTTAGTGATATTGACTTAGCAACATGATACTGACTTGGAATAGACTCATGAAGGTTAACATTCCAAAATTTTAATATTTTAACTAAGAAAAGAGTTACAAAATTATTAACGATTACATAATAATTGCTAATATTTTGATGCATTATGAAAGATTTGGATAACTAATAGAATTTTAAAAAGTTTGGATAATATAAAAGAATCTGAAAAAGATTTGGATAAAAAATAGACATTACCCAATTTATTATTGTGAATCTTAACCAAATTAATAGTAACTTATTTTAATTTAGGCATAGCCCAGGAGTATATCATTTAGAATCATGGATCTCCTCGCCTTTAGACCTTTTCATTTATTAATGTAAGTTTCAGCTTATTCACGTCATATTAATGTTATTCACGTCATATTAACGTTATTCACGTAAGGATGTTGATTATTCACGTAACCAATACCGCTTAGTTACTTCCCCTTTTGCTTATTCACGCATATTGTTATTTATTTACTCCGTTGTAAACACAAATTTTAAACTTCAAAATATATCAAAATGGATGTCATTGCGTAGATTATTATGATATTATCAATGCAACACATTTTTTCCCAAATTAATTGAGAATCCAAATTTAATTTCATAAAATATAGCCAATACAAATTATTCGAGGAAAAAAAATCTGAATTTTCATTTACGTTAATAACTTACACTCTTACGTGAATAAGCATAGTATTACGTGAATGAGCATAAAATGGCGTAAAGTAAAGCTTGTTATTGTCACTGGCCTCCTTCCCTTCTTCAACCGCCGCTGAAAGTGACTCTACTGAATTAAAGGGAATTAACGAAAGTATATATAGATGTTGAATCATCATCGTCGTCGATCATTCAACTCCATCTCTCAGCTGCGCGCGGTTGTTGTTGGTAAGTTGCATCGGAGAGATGGGTGACAGCGCAACTATATATCAGAGACTCATCATAAACGCAAAACCAGAAGAGGGAGAAGTTTGGCTAGTTAGCTGCTGATTACCCCTTGAGAACCAAAAAAAAAAAAAAAAAAGAACACTCGACTGAAAAAGAGATGTAAACTAATCAATCACCACCATTCTTCATTTGGCATCTATCGTTCTAGGGAAAAATTGGGGATGATGCATATTCTTATTAAGAAAACTATATCCTTCCTAATCCTCAATTAGTGAACTCTTGGATTATACAACTCCACAAATTAAAATCTAAGATAAAAATCTCGTTAACCTTGTTTGTTCAATCAACGATTTGACTGGTTTCGACTGATTAAAAATACCACCTATCGGAATTTTCCGAAGGCAGATGAATCAGAACCGTCGAGTACTGTTTCGAATTAAATTGATCACGAGTATAAAATTTAGGGAATGAGGATCTAAGTTTTACTCATTAGAATTTCGGATATAGTATACCATATTCGAACTTGTTTTACTTCATGGTTTAAGTAAGGTATGCAGTACCCTATGATTTACCCTAGGTGAGATAGACTGCATACTCCCAGATGGAAACCTGGTTTCCAACCATTTGGATATTTGAACAATTATTTATTTTTTTGTGATACTTTTTTCAATTCTCAAAATACTATAGTACTTTTTAGGGAGTTTTTGGGTGTTATTTGGTATTTACATATTAAGAATTAATTATGAATAGTCGTTTGAAAAATATGAGTTTAAATCTATAGATTGTCAACAATCTAAAGATTATTGTTTGGTAACTGTGATTGTTAACATTCAATTAAAATAAAAAAATTAATTTTATATTAAGTAAAATTTGTATCCTTAATAAAAATTAGAGTGGTTCAAGGAATGTTAAAAACTTTGTTGATAGATATATTTCATGTGATAATTAAATAGAAGTAAGAGAAAAACTAGGAGAAAAAAATCTCACGAATCAAGATATAGAATCTCTCTGATTATGAGAGATTTGATATCCGCAGATTTTAGAGATTTCAAATCTCTAAAGCTAGAATCCATAATACAGAAAGCAACAAAAAAATATAACTTTCTACAAAATCTACGGATTCAGTGAATCCATGTCATGAATCATGTTCTCCAAACGAGAATTTCTCTGATTATATATATTGTAACTATGGCAGGTGTTCCGTAAACAATAATACAATTACAATTTGCCTAAACCTGAATCTATCTTCTTTCCCCTCTAGCTAAAATCCATCTCTCTCCTCCATCCCTCCTTTAGATCCTTAAATTGAAGCGAAATTCCCTTTGTGATTTTATTTATACCTAGTTATATGCTAGAGTTAGTATGACTCATTGAAAGTGGTAATTGTCAACCACATTTTAAGTCATTGACAAAAATATCTAACAAGTAGTGTAACTCTTTAGACAAATCTCAAACTGATAAAGTACAGGAGAACGATCTATGTTCATAAAGAATATCAACCTTAAATAACAAGATGCATTTTTGGGCGAAATGGATGAGTTCTTATAAAAGCACTGAAGTCTGAAGTTAAACATGTTTAGTATGGAACAGTGCAAAAATGGTTGCCCTCTTCGAAAATTATCATGATGCATCTAAAAGAAAAACCATGTGGAGTAGGCCCCAAAGAATTATATCTTGGCCAGGAAAAATCGGGATGTTACAAGTAGGAAGATAAAGCAAATAAAGGTAAATAACTCTACACTGATTCCAAATTTATTACATATATAATTATGTTGAATTTTATGAAATGATAATTATTTTTATGTAACATTTTAATCGTAAAAGAACATAATGCTTACGTAAGAGCTTGGCATTTTATGTAACTTAGTGTAAATATTCATTACATAAACGTTTATTTATTTTCTAAAAGTTGTGTAATACCATTCTACAACTAATATGTTTATATATAAATACATTACCTAAAGCTGAGAATCCAAGAGCAACTTCTTACATAAGAGTTTAAACGATTGTTTACGTAAATATATGGTGCATTCCGATAACTTGGTGTCAATCCAAGACACAAGACTTACATAACCATACATTAACTAATAATAACATATTAAAAGTTACATAATGACAATTATCTCTTCGGTAACAAATTAACAAATATACATGCTACGTACGCGTAAGCCTTCAATAGTAACTTTTAACATAAATTATAGTCTATGTGAAATGTAAAAATATTATATATTATTAAGTAAGACTTTATTTGGTGCATTACTGTATACATATACTTCTCTTCATATCCCTCTACAATCAGTAATCTACTCAAGTACAGTGAAACTAACTCTCTCTCATGCTCGTGTACTAACTAACACACACTGTGTGAGTGAACCAGATCAATCTACGTACTCAGGGGCGGATCTACTTGGAAGGTAGGGTGGGCCCCAGGCCCCTAGGACCTTAAGGATATTTAGATAAAATTTGAATAAGTAAGACTCGACCAGAATATTAGTTCATACAATCATCATATAGTCTATTGGTAGCTAATCTCATTTTTAGCCTGGAGCACGCAGGTTCAATTCACCACTATCTCACATTTTGCTTTATTTTGAGTTATTTCAATGATTTTTTAGACTATATTGAAAGAAAGGTAGCAAAACATTTAGTTTAGATGCTATTTTGAATGATTTTTCAATAATTTCAAAGAACGTTTTATATTTTTAAAATAATTATTTTATTTTTATTTATATTTAATTATTTTCGGCCCACCCGGTGTAAAAATACTCGCTCCTCCCCTGTACGTACTCTTAAATTTTTTTTTTTCATTTTCAGTTATCCCGATCCATTGTTAACAAAAACACACCCTCCTCTCACCCATACTTGTCAATGATCAAAGCTTCCAAGAAACGGCAGAAGAGAGTACACGTCCAACTCATGGCCGACGCTTAATTAACTAATTAAGTACGTCTTAATTGTGCATTATGTCATGTTTGTGTCACCTCTCAAATCACAGTAATCACTCACATATAAAATATATTTTGGTATAATTTAGCATGGCACACTCGACTTTGCTGCGCCTTTTATGCTCATGAAGTAGCTTGCAATCCATTAAATTAAATACCAGCATGTGAAAACGGTACACGAGAGCATGCAACCGCCCGCTTCGTTCGTGAGCTGCCGCAGAAACAACCTGCCGCAACTATAATCGCGCGCCGTCGTCGTTATCAGATGTCAACCGCACCTCTGGAGTTAACGTACTTTCGTTTAACTGCGTGGCGAGGTCTCATTGGTCAGGACTGTACTTTAACGTTAGGATTCAATACGTCGATGGTACTTTGGAGGGTTTTGCAGTAAAGAGGAAATAGCTGTGAAATGGACTGATGAGGGGATATGAATGAATGTTATGAGTTCACTCCGAGAAACTTTTCTTCTGGATACTCGTATGAACTTTCCAACACTTCTGTGGAAAACGAAAAACGAAAGCTTGGTGAAAATTACAGCCGATGATAAACAAACACACACATAAAAATCATAGCTAACTACAACAATATTGGTGAAAATTTCTACCAGGACCCTGATGACTAGATTAAGGTACAACTTAGCTCACCATTATGTGAGTTACATATGGCTTCTCCTATATATGGGAAGAATAATTCTCTGGTTTAACTGTGAACAAGGTTTCATTTTATACCATAATTTCGTTAAAAACCTCACAAAGTTTATGAATATGGATCCTTTTTCTCATCCTTAATTGTATTCTCTCATATTTAACACGTCTAATGTATCTCATCCTTAATTGTTGTGTTTTTTCTTCTTCCAACTATAGTCCTTACCTTTTTATTTGTGTTGCTTTCTTATACTAAAAACAAAAGGTACAAATAACATTTCACACGTAAAATAATATAAGTTATTTAAACACTACAATAACTATCACAGAAACCAAACAATGTAAACTACAATACACCAATTTTCTTATATATATACATGTATATTATTATGCATGCATTGATGATGACAATACATCGATTCAACTATCACCGAAACCAAACGAACCCTAAGATGTCCTCATGCAGCTAATGAATTAACATAGTCATTTGTGGGCCAAACCCCAACCCCACCTTCCTTATAAATCTTTCTCTCCATTTTTCACTATTTTGTGACTGTCCATGTAGTTTTGTAAGTGAGGCTGCAAAAGGGATGCCGACCTATCAGAGTTTGGTACAGTCTGTTGCTGTCAATGAGCCTGCAAAAAAAGTGCTGATTGTAATTGCTGGCTGGCTGCAATTATATAAGTCATATAGAGAAGCAAATTAAACGCCAGTAGACCCTCTCATCCCACCATGCACCTGATAGTCCGCTTTTATTTATTGTATCTGTACTGGAGAATGATCTTAAGGCCTATTTCACATTATAGGTAATGCATCTATTTTCCACCTCCAAATTTGACTGCAAAAATTATTATGAAAAGGTTTTCTTATAATAAGTACTCGTTTGGTTCATCCGAGCAACGGATTCAATAAGGGATTTGGCTTACAAAATTCTATTGGAGAGGCAATGCAAAGAGGGATTTCAGAAACTTTACCCATAATGTCCAAGCACAATTCTCTAGTGAAACTTTACTCGGCGAGAGATTGTACTAGATAAACGACGTCATACGAGTGCGGCCCAATGTTTGATTGAACATTCTTATTCTCAATATGCAATGAGTAATTGCCTCACATGTAGCTTTACCTCACACTTTATTTGTGACAATAGTGTCTTTTATTTTGTTTTGTCATGGTGAGATTTTTTTACTGTATAGAGGTACAATTTGTCCCCTCCCCTCCCCTTTGTTTTGAAGAGCAGCAGACTCGTTTTGCGGAGTATGAGAACTCGCAACGGATAGTGATAAGCTCTATATCTGAAAATTTTGAATGGTCAAATAGCCTCATGATGCATAGTCATTACAATAGCCTCCTTAGATCACGTATCCATGCAAAGATTAGCAATTTAAAGCAAGATGAGCTTTGGAATTGCTCTGGGCAGTATGGCATTACTCTATTTTTTCCCCCACGAAGTTCACGTGCTATGCACACACAAACGGCGATAGAAGCCTGAGGATTTGTCTATCATAACGATCCAACCCATAGTTAAAAAGGGATCATGGCCTGATGGGTCGGACAGAAGCAAATTCAAAGTCTAGATTGTTGAAGCAAAAAATTTTGAAATCCAAGTTAGAACGAAGAAGTTAAGAGTTGCTTAAAAAAATTAGAAAAATTAAAAAAAACCATTAAATCTCACCCATTAGAGATGTAAAAAAAATTCTGGGCCTACTCAAGTTCAAAGATCCAAATTCAATTATGAAAGGGCTCATAACCCCTATACGAGCACTTCTACCATGCTATATAGTATTGGTGCTTTAATGTACAACTTGAAGTTGTACCATAACATTAAATGTATAAGTTTAGGTTGTACCATAAAGGAATTTGTACCATTATGTTATGGTACAACTTTACAACTTGAAGTTGTACCATCACATAAAAGTACAAGTTCAAGTTGTACCATAAAAGAATTTGTACAAAAAGTATAGGTACAATCTAAAGTTGTACCATAACGTTAAAGGTACAACTTCAAGTTGTACCATAAAGGCAAAAACCTATAGCACCAATGCTATATAGTATTGTAAAATTCCTCCCCCTATACACCCTGTCCTGGTCTCCTGGACCTTCTTTAGTGTCGGCCAATATTTTTAATCAGTATATATGTTCGATGCACGTCTCTATGGGTGGGCCTCCTGGCCCATTTAGATGCAACTAACCGGTAAGCTTGAATGGTTCAGAAGGGATGGACTGGGGTTGACTTATGGTACGTCAACGGCCCATGTCAATGTTGACCCAGGCCAAATGACGAGTTAGTACATATATAGGAGGGTCGGGACTCTAAAACCACGGTTAACATCATCAAGAAAATCAAATCACAAGAATCAAAGAAACAAGCATCATTAAAATCAACCGACAAGCTAACAGACAACATTTTATACTATTTTGGTTGCACTACAAGTGGCAGATGAAGGTCAAAAGAGGATGGTTCCAGTGACATATTATTTGGAAACGTACATTACTAAAATTTATATGTACATAATTAAGTACAAGTGTATGCATGAAGTTCAAATCTTAATTATATCATGCATTAATTGAATCACACTAAAAATTGAACTACATACATGTAACATGTGTCTTTGATTTGGTTTTACATGAGTGTTCTGTAGTAAGTAAATAGAATCTATAATTGTTAAAATTTCAGTTTCCTAATTCCTATTTACTTTCGAATTTTCACTTTTTAACCAAACGTAGCTCTTAAGTCCTCTCCTGGCGAACAATGGTTGTGACAAAACTCACAAAAGAATCTGGAAGAAATTTCTGCTTGTTAAATTTGCATTGTTGCTTGTCTCGTTAAGTGTTGAAAGTGCATTTTTCGCAATGTAGTACATGATGAACACACTTTAAAGTCGAACAATTAACGAATTCATTATGATTTGTTTTGTAGGATATATTTAAAATGAGACATACTTGACAATTAATTTGAACGATGAGTGTGTTTTAGAAGATTTTCAAAATCTGAAAATAGATCGTGGTTCATTTGTAAACATTATCGAAATTTACATCATATTTTTTTCATATCGAATGAGTACTCTCATATTCATGATTGCCTCCTCCTTTCTAGTCCAAGCGTGATGCCTCCCTTTGACTTTCTTTGCAGCACATCACTATTCCTATTCCTACAACTGCATGCTGCTGCTCACTTCCGCTCACTGTTTCCCTTTCTGCCTCCATGGATGATGATGCAATTTGGAGACTGCCCAGACCAGAGCAGACCAGCCACCCCCCACAAATGAAAGAACAAATTAAATGTACCCTTTACCAAAACAACATACATTTAAAAAAAAAAAAACCCACCTCTCTTGGGGAAACATGGTAACCAAGTTGCTAGCTTTTGACTATTAGAGTCGTCATAGGATTCCCCTTTGCTGCTATTCCTCTTTCTATATGGTCGACGCAGTGAGGTACAAAAGATCACATGCAAGAGAGAACACTGATGATGACGAGAGCTATAATAGTGTTCTCTAGTAGTACTGCTGCTATAGGATAAATGCAATTCTTATCTCCCTTTTGGCCTACTATATGTTGAAGAAGAGACAGCAAGCAAGATAGGAACAATGTTGCGACAAATTTTTTTTCTATAGCTTAGAGAGCTTCCTTGTCCCTATCTCCTTCTCTTCAGCTAGCTAGCTGCTTCTTCCTGCTCTATCTGGGTCTCTGCTTCAACCCTTTACATAAACGTACGTACGTACATACACAAACACATCCCCTACTATTATTCACTATTTCCTCATTCTAGTTTGTGACCATTTGTTAGTCCCTCTCTAAACAAGCATCATTTTTGCTTGCTGCCCATCTATTGCTTCTTTATCAGATGGCGTTTGCTGTACCTTGGTAGCCAAGGAAAGTGAACTCGAGTCATCATGTACTAATTCATTAACCGCCTCGATCGATCGATCAGTCCTCGTCTAAGTTGTCATTTTCATGTTTAGGGAAGTGGTGGTGGTGGTGGTGGTGGAAGATGGGATTGGCCGCCAGGTTGGGTAAAAAGTAAAAGTCTCCTCTAGCGGAATATCCCTTCAATTGATAGATTGTGCTGTAGCTTTTCTTGTTTACTTTACTGATGATTTGCTAGAGGCCGTCAAGGCTGATGTATATAAAAGTAACCAATCATGCCAAATTTTGTGGGGGGGAGGTTTATGATGGTAATTATCCTTGATTGGATTTCTTAAGTGCCTTCTACGTTAGGGAAAGGCCAGAGTCGATGTTTATGGCTGCAGCAAACATATATATATATATGTGCCTGCCAAATGTAGTACTGCTGCTGCTTCTTTTTGGCTAATTACTTCCCAGCAAAGTATTCATCAGTGTAACATCATGATGATGAAAAAAAAACCCTGCCTAGATAGATAGCTATCATGATACCCTCTACTCCAAGGAAAGGAAATGCAATCCGGCTATGATAATCACGACCCATTTGCGAGAACCATTTCACAAGCGCTCAGTATCGTTGGATCAGACACTGGCACTTGGCAATCGCATACGCGCGATGGCAATTCTGTAAGGAAAATGTCATTGAGTCGAATATCCAATGATTGCGTAACGCTGGGTCCCCCAAATCTAACAACGTGGAACACCTGTGAGATGGTGGTTCTCGCGTGGAAGAACGGGTTGTGAGCACGATAACAAAATTGAAGGAAGTGAATCCGTCAGGAAAGTAGTAGGATAGAATTAGATTGGAGGCATGAATGATTCACTCTCCTTAAGAGTTTTATTTGCCCTCACTACCAATTGCTGGTAGGATCGAGCGAACCACCCGTAGAAGCCCTTTCAATTCAAAATCTGGAAAGCAGCAATCTTACAAACTTCTGTGTCTATGAAATAGATAAGAAGGAAAACGGGAAGAAGAAGAAGAAGAATTCTCTCGTATTAAAAGAATTATGACAGTCATTTATTTATACTTGTGAAAATGGGAAGTTACGCCCCCGAAGAGACACATCCTTTTACAAGAAAATGTAGTTAACTTTCCCGAAAAGACACATACTTTCACGGGAAAAAAAGGTATCTTTCTATAAGGATACTTCTTTTTACAATATTCAAACTTTAATTAATCAATTAATTAATTGAGACAAAATTTAATTACATAAACTGATAAAAGACTCAATTCTTGTAATTTCCGCCTCACATGATCAATGTGGTATTACAATTCTATCAACTAATTCGAACATAATCCATAGAAGCGCACACACAATACTGCTTCGTCAACCGAAATGGCAGCAGACATTAATGGCCCGAAAAGCCAACAACAAGCCCAGAGTCATATAGGGTTGTATATAATTCGCACAACTGTACGTTCCCATATAACTGGCTTACACATATAATGAAGCAAATTAATCGCCCATTCCTTTGCAAACATTAATGATCAACAGAGACATGAGACCAAACTTGGTACGTAGTACGTACTTGTCATTATTAACTTAATTAAACTAGCAGTAAATAATGACATAATAACATATATAGAGTTTATATTATGCTGATCATCATGTCTTAAGATATGTTTACTATTTACATGAACTTTTCTAGATGATCAATAAAAATGGCTGACTTACTTACTTCGTTGTATTTAAATATATCGTATAGTAATATTGAGACCGATCGATCAACCTTCTCATTTCCACAGATCGATTTGACTGCTACCAGTAGTAGTAGTAGTAGGGCTGGACGTCGACGGCGGCGCCGTGGTGGCATTGTCAACATTCTCGGCGGCGGTGGCCGGCGGCTGTAGTTGATGATGATCATCATGGCTGAGTTGGGAAGCGACGAACTTATCAAGCACTCTCCAATCCGTCACCGATTCCACTCCAGCTCCTCCACCTTGCTGCTGCTCCTGATGAACATGAAGATGATGATCACCACCGCCGCCGTCCATCCCAAAGATTAATGACCTCAAGCTCTGGCGGTGATGGTGATCCAGCGAGGGAGCAGGTCGCAACGTGTTCATGTCTAGACCGTAGGATGACGGTGGCGGCGGCGGCGATGACGACGTGGACGGTGGAGTTTGGAGGAGAGGCTTGGGGCTTTGAAGAAGCGGGAGCTGGAGGAAGTAAGTGTTGGGATCGTGTGGGAGCGTTGGGAGGAAGAGGAGGTCGTTGGCGAACTGCTCTTTCTTGCAATGAGTGGCGGTGGTCGGAAAATGATGATCCGGCGGTGGCGGTGGCTGGGAGATGGAGCTTTGTTGGTTGGGGGAGTCCAGCGGTTCTTGGGTGAATGAGGAGGAGACTTGGTCGTCGTACCAGTAAAGTGAGGAGGAGGAGTCGTGGTCGTTCATTTTTCTCACCGTTGTTATCTTCTTCTTGAACACCCGACATACAACCCATCCTTCTTCCTGTAATAGTTCCATATATATACATGCATTGTACAAAACCAATCAACAAGCTTTTGATTGAATTTTACTTTATTGATTCAAACAACGAAACAGAACTACTCTCGTTGCAAAAAGTTTCGACTCGCTTGCATTCACAATAAGTTGAGAGTTAGATATTATTTGTTGTCAATGCTACTACTCGAGTTGTTAGAACATCTTGTATCATTCGGGACCTAATATTGATGGAATGCTAGGGTTGATCCACTATTTGGATCGACTTAGTGACAAAACGTGATTAAATATGAGTGAGTAAACTGTCATTTGATATTGATGTAGTAAACTCATCAGCAAGTGATTAATTAAGTCAGGAAAAAAAATCATAGGCAAGTTCCTGGACCGCCAGATAAAAATGTGTTACCACTATTCTCTTCTAGTTTGATTATTGGAGTGGATAGGATCGGTTTAATTTATAGTAGAATTGGAATGAGTGCTATCATAGTTAGATAAAAACAAATTTGGTCACAACCCTATCGAAGAACATAATTCAATTTGTGGCGAGAGTTGATTATAGTTGAATGAACCAGCGTGACATTCCAGTTGCCGCATGTTTTCTTTGTTAGAATCCCATGTTTTTTTTTTTTTGTCTTAGGGTAAGAAGTAGTTTAATTTAATGATAGGAAGGAATCCATCGGGAATTATAGGCAGTTTAATTAGTTAAGAAAAAAAAACACATGCACACACTTGCACTTGCCTGGGGAGCGGCGTTCTCGTCGGTCTCGAGGCGGTACTCGTGCATGATCCAGTCCGACTTCTGCCCGTTCGGAGCACGACCCTTGTAGAAAACAAGGGTCTTCCGCATCCCGATCAGCTCGTTCTTCGTGTAAATCGCCTTGTCCCTCCCCGTCGCCTTCCAGAACCCTGCCGTCGTCGCCCTGTTGGTCCTCGTCCCCGTCGGGTACTTCTTGTCCTTGTGGCTGAAGAAATACCACTCGCTCTGCTCCTCGCTCCCTATTCTACACAGCTCTGCATGGCAAAAAAACCATTGAGTTTACACAGCCGTGGTCAGAGGTGGGTTTCAAGTTTTTGTAAGTTGGTAAATTACCTTGAAGGTCCCATGGCTCGATCTTGTAAAGATCGACGTCTCTGATGACGTCAAGGTCGATCCTCCGGCAGTTGATTTTCTTCCTGAGGTAGTAGTCCACCAGCTCTTCATCCGTCGGATGGAACCGGAACCCTGGAGGAACTGCGCAAAACCTACTACTGCCGTTCATCCTTATCTCCGCCCTTCTTCAACTGCAACTCCAAAACAATTGATGATCGACATAACAAGCTTAACCACTAAATGAATAGAATGAAAAATGGGGGGAAGATGATTAGTGCTGTATATGGGCAGGGAGATTAGTGTAGCCTAGGGTTGACTGTGAGAAATGAACCTCAATTGGAATTGATATTTTCCTTATATTTGTGGAATGGGGAAATAAAAACAGGTCACATGGTAGAATAATCATGATGCAAAAACAACTTTCATGATGATGCACAAAAATTATTATTTTGATGCAGAGTCTTCCACTATACATGGACACAGAAAGAAAGAAAGAAAGAAAGAAGGGAAGAAGAAGGGAAGGATGGCTTGGCTTATCATCATCATCATCACCACCAATATATGTCTATGAATATATGACCAAATGAAAGAGAAGAGAGATGGGAAAGGAATGTATGAACAGTAGTAAGAATGTTGACCCCCAACAAAAGTATAATTAAGTTGAACAACACACAGCCAATAAATGCATTGCAGCAAAGCGTCCTAATTATGATTACAAAAAAGTATCGTGTTCGAACCCTGAGAGAGAGGTCAGATAATAAGAAGACAGTACGTACGTACCGATGGATTGGCCGGCCGGGCAGGGAAAACCACCGGCGTCGGAGCAGCAGGCTGGATGGATGGATAGATCTCACGCACGTCGGCGGGAGAGATAAAGTTATAACTAGCTCCTCACTTCACTTTCCCACGATGACTCTAGTACTAGGAGGGCTACAACCCGCCAGTAGCTAGATAGCTGGTCGGTTTGGGTGATAACTACCTGATAAGAATATAGGTGGATCCTCGGGAATTGAACCCTCCACTCCCGAACCGAACAACCACTTTCTGGGGAAATGAGAAAAATGGAAGAAAGTAAAAGAAGATGGGAGAACAAGCGAGCACGGCGACTGTCCACACTGTCGGCTTGTCTCCCCAAAACAAATCCCTAGAGCAAAAAAGATGGAGGCGCGCGCGGAAAGCCAAAACAAGAAGCTAGAGGAACATAATAACCAGCAGACGGTGAGAAAAAGGGAGAGAGAGAGAACACAGATTTGAAGCAGAAGAAGCTAGGCAGGAAACCCTAATAAGGCAAAACAAACACACCTGTCACCAAAACCAGGATATGAGTGTAAGATGGAGTGTGGAGATAAACATAATCCCTCTCTCTCTCGGGCAAGCTATTTCCCTGTCAGTCTTTCATCATCCAATGCTTAATGGAAAGAAGAAGAGAGGAGTACTAATACTATATCATGAAAGGGTTTTGAAGAAGGGATGATGGGAAGGTATAATATTCATTTCCATATCTCTCTGCGTTTTCTTTTTGTTGTTGGAAAGTTGCATCAAAGGGATGGGTGACAGCAGCAGACCAGAAGAAGAGGAGTTTGGCTGATCGAGCGAGCTTAATCAGCTTCTGACTGCCTCTGAGAGAAGAAATCGAGTGAGAGAGAAATTAAAACTGACCAATCACCACACCATGCTTCAGTTCACTCATGTATATATACACAGATAACCCATTACATATATGAGCGCCTTATGCAATCTCTGGCCCAAAAACATTTAAAAAAAAAAAAAGAGACCAGTCTGAAATTGTGAAAGACAAGATGTGGTGTGGTGGTGGGGGTGGGATTGGTTGTGATGACGTAATGGAACAGCTACCAGCCAAAAAGCTACACCACTTTGTTTCCTTTTTATTTCATTCTAAATACCAAAGTTGAGAATATTTGAACCCCACCAGAGATTTAGTATTATGTTCAAATCAGCTAACACTATTGAAATTCATTAAAAAAAGGATAAAATTAGAAAATTTTAGATTAATATTAGAAAAATAATAATGTTGTGACTGAGATGGGGGAGAGTTGGTTGGTGAATGATCCGGAACTCAGCGAGCTAGGGTTGATACATATATAGGTACATCTCGTCTAATGAAGTTCAATGTGTATATCAAGGTCTTGGAGCTTTCATGGAGTTATTAGATTCGACGACGGACATGATTTCAGTAGAACTCCAAATGCCTAGCACGATAGACAAGATGTCAAGCATCACCAAGAGCTCACTACGTTGGCGTTGCAGGTGCGAAAATATCAAAAAATAATAAACCAACAATATAAGACGATTTCTCAATGGGGGGTAAGAGAAGGGATATAACTCAGCGGTAAAATGTCATCTTGGCATGATGGAAAACGGTAAATCAAATCTGATTTCATTTCTCTCCTAACTTGATCATTGGAAGATCTTTTCAATTTCATATACCGATCGACACCTCAAAATAATTCTTTCATCGCAACCACTTTTCTACTCAATCTTAAACGCAAATTTTCGAGGATCGACCCATCGATAACTGCTAAAACTAAACCTGGCCATTTTTCTCTCCCACATTGAATATGCATATTTACTATTTAGTGAAACAATAGCTGATGCAATTACTATCTTGTAAAAATTGATCATATGATATAGAGAGTAGATATATGCCAAAATCAACTGCACCAAACTTTTGCCCCAACAATCGACATGATTCAATCCAATTCCTCTTTCTATTGGATGGTTGTGGCCTGTGGGGTTGTTTGCTAATTTGTGCAGCTGAATGTGGAATGGTGGGCCCCCCATTACCCCAAAACTCCATTCCTAGTCCCAACCCATTTCCCTCCTTTTTCTTCAAAGTCTTTCTTCTTCTTCTTTTTCACTGTTGTGTGTGGTTAATTCAGAATGATGGTGTTGGATCTACTAACACATACACACTCTCTTTCTCTATCTAAACTGCTACTGTTGGTGCTCATTAACTTGCTCTCTTTGTCAAAATTCAGCTTCTCAATGCAATTGTAGCTTCTCTCATTATACCCTAGCCATTCATCCAATTAAAGGTAACTGTGTCTGAGGGTGAAACACAGATCGGGTGAGGTCAATCATTTACCTCATAATATATTTCATCTGCCTTCACTAACATTCACTTTTCATTATTACCGCTACTCTCTTTTTCCTTGATGAGAAAAGTTGATTAGACCGATGCTAATTTATTAGGGTGTGACATGATGGAATCACAAAGGGGGACAATGGAAAGTGTGATTAGTTTGGCTTTTGGGAAAATTGGGGTTTTCTAGATGAACATATTAGTACTACTACTACTGCAAAAACAGAAATTAGCCTGTTGAAATATTTACTGACGTGGGGATGAGGTCCTTTGTAAACTAACAGTACATATGAGCCCTCTTTCCACTCTTCATTTTTATCAATCCATCTATATATACTCTTAGGAAATACTCGTATTGCTTACTTTGATATTAATTCGTGTGAGATTGATCGAGCAGATCACCTCTCTCAAATGTCATTAACTATATACCATTAGGCAAATGCACCATACTATGAAACTTATTAGTATGAACGGTTTGGTTTGTAACGTTAGTTAGACTCACTTCGGAAAAAAAATATTAGGTTTGAATCCATTGATCCTGTCAACTCTCTTTAATGCATTCTCTCCCCGTCTCTTCGAATACACATTAAAAAAAGGACTCGTTTAGCTCCTTAATTAAGAAAAGAATCGTCTCGCAAGGACCAAATCTATCAACTTGTTGTACTATATCATAAATAAAGTAATTAAGGCCTCCATAATACAAGCATCTGCAAGCTCTGAAGACTCCTCTTGCGCTGCATCGATCAAACAGCATTGTCCCTTTGTTAAGAGCCAAATCTATCAACTTGTCATTGTACTATATCATAGATTAAGAGGTCCAAATGCAAAAATATTAAGCACGGTCAAGTACTAAATTATATATTAATTCCACACCCTTCTAATTACTTTTTGGTTCTACTACATTGCTACCTCGTGGCTCGTACGTTTCCCGTTCCCACTCATCATTGCAATTCATAACCCCGTTTTTAATATATATAATCCGTTCTGTCCCACTCAGGCTTCAGTAGTCTTCACGGCTAGCTCCTTCACCGTAACGCCGTTCCGTTGGTCCAGATTTTTGGCAACTCAATAAAATAAACGCGGAGTGCCGGAGTCCAAAGTCCAAACAAAGATGAAGCGATCCAGGTGTTCGCTCCCTATTGGTCCCTTGTCCCAAAAGCGACCAAGCTTTCACTCGAGTTCAAGCAGACCGACCAATCGGCTTGAGCAAAAAGTCTGCGTGAAGCTGGCCGGTTTGCTCGATCGGTTCGTGGGTTCGGGTCGTTGCTGGAGGGTGGGACCGGCGATAGGGTGTTGTGTGTACGTGGCGGCGGCTTGTTGTCTGGCGTGGGCTAGCCATTATCATTGAGCTCGCAACTTGCCGAGCTGTTACGTTCTTCGCGTGGGTCCCGCCGGCGAGCGAGCCAATGTGGTGGCGACTGGCGCGCGTGGTCCGCCCCCGTTTCCTATTAGGGTTTCCAAATGTGTTCGAGCGAGCGAGCGAGCGAGCGAGCTAGGGAATGAAGAGCGCGGCACGTGAGATTCTAGCCAGCTGGGGGGGAATAATATGAAACTGGGTCACTTTTCTGACTTTGTGGCTTCTAGAAATATTAGTGCACCCCCAAATCATGAGTGTTTAACAACTTATAGTTAGTGTCTCCAAAGGCTACCGCCACGATTATATCTTTTTTTTTTTTACTGCCGGAAATTATAAAGGTGAGGAACAACAGTTGATATAATTAATCCACTGGCTCGCTAGTAATTGTGTGTATGTGACTGATCAGTAACACGTACGCGTATGAATTACGATGTGTGCTAGCTAGTAGCTACATCCGTAAGTAGGAGGGACCGTAATTCGGAAGAAGATACAATTAGATGATAAAGAGGTCATAAACTAATGAGAAACTGACTGATTGGACTACAAATTGGGGTGGTATAATGAGCATATATTTCTAGAACCGTTCTCGATCTCAATTGTATAGCAAAAGAAGTAAAAAACATATTCAAGGTATTGCAAAAGAAGTGATGACTAGAACCTTACTAACCAATAATCCAATATAGAGGGACTGTTCGTGATGTAATGGCAATTATTAAAGACTAAAGTAGTAAAAGTAAGTCCCTCAACGTTTACACTTTTTTACTTGGAAGCGATCGAGCAAGGCTAGCTAGCTAGGGTTCAGGGGAAAAAAACACGTGATAATAAAAACTCATGAAAAGTATGGGGGAGGAATGGGGAGATGAATGCGTTGGAGGGGAGCCTGTAGATGATGAGACAGCCATTGTTGCCTATGAAAGCAAGTAAATTTACAGAGAACGAATTTTTTTTTCTTTTTCTTTTCCCAATTACAGAGAACGATTAAGAATAGACATTTAGGTGGTAATTAGCAATTACCATACATTGTAATTTCAACTGTACACATGCATCTATAGCTAGAGAATGAATTCATTGTACACAGAAAAAAGGCAAACGGACCTATAGCATACAATACAAGCACACAAAAAGCTATAGCTTGAGAATGTTCCCATCCTTAGTAATGCCATCATTGTTTCCGTTCGCACGTTTCCGTTTCACTGTGCAGGGAAGAAGTAATTATATCAAACTCTTATAATAACACTAACACTAATATGAAATTGCCTAACTTGTACGACTCTGATAAAGAATATAATGACTTGACTTTTATAATAACCCTAACACTAATACGAAAGTTAGCTAACTTCTACGACTCTGATAAGAAATATAACTTTGTCTAATTACAGTACAGTACTCGTAGTACTATAATATAATACTACTCATACTACCTATACTCTAATACAGAATACACGGCTATCTAGCTAGAAATCGTATAGTATACACCCTACCTGTGTAGCTAGAAGTATGGATACAACAAACAACTTTGGACATATACTTGATCGATACACAAACATATGTTGGGGGAGAGACCAAAACTCCAAAAGGGACGATCGATGAGTTGTTCCAGAAAGAAAGGATGCACCAATAAAAAAAAAAACAAAAAAAAAAAAAAAGAGAAAAAGAAGGGAACTCAAACGCCCCACAGGCTCCCGCAAGGGTCAACCGTCAATGTGAAGTTTGGGACACTATATTTCCATCCCTCGAATGGACACACACTGATCCGCGGCCTCGCACCACTACAACAACTTTGATGATGCTGTATACGCGTATATAGTTATTATGATGTCTATTATCCCTGCATAAATACTTAGATAAGAAATTACAAATGGGTGATGATGAAGGAAATTGCTAGGAAAAGCCTTACCAAATTTCGGGGTGGGAGCTTGATTCGGGTTTAAATGCATACATTTTACCATTCATTTCTTGATAGTTTGACTTTGCATTTCATCGTTTCTCGACCTATTTTATGCTACGCTGTGCTTGTTTTGTCATATTTCAGGTCCTAGCACGTGTGGGAAGGTCGAGGACGATTTTCGGATCGATTGGAGGTCGAAAAGCGCGAAGAAGTGAAGAAAAGTCCAACCATGAACTGCGGAGGTTCAAGAGAAGATTCGGTCTCACTTGACTCAAGCCAGTTTACGGTCGTAAGACCGTGAACTCAAGCCAATGATCGTGAACTGAGTTAGTGAAGCGGCGTGTTTTGGCCCGAGATCACGGTCCCCGCCTTGAGTTCACGGCCGTGATCTGAGCTCGATCTGTGTATAAAAGGAGAAGTGAGCTGAAGGAGAAAGAGATCATTTTCTAGAGTTTTAGTTTTCAGAATAAAGGAGGGTTTCTAGTGAGAGATTTGGGTTTCTTCTTTCTATTATAGAGAGAGAAAGTGTCATTCAAAGGAGGAAGAAGGAGATTGGGTTTGCCTTAAGCTAGAGGAGTGAAGATTCTTACCTCTCAAGGGAGATTCAAGCAAGGAGGAAGGAAGATTGTCATCTCTTCATGGTTCTTTCTCTCCTCTTTATTGTTTTCCTTTGCCTAGCTATGGAATAGCCTACCTATGCACTTGGGTGTTGTGAACTCTAGCTTGAAATATGTGATAGATTGTATTAATTGAATGCTTTGTGTGTGTGTTTGTGTTTAATGCAAAGTTTGAGGTATTTTCATGATGTTTGGGTTATGTTCTTCATTTCTCATTACTATGCCAATTTGACCTAGGTAGAAGGAATTCCCCTTTTTGTTAGGAGGCTTTGATAAGTTGGATTCCTTGGCCAATTGAGTCATCTACCTAGGGAAAATTAGGGAAAATCTCAAACCTCGATTTAACACTTTAACGTAGGTGTTACTTTGCCGTCCGAATTAAGTTCCGAGGGATTGGTCTTGTAACCCTTAGTTTGATCGGTTAAGAGAGCTAAGACTCTTGACTTAATGCTGCAATCTTTAGCCGAAAGGTTAAGAGAGCTCCCTAGTTTATTGTAGCAATCCTTAATCTATTGATTGAGAGAGCTAAGATTCTTGACTTAATTATTTTCCTTAACCGATTGATTAAGAGAGTGAGGTTTCCTTTGTCTCATCTTTATTGTTTTTCTTTGCCTAGCTATGGAATAGCCTACCTATTCGCTTAGGTGTTGTGAACCCTAGCTTAAAATATGTGATAGATTGTATTAATTGAATGCTTTATGTGTGGGTTTGTGTTTAATGCAAAGTTTGAAGTATTTTCATGATGTTTGGATTGTGTTCTTCATTTCTCATTACTATGCCAATTTGACCTAGGTAGAGGGAATTCCCTTTTTGTTAGGAGGCTATGATAAGCTGGATTCCTTGGCAAATTGAGTCACCTACCTAGTAAAAATTAGGGCAAACCTCAAACTTCGATTTAGCACTTTAACGTGGGTGTTACTTTGCCATCCGGATCAAGTTCCGAGGGATTGGTCTTGCAACCCTTAGTTTAATCGATTAAGAGAGCTAGGACTATTGGCTTATTGTTGCAACCCTTAGCCGAAAGGTTAAGAGAGCTAGACTCCCTAGTTTATTGTAGCAATCCTTAATCTATTGATTGAGAGAGCTAAGGTTCCTAACTTAATTTTTTTCCTTCACTTGTTGCGCCTTCCTATGGTGTATTAACACACCTCCACACATTTGCATTCGATTTGGGGATCTTGATATGTAGCTAGGGGGAGCAATACTCGGGTGAACTCTTCTCTCATTGGGACACCCTTGATTTACTTTACTTGCTTGTTTTCATTTGTAGTTTTCTTAGTCTTAAACCCGAAAATGTTTGCTAGATAAAAAACTCAGCGATTGAAGTAGGGTACATGGATCGGCCCAGGTTTGACAACTAAAACATACTTGCACTATATTGCACCCAACTAGAATTTTAAAACTTGGGCTCTAGTCGGGATTAATTCGCGGTGTATCAGTGGCGAGTCAGAGCTTCCGGCAGTTCGTCTTCGTTTGTAGTTCCATTTCATTAAGACAAAATATACAACGTACTTGATAGACCGTTAGTTACACATGTTTTTACCCCTGCTCTTACTCCGTTTGAGGTGTTGATTCTCGTGTTTTAGGCCGATTTCACGCTAGGTTGTGCTTGTTTGTGTTATTTCAGGTCCTAGTACGTGAATGAAGGCTTGGGAGCGAGTCTGGGGTCGATTGGACGACGAACGGACGAAGGGCGAGCTTGTTGGGGAGCCGCACGGCCAGACCATGGAGCCGCACGGCCGTGCACTTGAGCCATATGGCCGTGCGCTTCATGCCGAGAGCACGCACGGGCAGAGCAGAGTACCGCACGGCCGTGCAACATACAAACCTGGCCGTGCAAGATGGCTGAGTCGACTTAAGTGGATACGCTGCGTTTTAGAGCTGCACGGCCAGAATGGTGTAGTGCACGGCCGTGCACCTGGCCGTGCAACTCGGGGAGAACTGGTTTTTAAGCGGATTCCAAGCCAAACAGAAGGAGATTCGAGTTTTTGAGAGACAGAGCGGTTCCTAGAGAGAGAAAGCGACGAACAAGAGCCTCCAAGTGCCCTAGATCGATCTTCAACACCATTGGAGCTTGGTTTGAGCTTGGAGAAGTGCCGATTCAACATCCAGGAGTAGAAATCCATCTTCACAGTATGATTTCCGCGTCTGATTCTGCTTTTGCTTCTCTCTCTAT
Organism: Linum tenue; assembly: GCA_946122785.1. Taxonomy (NCBI): domain Eukaryota; kingdom Viridiplantae; phylum Streptophyta; class Magnoliopsida; order Malpighiales; family Linaceae; genus Linum; species Linum tenue. Next base: position 3,190,637 of record CAMGYJ010000010.1, on the reverse strand, counting down.
GGAGTAGTTCCCCCATTCATCTGGGTATGGGAAACCCTAGTTCTGTATGTTAGGTTTGATTGTATGAACCCAAGTACTGTTTCTATGAATTGATTATATTCGATTGAGGTTTGAATGATTGAATGGCATGAATCCTGATCAAATTCCTGTTGTTTCTGCTTTAACCTAGAATGAGAATATCTGACTAGGTTGATAGAGCATCCTTGATTGAAGGTAGGGAGTTGGTGACTTTAGTCGAGGAACCAACTCACTATTCTGTACCGGTTTTACTCCGGTAGTGGAGGTTTTGTTCTTAGGGCCTCAATCTGTTTACTCCGGTGGAGGTTAGTCGCCCGCTAGAGATTCAGATTGAGAGGGTCTGAAGACCTTTAGTCGAGACTTCAGACTGTTTGAGAACCTTCCGCAGTATAACTTTCATAGAAATCGAACTTGGCAATTACAATCCGGCTTAACTGCAGACTAGGGGGAACCATATCCGGGTGACCTCTCTTAACTTGAAACCAACCGTTTAGTTGCTTTGTTTGCTTGTTAGTTTAGACCTTCACTAAAGTTTCATCGCTAGATAATACGAATTCACTGAGTAGTCATCACATCTAGGACCCGGGTTGACATTAAAACCCAAACCCGCTATACTACGCTTTAGGAAGTGGTTACACTTGGCCAATTGCTAGAGTGACAGTAACAGCGAGTCAAGTTTTTGGCGCCGTTGCCGGGGACGGCTAGGTTGTTGAAGAAAAGTGATTTCTGTTACTCTAGCTTTTCTTTTCGCTTTGTTTGCTTTGTCCCACTTGTGCCTTCACGGGTTTGCTTGCTTGAGTGTGTGCAGGTAGTGCATGACCCGTAGCCAGTCAGGAGGTTTAATGCCGTTGGATCCAGAGCTTGAACGCACTTGCCGCCAACTTAGGAGACAGCAGCGAGCTAGACTGGTTACGGGAGAGGGCATAGACGGCCACTTGACCAGCGATTCTGAGGAAGAGTACGAGATGGAGGGCGAAGACATCCCACAACCGGGGAATGCTCGACAGGCTCCCCCGGTGAATCAGCATCCACCACCACCGCCGGGTCCCACCTTGGAGTACTACTACACTCCACGGATTGCTGACATCCGCCCGGTCATCCTCTATCCACCCATCCCAGCAAATAACTTCGAGATCAAGCCAGGCTGGATTCAGCTCATCACATCCTCTATCCAGTTCCATGGCTTGAAGGATGAGGAAGCCCGGGCACACCTTTCCCGTTTTCTGCAGCTGACAAACGGGTTCAAGCTGAATGGTGTTCCGGATGATGCAATCCGCCTTCACCTCTTCCCCCATTCTCTGGCGGGGAATGCTAAGAGGTGGTTGGAGACCCAGCCCCCACTGTCCATCACTTCTTGGGACGATCTGGCGGATAAGTTCGTGCACAGATATTATCCGACATCGAAGACTACTGAGATTCAGCGGGAGATCACTCACTTCCGCCAAGAGCCAGATGAGTCCCTTCGTGATGCATGGGAGCGGTACATGGGATACTTCTGGCAGTGTCCCCATCATGGCTTCAGCGATGCTTTCACAGTGGGGAACTTCTACAGTGCCATCACCCCAGACAGCCAGAGGGTGATCGAGTCTCTATGCCCAGGAGGGGATATCCTTACTAAGACTCCACCCGAGCTGAACCAGATGATCAGTACTTTGGCTGCCCGCGATCATTCCTGGGGGCAGAGCAGCAGAGGCAGGCACTCCCGGGACCGTGGTGTGCATGCTATGGAGGCCAGATCCGGGTTAGAGCAGCAGGTGGCTGAGTTGGTGCAGACACTGAAGCAGCCTAACAGTCTCCTTCCGGGCCGAGGTGTAGCTGCGCCTCCAGAAGCTCAGTGCCAGTGGTGTGAGAGTCCAAACCATCTGGTGGAGGACTGCCAGGCTATGCGGGAGTCCTCTACTCCCCAAGAACAGTTGGCCTTCATCGCCAATGCTCGGCGCCTCGATCCATACAGTAACACATACAATGAGGGATGGCGCCAGCATCCCAACTTCGCCTGGAGCAACAACACCAATAAACCACCTGGTTTCCCAGCACCAGCAGGTGGTTTTCAGCAGAGGCAGCCTTTCCAGGCTAGACAGGGGCAGCCATTCCAGCAGCCCCAGCGTCAGTATGCCGAGCCAGCAGCAGCGTCAGCTCCCGATAATCAGATGACCGAGCTGAAGAACGTTTTGGCGGCATTCATGACCACCAGCCAGGCGAATATCACGAGGATGGATCAGGCCATAGCTTCACTGGAGGCAGGGCAGAGAAACCAGGGTGCCATTCTGCAAGATTTGCATAACCAGGTTGGCGCCATAGCTCGCCAGATTACTACTCGGGCCCCGGGGACTCTACCTGCCACCACCATCCCCAATCCACGAGACCCGCATGAGACAGCACATGCCATTTTCACCCTGAGCGGCAGGCCTACATCAGCTGATCCTGCCCCGACCAGGCAGGAGGAACCACTACCTGCTTCAGCACTTCCAGCCGGTGATGCAGAAGTGCGGGTGGAGAAGGAAGCCCCTGCTCCCAAGCCACAACCAGTGGTGAAGGAGCACGTACCCCAGCTTCCCTTCCCCACTCGCCTTCACAAAGACAAGTTGGAAACTGAGTTTGCCAATTTTATGGCAATGTTGAAGCAGCTCAACATCAGCATACCATTTGTGGAGGCACTGTCAAAGATGCCCAAGTACGCTAAGTTCATGAAAGATCTCTGCACCAACAAGAAGAAACTTGGGGATCTCTCGACAGTGCTGCTGAGCGAGGAATGTTCTGCCATCCTGCAGAACAAGCTGCCCGAAAAGCGCAAGGATCCAGGGAGTTTTACTATCCCTCTTACTATTGGCAGCATGCATGTAGGAAAGTCCTTGGCGGACCTAGGAGCTAGCATTAATGTCATGCCATATAAATTGTTCAAAAAGCTAGACCTAGGTGAATTTAGCCCTACTAGGATGAGCATTCAGCTAGCTGATCGTTCTGTGGTGCATCCTAGGGGTATCATAGAAGATTTGCTTGTTAATGTGGGTGCATTCACATATCCTGTTGATTTTGTTATTCTGGATATAAATGATGATGTGGATGTGCCGTTGATTCTGGGTAGACCATTTCTTGCCACCGCCAAGGCACTGATTGATGTGTATGATGGTAAACTGATCTTGCGTGCTGGGAATGAACAGGCTACTTTTCCTGTGACTGAGTTTGATCATTGTGCTATGATTTCTGTATCGCCTGTGCCTGCTATTTCTGATCAGGTACACGAGCCTGTCGTGTATCCTTCTGCACCTCTCATTTTGCAGGACCCGCCTATCATTCCTTCGCCGCCACTCCATCCAGTCTCGCCTCCGAACAAAAAGCTCAAGGAGGAGTGGCGGCCGAAGCCGCAGGTGGCTAAGCCTGCACGGAAGAAGAGTGGAGACCACTATGAGCTGGTCCCACCCCCCGCACCACGACCACCCTGGCCATCCGAGTACTCACTCGCCTGCATCTTGCCGGATGGCCAGGTCGAGCTGACTTCTGCTGGTGGTTGCCACCGTCGGGTGCACGGTCATCACCTGAAGCTGTACCTCAAGAGCGATGTGGATCCGCTCTTGGAGGCACCTGTTCCTGCACCTCGCTGAGTATCCACCATGGGCGTCCAGCTAAAAGACGGTAAAGAAGCGCTTGTGGGGAGGCAACCCCACCACGGTTTGACTTTCTTTCTTATGTTTCGAGTCGGATTGCGATTTGGTTTTGTTTTGGTTTGTTTCATTTGTTCTGGATGATGTCTTATTGGGCTGACATCGAACCTAACATATCGTGTTTGTGCTCTTCTGTTCCCCTTGAGCTGTGCTGTGTTCCCGACTGGTCCATTTCCAGTCTCCTGCAGTCCGTGTATACCGGTACCATCGTTCCCCTTTCCTTCCCTCTTCTCCATTGAGGGCAATGTCGATCTTAAGTGTGGGGGGGATGTTTATCTTTTGACTGCATTAGATCTGTTTGTGTGCTTGGAGCCTAGTCCACTGTCCAAATTTTTAAATTTGAGGGCTCCAAGTACGTGTTCCTTGCAATTGCCTGCTCAGTATGCTTTGAATTGACAGTCTCTGTAGTGATTTGCAACCTAGGGAGGTAGTGTAGCACTATGGAGGATGTTGATGCATTTAAGACGTCTCATTTCTTCTTCATAGTGTGTTGGTTGATTGAGTGAATTAGTGATCTTAGGACCCTTGAATTGTGTGGTGTTGTGGACTCTCTGCCTGTCATGGACTCTTGTATCATGTTTTGAAAGTAACAGGTGCTCGAAATGTGCTTTAAAATAACGTCTCCCGTGCGAATAGGTCGAAAGTGTGTAAGGGGAGACGGGAATCCGTTCCCAATTTCCACCTACTACCTCCAGCCCCCTTACATGTCTTTCCCCCACACGAGGCTCGAGACAACTGCTCCTGGCATGGCCGGTAAGAGCCGGGCTCCCGCAAAACCTTTGCTAGGTGGGAGCCCCCGTTTTCTGCAAAAACAGGTTGGAACCCTTGAAAAGAAAAGAGAAAAACAGAAAAACAAGTAAAAAGAAGGAAGAAAAGGGGTTCCAACCATCTTTAAGAAGAAAATCGAGCACTTTGAAAAATGTGAGTCCATGATCTATTGTTTTTGAGAGTCTCCTCATCCACGATTCATTTGTCCTCTGTTCACTATTTGCCATGATGCTGACTCGAGACTAGTGCTCTCGCCCAAGAAGTTATGAGATGACTTGTGCGTCGGTTGACCTCGTAAGTTGCTAAATGATCTAGGAAGTCCTCTACCTACGATCGAGGTTGTTTGTTGCTATAGAGGTCTGGAGAGTTGCATTGGTTTGAGTTAGGTTTGCTTGGGGACAAGCAAACGGTTAAGTGTGAGGGAGTTTGATAGACCGTTAGTTACACATGTTTTTACCCCTGCTCTTACTCCGTTTGAGGTGTTGATTCTCGTGTTTTAGGCCGATTTCACGCTAGGTTGTGCTTGTTTGTGTTATTTCAGGTCCTAGTACGTGAATGAAGGCTTAGGAGCGAGTCTGGGGTCGATTGGACGACGAACGGACGAAGGGCGAGCTTGTTGGGGAGCCGCACGGCCAGACCATGGAGCCGCACGGCCGTGCACTTGAGCCATATGGCCGTGCGCTTCATGCCGAGAGCACGCACGGGCAGAGCAGAGTACCGCACGGCCGTGCAACATACAAACCTGGCCGTGCAAGATGGCTGAGTCGACTTAAGTGGATACGCTGCGTTTTAGAGCTGCACGGCCAGAATGGTGTAGTGCACGGCCGTGCACCTGGCCGTGCAACTCGGGGAAAACTGGTTTTTAAGCGGATTCCAAGCCAAACAGAAGGAGATTCGAGTTTTTGAGAGACAGAGCGGTTCCTAGAGAGAGAAAGCGACGAACAAGAGCCTCCAAGTGCCCTAGATCGATCTTCAACACCATTGGAGCTTGGTTTGAGCTTGGAGAAGTGCCGATTCAACATCCAGGAGTAGAAATCCATCTTCACAGTATGATTTCCGCGTCTGATTCTGCTTTTGCTTCTCTCTCCATGGAGTAGTTCCCCCATTCATCTGGGTATGGGAAACCCTAGTTCTGTATGTTAGGTTTGATTGTATGAACCCAAGTACTGTTTCTATGAATTGATTATATTCGATTGAGGTTTGAATGATTGAATGGCATGAATCCTGATCAAATTCCTGTTGTTTCTGCTTTAACCTAGAATGAGAATATCTGACTAGGTTGATAGAGCATCCTTGATTGAAGGTAGGGAGTTGGTGACTTTAGTCGAGGAACCAACTCACTATTCTGTACCGGTTTTACTCCGGTAGTGGAGGTTTTGTTCTTAGGGCCTCAATCTGTTTACTCCGGTGGAGGTTAGTCGCCCGCTAGAGATTCAGATTGAGAGGGTCTGAAGACCTTTAGTCGAGACTTCAGACTGTTTGAGAACCTTCCGCAGTATAACTTTCATAGAAATCGAACTTGGCAATTACAATCCGGCTTAACTGCAGACTAGGGGGAACCATATCCGGGTGACCTCTCTTAACCTGAAACCAACCGTTTAGTTGCTTTGTTTGCTTGTTAGTTTAGACCTTCACTAAAGTTTCATCGCTAGATAATACGAATTCACTGAGTAGTCATCACATCTAGGACCCGGGTTGACATTAAAACCCAAACCCGCTATACTACGCTTTAGGAAGTGGTTACACTTGGCCAATTTCTAGAGTGACAGTAACAGCGAGTCAGTACTCAACGTACGCTAGGCTGAACCATATATATGACAAAGGTTAGTGTACGTCTGGCGTACTGTGTTCACATTTGTTATTTTCACTTTAATATATTTTGTTGAATCTAAACATTCGTTTATTATTTTTTTGATTAAATGAATCTTGTGGTCCTAGTTAGAAAATTAGAGATTGGGGCTCACCCATTAGAGGTTATGGTATAGTATCATGCCCCAAATTTCGATTAACTCGTACTCTAAATAGTAAAATTCGACGAGCGTACGATAATGCGAACGTTGTATGCAATACGTACACTAGCCTGAACTATAATCCAACTGTTGAGACGTGTGTCGATAATGATTCATTGTACTGTGACTAGTGGTGACAGTATGCTTACTAGTTAGTGGATGAATTATGAGCTATGACTGAGTAGTGATCATCCGAATGTTTTCAGTAAACAGTTGCGGTAGAATTAGTGGTCCTTTAATAACTAGGCATTAGGGATTTGATTAGTATGGCATTCGATGGACCATTTGTAACTATCTCGATGTCGATTAGTAGTGATTGAGGAGTCGTCCTTTCGTAGTGATTAAGGAAGTTTACTTTGAAATCAGATAACCTATTAGTAATTTTTTTTAATGAAATAGATTTTTTTCCCCCGTTGAGTAATGACATAGATTTGATAACCTATTAGTAATTTTTTTTAATGACATAGATTTGATTATGAATACTGTATTAGTAAATAGTATAAGATTTATAGTTCAATTTTTTTCCATACCATTCGAATTATTAGAACTAAATTATTTTTGGTATGAAATTTCTCATTTATATATTGGTATAAAGTTGGAAGTGCAATTATCAAAACAATCCTTTTTTTTACAAATATCAAAACAATCCAATGTGGTTAATCGAACCGATAAAACCGCAACCAGACATCAAATAGGTTCGGATCAGTCTATTAACTGCCTCATTTAGACCAACCGGTTGAAAACTGGTCCCATCAATAAACCGTTCCTATCGAACCCAACAACTAGTTTTGAGTTTCTAGGTGCTTGGTGTAAAAAAAATGTTAATGGTGTGATTTTAACCCAAATCCTCTTCAGTGATAAAGATAATGTGTTTTCGAAATGTGTTATCTTTATTTTGTGTTAATGTACAAATATCTTAGAAGTTTGAATATTATGGAGAATATGCAAATATAATTAGTGTTCGTGCCCGGTAACTAGGCGCCCCGAACCTCCGTGTACGACCGTCCTGGCACGCCCACACCTGCACGCAGCACGGCTAAACTGAGTCCTAAAGAGGACTCGTTAGCACTCCAACTCTCAAGTCAGATGCCCTTTCTAGAGAGAGAAGTGAATAGTAATTTTAGAGAGAAGTTCCAACCTGAGTAAATGAGGTTCACCAACTCTCCTATTTATACCTCGGGTCTGGCCGACCGACATCCCCGTCTCCCGCCTGTCGCCAGACCCGCATTAAATGCGCCGTACATCCAGGTCCCATGCGCCTCGACCACCTGACACCGTACTCAGTCAGTCGAGGCGCATGACGTCAGGTGGTCCCTCCTCCGTACCTTTCTTCCCGTTGTAACCCTTTGTTGCATGCGCCCGGTGTCAGAGCCTGGGCCCCACCTGGCCTGGTGCTCCTCTCTGATGAATGGGCCGACTCCCCCAATGCCCCCTTGGGCCTATTGGGCCATACTCCACTACTTAGCCTAGCCTATCCAATCTCACTCTCTCGGGCCCTGCAAGCCTTGCCCTCTTGGGCCGCGGCCATGCCCCCAACAATTAGCTTAAATTCCTTTCTATTTTACAAAATGATCAATACATAATTAAAACTTAAATTTTTTATAGGAATATATTAATAATCAAATCATTATTTGTATTTTAGAGAATATTGGTGTTTGGAGTCTGGACTTACAAAACTTTAGTACTCGTCGTTGTCTATGAGTAATGTATTTTATTTTGAATTTAAGGTTTAGTATGTGTAATTCCACTTATAAAGTTATTATTTTTGCTCTATCAATTTTTTAACAACGGAATATCGATTAAAACAATAAAATTTAAACTACTAGTTACAACAATTCATTCTGATTCTCGATTAAGAAAACATCGGAAGGGTTGGGCGCACGCAGGGTTGTGCAAAAGAGGCCAAAACACCAATTAATGTTGACTTTATTGACAAATATTCATGTCTAGTAATAATTGCGCCCTAATTAAGTGTTTGTTATCGTGGTCATCTTTCTTTTACCCACCCCCAAAAAGATCAAAACAGAAGAACCCCTCACCTAAATTACAATAATGATCTCAGGGGGGGCAAATTTCTATGATTACATTATGGTTTATACGTCACACTCGAAATAATTAATAATTCTAATAATAACTATGATCATGTGAATGTGAAATTAGAACAAATAAAGGAGTTAGGAGTTGGGGTTAATTGCACGGCTGGTCACTGAGATAACAAAAAGCATTCATGTTTGTTCACTCGAAATATTTAAATCTATTTGTGGTCTCTAATTTTACAAAAAACCATTCATTTATGGTCACTCTCCGTTAGCTGTCGTCCAACGTCGTTAACGGTGTCCATTAAGTGATGACGTGGCTGACGGATTCGCTAATCAGCACTTTTTAACCCGAAAATTGACTGACCCAACCCGCCACGTCATTTAAACCCGCCATGTCAGCTAAACCTAACCAAACCAGACCCGACCCGACCCAACCCAACCCACCAACCCATCTATCTTATTTATGTCGCTTTCTGACCACAAGAATCCTATCATCTTCCCGTAACCTTCACATCTCTGTTTTCTTCTCATCCCCTTCTCCTCTGCTAATGGCGACACCTTTCTGTCATTGTGGATTGGCATCAGATCTCAAGACGAGCTGGACAGAGGCGACTCCAGGGAGGAGGTTCTACGGGTGCAGCAAGTCCCCTTTTGAATCCAATCCCCTCCTCTGTTTCAACTCCATCCCCTGTTTTCCCCCCCTTTTCATTAAGCTTCTTCCATCACCAGCCATGGAAGCTCTCTAAGGTCACAACAATTACAATCACACATTCCCCACCGATTTGACCGAAATCGGAACCTCCCTCTCCCATCTCATACTAATGGGTGGCGCGGGCTCCAACACTCTCGATTCCGTCTTCTCCTTCTGCAGCTACAACACATCACCACCGGCGGTGGCCAAAACAGAGCCTCTCGGTTCCTCCGTCTACCTCCACCAACGAGACCTCCTCCGAAAATTCAGCGAGCAGAACAGACCCACCACCGATTCATCCTTCGGCTCAACTAATTACTCGCTCCAGAGATTCTCTCCATTGCAGAGGAGCTGCCCGACGTTCGCTCCTGCGAAGGCAAAGAAGCTGTACAGAGGAGTGAGGCAGAGGCACTGGGGGAAATGGGTAGCAGAGATTCGGCTCCCGCTGAACAGGATGCGAGTCTGGCTCGGCACGTACGAGACCCCTGAAGCCGCCGCCTACGCTTACGATCGCGCCACCTACAAGCTCAGAGTTGGAGAGGAAGAAAAACAGGAGGGAGGAAGGCGGCGCGGGATGGAGGCGGATTGATTTGTCTTCGATTAGCGTTTTAGTCAAAGGTGGGTAGATTAGTTGGTGGGTCGGGTCAGGTATGTTTTAGTTAGTGGTCCTGGTTTGGTCTGGTTTGGTTAGAGGTTTGGTTAGGTTTAGCTGACATGGCGGGTTTAAATGACGTGGCGGGTCGGGTTAGTCAATTTTCGGGTTAAAAAGTGCTGATTAGGCGAATCCGTCAGCCACGTCATCACTTAACGGACGACGTTAACGGCGTTGGACGGCAGCTAACGGAGAGTGACCATAAATGAACGGTTTTTGTAAAGTTAGGGACCACAAATGGATTTAAATATTTCGAGTGACCAAACATGAATGCTTTTTGTAATCTCAGTGACCAACCATGCAATTAACCCTTAGGAGTTGAGATACAAAGTGAAGAAAAGTTGTTTTACTCACTACTACTACTAAAAGTGAATGCCTAGATTAAAGTAAGGAATTCTTTTGTTATTTTTGCATATGTCATCAATTAGTTAACTTAAAGCCAACAAATGGGAACATGACACCGAATTATCAACGAGTGCAATTTAGAGTTTATAAACAGGAGTAAGAGATTTCAGTTGTAGGTACATTTGATCCACAAAATCAAAATTATTTTTAGAGTAAAAGAGAGTTTGCCGAAACCATGTTACGAGTCATGACACAGTCGACACGTGCATGTAAAATTTATTGACTGAACTAAATCTTCAAATAATATAATAGTAAAATGAAAAAAATGTGTTTTCCATTTTAAATTTTATGCAATGAGAGTGAATGTAAACAACTTATTTTTTTGTCTTCACAATCATTTTTTTTCATGTGTAATAACGATACTAAGATTTGAACCAGTGCCATTTTTTAAATAAAGACAAGGGTCATAACCAATCACACTACACGATACGTTTTATCTCTGTAAATAAAAAGAATACACGAAGCTCAAATCAGAAGATCCCAGGACTTCCCAACTATAAGCTAGCCACTAAATCTACACTAAATATACTTCAATTTTCATATTTTGATTATTCGAATTGCAGTTAATACTAAATTTAAATTCTATGTATGTTATAAATAGGGGCTAATACCACTTGGAAACCCGAACTATTAACTTTGTGTCATTTGTGTCCTAAAGTATTCGATACGACATTTGTGTCCCAACCTATTATAGTTTTGTGTCATTTATGTCCTGACGATTTTGTTGACCGTTATATATAACGGTTGACCAAACGAAAGTCAACATTAACATTGACTTTTGTTGACGTGGCGGCCACGTCAATGACACCTCATATTTTTAATTAAAAATTAAATTAAAAATTAAAAAAATAATATATTGTTATAAAAATTAAAAAAATGTAAACTTAATTAATTAATATTGTTTCTAAAAATAGCCAGCACTGAGAAATCCTCGCCGAGATTTCACCCAGACCACCGGAATTACGCCCAGTCGCCGCACTCCCTCCTTCTTTCTCCGAACAGCAGCAACAGCACTAGCAACAGCAGCAGCAGCTCTTCCCGCCGACGCCTCCTCCGCCGCAACAGCAGATGCCGTCTCCCCGGCCAAATCCAATAGCCAGATCCGAATCGGCTAACCCTTACCCGACCACCACCACCACCACCAGGTGAAATCCCATTCCCACACCATCCCGCCGATCAAATCGATCCCCAAGAGGAACCAGCCCTCCGGGTTCAAGCTCTACGAGCGGCGGAACTCCTTGAAGAATCTCAAGATCAACCCGCTCAACCCGTTCCTCGCCCCTCCCGGACCCGGATCCGGATTCTCGCCCCGGATGAAGAAGAAGCCGATTGGCAGTGACGGGGGTTCCTGTCTGCGGTGGCCGGTGGCAACGAAGCCGATTCCGAACCAGGTAAGAGCTCGAACCCTTCCAAATCGCCGACGAGAAGGCGGAGGAAAGCTCCTATTCCTTCAATCGGCTCGGCTACGCAGGGAGAAACCGACGAACAATTATCGCAAGAGTAGGAAAGCCGAGCTCGTTCCGAATCGTCACTGCAAATCTAATTTCAATGTCGCCGTTTTTGGGTTTCATTTGGTCTGGGTTTCTGGTTTTCGTTGGATTTGGTTTCACTGGATCTGCAGAGGCGACGAGACTTCAACGGGAGCTGGGGAACCCGCCCTCCTCTGCTCCGCTGCTAAAGACGAGCTGGGGATGCACGAATCTGGAGGAGTTCTTTCATTTGGAGCTGGGGATGCACGAATATGGACGGAGCTGGGGATGCACGATTTGGACGGCGGTAGAAGTGAGGAGGAGAGGATATGAAGAAGTAGCGGTGACTAGAGGAGACGAAAATTTATTTATTTTGTATTTTTATAATTAATTTTTTGTTTTTTGTAATTTTCTTTTTGTTAGTTTATTTATTTTTATGATAAAATAAATAATAAAATTCCACGTTGAATGCCACATCAGCGCTGACTAGATTTTCAGTTAAAAACTAACGGTCAACGGTAGTCAACCATAACGGAAAAATAGTTTGGGACACAATTGTCATATCGAATACTTTAGGACACAAATGACACAAAGTTAATAGTTCGGGTTTCCTATTGGTATTAGCCCTATAAATAGTGTAATCTTCATTTCAAATTTCCTGCCTCCAAAGCAATTCTCGAAAGGGTATTTAGGGAAACTGTTTTCTGATGGTTGTTGAACACGGAAGTAAAATCCTCAAGAATTGTTAACGGGCCCAAATTACTGTCGCGACCCGCTACCGACACACCCATCACCGCCTCACCATAGGAATCTTCTGACCTTCCATCTCGGCAACCACAAGCCTACTCCCCTCCAGTTGACGAAAGCTCAACACAAAACACTGAAATTTGCGGTGTTCTTCTTCAATCGAAGTCCATAAAGAACTCTTGCGTCAATAGTCATGAAGCAACCGCACCGGTTGTGGTCACCATAGTTCTATCTCTTCGATTATTGAAATTGAAGGGGTTAGAGGAATATTGCCAGCCCGTAGAGAGGAGAATCTTGAATGCATAAGTTAATCATTAACATTTGGTTGGTTTTTCTTAAATTACAAAGCTAATTTGTGGTTTGTCGGCTTTGTTCATCACCAGTTTCAGTTAATGAAAGTTCATAGGAAGATCAGAAGCCACATCTCATTAACAAATTGGGGGTTAAAGGGGTTCTGATTGGGAAGAACTATCTTTGGAATGCCCTGAGACTAGATTGAGACTTATTTTCCCCTTTGAATCCTAGCAAGTCTAACATCTACATTGACTGCATTTATTATTGAAATTGGATAAGACTAATGGGATTTCTATTGATACGAATTTGAGTTATGTATATGTTCAACCCTAATCAATTATATTCTCTTACAAATTCAGCCGAACCTCTATTTAATTGGATTCTAATAAACAACCTTCTTTAGTTACGTACTTACTGTACCAATGGTGCTCAAAATGTTGTGTTAACCTTGGGTGGATGTTTAGGGTGTTATGTCTACTTGGTTGTTCAAAGGCCACTAGGTGTTCTTTTTTCCTTGTGCCATAAATGTAGATTGCACACCTATTATGAAAAGATTAATGATGTGAAAATTTGGGCCTTAAAATGAAGCAATCCATTTACTATGCCATCTTATTACATCAATCCTTTTAATTTTAATTCATACTAGAGCACATCATATATGGGGTTACCTGATTTGTGCAGGTTACTAGTAACTAAATTTCGAAACTTGATTTGAAGAACTTTTTGGTTCAGCTATTTCTCGAAGTTATTTGATCATTACTTCTTACAAATATACTTGACTGACGATATTGTCTTCTATGTCCATGTTTTGCAGATCATGGACTTTCAACCAAAGAATCCCTTATTGTGAAGGCATGCTCACATTTTGGTTAGAGAGGGGATCAGGTAAATTGCATTTGTTTCATGTTTCAATTCTTTGGTGTTATGTATACTTGGCTGTTCGAAAGCTACTAGGTAAATTGTATTAAGGTTGAACCATTAATAATATTGATCTAGATTCATTTGATGGACGGGGTTTCTCAATTCCAAGACTTGTGGTGTCAGTATACTTGCTTATTGCTCTACTTTGTTGCTTTCTTTATTATTAATTTTAATTGTGATAGAAATAAGATCATATCGAAACTTAATCAGGTAGGGAAAAAGCCCTTCTACCTGGATGTCTGGAAAAAAAGGCCCAACGAAGCTGTAGATGTTCATGTTAATTCACAGGTAGGCAAGACCAAAGATTTATTGGGAGAGGACATGGTCCTGCTTTCTTTGCAGTATTACGTACTATTGTGATACGTGAAAGTTGTTGGTGGATTAAAAGTCATATTTTTAGTATTGGACCTAACTTTCACCAGCCCACCAGGAGTGGGAGGATTAATAAATTCTTCAACTTAGACCAGTGTAGTTAATTCATAAAATAATTTAATTATATTTATTATATCTAGCTTCTATTTTATATATTACCTTTGTCGATCTCCCAAATTATCAATGAATTTTTTTGCCAAATATTTTCCTTTAAAATATATATTATTTTGAAGAGATCCATCATGATTTGCATATCAAACTAAAATACTCGACTTGTCATCGTATGATTTTGAGTTGAGAGATTGAGAATTGTTGGACGAGACAACGAATAAAATAAAGCTTCAAAAACAGAATGTGAATAAAAAAACAGGGAATCGGAGAAGAATAGCTGGTTGACAGACATAACTCATTATCAGCATAGTTAGTAAAATATGGTACGGGAAAGTTACGTATAAAATACATACGGGTATTATACTTCATTTACAATGTAAAGTTACGTTTAATAGTACGTTAATAGTCATAAAAATATAAACTTAACTATTTTAAAAATAAATAAATATGTAAATAATAGTAAAGTAAACAATTTAATTAATAAAATACGGATAATAAACGTGTTATACGGATTTTATACATGTTTAGTACAGGAGCCATCAAATAAACGAATAAAAATGAAATGACTTGACAATAATACAGATACGAAAGTTTTAAACGCATAAAATACGGTAAAAAACCTAAAATTGGTGGACTTAAAAACAATCAGGTGTGGGCTACAGCCTACAAGCTTACAGCTAAGATTTCTTTTGGGTGAGCCTACGTATAAGTTCAGCCCAATCAAAAAGTAACAAAGGAAGAATTGGAAAGAGGGTCGCGCTTCACAACTTTTCCAGCGGCGGCGCTGTTATTCCACCGCCCGCAATGGTCGCAATTAGATATGATGATAAATAGCCGGCCCGTGGCTGTCTTTAAATGTTTGAGGACGGGGAGAAGGTTAATGGCGACTTCACTCGCTCGCCCAGACCCTCCTCCTCCTTCATTCGCTTCTCTGCCCAGTGACCGTAAGTCACTTAGCTTTGAACTGGCCGATAATCTCCTTAGTCGTGGCCTTTATTCCTCGGCTCAGCAGGTCATTCAGAGAATCATCAGTTCCTCTACTACTCTCCCTGACGCGATTTCTGCAGCTGATTTCGCGGCTGGACGTGGCGTGGAGCTCAGTCTGCAGAGCTACTATGTGCTTATTAGGAGAGTGATGGGCTTCGGTGAGTTTCAATTCGCTCGGGCAATTTACTTTGACGGAATAATTGGTAGAGGGCTTGAGCCGGATTCGAACATTGTCAACTCCATGATCATTTGTATGGCGAAACTGGGAGATTTGGAGGGAGCAATGAGTCTCTTTGACCGGCTTTGGGACAAGGGTTGGATGCCCTGTGAATCCGCCAGTGATACAGTTCTCAGAGGGTTATATGAGCGGAAGCTGTTTCTGGAGGCGTTTGTGTACTTCACTAGGATTGTGAACTTGAAGGTGCATTTGGGTTTCTGGTGTTTTAATATCTTGATCGATGGTTTGTGTAAACAGGGCCATCTCGTTGAAGCACTGAAGGTGTTCGATATAATGCGTGATAGGACTGGCTTGCCACCGACTGTTCATTTGTTGAAGTCACTATTTTTTGGGTTTTGCAAGAAGGGAATTTGTTTGGATGCGGAGAGAGTTTGTCGACAAATGGAAGAACGTGGTTTCTTTGTGGATGTGGTGATGTATTCTTCCTAATAAACGCTTACTGCAATCATAATGATCTGAAAATGGCAATAATGGGTTTTTTCCGGATGCTGAAGATGGGTTGTGAACCAGATAAGTACACTTACACCATGTTGATACAAGGATTTCTGAAGATAGGGTTTCCTGATAAAGGAATGATTATGTATAACCAGATGTTAGACTTACGTATGCAGCCTGATTTAGTTACTGCACATATTATTATTAGTGGTTACTGTCAGAATGGAAAGGTGGATTCTGCTATGGAGTTTTTGAATAGCATGGTCCGCTCTAGTTTGGTTCCAAGTGTCCACAGCTATACTGCATTGCTTTCTGCACTTTGCAAGCAGAACAGGTTTTCCGGTGTTAAGGCATTGTTCAGAAACATGTTAGACATTGGAGTTATCCCTGACCATGTCACGTTCCTAATTCTCATGAAAAATATCCCGAAGGGGCAGGAACTTGAACTTGCTTTCTTCATGTTAAGGGCAATTGCCAGAAATGGATGTAGGTTAGATCCTTGCTTGCTCTCTGTTTCTCCTGAGATATACTCAACTATGGATTTACAGCATGAAATTGAAATTCTGCTGTTGGAAATTGTGAGAACAAATTGGATGCTGGCAAATGTGTCGTTTGGTATCTACATTAGTGCCTTGTGCGAGTGCGGAAAATTTGAAGCTGCTTTCGCTTCTTTTGAAACGCTCAGGGGACTTGGCTGCTGTCCTTTGCCTTTCACCTTCAATTCATTGATCAAAGAACTTTGCAAGCATAGTTTACACCAGGAGGTTAAGTGTTTGCTTGCCATTATGCAAAAACACGAAATCATTCCAGACTTCGCAACTTTCTTGATACTGGTGAGAGAGTTCTGCACACAAAATGACTTGACATCTGCATTTGTTATTTTAGATGAGATGGAGCAGTGTGGAATCAAGCCTACAGTAGCTATTTATGATTGCATCATTGGTTGTTTAACTGAAGGAAACAAAATGTCCGAAGCTGAAACTTGGTTCATGAAGATGATTGTGATAACCCAAGACTTGGTTTTCCATTAATCAGTAAACATATTTATAATACAAGACAGCAGAGTGCTGCGACAGAGAAGGAGTGAAATAAGGAACTGCCCATAGTGGGCAACGTTCCATTAACAACAACTAACAGAAACAGAGTAACTTCAGGAACAAGTAGTTCCTCTTCACGCCCCCGCAAGTGAAGGCTCGGAGAGTCGGAACTTGGAATAGAACTTGTTGAAGGACTGGCGAGGCAAAGGCTTGGTGAGCACATCCGCTAGTTGATCAGGTGCCGGTAAGTAGTGAACATGTAGGTGTCCTTTACTGACCTGGTCACGAATAAAATGGAACTCGATCTCCATGTGCTTGGACCGATTGTGGAACACCAGATTGTGGGCAAGGAATGTTGCACCAAGATTGTCACACCACAGAGTCGGTGCAGTGGGAATTGATTGACCAAGCTCATGTAGTAGGGATCGTAACCAAAGTACCTCAGAGGCAAGGGTGGCAAGAGCACGATATTCACACTCCGTGGAAGAGCGAGCTACGGCCTTCTGTTTGCGAGTTGACCAGGACACAAGGTTGGCACCACAGAAAACCGCGAACCCAGTGATTGATTTGCGATCTTTGGGACAGGAAGCCCAAGACGCATCTGAATAACCATGCACATGAAGAGAATCTGTCTTGGAGAGGACAAGGCCACGATCCAGAGTGCCCCGCAGATAACGTAGAATACGTTTCACAGCAGCCCAATGATTATCCGTCGGAGAGTGTTGAAATTGCGAGACGTGGTTGACCGCAAAGGAGATGTCTGACCGAGTGAAGCTGAGATACTGTAATCCGCCAACAATGCTGCGGTATAGAGCAGGATCAGCAAACGACGGAGAGGAATCCATGACAGAGTGCTGAATGATGTCAATAGTACATGGGGTAGAAATGACATTGGCATTTGACATTTGAGCACGGGAGAGTAGATCATGAATAAACTTTCGCTGGCGGAAAACAAGGCCTGTGGAGGATCGATCAACTTCAATGCCAAGGAAGTATGAGAGGGGCCCCATCTCACGGAGGGCAAAGTTATCACGTAGGAAAGCAAACAGCCGCTGAATGATAGAAGCATCATTACCCGTGATAACGATGTCATCGACATAGACAAGCATATACAAACGAGTAGCGCCGATTTTGTAGATGAATAGGGATGGATCGGTGCGTGAGACTGAGAAGCCAAACCGAGATAGAGCTGTAGCAAGACACTGAAACCATGTGCGAGGGGCCTGTCGGAGTCCATAGATGGACTTGCGAAGACGGCAGACATGATCTGGTTTATCCGGATCAACAAAACCTGGCGGCTGCTGCATATACACAGTTTCCTGCAGCTCACCATGTAAGAAGGCGTTAGCAATGTCAATCTGATGAAGCGGCCAACTCTGAGTAACAGCGAGACCGAGGATAAGCCGGAGTGTCGCTGGTTTCAGGACCGGGCTATATGTCTGTTGAAAATCCAGACCCGGTATTTGTTCGAAGCCGCGAGCTACAAGACGAGCACGGCGGCGATCCAGCTGCCCATTGGGACGAAGTTTGGTGCGATATACCCATTTGTTGGAGAGAAGATTGCAATTCGGCGGCCGGGGAACCAAGTCCCACGTGTGATTGCGAAGCTGGGCAGTAACTTCATCGGCCATGGCTGAGCGCCATTGTGGGTGCTTGAGGGGCTGAGTCACAGATGTGGGGGTATCATCAATATGCAGGTGAGAGAGGAGAGTCCGAGGTTTGAGATGGCCAGTTTTGATTCTGGTGACCATGGGATGGGATGAATCTGTGGGATTGATGACAGGGATGGGGCGGGGGGAAGTAGTGAAAGGTGGGCGTTTTGGTGGTGGGCGACGAGGGGGAAGAGGGGTGGGTTTGGAAACGGTTGCAGGAGAGGTGGGTGAGGGGACGGTTGGAGGAGGAACAACGGCGGGGACGGTGGTACGACGGCGCTAATATTGGAGGAGCGGTCGAGATGAAACGGAAGAGGGAGGGTCATCGGGGATTGGTTTCGGCAAGGGCAGGGAGGAAGCAGGTGGAGGGGAATCGCCCGATGGACCGGGTTGGTTTGGATTAGGGGGTGGATTGGGTATGTGATGGGTCTGAGAGTCAATGGGCTCCAGTGGGTTGGGGTCAGTGTTTATGGGCGGAGGGGCTTGTGGGCCGAGTGATGAAGAAGTGGGAAATGGGCTGGGAGGAGAGGGAAAGGGTGAGGGGGCCGGAGACAGCTCATTGTGGGCGCGGGAGAGGGAAGTGGGCTGGGCTGGTACGGTACTGATGGTGGAGGGCAGGGCAGGCAGCGGAATTGGATTGATCAAGGGAGAAGAAGAAGATGATGGGGTGACAGGGTGTATGGAGGCAAAGGGAAAATTATTCTCGTCGAACAAGACATGACGACTGATATAGATTCGTCCGGTGGGAATGTGGAGGCAACGGTAACCCTTGTGAAGTTTGTTGTACCCTAGGAAAACACAGGGAACAGAACGAGGAGATAATTTGTTTGCGGCGAGTGGGCGAAGCCAAGGATAGCAGAGACACCCAAACACACGGAGATTAGAGAGATCGGGAGAACGATGAAAAAGAAATTGAAAGGGTGTGTCATGATTTAGAAGAGGGGTAGGAGTGCGGTTTATGAGATAACATGCGGTGTCAAAGGCTAGAGGCCAGTATTTAAGAGGGACACTGGCATGATGAAGAAGGGCTAGACCATTGTTGACAATATGGCGATGTTTGCGTTCAGCACAACCGTTTTGCTCAGGAGTATAAGGACAAGAGGAGCGATGAGCAATTCCATTTTGAGAGAGGTAAGCGGACAAAGCTTGGTATTCACCACCCCAATCAGATTGAAATGACTTGATGGGAAGACCAAAATATTTTTCGACCAATTGACGAAATTGAATGAAAACTTGGAGCAATTGGGACTTATAACGAACAAAATAAATCCATGAGAATTTGCTGTAATGATCATAGAAAATGATGTAATAAGATTGATCATCATATGACAAAACAGGGGCAGGACCCCATACATCACTACAAACTAACTCAAGAGGAGCATTGGCACGAAAAGTTGACGAAGGAAAAGGAATTTTGTGAATTTTGCTAACGGCACAACCGTGACACAGAGAAGGAGGTGAAGCGGTAAACTTTATTTCATGTTGACAGAGGAGATGTTTAACTGCTCGTTCATGAGCGTGACCAAGACGACGATGCCAAGTGTCGAAGGAGGCAGCACAGGCAACAGGAGAGAGACTGCGGGAAATAGTGAGAGGTAGGGAATATAGACCGTCAACCGCATAGCCTCGATGGAGTTCACGCCCCGTGCGTCGATCCTTGATGAGAAACAAAGAATCAAAAAATTCAATGGAAATGGGATTAGAACGAGTAAGGGAGCTGATCGAGAGAAGATTATATGGGGCATGACGCACATGGAGAATATTATCCAATGAAATGGAAGTATCAGACAAAGAAGAAGTGGAAGATCCAAGACGAGAGATGGGAAGAGAGTTACCATTGCCAAAAGTTACGCAATCGGTCCCATTATATTCCGAATGATGGGCAAGATTGTCTAAGTCCGACGTGAGATGATGGTTGGTGCCCGAATCAAGTAACCATTGAGACGGGTTGAAGGATTGGGCTGGTGAGGAGGAAAACAATGTGTGTGGGCCAGCAGAGGGATGGGCCGAAGTGTGAGCAGGGGCTGAAGTGGTGTAGGGAACGGATTGGGCCGAGGAGGAGGGCATGGCTGGGCTGGGGCAATGGGGCTTTATGTGCCCACGGCCCCCACAGTTGTGACAAACGACCCCGTTGGGCCGAGGCCCAAGCAATCCACCGGCTGGAGGCGGCCTGTAAAAAGGAGCAGGTGTGTTAGTGAAAAATCGACCGCGGGAGGATCCACGACCTCGGCCACGGCCGCGATAGCCACCGGCGTTGGAGAAGAAGGGTGTCGGCGCCGGGGACTCCGATCGGGAGGCATATCGCTGGATCTGAAGCTCCTCGCTCAGGAGAAGCGAATGCAGATTCTCAAAACTGATAGGTTCCATGCGCGCCTCGATATGCCGAACAAACGGCCGATATTCCTCACCCAGGCCGTCGAGAATCCAGCCAGTGAGATCGGTGGTGGGAACACGGGAGCCAAGAGCAGCCAATTGATCAGCTTTAGCCTTCGCATCCTGGAGATAATCGTGAATTGAAGCTTCACCACGGCGAATATGCTGAAGAGCTTTGCTGAGATGCCGAATTTGGATATGAGAGCCGGACGCGTAGATAGTAGCCAACGCCGTCCAAGCATCAAAGGCAGTAGCTTTGTTGATGACGTTGGGTAAGACTGCTTCAGAGAGAGAGCAATTGATCCAGGTGAGTACGTACTGATCACGCACATACCACGACCAATAAGCAGGATTGGATTGATCATTGATTGATTGCGGTGGAGCAGCGAGGGAACCATCGACATGACCCATCAATTGATGGCAACGAAGGAGAGGTGTGATCTGGGCATGCCATAATAAGTAGTTGGTGGGGGTGAGTTTGATAGTAAGCTGGGGATTAGCCGGCAGAGAGATGGAGAGGGCTGACAGAGAGGTGGAATCACCGGAGACAGAGGAAGAAGAAACAGAGGAGGAAGAAGAAGAGCCGGTAGCCATTTTTGGCTTGAATTAAGAAGAAGAACAGGGCGAACAAATTGAGAGAAAGAAGGAACAATTGACTCGTTAGAGTTTTAGGGCTCTGATATCATGATAACCCAAGAGTTGGTTTTCCATTAATCAGTAAACATATTTATAATACAAGACAGCAGAGTGCTGCGGCAGAGAAGGAGTGAAATAAGGAACTGCCCATAGTGGGCAACGTTCCATTAACAACAACTGACAGAAACAGAGTAACTTCTGGAACAAGTAGTTCCTCTTCAGATTGAGCCTGGTTTGGATCCTGATGAAATGATATGTGTCACTATGATCAATGGGTACTTTAGGAATAAACAGTCTCAGGAAGCCTTATCCCTGTTTGATGTTATGGTGAAGAATGGGGTTCAACTTACTAAATTTTCTTATACTGCGTTGATGAAGGGGCTAGTCAAGAACAAAATGGCTCGAGAGGGATGGATATATCTTCATAAATTGGTGGCATCGAATGGTCCATCGCCGGATATTCCACTGTACATTTCTCTAGTCAACCGGTTTTTCAGGAAGAGATAAATTATATTTTCATCTAACCTGGTCATTGGTTCATAGGAATGGCTTCACCTGTTAAAATTGGACAGGCAAAATACATCTGCAAGTGGGGCTACGGCGCTAGGCCGTGTCCACAGCGCTTGTTTCACTATGGGCAGATCAATATTGCTGACACACATTATAAGGAGCTTTCCCCCAGTTTCAATCAAGGGCAAAAGCGTGCAACTCTAAACAGACTATCGTTTCAAACCCCGGATACCTGATTCAGGCTTGCTAATGTTCACAAGGCAGCCACTTAATAGACCTCCTGCGGTGGACACATACTGCAGAACAATGAGAACATATTGCAGAGCTTTCACATTGATGGTTGCTCATTTTTGTTAGGTATGTGAAATTCTCTCTCGCAACATTTTCTTGTCCCCCATCCCACTTGCAAAGTTTGAAACTTTGTGCTAATTCTGTATTTATGTTGGGTAGGTGTTTACCCATAAAAAAATCAGTTTGTACCACATCTATTAACTACAAGAAATTCAATGGATTTATAAGGCCAGCTCAACATTAATGATTAAAAGAGATAGCTGAGCCTTGTTGGGTTGGGTTTTTGGGCCTAAGTGGCCAAACCCCTTCTCCTCTATACGATGGCCGACCCGTCTCCGTGACCCCATAGCCGGACGATGCCTCCACCCCTTGGTATGAAATTTGACTAAGTATTGAGACCCAACCACAAGGGGGTCATGCATGACCTCGTCCGTCTAAGGGGGTCTCGTCCAAGGGGGTCATGCATGACCTCGTCCAAGGGGGTCTCGCCCAAGGGGGTCGTGCATGATATCGTCCAAGGGGGTCATCGCTTGTACCCCTAGATGTGGTGGTAAAGAGAGCCAAAATTTGGCTAAGTGTTGAGATCCACAGCACAAGGAGGTCATCGCGAGTACCCTTTCGCCTTGTGGTGCAAGGAAGGCCAAAATTTGGCTAAGTGTTGAGACCCACAGCACAAGGGGGGTCATGCATGACCTCGCCCAAGGGGGTCTCGCCCAAGGGGGTCATGCATGATATCGTCCAAGGGGGTCATCGCTAGTACCCCTAGCTGTGGTGGTAAAGAGAGCCAAAATTTGGCTAAGTGTTGAGATCCACAGCACAAGGAGGTCATCGCGAGTACCCTTTCGCCGTGTGGTGCAAAGAAGGCCAAAATTTGGCTAAGTGTTGAGACCCACAGCACAAGGGGGGTCATGCATGACACCATCCAAGGGGGTCATGCATGATCTCGTCCAAGGGGGGTCTCGTCCAAGGGTGTCAAACATGATGCCGAGGTGAAAATTGGCTAAGTATGGAGATCCAACCACAAGGGTGTCAAGCATGACACCGTCCGAGGGGTGCCAAACAACCGGGTACCAAATAGGAGGCCATCCGTGCTGAGACAAAGTCGGCTAAGTATGGGGCAAGAGGGTACCATGCCGGCAAGGAGGGCTTGGTACCAAAACATTGAATTTGGCTAAGTATAGAGCCAAAGGGGTATCAAGCCGAAAAGGCATGCTTGACACCGAAAGACATGAAAATTGGCTAAGTATGGAATTACATGGCCATAGCAAGAGGGTACCAAGCCGGCAAGGCATGGCTTGGTACCAAGACATGAAAAGCATGAATTTGGCTAAGTATGAAGCCAACGGGGTCGGCAAGACAGGCTTGGCAGCCAAGCAAAGCGACAGGGTACCATGACCCCAAGGGGGTATCAAGCCGGTAAGACTGACTTGGTGGCCAGGCAACAGGGGGCCAAGACGGACTTGATAGCCATACATCAGGGTATCAAGCCAACAAGACAAGAAATTCGACTAAGGCATGGTGGCTAGCTGAGGTGGCCACCCGACTAGGTACCAAACAACCATGTATGGCCCTTATGGGGCCATATGGAGACAAAGTCCCAAGGCCGACTTGGTAGCACCCTAACGGGGTACCAAGCCGGCAGGGTGTAACTTATCAATTTGATGAGGCTACAAAGACTAAGTATGGAGACCAAGCCCCCAGGATTGGTGTCATGAGATGGTAGCGGTCTCAAGACGACAAGAGTGGGGAGTCATCAAGCAGCCGAGGGTGCGATCAAGACTTCATCAGGGAGGCTAAGCAAAGAACCTCAACCCCATCCAGTTATGATAGGGCGACGAGACGAGACCCCCAAGGCGACGGCTACCAACTAGTCACCAAGGCAGCGACAAGCGGCCCCTAAGGCGGTTGGAGCAAAAGGCCAGCTAGCAGTTACTACGGCGGTTACCAAGGCAGTTACACCCAGTGACTATAAATAGGAGAAACAAAGACGGGAAAAGGGTTCCACAACCAATCATTTGACACACTATGTCAAAATTTATCTTTTCCCTGCAAACAGCTTTTAGTTTTCGGAGCTCTCACTGAACCTCCATAGGAGTAGAGTAACGTAGCTTGTCCCCAAAAAACCATCAAACAATCAAACAC
Source organism: Linum tenue (assembly GCA_946122785.1). NCBI lineage: Eukaryota > Viridiplantae > Streptophyta > Magnoliopsida > Malpighiales > Linaceae > Linum > Linum tenue. Next base: position 3,166,178 of record CAMGYJ010000010.1, on the reverse strand, counting down.
CCTCGTTCGAACATTGTTCGGAGAGGAGTGGACCGTGTAATTATCGTTGTTCAAGAAGTCAAAGGTGCATTCATTGTGTTCAAACACCAGTTTTTCTTCGCCGGAAAACAAATTGGCACACCTGGTTGGACGACTGTGTGTTTGATTCGATGGCTCCTAGGCGAAAGAATCAGGAAAGTGATGCTCCGCCAGGGTTTGTGGAGGAGCAAGTGGCCAACATTGAACATGGCCAGTTAGGTGAAGCGGTTTCCGGTGACAATGACGGCGGGGAAGACTTGCCACCGCCGGCACCAAACTCCAACGTTGATGTAGTTGCTGCCATTGGGTCACTTCGCCAATTCATGGCGGAAGCTTTGGCTGGCAACACTCTTCAGGTAAATTCTCAAGTTGATTGTCTTAACTCCTGTGTTGATAGGCGTTTAAGGCAACTTTTTGAAATTGTAACTAAAAATAGGAATGATTTTGATGAGTTTAGGAGAATTTTGACCACACCAGTGGTACAATCACGAGCTTTGCCAATTGATGGCACAAGTTCAACTCCAAACAATGCAAATTTTTCTCCTGTCGGTGGCCGGAATGGCCAACTACGGCAAGATAACCTACCGCCGCCGGTGACAACCCAACCAACCTCTCACCACGTGAATCGCGGCGAGATTCCCGCCACCACTCAAGTGGAGGCTTCAGTTAACGTGGGAGTTGGGGAATTTCCCCCACGTGGCGAAAATTTCGCCACTACGTTCAACACCCATGTTGAACAACCTCCATCCATCCCGGTGGCGAGACCCTACGTAGCTCCTCCTAACATGGGTGGGGGAGGAAGGTTAGGTGTTGGGGATCAAGTTCCTCCACGTGCTTACCCAGCACCCATACCACCCCAAGTCCATGGGCATGGTGTGGACCCCATGGGGTTCGTACCGCCAGGGGGGCAACGGGGGCATGATGCTAATGCCCTAAGGGATCAGGTGGCTCAACTTCTTACCGAGCAATTTGGTTTAGGAGTAAGGCCCACCATGCCACCTGTGTACCGTAAGCCTTACCCGGAATGGGTAGATAGGCTATACCCATTCCCAAGAGGGTTTAGGGTGCCCGAGTTTGCCACCTTCACGGGTACTGGTGACCAGTCCACTGTTGAACATGTGGGACGGTTTACTGTCCAATGTGGAGATGTGGGAGACTTTGTCAAGCTAAGGCTTTTTGGCAACTCGTTGACAGGGCCAGCTTTTGCATGGTATGTCAACTTGCCGTCTAACTCTGTCCAAACTTGGCAACAGATGGAACAAATCTTCCATGCCCAGTTCTATAGATCTGAGCCTGAGGTCTCAATGGCTGACTTGGCACGCATGCGCCAGCAGCCAGGGGAGTCGGTCGAGCATTTTTTGACTAACTTCAAGAATGCTCGTAACCGTTGCTTTGTCAACTTGACAGAGAGGGAATTTGTCAAGCTTGCTCAAGGGGGCTTGAGTTTTGAGTTAAGGAAGAAATTCCAAGACAAAGAGTTCTCGGACTTGTTCCAACTCATGTCTTGTGCTGTGAGATATGAGTCTCTTCTCCAAGAAGAGGAGAATAGGAGGAGTGCATCAAGGGGGCAATACTTCCCCTCAATTAACTACCCTGTCAACCAGGTCGGCCAAGAGGCCATCGAGGTGGAAGTAGACCTGGCTGAGTTAGCTCCGGGGAAGCCATATGTTTGTGCTTCTTTGACTAAGGCTGAAAACGAGCCGCAAGGGGGTAGATCCAATAGGACCCCCATTCAGCCACGCAAGTACTCCTTTGATGTCTCGAAGGCTGACTTGATTTTTGACCAACTCTACAAGGATGGTCAGATCAAGTTAACTGGGGGGCATAACATACCACCACCCGAGAAATTAAAAGGAAAGAAGTATTGTAAGTGGCATAACAGCATGTCACATGCCACTGACTCATGTGTGATTTTCCGTAATATCTTGCAGGATGCTATTGAGAAGGGGCGTATCAAGTTCCCGGAACCAAAGAAGGATGCCATGTTGGTGGATACTGACCCATTTCCCAACGTGGTAGGCATCAACATGGTTAACCCGGATCTCTCCAAAATTGAGTTGCCCCGTTTCAAGTTGGTGTTGGATACAACGCCACCTCAACATGGGAGCTCCAATGTCACTCATGAACAAGGGAGCTCGTCAGGTACAAAGCAGGCTAGCCCGGCCGCAATGATGACAGATGAAATTGAGAAGTTGTGTGCTCAGTGCAAGAAGAGCCTCAAACTTGATGAGGCGAGGCCTTCCGCCCACCAAAGACTTGGCCCACCCAACAGGCCGAGATACCCTTCTTATCAGAGACAAGTGGAGGGGGTCGTCCAGCCAGCTTGGGGGCAACGAAGGCAGTGGATAGCACATGGAATTCCTTCCATGCGAAGTCCTCCCGTTAGAATTCCTCCCGCGAGAACTTTTAAGATTCCCAATGTGCCACAAGGAGGGTGGCATACTTATGACATGCGTCGTCAACAACCAGTAGCCATTGGGGGGATGACAAGGACTCAAAGGAGGAGATTCCTACGTAAGAATGCCGAAGCACGGCAGGGGAGGTACCCAGTCATACTTGGTGCGACGATCAGACCACCACCACAGAATGATTTCGTTCCACCAAATATCGAGGTGGACAACTCAGTGACTACCGGGCTCAAGGTGACAATGACTGACAAAGGAAAGCAAGTCCAAGTTCAAGGTGATGTCAAAATTCATGAAGGGGTTGAGGGTGACTTCCAGGAAGAAGGAGGTGAATATGAAGATGAGTATGCTGAAGATGACATGCTAGAAGATGAGCATCCCAATCCCAAATTTGATAGAAGCAACAAGGATGATGAAGGAGATGACCAAGGACCCCCTTTGACAATCCAGTTTGGAAGTTTGCCTCCAGTGGTGGTCACAAACTACATACTACCTATGGTCTTCCAATTCAATGAGGAAGACCAGGATAGATATGTGGAGGAAGAAGAGGTAATAGAAGAGGCCGAAGATACAGACGGGTCTGTTGCTGAGTTGACCGAGGCATTTGCTCGTTTGGAAGCAAGTGATGAGCCATGGGGTGTTAGGATGGCTCGATTGGGAAGTAGAATCGATCTAGCTGCTGAGGTGGCGAGACAAGGAAAGAGTTCTCAGAAAATTTTGAAGGAGCTCCATGAAGCAGGCCATAAGAGTGTTGGTTTACTTGGTAAAGATGATGAGAGATACCCTTTTTATGTGTTATACCAAGGTCCTGAAGCTTCATCGTCCGCACCCATCCATAACCCTGCTTGGGGTTGGGAGTTTGATGGTGAGGCTGAGGGTTCGGCAGCAAAGGAAGAAAGTTCGACGAATGAAGAGGAAGTCTTGCAACTGGCCACCTTGAAAGGGAAAGGGGTCATGAAGGAGGAGAACACAAGTGATGAGTTAAGTCACCTAGTGGTTTTCAAGGAGCCGGAGCCAAGTATGCTAAGGCATTTGAGGCCCCTTTATATCAAGGCTAGATTGGATGGTATGCCGATGTCAAGAATTCTCGTTGACAATGGAGCTGCTGTCAATGTGATTCCCACTAGGCTGTTAAGAAAATTGGGAAAGACTACAAGCGATTTGATTCCCACTGATATCTTCGTTACTAGCTTCAATGGGGGATCAACATCAGCAAGAGGGATACTACCAGTCTTAATTGGAGTTGGTAGTCAAGAGAAAATGTCTGCCTTCTTTGTGGTGGACGGGGCAATAAGCTACAATGCCTTGTTGGGAAGGGATTGGATCCATGCCAACAAGTGTGTCCCATCCTCACTTCATCAATGTTTGATGTTTTGGAATAAAGAAGGAATGGTGGAGGTAGTACAAGCAGACACCAACCCCTTTGCAGTTGGTGCTAATGTGGCCGAGGCTCCACTCTATCATGGAGACTTCGGGCCTCTACAAGTGAGGAGTATGGATGGAGGGTCATGCACAGTGGTGATGTCAAGTGCTAAGATATTGAGCATGGCATGCCTCGACCCCCTTGCCGACATTGTGAGACCATCTATGATTCCTTTGGATGGTCCACCTAAAGCTGAAGCGAGTGTCAATGATGAGTAGACCACTTCGAGATGAGGTAGTGGGCAAGGCCGAAGTGACGACCTTGTTGGAGAAGTTAGCCATCTATCAATGCGAGCAGAGGTTAGCTTGTGAGGAAGCGGTGTTGATGGCTGACTGTGTTCCCGAAGATGACTTGCCTGAAGAAGGCGAGGTACCGGGTATAGCTGGAGAAGACCAAAGGCCTATGACATCACGTGATGTGTTGGAGGAGATCAATCTTGGCACCGAGGACGATCCACGTCCTACTTTCATCAGTGCCATGCTCCCCGAAGCCGAGAGGTATGAGTTGATTAATTTGTTAAAAGAATTTAAGGATTGTTTTGCATGGGATTATCACGAGATGTTTGGTCTAGATAGAAAGTTAGTAGAGCATAGATTACCAATTAGTGATGGTTTCAAACCCTTTAAACAGCCGCCTAGACGGTTTGCTTATGAGGTCTTGCCAGAGATTAAGAAAGAAATTGAAAGATTGTTAAAGGCTGGCTTCATCAGGACAGCCAGGTATGTGGAGTGGTTATCCAACGTAGTGCCAGTTAGAAAGAAGAATGGCAAGATACGTGTATGTGTAGATTTTAGAAATTTAAACTTAGCCACTCCTAAGGATGAATACCCAATGCCAGTAGCAGACATGTTGCTTGATGCGGTAACTAGGCATAAGATTTTTTCTTTCATGGATTGTTACTCAGGCTATAATCAGATCTACTTAGCCGAGGAAGACGTCCACAAGACCGCATTCAGATGTCCTGGAGCCATAGGGTGCTATGAGTGGCTCGTCATGCCCTTTGGGTTGAAGAATGCTGGTGCCACTTACCAACGAGCCATGAATGCTATCTTTCATGACTTGATTGGTGAGTTGGTTGAGGTCTATGTGGACGACATTGTTGTCAAGTCTAAGGTAACAAGTCAACACTTATCTCATCTTCGCATGGCCTTCTTACGTATGAGAGGCCATAACTTGAAGCTAAATCCACTTAAGTGTGCATTTGGTGTGTCTGCAGGTGACTTCTTAGGGTTCCTTGTGAGCCAACGTGGCATTGAGGTTGATAAGAGCAAAACCAAGGCCATCATTGAGGCCATGCCACCAAGTAATAAGAAAGAGCTTCAAAGATTCCTCGGCCAAGTTAACTACATTCGACGTTTCATTTCGAATTGTGCTGGCCGAACCCAAGTCTTCTCCCCTTTGTTGAAACTGAAGCAGGAAGATGAGTTTGTATGGCTTCAAGAGCATCAACAAGCCTTTGATGACATCAAGGAGTACCTGGCAACCCCGCCGGTACTCAACTCTCCAATCCCACGTCGGCCATTGAAGTTGTACCTTTCAGCCACTAACACCTCTGTAGCGTGTCTGTTGGCTCAAGATAGCGACTCTAGCCATGAGCAGGCCGTGTACTACTTAAGTAGGCTGTTAAATGAGGCAGAACAAAAGTACTCTCCTGTAGAGAAGTTATGTTTAGCCTTATATTTTTCTTGTATGAAGCTAAGGTACTACTTGATGCCTGTTCAAGTGCAACTCATATGTAAGACTGATATAATAAAGTACATGTTGTCCCGGCCAATCATCCATGGGAGGATTGGTAAGTGGACACTTGCACTATCTGAGTTCAACTTGCAATATGTGCCTCAAAAGGCCATAAAGGGCCAAGCATTGGCTGACTTCTTAGCTGATCACCCATGTGTAGATGTGCCAGCTGAGTTAGTAGAAATAGACATGGTGGAGGAGGCCCCCTGGACCTTATACTTTGACGGATCAAAGACACGGTCTGGAGCGGGTGCTGGCGTGGTCCTCACTTCCCCATCAGGGCATGCCATGCATTTTGCCTTTACACTTGATCTCCCATGTACTAACAATCAAGCCGAGTATGAGGCTTTAGTGGTGGGGCTAGAGATGCTTGTTGACTTGAAAGTCAAAAGTGTTAATATCCAAGGGGATTCCCAACTGGTAGTCTACCAAGTACTTGGTGAATTTCGATGCATCAATTGCATACTAGAGACATATCTTGATTATGTCCAAATATTAATTACCCACTTTAATAATGTCTCCATCAAGTATGTTCCTCGCCAGGACAATGGCAAGGCCAACTACTTAGCACAACTAGCTTCGGGGTTCAAAGAGTTTGCTCATGAAGGGGGAGAGCAAATTTTTGTGCGAACGCTCAACCCACTACATGCGAGACTTAAGCAAAGGGTAGATGTGTTTACAATTGAAGAGGATGCCAGTGACTGGCGTACCCCCTTGATAGCATACTTGAAGAATCCAACAGGGGATGTGGATCGGGCCATCAAATTCAAGGCAAGGAACTACGTCTTGTTGGATGAGGTCTTATTCAAAAGGAGACCAGACGGTTTACTGTTGAAGTGCTTGGGGGGCAAGGAGGCCCTACAAGCCATGGGTGAGGTTCATGAAGGAATATGTGGTGCTCATCAAGCAGTTCCTTCTATGAGATGGGTACTCCACTGGTATGGGTACTACTGGCCATCCATCGGGGAAGATTGTGCCGCTTTTGCTAAGGGGTGTGAGGCCTGTCAACGACATGGCCCGGTGCAAAGAGCTCCGGCCATCGACTTGAAGTCTATCATCAAGCCTCGACCTTTCATTGGATGGGCAATGGACTTGATTGGGAAGATTTATCCACCATCTTCTGATAGACATACATTTGTCATCTTGGCAACTGATTACTTCACCAAGTGGGTGGAGGCCAAGCCAATGACAGTGGTCAATCAAGGAGAAATTATCAAGTTCATCAAAGAGAATATAATACATAGGTTCGGCTTGCCAACCACCATAACAGCTGACCAGGGTACCGTGTTCACGGGAGGGGAAGTGATGGCTTTTGCCGAAGAACACGGCATCAAAATCATACACTCCACTCCTTACTACGCTCAAGCCAATGGTCAAGCTGAAGCATCCAACAAGGTGGTGAAGGGTATATTGTCTAAGATGATTGAAGAGAACCCGAGAAAGTGGCATGAAGTCTTGTCGGAAGCCTTATGGGCTTATCGGATGTCACCACGTAGTAGTACAAAGGTGACCCCTTTCTCTTTGACATATGGCCATGAGGCATTCCTGCCACTCGAAATAACAGTCAAGTCATTGAGGTACATGAGGCAACATGAGCTGACACCCTCAGAGTACTATGAGTCTATGATGTTGGAATTGTGTGATCTTGATGAACTCCAACTCAAAGCACTCGATAACATAAGGGTGCAAAAGGACAAAGTAGCTCGTTCTTATAACAAGAGGGTTAAGCACAAGTCATTTGAAGAAGGAGAGCTAGTCTGGAAACTACACTTGCCGATTGGGGAAAAGGATCCCAAGTTTGGCAAATGGTCTCCCAACTGGCGTGGACCCTTCATTGTCCATGCCACCCGGCCCAATGGGGCCTACTTGTTAAAAGATTTAGATGGTGTGTTTCATGATCGATTGATCAATGGTAAGTATCTCAAGCCCTACGTCCCTTCTCTTTGGGACGTGGGGTGTCAAGGGGTTCAATGTTAGTAGGCCACCTTGGTGGCCGACATGCCAAGCCTCCCACACCCTACGGCATGGCATGACACCCCATGAGGAAGTATGGCTTGAATAGCTAGCCATGACATGGAGGGTATATTGAGATAAAAGTATAACGTTGATATGGGGGCGGTGAAGCCAAGTAGATTGGTATCACACTTCATCAATAATAAAAATAAAATTTATTACTAACGCACTGAAAAGAAATACATATGCGTTGCAATCGTACCCATGATTAGAAGAAGCATGTATTTTCTTAGCCTCGGCTAAGAGGCCATCATGGAGTATTATGGCCTATTCCGCCACTAAGATGGAAACTACCTCGAGTTGGATTTCGATTGCACAAAAGTAATAATGAAAAAAAAGAATCTCTCGCTCGGCAACGCAAAGAGAGTAAGGGCGGGACACCTACTATTGTATGTGGGCACTTTGAGACCTTTCCTCTCTAGGTCTCGTTGGCCACTTTTCTAGGGCCATTACACTAGACCACCACCCAAAAATGTCCAATTTTTATTGCATGGTCTTACACTGTGACCATTGTTTGCTCGTGTGTCAAGTGAAGGAAGAGCGAAACAATTTTATTTATGTTTGACCAAGCTCGTTTGGGTAGGTAATGGATGTAAAAGAGTTTGCCAAGTACCTGGGCAAACTTCGAGGTTAATGGACGAGAGTTGTGGTGATCTGTTGATCAACGCCAAACTGACTATGGGTTTAAGAGTTATAGTTGGTCTCAACAACTTAGTGCATAATCCTTATACACTAAGTTGTGGGGGGCATTTGTTTACCCATAAAAAAATCAGTTTGTACCACATCTATTAACTACAAGAAATTCAATGGATTTATAAGGCCAGCTCAACATTAATGATTAAAAGAGATAGCTGAGCCTTGTTGGGTTGGGTTTTTGGGCCTAAGTGGCCAAACCCCTTCTCCTCTATACGATGGCCGACCCGTCTCCGTGACCCCATAGCCGGACGATGCCTCCACCCCTTGGTATGAAATTTGACTAAGTATTGAGACCCAACCACAAGGGGGTCATGCATGACCTCGTCCGTCCAAGGGGGTCATGCATGACCTCGTCCAAGGGGGTCTCGCCCAAGGGGGTCGTGCATGATATCGTCCAAGGGGGTCATCGCTAGTACCCCTAGATGTGGTGGTAAAGAGAGCCAAAATTTGGCTAAGTGTTGAGATCCACAGCACAAGGAGGTCATCGCGAGTACCCTTTCGCCGTGTGGTGCAAGGAAGGCCAAAATTTGGCTAAGTGTTGAGACCCACAGCACAAGGGGGGTCATGCATGACCTCATCCAAGGGGGTCTCGCCCAAGGGGGTCGTGCATGATATCGTCCAAGGGGGTCATCGCTAGTACCCCTAGCTGTGGTGGTAAAGAGAGCCAAAATTTGGCTAAGTGTTGAGATCCACAGCACAAGGAGGTCATCGCGAGTACCCTTTCGCCGTGTGGTGCAAAGAAGGCCAAAATTTGGCTAAGTGTTGAGACCCACAGCACAAGGGGGGTCATGCATGACACCATCCAAGGGGGTCATGCATGATCTCATCCAAGGGGGGTCTCGTCCAAGGGTGTCAAACATGATGCCGAGGTGAAAATTGGCTAAGTATGGAGATCCAACCACAAGGGTGTCAAGCATGACACCGTCCGAGGGGTGCCAAACAACCGGGTACCAAATAGGAGGCCATCCGTGCTGAGACAAAATCGGCTAAGTATGGGGCAAGAGGGTACCATGCCGGCAAGGAGGGCTTGGTACCAAAACATTGAATTTGGCTAAGTATAGAGCCAAAGGGGTATCAAGCCGAAAAGGCATGCTTGACACCGAAAGACATGAAAATTGGCTAAGTATGGAATTACATGGCCATAGCAAGAGGGTACCAAGTCGGCAAGGCATGGCTTGGTACCAAGACATGAAAAGCATGAATTTGGCTAAGTATGAAGCCAACGGGGTCGGCAAGACAGGCTTGGCAGCCAAGCAAAGCGACAGGGTACCATGACCCCAAGGGGGTATCAAGCCGGTAAGACTGACTTGGTGGCCAGGCAACAGGGGGCCAAGACGGACTTGATAGCCATACATCAGGGTATCAAGCCAACAAGACAAGAAATTCGACTAAGGCATGGTGGCTAGCTGAGGTGGCCACCCGACTAGGTACCAAACAACCATGTATGGCCCTTATGGGGCCATATGGATACAAAGTCCCAAGGCCGACTTTGTAGCACCCTAACGGGGTACCAAGCCGGCAGGGTGTAACTTATCAATTTGATGAGGCTACAAAGACTAAGTATGGAGACCAAGCCCCCAGGATTGGTGTCATGAGATGGTAGCGGTCTCAAGACGACAAGAGTGGGGAGTCATCAAGCAGCCGAGGGTACGATCAAGACTTCATCAGGGAGGCTAAGCAAAGAACCTCAACCCCATCCAGTTATGATAGGGCGACGAGACGAGACCCCCAAGGCGACGGCTACCAACTAGTCACCAAGGCAGCGACAAGCGGCCCCTAAGGCGGTTGGAGCAAAAGGCCAGCTAGCAGTTACTACGGCGGTTACCAAGGCAGTTACACCCAGTGACTATAAATAGGAGAAACAAAGACGGGAAAAGGGTTCCACAACCAATCATTTGACACACTATGTCAAAATTTATCTTTTCCCTGCAAACAACTTTTAGTTTTCGGAGCTCTCACTGAACCTCCATAGGAGTAGAGTAACGTAGCTTGTCCCCAAAAAACCATCAAACAATCAAACACCCTCGTTCGAACATTGTTCGGAGAGGAGTGGACCGTGTAATTATCGTTGTTCAAGAAGTCAAAGGTGCATTCATTGTGTTCAAACACCAGTTTTTCCTCGACGGAAAACAGTAGGACAAACTGCAGTGTGGACTGGGAAATTTGGTCACAGAGCAACCGAAACGGATACAACAGCTGGGGATCTTGGACGCCATTTTTCGCTCAACTGTTGAGGTTGGCTTCCTTGCTCCACTATACTATCACCGCCCGGCCCATTGATTTTTCTTAAATTACGAATCTTATACCATTTACAAATAAACACTAGCTAGGTTTATTAACCATATTGACATTTCATGATGTGGTCAATTAGGTAGCTCTCTCCGTATCTCCAACATGGCGGATGACTTAAGGTGGAAATCGGTACGGTCTAGCCTGCAATCCTTCCCTCACCAGTCCCACGTGCTCTTTGATACCGAAAATCGGATTCTAATTAAAGTCTTACTAGCATTGGCAGCTTAAGTGGAAAACGAGTCATATCCTATATAATATATAAGACTAGGAAGTATCCGACTTCTTTTTTATAGTGCACATTTTAAAGGGTGTCATCCCAATACCAAATAGCGAAATCCCGAATACTGAATTACACCCTAAAATCAATCTCAATCCCTAAATAATATTGGTATTCCAATCTCAATCTCTAAATATATCGGTATTCCAATCTCAATCCTGAAAATATTTCGGTATCCCAATCGGTATTATCGAATACGAAATTAATTACCTGTGCAATTAATAATTAAACATGTAAATTAGATTTGATTGTTTAATTTAGGATAAAGAGACTAAAAAAAGAGTCATGAGTTTGCTTAGAGCTAGGATATGGATAAGGAGAATGGAGAAGAGGTAACATCTCAAATTCTTGTCATTGGTAATCTTTAATTTGCCAAATTGGAGGTTGAGAGACGACCAATACTAATGTTTGATTTTTGTTGTTATGAAAATAACAAGAGATTAGATAAGAGACGAGAGTGACTTAAACTGGAAAGTCCAAACTGAGTTGGATGGGGGCCTTCTAAGTTGCGAAAGAGTGAGTAATGACCAAAGGATGTGCGCTATATATCATTAATTTTTAATTTTTGGTATTTCTCGATATTTCGATATATACCGAGCCCAATTTCGTAATCCCGAATACCGAATAGCACTCCAAAATGAATTTCAACTCCAATCCCTATAAAATAAACCGGTATTCGGTAATCCAAATAGTGATAAATTAGATACGATATTCAGTATATTCCAAATACCGGCATCAAACTTCCAGACACCTACCAATCTTAATCTAAATGGTTACCTAAATCATCTAACTGATTAATGACAACTTTTTATGGTGTTCCACACTAGTTACCTATCGATGTTGTTACACGTAAGCAAGTTCAAAACCCAAATTAGCTGATTATGCAAACAATTTTGAAAATCGAATTTTTATCCGCTCATGTAACCTGACCATTTATGTATACTTTTTCATGGGAAACAATCATTTAAAAACTCTAACTAGGTAATAAGTAGATGAAACTAACTTGCTTTGGACAATTTGTCAATTATCGTAGAAGAAAAAGAAGAAGCTATGTACACTATAGACCGTCATTGAACGGAACCCCAGTGGACGACAACCATGATCGGCCGGCGTAGAGGCCACGAACAGTAAAATGCTTTGCCGTGACTGCGTCGTGGATGGCATGAAATCCTTCCCATTTAACCCTAGATCTCAACGAAGATCCAGGCCCAAAATTCTTGTACTCGCCGAAGTACAAAGTACTCAGCCCAAAGTCGTCCTTACCGCCCCATTTGGACCAGCCCGCTGGATTTACAATCCGGTGCAAATAAGTCTTCATTATGACGGCCCGCGAATACTCCATCCAGGGCCGGCCCAAGTAGGTCTCGAACTTCCCGGGCCCGGCGGCTTTCAGCTCCGCCGACGCCAGGATTTTGGAGTTGTGGATGGAAATCCCGGTGTGCTCGAAGGCGTTGACCCTGCCTTGCGCGGTGATGATGTTGGTCTGGCCGGGAACCGGCCTCCGGACGTAGATTACGCATTTTTGGAAGACGGCGGCGGCGTTGCCGAAGATGAAGTCGACGGTGCCGGACACGTGGCACTCGCGGAAGAACTGGCGTTGGGTTTGGACGAAGAGAGTGTCCTGGTAGCCTTTGAAGCTGCATTGGTAGAAGACGGCGAGGTCGGAGGCGGATCGGAGAGCCACCGCCTGCCCCTTTTTGGGTCCGGCTGTGTTTGCGAACGTGATTCCACGTGCTACGAATCGGGCGCCATCAATCCCTGCAAATTCAAAGTGTTTAAATTTCATTATTGGTATCATTTTTAAGTAATAGTGAGTTGATATTTGTCATCTATTTGTTGTTATATGTAACATATAATGTTTGTTATACTATTAAACAATAAATAGTGCTTCCACCAAAAAAAAAGGAAAGAAATATTGCCGAATTTTTCTAGTAACTCGATATCTATCTAACGCATTTGAATGTTAAACGGTTGCGTTAAAGACAAGTGTGATTTTGTCATTCATTTCATACGATATTGCCAATATGGATTATGGAACATTTAAAAGACGGTTGTAGTGATCATAATTCAAGTGAACAAAAAATATTGAGGAATGTACTTATTTTAAGGTTTGATATTGTCACCAATTTATCATCTTTAATGAATCTTGCTTGGCTTTTCCTTTTAGATTGCGATAAAGAGCCAAAGGTCGGCTTCGTTTCCATTACAAGGTGCATTGCAAACACCGTCGCAATTGACAAGAGCCAAGACCTAGATAATAGATATACATACGACATGAAATCAAATATTTCCCTGATTAGTGCTACAAAAGGAAATAATTAAGTTCATATGTTTGTGTTAGTCGAAAATCCACCCTTGCGAATAATCTTTGTTAAAAAACATATATATATAATTTTACATTATGAGCTTTTTCTTAATGTGGGAATTTTAACTTTCATTTTGATGATATTCCGCAGGTAACAGGTTGTTTGAATTTGACTTGTAATTATGTACCCAAGTAAACTAAGGATGAAAACTGATGAGTATTTTTTTCTCTCCATGAATTGGAATAACCCTAAAAATACTCCTAACTTTATAATAAGTCACTAATGTAATCCAACATTTTGATAATAAACTATTAGAAGGTAAAATCTATGTTCTCCCTTTGTCAAATTCTCTCCTAGATTTCATCATATTAATTCAAACTTTCATCAATTGGCATTTCTAAAGAAAAAGTCTTTCAATTGCAATGTTATAGTCAATGATGATCAAAACAATAGTATTATAAAGTATAAACCACTAAGTATATAAAAGTGATATATTAAAGCTCAAATTCAGGTAATATACAAATTAAATCCTATCAAGTATAGAGAACAAAGACTTGCTCCAGAGACAATGTCATTAACTTTGAACCTAGAGGTTCCAAATTAAAATTGTTTAAAGAGTATCTAATCGTTAAAAATAAACTTATATCACCCATATAAAAAAGTTAGCTTTTTAACTCCTAAAACCCTAAAAGGCTAAAACTGATTGCCTTAGTAATATTAAATTCCAACAAAACGGTATTAAACGCGTCACTAATTACTCAAATCAAATAATTACCAGCGGTGGCGGAACTGAACGTCGTGTAGGACCCACTCCCGACGCTGCGGTGGCCGGTGATGACGGTGTCCTCGAGGCCGTCCCCGACGAGCCAAACGTTACGGTTACCGTCGACGACCTCAATGTTCTCCACATAAACCCCTCTCTTCACCCGTATGATAAACCTCTCCCCGAAATCGCCTCTCCTCCCCGCCAAATCGATCGCCGCCTGAACCGTCGCGAACTTCCCGGACCCGTCCTTCGCCACCACCGCATCCGCCTTCACGTTCACCGACGCGATGGAACCTTCCAGAAGCCTCCTCCCGCCTCTCCTCATCCACCCGGCGGGAACGAACTCGTCATCGGAGCTGGCGTTTTCCCCCTTCTCCTCCTCCTCCTCCGCCGCCGCCGCCAGCATCGCCCCGTTGACCGCCAGCGTGTTGGTGATCAGCTCCGACAGGTTGCTCGACCCGGCCAGTATCGGGTCGACGAACCGGGGCGGCAGGTTCAGGTCGGCCGACCCGGCCCGACACGTGGCCACGTTGGTCAGCGCGCTGCTCAGCCACGTCTGCGCGTCGAAGTCCGTGCACCGGCCGCCGCCACGCAGGCAGCTGAGGGTGGTGTTGAGGTGGCGGACGGTGCCGGCGTGGAGCTTCGTGCAGTCGCTCCACACGGTCGTCTCCTGTGGAGTTCTGCACGTCGACTTCAAGCGCGTGAGTTGGCTTTGTACGTCGAGGGCCTTTTTGAGTGCGGCCTCGATGTTCATCTCGCGGAAGGTGGCCGCCCGTCGTTGGTGGTGGGGCCGCCCCGCGGAGCTGGTCGGGTGGCCGGTTCGGGTCACGAACCGGGTGCAGGATTCCGGGTTCGGCGTTTCCTTGCACCACGAGGAGAGTTCTTCGTCGGAAGATGAGGAGATTGTGGTGATAAGTGAAATGATGATGATAATACATAAGATGAGGCTAAGGAATGTGGTGATAGACATGGTGAGAGAGAGAGAGAGAGAGGGGATTAATTAGTGAACTAATGATGTGATTAAGAGAGATAATGAGAGTTCAGGTGGGTTTTTTCCAATGTTCATATATATATATGGAGATTATGTTTTTCGTTTTTTGAAAGATAATTTTTTATTTGGGCCGTGAAGATGGCCGGAGGTTTGTTGGTTTGTGGGAGGCGGATAAGAAAAGGGTCGAGAGAGTGGATGTTTTTGTGCAGTTGGAAATAAAATGGAAGATATATTACTTACTAGAATATTAATCGACATTGTTTTAATTATTATGGAATAATGAAATGGGAAATGAAGGATTATATGTCTTGTGTTGTTGTTTTTCCTTTTTTTAGATTGTGAATACTGTATGCCTGTGGACAGAGATTGGAAAAATAAGAATATTTGCTAGAATGGATATTTTGTTGTTTCACAGGAAATATTTGATAATTTTTTGTGTTGTTAAATTATATATGTTGATGGTTGGATTCACAAAATGGATGTATAGGGGCACCTCATTTCATTAACAATAGAAAGGTGAAAATTTTAAGGTATGGATGTCGGATGTTTCAACTTGTTCAAGGAAGATGGAGGATTGATATCTTCACCATTGAGCAGGAAACATGTTATGATAAATCATTCATAAGTGCGTCGAAATTTGTTGAATCCATCTTGGAACAAAATTCCACTAACCCCATATCCCAAATACGAGTGGAAAAAAAAATACTTGAATTGGGTCTTAATTATAAGGTTAGTTTGGTTCCTTTGTAATTTTGCAAAATTAGCTTCTGAATGGAGCTTTTAGAGAAATATTTTACATCATATGTTGTTAATTTTCCTGTGTATGTATAAATTGTGTTAGTCTCGTAGCAATTATTAGAGGCTAAAAAGTCCTTCCCTTTTAGACTTTCATCCAACATAATGTATTAATTTTTATCTAAATTAGGTACTTATATGTTGTTGTTTACACTCTACAAAAGCAAATGTAGTATAGAAACAATAATGAACTTTATTGTTTTAGTGGGTCTTAAAAGGAGGAATGCTTGACTCTCGAGTAGTGCATATGCAAAATATCAAGTATGTGTATATAAAATATTAAACCAATGACTACTTTATTAACTGATATATTGGTTAGGAGTGGGTAAAACCAAACCAAATCACTTAAAACAAACAAACAAAACTAATTAATCAAATCAAATTATCTGAATACAACGGATTAAAATAGTTACTATTTAATACTATAATCACTCCAAAAGAGATGTGGGATGCGAAAGAACCCGCCAAGCTACCTTAGCAAGAAGAACTTGGTTGAACTTACCAAACTCCCTGAAACCCAACTCACCCGCTTGCTTACTAGAGCAAAGGAGCTTCCAAGATCGCCAATGAATCCTCCTATGTTCCTGAGTTGATCCCCACAAAAAACGAGCCATGTGAGCATTTAGTCGTCGGGTTGAATCAACTCTTATGGTAACCGGAAACAGGACATGATATAAATGGGAAGGGTTGCTGCTACAGACTTAAGAAGTACTTCTCTGGCAGCAGTAGACATACTTTGTTGTTTCCAAAATATAAAGTATAAATGGTTAATACCACTGGGAAACCCGAACTATTAACTTTGTGCAATTTGTGTCCTAAAGTATTCGATATGACATTTGTATCACAACGTATGATAGTTGTGTGTCATTTATGTCCTGATGATTTCGTTGACCGTTGTAGATAACGGCTGACCAAACGGAAGTCAACATTAACATTGACTTTTGTTGATGTGGCAGCCACGTAGATGCCACGTCAATGACACATAATATTTTTAATTTAAAACTAAATCAAAATTAAAATAGAAAAAATAAAAAATAATTCAGAAAATCAAAAGTCTTTGTTCTTCTCTCACGATTTGCTTCTCTTCGACGGCGAGGAGCGTACTAGGTAGCGACATAGGCGCCGCCGATTTAGGGAGTTTGCAGGGAATTTGTGTTGCTGCTCTCTCTACCTCCCTCGCTCTTGCCTGCCTAAAAGAGAAGGGATCCCCTTAACTTTCTCCGAACCTGAGCAACAATCGATTGCCTTCCTCTCCTACCTCCCTCACTCTCGCCTGCCTAATTGTAGATCTGGATTCGAGTTTCGATTCCGAGAAGCCTATGTATTGAAGAACACTCTCCACCGATTTCCGAGCAGCCTAATTGTAAATATGGGAAATCTCCTCATGATGTTTCGAGTCGATTTCAGGCATCAGGCAGCCAATTTACCAGACCTCTATTCCCGGCGAGATGCCGTCGTGGAGCTGGAGGTAGAGGGAGCCCTCGTCGAGCTCGAACCGCCACGGCACGACGACAGCCTGTTTGGGTTGGGTTTTGCTCGGATGGGAGGTGGTTCGCCACTCCGACCCGGCGCTCCGGTGGGGTGGCGCGTTCGCTGGGGAAGGTGGGCATCTGAGTTGTTGTTGATGTCGTTGGATGAGGATGGAAGGGGGTGAAGAAGGGAGCTTGATGGCCGCGGGAGTCGGCCGGCAATTGATGACGCGAAAATCGTCGACGGATGCAAGAAGAAGAAGGAGAAAGGAAAAGGGGGAAGGAAGTAGGAAGAAAGAAAGAAGTCTCGATGGATAGCGAAAAGTGGTTGGAGACATTTTTTGTTTTCATTTTAATTATTTTTTATGCAATAAAGAAAATTAAATAAATAATTAATAATAAAAATTTCACGTCATATGCCACATTAGTGCCAACTAGACTTTCTGTTAAAAATTAACGGTCAACGCCAGTAAACTCTTAACGGAAAAATAGTTTAGGACACAAATATCATATCGAATACTTTAGAACACAAATGACACAAAGTTAATAGTTCGGATTTCCTAGTGGTATTAGCCCAAGTATAAACTACAATACGATACTATTAGCGATGAGCCCATCTAAATATTCACGCGGCCCAGCCTAACTAATAGACTTTTCTTTACCAACCTTTTTCTTGTCTTATGACTTATGAGTAAAAACATCACATGACAAGCATCATTCGCGTCATTTCGTTTTGTTTTTTATCCTCGTAGAACTAACAGGGCTGCCAAATGCGTGGCGAAAACGGCTCTTGCATCGGCTAATCAACATTTGGCTGATTTCCGTTAATTTTTTTTAATTATTTGTAATTCCCTATCTATTAGACTATTAGTCCTCTATCTATGGAAAAAAAAAAACCAACGCATCGTCAGGCTCTACAAAGAATATACAAAGGAGAGAGTGCACAGATGCTATGTTATGTGAGTAAAAATGCAATTTTTTTTCTCACATTTATATTTTAGTTTTTTTTAATGAATTTTACCCCTCTCTTTCCCTTTCTCTTGGTTGCCATTCTTCATTGTGGAAGAGGATTAGGGAGGATGTCTGTACATAAAAATATTGAAATTATTTTGGGAAATGAAAAGATGAGTGAAGCATTTATGCATCAATCCACTTGATATAAGCAAAAAAATAAGCCTGAACTAGGTTCCTCAAACTACTTGATATAAGCAAACACTTCCGATACGTTGCGAACATACAGTTAACTTGTAAGCATAAAATTAACTCAATGAAATCAATGTGCATAAAATCATCAAGAATACATGATCGAAAGAGATCATAATGTACCACATTTGGCGGCCAACACATCCTTATTGGTCGAACAATATACTATAACGAAGAGATCATAAAAAACTCGCTAGCATTTCAGACCACTCATATGTCCAATTCGGCTAGTATCCTTATCGAATCGAGTTAAGAAAGTCTTTAATTGGTTAGATTGTGAATGTTGTCATTCAAAACAATCAGATGTGTACGATTCAATCGATGTAAAGACTCTTTTTTTTTATATACCAAACCCCATAAACTTCGTAACCAAATCCTCATCCATAAGACTATGATGGTCAGTTAAAGCCATTGAAAATCTCAAAAAGGAAAAGAAAAGACCACCCCACGGATCACCATTTTCCTTTTATGACGGGGAGTTATGTTGATCCTAGAAGCCCCCCAAATTTGCTTGTTCGAAAAGCAAGTCCCTAAGGTTGGAAAAAGGGCATTAAAGGTTGACGGGTAAATGCATTGAGAAGAAGCAGACATCCAAGTTTACCTTCTCATTCTTTGTTACCTCCAGAACCTGCCTCACGATCGTCATAAAGACAATACACAATTGTTGATAGGGAAGCTCCAAAACCGCATACCATTATCCCAGACCAGGCAAGCAACTGCCCATTTTTAGGTCCAGAGTTGTACAATGCAGGAAGGAACTAGCTAGCCTAGCTAGGTGTTCTATCTTGAGATGATCCATTAAGTTTGAGCCTACTTATATGTCTATCCCTACAACAGACTAGGGTATCCACTTCCATCCATCTACCAGGGTTTCTACATCCTCGCCAATCTCAATCGCGTACATTGTGCTGGTTTTTGCAAACAACACCGTCAGGTATATCCAAATCAGTGAGATTACGGGACGCACAATCCGACGATGTCAGTCTTTGCCGGTGTCTATCTCTACACTAAAGGACCACCGCGTGCATCGATCGGGTGGGGTTTCTGTAATCCAGTTACTGAGCCGAAATCAGGTTAGGCGTCGGTGCAAGCATACAAATACTGTTTGATCTCACGGACTCATTAGAAGCATGTCGATGACCTACTCGTAAATAAGACGGACGATCTAACATTAACATTATCAGTACAACGGTAAATCAAGTCCATGGTGAAGCCCATTGAAAGGACTAATCCTCACCATTAACCTACGAAATGTGAATTCATTCCCCAAATACGCGGATTACAACAGAAAGAAATCTCCAATCGAGGTGAGAAAATGAAATGGGATTCCCCCTACTACATTAGGGACAGTCAATAATTGCCATAGGTTCTTAATTCCCACCACTAAACATGGGAATTCCTCCCACCCCTTTCCTCATTCGACCCAATTAATTAACCCCTTAATTACAATTCCCCCTTTCCCAACTATATATACAATCACTCGGTCATTATATAAACCCCGAATTATTCTCCCATACTCTTTAAGTCTTAACAATTAGTAGTAACCGCAGTCTAAAGAGTTGGGGGGAGAAAGTAAACAATGAGTCACAAGTCCACCGGTCGTTTCCTAATATTCCTCCTCGCTTCCGCCCTCGCTGCCGGAATACCAACCGCCGCCGCCGCCGCCCGCCACCCTTCTGTTTCACATGACTACGGCGACGCATTGACCAAGTGCATCATGTTCTTCGAAGGCCAACGCTCCGGCAAGCTGCCCCCAACCCAGAGGCTCACCTGGCGGCGCGACTCTGCCCTCAAAGACGGTTCCGACATCGGGGTAAAGCCAAAATTTTTCCTTTTTTATAATTACTTCCACAATTCGGGGGGAAAAAAACTGAAATTCCTTTCCTTTTTTTTTTTTTGTCAGATGGATTTGGTGGGAGGATACTACGATGCAGGGGACAACGTGAAGTTCCACCTGCCGATGGCGTGGACGACGACGATGATCGGATGGAGCGTGCTGGAATTCGGCAACAAGATGGGCTATCCCGACCTGAGGCACTCCCTCGACGCCCTCCGGTGGGGCACCGACTACTTCCTGAAGGCCACGAGCGTTCCTGACAGGATCGTCGCTCAGGTCGCCGACCCGGTCCTCGACCACGATTGCTGGGAGAGGCCGGAGGATATGGACACTCCCAGGAACAGCTACCTGCTCAATGCGTCGCACCCTGGCTCCGAGGTGGCAGGGGAAATCGCGGCGGCCCTGGCCGTCGGCG
This sequence comes from Linum tenue, assembly GCA_946122785.1. Taxonomy (NCBI): domain Eukaryota; kingdom Viridiplantae; phylum Streptophyta; class Magnoliopsida; order Malpighiales; family Linaceae; genus Linum; species Linum tenue. The sequence goes on along the minus strand of CAMGYJ010000010.1, from coordinate 3,145,535 downwards.
CACTCGCCTTCAGGAAGATCAGCCCTAGCTACACCAAATTGCTCCTCAACAGGGCGATTCAGGCAAGTTGGTGGGAATGTGGATTGATTTTCTCCTTTTTCTAGCGAATTTCGGACTACTTCGGTCGATGATGACCGGGGATTTGTCCTTGTGGTCAGGTATTCGAGTTCGGCGACAAGCATCGTGGGTCGTATGCTCAGAGCGTGGGAGCTGGTGCCTGCCCCTTCTATTGCAGCTCAAATGGCTACATGGTATAAAAAAAACTGAACCAGATTCTTCAGGAATCAGGAATCCTGACAGTGTCAGGAAATGAGATGCTTGTGCTCTGTTTTTGCAGGATGAATTGGCGTGGGGAGCGGCATGGTTGTTTAAAGCAACAGGGGATAACAAATATGCTTACTACGTCAAATCAAACTTAGGGACGAGCTTGACTGCGTTCAATTGGGACTCCAAATTCGCTGGAGTCTACGTTCTGCTAGCCTCTGTGATTTTTTTCTTCTTCCCTGAACTCCAAATTCTGATCAATTGGTGTTCTCCTGATGAATTCTTTCTGAGAATTGACCAACTATGTGCAGCTGGACTATGCCTACGCAGCCAATGCCGACAACCTCGTCTGCGCAATCATGCCCGAATCGCCGTTCAAAACCTACACCTTCACTCCAGGCGGGCTTCTCTACGCGGAGGGAGCATCCAGCAACATGCAGAACCCAACAGCTCTCTGCTTCCTCCTCGCAGCGTACACCCGCGTCCTGAGGGCGCAAAACAGAGTCGTCCAATGTGGGGACGTGAACATCGCACCGTCGAGGCTGGACCGATTCGTGGAAGGGCAGGTGGATTACATCCTGGGGAGCAATCCGCTGGGGATGTCGTACATGGTCGGGTACGGATCGAAGTACCCGCAGAGGATTCACCACAGGGGATCCGTCCTGCCCGACATCAGGAAGCATCCGGAGAGAATCGGGTGTTCGGAAGGGTACGGGTTCTTCAGGAACGTGACTTCGAACCCGAACGTGCTGATCGGGGCGGTGGTCGGAGGACCTGATGTGAATGACAGGTTTCAGGACAGTCGGCTCGTTGTTTCGCAGTCGGAGCCGACTACTTACATCAATGCCCCGTTCGTTGGAGTGTTGGCCTTCGTGAAGGGAAGGGCGAATGTGTGATTTTTGTTCGAACCTGTGGTCGACTGATTTGTTTTAGCCACGGTAAATTGTTTAGCCATGGATGGCAAGTAACTCGGCCCAGTCTGCAAGTTTTGGTTCTTGTTTACTGGTAGCCTGGTGTAATTAGTACTATCGGTTCACCAAAACACCTAAATGTGGGTGTTCGAATGTAAATTCGTCAGGTTGATTTGCTTTGCTGCTAAGTTTGGAGGTCGGTTCCAATGGTTGCACTTATGTTTTGCTTAAAGCTTTCAGCTTGGTTAATGGGAATCTGTTGGCCAGTTGGGTTTAGATTTTGACCAAAAAGTCGTTTATATGCCGGAGAATCGTTGTAGTGTTTCACAAAGGATAAATCAAAGATGTTTTATTCATTCATTAACGAGCGGATGAGGATCAAACCATCAGTATATTTCGAGTGTTCTCCATTTTCGTGCACTTTATTTGTTGAGGTTGACTGACTCGCATTATTTATGTCAATGGAAGAGATCATTATCTAGCTAGTGCTAACTAATTCCCCGGAAGTGGTGAACACTAAGGAGAAGGAAGTCGCTTCTCTTAAGGCTTTCCTGAGAACGCTTGTCGCTGAAAAATGAGCAGAATGTTGTTTGGTGTTGTTGGTCGGCGACAGTTTCTAGGCAGCTGGTGGCGAGAATTTCTCCCTATTTATGTTCCCAATCACGTCTTGTCACGATAATCTCGAGTACCAGGATCTATGCTTTCATCATAATAGTACTAACTTAAAGTTTACTATTTGATCAAATTGAGAATTGTTTCGATTCAACTACTAAGTACACTAATCGAACGATCACCATAGCGCCCAACTTACACGCTCAAGTTAGGGTGCATAACCATGGGTTATGCATCCATCAATAACCAAATCTGGACCCTTCATTTAGAAAATCCAGATCTAAGGATGGAGAATTAAAGGTCATTTTTATTTTCACTAGCTTTCTTAATTGACTCATATCTTTTTCGTTTTAACTCGGATTTTTTTTTTTTGCACAGATGGAACGAGTTCATCGTGCTCTACAAAATGAGATCAATTTTCAATATTTTTTGAGGAAAAAAAAATTCTGGCCTCTCGGTACCAACTGCATACCATATGGTATCTTCTTCGTTTTTAATTCATTTTTGAAAACGTTTGCACAGCAGAGACGAGTTCATCATGATCTATTGGATCTACAAATTTCTGGGTGAACAAATTACAAGACAAAAAAATACCACACAATACCATACAATACCACCCTGGTATGGGGTGATATCGTATGGTATCTTATGGTATACAATGTTAAAAATCGTAAATGACCATTAATATACTTTTACTATCATGTATTCAACCATCCTACAGTTTTGGTTTGTGTCATACCACCATGGTACGCTTTTCAAACCATAGGTATGCTCTTATTTCAATACCAGTCAATACCATATGGTATAGACTGGTGAAAAATGGATCAATTTTTTTTGTTCGAAAAATATATCAAAGTGGATATCATTTTGAAGAGCACAATTAATCTGATCTAACTGTGCAAAAAAAATTAAATTTCGACTTAAAACGAGTGAGAAATCGTCCGTCAAAGATTAAGGAGGGGAAAATTAAATGCTTTCCAGGAGAAAGAGAATGCTGATGTCGTGCTGATGTGGGCAGGTTACTCATAATTACTCACCATAAGGTTACTGACCTGATCCATTCCCCAACTTACACATCTAAACATGAAACTTGCGTGTTGCCTGGGTTGAATTCCCTAAGAAACAAGCAAAAGGTTTAATTTGATTCAATCACCAAAAAAAAAAAAAAACTGAGCCAACTTGGAGAAAGACATTCATAGATCATGGATAGATAACAGCGATAAGTCAATGGCTAGCGTTTTCGTAACATCAGTCCTTGGCTAGCAGAATTGATTCAAGCAGAGTCAGCCTCGCTTCTACTCCATCCCATTCAACTTTGGCAGCGCTGCAGCAACAATGCTGCTCATGGCATTTGCAGTTTCCCGATCCGCCGCTTCCCTGCAACAGTTGAGCAACTGATTCCCGAAGCTCGTTGTTATCCTCCTTCAGTGCACAGTTCTCTGCTTTCAAACGCACATTCTCCATCTTCAAACTAGCCACCACAGCATCCGCCCTCTGTTTCTCCTTTTCAGTTGCCATTCGCACATCCTTCCATTCAAATAGATCGCAGCCTTTCTCCTCCTCCTCCTTCAACAGTAACAAAAGCAAACACATGAAAAAACAAGAAAGACCTCACACAATAACTCCACAGCAACTGAGGAAGCTGGAAAACTATGAACAGATGGACATTCAAAGACTGAACAAACCCTTACCTTTCTCGAGCCCCGTTTAGCACAACAGAAGAACTTCCTATCAGGATTTGAGGCTGAGAGCGATTTTCTCACGACCGCAGGTCGTCCACACTCGCACATGACGTTGTTGCTTGTGGGCTGCCGGACCCGTCGTCGTCGGGAACTCATCTCTGTTATTTTCCTGCTGCCGATGAATTGAGTGAAGAGATAAATGGGTCATGGCGTTTAGACCTAGAAAGATCACTACAACCAAAAATACAGTAACCTCCAAATGCACTCATCAAAGTAAAGCAACGGCGAAAATTGCAAATACCCAGCATCAGCAACCCCTCCTTCTTTCTCCTGGGCGATGATTCCCAGTATTTCATCGGTGACGGTGACGGTCCTTCGGACTAGAATTGCAGGGGAGGAAAAAAATTTCAAGACCCACAAAAGATGAATGAGAGAAAACCATAACAAGAAGGATTACGAAGAAATTTGAGGAAAAGAAAGTCACCTCTCGCGGGCGGTTGTCTGCGCAAGGCGGAGAGATCTCCATACTTACGGAATGGAGACACTACTAACATCAACGATATGCTGCTGAAACAATCCTAAACAGAAACCAGCAACAGCCAAAGAAGAAGAGAAGAAGATCAATTGGGTCAAGAAATCACAGTCCATCGGAGCAAAAGCCAATCGAACATAATGTCCGGCGCTGAGAAAGCAAAAGGAGGAGAAAGTAACAGACCTGATCGCTGATGATCGGCGGCGAGACAGAAACAGAGGCTGGGTGAGTTAATTAACCTTAACCCTGCGGAAAAAAGGGTTTAGTTGATACTTATAGCAGGGGAGGGGTAAAATGGAAGGAAAAAGAAGTGAAGGGATCAAATTGAAAGTTCGGCAGCATCCCAATTAGAAGGGCCGGTTTCATATAAACCCCCCGGTCCCGGAATCACGACCTTACCGGCGGCGGCTGGAAGTGCAGAGGCGACTGGCGAGACGACGAAGAAGAAGAAGAAAAGATGCAACAGAGGAAATATGGGCGGCCGTCGGGAACCGACGGCTCCGATTTCTCCTACCGCATGGTCGTCGATTCTCGTAATTCCTTTTTCTCCCTGCCTATTCCCATTTTAATCGAGTCTCGGCTCCTTTTCCATTCCTTCGATAGCTGTTTCTTTGTTCGGCGCCAAATCTTTGCGGGTCCGACGGGCTGCGCCATAAGTTGTGACCGATTTTTGTACTGAATTTCCAGGCTATACGAAAGTGGCAAAGGGGAAGTCTCGCCTCCATGCCCTGATCTTGACTCAGGTGCGTTAGTTCATCCATTTTCACATTCGCGCTTCAGTCGAATTAGTCTCTCCTCTGGGAATTTTGCTTGTTCGCTCTTGATGTTGGTTACTTACAAAGTGGAATTCCATGTTTTCCAAGGCAGTAGAGTGAATTGGAACGTCATCGTGGAGTGTAGAATTAGGGTTATTGACATTATTGACCTAATTGCTGGCGTTGAGTAGAACGTTCTAAGCTTTCTGGTTAAGCAATGTCAAGTTGGGTCTCTTCCTGATTAAAATCAATTCCAGTGTAGATCAGCTGTCGCAACTTTGCTATTTCATATTTGACTTGGGATGGATGATGCAGGTGGTGATTCAGTTGGTAGGACTACTGTCTTTAGCCATGTCGATATCGAAGGAGAAGGTTCCAGATTCTTTGGCTATTGCAGCCACTGCCATTGGGTTCTTCTCTCTTCTGATTGGAGAAGTAGGTATGGTGAAAATGATGCTCTTCTCTTCCTTCCAGATTGGGTTTTTGAGTTCTGTTGAAATTTATTTGCTGAACTTATTAATGCATTCTGGGTGGATATTTTGAAGGTCTTAGGCGGAGCAAAGCTGGTTTGTTGAGAATGTACATGGCTGCATCTTCCATCGGACTGCTAATCTCGCTATTTGATAAATTTAGCAGTGGTTCGGCGTTAGAGGTAAGGCTACTTCACTTTCATGAAACTTGCTTGTATTCGGATATAAGTATGGGGAAGGGGCGGATTAGAAGTAGTGAATTGAACCCTGGATCAAGTGTGTTTGCTAGTAAAGTGATCAACCATTAGACAGTTTGTTTAGGGGCGCGTAACCTGGTATCTTAGTGCAGTGTTATAAAGGGGAAGAAAATGTGAAACAATTGGTCCTACTTGATTCTTCGCCTTTTCCTGTTTGAACGGGTTGGAGTCTTATTTGAGAAATGGTCCTTGCTTGATTCAAATTGTAATATTGGACAATGATCAACATTAACAAACAACAGAACTGTAATCGTGTGCGTGTTTGAACGAAGGACTCAATGGCTAAACTACTGTGAAATGATCAAGGACCTTCCATAATTTGTCGACTTTCTAGGACATATAAGGTTAAGTTATTACAATCTTGTGGAGATATATAGAAGGGAAATCGGTTTGACTGCAAATGTAGAGAAGATAAAGTAAATTGGGGTCACATCCCATTCGAATCTGATTGGAGAAATTTTGTTGATAGTATCAATTGAAAGCACTAGTTGAACTAAACGGAGCCGTAGTATAACATTGGATCACACGAAATGCTTCTTGCTATTGGAACTGGTCTAATCGGGGCGACTTTCATGAGCAGGTTATGCTGAACCCAAGTGAGTGGGAGGCGAAGAAGTTCGAGGTTATCGAGAATTCGCTGCTGTTATCTGGTGAGTTACATTTGTCTTTTCAGCTCGTCATTTCACAATCAGCATCGAGAAGTCTCACTTCTTTCTGTTTCCCCCCCTACAGGATTGCTGGTCCAGATATTCGCGGTTGTCACGACGATTTCTCTAATCGGTAATATGTCTCCGCCCAAGAAATCCTCTTGACAGGTGTGTCCCTGTAACCCTCCCAAATACTGTTTTCAGTTTACAGCCAATATAGAGAACTCACACTGAACTTACTCGAGCGACAGATTTCCAGTCCTCGTTGTATAGCCACTGTAGAATGCAGAAAGGGGGAGAAGGAGGTGGTTGGATTTGCTTTATTCTGTTTCCTTTGCTTAAATTTACTACCATTGATGAGAATTATGATTTCCGCCATAGTAATGCAGCTTGGTCGTAAAATGGTAGGGACGATATAAAGAACCGAAAAGCAGCTGCTGAAACCTGCCCCCGCTTTCCTTTTCATAAGGTGGCTTTTCGTGGGAGGGAGTAAGTGGGCCTGTAGCTCGCTCGTTAGTACAGCCTAGCGGGTGGGCCGTATACACGTGATTACCCGGGCCCATTTTTCTTTTCCCTATCATTAATGATGCGGACTAGTTTCCGGCTTTCCGCAGGCTGAGAAACATTAGTAGATGACAATTATAATTATGAATTAGCCTTCGTACAAGACAAGAGCGTTATGCTGGAGCTGGTAGCAGATTAGTTTAGTTGCTAAATTGGACGTGTACCCATTTGATTAGTAGTATAATTGCAGGATTACGACCTGGGGAAAGTAGGTTATTATGTTGTTTTTCTTAACATGGTCACGGGCTAATTAATCCCTCCCACTTTGTCGAGGAGAATTTGTTTTCTTTCTTCACCTAATCATAATAGCAATGAAAGTAGGCCACAAGAGAAAGAAACCAAAGCTTTCTCGTTTCTATTAGTCACAAGAGATTCTTCTTCTTCTTCTTCCTAGGGCATGTGAATGGGGATTTTGATTTGGATTTGGATTTTGACCTTCGAGAGATCACGGGTTGCGACAGACATAGCATGTGACACAATTGTCCCCGCACAACGTGCTGCTTCTGGGCCATTTTTTTGTATGGAGAAAAATGCAATGTTCAATACAAAGCGGGTCATCGTCCATTGGTTTCCAAACTATAAGCGTGGCATGGTGTTTGTGTTGTAACCTTGTTCTCCAATAACATGGTTACTACCCGTCATTTAAATTCCGTATGGTCGCTTATGGAGATGGGTTAGTTATATTTTTTTTCATTAGTCGAAATCATGTGTAACATACTGAAATGGGAAAGATATTGATTTTGATTAGGGGTGTGGACTGTGGACATAATATGTACATGGCTTGAGATGGCACAACTACGTTCAAACGATGTTATTAAGTCTTGTAGCAAACTAACATGTATCTCATAGTTTGTAGTTAAATTAGAGCGATAACGCCCAAAAACAGATAACGAGATTGACCGAACGGTCATCAATCACGGGCCAAATTTGGATAACACACATGTTTCTCTTCCATATATAGTGACTACAACTTCTTGTGCGTTACATGGGTGAGACTTGAGTACAGAAAACTCACACACTTGAAACTACTACTTCACAGTTTACAACATAGTAACTTCAACTCAACTTACCCTAATAGCTAAAAGCCAAGCCAACCGCCACACAACTACCGCTCATTATATTCAACCCAAGTGAACCAAACCAACCAACTTCCTATATACACTCTTACCATAATACCCCTCACAACACGTAGCAGCTAAAATTACCAACTACCACCGGAGGCGGCCGGACCGACGTCGTTTTAGTTTTTTTTTACTGCGGTCTAATTAATTATGAAGAGCAGCATAGGCGTTGATGAGAGCCAAGGCGTTGCTAGTGAGGTGAGCAATCTTCTCAATCCTCCCTCTCACCGCCGTCTTCACCTCTCCGGCCATCTCCTTCCCGGCGAACCCGTCGCTGCACGTGGTCTCGTCGGTCAACGCGGCGCTGACCCACGTCTGGACGTCGCTGATCATCATCTGGAACTCGGCGGGGGACGTGCGGGCGCCGGCAAGCTCGTCGATGGACTGGCGGATCTGGTCGACGGAGTCGCCGAGCTCCTCGACGCAGTCGAGCATCGCGGCGGACTGGCGGGGGGCGAGGCCGTGGGTCCGGGAGAGCTTGAGCATGGCGGCGGAGGTGGACTTCGCTGACGCCAGGGTGACGTCGAGGGCGGTGGTGGCGAGGAGCTTGGCGCTGGTCTGGATCTTGGTGGCGTGGACGGCGAGGGAGTTGTAGCAGAGCTTCGGGTACGTGGTGGCGCTGCAGGACGTACGGATGAACTCGGTGTTGGTGGTTGCGGCGGCGGCGGCGGCGGCGGAGGAGGGGGAGAGGGATCTTCTGCTGGAGGCGGATGACGTGGAGGCGAGCAGTGAGATGACTGCTAGGGCGGCGAGAAATGCGGCGGATGAGCAGGATGAAGAAGCTGCCATTGGATTGGGCGATTGGCTGGTTTTTTTGGGCGGTGGGGTTAAATAGATTTTTGAGTGTGTGAATTGTGATAAGGTTGTGTTGGGAATTGGGATTGGTTGTAAACTTGTAATGGTGAAGATGGGAGAATGGAAGGCTGCCAATTTATAGGGCCGGATGGTGAAGGTTCCATTTCGGCCAATTATTAGCGTATTATTATACAATTGATATATGTATTCAACACGTATAATTTAGAAAATGAAGCTATATAGATACAAGAAATATAGAATATTTTTTTGGGTAATAAGGTCACAAAATGAAGAAAAAATATTGAATGATAATTATCCTAAGCCAACGATAAAATTGTTAGTTTTGTGTCATAATATGGGCAACCACATTATACTTATTACGAGCCTTAGAGTGGAACGAATCACGTTTGAAGGAAGTCTGTAACACATGAATTTCTTGTATTATCTATCGAGTGCAATGAATCTTTCGCATTCATCATTCGAATTGTACTGAAGTTATCTCTATTCTATTAGACGTTCATTCTCATTTTCATTTATGTGAACTAAATCCATTATTATTTTAATTCTCTACACTCACCTTATACCCCAAACAATGCATATAAGATATTGAGAATCGCGATATAATTGTCATCCGGTAGGATTAGTTAGATGACGAGTTATTTTTTCAAGACGCGTTTATGTATAAATTTATAATATAAGTTAAATTTCTACCTAGGTGAAAGTTAAATTTAATGAAGACCCATGTTTGATAAGGAAAAAAATCAAAGTTCAGAGCCTAAAAGTGACTGTCATACAAAAATATCTGCTTTTTTGGATGAAATAGTGAGAAAGACTAATGAGGACTATATAGTTGGCTAAATTACAAGTTTGGTCACTCAAATTACATAAATCTTTCACGTTTGCCACCTGAATTACTTTTCTTTCATATTAGCCACTAACTTTACGATTCGTTTCACCGTTAGTCACCTGCCGTTAGTTCCGTCAGACTCCGTTAACACCGTTAGTTTTTTGACGACTTGGCAAACAGAATTACTGGTTGGACTGTTAAATTAATGACATGTCAATTTAAAAAAAAATTAATTAGAGTAGAGGGCCCACCTTCCCCTCCCTCGTCTTCTTCCTCTTCCCCATCGTCACGTCGAACCACCGATGAGCAACTAATCCCGGAATGGAGGTTCCCTTTGAGAAATCGAAGGTTGGGAGAGACTCCGCTCCACCTAGAAAGACAACGTCGTCGACTACTTCAACTTCAATTTCTCCTGGGCGTTGAAGCCCAAAGACCTTGGGTTACTAAACTACGGCGTGACCCATCGGGCCTAGTGCTTCCGCCTCTCTCTGCCCTACCACCACCGCAAACGCAAGTCCGCCGCCGCCTCTTTCGTCCCTGGCCTCATCTTCCTACCCCTGCTCACAGACTTGGATCTCACCGGCTCCTGCCTCGACCGCTCGACCTTGTCGACAATGGAGAGGTCACTTACCTCGCTCCGGCTAGCCTCCTGCGAGATTAGGACCGAAGATCCGTTTGGGGTGTGAACCATTTGGGCGTGTGCGGCGGCAAGGAATCCAAGGTCTGGACATTCGATTCCCTCCCGGGAACTGGGAATAAGAGAATTTCTGGTTATTTGAGTTAGAGATCTCCACCCCCGAGCTCAAGTCTTCCCTAGATTGCTCTTTTTATTGCAGGGGTTGAATTTGGGGAAAAGATCCCTTATAGAAAATGGAGGAAGAGATGGCAGATCGGAGGAAATGGAAAAGAAGGTCCAACAAAGTTGGTGCTGCCGCAGCTATGCTTTGTTTGATATGGAGGATTTGTTTGATATGGAGGAGGAGCTACTCCTATATTGTTTGGCGTGATGATGAGGAAGAGGAAGAAGAAGAAGACGAGGGAGGGGAAGGTGGACGCTTTCCTCTAATTACTTATTTTTTTAATTTTTTTTAAATTGACATGTCATTAATTTAACAGTCCAGTCAGCAATTCCGTTTGCCAAGTCATAAAAAAACTAACGGTGTTAACGGAGTCTGACGGAGACTAACGGTGGTGACTAACGGTGAAACTAATCGTAAAGTGAGTGGCTAATATGAAAGAAAATTAATTTGGGTGGCAAACGTGAAAGATTTATGTAATTTGAGTGACCAAACTTGTAATTTAGCCCTATATAGTTGGATCCAATAGGGAAAAGGGTAGTACTGTTGCGTCTACCTAGGTTTAATGGGGATGGTGATTGGGCTCGAGGCTTCCAGTTCTCACAGGACAGGACCCAAAAGCGTTAGGTAGTTGGGTAGAATATCTTAAATAATAATAAACTTATAATTTTAAAGAATTTTCAGACAATCAGAATTGTCTCAAGAAGGTTACTTAATTTCAAAAAATTTCAGACCAAATAGATTAATCCAATTTTTTTTTGTTAATAGATGAGAGTGGATACAGCGAATAACTTAGGTGTATAATCATGCTTAACCTATACTTATAATTTATAAAATACTACTAATTTTATTCAATAAATGTATCGGGCTATATATTTTTCGTTTTAAGTTGAAATTCAAAAATCACTTGCAAAGAAAAATCATATAAATGGTGCTCTACAAAACGAAATTATTTAGATATATTTTGGAAGAAAAAAATTGTGACTTTTATTACTAGTCCATACCATGTGATACCATTTGGTATGTAAATAAGATAAGATTATGTCATGTGGTATGTAAGTGTACTATGATGGTATAAATATATCACAGTATAAAATGAACGTATACATGATAGTATGCATATACTAACTGTAATTTACTACATTTCATCATTGACTAGGCCAGTTACCACCCTATACCAGGGTGATGTAAGGTATATATGGTCCTGAAATTTTTTCCACATAAATTTATAGATCCAATAAATAACGATGAACTCATTTTTTCTGCGCAAACAAGATGGTAAGATGAACAAGATGGCAATGGACCCATCCACCACATCCCTTCTTAAACAATGTAAATGTACCTTGTAGTCCGAAGAGCAGTTCAGGAAGCAGGCATGGTACATTGCAATTTGCACATATGTACATGATTATTATAGCACAGTACTATTGAGAATTCACCATGCATAATTATGCTTATGTGTAGGGCTGGGAATTCGGTCTCGGTTTTCCGGTCAAACCGAAAACCGGGCAGTTTAAACCGTTCCGGTTTCAATAGGAAACCGGATTCCAAACACCCCAATCCAATTTGCGGTTGTGATGCATAGGCAAAAAACCGGCCCGGTCCAATTCGGTTAAAACCGGAAAACCGGATAACACAAAATACAGCCCAGTCCACAATCTCCTCACTCCCACCAAAGCCCATACGACACCACCCAACCCTAATTTTAATTCCCAAAATTTCGTCCCTACCTCTGTTTTCTTCCCAATCCCACTCCCAGCAACAGTTTCAATCTCCAAAATTAAACTCCTCCCCAATCTCTCAACCCTACCTCTCTGTTCTCCAATCTCTCCTCACCCCTTCTCTCTATTCTCTCTTTTTTCAACCTCAAGCTTACACGATTTTAAGCCCCAACCTGGACCCCTAGATCCAACCCACCCTCACAGTACACACAGACAACAGAGATGAAGAAGAAGTTGATCAGACAACTGCCGCCGCGCCTGCCTCGTTGATCTTTCTTTCATTTTCTCGGCGTTCATCAGTCGAGTAAGGGCGAGTTCGGCTGCCGCGGCTTCGACTTGGATCTTGGCTCTTTTCGCCATTTCCGGCGACATGCAACAAGGTGTTGGGTGGATCCGAGGCTCTTCTCCCTGAGAGAGCTCTTCGAGTGAGGAAGATGCGTCGGTGGGAAAGAGGGAAGTGACTTTCGTCGGCAGCGGAAGGATGATGGATGAAGCAAGAAGACGATGAGAGTGGGGGAGTAGATAAGCAGAAATTTTCTCCTGGGCATTCTTGTGGCGGAGAGGACGAGAAATCAAAGAAAAAGAGAGAGGGCGGCGCTTGGTTTAGGGTTGAAGCAGATGTGTGATCCTTTTTTATGTTTGTCATTTTGGTTGAAACGCTGTCGTCTAGGAGGAAATAGTCACATCCAGTTGTTTGGGTTGAAACCGGACCGGATTGATCCGGTCTTGGTTAAAACCGGGTGTCATCCAATCCCGTCTCCGGTTGTGGTATTGGCCAAAACGGTTATAGAAAAACCGGGTTAATCCGGTCCGGTTAAACCGGACCGGACTGTTTCCCACCCCTACTTATGTGGCAGTTCATTGGAAATGATGTCGGCTGGACCTACTAATAATCCTTGTAACGTTCGGATTAGCCCTACCACAAGTTAATTAGACAAATCAGAGAAGAAGCATCGTACCATCATCACCATGCCTCCTTTGCACAGAGGTTTTGGACCCACCAATATGGCCATATCCTTTCCTATTAATCAAACGTGGAGTCGACATGTATTTAACAAGTCTTGTCCACTAAAATATCTTTCCTCAACTGTATCTGTCCTTGCCTCAAACAATGTCATTAGTACAAATTCTGCTGCCATGTCGTTTATTATTAACTTGATTAGGCAATTACTAATTAGTCAAAAAAACATTGAATGGTGATGCTCTGGATATTGTTTTTTGAAGTGCATTAGCACAAATTCAATGAATTGGACTTAAATCATTTCGGTTAGTGTTGTGGTATATGATCCACGATTGAACCTCAACAACTCGAGTTATTGGGATCAACTGGTTCTTGACATGGTATCAGAACCTGCTGTGACCGAGAGGTCTTGTGTTCGATTCTCGGTGACCCCCATTTGTTAAGCACTTGGTATTCTTGTCTTCAGACCTGTGCAAACTTCAAGCCCTTGTGAGTGGCTTTCGTTTGAGGGGGCGTGTTAGTGTTGTGGTATATGATCCACGATTGAACCTCTCCCAATAACTCGAGTTATTGGGAGCAACTGGTTCTTGACAATTTTAACTCCTCGTATAATGAGTTGTTTCCAATTCTCCCATCACGTACGAAGGATGAATAAAACTATCAAACATTGAAGAAAAGTAGGAAACCACAAATTCAATGATCTAGCTAGTGTACCGTTAAAGAAAAAAAAATTATTATGAGAGGAGCTCTCTCCTCTCTCATCGTTTGGCCATGGTGGCTGGGCGATTGGCTTCTCAAGATCCTCCATTCCTTCTTCCGGGTCAGTTTGGCAAACCAGCGCAGCTTTGGAACCCATCACTGGAGGGTCAATGGTGGTGAAATCGGTAGCGAGATAGTTTATGGTCCGCGCTGGAGAAAGTGTCAAAGTCCTAAGCTCTCTCGTCATGCTCAGCAATCGGGTTGCGGCCCTTTCAGGGTGCGATGTAAACGAAAGCTGTCATTGGTTCAAGAGGATCAAAGGTCCTCGTTTGATAATAATCTATCGTTCTCTGGCTCTGTGAAAAAACGCAGACTTGTTTGGCTTAAAGAGTGGAGGTTTTGGCTCCCTGCATCGTCGGTTCTGGTAGGTGAGGATTCACTGTTATCCGGATCTGATGAGTTTATTAATGTTACCAAGGAGTTCTCTAAGATAAATGAGTTCCAATCTAATCACGGTGGTCGCAATTTCGCTGCGGAAGCGGCAGAAATCCGAACATTAGTGATCGAACGGGGGACGCGATCTCCGGTCAGCGCAGCCGGCAGATCTGACGGTGAGCCACTAAGGTTGTCCGTGACGCTTGTCGTTCCCGGGTCCGATGAGTTGGGAAAAAACCAGGCGGCGGTGATCGACTCGAGATCTTCTCCCCCTTTTTTCTCGAGGCGGTTAGATTCCTGCGTTAAATCAGGCGGGGATCTGATCCGTAATGAGGAGTTTATCCCACCTTTCGCCGGTCCTTCAGGCGGTTACCATTATCCCCATACCCAACGGACGAATCTAGTTGGGAGTCCTAATACGAGTGGGAGATATAATCCTACTCGAACTCGCCTTCTTCTTTCTAACGCGCCTATAATAATTGGCTCTTGCCGGGGTAAAGAGCCCTCACTTATATCACCCTACCTGAGGCGAAGTTCAATATCTATTCTGCAACATCGCCGGAGTGAGTATTCTGCTGCAGTCGGAGCGCTGGTCCCAGTGCCTTTGCTTCGCAGATGTTCAGGTATTTGGGGTTCTTTGAACTGCTACTTATCTCTTCCCACTCCTATCGTTATTCCATTCACCAAAGCGCCTGTTATGATACCTTGTCCCGTGATATCCCTGCAGGATACACCTTTGAGGGACAAGGTGCTAGGGCGTGTTACAGCTGATTTTGACACTGAAGCAGCATCGTTTTGTCAGGTGTCGAATACGATGGTTCACGTAACAGAAGATCAGGTTGTTCAATTCTCATTGGAAGAGGTTCAGTCAACCCGCTTCAGAGCGTCTCGAACCCTGCTTGGTCGATTGTTTACCAATGATCAAATCACCACCGTGGAACTACGACAAGGACTTCTGGATGCCTGGAAGATCCGTGGGCAGCTGAAGGTGATGCGAACTAAGCATGGTCTTTATGAGATCGTTTTACCTAATGAGGAAGCAAAAAACTGGGCGCTCTCGCGGGATCCGTGGATCATCAAGGATAGGCTGCTGATCCTTAGACCATGGGTTCCTGTTATTCCCAAAGGGATCTTTGATGAGATGCCAAAAGCTCCTTTTCGAATCCAGCTGTGGGGCGTCAAGGATGACTGTTGCACCAAACTTTTTGGGCGGAAGATGATGGCCGCAACATCTGGTCAAGTTCTGGACTCTGGGGTCTTCGAGTGCTTGGAGACTGGAGAGCGTTTTATTAAAGTCAATGCTATTATTGACTTCGCCAAGCCGCTTCGATCGCAGCTATTGGCTGCCGAGTTGGCCATGCTCGTCGGGATTGTGTGTTTGACCCGCCGCTTGGCAAGGAGCGCTTTGGCCCGCACATGATAACCAAGAAGGTGGGGCAGAAAATTTATGAGGATGATGGTGAGATCCCTCCTTTGGGGGGGCCTAGGCGATCGGTGTGGGTGAATCGCCAGCATCGTCATCAGTCGGGAAGAGTGGATTCAGGTACGGGGAATGGTAAGAATGCTTAGTCAGCGCCAAAAGTGGCTCACCATTCTCGCGTGCAAAGCACTGTGGTGCAGAGGCCAGCTAATGGTTCGGATGTGCACCAGAAGGAAGGCTCGGGGATGGTGCAACCCAATCGAGGCATCCCGAGAGGATTTGTGCTTAACCGCCATCCCAAGCTCCGGCTGGGAAACGGGCGGTCGAAGCAGATGAAACAAGCTTTCGGAAATCCAAGGCGGCGACACGAAGGCCCCCACCAAACGAAAGACTTCAGTTCACCGCAAGCCGGCCGTGCTGCCTAGTGCTGACACAGCCGCGGTGATTGAGGACGAGACGCGGCGCCGTCACCTCCTCCTTGCTGATGATTCGGATGATGATATGGCGGACATCCCCCCGCCAGTAGACCGTGCTCCATCCAGTAAGGCTGCACTGCAGGGGAACTCGATGGAGCAGGAGGCTTGCTTGGCTCCGGTGGAGATTGATGTGGCGAAACCGGGACAGAAGGGCGCTCGGCGGGCGGAGGCGCTGCTGAAGTCGAAACAGATCGCGAAGGAGGTTCCCCAAGCTGGTGGTGCGGCGGCTGTGGGTCTGGGTAAGGCCCAGCCCATCCGCTCGCGTGGGTCTCGTAAGGCGTAAGCTGCGGAAAGCCTCGGCCCAACCTGATCCCCAGGCCCAAATCGTGGAGGTCTTGCAGCAGAAGGACGAAGGGGCAGCAGCCGCGGAGGGAGGCGTCTTGGGAAATAGTGGGCCTGCGAATCCTGGCCCAAACCCCCCAGGCGCTGATGTTGGGCCGGATCTAGTGGCTGCCCAGGACTCGGAGGACTCGGTGTCGGGGGAAGAGGCCCAAGGTTTCATGATTAAAAAAAGAAACCCTTTGGCTGAACCAATTAAGGCTGGCCCTCCATCCATGGGTCGGGTTAGCCAAGTGGTGGCAGCATTTGAAGCAGGGATGACTATTGATGAAGAAAGGGATGTAGGCGGGGGTGGTGATACAGGCATCAGTAGCACGATTGGAGTGGATGCTGGGATGCTTGATGAATATGGGTCTAACTTACCAAATTCTTCGTCTGGTATGCTTAAAAGGCCATTGGAGGTTATTGAGGGGGAGGTGGGTACCCCACCTACGCCCAAGAAACAGTTTGTGGAAGCTGCTGATATTAGTGAGAAGGTGGAGGAAGCCAGCCTGGAATGGCCCCAGTCCGATAAATGAGGCTATTAGCCTGGAATGTGAGAGGCATTAGACCTTCCTTCACATTCCAAACGGCTCTGGGTATGGTCTATTCCAACAAACCGGATCTCGTGTTTTTCTCAGAAACACGATCTAGCCGGCGTGTTGTTTCCCGTCGCTTGCGGGGGTTGGGTTTTGAAAATTCTCGGTGTTTTTTTGTTGATGCTATTGATGGGTCGGGCGGGTTAGTGTTGGCCTGGACTCCGGAGATTAATGTTTCGGTTTTATATTCTTCCAACTTTTGTATTTGTTCCCAAATTAATGAAGTGGAATTTTCTTATATTGTGGTTTGTGTTTATATTAGTTGTTCTGCTTCTATTCGAACAACCCAGTTGGCGCATCTTCGGAACATCTGTTCTACTTTCCATCTCCCCTACGTGGTGATTGGTGACTTCAATACTATCCTTAGTGCGAGTGAGAAAGATGGGGGAAACCCTTGGAATGTCAATACTTCCACCAGTTTGCGAGAGTTTATTGATGTTTTGGGTCTCCATGATCCGGGTTACCAAGGCGACCTCTTTACCTGGACTAACAGGAGGATGGGTAGTGCCTGTATCCGTGAGCGGCTGGATAGAGCCCTTTGCTCTCAACCCTTGATTGATCGTTTCCCGGATACCTTGGTCAAACACTTTACTGATCAAGGTTCTGATCATAGAGCCCTCCTCCTGTCGGACAAGCCTTATGTTCGGAGTAGTCGTCCTCTTTTCCGCTTTGATGCTCGTTGGGCGGATAAACCCGAAGTTAGAGCTATGGTTACTTATGTCTGGAAGGAGGATATCCAGGGTACTCCTATGTTCTGCCTTTGGGAGCGCCTGAAGAAGCTTCGTCATCTCTTGTATGACTGGAGTAGGGCAGGTACTACCAATTCCTTGCGGAACATTCGTACCCTTCAAAGCGAGATTGAGAGGGTCAAAGCCGTCCATCCAATTGATTGGGATGTGGTCCGGGAGTTAGAGATGGAATTGAATCGACAATGAGAGGCGGAAGAAATTTATTGGCAACAGAAATCCAGGGTTCACTGGTTGAAGAAAGGGGACAAGAATACTTCCTACTTTCATACGGTGACTCGGGCGCGGCGTAAGAGAAACTTCGTGGCTGGTCTTCGGAATGATAATGGGGACTGGATCACCAATGAAAGTGAGAAAGCGGGAATCGCTACGTCCTTCTACCAACACCTTTTTTACTTCGGAGAATCAGCAGAACCCCCCTTGTTTTAACCCTCGGGTCCTGCCAGATGGGGGCGATCCCCCTGTGGCAGAGGTCATGTGTCCTGGGGGGGAGGTTGGGATGATGACAAGTTGTGTCGTTGGTTTGATCCCCCTACCTGTAAGGCCATTAAAGCAATCCCGCTCCCTAGACATAATGTTAGGGACAAGGTAATCTGGCATGGTACGAGGGATGGGGTCTTCACGGTGAAGTCGGCTTATCATTTAGCTGTGGATATTGATAGAAGGAGCGGGGGTTGGAGAGCTTCTGTGGGTTGGATGGACAAGGAGTCATGGATTCGTTTGTGGGATGCGGACATCCCGCCTAAACTTAAAGTCTTTGTTTGGCAGATCCTTAATCGAATTTTGCCTACAACGGAGGCCCTTATTAAGAAACGAATCCAGGTGCATCCTAGATGTCCGGTTTGCTTGGATGCTGCGGAATCGATGGAGCATTTGTTCTTGGATTGTTCTGTGGCTCGTGCCCTTTGGGTGCATTCTGGCCTGGATTATCTAGGGGAGGGACTCCCTAGGCATACCTTCCCTATGTTCCTGAAGCAACTTCTGGGTCGGATTCATCAACCTACTTTATTAATGGCTGTGGTGGCTGTCCTGTGGCGGATATGGCGGTCGCGGAACTGGGTTGTTTTTGAAGGTAAACAGTTTGGTTTTCCGGCTTTGATGCGTCAATTCCATCAGCAGTACGAGGAGTGGGTGCGACTGCCTGTGGACAGGTCCCCTAGGATGGGTTCCCCTGTGGTGGTGCCTCCTGTGACCCTCCCTGTTGGTATTGCTGCGGATGATAGTGCGGTCTGTTTATGGGATGGGGCAGTGAGGAGGGGGTCGCATGGTGCAGGTGGGATTGTTCTGCTGACTCCGTCAAGACAACTTTGGCTGGTGAAAGGGATTCTCTTTCCGGGGGTGGATGACCCGATGGTACTGGAATTGCTTGCCCTCCGGGAGGCTATTGTGTGGTGCCTTTCGATTGGCCTCTCGGTAGTAAAATTTGAAGGTGACGCGAAGGTGCTCATTGATAAGATCAATCATGCGGATGTAAGAGATAACCAAGTAGGAGCTGTGCTGGAGGAAGTTTTGCATCTTTTTAACAGTTATACTGGGTTTAGTGTTCAATTTATAGGTTGGCGTAGTAATAGGGTAGCCCATTTGGTGACTAGGAAGGCCCTTTCATTGTACCCGGCTATGGGTTGTTTCTTTGATTTCCAGGCCTGGCTGTCGTCCAGGATGTAACTGTCTCTTTTGATCTTTATAAGATTATCTTCTGTAAAAAAAAATGATCTAGCTAGTGTTGATCAGTTATAAGATTCACATGTAAATAGGTTGCGGCCACAATCTCGATATATGTGTATTTTGTTGTGAACTTGTGATATAAGTATGGTTAATTAAGAGTCCTCAACCGAGTATGTCTCCACCCCGACTATAGTTGAATAAGAAAGACAATAATTGCATCCATAAAACAACTTGTCTATAATGAACAAGAAAACTACATAAATCTTGTACGGTCTCGTTTTGTTTCTCTTCCCATTTTCTATTAATCTCGTGTTTTAATTATCAGCTGAATATAGATAAATGGGTTTTGAACTTTTGATAGAACTTGTTATGTTTTCTGCGAGTCCATCATTTCAGTCTCTAGCTAGATATTTACTTCGGTTGATATGACTTGAATCGGACTATCAACCGCTACAACTAATAGTTGGGAGCTTGTTGGGCCTGGTCTGTAACCGTTTTTCTTTACCAGATTGGATTAGGGTTAGACCTAGGAGAAATACTATAAATACTTCTCATACTCCTCTGTAATCTGTAATCTCCTCGATATAGTGAAACTGACTCTCTCTCACTCGTGGACTAGCTAACACACATCGTGTTAGTGAACCACGTAAATCGTGTGTTGTGTTTTCGATTCTCGCTTTTGTATTCTTGCTTTGTCGATTCTGGCGATTTTTCGATCCGTAGTAGCGCGTTTATATAACAAAGTCAGTGATCAATCATCCATGAAATATACAAGAATTAATGTAAGGTATTACTCTGTTTGGTTTTCTAACTAATCCCGTATGGATATTTTCAAGTTACGAATGAGATGGTTTAGTTAGTTGAGAGTTTAATTAAATTGGTTTCAATGAAGGAGGTTACAAATCAACTATACTATCATGCGTTATGATATTTAGCAATGAATTATAATATCTTGGTACATGGATGATGAAAATATCCAATCAAGTTGGGAGCTTGCCCAGTATAGTCCAATTAAGTTTATAAACAAATCCTTTCTATGAGACCATTGCCGACGGCTAGCCAACTTGGACTTGCAATTGAGACCTTCCTGGTGACATGGATTGGCGGCGCGGCTACCTTCCTATCTCGATTTTAAAGCTCGCCTGGGAGATGTGTACAGAAGTAATATTCATATCATGAATCGAGTCAATTGCATGTACAACCATGATTTTTTTTAAAGTGAAATTTATATTATATATAATAAGTTAGAAAAGAAGATGATGGGCTTGAAACCAATAATTGGCGGTGACTTACAAGTTTGGTCACCCATATTACCATTTTGTAACACGTTAGTCATCCGAATCAATTTTACTTCAATTCAGCCACTGATAGTACATTTTTATATCATCCTTGGTCACTCACCGTTACTTATACTGACGTGGCAAACGAAGGTGCCAAGCTGGAAGACAGAAAGCTATTTTTGAGTCCAACAAATCGTTGACATGGCTTGGGCGGGAAAAATAAGTGGTTTCCCTCCCATTCTTCCATCTATATTAGGGTTTATTTCCCCAATCAAAGCCCCTTCAGCAGAACCTTCTTCTTCGAGCCTAGAAATGGTCGACCTTGCTGTCGTTGTTGAGATCCAGCCAATCTAAGGACGAGTTGGACATATGCAAATTCGGACAGGAGGTTTTACAGGTGCACAAAGTTTGAAGTAAGACCAACTCCTCGTCTTCTTCCTCGGCTCCTCTTCTTCTTCTTCTTCTTCCCGTGCTTTTCTTTCTTCCGCGAGTCTTTTCAAGCGTTGGCTTCTCAATTTCCTTTTTCCTTGTTTTGTTTGCATATGTACAGAGAACGGGAGCTTGCAACTAGAGCTGCAAATAAGTTAAACCGCTAGCGAGTAACAAGGCGTTAGGATAGGAAAAAACTCGTTCGACACTCGACTCGTTATTTAACAAGTCGGCTCTCTAGCGGACTTGTTAGTAAACGAGCCAAGCTTGAGCTAGACCATGCTCAACTTGATAAGCTCGTGAGCTAGCTTGACTCGGTGGCTTGTTGAGCTAAGTTCGTGAGCTGGCTTGTTTAGAGCTTGTAGATGGATTAATTACTCTTCTGACATGAAAATTATCTTGTTAATAAGGATATGTATGGAAGTTTGCTTTATTTTTAATAGTTTTTAGTGTTCTTTTTATCATTTTTAGTTTCTAATTTTCTTATTTGTACACACTTTTCAGTAAGAATGGTTTCAAGTCGAGCTCATCTTGAGCCGAGCTTGTATTCAGCTTGACAAGTTGTGTTAATGAGCATTTAACGAGCTCTATCAAGTCGAGCTCGAGTTGGATTATTTTTAATCGAGCCAAGCTCGAGCTGGATGATCAAAATTCGAGCTAAAAGATTTATAAACAAGCCGAGTTCAAACTAAACAAAAACTTGACTCGACTCGACTCGTTTGCAGCCCTACTTGAAACTACTTTAGATGGCATGATCTGGCTCTCGATGAGAATGCGAAGTATTTGGTTATCCAACCCCATCGTCGACTGCGCGAGCTGAGAATAGGCAGCAAGGGAGGGTGTCATATTTTAGTAGCAAAGAAGTGCTCCTCTTCCCGGAGATGGCATGACCCACCATGATTCTCGATGAAGAGTCGGACAACCTGGAAAAAACAACACCAACTTGCATTTAAGTTTAAAGAATCAAACATCCACCTGGAAAAACCCGAAGTTGTCCTTTTCCCTTTTGTTTTGTTTATAAGAAACCCACACCAAACCCAAAACAAACTCCATTAACAAAATGCGTGCCTTAAGGAAATTGAATCGGCAGCAAACTTCAATTGATGGATTTAGGGTTTCGCTTTTCGCAATCCATCTCATAATCGCAATCGCAACAAACTTGTGACGTCTAGGTAACCGAACGAAAGAGAAGAAGAGAAGAAACAGTCGTCGGAAGAAAGATTTAAAGAGGAAGATGCATGCAATCTTCCCCTGCTTTGTAAATTCGAACGAGAGAAAGAAGAAAGGGAGATGACGAGGGCCTTTCATTTCTTCTGTCCTTATCCACTCTATTTTAATTTTTGTTACTTAATTGGGTTGGGCAAACGGGTCGGGTTTTTAGTTTAATAGGTGGGTTATTCCAGAGTGTACAATCCGTGTGTGTTGGTTCGGAGTTAAACCTTCTGACTCAGCATTTCGTCTTCCAGCTTGGCACCCCCGTTTGTCACGTCAGCATAAGTATAACGACGTTGACGGAGTGTAATGGCGAGTGATCAAGGATGACATAAATGTGTATTATCTGTGGCTGAATTTAAGCAAAATTGATTCGGGTGGCTAACGTGTTACAAAATGGTAATATGGATGACCAAACTTGCAATTCACCCCAATAATTGGAGTGCGCGAGGTATTTCCAATAAAAATAAATAAATAATAGTTATGTAACGATGGCAAACAGAAGTTGGTGGCCCATATCATGTAGATAAGGAAGCATATATATTATATATGCATTATTATATAATTCACCCATGCATGCATGTTCCTTCACTCGCCGTCATCTCTACAGACTAAATCAGTCGATGACTCTGTTAAGAAAGAAGCTTGTGTTTCATTGAAGTCCTTACCGTTGATATAGATGTATAGTTCTATTACGTAGGTTGAGCTAGTTGTAATGGATGTGTTAACCAACCGCCAATTTAGTGTCAAATAATTAAGGTTTGGTTATAAGTTATATGTAATTCTTTATTTATGACGGCTCTTCTAACGAAATACTATTTGTGAGTTTTTTGGTTTAAACTTTGAACAGGTTGAATCATTATATAATGCCTTATAGAATACGTCATGTGGTGAGTAACAATGAGTAACCCAACTAGAATACGTCACATCCGCACCACACTTTCACATGAAGAAAACCTTTAATTTTTTACCCTTTAATTTTCAACGGACGATTTCACTCTCATTTTAAGTTAGATTTATTTTATTTTTTTGCACAGATTAATCAGATTAATTGTGCTCTTCAAAATGATATCCACTTTGATATATTTTTTTAACAAAAAAATTCAGGCGTTTTTTATCCGTCTATATCATGGTGGTATTGAAATTAAATCTCACTTTATAGAGCGCAACGAACTTGTTCCATCTGTGCAAAAAATTAAAATCCAAGTTTTATAACGAAAAAAATAAGAACCAATTAAAAAAAATAAAAATAAAATAACTTTAATTTCCAACTCTTTAATCTAGATTCTCTGAACGCACTCAAAACCCACTCAAAACTAAGAGGCAGATCCCTCACCTGATCTTGGACCGGTTAGGGGGACTTGGTATGATAAGATGGCTTGGCTTGGCTAGCTAACAAATATCGGGAGTTAAGTTGGTAAGACCAAACAAAATTGGTGGGTTCAAGGGGCTTCATGGGGAAAGTGATTGGATCAGGGCCCAAAGCTACTATTGATTGGATCAGGACCTGGCCTATGGAGGTTGTGGGCTTGTTGTTCTTGAGCTTCATGTGTTAGATTGAATTCTGCATCTTAATCATGCCACAAAAAACAATATCTCCATCTTAATCATCAGCTTATTAATTAATCATCAACTTGAGCCGGTTATTTCAGTGTGATGCCGACTAAAATATCTTTCTTTCACTGTATAATTTCTAGTCTCGTAAGATCATGCAATCCGTATCATTAAACTTAAAAATGGTATTTGTATAGTATTTGTAAAATTGTAAATCGTACCTCGTGTATGGTAGATGTGTACAGATATCGTCTCCCAATCTCGATTTTAAAGCTCTAGAAATGCGAGTATGAGCTCTGAAGGTTGGTGATGATCATCTGAGCAGTGGTAACAAGAAGATGAATGGCCGTTTGTTGAATCAAGTTTGAAGTTTGACTTTCTTTTACCTTGTGTCCCAAGCCATTAAAATACCTTCCTCAAATGTATTTGTCCGGTCTCATACAATGTAAATTGAACAAAATTAGCACGTTTCCTAATGACTTGATGAGGTAATTAGTAAAACCATTGAGCTGGAGATGATCTGCAAAATTGTTTTTTTGCAGTGCATAAATATAAGGAATTCTCGTTCTCCTAGTAAAGATGAATAACACTTTCACAAAGAGGAGAATTACAAAGTATTTAAGGAAAACCATAAACTTAACGGTTTTTTATTTTCCAACTATATCGATTTCGGATATTCATTTTAATTTGATTCTGCAATTTCAATAAGTAGTCCCGTAATAAATTCGTATATTTCTTTTAATTCTTGACAATCTGGCTACATAAATTCGTATATTTTTGTAATTCATATATTACAGTCTTATCGTAACTTTGAATAAAAAAACTCACACGCTTCACTTAATAATTAACGGCTAACAACAACATTCTAACGAAACCAAAAACTGCTTAATTATCATCATAAAGTGTAATTATAATTAATTCTAGTGATGGTGTAGAAATGTGTGATAGTTTTGTACATATTATTATTTTGGAGGACCATTTGGTATTTGTGCATGCTAACCCTAATGCTCACGTTGAGTATAAAAGGGGGAAGTGGTGCGGCTAGGTTTTGTGAGAGTGAGAGCTGTATACAGCACATAAGCTGCGGCTAATAAGATTGACTCGAGCTTCAGCTCACCGTGGAGTAGTCTCATTCTTTCTGAACGGGGAAACCACGTATATCGTTGTGTTGTGCTTCCGCGTTTCACTCTATTTTACATGGTATCAGAGCGATAGTCGATTCATACCTAGAAGATCGCAATGTCTGGCGAGGATGATAAGAATGGTAAGGGCGGTACGTCAATGATCGCCGACGTGATACCTCTCACGTCGCCTCTCTATCTCCATCCGTCAGAAAATCCGGGCCAGCTGTTCGGAAGTGATTTGCTCACAGACTTGAATTATAGCGAATGGGTTAGTGATATGAC
Source organism: Linum tenue (assembly GCA_946122785.1). Lineage (NCBI taxonomy): Eukaryota > Viridiplantae > Streptophyta > Magnoliopsida > Malpighiales > Linaceae > Linum > Linum tenue. The sequence continues at coordinate 3,120,360 of CAMGYJ010000010.1, read as the reverse complement.
TGAAACCCTAATCGCAAAGAACAAGATGGCTTTTGTCGATGGGTCTCTACCTCGTTCCAAGGCTGGCATGGGGATCTTTGATGAAGCATGGGGGCGCTGCGATGCCACCGTCAAGGGATGGCTTAAAACGGCCATGAGCAAAGAGGTACGGAATAGCGTACGGGGTGCGAAGACGGCATGTGATATTTGGGCTGATTTGAAGCAGCGGTTCGGCACCAGCTCTGCCACGCGCGCTTATGAGTTACGAGGGAAGATAAGCTCCTTTCGGCAGGACAAGCTTAGCGTGTCAGCCTTCTATACTACCTTGCGCACTTACTGGAATGAATTGCAGGCAGTTAGCATAAATCCACGTTGCTCATGCGGGTCTTGTGCATGCGACGTGGCTCAGCAAGTGCGTAGCAAGGAGGATGCCGAACACATGTTTGATTTCTTGCTTGGCCTTGATGATGCCTTCTCGGTGGTGCGTACTCAAATTCTCAGCATGAAGCCTGTGCCGACTCTTGCCGAGGCTTACCAACTAGTGGCAGCTGAGGAGCAGCAGCGGCAGATCACGGGGGCGCGACGTCCACCTATGGAGGCAGCAGCTTTCCAAGCTCATAAGGAAAGCGATGACGATGACGAAAGCCCGCGCTGCTCACACTGTAACAAACCGGGTCATACAAAGGAAACATGCTTCAAGCTCATTGGTTATCCTGGGGATCAACGCAAGGGCAAGCAGGGTGGCTGTGGTGATCGATCGGGAGATCGTAGCTTCAGCGGATCTCGCAAACAAAGGGGAGAAGGAAAATCTCATCCTCGTGCAGCCAATGTAGACACTGAGGACAGCCCGATCCCAGGTTTTTCATCTGATCAGCTTGCACGACTCAAGGAGTTTTTCTCGGCCCCTCTACCGTCTCACAACGAGCCGACAGCACACATGGCTGGTAACAATCCTGAACCCTATGATTGGATTATAGATTCTGGTTGCAACGAACATATAGTTCGGGATTCGAGTTGGTTAGAAACTGTAGATGCTACGGGACAATTTCCTCCCGTTCGAATACCGAATGGTGCGAGTATCCCAGTGACAGGGGTTGGCACACTTAATCTGAATGGTCGCCTTAAGCTGGATCGAGTGCTACATGTTCCACAATTCCGTTGTAACTTGCTCTCTGTTAGTCGCTTAACCAAGGACAATGACGTCGCTTTACTCTTTTTGGGCAATGTTTGTGTCCTTCAGGACTTACGCTCCAGGGCCTTGATTGGACTAGGCCAGCTCCGTGACGGTCTATACTATCTCCGCCATATTGAGGACTTCAAGGCTACTGGTGGAGGAGTTCCTTCTATTTTTGCGGCGGCTGGGAAGCAGTCTGTGGAGCTTTGGCATGCCCGTCTGGGGCATCCGTCGACAGCGAAGTTGTCTTCCTTGCGTGTCCCTTTACGGATTTCGGATTTGAATCTTGAACATCGTCATTGTGACTCTTGTCTGCGTGCTAAGCAGAGCAGAGCGCCTTTTGTTACGCATTCTATTCGTACTCATGCTTGTTTCGAATTGGTGCACATGGATATTTGGGGTGGTTATCGGACCCCTTCTATGGATGGTTCGCATTATTTTTTAACTGTGGTGGACGATTATAGCAGGACCACATGGGTTTACTTATTAAAATACAAGTCAGACGTCGAACGTCATGTCAGATTTTTCTGTCAAATGGTCGAAACTCAGTTCAGTTCCAAAGTCCGCAAGATCCAAGCCGACAATGGATTGGAGTTTCAGACCCGCACTCTACGGGAATACTATGAAGCTCATGGAATTCATCTCCAAACCAGCTGTGTCGACACGCCTCAGCAGAACGGCGTGGTTGAACGCAAACACCGGCACCTGCTCGAAACAGCTCGTGCACTTCGTTTCCACTCCGGACTCCTTGTTCGTTTCTGGGGAGAGTGTGTTGTCACAGCAAGTTACCTGATCAATCGGCTGCCGACTCGTGTTCTCGACCACAAGACCCCCTACGAGGTGCTTACGGGTCGTACTCCTCCCTATGGTCATCTTCGCAGCTTTGGATGTTTAGTGTATGCCAAAGACACACGTCATGGTCTCGACAAGTTCGTCGAGAGGGGGAGACCTTGTGTGTTTGTCGGATATCCAGGTGCTCAAAAGGGTTTTCGTGTTTTTGATCTTCAATCTCGGCGGATCTACTCTTCTAGGGACGTCCATTTCGTGGAAAATGTGTTTCCATTCCGAGAAAAGGAAGCGCCAAATGAAGCCTTGAAGAGGACAAGGTGCACCGAGCCTTGTATTGAAGATGATGAAACCATGGATCTACAGACTAGTGTTTGTGCAGACCACGATGAAGAGGAAGGCCTTGATGATAGTAGTGAGGTTCATGAGGATCATGAGAATGAGGATCATGAGCATCAAGATAGTGAACAACGGCACGACGCGGGTAATGCAATGCCGTCGGAGGAACCTATTTTGAGGCGTGGGACTCGAGAGAGGCGTCCACCTCGTCACCTCGTGGACATATATGAGACAGAGCTGGTCGGACAGCAGCATGAGGGGACAACGCCATACCCAATGGCGAACCACGTGGGATATGATCATTTTTCGCCTAAGCATCGTGCTTACCTCACTGCCATCAGCAAGATCACAGAGCCTAAAACGTTTGCTGAGGCCATTAAGCATGCATGCTGGAGAGAAGCCATGCAGAGGGAGATCGATGCGTTAGTGGCAAATGGTACGTGGACCTTGGAGACGCTACCAGAAGGCATGAGGGCAATAGGAGCTAAGTGGGTTTACAAAATAAAGTATAAAGCAGATGGAACTGTTGAGCGGTACAAGGCACGCCTCGTGGCAAAAGGGTTCACTCAACTCGAAGGTGTCGACTTCCACGACACATTCGCACCAGTTGCTAAAGTGGTCACGGTGCGTGTTCTCCTAGCATTGGCAGTTAAACAAGGCTGGGATCTCCATCAGCTAGATGTGAACAATGCTTTTCTGCACGGCGACTTGGAAGAGGAAGTATATATGCAAATACCGCAAGGGTTTGCAAAGCCAGGGGATAATCGTGTATGCAGATTAAGAAAGTCACTCTACGGATTGAAGCAGACGTCACGAAATTGGTACCAAAAGTTTACGCAATCTCTTTCTGAGTTGGGTTTTAAGCCCTCACGGGCAGATCATTCCTTGTTGATCTACAGACAGGGTAATGTATTTGTGACAGCCTTAATATATGTTGACGACGTAATCCTCACTGGCAACAATACAGAGTTCATTCAAAAGGTGAAGAAATTCCTTGACGTGAGATTTAGCATCAAGGACTTGGGGAATCTGAAATATTTTCTCGGCATTGAGGTGGCAAGAGTGGCTGATGGGATTGTTCTTAACCAAAGAAAATACACCCTGGACATTCTCAATGATGCGGGTCTCACTGGAGCTCGTCCGAGCAGCTTTCCCATAGAGCAAAATCATGGTTTGACAAGGCTGAGTGATCAAGCAGCCGACGATGCCAGCGGCTACAGAAGGCTAGTCGGTCGTCTTCTATATCTAACGGTAACACGACCTGACATTTCATATGCTGTGAATATACTGTCTCAGTTTGTTGGTTTTCCAAGGCAGGAGCACGTAGCAGCGGCAGAGCGAGTCTTGCGCTACTTGAAGACGTCCCCCGGTCAAGGACTATTTTTCCCGTCATCTGGACGATTGGAGTTAAGAGCCTACTGCGATGCGGATTGGGCAGGGTGTCAAATGACCAGGAGATCTACTACCGGTTACTATATCGAACTTGGCGGAGCGCCGGTTTCGTGGAGAACGAAGAAGCAGAAGGTTGTGTCGCGCTCTTCAGCTGAGGCTGAGTACCGATCGATGGCGAGCACAGTCAGTGAGGTGTTGTGGCTGCGATTTCTTCTTGAAGAGCTGGGGTTTACCCAATAGGGTCCTACGTTGCTTTACTGTGATAACCAAGCTGCACTTCACATTGCAGCGAACCCAGTATTTCACGAAAGGACCAACACATGTTGAAATGGACTGCTATTTTGTTCGGGAGTGCGTGATATCGCAGGAGATAAGGCCAGAGAAGATTGGGAACTCAGCAATTTCACACATTGATGTCCAAGCTGGGCATTCGTGATCTACACGCACCAGCTTGAGGGGGAGTGTAGAAATGTGTGATAGTTTTGTACATATTATTATTTTGGAGGACCATTTGGTATTTGTGCATGCTAACCCTAATGCTCACGTTGAGTATAAAAGGGGGAAGTGGTGCGGCTAGGTTTTGTGAGAGTGAGAGCTGTATACAGCACATAAGCTGCGGCTAATAAGATTGACTCGAGCTTCGGCTCACCGTGGAGTAGTCTCGTTCTTTCTGAACGGGGAAACCACGTATATCGTTGTGTTGTGCTTCCGCGTTTCACTCTATTTTACAGATGGTGAGTAGCATAGGCGTTGATGAGAGCCAAGGCGTTGCTGGTGAGATGAGCAATCGTCTCAATTTCCCCTCTCACCACCGTCTTCATCTCTCCGGCGGCCATGCTTTTCCCGACGAACCCGTCGTTGCACGTGCTCTCCTCCGTCAGCGCGGCGCTGACCCACGTCTGCACGTCGCTTATCATCATCTCGAAGTGCGCGCTGAAGCTGCCATTGGGTTGGGCTTTGTTTATGGGCTTGTGAGAGAGGCGTGGTGGATTTGGTATTGGATGATTTTGGGGTAAATTATTAGCGCATAATAATAGAGATATTAGAGATGGGACAGGAACGAGAAATAAAATCTAATTTTGGAGGCAGAGGGGATAGTTAGGATGATACCCAAAAATAAATTCGTGCGGATTTGGATCAAAACGGATAATATCGAATTAATAGAGCTATTTGGTTACGGCGATAAGTATAACAATAAATAAAAAAGGAGAGGGTTGTACTTGTAGGTCCTGCCGGACCAGAAGTATATATATCTCCGTGTACTTATAAATTAAGCAGTGTGAATGTGTCGAGATTCACAAAATATCTTGAAATTCCCCTTTTGCATAATAAATATCTGCATGTATTATTAGTTGGAAAGAGGAGTCATAGATATCTTCTTCATCTGAAGTTGGAAACAAATAGCTAGGAGGTGGTTGTTCAGAATCAGCTCGCTGGGTCCTAAATGACGTCGACGAGGCCTTAATCACCCTGAGGAGTACTAATCAAGTTACTTAATTACATACATGATATTAAAAGTGGAGTAATTAAGATCTTGGAAGCCGGCCAAGTTCGGGTAGCGGATGGGGGAGGGACGGATACACGAAATATCAGTGGTAACTGGGCAAAGTTTGAATTGGGTCACATTGATCACTATACGAAAACCTAAATAAGAAAACTAACCCTAAAAATATTAATTATGTAACAATGGCAATTGGCAAACAAAAGTTGGTGGCCGTATCATGTGGATAAGGAAGCATATGCATTATTATTACGGTATACACTAATTAATAATTCACTCCATGCATGCATGTTCCTACTATTGCTGCCAGTTCCTTGCTTCACTCGCCCCCATCTCTAAAGATTAGATCAGGTGGTGACTTTGTTAAGAAAGAAACTAGCATTTATATAGTTGATTGTGAGGATTTTGAATACGAGATTTTTTTTGTCGAAATATATAATATTAAGTTAATGAATAAATATCGGAAATTACTTGGAAACAGAACAAAATTGGTGGGTTCAGGGATCCTGGCCCAAACGTACCATTGACTGGAACACCAGAAAGGCCAATATCAGGTTGAGGAGTGGCAAATGGATTGGATGTGGATCAAATAAATTGGTAGATTGAATCAAATGGATTTTGGATTGATCATGAATCCGAATCACATTCAAGAGTTTGACTATTATGTAAATTTTGACAATTTTTGGGGCTAAAATGTCATAATGTTGGTGCCAAAATGTAAACTATAAAAGTATATGTACTAAACTATAATTTTTTATTTGAATCAATCCATGAATTCACGAATCCAATTGAATTTGGATCAAATAGATTGGATTAATTAATTGGATTTAATTCATGAATTTGGATATTAATTACCACATCTAGAGGTACTACTGATCAATATTTGATTGTTCTTGAGCTACACGTTTAATTAGATTGAATTCTTCATCTTAATCATGCCACAAAAACAACATCTCCATTTATCATCAGCTTAATCATTCACTTGAACCGATTATTATAGTGTGATGCCCACTAAACATTCTTTCTCTCACTGTACAATTAAGTTCTCGTCTCATGAGATCATGCAATCATTATAATGGTTGTGGTGTATTTGTAAGTGGACATTGTTTTTGTTACGATTAGAAATGACAATTTATAATTCAATCCACCAATCTAATTCAATTCATGCAATTAAATATCCAACTAATTAGGATAACACCATAATTTCTTCACTTAATTACTAATCAACATCTATCTCACAACAACAAATAACTAACGCAAACGAAATAACTATGAAAGCACAACCCAATATTCTAATGGTGAAGAGTAGCATAAGCGTTGATGAGCGCCAAGGCGTTGCTGGTGAGGTGAGCAATCGTCTCAATCTTCCCTCCCACCACCGTCCTCATCTCCCCGGCGGCCATGGCCTTCCCGGCGAACCCGTCGGTGCACGTGCTCTCGTCCGTCAACGCCGCGCTGACCCACGTCTGCACGTCGCTGATCATCATCCCGAAACCGGCGGCGCCGCCTTTGTTCGCCGCCGCCATCTCGTCGATGGACTGGCGGATCAGGTCGACGGAGTCCCCGAGCTCCTCCAAGCAGTCGCGCATCGCCGCCGTCTCCCTGGGGCTGAGGCCTTGGGACTGCTGGAGCCTGGCCATGGCGGCGGAGGTGGACCTCGCCGACGCCAGGCTGACGTCGAGGGCGGCGGTGGCGAGGAGCTTGGCGCTGGTCTGGATTTTGGTGGCGTGGACGGCGAGGGAGCTGTAGCAGAGCTGAGGGTACGCGGTGGCGCTGCAGGACGTGCGGATGAACTCCGTGTTGGTGGCTGCGCCGTCGGCGGCGGCGGAGAAGGATCTGCTGGAGGCTGATGACGTGGAGGCGAGCAGTAGTGAGATGACTGCTACTACGGCGGCGGCGAGGATAGCGGCGGTTGAGGAGGCTGCCATTGGATTGGGCTTGGGCTTTGTTGTTGGGCTTTTGTGGGGAGATATGTGGTGGATTTTTGGTTGTAGTGATGAACTGATGATGAAGGATAAGGGTAACGAAAGCTCCCAATTTATAGGAAAGGGATAAGGGATCAATTATTACTTACTTATTAGCGCATAATAGAGAGAAAATAAAATATAATAATAAAGTATTTTGAAAGGTAGAGGGATGGCTAACGTGCTTTATTTGTATTATTGTATATATATACGTACAAAATTAATGGACCCTTCAATTCCCTTTTTCTCTTTTTTCGTATGAGCTACATATCTAGATGTGACGACAAATATCTGATGAGTTACAACACAAATATCTCACAATTTTCCTTTTGCTTAACAAATATCTGCATGCAGGATTAGTTGGAATGGCCAATCACAGATAGGGAAACAAATAGGGCCGAGTGCTTCATTGCTGGGCCCAAAAGTAATGATGTTGACGACCCGCTTAAAAGTAAAAGTACCAATTAAGATCTTGAATTGGGCCCAGCCGGCCAAGTTGGGCTGTCGGGTGGCGGGGGAGGAACCGACCCGAAAGATCAGTCGCAACTGGCATGGGCCGCATGGCAAGCTGTTCTCCCGCTTAATCGGCTAACTCGGCAGCACTATACATATTCAACACCCAACGGCTAGGAATTAAACCAGCTACGTAACCGAACATATATCAATAGATTCCGGTGTGTTGGAATTCCCAACAAATCATGATATGCACGTATAGAAACCAATTGGACAAGTAATTACATATAGTTACTTGAAAACCTAGCTTAGAAAACATATAAACTAATGTGCACGATAATAAACCACATCGTTGTGCCCTAGATGAAACTCCGATAGAGTGTCAAGTAATACTACGAAAGATGAGAGTTGAGCTATATGCATACAAACTAATTAGAGAATAACGGTCCGATTCAACTTAGAAAACTTACCAATAATGAATTTGTGTGATATGGATGAAGTTCTATTATATATTTAATCGAGCGGGTGAATGAGATCGATATAAAGTAACTCAAAATGGAGTATATAGAATTGTTGTCTATCTCTGACAAGAGTCGATTACATGTATAATAATGACGTTCTAAAGAAACTAAATTTTTAATACGTTAAAAAAAAATAGAATGGACTTGATGGCTCATTTGTAATATATATAGGGAAAAAAAAACTAATTATGGAACGATAGCCAACAAAAGTTGATGGCCCATTTGTAGATAAGGAAGCATCAAGCATGAAGATGAAGTATGCATGCATTATTATGTATTTATGGTCCACTAATAATTCACCCATATGCATGGCGCTTCTTCAAGAAACGATTGACGATTCCAATTCCATTACTAGCAGTCGATGACATTGTTATGGCGAAACTAGTTTTCTATTGAAGTCTTTTATTTTTACCGTAAAATTATGCCGTGATTGGTGTTGCAATTTTGGGCTGTCGACTCAACCGGCCGGAAAAAGGTTACTTAAGAGGCTGGAACCGACGTCCATTACTAGCCTGATCTTCGAGGGGAGAATGACCATACTTTGCGTTCTACAACTCGATCACTAACAAATCCCATCACACTTTGTATGCTACAATTCGATTCGTCACTACAAAACTAAAACACCCCATTTCACCAAAGATATCATTAATGGACGCATGCTTCTTCTGTAGATCGAACTTGAGCTCCATGAATCCGCAGACAATGAGCATTGTTGTTAGACTACTTCCTTATTCGCTTATGGTTCGCTACGACCAATGGATGGCTGGATTTTGCTGTTGTGGTAATGTGGTTGCTATCTTATGATAACAATTTTGTACAAACCATAGACTGATAGACATTAACTTATAAAAAATAAAAATAAAAACAAAAACTTACCAACCAAATTGAGTTGGATATGAAAACCAAATACAAGATATATAGATAGTGTTTGATAAGTTTATATTCAGATTCATTTAGTTGGATTTTTAATCCATGAATTTGATTATAATTTGGTACTTAAACTTTCAAGATTTTACGATTTTGTACCTAAATTAAATATTTTTTCATATAGGTCCACGAAATATAGATGAAAAATTACATTCTAGTACCTAAAAATTGTGTGGCTTACATTTTGATACCTAGACTTTTTAAGTTTTACAAATATGTCGATTTTTGTGTAGTTAAACCAACCTAAAATAAATGGGCATCCCTAGCCATCCAATACACATTTAAAATATGAAAACAATGCCCATATTCTACCCAAACTCATCTATAAAATCTCAAACCCCCCTTCACCATACTCTATCATAATTAATGGGTTTACCACTTTACCTCATTTTGAGGAAAATTACCACCCTCCAAGTGAAAGGCACAAATGATGATTCATGAAATTGGATTCTTATCCAAAGTTCCGGGTTGGATTGGATAGGTAGATAGCTCGCTAGTTAACAAATTTGGTGGGTCCAAGGCTTAATGAGGAAAGTGATTGGATCCGGGCCCAAGGGTATACTATTGATTGGATCACAAAAAGGCCCAGATCAAGTTGGGGGCTAGCGTCTAGCGGAGGAAAGTTGTTCTCAAACTTCATGTTTAAACTTTAGATTGAATTCTCTATTGGTATTTGGTAGTGACAATTTTTAACTTGATTCATGCTACCCAATTTGTCTTCACTTATTTGGGATGAGATTATGTAGCAGTATCAGACATGATGTGGGTATTGCTTTTGACATGATCCGCTTAGACTCGTTTTATAATGATTTGCATCAATATCTATATGTATTTTTTTCATTTTTGACCTTTTTAAAATCATATTCTCATCCTAAAGAAATTTTAAGACTATATCAATCAACTATTTAGACTCAATTATTCCTTCTACTATATCTCATTCATTTTACGAAGTGTTCTCTATATCTTCTTGTAAAAGAGTTATACATCAACGTTGATTTTTCAAATAACATATAAGAATTGGTTGTCCCATCCTGCCCTGTACCCCACAGATATTACCAACTTGACCAACGCTTAATACAAGACGGATATAGATATTGAGGTGCCCGCCTCGCGTTTGCTATCACTATTCTCCTTCTTAATCGTGCCACACAAACAAATCTCCATCTTAATGATTATCGGCTTTACTAATGTACACAAATATCTTCTCTCGCTGCATAAGCCATTAGGTGTGGGCGGGATACTCTCACTTCTCCTAGGGGTTGTGAGATTTACAACCAAGGGCATTTTGGGTATGACAAAAAAATATTAATTATTTATTTTGTATTAATTACACAATTAACCCATATTAAATACATGTTTTTTAAATACATTTATATCTCTTTCTTCCCTTTTTAGTAGCCACTTCGCTCAGACCAACAGATATTTTCTCCGACGAAATCTTTCCTGCAAACTCCCTCCGGTAACCTGTAAAAATGTACAGTCCTTTAGGTTAGTGGTAGTGATTTTTTCCGAGTGATACGCTACCAGTACAGCGTACCACTATAATCTACCATATGAAAATCATTACCACTAGAAAAAAATCATATATGAAAATTCAGAAATCACATATCTGAAAAACGAAGGGAAGGAGAGAAAGAGTAGTGGCAGAGGGACTCGCCAGAAGAGGCAAGAAGAGGAGGCGAGGGCGGCGGCAGTGGATGAGGGCGGCGGCAGAGGAGGGCGGTGGGAGAGAGCTGACAGCGACAGAGGTGGAGGGAGGCGGAGGAAGGTCACGGAACGGTTGCGGATGCGGCGGCTGTGGAGGCGCGTGACAGGGGTGGAGGGAGGCGTGGGGCCGCGGGATGGCTGCGCCGGCGGCGGTCAAGGGCGCGGCAGGTGACGGAGGGAGGTGTCGTTTGCAAGGGAGAGGGAGGAGAGAGAGATAGGAGTTAGGGTTATTTATTTATTTATATGGAATGGAAAATGATTGAGCGTGATAAGTTTTTTCACTTCCAAAAATACTATTCGTTTAATCTTAACCATCGATTTGAAAAAAAAAAAGACAAGAGAGAGAATGAATCATATGGTTACAAAGTGGGTTGTTAATCTCACAACTCCTAAGGATAGGGGTGGCTATACGGTCCGGTCCGGTTAAATTGTCCCGAATTGATCCGGTTCGGTCTTTTCGAGAATATAAGGACCAAAGATTGGATTGGATACAGTCCGGTCTTGATCCAGTCCGGTCCCAATTCGGTCGTGATTTTAGATTGAGCTTGTGGGGATTTGAGTGTCCTGAGGGGGATTTGAGTATCATGAGGGAGGAATTTGAGTGGCCTAAGGCCGGAAAGAGTGAGGAGGTTAAATTTTGGGTATTGGGCTCTCTTATTCGGTCTTTATCCGATTTTCTGTCCGGTCCCAAACGGTTTTTATCTCAAATCTAGACCCGAAGATTAGATTGGATTATTAATTTGTTATTCGGTCCAGGTCCAATCTCGGACCGGATTATACGGTCCGGTTTCGAGTAAAACCAAAAAACTCGAACTAAATAACCAGTCCTACCTAAGGAGATTGTGACCGTAACCATTCCATATTAGGTGTTGTCTCATTACAATTTGCAATAATTAGTTCAAAACTAACAACGTTTATGTATAAGGATCATTTCAAATAACTGAGAGAATATTTTCATATTTGGTGGCATCGCTTTTTTTCTTTCTACTCTATGAATAACCCAGACCTCATTCTCAATATCTTTTGGGTTGTAGTACACAACCCTTAACATAAGTGTTCACCAAATTCCATTCGTACGAACTATTTGAGAAGGAATACAAAAGCAAAATCGTGTGAGTTTCGTTCAAAGTAAATAATATAATAATAATGGAATTTCCGGTCTTAATAAGTGGTATCAGAGTTTGGTCTCAGAGTTTGGATATGACGATATCTATAAACGTTAGTTTAGTGAACCTCATTTTGTGACCTTGACATTTTGAGATATGAGTTTCTCTGGCAGATCAAAAGAGATACGTGCCTGGTAATCTGTCTGGCAGGTCAAGAGAGATTCGCATCCGTCTTGCTGATCAAAAAGTGATTTGCATACGGTAAATCCTTGTGTCCAATTGCCTATCGAACCAAGATGCAGCGGATCAAGATAATTGTTGAGTGGAGGACACGAAGTTTGTAGTGCTTGTCTTGATAAAAAAAAATTGTTACGATGCAATCCAAGTACTATATTAAAAATACAAAGATCAGAACTTTTGCATTTAAGTGTACGTCCACAGCGGTGATACTATGCTATATAGCATTGGTGCTTTAATGTACAACTCAAAGTTGTACCACAACATTAAATGTATAAGTTTAGGTTGTACCATAAAGCAATTTATACCATTATGTTATGGTACAACTTTACAACTTGAAGTTGTACCATCACATAAAGGTACAAGTTCAAGTTGTACCATAAAAGAATTTGTATAAAAAGTATAGGTACAATCTAAAGTTGTACCATAATGTAAATGTACAATTTTAAGTTGTACCATAAAGGCAAAAACCTATAGCACCAATACTATATAGCATTGTAAAATTTCTCACGTCGACCTAGCCCAAAAATAAATACGTGCAACTTGAACTAGAGCATACAATTTCATACCAATGAAATATCTTGTCTCAACAGTTTGTTTCCTCTAGAGAATTGGAAAATCGAATAGTTCAGTAGTCTTAAAAGATACTCAACCTTCGTCGCACTTTTCCCCTGCCATGCAATCCTTAGTGGTCGTCTCAAGCTGAACCTTGATGTTGTCTTTTCGTCATTCCATTGGCTGCACTTCTAGTGTCGTGCTTAATTATGGCAGCAAATGATACTGTACTTCTTCTCTTCGTTGGTTTCCAGCACCCGGGAATCTCAGATATTCTTATCTCCCAACCTACTCGCTGTTAGAGATAGCCTTCTCCTCGTGCGAAATCGACAATGGCGTCCAGCTCTATTCTTACAAAACATCATAAACTAAGCTTCGACGACTTTTACCGATTGCCTTACTCATCTTTATACTACACATCGGAAAGAACGATGAAAGTAACACTTGAAAAATTCTCGTGGGCAATTAGTGTCATGAATTTGACTGATGTAAAATCATGGAACAAACAATATTCATCCGATAAATGGTCCAAATTCCTAACCCACATAACTAGTAAATAAAACAAAATTTATCCGACAAAATGGACCGAATCCATAACTAGTATGCGTAAATACTAAATACACATAAAAGAAATCGTAAGAGTCGAATACGCGCGATCCTCCAAAATTGCTGCAAATTTTTGTTTCTCAATTCATTCATCTCCTCTGGGAAGTTCTCCTCCCTCAGCACATCCACCCGAACACAACCACAAAACCAACAGATATCATCAAAACCTCGGAGAAATCCTTGAAGAGGCTGCCAAAAAAAAAAAAAAAAAAAGGTTTCACAATCCATTAGATCAGAGCATTATTCCCTCTTCTTTTTGGGAAAATAACGAATACGTTTTGTAGGGTTCATCTCACTAACTTTAACTTATATGATCGAAAAGCAAATAACCGACTCGTACGTACCTTCCATTCTGTTTCAGATAGGCAACAAGTTCATCCATGGTCATTTGAAAGACATAAAATGGCGCTTCCTCCTCTGGTGGTGGCTGAACCCAAACTCTCCCACTTTCATCTCTTACAGCCTTCAATCACACGCATAATAACCCCACAAATATAATGGAGATCAATTAATCCTTTATGAAGGACACATGCACGTTACAAGTTATGAAAAAGTTGTTTGGTCATACGGGGGGACAAAAACAAAACATGACACGCTATTATTAACAGTTCGATGGAATTGCTTAAACTGTACGACGATAAACCTCACTCGACAACAAAAGGAAGTCGCGAGAGAGAATACGAACCTCGCCAACGACAGTCAAGGAGGTACCAGTTGGGATCAGGCTCTCAGTTCGCTTCACTCCAAAAAGCTACAATAATTCATCATGTATTCATGAGTCAAACACCTATGCCTAATTAAGAACATACCCAAAAAACAAAAAAAAAGTACAAACCTTGAGGAATTTATGTTCAGTTGGTGTTTTGGGGCACTCCTCAAAAACTTCCCTCTTCACAGCAAAGCTGAAACGACAGGCTTCACGGGCTCCCCGAACATACACAAGCTGACCGGTTCCATCATCCTGCACGTGGGAAAAATCAACTAATTAACTTATATCGAACCCCGCAAAAATCCGAAGTTATTGAATTCAACTGATTTTCTGACTTTGAATAAAGAGATCTGACGAAAACTAGAGCACCAAAAAGTCTGCGTCTAGCTAGAGCCAACTCACCAGATACCAGGGAACCTCTTTGGTCTTCAAGTTCGTTAGGGCAGAATCCCGACTCCAACACCCATAAACAGGATGCTTCCTTTCGAACTCTAGCTCCTCCTAAAGACACACAAACAGAGAAACGCATGCATGCAATCATTTGGTTATGTTTACGTAGAAAACAAAGAGATCGGGAAAGAGAGTTTTTTGACGTACCTTTTCTTCCACCAAAACACCTTTGAGGCCGCTGATCTTGCAAGCGATCGGCTCCGAGGACCCAACTCTTCCCGAGACAGCAACAAGAGCAGGCGGGTCTCTCTCTCGATTGTCGTCGTCGAAAAGCTTCCCTGGCCATCATGCATGCAACGTCGAAATCGATCAAGTATATATATATTACTGATCTAGGGTTAGGGTTTCTCGCGTCAGGGTACACGTACGTACCTAGTTCTTTGAGGGCGAGCCTTGTGGCGGAAGTAAGAAACTCGGCTTCCTTCTTGGCGCGTTTGGAATGGTGAAGGAGGGTGAGGCCGGCGGCACCCAGGAAGCAACCGACGGCCAATGCGAACCTGCTCGACATCACGATGATTCTTCTTTTTTCCTAGCTTAAGAGACAAAACGTCCAAACCCCCAGAAATAATAAAAGAGACTAGTTTGGAACTAACGAATAGCTTAATTAGGGCATACATATATAGTGTTATGTATATATATATGTATGCTCCAACACGTAACATACTTGGCGTGTAAGACAAACAAGCTAGCTAGCTAGCTTCTTCATTCCTTTTTTCCTTTTTTGTTGTGGAATTTGACAAGGACACTAGCAAGGGAACTTCAATGCAGATTCCCACACATTGTAAAATACCTACGTAGCTACGTGCTACTTTTGTGTTCGACCTAGCTACTAACAAGACATGGTGAAAGCTCAATCAAAGTCTTTTTTTTTTCTTTCTAAGTCTTGGGACTCGTAGGCAACACCACAACGCCTCGTATAAGAGATCCGCGGCCGGCTAGTTAGATATCTAGAGTACATCGACAGAGTAAGGTGACACCTAGGTGTTTCCAATACATAATTAGATGGATTTAGAAAATGAATGTCGAAATTGTAACTAGCATCATCTACAAACTCAATCTTTTCAATTTAACTCAATAACTTTGTGAGCTATTTAGATATCATTGTATGAATTTGTAAGCAATTTTCCTTGTTATTAAGTGATATGTCAATACACATTGCTATTTTTGCTTCTAACGACTACATGAACTAGGTGCTAGGAAATTTTCCAACGCTTGCCTCGCACCTAGCACCTTCTTCAACCTTGGTTAATTCACCTGGGAAGGAGGAACTCACTTAATTAATCATTTAGTCTTCTATCAACAGCTAATTAACCCTCATCATACTCCCACCCGCCACCTGCGGAAACCCCAATATACATAAAGTTGAGTCAGATCGACCGTGCATAAGATTCTTCCCCAACTCCAGACTTCGAAAGAAGAACATTATTTCATTTCGAGCAAAGTACGTACTGTAGCTAGCATATACAATTTCCAGCTACGTACGTATACTCTACCATGCAGGCGAACTCTAGTCCTCGATGGTTTCTTTCATATATGGGGACAACGCAACATACACGTTCCCTTTTTATCTACTAGTTTGGTCTCCGGCTTATTGATCAGAATGTAATTTGGATACAACATATTTACGATATGTATTCTAGACATTTATGATTATTTGAAATTCTTAAGTTCATACGACATGATGGTGCAATCAAAATAATTTTTTAAATTTGAAATTCTTATAACCTTTATTTAATGACCAAACATTGTATTCTTAAAGATTATAATTTATAAAAATCGTGAATAACCATTCATGACCTGTCAATTTAATGATGCGGTCACTTAGTTGTTTATGGTTGGAAAGAAAATTGACATAACAAAAAAAAGTTTGTATGAAAAAGAGTAGCATAAATAGGAAACACATTACCATAAGCTTTAGTCAATATTTGTTTCTCTTACTTGAGAAACAAAACATATATATCAAGTGCTTCGCTCTGACCTCTCTCTCCTTTATTGTTTTCTCCGACGATTCTTATAGCCGCTCCGACCGGGGCTGGGGGGCCAAACAATTGGGCTCAATTGTTTGGGGTTGATGAGGGAAGCAGGCTTCGCTTCGTTCAACCTGAGGTGTCTGCTGGGGCACTTCTCCTCCCTAGGGCTCTTCGAAAAGTTGGGGCGGTGCAATGGAGAGATGCGTTGGTGGGGTAATTCATTGCAGATCCGGCGTCTCTTCAGGCGATTCAGGCTAATCGAATGTGGGGAAGAGATGGTTCGATTCAGGTTTCTCACTTCGATAATTCCTTGTTTCTGTTTCAATTTCCAAATTCTGAGACGAGCACCTGGGTTTTTGAGGGAGGGCCTTGGCACTGCCAGAACATTTCAGTGTTCTTTCGTCGATGGACTCCTGGGATTCAGCCGCTGGATATGAAGCTGGTCTCGCTTCCGATTTGGGTTCGGATAAGAGGTATTCCGTTGGAGTACCACTCTTCTGATGGGCTTAGTCGTATTTCTAGTGTTTTGGGTGTTCCCCTGTGGATGGATCAGGCTACGAGGAATGGCACGAATGTGGGGGTGGCTAAGGTTTGTGTTGATATGAGGATGGATGCTGGGTTTCAGGATACAATTCATATCCGACCAGAAGGAGAAGCAGTTTTGACCCTTTCTATGGAATATTTGCGTGTTCCTCCTCGCTGCTCCCAGTGTCAGGTCTATATATGGGCATGAAATTGGGCAGGGAGTTGATTGTGTTGTTGCTCAAGCTACTAATGCTGACTAAGTGGTAAAGGATTCTCAAGTGAGGGTTGCTTCGGGTCTGTCTGTGATTACTCCTGACTCTCCACTTACTGCTATTCTTACGGTGGGTGAGAGCTCTTCTTGGGGGTTCAGATTGTTTCCAAAAGGTTTAGATATGGGTGAAGCAGTAGCTTCCACTAGTGGAACAAAAGTGAATGAAGAGGAAGTTGCTCCAAAGGTATGAAAGTCTGTGGAAGTGGAAGATATTGATGCGTTGGTTGCTAACAACAGTCTGGTTCAAAAGTAGTTGGAAAGTCTGTTGTTTCTAAATGCAGTCTAACTGCAGTCTATAGCCCTAATAAGCCAGTAGATCGGCTAAGGTTATACCAAGAGTTGGAGGTCTGTAAAACTGTTTCTAGTCCCTGGGTGGTAAAGGGGGACTTTAATGCCATTGCAGAGGTAGGTGAGGCTTCGAATGTGGTTGATGTGACTCAAAGTATGTTGGACTTCAGGTGGTGGATAAAGCGTATGCAGTTGGTTGATCATAAGATCAATGGATCATGGTACACCTGGTGGAATCGTCAAACAGATAACCCTATAGCCAGGCGTATTGACAGAGTGTTAGTTAATGGTCCTTGGTTGGATATGCTCTCATCTAGCTCAGGAAGAACAATAAGTCCTGGGGTTTCAGATCACTGTGGTCTTCTCTTAACCTATGTTTGTATGGTTAAGAGTTTACCAAATCCATTCAAGTACTTCAAATTTTGGAGATCCCATCCTCAATTTGAGGGGATTTCGAAGAATGCTTGGGAATTTTTGGCTAAGGGGGGTGATCCTTTTTATCTGCTTGTCTATGAGATTGAAGAACTTGAAGAAGTGACTCATTACCCTCGATCACACTCAGTACTCTGACATTTCGGCTAGGACTAGGGAGGCGGAGGAGCTTTTTGCTGCAACTCAGCAGTATATTCTGTTGAATCCCTCTCCTGAGAATGCTAGTATGGAAAAAGAATTGGCTCTTTCTTGCTATCAAATGCAGAAGGCGGAGGAGAGTTTCTATTGACAAAAGTCGAAAGTGCAGTGTGTGGTTGAAGGTGATTTTAATACTGCCTATTTTCACAATTATGTGAAGACTAGAACTAGAAAACAGACTATAGATCGACGGCTTTCTGATGCAGGGGTTGTTGTGGATGATGTTGAGCAAATGGGGGAATTGGCTGTATCTTTTTATAGAGGTCTATTTGGTTCTTCTAACCTAGAAGTTGCAGAGCGGCCTCTTGAGTTTTACACTGATCTCCTTATGCATAAACTGAGTCCTGAGGATTCTTGTATCTTGTGCAATGAAGTTACTAGAGAGGAGATCAAGTCTGTTTTTTGTTCTATGGCACCAGATAAAGCAACTGGACCAGATGGTTTCCCTACTGATTTTTATAAGGCTGAGTGGGGAGTGGTGGGTCGTGTTGTGGAGGATGCTGTCTTGTGGTTTTTTCAGTCCAAGTCTTTGCCACAGGAGGTAAACTCCACTATCCTCTCGCCTCTTTTCTTCTTCTTGCTCTCCTACTAATATCATTAGTTCCTAAGATTTCTAATGTGCAGAGAATGAAGGATTTTAGACCTATTGCTTGCTGTTAGGGCTGGGCATGCGGGCGGATCATCCGCGGATTTGGGCCGACCCACCCGCATTTGACCCGAATTTTGTTAAGTGGGTGGGTCTGTGGGTGGGTGACGAGTTGCGCTGGGAGCCATCCGTCGGGTGGTGGGTGGGTTGTGGGTGAGTGTGCGGGTGACCCGCTCAACCCAACAGCAAAAAGATCAAAGTCGTTGGCGCTAGAGAGAGGAGAGTGGAGACGTTAGATATAAACTCGGACTGCTCCTGGAGTTTGAACCTCAAAGCCAACCTTCCAAATAGAGATTCCCTCTTCTTCCCTTTATTTTTTCCTCTAATTCTTGTGCCTAGATCACCGCTCTTTCCTTTGTGAAATTATTTTCCTTAGTTCCTTGCACCTAATAATCGTCTCAATCTGTAGAAAACTCTTTCATAATAGAATTTCTATCCAATTTAAGAACTAATTCGACATTTTTCGCCCTATTTCAATTTCTTGTTTCCCTCGATGATTCTCTTCACCTATTATCATGTCAAGTTGACTCCTTTATATTATATACATTGTGATGTGGGTGAACCCACAAACCCACCCGCATCATCCACCATCCGCCCGACCCAACCCGAGACTAAACGTGGGTGGGTGGTGGGTTAAAAATTATCAATCCGTTTAAGCGCGGGTGGGTGCATTTTATGGTCAAAATCCACCCGACCCACCCAATGCCCACCCCTACTTGCTGTAATGTTTTGTATAAGGGTATATCCAAGCTGTTAGCTAATAGGTTAGCAGCTTTTTTACCTAAGGTGATTAGCCCTTTTCAGTCTGCTTTTGTGAAGGGTCGTCTTATTAGTGATAATATCCTAATGGCTTCTGAGTTAGTTAAGGATTATATATCACAAGAGTTCAATTACTCCTCTTTGCATGGTGAAGATTGATATTATGAAAGCCTTCGACTCTGTTGACTACGATTTCTGTTTCAAGTTATGAGGGCCATGGGGTTTCCTGATAGCTATATTGAGCTTGTTCAAATCTGTGTCACTACTCTCAAATTCAGTGCTTCTTTTAATGGTGGTCTCTGTGGTTACTTCTCGGGTGGCAAGGGGCTTCGTCAAGGGGACCCCTTATCACCATATCTGTTTACGATTGCCATGGAAGTTTTTTTTGTGTCTTATGCAAAAGGCTGCTTGAGAGAACTCTATTCCTTTTCACCCCAGGTGTAAACAGATAGGTATCACTCACCTCTACTTTTTTGCTGATGTTTTGGTGTTTACAAACGGGTCTATGAGAGGGGTGGCTGGTATCAAAAGATGATTAGATGACTTCTATAGTCTATCTGGGTTGAGGTGTAATTCGGAGAAGAGTCAGATGTTCTGTGGAGGGATTACTGATCTAGAGCAGGATTTTATCTCAATGCATACTGGGTTTTTTGTTGGGGTCTTGCCTGTACGATACTTGAGTGTGCCTTTAATCAATGGAAAGCTTTCTCGAGCTGATTGTCAAGTCCTAGTGGACTGTGTTACGACTAGGATTAGAGGTTGGCACCATAAGTTGTTGAGTTATGCAGGTCGGCTTCAGCTGATTTCTTCAGTCATTTCCAGTGTTCTTCAATACTGGATGGATATTTTTCTTCTTCCTGCCTTGGTCTTGAAGGATGTGGAGGCTATCTGTAATAATTTCTTATGGGAGTGGGGGAATCTCGGTCTAAGGGGTTAGCTGCTTGGCAATTTGTAACTTTGCCAAAGTCTAAAGGTGGTCTGGGAGTAAGGGATTTCAGGTTGCGGAACAAAGCTTGTATTGTAAGGCACTTATGGAACATACTGGCAGAGCAGGGGTCTTTATGGGTAGCTTGGGTTAAGAGGTATTGACTTAAAGCTAGGACTATTTGGGAGGTCTCCCCCACGGCGGTTGGATCTTGGATCTAGAAGAGGATCCTTAACCTAAGGGAATCTTTCTTCCCTTTCATTTTAGGATATGGGAGTTCTCTCAAGTGGGGCGAATCTAGCTATGCCTCGGTTTTCAGTAAAGAGGATTTGGCAAACCATGTGAGTTCAGCAACCATTGGTAGAGAGGGCATCTCTACTTTGGGGCAAGTATATTATCCCTAAGCATATTGTCCTGGTTTGGCTAATCATCCATAATAGAATATCCACTAAAGATAAACTCATTAGTTGGGGGAAGGTTGCAGATCAGGCTTGTGTGCTCTGTCCAGGGGGTGTTGAGGATAGAGATCACCTCTTTGCTGTGTGCTCTTATTTCCAGGCTGTGCTACGTGGTTCCCTGCCTGGTTTAATGATTTCTGACTGTGCTGAGTGGTTGTTGAGTCTGCAGTGGGCTGTCCAGCAGTGGCAGGGAAAGAAAGAAGTTACTGCTCAGTTGGAGAAGCTGATCTGGGTGTTAGTGGTGAGTAGTGTGTGGAAAGAAAGGTGTTCCAGGGTCTATGGAGATCGACGAGTCTGCTCTCCTTTCCAGTTGGTGGCTCGGATCAAGTCGGAGATTACCTGTTTAGCTCCAAAGAATATAGAGTTGAATATATCAATAGAGTAGTTTTACAGTTAGAATTTTTTGTTTTAGTTGCAGTCTGTTGAGATGTAAAAAGTAAACTTGAGAGGACCTTGATTTTAAGGTGTCCTGGTTCTTAATGGAAATTTTTTATTGCGCATAAAAAAATACATATATATCAATATCTAAACTCTAAAGTATTCTAAATAATACAATAAGAAAATCGCATTCCTTATCCATACTCTATGCCATCATAAAAATTTAGTCAATCAATATACTTGAAATTTAGTTTAAGGAAAATCTTATTTCCTCAACAAATCAAATCAATTCTCTCTTGTAGTACACACCTTGCTAATGCATATAACAACATCAATGCATCTATAAAAACTCCAGCACAATTTCATGATTTACCTTTTACTGTGATTAGTTCATATTAAACCAAATAACTCTGAATGATACATATTGTTACTTACTCTATATGAAAAGAGTTAAATAAATGAAATAATCTACGAAAATTCATTTTCAAGAATTATTTTCTTTTAAAGTTAACTATGGGAATAATCAAGAATTATAGGGTCCTACAGCTACCAACCCCTTGCTCAATGATATTCTTAAGCACTCGTTGATCTTTTCGGGTATATCCTTTTTATTGTCTTGCAAATTGGTTATATAATGGACTGACAGTTCAAGAATTCAAGTCTATTACGATCCCATGCTAGTCGCATTCTAGTCTTGATTGACGAGATGATAGAGACAAATATATGGACGCGAGCTTATATTTTTTATTTTGCTCACTTGTATATCTTAGGAAGTGACCAAATTTTTTTACATATATATATTTAGATACACAAACAATAAAAATAGTATCTAAATAAAAAGCCATAGCATACATATTATGAATAACTCAATTAATCATGGAACTTTTACTACTATCACAGCTAAAACCAATAAACTATGTAAGACAAATTGATCTCGTACGTACTCGTATAGTAAAATAATAACTAATTTTACCCTTCGAACTCGATCAAATATCAGAACAACCAATTCAGCAAGATATCATATCATATGGAGTATGTTTACTCAAAAAATAATGCAAGGGAAATCATCCAATCCAATACATCCATATCGTATATATTATATAAAAATATTTTTTCTTTATATTATTTATATAAAAATAATGAAAGAGAACAAAATTAAAATTCTTACTTGTACAATATATTTATATGTGATTATTTAAAATTTACATAAATTAACCCTCATAATTTTCACCAAAATGTCATAGAACATAGTTAAATTCAAACCAATGATTAGGGTACGTGAACTTGAAAAACAACTTCATATAAAATCATCCAATCCAATTCATCCCTATTGCATATTTTATATTAAAAAGAATATAACAAAAAGATACAATTCTTAGTTTTGCCCCTTCTTTTACACGAGGGTTGCCTCTTTTCAACTCTTTCTTAGGCTCTCTCGGGTGGATTTGCAGTCTGTTATGCTCTTAGTTTATCTTCTCTTGGCTTCTTTCTATGGATTAATCCTTATTCTACGCTCATGCTCTTTCCATGAGGAAGACTTGCTCTTGATGATGGAACAACGGGTGTAAAAGAGTATTGAACAAAATTTATATTTAATTTTGAAAGACTTACTTGAATTGTTGAAATGTATTGATAATAAAAAATGTTGAAATGTATCCAAAACATTTGGAATTACACTGATGTACGTTAATAATACTAGTTTAGGAGATGACATGCCACATTTTATTCTTTTTGTATATACCAAAATTTCAAAGCCATATCTTCCCTTAATTATAAGCAAGTTGATTATCTATAAATCAAACATTCATATTAATACAACAAATACGTATCGGAATCTTGTTGGTCTTAGACATTGGCTAACACAAAATAACACTTATTGGTTATCTCATCGGTTGATCTCTCCCCCCCTCCACCCCACCCCAAAAAAACTCAATGCATTTCTATTGAAAAAAACAAATTCATTCAAATTTTTTTTTGCAGGCAGCTCATCAATGATATTCTTATCATGTACTTAACAAATACATGTTTTATTTAAGATTTTTGAGAGACGATTAATTTAATAAAAAGCTACAAGACTAATTTTCTGTGCCTTCCATATACCATCTTCGCTGTCAAGTATGAAACATGACAACACTTGTGACCGATCGCTAGAACTTGTTTCAACAAAAAAAGATGAACATATCCTTCTTTGGCACTAGTTATGAAATTGAGATAGTTGTATGATGAACCCTCAAACACAAGATGCTTGCACATAATGGCTTCATCTAATATAAAACTAGCATTCTTAAATTGTACAAACAACTCAATTATATGAGTGTTTCTTTACTATACACATGGGTAGAGAAAAGTTACAAACCAACTAACCTCATTTTGTGCATTGTACCACTCTAAAGCCTTTGTTGCGAAAAATTGAATTTTCTCTTCTAAAGTCTTGAACAAGACTATTTTGCAAACACAACATACAATAACATTGTGTTCTTAAATAATTAGAATGAACCAAAGTCAATATAATTCATGGAGTAGCAAACCTAATTGCAAACCTTCAAGCTTCTAGTCATCATCCAACATCTTTTTGGAACATGATGTTCCAGCTTCTGAGCCCGATTGAATAGGCTTCAGCAAGTCCATAATGGAAGCCTATTTGGACTTCAATTCTGTGAAATTGCACTCCATTAAGATATGACCGATATTTGTCCTGCTCTGGGTTTCCAACTGCAAACTACGGGTATATGCGAGATCGGATTGAAGTTGATGCAAATCATCGAACATTTGTGACCGCATTTTCCTCGAATTCTCCAGCAAATCTCCAATACGCTGTTCCAATTCTTCCACACCTTCTCTACCACACATCATACACTAAACAAACCATTGAATTATATATTTCTTTAATAAGCAAAGCTTGCAAGACAACATTAAGTGATTTCAAAACTAGAAGATGTGAAGAGAATGGTCGACCTACTTACTTGAGAGCAAAATTGGGGAAAGCTTTCTTATTTTTCACTTTGGCCGGAACGAGAAGGAGTCCTGAAGTAGAGCTTCCCGTCAAATAACAAAATTGACATACCAAGGCTTGCTTGACTTTTAGGGAGAAAAGGATGAGAGAGGGAAAATTTAACAAGAATGCGACGCGGAGGATCAGTCTAGAAGATGGAGAAATTAAAAGGCTGCTCTCGGGTGCTAGGTAGCCAGTTCTACTTCTACTGCACCGTGATGGTAAACTATGTCGGGTCTGGTTTATTCTTAACCTAGGTTACCCAATTTGATTATGTTATGATAACTTGCATGAAAAATAAAATCATCGAGGTGACGGAGCAAGATATAACTAGCTTTCTCGTATTGAAAAACTCTTCAAAATAAATCATCGAATCTAATACATCCATATTTTATATTTATATAAAAAATAATGAAAGAGCAAATGTAAATGATTCTTACTCAGAATTTTCTTCTTTTAATACGGTTATGAAGAGCATTAAAATAAATATACATTTGAATTTTATATAATAAACTTTCATAACTCAATGAGAAACAATAAGACCAATTTATGAAAATATCAGAGAATATGGCTGATGGAAGAGAATGATTAATATGCGTTAACTATGAATGAAAATCATTTATCCAATACATCCATATTTCATGTTTTAATGAAAGAGAAAAGGACAATTCTTACTTAGTTTTTTTCTTCTTTCAAAAGTTACATAAATTATTGGAAAAAATCCATAAATGTTTAGAAATACATTGTTACATATTAATAAATACTATATTAGAATACGCCAAATCACATATTATTTTTTTGTAAGTAAATATAAAATTTGAAAGGTCTCACATGGAATGTGTTAGCTTGGTTACTCTTTTTTGAGTAATCATGATGGTCACTTAGCTATTGGCCATTAAGATTAAGTGAATCCAATCTAAGGGCCCATTTTAGTAAAGGTTAAATTCGGGAGGAACCCACACGATCCATTCTCTCACTAACGTAATTATGGGAGCGAAATCAATGGGATCTTTAATTCTTTATTTCATTCTTCCCCTTATTTTTCATTTTTGCTCCACAATGCCGCTCCCAAGAAGCTCTCATCAGTGATCAGCGCTTCCCCGTTTTGTTTTCGTCGTCTCCAGTCTTCATTCGGCGATCCGACGACATTTGTTTTCTCTCCAGCGCGTCGATCTTCCAACCATAGTTCAATCGACCAACCATCGACGATTTCTTTCTCGTTGTCGCATCGTCAAGGGTTTTGGCATCTCTCTCTCGTTTCCGAGGATTTTCCCACTCCCAAATTCCACGGCGCACCGGTGAGGTTGTCTCTCATTCACTCGAGGTTGTCTCCCTTTCATTTCCCAAGGTTTTGTATTGTCTCCGCAGATCCCCTCCGGCACCCGCAAGTTCTCTCCCCGACGCAGCGGGAGACGTTTCGACAACTGGTTGTTTCGTTGTTGTGGGATCGGCAAGAGTTCTTCAAATCATGTTGTAAACGTGTAGTAATAGTGCTCTTTATTGTATAGACATTGCATGTTCTTCAAATTGTATTAATCCGAGTTTTGTTTTTTGTGGAATGCTATTCTTGTCGTTTTTATATCTGTGCGATTGTGATAGTTTGTTTGACATGGATTGGTATATGGTCGTTTGGTATTGAATACTATTAGGTTGTTTGCAAAGGTAGTGGTCAATTTTGGTAGTGATCTAGGTTCTAGGTTGTTTTGAATGGTAGGTTCTTCCCATGCATTGGTAGTAATCTGCAGACCTGTGAAGTTTGGTGTGGAATTGAAGTTTTTAGTTGGAATGGTAGATTTCATGTTGTTTGGAATGGTAGGTTCTTTTCATGAATTGGTAGTGATCTGCAGAATTGTGATGTTTGGTGTGGAATGGTAGGTTTTTTTCTCGCATTGGTAGTGATCTGCATACCTGTGATGTTTGGTGTGGAATGGTAGGTTGTTTGTAATGGCAAGAACCAAGAACACAAATCGTGGGGCTTCAAAAAGCCAGAAACAATGAATAACTATCATTGCAGTAGGTCATATTACCACAAACTAAACACTACCGTTACAGTATCTGATAACTACAATGCGGTAACTACCATTGCAATTACTAATCACTACCATAGCAACTGATAAGAAACCACGCCACCATCATGCACCCACGTAATACAAATACTAATAGAACCACTACCAATGTGAAACGACAAAGTACGCCACAATACCAATCCAATATAGGAAATATCAATACCAATGCTGATCGAACTACCAATAATATTCCAACAAATACCAATACAGAAGATTCCATTCCCACCTCCTTCGGAATTGTCCACTCCGACGCCTACGTCACCGGTCGGATCTCCGTCGATATCTGACCCTGTCCAAGAGGTTGCCAAAAAAAATGGTGTTAAGATTTTGCCGTTCAACGAAAGCATACAATTAGTAATGAGTTAGAATATGGGTTAGATGCTTACCGTCGTCCCTTTCCATTGCCGTTTCCATCTCCTCTCTATCCGACGTCAGACTTTCTCCGAACAACACCTCCATTGCTATCCTTCTCTCCTCTCCCACATCTGGCGATGGTGCATCGTCGACGAACGCCATTTCCCCTAGGGCCGCATGCCCACTCCATAATTCTTTTCCTGCCGTAATTTTTGGTATAAGAAACTCCTACTGTGATTAAAACTCCATATATTTAGTTTCCGTAATTATCTCTCATCTCTCCCTAATTAATTGCATTATTAAAATGGCAATTGATAATGAGTAGGATGCAAAATACCCCTATTATCCCTAATAACCACCGTGGATACTAAAACTTGGTATCCACCATAACCCCTCCCGGCCTCACATCCCTTAATTATATGGGTCGTTTGGATGAGTGTTTTGTTGTGGTGTGGTATTTAATCACAAATAACTCATTATTTGAGGATGTGATATTTGAGTTAAACTATTTTGTTTGGATCAACCATTCATATGAGGCATTTAACTTGTGGTATTTGAGTTAAAATACCCTTTTGCCCTCAATTGTTGACACCCATCTACCCTTCCATTCCATACACTCCCATTTCCAGAAGCAGAAGAAAAAGCTCCTCTGTTCTCCCATACACTGTCATTCTCAGAGAAAGAAATGCACCTTTGTTTCATCTATCCATGGCTGCCGCCTATTTCTTTTCTTTCATTAATTCACATACCATCAATAGTTTACCCAATCCTCACCCAACCGTATCCAATTAAACAAGTTTCCTCTGCAATCATTCTATTTACCAGCAATCAAAAGCACGAGAGGAAAAAAAAAAACCAAGCAAAGCCCAGAACAATCAAATGCAACCCATCTACAGATCCATGCAACCCCAAATTCAATAAGTATAGAGTCGATAACCAACTCTAGATTCATCGCTGGCGACTTCAGGAAAAGCATAACCCGAAGACTCATTCTCTGACCCTTTTCCCGTATCTCAAATTCACCGTCAATGAAGCTTGGTCACGGTAGGAAAAATTGGACTTCGATGGCAACAAAGGAGGACGAAGAAGACTATTCTTCTAAATACACAGCACAACAGCAGTTGGCATACCTTCAAACTCGTCCTCATCCCAGTCGACGAAGCTTGCAATCATAGTAGCAGTCGGAGTTGATGAATCTAATTTTGATTGGGAGGTATCTGAATATGCAGTAGCTGACATCGTCTTCATCAGCTTCGAAGCCCTTGAATTGCGAATCGCAGGAGGCGGACTATAGGAGGAACAAGAAGTGGGAGAGGAATCGATCGATGATTCTCCATGTCGCCGCCGACGCCAGGGAAGCCTTAGTTTGCCAGTGCAACCTGGGCTTGAGCCTACTCAATCTGACCTACATATAAAATTGAATCCAAAGATCGCACATTAAACGTCCGCTTCTCAATGGATTTTTATTTCGGCAGAAGAATCAATGAAGAGGTGAAGAAGATGAAAAGAGGAAGAAGAAAAGGCGAGAGGAGAGAGGTGAGGGGAGGAATCAGTCTCTCTTTAACGCAAAACGCGTTATTTAAGAATAACTGGGGTACCTCTGTTATTTACAATACCTAAAAAAGGAATGGATCAGGTCAGTAACCTTATGGTGAGTAACCATGAATAACCCGTCAACATCAGCATGACATCAGCATCCTCTCTCTCATGAAAAGCCTTTAATTTTCCCTCTTTAATCTTTGACGGACGATTTCTCGCTCATTTTAAGTCGAAATTTAATTTTTTTTGCACAGTTAGATCAGATTAATTGTGCTCTTCAAAATGATATCCACTTTAATATATTTTTCGAACAAAAAAAATTGAGCCATTTTTTACCAGCCTATACCATATGGTATTGACTGGTATTGAAATAAAAGCATACCTATGTTTTGAAAAACGTACCATGGTGGTATGAACAAACCAATATTGTAGGATGGTTGAATACATGATAGTAGAAGTATATTAATTGTAATTTACGACTTTTAACATTGTATACCACACAATACCACCCCGTACCACGGTGGTATTGTATGGTATTGTGTGGTATTTTTGGTCCTGTAATTTGTTCACCCAGAAATTTGTAGATCCAATAGATCATGATGAACTCGTCCCTTCTGTGCAAACGTTTTCAAAAACGAATTAAAAACGAAGAAGATACCATACAATACCACCCCGTACCAGGGTGGTATTGTATGATATTGTGTGGTATTTTTTTGTCCTGTAATTTGTTCACCCAGAAATTTGTAGATCCAGTAGATCATGATGAACTCATCCCTGCTGTGCAAACGTTTTCAAAAACGAATTAAAAACGAAGAAGATACCATATGGTATGTAGTTGGTACCGAGAGGCCAGAATTTTTTTTTCCTAAAAAAATATTGAAAATTGATCTCATTTTGTAGAGCACGGTGAACTCGTTCCATCTGTGCAAAAAAAATTAAAATCCGAGTTAAAACGAAAAAGATATGAGTCAATTAAGAAAGCTAGTGAAAATAAAAATAGCCTTTAATTCTCCATCCTTAGATCTGGATTTTCTAAATGAAGGGTTCAGATTTGGTTATTGATGGGTGCTGGGTTATGCACCCTATCTTGAGCCCTAAAAAACGGGTTATTTCCCAATAACCCATGCCAAAATTGTAAACTCAAACAAACTATTTGGACTCAAATAACTCATGACAATAACCTATTAAATGACCCCATAAGATAACTATCTCTTGTGTCCCCAAAAGAAATCAAATATTAATGTTCATACAATAAAAATATATCGAAATCTTGTTGGTATCATACTAGGAGTTAATGCTTGTTATTTATCTTGGATATTCATTTCATCAAACTCAATGAATTTCAATGGGAAAAACAAAGACACCTCCACAGTTGTATTTGCATAGAAAAAAGTGGAAAAATATACAATGATAGTTAAGTTTTGCAATCACTTAGCTGCAATAAATCAGAAGAGTTTCTACATGTGTAGTTTTAGCGTATATATGATTGATTGAGCTTTACTCTTCCCCTTCAAATCTAAGGTTTGAACTCTGAGCTTTCTTCCTTATACTAAATTTATAGCTAAAGCTAGAGGCCCATTTTTTTTGTTAACTCAAAGGTTCTTCTTAGATCTTGGATACTTGAAGAAAGAAGATGGTTCGGTTCGATTAAATTGGACTGGTTTTCTCATATATGTTTTGGAAAAAAATGGCAAGCGAAAACTGGATTAGGCTTAGAGCTGTTAATGGATGTGTAAAACTGCCTTAGGAAGCTGTTACCTATCTTAGAAAGTCAGCGGAAAGAGAAAGAACAACGGGAAAGAGTAGGGATTCAGATAAGGGAAATGAGGAGGGGGAATGAGGAAGGTGAAGATGAAAAACGCTTAAAGACCATCCCTTAGGAAAAAAAGAACGAGGTCTTTTATGTCACTACTTTACTTTGTAAGCCTAGGAGATCCTGGTCATATATCAGGAAACAGTGCTTTAGTTGTCATTTTTGGGTGCGTTAATCAGTAACTCGTGTGGGTGTTATAGGATGAGATCTGGTTTTAACCAAGACCGAATTGGATTGATCAAGTTTGGTCTGATTTTATCCTAAAATCGAAAGAGACCGAAAAAAACAGAAATATGCCCATTTGGTATGTCTGCCCAATAAATCCAACAACACCTCCCCCTCTTTTGGTTACTAACAACATGTTATATATTTTTTAAGAAAACAAAGACTCCAAACATACAAACATTAATAATAAGGAAGTCTCACATACACCTAATTCCAAACTATAGTCTAAATTAAGTTCATTATACATCCAAAGTAGGGCAAACTATACAATAATCTAAGTCTTCCAAGTCAACAAGGGATAAAAAAATAACATAATAAACCAAGCAAGCTCCACTCCCAGTCCATGTCTCTAACAAGCAAGTTCACCTTATACCATTTCGTAATCTTCAATGGAAACAAATGCAACATTGTTTCCAGCTTGAATTGCCCACTTCCACTCTTCGAGTCATCCACATTACTTCCTATAGTGTCACTCTTGCTTATACATGTAGCATCATTTCCACTCACATTACTTCCTATAATATCACTCTTGCTTATATTGAGCCCCCTCCTACTCCGCCACTCCAACTACTTTAGTCATCAAAAGAGAAGTCCGAGGAGGAGTGGCGACCAAATTTGAAGGCAGCTAAGCCTGTCGAAAAGAAAGCAAGAGACCAATATGAGCTGGTCCTAGCTCCTAAGTCAGTACCGCCATGGCCATCCGAGCATTCACTTGCTCGAATTCTACCTGATGGCCAGGGTGAGTTATCGCATGCTGATGGCCACACCTCCATGTGTATGGCCACTAGCCGAAGTTGTACCTCAAGAGCGACATGGATATGCTCTTGGAGGCACCTGCTCATAAACCGCTATGATCATCCACCGTCTGCGTCCAGCTAAAGACGTAAAAAGCGCTCGTTGGAAGGCAACCCAACCACTGGTTAGTTTTCCTTTACCTTTTTTTCTGATTTTCGGTCACCCTTGTGGTCTTTTGTTTTGCTGAGGTCGAGATCATCCCGCCCTACCTCACCCTACTCCGATCCTGGCAATAGTTGCTTTTCACCAGTAACATCGTTCTTTTTTCCTTAGCTTTGCTCCATTGAGGGAGATGTCAAACTTAAGTGTAGGGGGTGCCGCGCAGGCCCGGGGGGGGGGGGGGGTATTGACTGTTTGGCTGTGTGCGTTTGTGTGCTTG
The DNA here is from genome assembly GCA_946122785.1 of Linum tenue. Taxonomy (NCBI): domain Eukaryota; kingdom Viridiplantae; phylum Streptophyta; class Magnoliopsida; order Malpighiales; family Linaceae; genus Linum; species Linum tenue. Next base: position 3,088,941 of record CAMGYJ010000010.1, on the reverse strand, counting down.
GACCAAGTCCATTATCCTTTACAATTCCAGGTCCCAAGTATATTTTTCCTTGCAAATTAAGTAGTACCTAAAATGCTCTGACCTCTCTCTTCTTTCTCTCTCCTTCTTCTGACCTAATCCTTCGCGTTTTCGGCGGCCATGGCCGCTCCTGAGCCGACGAACTGGGCTCAGCTATTTGGAGCGGGGGAGGGTAATCGCCTCCGTTATGTAGCGCCAGAGCTGGTGGATGGAGAGTTAGTTATTCCTCGTGCGGTGCGTGATGAGGGGGCGATTCGATGGAGGAACGCGCTTGTTGGTCAGTTGCTCTCGAATGCGCCACCGATTGCCACGATTCGTCACGGGGCAGAACAATTTTGTGGTCCAGATGGTAGGGTTTATGTTTTAGTTTTCGGTGAGAATATGTTTCAGTTTGAGAATGTGGATTCGAGTAACTGTGTGTTCGAGAGTGGGCCTTGGCACTGCGAGAACATCCCTCTTTTTCTCCGTAAATGGGTACCAGGGATTCAGTCAGTCAAGTCGGATCGCACCAAGTTGCCGATCTAGGTTCGTATTAGAGAGTTGCCGCTTGAGTATATGATGGTGGATGGTCTTAGAAGGGTGGCGAGCTTGCTGGGTACGCCGCTATGGATGGACCAGGTGATGAGGCTTGGGGTGCAAATGGGTACTGCCAAACTCTGTATTGAAATGGGTACTGCCAAACTCTGCATTGAGATGGCGGTGGACTCATTGTTCCCTTCGGAGCTGCGGATCAGGCCAGACGGCGAGTAGCGGATTAGCTTGTTTGTTCATTATCTTCATGCTCCATATCGCTGTGAGCAGGCTGCTGAGTTTGGGCATAAAATGGGTGAGGGGGTTGAATGTGGTAAGGCTCTGAGTGTGGGAGTGCAGGTAGTTGAGAAGGAGTCTGTGTCCGCTGAGGTAGTTGATAAGGGGAAAGTTGTGGTTGTTTCCTCGCCTGGGGGTTCTGAAGGTGTGGTGGGAGATGCTTCTAGTTCTGCTACTCCAGTGGGAGATAAGCTTGTTGCTTCTAGTTCTGCTACTCCAGTGGGAGACAAGCCAGTTGCTCCTAGTTCTGCTACTTCGGTGAAGGCTTAGTTGATGAAGATGGTTTCCAGTTAGTTGTGCGGAATTGAAAGAACACTACTCCTGTGCAGCAAGGCAGTGCAGTCAGGGTTCCAGCTTCAGCAGTGCAATCTCGAGTTCCTTTCAACACTAAGGGTGTTGGTCTTGTGGTTCCTGTTTCCCAAAAGAAAGGTGGGAAGAACAGGAAACGGGGTAACTGAAGTTCTTATGCTGGAACCTTAGGGGCTTTAATGACCCTGAAAAACATAGATACATAAATAAACAGGTAAAATAAGTTACAAGTAGATCTATTTGCTATATTAGAAACAAGAGTTTTGCAGCATAATGCAGATGATATAAGTACTAAGCACTTTAGTAGTTGGAAATATTTGGATAATTATAAGTACTCTCATTCTGGTAGGGTTTGGATTTTCTGGAAGCCAGGTTTGCAAGTCAGTGAAGTAGGGATGGATGAGCATTTTATCAATATAAGGGTTCGTTCTGGTAGTGAGAGTTTTGCAGCATAATGCAGATGATATAAGGACTAAGCACTTTAGTAGTTGGAAATATTTGGTTAATTATAAGTACTCTCATTTTGGTAGGGTTTGGATTTTCTGGAAGTCAGGTTTGCAAGTCAGTGAAGTAGGGATGGATGAGCATTTTATCAGTATAAGGGTTCGTTCTGGTAGTGAGAGTTGTCTGGTCACAGCTATAGTCCCAACAAGGTGAATGACAGGGCAGTTCTGTATGATGAGTTGAGAAGGCAGGGGGTGTTCAATGAACCAGGGGTGTTCTTTGGGGATTTTAATGCTATTGTGGAAAGTAATGAAGCTTCAAATTGTACATGTTCTACGCAGAGTATGGTTGACTTTCGTCAATGGATTCTGGATATGCAGCTGATAGATCACAAAACTTTAGGTTCGTGGTTTACTTGGTGGAATAAGCAATATGAAAATCCTATTGCTCGGAGGATTGATCGGGTTTTGGTTAATATGAGGTGGTTGGATGTATTTCCTAATAGTGTAGTTCAGACAATTGCTCCTGGAGTCTCTGACCATTGCGGGCTTGTTGTTCAAACGGATTCAAAGATGTATACATTGCCAAAGCCTTTTAAATACTTCCTGTTCTGGCGACAACATCCATAGTATAGAAGTCTTCTTGAGGAGGCTTGGCAAGGGGCAGCATCAGGAGAGCCTTATCAAATTCTATATCGGAAATTGGGGGGGTTCTCAAGGCAAAGTTAAAGGGTCTGAACCGAACTGCTTATTCAGAGATTTCATTTAGAACAAGGGAAGCTGAGGCAAAGCTAGAGGTGCTTCAAAGTACAGTATTGGCTAGCCCATCTGAATTTGTTTTTAGGGCAGTTTTAGAACAAGAGAAAGTGTGTGCTGAGCTGCTGAGTGCTGAAGAATCTTTTTACAGGAAAAAGTCTAGGGTTCAGTGGATTCCAAAAGGTGATACCAATACTGGGTTTTTCCATGCTATGGTGAAAACCAAGAACCATAGGCAGACTATCTAGAAGCTGGTAACTCATACAGGGGAGGTGGTTACGGATATTAAGGTTATGAGCACATTAGCAGTGGAATTTTATAAAGGACTTTTGGGGGTTGCTGATCCACTGGTTCAACCATAATCACTAGAATTTTTGGAGGAGCTTTTGTGACATAAGTTGACCACTGATGAAGCTGTTGTTCTAGTTACACCAGTTACTAGAGAGGAGATTAAGAATGTCTTTTTCCACATGGGAAGGGATAAAGCTATAGGACCTGATGGATACATTGTGGAGTTCTTCAGATTTGATTGGGATATTGTTGGTGTTAAAGTGGAAAATGCAGTTCTTGACTTCTTTGCGACTGGTGTTATGCCTCGTAAAGTAAATTCAACAGTTATTTCTCTTCCCCCCTAAACTCTCTACAGTAGAGAAGATGAAAGACTTTTCAACCAATATCGTGTTGCAATGTTATCTACAAGGGTATATCCAAGGTTCTGTCCAATAGGCTTTCTCTGGTCTGGCCGAAACTCATAGGTAAGAATCAGTCTGCTTTTGTTAAGGGGCGGTTAATCAGTGATAATATACTCATGGAAATCGAATTGGTCAAAGATTATCATATGAGTACAGTCTCACCTAGGTGTGCTTTAAAGATAGACCTAATGAAAGCTTTTGACTCTGTGGACTGGGATTTTCTATTTATGGTGCTCAAAGCTATGGGTTTGCCTTTGAGTTTTGTCAAGTTGGTGGAGTCATGTGTTTCTACACCAATGCTGAGTGTTTCTTTTAATATCTATGGAGGTGTTATCTTGCATTCTCAACATGGCAGTTGTGCACAATCTGGTACCTTTTCACCCGCGTTGTAAGAGTTTAGAGATTTCCCATCTATGTTTTGCGGATGATCTATTAGGTTTTACTAATGGATCATCTCAGGCTATGGTTAGTATCAAGCAGGTTTTAGACCAGTTTTATCATATCTCAGGGCTTAAATGCAACCCTCAGAAGTGCCAGCTCTTTTGCTCAGGAATCTCTCAAGATGAAAAGTAGGCTTTATCTCAACAATCTGGGTTCCCTTTAGGTGAGCTCCCTGTTCGCTATCTTGGGGTGCCACTCCTTTTTGGTAAGCTGTCGTCTATTGACTGTGACTGTCTAGTAGAGAGAATCACGAAGAGGATTCAAACATGGCAGGCTAGATCCCTAAGTTATGCAGGGAAGTTACAGTTAATTGACTCAATAATCACAAATGTGTTCCAATATTGGATGTCAATTTTTTTACTTCCATTAAAGGTGCTTAAGTTGATTGAGATGGTTTGCAATAAATTCTTGTGGGGTGTGGATGGTTATAAGAGGAAGAAGGCTCATGTTGCTTGGTCACAGGTAGCTTTGCTGTGGCAGGAAGGGGGATTGGGTATTAGAGATTTTAAAACTTGGAATAAAGCTTGTGTTATTCGTCACTTGTGGAATATTCTTGCAGAGTCAGGCTCGTTATGGGTGGCATGGATGAATAAGTATAGGATTAAGGGGAGAAATATATGGTCTCTCCCTGTTAGTACATGATCTGGAAGAAAATATTCAAATGCAGGCAAGTGGCGCAGCAGCACATTACTGGGGGGGGGGGGGGTTAATTTGGCTTGGGATGGCTTGGTTTCTAGATACTCAGTTAAGCGGGTATGTGGTTCGATTAGAGTTCCTTTGCTTGCTGTATCGTGGGCTCATGTTGTTTGGAGCAAACCTGTATATCCTAAGCACTATGTGCTCCTGTGCTTGATTATCTTGGGAAGGATCCGCACAAGGGACAAACTGATCAGTTGGGGGATCAATTGTGATGGATGTTGTGTACTGTGTCCAGGGGGCTTTGAGAGTAGAGACCATCTATTTGGGTCTTGCTCATTTGGTAGTGAGGTGTTAAGGCTGGTTCTGCAAGATATTTGTGTGTTCCCTATGTTTGTTGATTGTAAATTGCAGATGGATTGGGCTGAGCAGATCTGGTCGCAGTCTTCTGATGAAGCAGCAGTTGGAAGGGTATTATGGATCATGGGAATCAATACTATATGGAAGGAGAGGTGTGCGAGATTGTATGGAGGTGTGGCCGCCAATTCTCCCTCTCAAGTTGCCCAGAAGATTATGAAGGAGTTTCTTATATTTTCAAGTGGACAGATTCCTTACCAGATGAGAGTACAGAGAGTTTTGAAAGAGACACTAGTTGATATTTAGTGGGGTACTCCTACAAGGTGATGCTAGTTTCTCTCTAGTACAAGTAAAAGTTCCACTAGTAGAACGATCGCCTACTTGAGGATGTGTTTTTAAGGTCACAGATAAAGCTTTTGATCCCCCTTAAATCATTGACCCTCCACACGAATTGAGGTAAAGGGGTTAAAACTTAAAAGAAATAATCTGACAAGGGACAAAGATACAAAAATTACTCTTGCTCAACCAATAAGGGTCGGCTTCGAAACTGTAGGTTGGAACCGCACCTATGAAAATGAATGGAAAAGAAAAATAAAAGCGTAAGGAAAAGGGGTTCCAACAAATTTAATAAAGGGAAGAGAGCACAAAAAAAGATGAGCCCATGGTTATGTGTGTTTCGAAAGTCTCTTCATCCACGAATCATATGTCATACGTCCACTACTTGGCATGATCGCGACTCGGAACTAGTGTTCTCACCGAGGGAGTTAGGTGATATCTTTTGTATCGGTTGACCTTGTAATTTGGTAAATGATCAAGAAAACCAATTGTCGATGATCGTGATTGCATGTTGCTTTGTAGGTCTTGTGAGCTGCATTGGTTTGGGTCATGTTTGCTTGGGTAAAAGCAAACACTTAAGTGTGGGGGAATTTGATAACATAATATTTGCACATGTTTGAAACCTCATTTCTTGATTGTTTTTACTTGAAAACATGTCTCCTTGCCCATTTTACGCTAGGTTGTGTTCATTTGATTTATTTCAAGTGCTAGTATGTGAAAGGAAGGTTTAAGCGCAAGTTTCGGGTCTTTCGCAGGTCATTTGGCCATTCAAAGGTGGAGTAGGGGAAGAAAATCGAGTTGGAGCAAAAACTTGGGCTCAAAACTCGACCAAGTTTTGACTGCCGACCAAAAAATCGACTTGGAATCCCAAAACTCGACCAAGCTCTTTTAAACTCGAACAACCCCATTGAGCTCGAGTTTTGACTTCAAGGGTGAAACTCGAGATGGGCAACCAAGAAAACTTGACAGGGTTTCCATTGATGAGGCCGAGTTATAACTGCCACGTCCAACCCTAAAAACTCGACTAAGTGTTGCCCAACTGTGGGATTAAAGTACAGTTTGTTGTATTTTCAAAAGATCCGACTTTGGAGAGCAAAACAGAGATCTAGAGAGAGAAAGTGATGAAGAACAAGTCCTAGGAGCTATTTGGAGCTCAGATACCACCATTGAAGCCCGAATGGTTCTATTGTGCGTTGGGTAAAATCAAAGGTATAACATACTTGAGTAAGAAAATGAAATCTAGACGTTGAATTGATTGGAGATTGGGACATGGTACTATACCCAAACCCTTTAGAATCTAGGTCTTAATTCTATAAATCTCATATTCTAAGATCAAGTTAAATTAATAACAACAATCGACGGTCATGATTCGTAGAAATATATGCGACATATTAAATGCACAATCTTAGCATTTAGGGTCTACGATTTAGGTAACTAAGACCTAGGATTCACTCATGAAGAGTTAGGGTATTATTATTTTTTTGACCCAAAATCTGGTTAATTCGATGTCTATATAGTATTTTCTTACTAAGGGTATATTGTACCTTAGATTTTACCCAAGGTACGATAGAAGGAACCATATAACCGTGTATATATGGTGGCGTCTTCGGTGCACTCACTTTTTTGAGTGCATTCAGTGCACTCGCTTCATAACCATCATTTTAAACATGCGATTTATATCAAAATGATGTCAATTATCACTTATAATGTGATGAACAATAACACACATGAATTTGCACAAAAACCATTGAAGATTTACTCTAATTTGAAGGATTTAGAGTTTAGAGATTTAGGGTTAGGGTTAGGGTTTATAGTTTGGGGTTTAGGGATAGAACTCAAAATTGGAGGTCTAGGGCTTAGGGTAATCCGCTAATTAGTTGTTATCATATTACAGTAATTCTACAAATTAAAATTTACAATCCGACACCTTAAGACTAGTTTTTGACTTGGGTGCATTGAACTCACTCAGCTATGATTCTTACGAATAGCCACAACCAACATGTCATCAACTATTCAAAACTCACGGTTCTAATGACATTTAATCTTCCACTAAACAAAAATTGTGACGTCATTCAACCCGCTTCACCCACCCCCACCCCAAACCCTCACCATCTTCTTCCTTTGGCCTACTGAATGAAGACAAATAAGAAAATCAAGATTTCATTGAAACCAAAATTAACAAATTCTCGGCATAACATAAAACCTAAATTCCCATCGGCGCAGAACCTCTTCCTCATTTGTTTTGTCAACTGAGACGGATTGATGATAATTTAATTTACATCATTTAATCTAACATTTAACAACAAAAAAGAACAATCAATCCGAAACTAATAAAAAGAAAATTCAATTTCCAATTTCAATCCCACTCTACACTGGTAGCTAACATACTAGATCACTTCACAATGCAATATTGGGCACACAGGAAAATAAAAAATTTATATAGCTTTAGCCTAAAGTGGAACACATTATACTTTATAAAATCAATTAATAAAAAAATCATAGCAAAAACAAAAGATGGGGGGAGCTTAATAATTATGATAAAAGTAAGGACTTTGCTACGGTGACATGCATGTCACTGCAACATGCACTTTTCGGTCGACCTCATATAGGATCAGGTCGACCTAATCTGTTGTTTCAGTGTAAAAACAGTTTAATGGTGCCTACTTTGGAGATTCATATCTTACAATTGGCTGAATGGAAATTAGAGATTAAAGGCTTGTTTTGAAGTTGAAGTGTCCCTATACACATTAAAGTACTTGGGAGCTTAATAGAAAGTTCAGAAGACCATTTTTGAACCTGGCAAAAGGCTATGCCAAAACTGGGAAACTGCCTGAAAATGGCTAAGTCTGGCAACGTGTTTGTCAAGCCTACTTTGGAGCTCAATTTGAGAAGCATGGATGCGAGTCAAGTCCAGGGGCCTTTACCACGTTAAATTACGTATTTTTTTATACAAAGGCAAAGCATTGGATGAAAGATTGAATATCTTTAAGCCTTCAAACAAAAGGCTCGAAGTTGCTACGAAGGCTGTTTTTCTGGCAGCTTGCTTGTGCTCGAAGTCTGCCAGAAAAACAGCATTCGTAGCAACTTCGACCCTTTTGTTTGAAGCCTTACAGATATCCAATCTTTCATCCAATGCCTTGAATTTGTATAAAAACATACCTAATTTAACGTGGTAGAGGCTCCTGGACTCGACTCGCATTCATGCTTCTCGGATTGAGCTCCAAAATAGAATTCACAAACACGTTTCCAGACTTAGCCATTTCCAGGCAGTTTCCCAGTTTTGGCATAGCCTTTTGACGAGGTTCAAAAATGGTCTTCTGGACTTCCTATCGAGCTCTCAATCACTTCAATATGTAGAGGGACACTCCTGCTTCAAAACAAGTCATTAGTCTTACAATTTCCATCTAGCCAATTGTATGATATGAATATCCAAAGTAGGCACCATGAACTGTTTTTACATTGAAACAATAGATTAGGTCGACCTGATCCTATATGAGGTCGACCGAATCCTAAATGAGGTCGACCGAATTCTAAATGAGGTCGACCTAATCATAACTGAGGTCGACCGGAAAGTGCAAGTCACCATGACATGCATGTCACTGTAGGCACACCCTAAAAGTAATCTTCGAACACTACACTGGTAGCTAACATACTAGATCACTTCACAATGCAATAATTGGGCACACAGGAAAATAAAACTTTTATATAGCTTTAGCCTAAAGTGGAAAACATTATAAAATCAATTAAATAAAAAATCAAAGCAAAAACAAAAGGTGGGGGGACTTAATAATTATGATAAAAGTAATCTTCGAACACTTGATCTATATCTCAAAAGCTTGAGCTCCCACCACTGCGTTGTAATGTCTTCAACCATTCCCTAGAGGCAATGCTTATTATTAGTTACTGTATCTTGGCCCGCGTTCTGTGTTGGGATATTGCTATATTTAAGTATTTTCGAAGAAAAAAATGAATTAATTTGGTTGATATCATATAAATAAACAGTATTGATCATCTAAAACAAACTTTTGGCCATCTTTCATTACATTCACCAAGTAGTAGCAGCATTAAGAAGCATCACACTCCAAGGGTTAACATCTTGTTAAGCAATAACACAGTACGAAATAATATAGAACTCCATGAGTTTACATGTCCTCAATTAGGTAACGAACTAACATGCTCACATTAACACTACTTGATCTTGTGGAAGTTCCGATATACAATTGAACCATCGGGTGGCCACATTTTCTCTTCGTAGATGGCTGAAACAAAAAAAGGGGAGAAATAGTATTTGCTAGATGCGAACTTGTTGACAATGAAAGAGACTTGGAAAGTACTATTGGGCAAGCAGCTAATCACACATTACAACATAATGCTTCATCAGAGAGACAATATGTCGTCAAACTGTAAGTAGACCAATCATAATAATTGAATGACTATTAACAAAGACCTAAGGGAAAAGCAAAAGAGATGGATTTATTCAGAAGGATAAACTTGATACTATACATCACTAAGCCACTGGAACTGGAAAAAAAATCGTTAATAAAAAATTTCAAGATGGGGTGCTCAGGGATGCAACATTAAGCACAAGGAATAAATAGGCCCCTCAAAGCACTGGACTTCCACAATTCAGAAAGATTGATTGGTCATAGTTGACCAATTTTATTACAAAACTTCTGCTATTTTGCACAGCAAAGCACGAATCAAATGATTAAGAAAAGACAGACAACACTAAGGATTATAAATAGATGAGAAATAACATTAAGTTTCCACTAAATTGGATTAGAACCCATCATCACTGTAAGCTTCCCATAAATCATATACACCGTGATCCAAGCAAATTGTTAAAGTACAGGACAATAAAATTATTAGAATTTGGAAACAAAACATAGGCGGAACCTGAAAGTTTAGAGTAAAGGCATCGAAGGTTTCTACTCCATGTAATTGCGGATGCCGATCTTCAACACAAGTTTCTAGCAGAAGAATAAAAATCAGAAAACAAAAGAGTAAAACAAATGTGATCGTTGATATTTGAGACCTACCAAAGCTGCATTAACCACTGCGAAAAAGCTCACCAGTGAATCACAAATTGGCATCCAGGCAACCAATCGTCTTGGTGGCTTTTCCCTAAATATTGATGTCGTCTTTTTAATAGAAAACTCGTTGATGACAGAGAGAACAAATCAACTTTAGACAAAGAGGAGGAATCACCTTACAACAAAAGATAGCAAATCTAGGTGACATGATCCTTTCGGAACCACACAAAACTGGCATCTGCGTGCTCTGAGCTCCGACGGTTTCTGGAAAAAAGATAAAGGAAATGCGTTATAACCCAAATATTTCTGAATCTAAGAATGAGAATATAGAAAACAAACCTTCAAGAAAAGAATCATGATAGGAGAGAAACCAAGAATCAAAGCTCATCTGAGGTTGGGAGGTGGTTGATGTATCAAGAATCTCCCCCGAAAAATCAATTTTCTGAGCATACGAACTGCCAAAAGCCTCATAGGTGAGAAACCGTGTGAGTGAAGATGAACAAGGGAAGAAAAATCGGAGACCGGTGTTAAGTGAACATGCAACTAAAGAATGCAAAAGAGAGAGACGAAGCAAAACCATCAAATTCTCACCTTAAACCATCATGCTTAACGATCTGGTTCCCGTCGATTGATCTCGTTGGCCAGACGTGTGTCCTCTCCTGCGGATCCACAATCGAAACCATGGGTCTTAAGATTACTGGCTTCGTGCTGGAATTTGACGGCCTTCCTAGCTGTGAACAGATACCCGCCGCTGAAAGGTGATAAAAAACCCTGTTGATAAAGAAAGGGAGATGAAGAAATAGCGACACGCTGAGCTCCAAAATTGAAAAGGCACTGAGCTCCAAAATTGAAAAGTTACCTTCATCGTCTTCTGCTGCTTCGGATTTCTAGCTTCTCATCTCACATAGACTGAATCTATCAGCAAAGCTCGCAGCTATGGACCTCGCACTCAAGAATAATTGGGGATTTTCGTGCTATGAAAGAAGAAGGGGAAGAAGATAGAAGAGCGGTGTGGAGCTTGACTTGGGATTTGTTTTCTTTCGATCCGAACTGAAATATTTTTTCACCACCGCGGTTATACCATCACCATCGGCGACCTCGTCGTCGCTGCCGCCACTGCCTTCCTCGACCTTTTGCTTCTTTGGCATCGATTCAAGCCTAGTTTCGCTCGAGCCGGAGCCGGAGCCGGGGTGGGGGTGGAGCCTTCGCTTGAAGGTGCCGGACTAGCATCCAAATGCAGAGGCGCGAGCTGCTGGGCATCCATGGCCGATAACGAGAACCCTAGGGTAGGGAGGGGAAACGAACAAAATTGGGGATCTCAGATTCTGAAATCTTCCCCTTGGTGACATTCAATATTAATATTATGCATTTTGATTAAAGAAATGAAAACAATTACACTATCTATTGTTGATAAGAAATTTTGGTGTTATAAATTATGAATAGCAAAAAGAAGGTACTAAAAATGTTCAATTGAAAATTTTCATGATTGATTTAAGCAGAAAGACAACAAAATATTATTTGGGACTAAATAGTATTTTGAAATAAATTTATAGATATGCTTGTAATTTTAATTATTCTTAATTATAACTAATTAAAAATTATTAACAAGTGTGAACACAGGCACACAGCGTACGACCGTCGTACGCTAGCCTTTGCCATATATATTAATTAATAATAAAAAACAATTAGCGGTCGGGTTCGCACATATATTCTCCCCGTGTACATTTCTTTTTCCCCATCATGCGTCGTTTTCCATTTGCATTTCCATTTTCTCCAAACCAGGGCGAGCAGAGCAGGAACAGTGGAGCTCAGTAAAAATTCCAAAGCTCCAATCTTGAGCCCTAGTGATCCAAAAATCCCGTAAGTAATGTCTAATTCATCTATATAGCGTGATTTATCAATTTAGAGCTTTAAAACGAGTTTTTGGTTCAGGAATTTCTTGAATTCTCGAAAAGTCAAATTAGGGTTTCGGAGTATCCGGAAGCCGGATTGAGCCCAAATTTCATATACGAGCTTCTTGCAGCGAGGTAAACAATCCTCTGGTTCTAATCCCTGAATTTCGGCAATTATTTAGGTCTTGTCCAAATCGCTGAATTTAGCTCCGGCCAGGGTTTGATGTGTTTTTATCGAGAATTTGACCCGGAGCCTAGTATTAACTTTGACGGGGATACTGCATCGGATATTAGGACGGTCTCGGATTTTAATTCGGGGTTTATTGTGAAATTGAAGGTTAAACCGGTGTTTGAACGACCAGAACTGGTGAGGGATTAGCACGGCATACCGGGTTTGTCGTATCACGATAATTATATTGATGCTTAGAATTGATCTAGGTGAACTAGAATGGCATAATTAGGGGTGTATGGACCTTTCTGCTATATGATGAACTATAGACTGCTGTATGATATTATTGACTTGCCCTAATTGATATGGACCTTGTTTATGTTGATGATTGCATATATGTTGCCAGATGTGGGTTTAATTGTGAATATGCCTTATGATGGTTCGAGAAGGTGATTGGATATGATTTTTCATGATTGTTGTATTTGGATGCACAAGTGGGAAAATATATATTCACTGGTGATTATTTGATGTTTTAAGAGGATGACTTGCACGAGGGTTTATCTCGAGGAAGTGCAATTATACGACTCCTGATTTACCTATGTTGAGCCAATTGTGGCCAGGTTAAGTACATGTGCAAGTAACGAATTACGATTAAGTAAGATGAGATACGAATCATGTATAAGGATACCAAATATGAGTGTTGTGGTCTCACGGTCAACTACATAGTAATTAGGACTCCCTATGCTATTACTCTATTATGATATGTATGATAGTCACACCTCTCATGTGGTGGTGACTGAAGATTTCTTACAAGATATGACCACACCCAGAGTCGTGTCGGGGTATGACTACACCCATAGTGGTGTAGGGTATGTATGACCACATCCGACGGGATGTTGGGGTATGTGTGACTACATCCGACGGGATGTGGGGTATGTTTCCCGGGAGAGTTGTTAGCATGGGAGTAGCCAGACGCCTATAAGTAAAACATGATAAGATGCATATGCATAAGTCAAGGTGGTTGAGTCTTTTGCCCATTAGGATATGAGGATGGTTGAGGTCCGATCCTAGTGCTTTGGCTTGTTTGCTAGATGTATGGTAGTGGTATGCTCTGTTATGAACTCACGATGCTATGATTATCTCACTCATCTATGAGCTGACCCTCTTTTATTATTTTCCTCTGCTCATGCTATGTGTAAGCAGATCATCAGCAGTAGCAGTAGCAAGTACATAGGTGGGAGCTGAGCAAGAGTTGAAGGCAAGATGAGTTATGATCTTCAACTACTCTGTGCTTGGACTACTACTTGGGATTTTGGCCAGTGATCCACACCTTTTTGTAAAAATGTTTTGAGAATGTTTTTCATGTGCATACTAGCTTCTGATGTAGTATTAGCTATCCACAGGTGTGGAAAGTTAATATGTGTATATTTGTGTGTAATTGTGTAAGTTGTGATGATTATGGCATGTATCAGTATGGTATGCAGTTATGTAGTATGAAATTGTGACTATGGCAATGAAAAGCCAATGTATATGGTTGTGAGTATATGTGTATGTCTATGGATGCAGGGATTTAGATAAATTATTTTGCAGGTCTAGTTGCAAGAACTTTTAGCCCATTACGCGAATAATTCATATCGAAATTTTATTTGGGTAATGTTGTAATTAATGTAAAATGTTGTAATTAATGTAACACCCGAGATTATTTTCGCTGCAACTGTATGAACAATATGATCAGGCAAAACGTACAGGGTAGGGTGTTACATTGTACCTGATTGAGGAGCTAGGGGGAATCATACCTAAGTGAGTTCCCAGCTTGTAATTAGTATAGTAGTTAGTAGAGTAGTTTAGTAAATCAATCCTTAATCTAGTTTTCTAGATAATGGACTGAAGCTGAGTAATAGTAACTCTAGAGACCCGTGGATTCGATATTTATTACTTGTGTCACTATATTGCAGTCCCTTTCATTGGTTACACTTGACAATTGTTAGGTATTGTGGTTTAACAAGTGAGAAGAAAAAACACAATTGAAAGCTTAGCAATTCATTCATTGTCATTACTAGAATCGAGACACCCAAAAGCCATTAGGAAAGGAGATCCCTTTCCCTCTCTCTCTTTCTTTCTCTTGCTCTGTTATTCATGAAAACAAAACGACAAATTCCAAGATATATGTTTGGGAAGAGGGTGAAAACCCCAGTAAAGGATGACGGTAGCAAGCGAGGGAAATGATAAGAAGGGGAGTAAAATCGAGGCATGAGGCGGTGGTTGGTGGAATCCGGGGAGTTTGGCGAGAGCGTCGTCGCCGCCGCTGCCGATAGGGAGGAAAGAAAAAGAGAACTCGGTTGGGGAAGAGATGGGGTGAGATTTATGGGATTCTTTTGATTTTTAATATTTTTTTTAGAAAATAAATTATTATGTAAAATTAATTAATATCTTGTGACATGCCAAAAGGTTAATTTTCTTGTCAGTTGCCACATCAAAAACTTTCAACGTCATCAAGAATTTTGCCACGTCAGAGTCAACTAACTGTTGACCGGATGGAAAGTTAACGGTTTGGCTAATAACTTATTTTTGAAAAGATTTGGCTATTAATTTGTTTAAAAAGGAAAGATTTGGCTAATAAATTATTTTTATCCAATATGTTACTATGTCTTGAATTTATAGGTATCAATCGGGCGGGTTCAGGCTGGGTTCAATTGGGTTTGGGATCAAACGGGTTGCGGGTTCACTGGGTTGCGGGTTTATCGGGTTCGGATTCATCGGATTCGGGTTCAAATGGGTTGCGGAAAAATCGGGTTACGAGTTCATCGGGTTTTGAGTCGGTCGGGTTGCGGGCGGATTGGGTTGCGGGTTGTTCGGGTCAGCGCATTGAGTAACTTACTCCTTACTCGTTACCAACTTACACATTTTATTACACTAATTTAAAATATTTTTCTCAATTTTTAACCAATTTCTTTGTACCTCGTCTATATACTTAAATTTTAAAAAAACTAGTCAAAATGTTGAATCAATTTATATGACTTGCAAACTTTTTATGTAATTAATCATAATTGGTAAAGTACACTAGCTAATAGTAATGGTTATATCAACATTTGCAACCAAAAGACACCATTAATTATTTATTTGGTATCTTAATATTATTTCATTAGTAATTGGATTATAGTATCTCGTTTAGAATAACCATGCAAATCTGGTATTTGGCGTATTGTATTTGGCAAAAGCAGAGTGGTAAAAGAAGTTATTTCGAAATAACTCATTGCCATAATAACTTTAGTAAACTGTTGTCAAACGAGTTATTTGTAAAATTGTCCGATTTACCCTAAAAATTGAAGCATTAAGGATTAACAATCAAAATTAGTAAAATTGTTGTGACTTCAATCATAACTTACTTAATAGCATATATCATATACACTTAGACTTACTCTCAATCAACAATATTAAGTTAATACATGTTGTTGATCGTATACCCTAAACCATCAATATATTATACATTAACAACATACCCTATACCCTAACCATATATCCCTATGAGTTGTGATTTTGCTAGTATAGTTAATTTAAAGTGAAATTCATACTTTGATTTTCGAAACATAGATAAAAAAGTGATAATTGCTATACTCTAACCATATATCCTATACTCTACACCATATACCTTGTACCCTAACCACGTACCATAAACATAAATTAAAAAGGGAGCTCCTGCCGTTAAATAAAAAACTTAGAACCGTCAAACCATCAATAGCTTATACCCTAACCATATACACCATAAACCATCAGTACCTTATACCCTATACCCTAATCATATACTTTATACCCTAAACAAGGAACCGTCAAATATTACTTATCAAGTTTAGTATAATTGTTGGCTCATATTCACCCGCGCCTAAATTTTCCATTCCAAAGTTCCCATCCAAACCTCCCTCTCATTTTCCCTTCCAAAGTGACCCGCAACCCGATTAACCAAAATTTTCAAACCCGCAACTCGACTGAGTTATTGCAATCGTAAGACTTAATAGGCCAAGTTTAACACTCATTTTGAAATGAAAGTGCAGCTTGAACACAACTTAAATATGCGAAAATTTTACGAAGTGTTGTAAAATAAAGATCATGTAGTGTTTAAATTGCAATAAATGTAGAAGCATAGAAAACAAGTAAACAAATTAAGTGAATTTTTTTCAAATAATTGATTGCGGTAAACACCAAATTTGCTTTCTTCTTTCTTTTTCACAAAAACAATTAAAATACTAAAATTCTCCTCTCTTTTTCTCCTTTCATAAATTAGAAACACTAAATTTTTCCTTCTATTTCTCTTCCATAAAATTGAAAGAACAAATTTGAAATTTCCCTACTCTTTCTCTTCAATTTGAAGAACCAAAATTTCCTCTTCCTTATTTTCTTCAAAAAAAATTGAAAACTCAAAATTTCCCTACTTATTTCTCTTTCATAATCGAAATAACCAAATTTTCCCAATTATTCGCTTCCCACAAATCAAAACCACCAAAATTCCCCCTTTCCCACTCTATTATTAATTATTAATATTCACATTGTGTTGATTTTATATTTGATATTTATTTTTTTAATTTTGTTAAATAACTTAGTGTGCAAGTGCACTTCACGTTTACAAAAGTGTATTTTCCCTTAAATTTTTGTAATTTTCTTAAAATACAAGTGAGTTTCATATTTTTAAATTTTCTATACGAAATGAAGACATAATTTTACCTAAGTTTAGAATTAAAACTTTATTTTGAAAAACTATGTATTATATAATATAATAATGATTCAAGTGGATTAGGTGAAGTTCGGGTTGAGTCAGTCGGGTTGCGGGTTAGTCGGATTCAGATCAATCGGGTTTGGGGTAATCGAGTTGCGGGTCTATCGGGTTGCGGGTTAATCGAGTTGCGGGTCATTCGGGTTGTGGGTAGTCGGTTGCGGGTCAATCGCATTGCGGGTCGGGCGGGTTATGGGTTGTTGACTTTTAGTCAATTCGGGTTGCGGGGCAGGTTGATCGGGCGGGTTAGTCGGGTCGGGTTTTGTTTTGACACCTATACTTGAATTATTATTCTGATTAGTGGCATTTGGTAGAAATATAGTAAGCATTGATGTGGGGATGCACTAGCTTTGGGTTTAAATTTGAGATTCTTTCTGGGAATCAAAGGTCTTGTCCAGGACCCGCTTTACCAAGCCAGCCTTGCATCCAGCTTTCATTCAGATGATCAGCACGATCACGACATTTCGGGTCGTGACAGTAGCTGCGGGCAAATGAGCGGCTTTGAAGTGGAGTCTTGGCTTGGATGCGCCACTGCTTGCCCAAGTCACCAATCGTCCCCTCCATTCCTCAATAACCATTTTTCCTCTGCCATCTCGCTACTTTCTGAATATTGTCGAACATGCAGGCTGGAAACGTTTATGTTTTTAGAATCTCCAGTAAATAGATGGAAGAGAGAAGAAAGAATGAAAATTAAAAATGTTGGGGGAAAACATATGTGCATTTTTACATGCGTGCTTCAAGCGGATAAAATCCGGCGAATCTGCAGAAGGAGACATGAAACTGGGGGTAGACTATGAGAATTAGAACAAGCGGTGGGAGCCAGACTCTAATATGATATAGAATTTGATAAACTAATATTCAGAAATGAACAAGTCACGGATTTTACGTGGTTTCTCCGAATGGCGAAACTAGTCCACGGGAGAGATCAACTCTCTGGTTTGTTTCCTTATTTAGCTTGTTCAATCATGGCCGGCGGCCTTACATGGGTTTTATACCCTTTGGTACAATCGGCGAGTTGGTGAGCGGTGGGAATGTAGCGGACAACAAGACAACCTTCTTGGACGAGTTGACGGACAAAATGATAGTCCAATGCCATATGCTTCATGCGAGAGTAGAAGACGGGATTGGCATAGAAGTATGTCGCGCCAAGATTATCAGAGTAGAGTGTCAGGGGAGTATGGAGCGGATGGTGGAGCTCATTGAGCAGATTTTGTAGCCATTCCACCTCGGCACTGGCATGAGAAATCGCGCGGTATTCGGCTTCGTGCTTGATCGGGCGATGGTTCGCTGCTTCTGAGAGCGCCAAGAGACGAGGGTGGAGCCAAGATAGATGAGATAGGCCGAGGTGGACGAGCGATCATCCAAGTCGCCGGCCCAGTCGGAGTCGGCAAAGGCAGTGAGTGATAATGGTTGAGTGGAGCGCCGAATAGACAAACCATGACTGAGAGTACCCGCAATGTAACGAAGCAGGCGCTTCAGACTCTGCCAATGAGAGGCGGATGGCGAGTGCATGAACTGGGATAGTTTGTTGACGGAGAAGGCGATATCAGGGCGAGTATAGACCAAATATTGTAGAGCTCCAATGATTTGACGGAAGCGGGTAGAGTCGGAGGGTGCTGCGCCGTCATTAAGAGTAAGAGAGACGGTGGAGGCCATGGGTGAGGGAGTTGGAGCGGCGGCGATCATATCAAACCGGTGGAGAATATCCGTCATATACTTATGCTGGGAGAGAAGATAGCCATCAGGGGTAGGAATGACCTCAATACCGAGGAAGTAATTGACATCCCCCAAGGTTTTGAGTGCAAAACGGTGCGAGAGAGCCTCTTGGAAGGTAGCAAGGAGCTGCGGATCATTCCCCGTGAGTAAGAGATCGTCCACATAGACAAGAAAATATAGGAGCACTCCAGCCCGATGGTAGACAAACAAGGAGGAGTCAGAGATGGTCTTGGTGAAACCAAACTCAAGGAGAAATGAGCTGAGGGCGGTATACCACGCCCGAGAAGCCTGACGAAGACCATAGATCGCACGCTTGAGGCGACAGACATGATGAGGTCGATTCGGATCGATGAAGCCGTGGGGTTGGAGCATATAAACCTCATCATCAAGAGGGCCTTGTAAAAATGCGTTGTTGACGTCAAAGTGGGCAATGGACCAGTTGTGAGACAGAGCCAGGGTAAAAACCGTCGCACAGTAACGGGTTTGACCACTGGGCTGAAAGTATCACCAAAGTCAACCCCTGGCCGCTGATGAAACCCCTTAGCGACCAGACGAGTTTTGAACCGAGAGATATAGCCAGCGGGATCTCGTTTGACCCTGAATACCCAACGATTGCCGAGGACACTATAGTGAGGAAGACGTGGAACTAGATCCCAGGTGTCATTGTCATGGAGAGCCTGATATTCAGCCGTGAGAGCATCGGACCATTCGGGATATAATAAGGCCTCCTTGACCGAAGCTGGCTCGAGCGGCGATAATGAGGAAGGAGAGGTCGGGCCTGTAATGGAGTGAAACAGGCGCTTGGGATTAAAGATCCCATCTTGGGCCCTGGTGCGCATACTGTGGAACCGCGCCAATGGGGGAGGCTGGGCAGGCTGTGGAGGCGAAGGCCCAGAAGGTGGTGTAGAGGGCACATCGGATGGCCCAGTGGCCGAGGAAGCGCCAGATTGAGCTGCTGAGGTGTCCTCGCCAGGGGAGGCTGATGCCGAGAGGGAAGTCGAAGAAGCGGGCCCAGGCGAGGCCGGGCTGGGAAGTGGCAAAGTGGGCCGGCCCGCTGGAATGGAGGTGATGTGTGAGCCTGTATCAAATAATCATGAAGCAGGAGATGGGGCGGCGGGAGCAGCCTGTGAAACAAAGCCTGGAAATATAGTTTCCACAAAATGCACATGATGAGAGAGGTAAATGCGATTAGTGGTGGAATCAAAGCATTTATAGGCACTCCGCTGGGGGCAATAGCCAAGGAAGATGCAGGGACGAGAGCGAGGCGCAAGTTTGTTGGTTGCATAAGGTCGAAGTCAGGGATAGCATAAACACCCAAAGATACGAAGTTTATGATAATTTGGTGTTTGGTTAAAGAGAAGTGTAGGGAATTTGGCCACGAAGAGCGGATGAAGGAAGACGATTAATAAGATAAATCGCAGTGGAGAAGGCATACGACCAAAAAGTAGATGGAAGATGGGCATGATGGAGAAGAGTAATACCAGTTTCAACGAGATGACGATGCATGCGTTCAGCAAGACCGTTATGCTCCGGGGTATGAGGAGGAGTGAGCAGGTGACTGATCCCATGAGTTGTGAGTGTGGAACATAGTTTAATGAACTCGCCACCACCATTAGTGTATATACGCCGAATAGTAGTAGAGAAAAAAATTTCAACCATGGTACGAAAATCAAGGAAAGTTTGAAGGACATCATATTTTTCTCGAAGCGGATAATACCAAGTGTAACGAGTGTAGTGATCAACAATAATCAAATAATATTGAAAACCATCAATAGAGGCAACAGGAGCTGGTCCCCAAACATCAGTGTGTAAAAGATCAAAAGGTCGTTCACTAGTAAGAGATGTAATACCAAAGGGAAGTTTATGGGATTTATTCGAAAGACAAGAATCACAATGACTGAAAGACGATGATGATGAAACTGGCAGGGAGTGAGAGTGAAGCAGACTACGAAGTGAATGAGCAGATGGGTGGCCCAGGCGTGAGTGCCAAGAATTTGTGGTAGTGCGAGTTGAGACAAGTGCCATGCGAATTGGTTCAGCCTGCGGCGGAAGCTCGTACATATCACCTCTTTTCCCCCTCTCAACATCTGCGCCCTCGTGCGAAGATCCTTAACAACAAAATGTGTGGCAAAAAATTTTACACGGACACCGGGTTAGTACGACATAATTGAGCCACCGAAATAAGATGCTTCTTAATACCAGGAACATGTAAAACATCATTCAAAGAGAGAGCATGAAAGCCAATAGTGAATTGTGAGGAACCGATGTGACTTATACGCAAACCTGAGCCATTGCCAACAATTAATTCGTCAGGTCCTGTGTAGTAAGAGTAGAGAGAAAGATTGCCGAGATCCGCCATCACATGATGGGAGGCGGCTGAATCCATTAGCCACGGATTCGAGGATGACTGGCTGCCAGTAGAAGGCTGGGAGGTTGTAGCCGTATTGGTATAATGGGCCTGAGCCTGGCGATTGTGGAGATGGGCCTGGCAGGCCTGAGGGAAGAGCTGAAAGCACTGGCGCACTGTGTGCCCAGGCTTCTCACAGTAGTGACAAATGATGCGGGCTCGCCTAGCAGGAGGCCCAGCAGTGTCTCCAGGAGAAGATGGGCCGGAATGGGAGTGTCGTGATGGGCTTGGTGCACGCAGAAGTGGACCTGGCGGCCCGCGAGGTGAAGTGGCAGCAAAGGAGGGCAGCGAACCCCTAGGAGAGCGTGGTTGGGATGAGCCGCCATGGCGATGTCCTTGTGCATAGAACGCAGTCGGAACAGAGGTAGGCTGCCGAGCTTTAAGATCAGCCTCGAATTCAACCAAAGAATCGACCAGATCCTCAAGAGTGAGACCGGGTCCGCGAGCACGAACGGCAGCCGAGAAAGAATGATAATCT
Source organism: Linum tenue (assembly GCA_946122785.1). NCBI lineage: Eukaryota > Viridiplantae > Streptophyta > Magnoliopsida > Malpighiales > Linaceae > Linum > Linum tenue. The sequence continues at coordinate 3,067,686 of CAMGYJ010000010.1, read as the reverse complement.
TCGCCAAGGCCGCGCAGACAGTGAACAATAAGGTCGATGTCTTTAACCGGTTCGCCTATAAGGGCGAGTTCAGCAGCAGTGGTCTTCAGATCATTGACAAAAGTGAGAATGTCTTGTTCGCCTTTGACAGATTTGGCGAGTTTCCCTTTCAGGTGAATGATACGCCACTGAGCATTGCTCGCGTATAGCTTTTCCAGAGTTAACCAAGCCTCTCGGGCGGTGGAAGCGGTAGAGACAAATGAATAAATTGATTCATCAATTGAACATCTCATAGCATGGAGAATTAATTTGTCTTGCCTGAACCAGATACAACCTAATCTATTTTCAAATCCATTACAATATTTACACGTAAATTTACATGATTTTGAGATTTGAGGGGCTATAGCCTATAGCCTCTCTTGGCTATAAGGGGCTCCGCCACTGGTTCCGTCCAGTATACGGAACTTCTATTTCTCCCACAATAATGGACCGGGCCGAGTGTGCTGATGGAGCGGGAGGCCTGCTGAGATCGGGCCTGATCCAATAGAGACATATGGAATCGTTGGTGTTGCTTGATTGGGCTTTGTCGGCCGTTGCGGCGAGGATGATGAAGAGGTGAGAGAGGAGAGTCGGCGAGAAGGCTTGGCTGAAGTCGACGGCGAGGAAGACGAATGGATAGAGAATGATTCACAGGTCACAGCTGGAATTCCGGCACCTTGCATCACCAGCTACCAGCTCTAAATTCTTCCGCCACCGTGTATCTCTGCTCGTGGCGGACGTTGACCCTTTCTATTTTGGTTTTTAATTTTTTCGTTTGGATTTTCTAATTTTAAATTTTTTGTTTATATTTTCTATTTTTATAATTTATAACTATTTTTATAATTTAAATTAAAAATTATAAGGTGTCAATGACGTGGTATCTACGTGTCTGTCACGTTTTTCCACGTCAACAACATTCAATGTTCAGTTGACCACCGTATGATCAACTGCGATTTATCACGGTAAATAAAATTTTCAGGATATTGATATGACAACTATTATACGCTGAAATATTTTTGAATATGAAAAAGTCGAGATATAAGTGAATTTTTTTTATAATTCGGGTTTTTTAAGTATTGTTAAACCATTTAATGACCAATGAATGAAAAGAGGATTAAATATTATAGTTTTCTGTTACGTCGAATTTGGCGAGAGAGAATGATCAGTATGAATTGATGATGTAAGAAGCTGCAAAGTGAGTGACCAATAAAGTAGAATTGTTTTTAGACGGACGAAAACGTGAAATATTTGATAAACCAAATGACGAAACTTATAAATTAGCTCTTCCCCCCTTTTCTTCCTTTCTGTTCTATTCCTTTCTGTTCCATTGTTTCGTCTTTTCCCCCCTCCTCTGCTGGCGAAGGAAAGAAAGCGATCGAGCAGAACCGCCGGCGACTGTAGGCGGTGAAGGAGCTGCATCTTCCGGAGGCGTAAGCTTGATTCAAAGAGCAAGGTGTGCGATTCTTTTCGGCCAAGATTGAGCAAGGTACGTGACCTCTCTTCTTGGACATTATCTGCTAAACACTTCAGCGTTAGTTAGGACTAGGGTTGTACGATTGCTTCTTCCGAATCATGCTTCATAGCCATTATTGAAGCTGAATGCTCTATCGGAACAGTGCTTCGACCTCATTTGTAGTTTGCGGGCACTTGACAATGGCCTGTTGTTGGTTGAGCGAGGAGATAGAGTAGCGAGTTAGAAACTCCTCCTCAACCACCCTGCATCTAAGAGCACAGCCACATATTCCTTCTGAATCCAAGGGCTGATCCAATTTCAAGCTCACTTGAGCTATGCTACTGATTGAATTTTGCAACGTCAGTAATGCTGATTTCTCTTCGACTCTGGCGTCTATGCTGTCTGTGTTTGATTTTGTGGTAATACCTAGGGTCAATTTGCTTTAATGACTCGCTATGATGTTTGATTCCGTTGCTACCTCTACGTGTTCGACTCTTTTCCTCAAAGAGCCGATTGAATAGGACCTTTTGGCTTCAATGACTCACTATGATGTTTGATTCCGTTGCGACCTCTACGTGTTCGACTGTTTTCCTCAGAGAGCCTATTGAACTCTTTGAAGGTGTGTGGTTATAGGAAATTTTGTTTATCTATATTTATGCAAGTTTACAGCAACTGGATTAATTATGCATGGTTGGTAGGTGCAGATTAGGCACATGTGTCACGTAGCTAATAACTCTCTGAAGGTGTATGGTTGTAGGAACTTTTGCTTATCTATATTTATGTAAATGCATAGCTATTGGATTGATTAGGTAGGTGGCACACATGCATGGCTGATGGGTGCAGATTAGGTACATGTGTCACTTAGCTAATAATTGGAGTATTGTATTGATCTTCGACTTTAAAATTCCAGGGTGCTGTTATATATTGTCATATTGGTCTGTTTCTTTGGTTATTAAGATGGTTAAATATGAGGTAAGGATTAGGCAGCATATTATTGTTGAAAGTCAATTCTAACCCTAAAACTTGAACTATTATTCAATTTGAAAATGGGACATTGTCTGCTTAAGCTTCAGCGTCAGTTTGGACTAGGGTTGCTCGTCATAGCCATTGTTTGTTGCTTGTTCGACTGTTAGTTGGGTGATCCCTTATGTTGAGAGGCTGACTTCCAGTTTTTCATTGATTCATATACCATGCTCTCTTCTTACCTGTTTGTTTGCCTTTCATATGCGAGAAAACTCTATGGCTTGCTTGAATTTTGAGTTCTTATTACTGGTGTAGCCGATTTAGGGTTGAGCATCATAGCATCTCGATGATTTGTATGGAGTCAGGCCCTTTCACCAAATGAAAAGCAGAGCTACTCAAGAACCACATAGCAGTAGGCAGTACCATTAGTGCTAATAAGAATTTCAATTGCAGATGCCAAGAACAAGGTCCACTGTTTTTCTGAGGAGCTTCAACGCCGCACACCAGGCAGTAGAAGCTGCCAACTGGAACAACGGTTGGAATGAAGAAGGTGCGGATAAATGGTGGAGCAACGAAGAGGTTGATGTGGCAGACCTGACACGAGTTGCTGTCCGCAGAGCTGGAATTGTGACCCGACTGAAGCATGTGATTTTGAAAGACTTGAATGATGTTGCCGCTTTGGCATGTGTTGATACTTACCGCCGCCTCCATCAAACGTTCGATTACCAAGTCAGCATGTATCCGATGGGGTATAGCAGGTATAGGGTTTACAGAGGTGTGAGCTCAGATCTAAACAACGAGATCTGTGATGCCATGGGACGCAATGGATTCATTGTCGATTTTCAGGTAAATGTTGCACATTATCTTGGCTGATGTTTGTAAATTATTTTTTCTAATCAAAACTCTTTTTGGTGATGCAGTGTCCTCGGAATATATCAAATGTGGCTTTGAAGGCATACTCTTCTGCATGGAGCAAGTACAGCGCAGCACAGGATTTGGTGGCGAAGCACCGTAGGTCGCTAATCGATGCAATTTTATATCCCAACAGGTACATTGAGCTGCCTTCTGAGTTTGGGGAGGACCCAGACGGTTATGTTGAATCTCGTAGGTCGCTAATCGATGCAATTTTATATCCCAACAGGTACATTGAGCTGCCTTCTGAGTTTGGGGAGGACCCAGACGGTTATGTTGAATCTCTAAGGCAGAGGGTGACTGAATGTGCTGTAAGGTGTCTGAAGATGAGAACAATCCTTCTCATGCACCCGGGGGACGAGAAACGCCTCTGCAGTCTCCTCGTCTATCGTGATAGTTTTCTCCATCCTCCGGACTATGAAGGGGAGGCGCTACCTGCCCGAGACTTCTACCATTTCGAGGTGTATAAGCACGTGAATGACCCGAATCTCTTGCATACATTTTATGAAGCCCTACGTCTCATTCGTTACGGTATGCATTACCATGGAGCAAACTACAAGATGCCCCCTGCTTTGAAGTCACCAGGTGCTGAGTTTGTCTATGCCTGATTGACAGAGGGGAGGGAAACGGATTGTTGGTACTGAATTTGTCTATGCATGATTGACAGAGGCAGGTGCTGAATTTGTCTATGTTTGATTGACAGCGGGGAGGGAAACGGATTGTTGGTACTGATTTTGTCTATGTTTGATTGACAGTGGGGAGGGAAACGGATTGTTGGTACTAAATTTGTCTATGCTTGATTGACAGTGTGGAGGGGAACAGATTGTTTGTACTGAGATTGTCTATGCTTGATTGATAGAGGGGAGGGGAACGGATTGTTTGTTGTTTGTGTCGGTTTTCTTGTAAAGCGTGAGATTTGTCTCTGTGTCCAAATTTGAGAGGGAGGGAAACCCCTCAGTCTCTCCACTCTCGTCTTTTTTTACACAGGTTTTATATCTCTATGATCAAAATCACTCTCTTAAACCCAAAAAAGAGTCTCTGGCCCCACCTGACGGCAAGCAATTTGGAGGGTGGTACGACTGTGTATTAAGTATTTGGAAACCGCTAATATGAAAGAACAACGAGGTGAATAACGCGCAAAAGTGCAAGCTAGCTATTGTTTTTTTACCAAGTAGGCTTACGTTTATGACGGAATTATTACTAAGTTGCCGTTGTGGATTTTTACAAACACTAATGTAAATAGCCTCTTTGTGAGAACATGTCTAAGTTTAAAATTTCAGCCCTACTGCTTAAATTTAGGAAGAATACATCCCCTTCACTGTGCATACAGACACCTTTTACTGTACAACGTGACTGGGATGTACTGTTTTAGATTGGCATGTCCTTCTGTGTGGACTGGAGTTCGGTGGGGTCTCATTCGGATTGGATGGGGGTTTGATGGCTCGGTCGTTGTGGGACTGGTCGTTAGCTTCTATTTGGCCTGTCAGGGGTCTGATGGTGGCTCTTGAGCGCGTTGGTCGTCAGAGATCTACAAGTGACTTTGGCCCGAACGAGTGCACGGATCGAGGCTCTTTGGGTGTTCTGTTGGGGAGGGATTGCTGGGGTTGAGAAGTTGGAGGGCGTCATGATTAGTCTCCGTTTGGAGGTGGGAGTTGGGCCCCGTTCGCGGCTCGAAGTGTTGGAGGTGACTGCAGTTGTCATGGGGAAAGGCATGGAGTCAGGTTATGGGAGGGTTTTCAGAGAACCAGGATATGGTGCACCACTTGGATTTTGGAGAATGGTTCTCCATTCTATCCAACGGCCCACAAAAGTGTTCTTTTAAATTAAAGGCTCAGATCTATTAGAGTAATAGATAGCGGATTATGTGACCCACGACCTGAAAAAGTAGATGACTTGTGAGCTTTATTTTTAACACAATATAACTAATACATACAATTTACAAGTGATATATGTATATTCTTGTTGAACAAAAATAATATTTGTATTGAACAAAATACATATTTGTACTGAGCAAAAGTTATATTTGTATTGAACAAATATACACATTAGAAAAACATATTCGTATTAAATAAAAAATGATATTTGCATTGAATAGAAAACATATTCCATACGTTTGATTTCTATATTTGTAATTTTCACAACTCTTATTCAAAATAATATACCATGCATTAAAAACCATATTCTTACTACATACAAAGCATATTGCTACTGATCACAAAACATATTTGTACAAAACAGAAATCATATTCAGCATTTTCAAGAACTTCTATTCCCTACGCTCTCTCTTCTGTCAGCTCCTTTTTGAGTATGCAGGCCCCAAAAACAGCTTTTTGTCAGCTGCTTTTCACTATGCTGACCTCACAATCCACTATCACTTTCCGTAACAAATCTGAACCATTTATTAAATGGATAAATTGCATGGTTGGTCACTGAAATTACTAAAATCGTTCACCTTTGGTCACTAAAAATATTTAATTCCATTCATGGTCACTAAAATTAGTTAAATATTTCAAATTTGGTCACTCTCCGTCCATCTCCGTTAACTTTTGCTTATGTGGCAGTCAACTCTCATTTCTAACTATTAAAAAGATAAAAATAAAATTATAAACTATTAAAAGAAGGAACAAACGGGGAATACTACTCCTCTCTCCTCCTGATTCCGCCTAGCCTCTGTCTCTGTTTTCTCCGCTGTCGCCAGTGGCGGATCCAGGGGGTGGCCACCCCGGGCCCCGGCCCAGCCCTCCCCTGATTCGGAGTTAGTATAGTGTTTATGAATTTTCGATTTTAGTTATTCGGTCTGGTGTTATTTTATAATAAGATTGCGTGTAACTAGAAAAATGATTCAGATTAACATATTCAAATCACTACTATAAATTTAGCCTAGAAATTCTAGCTTCAAAGACTATTTTTCTAAAAAAAACAATGAAATCTAAAATTCTAAAAGTTTAAAAGTTTAAAACGTAAAAGACTACAAGAAATATGAGGTTTGTTCCCTTGAAAATTTACTAAAGCAGTTAGTGGATATAGGTATGGACACACAATGCACGATTGATTTGTCTAGTTTTGACGCTGCTCGTATCAACAACTACTACAAGGAGAACCTTTTCAACAATGAAACATATGAAAACTGATCTCGCAACAAAATGAACGATGAATTTTTAGCCGATTGCTAAAGTATTTTATTTAAAACAATGTATACTGTTGGTATGGATGTGGACTCCATTATTGATGCATTCGCTAAATTAAAATAACGTCGTTTACAATTTATATTGTAAAAAACTATAGTGTTTTTTTACGGTTCTAATTTTTTAATAAAATGCGGCCCAGTGCTCTTCTATTCTATGTTCTGGATCCGCCGCTGGCTGCCGCTTCAACCACTCTGCCACCGCCACCAATTCAGCAACTCTCGTTGTCTCTGATTCTCAGTCACTTGTGTGGGTTTCAAGTTTCTTTGTACCATGACCAGCGGCGGATCCAGGATATAGTAGAGCACTGGGCCGGATTTGAACAGAAAATTAGATACCGTAAACAAAAATATATAATAATAATTATAGTTTTCATTACAATATCAATTGCACACGACGGTCTTTCAATTTAGCAAATTCATCAATAATTGAGTCTTCATCCATACCAATAACATACTCTCTCTCAAAGAAAATAGTTAAGCAATCAGCCAGATATTCATCCCCCATTTTGTTGCGCAAATCAGTCTTCACATGCTTCATTGCTGAAAAGGATCTCTCTGTAGTAGCTGTTGAAACTGGTAATGTTAACACTAGACGAATCAGCCGGCATATCAATTTGTACTTTGTGTCCATCTCTGTTTCCACCAGCTTCTCTAGTAATTTTGCTAGGGAAGAAACCTCATATGCATGACTACGAACCACATGGTCGGCATAATATCCTAGCTCATTCTTCAAACAATGCAACTCATTACCTTCAAAGTCTTGAGGATAAAACTCTTCAGCAAGTTTGTAAATCTTTTCTTCATCAAATGACCGGAAAGAACTTTTAGGATCTAGTGCACCACTCAACTGAAGCAATCTAACTGATGACTCGTTGAATCTTGAATCCAATGTTCCCAACTGAAAATCTATGCACTGATCAAATCCCTTTTGCACCAATGCAGAAGTTTGACTTCCATGCATCTTATCTCTAAACAAAAAGCATGGGAAACAATATGCTTTATGTGTTGTAGGTGAATACTCCAACCAATCAAATTGTGAATACCATGCTTCTTGAAAGCGACGAATTTTATCTGGATATTCTCGGGGCTTATAGTCCGTGAGCTTTGGTTGATAAGCCTTGTGTATGAGGTACTTTCTCCTGACCTCATCTCTCAACTCAATAGCCCAATCACATATTTGTTTCCTCTTTCCTGGATCTCTTTCAACTTCAATTCCACCGTCAGATGATTGATGTAGATTACCAGATAGAGGAGAAGTAGATGATTGGTTTTGCTCTAGAGAGGAAGATGGTTGACCTTCGATAGGAGGAATGTCTTCTATTTGACTCGTTTGAGATTCCTGACGTTGATAGTAAGAAAACAACGTCGTTTTCGCCTTTTTATTTGGTGGTTGAGAAGATGTCATGATAAAGTATATTAAACCTGCATAATCAATTAATCATACAAAATAACACAACATAATCAATTAATCTTACACCTGTATGATCAATTATTCAAAAGAAAACAAACCAAAGTTCAGATTTGGGAGCAGTCAAAAGAAAACAAACAAGTTGGGATTTGGGAGCTGTCAAAAGAAAACAAACAAGTTGGAACTTGGAAGGTTGGGATGGGTGCTGACCTGTTCCTGCTGCCTACGTGTTGTTGTCTTGGTTGGTCGGACTTTAAATTTGGAACTGATCACCGCGGTGGAAAACGAAATCGCGGTGGAAAACGAAATCGCCGATCAGATGGGAATTGGGGCCTGGAAAGTTTTGCTTTTGTTATTGGGGATGGGAATCGAGGGACAGGGACAGGGCCTGGGTGGGATTGGAAATTAAGTTTTTGTTTTATTCCTTTTCTTTTCTATTCTCCTTTGGCAGTTTGGCCGCATGGGCTTTGGAAATGGCCAGGGCCCAAGGTAATGGGATGCAGGGGGGAGTGGGATGCAGGGGGAGGGGTCTCGGGCTGGCAGAGAGGGCTGGGCCCAGGCCCAGTGTGGCCCCCCCCCCCCCCAAATTCGCCGCTGACCATGACGGAAGTAAAAATCCAAAATCAATGAGAGAAGGCAAAGATAGAAAGGAAGAAGAGGGCGAGAATAGGGATGTCAATCCAACCCGTAACCATGGGTACCCTACCCGACCGTAACCGGTCAACGAGGGTAATTACCCGCTTTGACGGGTTAAGGGGCGGGTACGGGTAATACCCGGTTTCAAAATAAAGGATAGGGTACGGGTATGGTAATCGATAATACCCGCCCCGCTAACCAAAGGGTTAATTTGCCTTGAGAAATTTAGTTTAGCTTGAGAAATTGAGTGTAGCTACCATTATTGATGATGAAGATGTAGACGATTATTATGTTTGTGTGGATTATAGAAGCAAGAACAATTATTATGTGTTTGTTGTTTTTATTTGTGTGGATTGTTGAAGCTAGAACAGTTACAAGTATTGAGAATTTTTAATGGACAATAGTATGTATGTGCATATATGTGTTTAAGTTCATAGTTTAGGATTCGTACCCATGGTTACCCGAATACCCGTGGTTACCCGGTGGGTAGGGTATGATTATATAATTTTCATACCCGGTGGTTATTTGGTCGGGTATTTTAGAAGGCTCTACCCGGCGGGTTAGGACTTGGTATAGGGTAATCCCGCACCCGAGCCTACCCATTGCCATCCCTAGGCGAGAACAACCGCCTGCCAAGGAAGGAAGGAGTGAATCGTCCCCTTCCGCCACTCTCCACTGCGGCATCGGCCGATTCGCCCCGCGCCTAAAAAAATTCGCCCAATTCTTGGAGGTGGGTTTTGCGATTCCGATCGTGGGTATCTGCTTTTTCTTGTTGGAACTCGGCCTCTGTTTTTTTCCCTTCTTCTCTGATACTGTACAGCGTTCTGTGTGATGAATAACCGCTGGCTGGTTCCTGGACGAGGAGGTGAGCTTGGGGTGGCGGCGGTTGTAGTTGGTGATCGAGTGGCTGGAAAGTGGAGGAGCGGGATTCTGTACAAGGTGGACAGGTGGTGGTGGGAGGGAGAGGCGATGCGGGGGCGGTGGTCGTCGTGATAAGGCTGCCCGCCTGCATCCTAATGCAATAAAATTAACCGGTCCATCCGAAGAAAGAAGGAAGTCGAAGCAGATCTGCATCGTCGTTGCCTTAAGTCTCCGGCCAGCTTTGCTTCCAGCCCCGCGTCGCCGTTGCTGGACCCGCACACCACCATCACAGCTTTCTTCGCCTGGCGCCGCCTCCATCTCCAGCCTTCTCGCCACATCGCCTTCCATCACCACTCGCAGGGAAGGGAGAACGGTAAGGGAAGGGTTTGTTGGATTATAAAACATTAATTTTTTTTTGTAAATTGTTCAGAATGAGGTGGAAATTTTAGAAATTTTATTATTTTTTAATTGCCATGTCACACACTTAACGGTCAACTATAAAAGTTGACTGCCACGTAAGCAAAAGTTAACGGAATTGAACGGAGAGTGACCAAACTTGAAACGTTTAACTAATTTTAGTGACCACGAATGGAATTAAATATTTTTAGTGACTAAACATGTACGTTTTTAATAATTATAGAGACCAACCTTTCAATTTACCCTTTATTAAATGGACCATTTTTATGAACCGTTGGATTGGAGATGGAGAACAGTTCTCCAATATCCAAGTGGTGCACCATATCCTTGGTTCTTTTTCAGATGTATGGAGGATGACAGTGGGGTCTTGGTTTTGGGAAACTCGACGGCTTTGGGGGATTTTTCTCTCTGCATTTGAGGGGATTGAGCTAGGGGTGTTCAAACGGATTGGTTACCGTGGTAACCATATTAACTGGTAGTATTAAGTTAATTTGAATAATTGGTTTGGTTTGGTTAAACAATTTAGCTTATTTGGTTTGGTTTCAACACTGCTAACCAATGAAACCAATTAAATATACACCTAGCATACAAAATTATTTATACTTCCATGCAACCAACCAAACCAAACTTTCGTGATTCCTTGTTTTATTTCCATGTGCACAACAAACCAAAGCATTATGGGTCAAAAATTAAATGGGCTTGCCTATTTACTAAACCAAAACATTTTGGACAGCTACCAGACTTTAGGATTACATACAATACCATGAAAGTCACCTCAAACTATGTATAGTTTAAGTATTTTGTAGGAGAGCTTCAACTTCCTGATGAGTAGTATTGGTATGTATTTAATATTTATGTTAAGGTTTGTTGTAATCTAACTATATGAATGATGTATTAACTCGAATGATGATGATAATCATGGATGGTTAGTCTTACTATTATTGCTTATATATAATGATAGTTTATGATAGTAATAACATATGGTTATGTTTTATTCATTAAAAGGATAATTGTTTTCATGTAATGTAATGTTATTTGGTTAATCCGATCAACCAAACCAATTAAACTTTGGTTTGGTTAATTTGGTTTTCGTGTTAATTTGGACAGTTTGGTTAAGACATTTTATTTCATGGTTAATGAAATTTAGGCTTAATTGGTTTGGTTATTACCACAGTAACCATTTGAACACCCCTAGATTGAGCGGTCAGATTGCATACGGAGAGGGGTCAAAGCCAAGGAGAGTTTGTGGAGATAAGAACTTTACTTTCTACCTTATTTTCGTTCTTCTCTCCTCCCGACTGCTCTCTCTCTCTCTCTCTCTCTCTCTCTCTCTCTCTCTTTGTCTACTAGTCACCGACCCGGCCAGTTGGCCGGATTCATTCGTCAATCACATAAATAATATTATCAAATTGTAAGTGAGATACGTGAATTTTGATAGTATAAGAAAATCTAAATTATTTGAATACTCGAAACATTAAATTTGATTGGTATAAGAGAATTCAAATTATTAAAGTACTTCAACGATTCAAAATGATCAATATCATAGTGTTTTCCGACATTGAAACTTACTCATCGACTAAAATCTTTTTACGAAAATGAAAGACAAACTCGAACCTACTCCTAAAGACATTTTAAAATCACCATTCTATTTACTCCTAATCATTAGAGATTACTCCATATTTTCTATTTTTGTTTGAACTTCCTCAGTTATGAGCAGTAGCATCATTTGCACCAATATTTTTGTCTTCATCTTCATTAGTGATATTTTTATCTCCATTATCAATTTTCTATTCTTTATTATCTTGCATTTCAATATTCGCTTCCTTGTTTTCCTTCATTTTAATGACCAAAAAATTGATGGAAACTATTTACAAATATCAATCATCTTTTTTCATTGGAGTAGAATTTACCTTCTCCAAGTTATGAACAATATCAATGATTTGTTCTTTCTCCTCATCACGCGTATTGCAGTTTTCCTCATGAACAATGTCTTTCTTCTTCTCAAGATCATCGTCATCTCTAGCAGCGGATCTAGTACATCCACCATTAGCAATCTCATTCTTGTTCTCTTGCTTTAGTATTATGAATTAAGATTATTGGCATTCAAAAGCACTGTATATGGTGTGATGTTCTAGAATTATAGGAGTTTAAAATATATTGGAATTAAAATTATAGCCGGATACAATTGCTTGCATGTTAGCATCAACTGGACTTTTATGTTTTAAACGACATGCATTTACATATGGGTTAAAGAATACAACTAAGTGTCATTTGTGCATGGTTCAAAATTTGAAGTCGTATGTTTGTGCACGGTATAAAAATTGAAGACGTGTACACTTGATAATACAACCAAGTATACAATTGGATGCATGCTAGTGGATAATAAATGAAAATTCCTCTGGAGTTTTATGTTATAAACTACATGCATTTAGCTATAGGCTAAAGAATACAGTTAAGTGTCATTTGTGCATGGTTTAAAATTTGAAGGTGTATATTTGTGCATGGTATAAAAATTGAAGTTGTATACACTTAATAATACAACAAAAGTATGCAATTGCAATCATGCTAGTGGATAATATATGAAAGTTCCTCTGGAATTTTAAGTTATAAAATGAAATGCTTTTCTAAAACTTAGACTATAAAACTTAGTGCATTATATAAATATTGAAGAGCTAAATACTTGATTATATAACTAAGTATAATTTACACATGGTATTACCGTTGATATCAATTTATTTACTGGACGATAGACGCAATTAACTGCATCGCAAAATCAACACGTGAGAAGTACTATAAGCAGGTTAGTTAAATAATGATGAGATGGTGAATGTTCCAAATTAAACTCCAAATCCAATAGAAAATAACACGATTTGTAATTAATATTGATCATCATTTTCATGCAAGTATAATTTACCACAATCAAGTTAGGAAGATCGTCTGAGTTTTGATCTTCTGATCCTTCTCTATCTTGGAAATCGTGTACTCACTTGTTGATTAGCAATGTAATATGTGACATTGATATCAAACTGCAATATGTGGTGTCGAAAATGAATGTAATATTTTCTTTACTTCTTCTCGAGATTTTTTTTAAAAAAAATATGGAGTAGATTTTGATTGGTTGGATGAGTATATGGTAAGCGGTTTCCGAGACTTTTTCGAGGGTGGCTAGTACAATATGGTTCGGGGGTCATTTTAAAATGAATGATGGAGAAGCCGTCAGTATCAATTTTGATTTAATGACTCATTAACTATCAAATGCTAACATTTTATGTAATATGTAGGGGTATATGTATTCCGTCAAAACAAAGTTGTCAAAGTTAAGAATGGTGGCATTATGGTGGATATGAAACCTGTCCACAATAATATAAGTTTTTATTGTTGTATATGTCATTACTAACATTATACTTATTCAAGATCCACCTTCGAGTTGTGGACAAACCACTAAGACTAACTTTGTTGTTAAAAATCGAGTGGGAGATGGATCTTTTGGAATGTCGACTGAAAGGCTATTCCATGACAACGATAGAATGAGAGGATTACCACCTGCTCATCTAAGGATGACATTTAATTGGTAAACTATCCTACAAAATAGAGTTACCTTGACAACCAATCTTCTGCACCCAAATTGTTTATTACATTTACAATTAGAGTTAAAGTAATGCATACTATTTTAAGTTGAAAATAATAAGAATTACATACTCGAAAAGTTTTAGTTGGGCCTCCTTGCTAGTAATTTTTCCAATGATTGTTAGATGTCAATAAACCCGAATACATAATAAGTTGCCCAACAACATACGTGGGATGATTTCTTTAAAAGTTAATTAATGTTTTTGGATGTATACGTATTAGATTGAAGTAAATTGAATTGAGAATAGTAATTCAAACTCGAAAGAAATTTTATTTGGTTGCATTTCTTGGCAATCTCATATTGTTAGATGAAATAAAATGTGTAAGATAGGGATGTAAGCTTGACCCTAAAAACCCATTGACCCGCCCCGACCCTGAGGGTCGGGCTGAGTCAGTTTATCGACAAGGTCAGTTTAGGGTCGGGTCATCTTTTGACCCTGTAAGGGTCGGGTAGGGGCGAGTCAGCTTAGGATCAGGTCACTTTTTGACCCTGTGACCCTTAGCAACAGCTAGTGCATGAAATTATACATGCCAACATAGGACCTATTTGAAAAAGTTTAAAAGTTTAGGTACTAAATTGTAAAAAAAATAATTTTTGGTTACCAAAACGTAATTTTATCATAAAAAATTTAATGACTTATTTGTAAAAAAAATAAAATTTTGGTAATAAATTGTAAGAAAAAATAATTCTGAGTACCAAAACATAATTGGTGCAAAATAAGTGTGCTAATAAGGGTCGACCCACTGCTGAACCGACCCTCTCCGACCCGCCCCGACCCTAGAGGGCCAGATAGGGTCAAGAAGGAAACAGGGGTGGGGCGGGTCAATTATACACCTTGATTCTTCAGAGGTGGGTCGGTCAGGGTAGAGACAGTGTCAGGGGCGGGTCAAGGTAATTTTTCAGCCCTATGTGTAAGATGGTATGGTTGGAATATCATCGCAATGCTTTGGTTTCTGTAGTAATTCAAACTTGATGACCAATATGTTTAGAAATGCTTGTAATCTCCTACTATCATACTGGCTATAAAGTTTTGATAATGTAAACTCTCTTGTCACAAAATAGGAGATGAAAGTCCTTAATTTGTCCTTTGGGAAATTGCACTCAAATGTCATTATCATGAAAAATAGGATTATTAATAAATTTTCAAATTTGAATCGTAGAATTGAATTCATGTGGTTGTTGTTAGTTTATATTTTAAGTCAATAACTATCATATCGATGCAAAGAATAATATTATTTTTGGATTGATTTGGTAATAACTTTCTCGAAACCTGACATTGAAGAATCCAACTCCTCTTTTAAGCTATGAGATCGGATATCAGCTTGAATTGTATGTTGACTAACCTCTAATCAAAACAAAGGTGAAACCATCTTTTTTTTTCCTCACAATGTATATCATAGTAACTTACAAAATATGTAATAAGCTCAATTTTGATTCTTGACTATGTGAACAAAGAAACACATATTAGCGTTGTAAAATAAAAATCTTGGCATATATAACCATGGATATTATATTGGTAGTGAAATTTGGAAAGTAAATATAGAAGTCGAGATTTAAGAATTGTAGCACTTAAATACAGCTTAACTCTCCACAATCAAGGATTAAAGTACCGTATCATATCGGTGGTTCGACCAGAAAAATCTTCTACCGAAAGTAAAACAGTTATGCTGTATTTAACGGTATGAAACGATTGAACTATGGTTAAAAATACCCTACCGCTGACTTTTCCGATACTACCTCTGGTACGGTTTTTCAATTCTTGCCCACAACCATGAATATATGTGAATTGAAAATATTCATTTCTCCCACCAATACATCATAACATGTTAGTATGGAGGCAATTGCAATTGGGTAGTGAGTATGGAAAAAAAAATTTAGTAAAACATCAACAACGTTTGATAAGTACTTACATGTGAAAGTAAAAGAGCAACGCCGATGGAAGTCGTCATAGAAGAAAGAATACATGCGATAATTCATAATATAACAAATAAGAAAATGGGAAATGTTGGATGCGTTGGCTGCATTGTCATCAATGCATGCATAATAATATACCATGTATATAAGAAAACTGATATATAGTAATTTACATAATCTGTTTTATGTGATAGTTATTGTAGTATTTAAATAAGTTATATTACTATGGGTGAAATGTGTCACATTTACGCTTTGTTTGTTATATAAGAAAACAACACACATAAAAAGGTAGGGACATAGTTGGATGAAAAAAGAATCAACAATCTCACCAAAAACTTGAGATCTAGCTATCACTCATTTTGAGTGATAGTTTGTATCACATCAAGCAAACGATGCATGTAATGTTTGTGCAGAAAATTAAAAAAAAAATGTATTGTGGACCATACCTGTATTGTAACTATCTCAACCAAACAATTATCAAAACCAAACCAACCCTAATTGCAAAGTGACGGTAGAACGCAATTGCAAGGCAATACCATTTTTATTTTGTATTCATATTCAATTAAATAGTTCCACTATTTGTGTGTAGTATAAATTTTGGAACGACCAGATGAGTTAAGCTCTCTAAATTTTTAAATTTTTTCTTATTCAGTTATTAATTTAGACTTCAAAGATTGTTCTATCAGTTTTCTTCATATAATACAAAACCGGAACAACAATAGCCAGTAAAAAATTGACTTAGACATCCATCCCAATTTCAATTGGCCAGCAATACCAGTTACAATAACGATTCGGTTCATTTGACTGGACGGTTAGAGATGGACCAAATGAATTTTAACGGTTTGACATGAAACCAAATGAACCATGCAATTTAATTGATCCATTGATTCACTATTTTTACCACAAAGTTAATGAAAAAAGTACGTAAACGTAAACTAAAATCATCCAACCTCAATCACTAATTTTATTTATGCTTCATTTTTTCATTCTCCAGTCAACCTCCTTGTTGGATTTATTTGGTTCATTATGGATTGTCTCTTATTATTGACTTGAATTAATAAAAAATTATGATTTATTTTATAATATAGTTTGAATACTTTGTTATAACTTTTTGTGATAGAACACATGAATTTGACATTGTTTGTAGGTAGTGATAAATTCACTCTTATACATGTATTTACACTATAACGAACTTGTTTTCACAATGAAAGCTTAAATACAACATAATATTAGTAAGCCATTGGTCCGTTAAGGAAGCTGCAAATAAATAGCCGAAGGCCCATATAAATGAAATCTTCCGTGCAGTTAGGCCCATAACAATTAAAACGGAAATGACTAGGGATGGGAAATTAGTCAAATTACCCACCCATGGGTAATTGTACCCAAACCCAAGTAGACCCATTGATAACGAGTTGGATATGGGTGAAGTGCATATGGATTTGGGGCTTATAGATGGATTTGGGTAAGGTATGAATATTACTTACATAATCTAAATGGGTATGAGTTGGATATGGATATCCATTTACTTGAGGGTGCTTTAACTACACATGCAAAAATTGGACCTATTTGTAAAACTTGAAAAGTTTAGGTACCAAAACATAATATTTCATCGATATTTTGAGGACTTATATGCAAAAAAATTAAATTTAGGTACTAAATATGCATATCTATTAAGTTTGGGTACCAAACTGTAATTTGTATTTGGGCATGGGTACAAACCCAAATCCATTTGATATAAACTCAACTCAAACCAAAGTAAATGGGTATGGGTACAAACCCATCAAACTCTACCCATATTCATCTATTTGGATTTCATACCCAACCCAATTGAGTTGGATAGTAAGAAACCCATGGGTATGGGCAAAGTTGCCATCCCTATAAATGACCAAAATCCTCCACCGTGCTCTGCTCTGGAGCCGAGAAAAATGAAATAAAGGGGGTGCTGAGGTGGAACCTCCATTTATGTATTGTTAGATTAGATTAGATGTTAGATTAGATTCTTTTCTCTTTGCGTTGGGTCTTCTTCTCTTGTAGAAATGTGTGATATCTTTTGTGCATGACATTATTTTGGAGGATCATTACGTATTTGTCCATCATAACCCTAATGCTCACGTAGAGTATAAAATGGTAGTGGTGTGGCCTTCGGCTGTTTGATAGAGTCGTGTACAGCAAATAAGCTGCGGCTAATAAGATTGACTCGAGTTTCGGCTCACAGTGGAGTAGTCTCGTTCATACTGAATGGGGAAACCACGTATATCATTGTGTTTTGCTTCCGCAGTTACTATATTTTTCATGGTATCAGAGCAATAGTCGATTCATACCATGAAGATCGAGATGACTGGCGAGGATGACCAGCTTGGTAAGAGCAGTACGTCAATGATCGCCGACGTGATACCACTCACGTCGCCTCTGTATCTCCATCCGTCCGAGATCCGGGCCAACTGTTTTGAAGTGATTTGCTCACAGATTTGAACTATAGAGAATGGGTTAGTGATATGACTGAAACCCTAATCGCGAAAAACAATATGGCTTTTGTCGATGGGTCTATACCTCGTTCGAAAGCCGGCCCTGGAATCTTTGATGAGGCATGGGGGCGCTGTGATGCTACCCTCAAGGGATGGCTCAAGACGGCCATGAGCAAAGAGGTACGAAATAGCGTACGGGGTGCGAAGACGGCATATGATATCTGTGCCGATTTGAAGCGACGGTTCGGCACTAGTTCCGCCACCCGGGCTTATGAACTAAGAGGGAAGATTAGTTCTTTTTGGCAAGACAGCTTAGCGTGTCTGCTTTCTACACAACCCTGGCACTTACTGGAATGAACTGCAGGCGGTCAGTATAAATCGGTGTTGCTCATGCAGGTCTTGTATATGTGATGTAGCTCAGCAAGTGCGTAGTAAGGAGGATGTCGAGCACATGTTTAATTTCTTACTAGGCCTCGATGACGCTTTCTCGGTGGTTCGTACTCAAATTCTCAGCATGAAACCCGTACCAACTCTCACCGAGGCTTACCAGCTAGTGGCTGCTGAAGAGCACCAACGGCAGATAGGGATGGCAACAAAACCCGAACCCACGGGTAGGGGTGGGCAATGGGCGGGTTGGAATAATTGTGACCCGCAATCCACCTACGTTCTTATGCGGGTCAGGTTGGGTGGGTGGCGGATGAGTGCCGTTGGGTCGTGGGTTATCCTGCAAAAGCAATTCTCCAACTAGCCATTAAGAAAGTTGACTAACATTTATCATAAGTTCATTGTAAATTAGTAAGACTATCAATTTAAACAGTTCTCACTTTGTCTCAAGTGAATCCATGTAGTATTTGCATAAAATTTTTTACTACTCTATCAACCAATTGTGTAGGGAAAACAAAAGCATTTTGTGATTTTTTTTTTCGGTAATTGCATTTTGTGATTTTAATAAAATTAATAATTTATAGTTTTCATCCCAAAATGGATATTAACAATAATTTGCATTACAATATCCAATATCTAATAGATATTACACAACACAATAACCATTAATAGTAGTACAAAAAATTCTTATTCTCCATCTTTATAAGTATATGATAAGCTTATAGTGCGATTTGAAAATACGATAAATATTCGATACTATAAGAAACAATATTTTTCCTCATTTATAGTTTATCTAACAAATGCACTCTTCACAAATAATATTTCACCCCTTAAGAATAGATTTGGTCAAACAATTTCGTTAAGTACATTTCTTTTCTGATCACGATATTTTGCATAACGACAAAAAATAGTTGTCACAAATGTAAGATTTTCTAACGCAAGTACATTTAAACTATTAGCGAGGGACCTTTACCTCACGACTCACCAAAATACGTATTTCGTCAAAACAACCCTATTGTGACGAGAAAAGGCCTTTTGTGACGCCAATCGTCTGGTAACATCTGCCACTCTTTTTTGTAGTGTTCCACTGCAGAAGCCAAAGTGTTGGTAACCCCCAAGCCATGCCACCTGCTAAGCGTCCCGTTCCTAATTATGTTGCACTGAGGAAGATGGGTGTGGTTGACATCGAAGGATCCTCCAATCCCGAAGTGGTGGATTCATGGCTGGTAAAGCTCACTCGTACCCTCGATGAGTTGCGTATCGATAACCATGAGGTTCAGATTGCCATGGCAGTGCACGTACTGCAAGGTACAGCAAGAGACTGGTGGCATACCCAACCGGAAAGTGAAGAGGTGCCTCTGACTATCACCTGGGACTAGTTTCTGAAAACTATTTCGTGATGAATACATTCCAGACACTGTTTAAGAGGGGAAGATGGAAAATTTTATTACCCTACGACAGCAATGGGGACAATATGTTGCGGAGTACATAGAGTGCTTCAAGAAGTTGCTAAGATATGTTGATCCCGCATACAGGACAGCGGAGGGACAGCGTGACCGATATGTCTTGGGGTTGAGGGCAGAACTGAAGAGGAGCATGGGAGAAGCTGAGAGAGCAACAAAAGCATCTTCATATTGGGCCGCCCTCCGTATAGAAAAGGATGAGAAGACTTCCCAATGGGAGAGGACTGTCAGGTTTGAGACTAAGAAGAGGAAGGTGCCCACCAACTCTGGAGGCCAAACCCACTCTACCGACCATTTCAAGTGGGGGTCTGGTTCCATCACTCAACACCAGACACAGAGCCAGGCGGGCTCTAGCAGGAGTGCACCAACACATCAGACATATCCAATTTGCCAGAAGTGTGAAAAGCGTCATCTAGGCGAGTGTAGACGTTCTCTGGGTCTATGTTTTCATTGTGGAGAGTCGGGCCACATTGAGCCACAGTGCCCACAAATCATGAGCCATAGCAGGATGATGTATAAGCCCTCAATCGTTGGAGGCAGGCCACATTCAGGTGGGAGGCTTAGTGGCAGGACTAGCAATTCCAGCAGCAACAACAACAGCTATAATAACCGCCATGACGAGAGCCAGATGTCTAGGGCTGGTGGTCAATAAGGCTACAAATGAGCCGATTCGAGTTTTACCCCAGGTTGAGCTCGGCTCGTTAATAAACAAGTCGATCCGAATCGAACTCGAACTAGCTTGTTTACTAAAATCTTGACTTTTATTTGGTACTTGATTTTGTATATGATTATACTTCTTATTTATTTTGTTAGCTAATCTCATATTATACTTTGTTGGTATCATATATCATTTAGTTAATAAATTTTAACTAATTCAAATCATGTTATTTCATATTCTCGAAGCAATCTATGATACATAATTCTTTTTTAAAATAAAAAATAAGATATATTTGCTCACATACTCAATGTGTTAAACTTATATATGGTGAGATATATAATTTAACAACCATATGAATTATAATTATAAGATATAGATTGATATGTCCATAAGTCGGTAATCGAGTTTGCTCTCTAGCCACATGTTGAGACATATCACGAGCTTTAAACGAGCCAGCTCACGAGTTTAGCTCAACAAGCCACCGAGTCGAGCTAGCTTGCGAGCTTCACGAGCTGAACAAAGCTTAGCTCATGTTTGGCTCGTTTATTAATGAGACGAGTTTCGAATTAGCTTTTCTCGAGTCGAACGCCGAGCCGCTCGCGAGCAGCTCGGCTCATTTGCAGCCCTAGTGGTCGACCCAGAATCTTCGCCATGAGGAGAGAAGAGGCCAATGCGGCCCCAGAGGTCGTGACTGGTACGGTTTATATACATGATTGCCCTACCTTTGCTTTGATAGATCCTGGTTCTACGCATTCGTTCATATCTACTGCTTTTGCTAAAGTCTTAGGCATGGTACCTGTGAACCTCAACCAGAATTTGGGGGTACGTACACCGATAGGTGATACGTTGATAGTCAATTCCATAGTTAGAGGGTGCATAGTAGTGGTCACCGGGTATGAACTCGAGGCGAATCTTACATTTCTTCCTTTTGACGCCATCTTAGGATATGGATTGGCTATCCAAGCATAGAGAGTTGGTGCATTGTTTCAACAAGGAGGTTCAGTTTGACATAGAAGGAAGAGGAATCTATGTGTTCAAAGGGATGCGTAGGTCCTTTCTAGGGAGTTTGATATCCGCAACCACAACATTCACACTTATTCAAGATGGGTGTGAAGCTTATCTTGCACATGTTACTACGACACCAAAAGTGGAGCTCGAAGAGGTGGACATCGTGAAGGAGTTTTCATACGTGTTTCTAGAAGATCTTCCTGGGTTACCCCCAAAAAGAGAGATTGAG
The DNA here is from genome assembly GCA_946122785.1 of Linum tenue. Taxonomy (NCBI): domain Eukaryota; kingdom Viridiplantae; phylum Streptophyta; class Magnoliopsida; order Malpighiales; family Linaceae; genus Linum; species Linum tenue. Next base: position 3,046,082 of record CAMGYJ010000010.1, on the reverse strand, counting down.
TTTGACATTGAAGTTGTGTCAAGTACTGCACCAATTTCCACCCTACCGAATGGCACCAGTAGAACTCAAGGAACTTAAGGAAAAATTGCAAGAGTTACTTGAAAAAGGTTTCATTCGGCCTAGTATCTCTCCATGGGGAGCCCCAGTGCTATTTATGAAGAAGAAGGATGGTAGTATGAGCATAGGCGGAGCTAGGAGGTATGGGATGTGTCCCGGGACATAGGTAATTTTTTGGTAAAAAAAATATCATATATATGGGGAGTTCTACGGTACCCAGGGTGAAATCCGGGGTACCGCATACCTTAGGTAAGAAAACGCTATCTAGAACTTGCATTGACTTATCTTTCGGACATGCTACTATACTCTAACCCTTAAGGATCAAAATCTAGGTCTTAATTCTCTAAATCTTAAACCCCAAGATCAATTTAATTAGAAACAATAACCGACCGTTATGATTCATCCAAATATAGGCAAAAAAATCAATGCACCATCTTAGGGTTTATAGTTTATGATTTAGATAATTAGGACCTTCTCATTAAGGGTTATGATATAGTATCATGCCCAAAAATCCTGCTAATTCGAGGTCTAAATAGCGTTTTCGTACTCAAGGTATGCGGTACACCGGATTTCACCCGGGGTACCGTAGAAGGCACCCCCATATATATATATATATGGCCGTTAGATCTAGCCGTTAGATGTACTTATATATATAGTAAAGGCTAGCGTACACCTGACGTACGAGGTAATGCCTGTGCTCACATTTGAAATTAATTATTAAATAATTTTAATTTAATTATGAATAAATTAATAATTAATGATAATTAAAATTACAATTACAATTACAATGACATCCATTAAATAATTGTTGTGTCTTTGCGGTACGTCTCCACAGCCTGGAAAGGGACCATTTCGATTTCTGTTGGTAAAGTCTAGTTTGATCGCCAGACGCCGGGCATATAGAACACGAACTTGGATGATCAGTTTTTGGCTGTCAAGAAGCTCTGCAGTTTCCAGTTTCCACCATCTTGCCCTGGAACTGATTTTTTGGTTGTGAAGAAGCTCTGCAGTTTCCACCATCATGTCCTGGAACTGAACCTCCGTTTCCTCCAGAAAATACAGAGGGAATAAGCAGAGGGGAACAAGGGAAAGAGAACGTATCCAACACACATTTCATAGAGACAAATATACCAGACCACCAAAATCACCAATCATATGAAATCTTCCTGTGAAATGAATAAGAACCTGATACGGAGATCCAACATACATTAATTTGATGAAATTCAGCAAGTGTTGTTACTTCAGTTCAAAAGTATAATTTTCTTTCTCAACCAAAGACAACTAAAAATTCTAAACCTATAAGCTAGCTACTTTCGTCCATAAGTACACCAATTACCCTGAATAGGTGGCCTTCAGAAGACGAAAACCAAGGGAGTTTGCGCCACCGGCGATATCCCCGGGAAGGCAGAGGTTACGGAAAGAGTCAACCATTCTGACCATTCGGCCAAATCCCCAACCTATTGTCCTCCTCTCTTCCCTCACCCCTCAACCTCCCTTTCAATTGCTTCTCTGGTCAAATACCCTATCACTTGATTGGCGTCGGCTCTTTCACCGGTATTTAAACTCTCGAAGGCGAAATCATCTCCTGCGTCCACTTGAAGTCGAACAACTACCAAAAGTAGACGATCCCCTCTTGAGTCGCATTCTCCTCTGCTGCGTCCTCTCTCGTTGCAGCGCCTCCTTCCGACGAGAGATCGATCTCAGAAACCCTAAGAACTAAAGAGATTAGTCCGTCTGATCTGGGTTGGGAACATGCGACAACTTTGATCCACAGATGACGATGGCGGCTCACGAGAATTGGGCATGTGAAGTTTTCTCATATAAGAAAATGGATACTAGGTTGCTGTCTTTAAGGTTTTAGTGGTGCATTCTCAATGAATATATGAAATGTACTTGAATGGATTGTTAGAAATGATGATTCGACTACTTTTTTGTAATAAGAAATTTGTGTGTTGTAAATCATGATTAGCAAACATTAAGGTACTATAATTTTATTTTGGATATTTATGCGATTAATTTTCAATAATGATGGTCAAAAATTATTTGGGACTAAATCGTATAAAAAATCCAGGTGTACGCTTGTCTGAACTATATATATGGTGACTTCTACGGTGCCTAGGGCAAAATCCGGGTACGGGTACTTTGGCCGATCTTAACCATTCGTTTTCAATCTCCACGGCTCACGTTTGTTAAACCTAACTGCGCCACTAAATAACTAAACAAATTACAAAAAGCCTCCTCCGCGTTAAGTTTGTTTTCATCCTAGTCCAACTAACTACCCCGATTAAATTAAATGGATTAAGACTGCAAACCCAATTGGGTAGACCCACTGCCGCCCAAACACATTTCCAGTCTCCCTAACCAATTACACGATCCCTCTCTCGTCTTGGAGGGACGCCCCTTCACAGTTCCAAGAGAAGCTCCCCATCCAATTTGAACTCCCTTTTTTTAATCATCCTTTTGAATCCCAATTACTTGCATCCACATTCGACGTAGATTGAATTTCCCAAAAAAAATTTGTCTTGTTTCTTCTTCGCCATTGTATTTCCCCTCGCCTATCTCTTTCTAACACGATTACGGCGACCATGTCTATTATTGTGTTCATCGAACTTTTCATTTGCAAAAGAACCCTTGAAAGAGGTTTGCTAACCCTAGGGTTCATGTCACTAGTGCTTTGTCATCTTGTCTTAGCGTTATTGTGATTTTCTCGAACCTTATATCTCTCGGTGAAATTTAGGTTTCCTGATATGCAGTGTTCGTCTCGCCCAGAGGATTGAGGAAGAAGATGAAGAACACATAATTTGATTCGAATCGGATGGAGATGTCTCCTTAGTTTGTGTTTATGTATTAACACTACAGGAAAACTGGTTTTTGATCACGGGATCTTATTCACCGGAATGTTTCCCGTACTTAGAAATATACAAATAGTCACGGTGAAAATTCCTGTGTTTGGTGGTATAGTTCTAATCACGGGAATTAATTTAACTATCTTCAGCCTTCATTTCCCGTGACTAATTGTTAGTCACGGTTAATTACTGTGATGAATATGACAATTTTTCTTTTCAAAATTTAGGTGAAATCAAGGTGAAATTAAAAAATTCATAAAGAACATTAATTCAAACCCTATGGAAATGTTAAGTATTACTATTTCCAGCCAACACTTTTTTATAAGATTTTATAAATTTTAAAATTCAGTAATATAATCCCAAACATCCTACAAACATATTAAGGTTATAGCAACATCAGTAAATAGTGTGCTTATTTATTGTAAACTGGTCTTTTTTCGAGTTGCCGACATGGGAAATTACCCAAAACTTCATAGATCACTTGAAATGTGGTCCTAAACGCACAGAAATCGCTCGTTTCTCGATTTGATGTCCTAAGTGAAGACATCATGAATAGTGCCAAAACTTTGATCGAGGTTTCCGGTAGCCCAGGGGGTCGAAACATCGAGTTTCGTGGGACTAGATTGAGTTTTTTGATGATGCAAACGATTGTTGTTAGTGGAGGTTGGAACGATTCGGCCTCCAAGATGACGTCGTAGTTGGGTTGGATGTATCAAGGTTGATGGTTGATGGTTTTGTGGAAATAAAGGTTTATGGTTTGGGAGGGGTAGAAGAATTATTTCTAAAATTAAACACCAAACATAAATTAATTTTAAATTTCAATCCTAAACCTAAATTATTTTCCAATTCAAACTCTAAACCCTAAAATTGAGTTTGGTTTAGAACAAAATACCTCTAAAAAAAATTAATCTACAAATTTTAATTCTCACAGATTCATACACATATATAAGTTTTTCTCTAAAAGAGCATAGATTAATAATTTATTTAAAATGAGACTCTTTAAAATTGGAATTCTTCTCAAAGTTGGTTTCCCAAAAATTCAAAAAATGGGATTTTGCCTCTCCAAAATTTTCATACTTAGCCTCCCGCTTTATATTTGCTATGCCTAATTTTAATTCCAAAAATTTCTCCCGCATTGATTCCCGCTGTGCAGTCCAAAATTTTCGCTCCCAAAACTTTTTGGCTCCATAATCCTTAATTTTGGCCGACCAAATTCTAAAGTTTTGGCGCTCTCTCTCCCGCATTTTTTCCCACTTGCCATTTCCCCCTTCCCTTTTACGGTGCGAGACAAAATTGAGGATACGCAAACCCTAATTTTTCCTTTACATTGCTTTCCTTTTCTTTGTTCTTTCACGATTTTTTCATCGAGTGAATGTAACCAAACCTAATCAGAAAACCGCTTGTCTTCCTTTTCAATTCTCATCAAACGCTAAATCTCCATCATCTTTGTTCTCGATTCTTTACCAGGCATTCTTCATAGCAGATCTGTTGTTGTTGGCGGCTGGAGCAAAGCGGAGCTGCTGGCAGCTGAAGCGGAGCGGAGCTGCTGTTTGCTGTAGGGGATCTGCTGCTGCTGGCTAGAGCAGAGCGGAGTCTCGAACTAATTGGATGTTAGTTCTGTGAAGTCGCTGCCTTGAGAGAGCAGCACAATACACAAGGAAACTAAAGGAGGATTCCTGTGTTTTGTTTGCTCTGGATGCTCAATCAAGAGCCAAGGCTGATGAGCTGAAGGAGCTATAAGTTACTCTCTATCATTCTGCTTCATTTAGTCTCAATGATTCATTTAAGTAAGTTGAGGCGATGGTTCAATTTGTAGGATTGTTTCTCTATGCTTTGTTAGTGAATACTTGAGTGCTTATAGAGGCTTTATTCATGTTAGCTAAGTTAATCTTCATTATCTTTGATTTCTGGTTAGACTGAACAAATGTGTTGGTGCATCAAATGTACTATGCGGAACCTGAACATAGATCAGCATACACTACCTGTTAATGCAATACTTTACCTTGAATTGATAAGTCAACTTCTGAAGATGAGGATACTGCTAAGGTCTTTGGCAGTGAATCAGAAGACCATAAATGCCCTGTTTATCACTTGCTTCATTCCCTGTTTTGTTCAATTAATTGGCTTTCTTTGTATAACTACTCTCTTTACTTTTTGTTTGTTCACTATGGCAGGATTTTGCCTACTATATCTTAAAGAAGACGAAATTATGGTTCCTTCATATTGTAAAGAGTTGTAGTTCAACCAACTATGAGCAGGGTAATTAATTGGTCATTGCAATCTTTTCATTGTTTTTCTTTCAAATTATCTCACTGCCTGCAGCTTCTATAATACTTTTATTTTGTGAACTTAGTGTTCCACATGAAATCAACAGAGGTATAATCTGCCCAAAGGGTTTAGAGTTTTGTGTCTCTACTACCTCTGCCTCTCTTAGTTTGATCGATCTCACAAGTATATCATTAAGACTGAAAATGGTCTTATGCTTTCGACTATTTAGAAGTAGGGAGAGTTCTTTATTTTGTTTGTAATATAAATCTTCAACTGAATTAAGTTTCACTTGTCGCCTACTTGTTTTGCAGCTCCACCTCAACATAGCTTGTGCATTTCTCAAGGTACTCATTCTCATTCTCGCTCTCTGTCTCCTGTTCAACAAAAGATGCAATTGTACTAGTTTTAAGTTGGGTTCTTTTTATTTACTTCATCTTGTGCTGAAGCATCTAGGCTTTGTAACTAATTGAATGTGGTTGGTTAATAATGTGTAGGAAATCTTGACTACTCTCTCAAACTAAGATAAGCTATCTCTATGACTATGCAGCTGTTCTAGTGCGAGCATACTTCTTTAAGGTAGCTCTTGACACTAAAAAAACAGCAATGTTCAGGAGGATTTTAGAAGAATCAGGGAGTTTCTTTGTTCAATGTGTTTTGAATGACTCAGTGCGATTGAGAGCAAAAATTTAATAATGGAGCGGATTTCCTTATCCAGCTAAGAACCATACACAAATATGATTATCATTATATATTAGCTCACTCTCTAATCCACTACTGACTTATCACCTAAGCTAAGTAATCAAAATAAAAGCCTCTTGTGAGGGTGATAGTGTCTCTATTTTGTTTGAGTTTGTGAATCCCAGAGACCATTTATGTATAGGCATTTAACATTTGCATGCATACAGCTTGTGAATGTTTGTTTCTAGGTAAAGACAGATTTAACATCTTTAGCTGATGCATATGGAAATTGCTCTAGCTTGATGACTGAAAAACTAGTTGTTTCCCTTCTCTTTCACAGAGTTCTGCTTTAAAGTGAACACGTGGTCAGGTCTGCATGCTATTGAGATCTACCTTGAAACTAACTTGCTATTACATTGGTATTTGCCTGTCAAACCCTCTTTTGCTCTTTTTGGTACAGTTTGCAAAGACTTCTAAGTAGACTGATCTAGATTCTATTGTGTGGTGATGTCTTTGATGAAACTGTGATTATGTTATTTTCTAAACTGTCCAGATTGTTGTTTCTCTTCACTACTTCAATCTTGTGATCGTTTATGAATCTATCTAGGTGTGGAAGGAGAGGTAAAATGATGACTCTATGAATGAAGGAAAGGACGGAGAAGAGACTTGCAGATTCACGAGTTTATGGATATTGCAGCTATTAAATAATATATCTTGTAGAAGAACAGACTCAAGATTCGGATGCCTTTAGAGTTTAGATGATTTGGTCAGAATGACCGGAGTTTTAATTGATGTTCATTATGTTTGAGTTTCATGCTACAATAGTTACTATTTTAAATTATAGGTTAATTAACAATGATCAATGATATTTGAATGCATTCCATGCTATAAGATTAGGTCTTTCAATTGTATATCAATATATGAAATTTTATGTATTGTGGCAAAATATCATGGCTAGTGATTGATAATTAGTCGTAGACTGAGACAAATTGTTAATATCTAGACACGGGAGAACCAACCAAATACTGTGACTAATGATTGGTATCTAGTCACGGGAAATGATTTTGTCATGGTAAATACAGTGATGAAAGGTCTACATCCCGTATCTAAACGAGTTTTTTTGTGGCAAAATTTGGTATTAGTCACAGGGCTCCCCGTGATTAATAAGTACAAATGTTCACAGGAAATTATACCATGATTAGTTATAACTAGTCACAGTACAAGTTTCCCGTGACCTTTACAATTAGACACGGAGGTATATATTACGGTAACTTTCCCGTATCAAAATCTATTAAACACAGGAAACACATATTTAAACACGGGATTTCCCGTGAATAAATGATCTTTTTTCTGTAGTGTAACGGTGCGTTTAGGACTAATTCTAGTTGGACTGGGTCTGATCATTGATTTTTGCAGGCTTTTAAATAACATTCAAACGTGGGCTTGTACATGACCCATGCAATATTCAAAAGTGGGCCTGGAACGTGCGAGCCCATTAGTTTTCTCCTGCGGTATCAGCGCTAACCCTAGTTTAACTAGCTTTAGTTACCCTAGTTTAACCTACACGAGTTAACATCATCATTACTACATATCTTCCCAAATCTTCTAACTCTTGACATTCCAGACTCAACCGTCTCCATCACACATCTCCACACTCAACCCCCACGATCACTTTTTCTTACACCTACAATCTCTCTTTCCTCCATCTTCACCTTCCCTTGTTCCTTCTTCCTCTGACTCCATGGCAAACAAAGGCAAATCGTTTGCGGATATGGGCATACTAACTCTATCAAACGACGACTGCCGATCCACCCCAAGTCTCGCGGACTATCTTTCATTCACGAGCAAGACATCTATTGTGGCCTAGTACGAGTTCATCCACCTGAGTCCTTTCCCTCAAGAAGTGAAGAAGTTAATTAAAAACTTGGCTGGGAAAAGTTCTTTGATCTCCGGAGTCGAGGAAGCACCAGTTACTGCCCGCATGTGGTGAGGAAGTTCTACCACAATTTAGAGCTGTCTGGTCCCTCCGATTCTCATCTCGTGTCGATCTTCCTGGGTTATAGAGTCTGCTTCCAGCCTCATCAGTTTGCTGAGATCCTCGATCTCCCCGCCGCAGGACACCACATTGATAGCAGAAGCGATCTTCGGCGGCTGTACGATTTTGAGTTTGAAGTTGAACTGGCGAAACTGACGAACGGGCGCATCCAGGCTTCTTTCCTCCCAGATTCTCTTCGATTCCTCCATTGGATGATCGTCAACTGCTTCATGCCAAGGTACAGTGGTCATTCGATAATTCGTAAACTTGACCTGTTTATCCTTGTGCAAGCTCAAAGAGGTGTTCCTCTTAACCTCGCATCTCTCATGTGCCTGAACATGGTTGAGGCTGCTCCTAGAGGGGAAAACTGGTACACTGCCTTTCCATATGCCACCTTCTTGACCACCTCTCTTGGAAGGGTTGGGATGGATATGGGGGTTTATGCTAGGGAGGACCATTCCGCCTATTTGCCAGTCTACCATATCGTCGAAGTGACCAATACTTTTTATGACCTTCGGCATACGGAGCATGAAGAGACCCCTGAGGCATCCTCAAGCAAACGTCCTCGGCTTACATGAGAGTCGATTGATGCAGGGCGGGGTGGAGCGTTGGAGCATCAAAGGGGCCAACATTGGATGTCTTTTGTTAAGAAGTTTACTGTAAGGCTTTGTTGTTTTTTTTTCCAGTCTTTTTCTCCAGCACTCAAAACTGTCAGGTACCGAGGGGAGCCAGTACATCATCTGACTAGGAAAGTCTCCCATTTTTTTAATTATCCAGACAAATATTTTTCTATGCATGCAGTATTTTGTGAATTTGCCATGGCTAATTTCCCTAAGACAGGTGACGAGATGCAGTAATGGTCATCCCTAAGCAAGGAGGTGCAATTGCATCCTACACTTGCTATGATGTGAGAAGCTATTGCAAGGGTGCAAATTTGGTTGCAATTGAAATTGGCCCACGAGTGGGGACTATTGATGAAATTGCAATGTTTTCTCAAAATTATAGAAGTGGAAGTAGGGACTACCTATGAAATTGCATATGAATTTCATTGGGGGAGATTTTAATCCGCTTTTGTTCTAAGCAGTTCCAATTAGGTCGAAGTAGGGACTACCTATGAAATTGCAATGTTTTCGAAAATTATGGTTTTATTTAGAAGTTGAAGTAGGGACTACCTATGAAATTGCAATGTTTTCGAAAATTATGGTTTTATTTAGAAGTTGAAGTAGGGACTACCTATGGAATTGCAATGTTTTCGAAAATTATGGTTTTATTTATATTTGGTCACAAGTATAGTGACGATGATAGGCGTGAATAGTATGTATATGGCTTGATTATAATGATTTTTTATCTATGGTGATTTTCCCCCCCTTTTTCATCAAGACTCATGCTTCTTTTATCCCCCTGTGGATCTATCATGCTTCGTTCATAGTAAAATATCCTTTTAATTATACACAATAAAGAATCCATTAATTATGTATGCATTTTTATTGTATTTATTACTACAATGAATTCTCTGACTAAAAGGGGAGTGAAAACATCGTTGGTGGAAATTCAATGAATGGAATGATAAGGGCTGTGCATAAATTCAATTTCTGTAAATAATTAATGTTATTATTATTAGTTAGTAACGTCATTAGTTTTAGTTAGTGGGTTAGTGGCTCCTACTTTGTAGCTTCAATCTGTTCAAGAGTTGGTACTTAAGCCACTCTCCTAATCAATGTAAATCACTACTTTCAATCCTTTACATGGAAGTCTTTCCATATCCTAGGAACATTAAATTAATTACATAAGAATTTTCTATCTGCCTTGTACTGGGTTTTGTCATTATTTATACTGATTGGGAGCCAATTAGTTTTACCTTTTGGGTTACCTATACATCAATGCAAATTTAATTATACGATTGGGAGCCAATCAGTTTTACCTTTTGGGTTACCTATAAATGAATGCAAATTTAATTATACGATTGGGAGCCAATCAGTTTAACTATACATGATCCCAATTAAACCTCTCTACAAGATACAATGGCTTGAAGCCTTGAACAGAAGCAACCTCACTCACAAGTTGGAAGCTGGGATTTTGGTGAAGTCCCTTTGCCATTTCCACGAAAAAACAAACCAAACCAAACCAAATATAGAAAGCATTCACAATACCAAAAACCAAATATAGAAAGCATTCACAATACCAAAAACCAAATATAGAAAGCATTCACCAAACCAAAAACCAAACCAAAAACCAAATATAAAAACCATTCACCAAACCAAACCAAAAACCAAATAAAAAGCATTCACCAAACCAAAAACCAAATATAAAAACCAAAAATAAAAAGCATTCACCGAACCAAATAAAAAACGGTTGTCCATCATCCTGAGAAAAAAAAACATAACTGTTGTCCATCATCTTGAAAACTAAAACGCAAAATCAGGTTGTTCTTGGGCTCGTTGACTGGGTTTCCTTGTGCTCTTCTATTTCCTTTTTCCTCCTTTCATGGGTTTTCTTGTACTCTTCCACTGCAACTTCAACTTGAGCACTTCTACTATGCTATATAGTATTGGTGTTTTAATGTACAACTTGAAATTGTACCATAACATTAAATGTACAAGTTTAGGTTGTACCATAAAAGAATTTGTATAATTATGTTATGGTACAACTTTACAACTTGAAGTTGTACCATCACATAAGGTACAAGTTTAAGTTGTACCATAAAAGAATTTGTACAAAAAGTATAGGTACAATCTGAAGTTGTACCATAACATTAAAGGTACAATTTCAAGTTGTACCATAAAGGTAAAAACCTATAGCACCAATGCTATATAGCATTGTAAAATTCCTCCTTCAACTTGAGGTGCAACTCTTCTTGCTTCCGTGAGCACCATATGCCTTATGTAGTTCATGGGCTCTCGAACAAGGTACAAAGCGATCTGCATCCTCCTCACTTGAGTGCACGACTATCAACATCAACAAACATGGTGCTTACCGCATGATTCAAAAATAACAATCAATTGTGGTTTTCTAATATGCGAATTAGAATTGTCTTTACCCAAATATAAGAGGAGTTCCAGCTTGCGCCATACATCCACATGCATACCCAGACTCCACTGTCAGACCTACATAAAATAAAAGCATTGCGTGATAAGAACCAAGTTGATAAGTCGTCGTTTAATATCACAAAAAAATGGGCATACTTACCGATGAAGTTGTTCTTGATCCTTTGAAGGAGTTGGGTACGAAAACTCCGCAATCCTTGGTGGCGACAATCCCGGACCTTGTTCACGATAGAGAATCTTCCACAAGGCTTGCATAAAGCTCATCTGTACAAATTAAGAAACGTTTGTAATTAGAAAGAGTTATTTACATTTTTTTGCGTTATAACGGCACAATGTCACAAATTTACCATTGTTTGAACAGATTGTAGTCGAAAGGAATTGTGGTCTTCATTTGGTTGTGGATCCAAGATATGGACTTCTTCCTTGTCCAACTTAATGACAGCCAAGTACCAATGGGCATTATCTCTCATCGGAACACACACCTACATATGCGGAAATTGTCAACACGTATTAAAAAAATAAACTGCAAACCATGTAATACTTATTAAGATGAACAGTTTACCTTGTTCACCATATTGGTTCGACTAAGGAATTTTGATTCGTATAGGTCTAATGCCATCTTGGGTGTTATTCCACATGAAATCACTAGTTCCTACCCATGTCGTAGTTGCACAATTGAAATTTTGTCAACACAATATGATTCACGTTAAAAAAACATGTGTTGTAATTTTTTTGGTGAGAGGAAATTGTCATTAAGTATAATCGGACCACAACCTGTAGTTCAACAGGCAGATAACACACTCTTTTTCCGTCCTTGGAATTTGTCCACAACTCTTCTAGAGTCAAGTGGCAGGCCATCGCTGTTATAACCTAATATAACATGGACAAAAAACACTTCATGATACTATCGAGTTGTTATAAAATAATTCTACGTAGAAAGCATTGATAGTGGACAAACAAAACAAAATTTTGGAGTTCCGTTGATTACTTCAGCATCTACGAATGAGCGAGGGCTTAAGGACCACAATGACTTCCTCATACAAGAGTTGTTAGAGGTTTTGACCAATACTTCGTCAGGTGGCAGATGGGCTAAAAATATATAGTGAGCAAGCTGGATTTGCTCATCATCGTATTCCATAGCGGTAGGAAGCTTAAACTTCAAAACAACCTGGAATAGGGGCCACAAATAAACACGAGTTGAAATTCATTCGTTATGGCGGAATAACGGCAAAGAACACTTCGATGGCAAACATGACACCTTTATTACCTTGTCAACAGAAGGTAGACAAATACTTTTTCCATTTGGCTTCTTTGGTGTGACCTCAGAGTCAGATTCATCGTCCGAAATAAAAACGATGACTGAAGCAGGAGTGGGTGGACTGCTTACTCCTTTGGGTATCCTTGGTTTCTTTGTTGGAGTCAGAAATTCGGCTGTCTCCTACAATGACAGTGAACCTGCGATTAATAAATTAACTAGAATGAATTTCAATGGTAAAAAGAGCTATTATACATACCACAAGCTTGGACGAAGAGCGAGTAATTCTCCTATTTTCCATGTTGTGCCTCTAATCTAAGCTTTACTCTGTACTCAAAATCGCGGCAAAGAAGGATATGGAACCACTGCTCTACCGATGAAGGTTAATTATATATACAAGGTTAGGATAAATTGTGGCGCCATATTTTTCCCGCGGAAAAATAGTTAGGGTTTAGTCTAAGGTACATGAACTTGGGATAAACATGGGTAGTTATTAAACCTAAAATTAAAAATATACTTTTTTCGATTGAATAAAGAATTGAGTGCTATTAGTAAATATTCGCTCATATTAATATTTGATCCTTCCCCATACACGTAGTACACAGCTAGAGTCAGCTGGCGTTTGGCTTTACTAAGAAAGGTTTTTCATTTTAAATATTTTCGTTATTTGTGAAATGGTAAAGAAATCACTAAGATAAAGAACAAAAAGTTCAACTCGTTCCTACCAAAAATATAAGATATCACAAATCGTGTTATTAATGGGGATAATTATTAAGTGGCCCATTGAAGCATTAATTCGGCCATCATTCCCAGTAGGGTTTTGTAATCTACGTCCTTGGTTCCCCAAAATTTCCAGCCGTGACAATGACGTCGGAGGCAGACTCACCATTGACGTCGGAGGGAGTCCAAGAAAACGCTGGTGCCGGAACCAGTCACACCACCCAGGAAGATAATGTCGCCGATCTCATATTTCTACAGCCTGTAGATATTAAAAAAATGAAGTTTGATGATACAGAAGAAGCCTATGATTTCTACATGGACTACGGGTTAGTCAAAGGCTTCAACATCAGAAAATCAGACATTGGTCGTGATAAGAACAAAGTTATGATATGGCGTGACTATGTATGCTCTGGCGAGGGAAAGAGGCGCATGAAGAGCACAGAACGAAAGAGAGAAGCAAGAGGGGAGACCAGATTTAACTGCAGAGCCAAGATGCGTGTTAAACAACACAATGTCGATGGGAAGTGGTATGTGCACCAGTTTGATGATGTACACACACATGAAACGATCCCCAGAGAATATAGACACTACATGTAAGGGAAACGTCGTATGAGTGATGCAGTCAAAGCAGCGATAAATTTTAGAGGAGCTGCAGGTATGAAAACTTCTCAAATTGTGAATCTGGCCGTATCAGAAGCAGGAGGCTACGACAATTTGGGGTACACGAGGAAGGATGCATATAATTATGTGGACAAAGAGAGGAAAGAACAAATCAGTGAAGGTGATGCCGCAACAGCCCTAGCCTACCTGCAAGCTAAATGCAGCGCGGACGAGCATTTCGTTATTGAACTAAAGAAGGATGACGACGACCGGCTTATTAACATTTTTTGGGCCGATAGTATTTCTGTTGCTGATTATGCATGCTTTGGAGAATTACTGTCATTCGATGCTACTTACAAAAGGAACATTTACCAGATGCCTCTCGTGATTTTTTCAGGTACTTTTCCTTCACACATAGAATTATCCCGAGCATGCTAAAATAACCCTAGAAGTTTGCATAATCTAACTTTGTTTGAACTTTTTTAGGTGTCAACCACCATTCGCAAACTTGCGTATTTGCATGTGCTTTCTTGGCTAACGAGAGAGAGGAAAATTATATTTGGGTGTTGGGAGCTTTGAAGAGAAGGCTAGGCGGTGTAGATCCCAAGACTGTTATTACAGATGGGGATAGAGCAATGCGTAATGCTATACAGAAAGTATTTCCCGATGCAACACATCGTCTATGTTCCTAGCATATAGACAAGACTATAACTAGAAATGTGAAGAATCATCCTACTTTTTTGCCCCGATTGAAGCATTTTGTGTCAGCTGACTGGGAACCTTCAGAATTCGAAGAAAAGTGGAAATCAGTGGTTGAGGAATGCTCCCTTCAGCACAACAATTGGGTCTCCAATTTATTTGAGCAAAGACATGAATGGGGGTATGCATATTTGCGTTCGAAGTTCTTCGCAGGCTTGAGTACAACATCAAGATGTGAAGGACTGAACTCTCAACTTGCCAATTATATCGAGAAGGATAAAAATCTCCTTGAGTTCTTTATTTACTTTGATCGTTGGACTAGGGATATGAGGGAGAATGAGCGTCATGCTGATTTTGAATCCATTCATCGAGAACGAACCATCACAAGCAATGTCTTAGTCTCACTTCAGAAGAGTGGAGCGGCGGTTTTCACAAAGAACGCATTCTTCTTATTCAGAGACGAGGTTGAAAAGTCGGCATGTTGCATAAGGTTGGAGACATAGCGATCAGAAATTGAGCATGTCTACAAGGTCAAGGTGTCTGGCATGGATAAGGTTTTTCAATTCACGTACGCAGTTGAACCCTTTGCAATGGAATGTAGTTGTAATCACTACAATTATATGGGAATACCATGTCGTCATATGATTTTTGTACTGAAAGAAGAGAGCATACTGGAACTTCCTGAAGGCCTAGTACGTCGAAGATGGTCAAAGAAGCCGAAGACACTAGAGAGCTTGGAGGAACCGGGCAGATTAGATGAATCGCAACTTTTCGCATTGAGGTTTGCCATGATTATCACTTTTAATTTTTTTTTAATATTGGTTCGAAGCTAGGTGAACATTAATTTTACTCACTTTGTATAAAATCTTGTGTCAATCAGGTATGGTACTATTCAACAACACAACTTACAACTAATGTTAAAAGGGGCAAAACCTAGTGAGTGCTTCAAGATTGCTCGTGAGGGAATTCAATCATTATGTGAAAAGTTGGACATGGTGGACACTGGCAACGTGGACATACCCGGCATTAATAGACCGAAGGAGAATGAAATTTTGTTGGATCCATTACAAGTCAAAGCTAAAGGTTCGGGGGCTAAAAAATCTAAAAGGAAGAAAGGAGAACCACGACAGTGTAGCAATTGCGGTGAATGGCGCCACTATAGGACCCGATGCCCACATCTTGTTGGCTATGTGAAGCCAACCTCAAACGGTGATGCCCCGAATGATGGTGTTTCGGAAGAAGGTGGCGGTGGCGATGACACCGATGTTGATCCTCCCACCACTCAAGATCAGTCGGAAACAGTACAGAAGAGAAGGCAAAAGCATTGCAGTAAGTACGGTTCTACCAATCATAATGCAAGAACGTGTACTGGGTCTGGGCCATCCGATGATGAAAATGACGATGATGAAAATGACGATGACGACGATTATGAGCAACCTAGGGTAAGAATAAGATATAATTGTTCGTGTCTACACAATGCAGTTGCATCAAATATTTTTGTACGTCTAAAATCGTCGTTATCGATTTTGCAGAAGAGGCCTGTTACAAGAAGTAGCAAACTAAGGATTGTTGAAAACTTGAAGTGAAGATGGACGTCCTTATCCTATTCGGATTAGGACTAATGGACTATGTGAAGACTGCCAGTATCAACTTGAAGCGGCGTCGTTTGATTTATAAGAAGACTGTTGCCGTCTGCGGTGTCGTTTTACTTGTGTGTCGTTTTATTTATGTGTCTCTTTGGTTTATAAGAAGACTATTACCTGCTACGGTGTCGTTTTATTTAGTTCGGATGGATTTGATTGAATTCGATATGGAGGTTGCTCCCTAAATAAATCATGTGCAACATTTCAGTTGAATTATTTTTCTCACTCGTTTTTATTTATTGAATTATTAGATTGGATTTTTTACTTGTTTATAAAATTACTTAATTTTGGCTACTAAAATTATGAAATAGGGCGTGAAATGACAAGAGCATGCGCCGACAGAGGACTTCTGAAAATGGAGGCAGTAATCAAGAAATAAACTACAGTATTTTTATTGAGTGAAAGATCCCTCACCGATATATTATTAAGATCTCAAACACTAAAAGTACAAATCTTGAAAAACAAAACAATGTACTTTCCCTCCTCCCACTTTTATACTATACATATGGCAACTTTCCCCTCTTGTATATATTTTGGGAGCATGATCAACAAGTACGCGTCAATGTCGCCCAGAAGAACTATCATATGACGTAGGGTTCCACAACACCTATTATGGAATCGTAACAACATATGATGATTCTTTGGGCGATATTCAAACGGCGACTTATTGTCATTGCTCCCCTCCCTGCCTCTAACAAAGACCCTGCATGGAGAGCAAAGGAGAAACAATACAACGAAGGATTTAGTTTAACAGTCATGATCTAACAATGACATAATTAAAGGAACTGAGATCTAAAATAATACGCAGTCTCATCTTTACCACTGCACCCGAAAATAAAGCATGGACAGGAGGACGAAGAAGCGGATGGGGTTGATTTTCGGGGTTGAGAAGATGGGAGAAAGGGGTCTTTTCAGGGATTGAGAGGAGGAACGGACAACAGCAGGAGATGAGTGCCTCTTGGGTTTCGGAGCATGGTCTCTCCCTCTCTGATTAAAGAATTTATAAATGAGCTCATAAATTTACTTTGCCTTTCCTGCCCTTCCCATTTACTGAAAATCACACTCCCTACCGCTGCCTCGGCCTTGGTAACGTCAACACTGGTTAGGGGCAAATGCGACTTTCCGAAAACGGCGATATCTGATTGGGTGACACGCCGCGGTTAGGATTGAAGCTCTTTCACCATCGGATTAAACGAAAATTTAGGAATTGACGGCGGGAGATGGGGATGTGCTTTTAGACTGGATTTGTAGATTAACTAACTTTTTCGTTTACCAAAATTAATCTACAGATTTGGTACATGTAAGTTTAACCCTAAACCCTAAACCCTAAACCCGAACCAATCAATGCCATATACTCTACAACAATAACACCTTAGAGCATCTCCATCCCATTGCTAAACCAACCTTTAGCAATTGGCAAAGTCTAGGTGGCAACTCAATTGGCAATTGCAAGGGATGGAGAGGCAATTGCTTATTTAGAAATTACAAACAAAACTTAGGGATGTAGGTGGTTTGCAATTCTTTTAACTGAAATTGCTAAATATGATGATGTGGCTATAGGGACCACGTTTAGAAATTGCTAGGGATGGAGATGGTATTATACCCGAACCAATCCATCCCATTGCTTATTTAGTGGAATCCTAGGTGGCACCATTATTTAGCAAGATTGCAATGCCACCTAGGATATTTTTTCTAAACTAGCAAGATTGCTAAATTAGGAATTCTTCTTGCAATGCCAAACCCTAATACACGAACCAATCAATAACATATACTCTACAACAATAACACCTTATAGGCTTATACCCTAACCAATCAATACCATATATACTCTAAACCATCAACACCTTGCTTATTTAGACCATCTCCAATGGTGCAATTCTTGAGAATTGCAAGCTGATGTGGCAAGGGAGTGAAAGTGGGACGGTGAGTTGCATTGATGTGGGATCAATTACAAAAGTTGCAAATTTGCATCTGATGAATGTTTTCATGCAGTTGCAAATTTTCATGCAGCACACACATATATACAATTCCAATCATAATACTTTACATAATTCGAATAACACAACGACAAAAAACAACTTGAGAGAAAACTCAAATTAATATAACACACTCACCAATTAATATTGAATTGCATTGAAAATTAAGTAGGACCCACGGTCACAATTGATGTATAGTTAAAGTTGCCGAAGTGGCAATTGGGACCATATAATTGCTCGGTGTTGGAAACTTGAACTGAAACTGGAAGTCCTCCTATGCTGAGTCGTTTGGTATATAAAGACTGTTGGCTCTTGCGGTGTCGTTTAATTTATGCACTCATTAATGGTCAGTTGAAGGCAATTTTTAAGCACTCTAAATAAATCATGTGCAACATTTCAGTTGAATAATCTTGAGAACTAGTTTTTTTTATTCAATTATTACATCGTATTTTTTGCACTAATTTTGAGCACTCATTAAATGGGTAGAGCATGTGGCGACAGAAGAGCAGAGTTCGAAATCCGGCAAAAAATCCGGTTGGCCCAATCGTAAAGACTTCTAAAAATGGAGTCAGTAGTCAACAAATAAAGTACAGTATTTTTATTGGGAGTGTAGGATCCCCTGCAGATTTTAGAAGATCTCAAACGCTAAATAGTACAAAGTACAGTATTTTTATTGGGAGTGTAGGATCCCCTGCAGATTTAGAAGATCTCAAACGCTAATAGTACAAAGTATTTTTATTGGGAGTGGAGGATCCCTCGCAGATTTAGAAGATCTCAAACACTTTTGGAAGCCGCCATGGAAGCGAAGAGAGAAGCAGAAGAAAAAATAACAAAACAGTACACAAATATAAACAAATGTTACATAGAGTCCAACATAAACAATAAGCTGTACTTTCCCTCCCGATTTTATCCTATTATACATATGGCAACTTTCCTATCTTGTATACATTTCGGGAGCATGATCAACAAGTACGCGTCAATATGGCGCAAAAGAACCACCACATGACGTAGGGTTCCACAACACCTATTATGGAATCGCAACAACATGTGATGATTCTTTCGGCGATATTCAGACGGCGACTTATTGTCATTGCTCCCCTCCCTGCCTCTAACAAAGACCCTGCATGGAGAGAAAAGGAGAAACAATACAACGAAGGATTTAGTTTAACAGTCATGATCTAACAATGACATAATGAAAGGAAATGAGATCTAAAATAATACGCAGTCTCATCATTACCACTGCACCCGAAAATAAAGCATGGGATAGGAGGACAAAGAGGCGGATGGGGTTGATTTTCGGAGTTTCATATTGAGAAGATGGAAGAAAGGGTTCTTTTCAGGGATTGAGAGGAGGAGGATCGAACAGCAGCAGGAGATGAGTGCCACTTGGGTTTCGGAGCACGGTCTCTCCTTCACTGATTAACGAATTTATAGATTGACTCGTAATTACTTTTACTTTCCCTCCCTTCACATTTACTGAAAATTACACTCCCTACCACTGCCTCGGCCTTGTTAACGCCAGCATTGGTTATGGGCAAAAGCGACTTTCCAAATTCGGCAATATCTGATTGGGTGACACGCACGCGACGAGGATCGAAGGTATTTCACCATCGGATTAAGGGAAAAGTTTAGAATTGACGGTGGGAAATGGGATGTACTTTTATAAATAGTCTAAATTGCTAAAATTGATGATGTGGCGGTAGGGACCTCGTTTAGAAATTGTTGTTCAATTTTAAGGATGAAGATGGTCAATACACTAACCCAATACCATATACTCTAAACCATCAACACCTTATACAATATCGTATTTTAGGGATGGAGATGATCAATACACTAACCCAATACCATGTACTCTAAACCATCAACACCTTATACAATATCGTATACCTATACGCTGATAAATTAAAATTATAACTTGCTTTTCAAAACATAAATTAAAAATTGATACTCACTAAGTATCGAACCACAAACCTCTACTTTATTGACTAAGCAAATAACAGATAATTAACCAATTAAGCTACATCACATTGATGACCATCTTGCATAATTTCGCTTTCTTATTAAGTGAAGGGTTAAAATGAACGATTAATATATCACAGGGGATTGTTTCAACTTCGGCGAGGACTGAGAGAGTGGAAAAGGGGTAATTATTCTACCAAAAAAGAAAAGAAAAGGGGGAATTAATGAAGAGTTAAATTGGACGGATTGTCTTTACCACGCCACTACAAAATCATTCGGAGCAAAAACACGCAGGTTCAAATCAAACAATAAATGAAGAAAGATGAACTTAATAACTCTAACTAATTTTCATTCCATATGTGGCGAATCGCTAATGGCCGGGATCACCAACAAGGATAACCAACAAGGCAAAATAGATAATAGGAACCTACCTTACACACACCAAATCATTTTATCTCGTACTGATAAATGTGTCACGCTACAATAATTATGTCTAAGTCTTTTTAGTAATAAGGCATGATCAGCATTTATAAGCAGATATAAAGAAAATATAAAATCTAGAAAAAATAAGACAACACCTACCCTCACCCTTTAACCAATCGATACCATATGCTCTAAACCATCAACACCTTATAACCTACCCATATACCATATACTCTATACCATCAACAACCTAATACCCTAAGCAGTCAGTACCCATTTCCTTTAACATCAACACCTTATACAACAATCGTATACCTATACGCTGATAAAATTTTACATTTTGAAAATACATGCCCAACTAAAATACATAGGTACTTCAAAAGTGAAATTCTAACTTTCGTTTCAAAACATAAATTAAAAAAATATCCTCACTCAGTATCCAACCACAAGCCTCTAATTAGTCTACAAGAGGTTTGTTATGTACGAGTGCATTGCATAAAGAGGGGAAATCGGTGAGAGAGTGGAATGGGATCTCAATTAATGAAGAGTTAAATTGGACGGATTGTAGTTTACCTCGTACCGCTAAATGTGTAAAGAGACACGCTAGCATTTACCAAATCCCAAAAAAGATGGAACACAGAATTATGTTTAAATTGCGTGAACTCAATGCATGATCAGGATTTTAGAAGCAGAAGCAGATGGAAATAAGTAAAACAAAGAATCGCCACTGAGATAGACAATTATCAAAGGCCCAACCTAATGACAATCCGGAACTCAGTATCTATTATCAACAAACTAGGTGTCATGGGTCATGTACAGGCCAAGTTTGAATGTTATTTAAAAGCCTGCAAAAATCAATGATCAGACCCAGTCCAACTAGAATTAGTCCTAAACGCACCGTTAATACATAAACACAAATTAAGGAGACCTCTCCATCTGATTCGAATCAAATTAGGTCTTCTTCATCTCCTTCCTCAATCCTCTGGGCGAGACGAACACTGCATATCAGGAAACCTTAATTTCACCGAGTGATAGAAGTTTCGAGAAAATGACAATAACGCTAAGACAAGATGACAAAGCACTAGCGACATGAACCCTAGGGTTAGCAAACCTCTTTCAAAGGTTCTTTTGCAAACGAAAAGTTTGATGAACACAATAATAGACATGGTCGCCGTAATCGTGTTAGAAAGAGATAGGCGAGTAAATTCCGCACGGAAATAAAATGGCGATGAACAAAACGTCGATTTGTGGATAAAAGGATTTTGGGTTCAAAACGATGATTATGTGAGGATTTCATATTGGATGGGGATCTTCTCTTCGAATGTGGATACATAGATTTGGCGTATGAAACATGATGATGTTGGGGATTTGAGATTGGATAGGGAGCTAAATCGAATGTGGATCAAATAATAAAAGGATTTGGGTTTCGAAACGATGATTTTGTTGGAGATTTCAGATTTGATAGGCAGCTTATGATCGAACTTCGAACTTAGAGGGGACCCTCCAAGGCGAATGAGGGATCGTAGAAGGGAGACTGGAAATTGGTTAGGGCGGCGGGTCGTATCCATAGGGTTTAACCTCTTAATCGATATCATTAAACCGGGTACAGTTAGGTTGAAGTCCAATGAAAAAAGCATAAACGCTTCGTGATGCTTTTGGTAATTTTCCTTGCCCTGGTTACCCGTACCCCGGATTTTGCCCTGGGCACCGTAGAACTGCCCATACATATATATATATATATATATATATATATATATATATATATATAGGATTGCACTAATTAATTTTAGATAATATAAAAGTGTTTTATCACTACACTACAAGTTATTTCAAGTTTCAAAACTAACATATTCCAATATATCACACTATAAACAAAATTCACAATACCCTAAAGGTCGATCTCTTTGTCTTTTAAAGTTAGTTTTGACTCTACTCGTTGCAATTGCAAGTGTAGAAGGAACATTTTTCAGCTTTGAGCTATATTAAAAACATTTTTCAAAGTCTCATTGACCAATTTGCTAATGATTGCTTAGTCGGATATATTGAGAATTTGAAAATGCGTCGTGATTGCTTATAAAAATAATGATTTTATTAGTCTAGTATTTTTTAATATATACGAATAAATGATTTAGATATTATTAGTTTTAATTATATTTATTAAATAATTATTTATTTTATATTATAGAAAGAGGACACAGCTACTTTCAGATTCTGCCTCCGCCACTGAGTATGAGGATGTGTATTGACTATAGGAGGCTGAATAAGGCAATGGTGAAGAACAGATATCCACTACCCAGGATAGACGACTTGTTTGATAAACTTCAAGGAGCCTCTGTGTTCTCTAAGATTGATCTAAGTTCTGGGTATCACACGTTGCAGGTGGCAGAATCCTCTATTCCGAAGACAGCATTTCGTACTCGATATGGCCACTACGAATTCTTGGTAATGCCTTTCGGGTTGACCAACGAGCCGGCAGCATTTATGGCACTGATGAACAATATATTCCATGAGTATCTGGACAAGTTTGTCATCGGATGAAATTATCATTTACTCAAAGAGCCACGATGAGCACAAAGAACACTTGAGGATCACACTGGAGAATCTGAGGGAAGAGAAACTGTATGCAAAGTTCACCAAGTGTGAATTCTGGTTAAAGAAAGTGTTATTTTTGGGCCATGTGATTTCTGGAAGAGGAGTCAAAGTAGACCCAAAGAAGATATAGGCAGTGGTAAATTGGGCACCTCTGAAAAATGTACCAGAATTAAGAAGCTTTCTAGGCATGCATGGCTGGATATTATAGATGGTTTGTAGAAAGTTTCTCTCACATTGCTAGATCTTTGACCCAACTACTGCGCAAGGGAGTGACTTATGTCTGGAGTGAGGAATGACATGAAATTTTTGAGGAGCTTAAGAGGAAGCTTACTACTGCACCGGTACTCACACTACCACCAAGCGAGGGAGAGTATGACATTTATAGTGATGCATCATACAAGGAGCTGGGATGTGTTCTGATGCAAAACAAGAAGGTGATTGCTTATGCCTCAAGGCAATTACGACCACGCGAGGTGAGACTTTCAATATATTCACATACCACAAGAGTTTGAAACATCTCACGGATCAGAAGGAGTTGAATATGATACAAAGAAGATGGGTGGAGTTGTTGGGTGATTACGACTGTACTATTGAGTACCACCCTGGTAAAGCTAACTTGGTGGCTGATGCATTCAGTAGGAACGTGCACGACCCAGTACATGAGCATGTGGCACTCACAGCTATGAATGTGGAACTACAGCTAGAGGATGCTACAAGCATGGTAGCTAATTTGAAGATTAGACCGCTATTGCATGATCGAATCGAGGAGAAGCAAAAGGATTATCCAACTCTTGCCAAGTTTGTGCAAGAGGTACAAAATGGGATTGATACTAAGTTCGAAATCACATATGGGATGTTACACTTACATGGTAGAGCTTGTGTGCCTAACGTGGATAATTTGAGGCAAGAGGTCCTAGATGAAGCTCATTGTGCTCCGTATGCCATGCACCCAGGATCCACCAAGATGTACAAGACTTTGCAGGAAAATTTCTGGTGGCCCAATATGAAGAGGGAAGCAGCTTAGTTTGTGCACAAGTGTTTAGTCTGCCAAATGATTAAGGCCGAGCATCAAGCTCCGACAAGGAAGCTAAAGCCACTTGAGATACCAGAGTAGAAGTGGGAACACATCACCATGGATTTTGTTTATGGTCTATCGAGGATGGAGTGGGGTAATGATGGATTTTGGGTGGTTGTAGACTGCCTCACTAAGTCAGCACACTTCATCCCCGTCAAGTTCAAGTCGGGGGTGGATGCATTAGCAGACTTGTATATACAAGAGGTGGTACGATTACATGCAGTCTCTCTAACAATTGTATCACATCCGAACCTGTTTGGAAGGAGGAGACCCCTCCTCTTCAAATTCTCAAGAGTGAGGATCTTTGAGAGGAAGGCACACCAGATGAATTAGTTAACTTTGATCGGAATAATCATCCTCCAAACAAATTTAGCAGGAAAATTCTGAACTCCCTGGAACTTTGCTTTGACAATAGTCCTGTACAGGGAACGCACAGAAAAAGAAGAAACAGAACCTAACGACTAAGTCAACCTACAAGGACCCGAGAAAGAACACTAAGAAGCAAAAGAACCAATAATACTGCAAAGATTCACACGCTCTCTCTGTTCGTCCCACCGCTCAAAGAAACATTAAGATTTAGGTCCCGTTGAACACTATCACCCAACAAAGAGAAGAAATCACTTATCCGAATTCCTGGGTTGGACGCAGCAGCAGCAACTCGAGGGAACGAAGAGGCAAGAACATGTCTAGGGATCCAGCTATTGTACCAGAAAGACACCCCCATGCCACCAGCAGGATCGATACAGGCAAACTTCCAAAACAACTTGTACTCTTTAGTGATATTAGCCCATGGGGATCCAACAAAACCCTTCTTACATTCCATCGTTTGCCACTGGGAGCGGGAATTTGGCATCAATGAGAGTCCTCAACCAACTGTTCATTTCCATAGCAAACCTCCAAACCCATTTACACAATAAATCACTATTAAAAGACACAAGATGCACTACCTACAACCCTGCATCATCCTTTGAAGCTTTGCATAAATCTCACCCAACTAAAGGGGTCTTATTGCTATCACTTGCCCCATTCAAAATGAACTTTCTTTGAGTCTTCTCCATAGAAGTGATCACACATTTTGGGGCCTTGAAGAGGGAGAAATAATAAACTACGAGACTAGATAACACTGATCTGTTAAGAACGAGCCTCCCACCTGAGGAGAGGAACCTAGATTTCCACCCATCAAGCTTGCCTTGAAACTTAACTGGTTATATCTCTTTCATTTTAACTCGTACTTTTTTTTGAACAAATAAGTAAGATGAATTGTGCTCTTCAAAATGATATACACCTTGATATATTTTCGAAACAAACAAAATTGAGACATTTAGTATCAGTCTTTACTATGGTGGTTGACACGCTATGACACAACACCAAACTGTGACCAAGTGTAATCACATAATGGAAATGCAGTATAGTGGAATCAAGTAATAAATGTCAACCCAGGGCCTAGATGTACTGCCTACTCCGTGATAATCTATTATCTAGCGGGACTAAGTTTAGTGAAAATGAGTTCAAACTAAAGCAGAAAGAAAACAACAAGTTGTTCGAAGTTCTTAAGCAAGGGAAGAGTCACTCAGGATTGAGTCCCCCTAGCTCCTTAGTTATGTTCAAGTTGTAATTCCTTATGGTTGATTTACTATTGATTAAACTGCAGAAGATCCGACAGTAACTTGGAATCTCTTAAGTTGACCAAGCCCTCTTAGACAGACTACCCGGCAGACGACTAGTCTTCACTGGGATAGAATGCTAAGGAAATTAACACATAACTCCACTACAGGAAATAGTTCCATTACAAAGCAGTTAATTGACCGACTCTCGTACAATCAATTCACTCCTATCGATTAAAGAAGCTCTAACAACCTAATCATATTCTATCTATCTCAGGTTGCAGCAAAAATCAAGAGTAATTGATCAGGATTCAATTAACTCAATAAACACACTTCAATCGATTATAATCAAACATCATCCCAAAAGTCATTACAACTCAACTCTCTAACACATGGAACTAGGGTTCTTCATATCCAAGTGAGAGAAAGGTCTACTTCATAGAGAGAGAGTAGAAAACAACAATAAGAGGAATCATACTCATAATGATATGTACGATAAGCTCCGGGACGATAATCTACACTCCAAGGACGAAATCCTAGTTTGATTGATGAAACCCAGCTCCAGAATCGATCCTAGGGTTTGGTCTTCACACTTTCTCTCTCTAGGACTCTACTTTTTGCTCTCAAAATTCGTTTCCTCTCTCAAAGACCCGAAATTGGGTTAAAACCCAGAAATCCACGATCACACGGCGGTGTGAGAATCCCAACGTGCCCGTGAAACTCTCCAAAACCCATCGTTCAATTTAGTGACTCGTGATGCACTGCACAACCTGCGGAACGGCTGCGTGGAAATCAGGCCAGCCCGTGTGAAGTCTCTAGAAATCCCACACGGCCAAAAGGGGCACTTGCACGGCCCGTACCGCCTTGACCTCGCAAAAGAGTATCGCGCGGTCAAGTCACACGGCTGTGTGAAAATATGGTCAGGTCATGTGGCTGCCTTTTCTTCCCATCAACTGTCCAAACGTAGTCCAATCGACCCCGAACTCGTTCCCAAGACTTCATTCACGTACTAGGACCTGAAATATCACAAACAATAACACCCTAGCGTGAATCAGTTTAAAACATCATAAATGAGGCTCAAACAGTATAAGAATGATGGACAAAAACGTGTGCAAATACCGAGTTAACAGTGGTAATGATTGGTACTACATAAAATCATACCACATGTTACTTAAGTGTACCATGGTGGTATGAACATACCAGAGTGTATAATGGTTGAATACATTATAGTGGGAATATACGACTTGTCATGTACTACATTCATCATTGTGTACCACCAGTTACCACCCTTATACTTGAGTGATATGGACAAGGACGGAGCCACGATTCACGATGGGGGAACATTTTTTTTAACCGTTTGGAATAATAATGAGAAAATTTATATAA
Source organism: Linum tenue (assembly GCA_946122785.1). Taxonomy (NCBI): domain Eukaryota; kingdom Viridiplantae; phylum Streptophyta; class Magnoliopsida; order Malpighiales; family Linaceae; genus Linum; species Linum tenue. The sequence continues at coordinate 3,019,222 of CAMGYJ010000010.1, read as the reverse complement.
TGTTCAAAATAGATGTATGCTCTTTGACCCTAAAGCCACTTAATATTGCATCCAAATTAGAAAAACCTTCATCACAAGCATGTTGAATGTAAATCATTTTACCATGTTTCATCTTGTTACTACTTTCACAATTTAATTGTTTTAGTTTAATAGCACTAGACACTATGTAAATTGAATTAGGAATGACAATGAGACAGGTCAGGGCGGATATGTCGATACCCGTACTCATCCCATGATAGGTCGGGAAGTTTATCATAAGATGCGGGTGGGGGCAGGTCGACCTTTATGAGTATGCAATCTAAAAGAAAAATAATAGAAATATTATTTTATATTTAAAAAATTAGAACAAACTATAAAATGATAAATTTAGTTAAATTATTCGAGAAATTAAAGCTCTCGCCTATTGACAACTTTATCATAGTTAATATGAGATAATAAAGGTAAAATCCTAAGTTAGTTGAGTATATTACATGTAATTTAGCCAAAAAAATATGTTGAAAATAAGGCGGATTAGGACATGTCAGGTCGAGGAGATCACCCAAGCCAAATAAGAAGGGTAAAACGGATAAGGTCGAAATCGACATCCCTAAATTAAATGGTTGTAGTGTTCCAAATCCGATGAAAAGCTTATGTAATTGAATGTAAATTATTATACCATTTATATTCTTATTTACCACTAACACATTTAAAATTGTAGTTTGATAGCACAAAAAAAATATGTAAATTGAATGGTTGTGGTGTTCAAAGTCTGCTGAAAAAACTGTGCAAAGGTGGAGGATCGAACCCACAACTACTCTCTGTAATCAATCTATAAAACAATTATATTAACCACTACACTGCTACATTACACTTCAATATCTAGCTACTTAGTTACAGGTTATCCATAGGAACGTTACATGATATATATAGCTCCGCCCCTGGATATGGAGTGGTACGTTTCGGTCCTGTATTTTTTATCTAAATTTTTGTAGATCGAATAATCACAATGAACTCGTTCCATCTGTGCAAATAAATTCAAAATTCGAGTTCAAAATAAAGGTGGTACCAAGTGATAATGAGTGATATAATATTTTTTTTGTCGAAATATATTGAAAATGAATTTCATTTTATAGATCACAACGAATTATATTAAACAATAACATTTGTCTAAGATGCGCCCGTCATATAACATATGTGTTATTGCATAGTTCATCTGTCATTATAATGTTCTCAAAATACCTTTGGCATATGGCAAGGTAGAGTGTTTAATGTGACTGGAAAATGTTGTTAAAGTACCTGTCATAATAACATTTGTCACATTATAAATAATGTAATATTGACAATGACAAATGTGGTCCCTATATCTCCTCGAGTTCCTTTTCAAATAGTAAGGAAGGGGGGTAAGAAGGCAGGGGAAGGGGAAAGCGACGAAGATCAACCTGGAACACGAGAGGCTTTTCTGATAATAGTAAGTTTTCTACTTTAATAAAGAACTAGTTTTCTTACCCGCGCTCCGCGTCGGGATATGGGTAAATTTGAGTTCTTTTGTTTGAGTTCATCCAAGAATAATAACAATAAACTAAATAATTGATAGCACTTCAATACTTAGTCTCCAAAACAAAAATAAATTTTTTCATTTTATTCTCCAGGTAACAGCAGCACACAGACACATTGAAAGTTAAGAATTCGCCAAGAAATAACCCAGCAACATAATTAGTAGAAAAGGTTTACATATTTTCAGTTTGCTAATTAATCAACATGTTTAAATCAACACCACTAAATCTATATAAAAAATAAGTTCCGATCTACTATTGAATACTGTAAGAAACAACCCAGCAGCATAATTAATCAACATGTTTAAATCAACACCACTAAATCTATAAGAGCCAGCAGCATAATTTGCCCACGGTTCTCAAGGTAACGATGCAGCTTAGCAAGCGAACTGAATGCTGCAAAATAGTTACAGCCAGCTCAGCAAGCAATTACAATCACAGTGGGAGATAATCAACACAGTTTCTCGACAGAGTAAGTCTCCCTTAGACTAACTCCAACCCCAAAAGCTATATTTAGCCTCCCAAACTCTCAAATGTGCATATTTGCCTCCCCAAAACACTTTTTTGCTCCAACCCTATAGGCTTCCAAATTTAGCTTCCCACATCTTTTTTTTATTTAATTTCCATAATCCATACTTATTTACAATATCATTCTTGTAATTCACTTTAATTTTTTTATAGTTTGTTATTACTTGTGAAAAAAAAAATTCGATGTAATTTTTTTTAATTCCGAGATAATTTTTTTTGTGCAAAATTAGTCATTTTTTTGTAGCCGTTACTTTATGACCGTTTTTTTGGACCTATCCAAATATGACCATTTTTTTAGCCGTTACTTTATGACCTTTTTTTGTCGTTTTGTGCATCATATGTGTTTATAAATCACAATTCTTCATTTTTCATCAACTCACTGAAACTTCTTCCCATTTCTAAAACAAACACATTCATCATGAGTATGTCAGATAGCTCATCGTCGGGAGGAGAAGAAGAAATCGAAGAGTACGAGAGGTTTTACCACCTACGGTTGAGTTTAATCGGCCGGAGGCTGGCTGAAGGTTCATCAAGTCGACGTCAAACTACAAGTCGACGTCACATTGATAGTGAAAGGGTCGAATGTAATCGCCGTCTTATGAGGGATTACTTCGATCCAAATCCAGTATACAATGCTCGTATATTTAGAAGGCGCTATCGGATGCAACCAAGATTATTCCATCGCATTATGGGCGACATTGTGAGGTTTGACCCCTCATTTGCTCTACGGCGTGATAGCTTGGGTCAATTGTCATTATCTCCAGAGCAGAAGCTTACTGGTGCGATGCGCATGCTAGCATATGGTTCTCCAGCTGATCAACTTGACGAGTATGTTCGTATGGGTGAGAGCACTTTGATGGAGGTCTTCAGAAAGTTCTGCAACAACATTATCAACATGTATGGGGCCACATATCTTCGCGCACCTACTCCTGCCGATTTAAGGATCTTACTCAGTAAAGCCTCAAGACGTGGCTTTCCTAGAATGATTGGATCAATTGACTGTATGCATTGGGAATGGAGGAATTGTCCAAGCGGCTGGGCAGGACAATACACCGGCCATATGCATAGGCCAACAATCATTCTAGAGGCGGTGGCCTCTTACAACACATGGATATGGCATGCTTTCTTTGGGTCTCCTGGATCGAACAACGATATAAATGTTCTGGGGATGTCGCCAGTGTTTGATCGTATTGTCAATGGAAGCGCTCCACATGTACGATTTGAGGTAAATGGCAATGCTTATGATCAATGCTATTATTTGGCCGACGGTATTTATCCCTCATGGTCGACTTTAGTGAAGACCTTCAGCAATCCAAGGTCAAACAAAGAGGCTTTGTTTGCTCAACGTCAAGAAGCACACCGCAAAGACGTAGAGCGGGCATTTGGAATCCTCCAATCAAGATGGGCAATTGTTCGTGGCCCTGCAAGAGCTTGGGATGTTGTCACCCTGAACAATATAATGTTGACGTGCATTATATTACACAACATGATAATCGAGGATGAGCAAGTTGATTCTGATGATGAGATGGATGATGACCTTGATTATGAGGTCCATGAACAACCTCAACCAATCAACCGGCACGTTCCAACTCTGGTTGATTATTTGGCTAGAAATAATAGGATTCGCTCCTCAACAACACATCATGCGCTTCGAAATGACTTGGTTGAGCATCTTTGGAATTTGCAGGGCAATAACTAGTATTATTTAATTATGGATTGTATTGCTTGTTTGGTAGTTTGTATTTCAAGTTTCAGTGTGTGATTGTATTTCATGTTTCAATAAAGTGTGTTTTGTAGTTAATCAAACGATTCAATAACGACTAGTTTTTTTATTACACGTGAAAATGCTCAACGTTCAAATACAACACGAAACACACCACATAAAGCAATCCAAGTTCAAATACAACACAAAACACACCACATAAAGCAATAAAAGCCTAAATTAGTACACATAGGACCTTCTTCTAATCATAATCCATAACAGGAAAGTAATCACCTCCACTTTCATCTCCATCTCCTCCACCACTTGCATCTCCATCTCCGCCATCTCCTGGATTAGAGTTGGGATCATCTTGATCGTACCCATAGATGTCATTTTGTTTACTCCTCCAAAATTTCTTCTTTCTTGGTGTCATCTTTGACAAATCCTTCTCCAGAATATTCATATTTTGTTGAAGTAATGCGGCCTCCCTCTCTTTCTTCTCAAGAGCCCATTGTTCCGCTTCCTGCTCCCTCACTTGCCTCTTGTATGCCCATTCCTCGGCTTCCCTCTCTAGTCTCCTCTCTTGAAGATTAATTTTTCTATTTTCGTACTCCATCCTCGACTTTTGCCTCTCTCTCATATCATTACCAAACTCTAGCAATTGAGTAGTGTACATGTCTGACGATTCCGCAACTACCTTACCTTTCTTTTTTGCTGCCTTTTGTTTGTCGTGTCCTTCAGGGCGAGACAGCACGAAAGGCGTAGCTCCCTCGTCTGGTATGTCGTCGAGGCCTTCCACAGGGGAGGATTGAGAACCAATACCTGTGGGAGAACTTTGAGAACCTTGACCCATAGGTGGAATTGGACCAACAACCAATTGAGGGTCACAATACCACTTTGGGCAATTTCGAAGGATGACCCAACAATGCTCATGTTCAAAGGCTTTGTCCCCATTCTCTTCCTTATATATTCTCCTTGCTACAAATTCCTATCAAAATTATTAATACACAAGTTAGATAAGTATACAAAAAAATAAGAAATACAAAAGTTAAAGTTTCCAAAACAATACCACATCAACTTGGTTGGTACCGCTCGTTTGACTCCTCTCCGCCCTCTACAAAGCTCCCTTCCAAACTTTACACTTGTTACTGATAAGTCTCAGTCGGGATTCCATTGAATCCGTAGTACGAATTGTTGTAGGATCGCTTCTTCGAAATTCCCTCTCCACCCTTTCCCATAATCTCGTGCTCTTTTGATTGATGCCAACCGCTCCATCTTCAGATATTGATATCCAAGATTTGCACAAGTTTACATCTTCATGAGCTTTCCAATTGGGTCCTCTCTTACTTGACATGTTTTTGTTTTGAGAGATGATAAATAGATGAGAATGAGAGAGATTGATTTGAGAATGAGTGCAGAAAAACCATGAGAAGTTACTCATTATATAGAAAAAAAAATATGACCGTTTTATGGCCGTTAAAATGTGTCCGTTGCAATGTGTCTGTTGCAATGTGACCGTTTTATTGTCACTACTTCTTTCAAACTGAAACGCAAACACACCCACACAAATAACCACACAAACAAAAATTGAAAAAAAAAGCAGCAGGGGACCCCGCGTGCAGGCGAGGGCCGCACGCGGCGCGCGTGCGGCCCAGGCGCGCCTCCGCGGGTGGCCCTTGCCTGCACGCGGGGTCCCCCCTTCCAGCTGCTATTTTTGCCCATTTTCTCCATGGAGGCTGCTACCTATCCACCCCAACACTCCATTCTCCAAATTTGGAAGCAAAATTATTGATGGGTTGGAGATGAAAAAAGGCAAATTGTTCACTTTCTCCAAATTTGCAAGCAAGGGTTGGAGTTAGTCTTACCAAAACATACTCAAACCAATGAAGACATTGTCTAGATAGGGGATTCAATATAGATTATTACAAAACAAAAGCTCCCTCATAAACAAAATCCATCTGCATACATTAGTTGTAGATAACGCGAGAAAAGGAAACAAAATCTAGAAACAGAGTTATATATATGATTAAGGTTCAGAGTCAAAACTAAACAAAAAGAGTACTTGACAAAAGTGAAGAACATCAATTCTTACTTTCCAAAAAGGAAAACATAGAAATGCAAGATATAGCTTGAAGAATTACCATAGACAGTGACAACAGATCATCATCATTCACTTGCCAAATAATCCACTCACCAGTGGCTTAATAACCACAACTGAAATCAATGGGGAAGTATATCTCAGTTCATGAACCATGCTGAGCATTGAGTAACTATCAGGCATATCTAGTACTCTCTAACAGTTACCACTATCCATAAGAATATGATTGATTTATTTAAAATGAAATATATTACCCAAAACTTCTAGTCAATGGCTAGAGATATGTCATTATGCAGAAGGACTATAAACGTCTAGTGATGTCCAGGACTCAAGGGGATGAGAAAATTGGACGTAGTTCACGAACCCCTTAGATATTAGATTGTTTCTCTTATTTTATACACCAAAGCACGAATCAAGTGATTAAGAAGAGCCCAACACCACAATTAATAAAAACAAAAAAACAAAAAAAAAAAGCAGAGAAGAATCATTATACCATGGAGTTACCAAAAGACTTAAGTAAACAATCAGAAAACAACTATCTTCCCTACCTTCAAATCTACAATCGACCCCTATTATTCAGTCATCGTGATTCCCGGTACCACCTTCTGGAAGGTGGTAAAGGAGACTGCAAATAAAACACCAAACCGAGAGATTAAAAGAAGAGAAACAAAGGACATCATAAGAGAGGGAACAAATCTTAAAAACAAAAACTCAGCTATTATTTGACAGCACCCAGAGCTGTATCCATTGGAGTAAAGAAGCAACTGTTGCAAATTATGGGCATCACTCCAGTCAATATATAGGCCTCGAAGATCTTTATAAGAGCTTGACTTACGACCTTCGACGGTGATCTCGTGGCTCGCATCTGTGTATACAAATTCATTTAGAGGAAGAAAGAGGGAAAAACTAATTCAGACAGATATAACACAGTGGAGAGCGGAGACACGGAAGAAAAAATCATCTTCAATCTAAATGAACAAAGTATCCGAATCCAAGAATTGTCGGAGCTTTCTCTAGAGCTATGTAGCCTGCCAAATGATTTCTCCAAACTCCGGAGGGCTCCAAGAAAGAGATGAGACATGAAAAAGAACCACAAAGAGGTGGAGTAATAAATGAGGGCTTATCAACAACTCAGATGAGTATACTGTATACCAAACCTAAAACACAAAAAAACAAAGAAAAAGAGAAAGAAGATGACCTAATATTACACAAAAACATCAGCGATCTTTCATATCTCCATAGCCCTGCGTGTTTTTCCAATCGATTTAAGTCTTTGATTCATTCCTTTATCGGAGAGGCCAAAGACTATGAATAAACCTATAAAGCTAAAAAGGATAAAACGAACAATTTGAGAAGAAAGAGAGAGCGAACCCACTTGAGAACAGATAAACAAATCCATCTGAAGAGGGGGAATAGTCCCCCGGAAAACAAAATTCCCACCGTGCTTACCTCATCTACCGTACGGTGGTCGTAGCATCAACGCTAGAGTTGCAAACTGCTGGAATCCCCTTTTGGTCTGCATACAACCATCCACTTGAATCCGCTTTTCAGTTTCTCACCATAGACGTAGTTAACGACAAGATACCACGCCCTTCAACTCTCGCCTACTGGAGAGTTCTGACCGAACTTGACGATTTCCTCTATGATCCCGTTGATCGCAGGGAAGAATATGAAAGTGAGATGGGTGAGGGACACCAGAAAGAGCAAAAAGAAACGGGATGGGCAAAAGAAAAAGTGAGAGGAAATGAGGGGTAGGTAGAGTATGTGGTGGAGAAAAGAGTTTTTGTGATTTTTTGCCTTCCCCTGATACCTCCACCCACTGACACACTCCATCCTCTCTCTGCAAGGAAATATGGTTGGGTTCCAACTTCCATCGCATAGATAACTGAGCCCCAATCCAAAGTAACCAAAGTACCAAACGAAACTGAAAGAAAGCTGGCAGATACATCCCATCAACATTCCAACTTCCAAGAGTGCTTCTTGGCCTTACCAGGTCTATGCCGTCGATTTGTGACCAACGCTATTTTCCTCGCAGAGTGTTTCATGTCAAACCCAACCCACAGTCTCGACTATAGTTCAAAGAGAGAGGAAAGGAAATCTGGACCCACATCAAAGCAACATCCAATAAGAACTCGATGAATAGTAATTTTGAGTCACAATGAATAAGAAAAGCAGTCTGAATGTACCAAGGTTCTAAAAGGCGCTAGGCGTAAGGCAAGCGCTCGGCTCCTGACTTGCGCCTTGCCTGATTAGGCGTAGCCTAGGCGCGCCTAGGCGTTCAGAGCATAAATGGAAAAAGTTCTCAAATATTTCCTGTTTTCTGGAATAATTCATATAATCCAAGTGCATATAAAATTAGCAATGCCTAGTTCTTAACAGTAAACACTTACCATAACAAATAACAAGCAAATAGTGACCACCTCCTAGAATCACAAGTTCATAAAATGTCGAAATACTAAACAATAGTCAATAAGTTCATAGGAAAATGTTCATTCTTCATCATCCAAGTAGGTCCGTCCAGCCACCACTTCATCTTCATCATCCTCAAAAGCAATCTCCTCACCATCTTCCTCCTCTTCAGACTCTAATTCTTCATCATGGAGCTCTCTCACTTGTGCACTCCTGCGAAGATCACTCTGTTCACCCGCCATTGCATCTGTAACAGTACTGGAGGGTGCACAATATGATTCCTCATCCTCATCTATGAATACATACATAGCATGGTCATCCCCTTCCCGTGTTTCTGATTTTTTAGGGCAAGAGGCCATTTTCTGATTTTCTAGGATAAAACGAAGAGTATTGGGTTTAACCGCCTAAGCTCGCCCAGGAACGCCCAGGCACGCCTTCTCTCCACTAGGCGCAAACTAAGCGCTACCAGCGCCTTTTACAACGCCTTTGGCCAAGTCAAGGCTATCCTCCACCTCCTAGCGCCTAATTGAGCCTAGGCGTGCGCCTAGGCGCGCCTTCTTGAACCCTGGAATGTACAGTAATTGTTGTTTTGAGCTATTATACTTTTAATTAATTTTAATTTTAAAGTTAAGTGTAGTTGCTATATTAGAGCCCCGGGTAAGGAAGATCAATACTAAGAAGTTGATTCACAAAAGGTTCTCAGAGTGGGAAAAAGGGTTAAATATAATGCAGAACGGTTGGGGAAATTTTGGTTGTAGTGGAAACCTGAAGTTAAGTTGGTTGTCCTTCACTCATCTGATCAATTCATTCAAGTGCTTGTGAATGATGTGCAGCCGTTGTTTATGTCTTTTGTAATCCCAATTGACTGAATCAAAGGCCTTTTTTATGTCCAATTTGATCACAATTCCAGGCTTCGTGCTTCTTTGGCGACTGTCAATAACTTCATTGATAATAAAGCTGGCCTCATTAATTTGTCTCCCTTTAATTCCCCCAAACTGTTGTGATATAATGAATCTCATTAGGGGCTGTAACCTGAGGAACAATATTTTGGAGATAATCTTGTTTAAACTGCCAAGCAAGGTGATCGGTTGAAAGTCCATCATTGTTTCAACGACATCACCTTTAGGGATTAAGCATATAAAGCAATGAGCAATGGAGTGAGGGAGTGACCCAGACAGATAGAAACTGGGATTTAGCTTCGTAATGTTTCTCAATTGATTTAGAATAGAGTAACAGTATAAGAGTAATAGTAATATGTTCTATGTAAACCATAAAGTTTCGTCTAGGAAGTTTTTCATCAAGTGCCTGGATCAGGTCTCCTTTAATAATCTGTCATGCTTTCTTATAAAACTCCAGGGTGTACCCATCCGGCCCCGGAGCTTTATCCCCATTGCAACTCTTGATTGTATTCCAAATTTCCATCTCGGTAAATGGCCTGATAAGGGAGTCATTTTCTTCTGCAATTCTGCTGTAAAGGTGAAGAACTCATACCCCTGGGGAAAGGCCTGTTATGTTTCCCTTCCTTTAATTTCAAAACAAAATGACTTCTGAAGGTCTCCTTAATAACTTCACAATCCTCGGTCAGATTCCCAGCCACCTGATTCTGTTCCTCCTATTATGGGAAGCCACCATGTGGAAAACATTAGACTGAAAAACATTTGAGTTGCAAAATAAGTGATGATATTCATAACCCTTTCATAAAATAAAAAGTCGTTGCGGCTCGATGTGAAAAACAAAGTAAATATGTACTCTACTAATTTGATTTTTATTCTTATCCGCCGACACACACCTCTACAAAATTCCTAGGTCCGTTACTAGCCAAACCAGGGTTAATCGTATCGGATACCGCGTAAGTATTGATTTCGTTGTATACTAACCACTTACGTTTTTTTAGTTGCAACTAAACCACATAAGTCGACTTCCGGTTGTACCATTATATTTTTCATCCTTAAACTTAACAGCAGATATCAGATTGAAATTTTTCGCATTAATTTACACAACTAATATGGTCATCTCATTAATGAGGGATTGAGAGTGGCACAACCAGCTAGCTGTTCAATTGGCTTAAGCATTCTTCTGAGACGATGCTCTTTTTTTTCAGTGCTCATTTTACATTCATATTCCTCTCTTAGAGCATCTCCATTGGAATTGCATTTAGAATTGCATTATACAATTGCATTGATGTAGATGACAATTGCATCTTTGCAAGCTTGCATATAATGCAATTATGGAATGCAAGCAACATCATCTTTTTTAATATTAAATTATTCATTAATTTTATTATTTGAGTGTTTATGTTTTAATTAATTAAATTAAAAAAATTAATTGCAATTGCAAGTTTATTGCATTGATGTAGTCCAATGCAAGTAAGATGAGTTGGATTGCAAAAAAATGAAGTAGCAATAAAAAAAAATGAATGTAATTGCACCAATAGAGATGCTCTTATATATCTTTTTAGGGTTAATTGCATGGTTGGTCACTGAGATTACAAAAAACGTTCAAGTTTGGTCACTCGAAATATTTAAATCCATTGGTGGTACTTCAATTTACTGAAACCGTTCACGTTTAGTCACTCTCCGCCCAACTCCGTTAACTTTTGCTGATGTGGCGGTCAACTCTAACAATTGACCGTTAAATGTGTGATGTGGCAATTTATAAATAATAAAATTAAAATTTTCAAAATTGCCATCTAATTTCCACTCATTTGAAAAGAAAGATGGGGGATTAAATGTGAAAACTGAAAATTGCCATCTCTCTTTCTCTCTGGGTTCTATAAAGAAATGGCCTTTGTGATTGTATTCTTTTCATTCACCTCAGAATCCGATTCCCTCAACAAATCCCTCTTTCAAACATCGGTTGAAACTTCTTCATTATGTGTTCTTTAATCCATCACTCTGCCTAACTAATGCTCAAACAGGTGGCTCCTTCACTGGCCAGAGGACCGACACTCCGCTTTACATGTTTTTCATTTTGCAGCTTCGGCTTGGTAGTTGCTGTAGTTTATTGAGAATGCATAGAAGCCATAGAAAGGGATTCTCAATGAATGATAGGCCTTCCAGCGTATGAGGACGTACTTGAGCTGTAACAGAGTGTTCTCACTTCTCATAGGCAGCCGAGGCAGAACTTCAATCTGAACAGAGTGTTCTCATCGAAAGGGATTCTTCCTGTCATGCCAAGCTTTTTCGATGGTAAGAGCTTTTTCTCGCAGAAAAAAGGCTTATTCATGATCGGATGATCATGCTGGATAATAACCCTCAAACCTCCGAGTCGGAACTAATTCCTCACTCTGTCGCTGGCGTTGTCGGAAGAGGAAACAGAGCCTACCTACTGAATGTTTGTTGGGTCATGCCGGAAATTAATTACGTTTCTCTCTCCAACTTCTCTCTACTCGACTCTCATCTTTGTAATTCCTCTTAATTAGGCTTTGCTCAGTCAACAGCAGCGAGCTCTGCTTGTTTTTCTGTTTTTTTTCGGTTATTTCTTTTCAAATGAGTGGAAATGAGGGGTAAATTGCAAGTTTGATCACTGGGATTAAAAAAAACGTTCATGTTTGGTCACTGTAAATATTTAATTCCGTTCGTAGTCACTAAATTTAGTAAAACAGTCTAAGTTTGGTCACTCTCCGTTACCTTCCGTTAGTCTCTGTTAACAACGTCAATTTTTTGCTGACATGGCTAACAGAAAAGGCCGGTCACTATATTT